>LR989927.1:37194608-38444608 GCA_905146935.1 Scaeva pyrastri | reverse complement strand
CATTTGAAAAAGAGAACGAGAAACCTTTATAATATATTAAACAAGACCAAGTAGTGAGCGAGTGATTCATAGTGTGGTCGTGTCCGTGTGGTGTTGGTATCGTGTCTGGTGTGATGCAAGATGCGACAAGCGACATCGTTTTTTGGACTGTTAAAAGAGAGATGAATACAACTGTATATGTGTATGCTTATATATAGATATAGTTTATGTGAGGAAATAGCAAAAGTATATATAAAAATGTGAGCGACAACAATTAGAATACACCATACCGAGTACCGACCGATACCACTCTTGCTTCTTTGGATTTCTTTTTCAAATATAAACAAATATTAATTAAATCGATAAATCTGAGTGAACTTTTTTGAACATGAACAACACAAGTTTAACTGTCTATCCATGTTAGATTCATAGAAATAAAACAAAATACACAATCTTTAGCTCAGCTTTCAGCGTAAACTGTATCATGTAATCGGTGAAATATTGCAACGCGGTCATATCACGCTCTTCTTTTTACCCCCAGTGACAAAAAACACTACTAAAATCAATGCAGTGATGTCAATTCGCTTGTTTAGTACCTAACCTATGTACATATTTACCGACAAAATTAAATTGCGTTAGGTGAGTTAAATAATAATTGAAAATTGTATTGGATCTGATTTGATTCTTGTTAATTATATAAAATAAGAAAACTGTAGCAGCTTTCGCCTACATGCTCATTCAAATAACTTGCGAATAAAGGAGAAAGATCTATAATTCAGAAAATAATTTTAACAACCTTCTCGTTTATCGACACATCAATTCCAAGGAAGGTACCATACCAAAAGAGCAGTAGCATCCCTGGTGTTCATGACGGAGAAGTGTGTATTGCTGCTTGGGAGTTTCGGTCCTACGCCCGCTATTGATAAACCCTTCTCACTTCTTCTGGTGTAATACATATACTAGCTATACATACACAAATCTATGTTGAAAGATGACGAAAAGTCTCGACACAACATTTATACCTACGTGTTCCTTTTTTTCACACACAAGGCTTGATTTTTTTTTTCTTTCGTTCAGGAAATACATTTTCCATTTCACATCCAGCTAGTTATCTTTTATTAAAAAAAATTGTCAACAAAAACACTCGCTAAAAACACAATTTTGACAAAAACATTATTTAGCAAAGTATTAGCATTTGTATAATAAATGCCCAAAAAATTGATTATATAAACGATGATATTCACTGGAATTTTCCTAAGGCTTGCAGGTATATAAAGGGAGGAAATATATGTATTTTTTCAAGAAGGCTGTTAAGTATTTAATTGTATTTACCTTAAGCCCGATTAATTGAAAGTTCAAGTAATGTTGATTTTATAATCAACAATAATATTAATAAAATTTATATTAATTCCACTTTTTTTAAAACAAGAAAAATTCACTTGGAAATCTTTTGTCTCATTTTTAACAATATGGCGGTCGTCTAAAGGAAATGCGTAGCTATATCTTTCTTCTCTTCACCGGATGAAAAAGTGATATTTTATTCTTTTCCGAGTGTTGATGATTATATCGTTTACCTCTTCGGTGAGCGTTTGTGAAAGAACTAACTAACGAGATCGGAAAGTGGTGAGAAAGGGATGTGCTACGAATTTCTCGCTTGTTTATTGCGCTGTTCGCTTGGAAAAAAATGTCCGCTTCGTCTCCCTCTTCTTTTCTAAGTAGTACGTTTTTTTTGTTGGTTGCTTCGTTTTTATGTAGCATAAAAGCGACATCTGTGTTTTGGTAAGGTTACTTGTGATGAATATTAGCAGGGATGATGAGGAGGAAATGTTTTTTTTTTTAATACAAAATATGTTGCATAGCTCTACTCTGAACTGAATGTTTTTGTAACTTTAATTATGTCTATAGTTATTGTTTGAACTTGACATGTAAATGGTAGCAGGTGTGAATCTTTTTTGTTGTCAAGTCAATTTTTGAAAACTTCAAAACAAAAGTGTTAAAAGTATTCTCTATTCACACAAATTAGGGGTGCCAGCATGAAGTTTGATACAATCAAGCTAAGTCGATACAATCGACCATTGGCTGCACAAATTTAGTTTTAAGGAATTAAAAATAAATTTGAAATTTCATTTTGAAATTCACAATGACATTTTCAAGTATGAGTGACACTAAAACTCGTTTCAAATTAAGTGATTCCAAAATATACATAAGTGTTGCGAGTTGATGGACAAAAATTAAATATCACTTTTAATTTTTCAAGTTGCATTTGAAAAAGCAAAGCTAATAGCCAACCACATCAAACAATTAGATATATAATTTTAATAGCTGAATAACGGATCAAATATTGAATTTCGATTAGGATTCATTTCTGATAATTGCATTGAGCGCCAGATTGTTAACATTGGGTTGAATTTGTACTGTTATATTTATAGGATTTTTGTTGATGGAATTGTTAGCCAAATTGAGATGTTAATAATACCATAATGATTGTTTTTGAATAAATCCAAACAAAATTTTCCATTACTTTTTGATGTTAGGTACGTTTAATGCATTTATTAAAATATTATGGCTATTATTAGTGATAAACGCGATGATAAGAACAAGATGCCAAAAAATGTATGTTCGCCCCCTTAAGCAACATAAATTAAAAACTGTATATGCGCACTCAGCCTTATACAATAACTAATTAGTTTTTTGACAATTTAGTTGCAAGCGATCTATCTCCTTCCTACCTTTTTGCTTTTTGATTTTGGTAAACTAAACGTTTTGGTTGTTTTTTATTTGTCCACATGGTGCATATAAGCTGTAAAAGATATTAATTTTTGTTAAACTAGTTTTATTAAAAATGTCCTCCCTCTTTATCGTCGATACGGAAAGAAATTTAAGTCTCTTGAACGATAATCATAAAAAGGTCTTCGCAAACAAATCATCAGAACTAAAATACTACCAGAAAGAACAGCCGACATCAGTTGTGCGGAAACCACAGCCGTCTAATGATGACACCGATCCTGGCTCGGAGGAAGAAGATGATGGTGACTATGGAGGTAAAAACCTATAAATAATTCAAGAAAAAAAAGTGTTTATAATTGTTTTTATTAATATATCAAGGTTTACCACCACCTAGTCATGATATATCCCATATCTTGAAAAAAATCAGAAAGGATGAGACAAAAACAGAAGCCGAGCTTGATATGGAATATGCCGTGGATTCGGTTAAAGCAGCAGAAGCATCTAGAGCTCAAAATAGATCAAACCAGCCATTGCGATACCAAAAGCGTCCCAATAAAGACCTAGTTTTCCCTGAATACGATAAAACCACCGGGAAAATTACAGATAGCTTGTCCGAAACGAATGTCGTTGAGGAATTAAAAACATCAAACATAAATGGCATAGAAAAAGAGGAATCTTTACCTCGAGTTAGTGACAAGAAACTTCGAGATTTAAGAAGGGTAAATTTTGTTAATTAATTTATTTGTTTAATTGAAACTGCAAAAACATGACGAAATATTCGACAACTGAAGCTTGTTGAGCCAAGTAAAGTGACCACTTATTACGTTCGCAGAGGTGAAATAATACATTTGTCTAGACTCGAAAGTGACAACTCTGCTTCACTCGTTGTTATCTTAGGAGCGATTGTTAAGCCTCTAATCGCTCCTGTAAGGCCGACGAGACAACAATGTCGCACTTTTAGACTATTGAAGAAATGTAAGCAATTTTCTGCAATTTAAAAACACGTGCGTATATTCGTAAACAATGAAGCTTTCGAAGAGTTTTCAATAGACAATGTATTCTCTGTGATGAGTTTGTGGTCCACATTGATGTCTTCTTTAGTAAACTGATAATTGCCATGAAATTTTTTGAAATAATATACTTTTGTATTGTATAAAATAATTAAAGGTAATTCCGTTTTTCATACTCAGATTGAAAGCGCCAAAACAAAGGGTGAGGGTTGGTTCAATATGCCAGCAACTGAAGTAACTGAGGAGGTTGAAAACGAATTAAAGATCCTTCAAATGAGATCTGTTCTAAACCCCAAACAGTTTTATAAGAAGAACGATCTTAAAGTGCTGCCCAAGTACTTCCAGGTAATGAAATCTTGAATGTAGTTGAATTGAGTTTTTTGTCTATAACAATTTGAATTGATAGATCGGAACTGTGCAACATTCACCTCTGGATTACTATAAAGAACGTGATACCCGCCGTAACAAAAAGAAGTCTTTGGTTGAGGATTTGTTAGCGGATGCGGAATTTCAAAAATACAACAAGCGTAAGTACAAGGAAGCCATAGTGAAAAACGATAAATATGCCCATAGAAAAGCAATGAAGAAGATGAAGAAATTGAAAAAGAATAAAAAATAAATAAATAACGAAATAACGAAAGCGGTTTGCTCAATGTCAATCCATAGAGTTCATTATGAATTTATTGAAGAAAAAACTTTAATTATTGTGAATGAAGTAGTAAGTATTAATTTCAACAGAAAAGGTACTTTTTGTTTAATTAAGATTTAAGATACACGTTCGGAGAGTGAAATTGTCCAAAACGCATACCTACTTTATGGGAGGTTCAAATTGATTTCGAGGTATCTTTTCGGAATGAATAACGATACAAACAAGCGTTTTTTGTTCCGCGATGAATTTGTGTCGGAGGAAACGGAATGAGAAACATCAATAGTCTGTCAAAATTATTGCAAAAAATGCACTTCAAGGCAATTCTCTGGGTGTTTTAAATAAAACTAAGCAAAAATCGTCCGAATGGGAGAATCTTCCGCTCCGAACAATTGCCGATGGTACATGGCCAAGGAAAATACTTGACTGTCAAAGATCTTTGTTATACAGAAACGTTTGTATTAACATTATTATCATGTGTAAGTTCACAAACGCATCACTGCAGTAATGATGCCCAAATGTTCAAAGTCAAACGTTCACAAACGCAGATTCTGGCATCATTTTTCTCTTCAACTGTTCATTATTGCAAACTTGCATAAACATAAACTGATGCGCAAAAACTAAACAAAAAAGCATCACTACGACAGCGTGATTAGTTGGCATCGTATCAGCAACAGCTGCATGAGCATCAGCATCGCAAAAAAGCAGTGATGCCGAAGCACTGCAGCAAAATTTGACGTTTGTGAACTTACACTAGATTTCGCTGATAAAAACGTTCAATAGTGTTTGGAAATCGAAATGTCAAATGTTGGGCACACTTTCGAATATTTTAATAAAGCAAATTTAAAAGTGTATTGCATAGCCTAGCCAGAAAAATCTCAATACAAATTTACTCCTACTTTGGAATGTTTTATGAAGGCTATACGTGGATATTTATTTTATTATTTGTTTTCATTGCGTATACATACATACATACATAATATGTATAGTCCCTGTAGCTTGTGCTCTTTAAAAACATAACCATTATAATTATTCTGTAATTAGTTTGTTAAAAAGAATAATAATAATAAATACAATTTTGTACATAGGTACTCAAAAAAAACCTTGAGAGACAAAAATTTCCCCATACTAGTGTCAATGTTTAACTGTGGTAGAACATTAAAAGAAATCTTAACACACTTGACACACAGCCGCAAAGACAAAACATAAATTTCCCAAGGTGAATTTTCCTCTAAACAATAAAATTACCCGAGCACAAACATCAGAGTTGAAGTGGAGTGTTTCGAATTTATATAAATATGTTCTATGTTTTTGTTTATGACCCATTAAACCAACACACATTTGTATAAAAATGTTTTTGAAAGTAAATACTTATTTAAGTTATTGTTTTAATTTTATTTAATTAAGAACTATGCATTTATCTTATGCCTTGTTTTTGATTTGAAAATTAAGGTTTGTTTTGGTTTTAGTTTTGGGTATTTTTATATTGTAGGTTATTGGATTGTACATACAATCTACCATGTATGTATGTATGAAAAATTATGTATATGTAAATATATTTTAGGTATTCACAAACCATATGAAATTTGAGTGCTCCAACCTGCAATCTTGTTTGAAGTATCAAGAAAAAGTATAAAAATAGTCTCAGCTGAGTTCTTCAAAACAAACACTTCTCCAATATCCTAATGCAGCAAATGCATTCTTAGTTTATTAAGGCAATTTCTTTCATTTACCATTCAATCTACATTTAAGACTCTCTGAAATCGGAATGTTTCAAGTTAGAACATTAGACATTTTGATGCGTGTTACGATGTTCAAAAATAGTTCTGTAAGATTTGATTTCTGAGCCAAATACATCATATAATTAAGTTGTTTAGTGTTATTCCAGAGATGGTTTGCAAGCAAACCGACAGCACATCAAGAAGCCCTTATGGCAAGGGGCTTGCCCAAGAGATCCCCAATACCAGGTGTTGATCACATTGTTGTAGTTGCTTCAGGGAAGGGTGGTGTTGGAAAATCAACAATTGCAGGTGAATGTTTACTCTTTCTGTTTTTCAATGTACTTTTATATGTACATACATACGTACATGCACATAATATAGGTATGTGTACTAAAATAAGTTTTATATTAATGAAATCTTGTAAAATTAAGCCAATTTAGCGGTAAGTCTTGCTTCTCTTGGTGTACGAGTTGGACTCTTGGATGCGGATATATTCGGTCCATCAATTCCACTTATGTTGAATCTAAAAGAAGAACCTCTAGTGGACAGTCAAAATCTTATGATTCCTCCAATTAATTATGGAGTTAAGTGTTTATCTATGGGACTCATCTCACAGTCTGGAGCAATGATATGGCGAGGTCCACTGGTTATGTCTGCCTTACAGAGATTGCTAAAGGGCGCAGCATGGGGTCCCCTGGATGTTCTAATTGTCGACACTCCTCCCGGGACTGGTGATGTTCATTTATCTTTAGCCCAGAATGTTCCGATTTCAGGCGTTCTATTGGTCAGTACTCCCCAGACGGCCGCATTACAAATAACAGCTCGGGGTGCTGAAATGTACAAAACTTTGAAGATACCTATATTCGGTTTAGCCGAAAATATGGGATACATAGTTTGTACTAGTTGCGATACTAAAATGAATATTTTCAAAAATGTAACAAAAAAGTTTGCGGAAGAAATGGGAACAGAGACAATTGTGAGTATACCAATTGACCAAAAAATAACAGACTGCTGTGATGCTGGAACTCCAATGGTAGCAAAATACCCTGATTCGTTTTATGCCGAAAGTTTTGGTCATTTGGCAAAGAAAGTTTTAGAAAAGCTACAACCTAAACTGTAATAGTACATAATTTTAATGCGAAAACAGTTCAGTTTGTAATCTAATAACTGTGTATATACCAAAAGTAATTATCAATAAAATATATTTTAAATGAACATTATAAATTGTTTAGTACATTCATAACGCATGACCAAAATCGAGTGTTTGCATCTTTTTTTATTAATTTGAAAGTTCATTGTTTGCCTTTTCGTATTGCCCAATTTGGTCTCCTCCTTCCTTCCTTCTATTCCGTGAACAGTGATATTTTTGCTAACTAAAAGCCTAAAATCGAGATAATGCTTTGATATCAGAGCTGTAAAGATTGCACTACTTTGCTACTACAGTCAATTAAGTCGCAGTTAATTGACTTATTAATTCGAATGTTAGTTAATACTACGATGACGCGTAGGAGTAGTTGAGGCCCTATGTCCCGCTAGGGAACACCAACGGACTTCGTAGGTCTGAGGACCTAAGTAAGTATGTTAATACTGTGCTAGGTACTCTAACTTTATAACAAACGAGTCAGTGCAAATATTCTGACTGCAGTTTTTGACTGGTTCCAGTACTTTAGTCATTGCAAAGTCCTCGGTACTTTTACGGTTTGGCTGATATTCAAAAAGTCTTTTAACTGCAGTCAATTAACTGTAAGTCTTTTGACTATTTTTAAGTCTTTCGAATTTAAATACCATTTTTTCTTAGATTATAGAAACGATAAGCTAAGTTATTTATTCATTAAAAATAAATATGACATAAAAACCACATAAACAATTTTAGTAAAGATGAACTATTTTGAAAAGAAATATAATTAAAATACAATAAAGCAATAGAAATAAGTTGATAGTTGGCAGAGCTGTAAAAGAATGCTCTTCTTCATTCAGCTCACTAACATCAATAACATATTAACAACAACAAATTTTCGTTATCATATTATCGTTTCTAGTTCCTATAATCAAGTAAAAATAGTATTAAAATTCGAGAGACCTAAAAATAGCTAGAAGACTTACAGTTAATTGACTGCAGTTCAAAGACTTTTTGAATAGGTATCTGCCAAACCGTAAAAGTACCGAGGACTTTGCAATGACTAAAGCACTGGAACCAATCAAAAAATACTGCATTCAATTAACTTACAGTCAATTAACTGCTTTCTTTAACTGCACAGTCAGAGTATTGAAAATGGCTGCTAACTGTAGTATTATAGTTAAATTGTTTAAGTAAGTTAAAAGACTTTTACAAAGCAGTATTTTTATTTAATTGACTAAAGTACCTAAAACACAACAATCTTTACAGCCCTGTTTGATATACATGTATGTATGTTGTTTTTCATATTATTTCTTGGTGTTGTACGATGCAATATCAGAACATCTTTTGGTAAACTATAAATTACGTACATAATGGTATATTTTTTTGTCAGTTCTAAAACTGATGTGGGAGGTTATTTTTAGTATTTAATATATTATATCTTCCGTTATTAAATGCATCGTTACTTCCTTTTTAAAAATCAACTAAATTCAATTTATTTACATAGTCCAGAACGTATAGCTAGAATCTAATTTTTTTTTTCTCTAAAACATTTGATGCTATCGAATGATATAATTCTGAACAGGTGCACCATTGATATTTCCGAGTAAAAGAAAACTGCATTATCTAAAATAAGTTTTGTCAATCTATAAATATATCATTCCTCAGAGGCACACCAAATCACGAAATGAATTGAATCGGGAGAAAATATATCTTTTCGATTTCTCTCCAATGCATATGTTTATATTGTTAAATTTCATTTGAATTTTAAATTTCATATTTAGAAACGTTAAAATTCAATAGTTAACCAGTTGAACTTAAAAATATTCAGCAACATCGGATTAATTCTGCAAAAAAATTTACGCCAAACAGGTTATTGGTTTTTAATTTTATTTATGTTTATTCTGATAATATAACATGAAACAATAGCCAAATAAATAAAATTACATTGAAATAATAGTTTAATTTATCTGATTTTTCATTTCTTTATAACAATTCGTTTCCCCGGATAGAGGAGTTGATGGAAAAATAAAATGCATTACACTTTTATTCTACGGGATGTATATTATTTTTTTTTTTTAAGATATAATTTCTTTTTTAAATTAGATTTAAACATATGCATGTATGTATTTTTTTGCAGTGGTATAATTAACAATATTTCAAATTATTTTGATACTTTATATTAAATTCAAATCAAAATGCCTTCAACAAATTAGAACAAAAAAAAAATATATTACTAAACGACAAATATGAAAAAAATTAAACAATAAATAAAAGGTTAATTAATAATACATATTTATATTTTATATAGATATTTTTATATAAATATAAATAAATTTATTTTGCTATTCAATCGGTTTATTGCGATGAAAAACTGTAGCTAGATTTGTTTAATATACAAAAAATTCACAAATCAATTCAAAAGTGTCTTCGAAAACAGAAGCTTTCTATTCACATATTCTTTTTCGATAGCTAAGCAAAAAGTTTTATCTACAAACAAGAGATTTTAAACGTTTGCTTCTTTCTTAATTTCTATGATTATTAAATTTAATTTTTAAGAGATGTTTTTTGTATTATGCTTTTCTTTGCTTTTCTAAAACACCGGTCTCCTTAGATTGATTTTATGAGTTTGGATTAATTTACATAATAAAGCGTTCTTATAAATGCATATAACGCATTCAAACAAGTTATAAAAAACACTTTTTTTGTTCTTTGATTCCATAATAAGTGTTTCCAAAGATTTATGGCTTAGACTCCTAGATTTATGGCCCAGGGTACTCAATAATATAATTTTAGATTTTATTTTGATACAAAATCGAGTTTCTATGTGGCATAATTCTCAAAAATGATTATTTTTGTTCATGCAGAGCAAGAGCATCAACAGAAAACAATTTAGACTCAAAAAATAAAAAGCAGCTAATTGTATTACAAAAGTAATGATTGTGATACCTATGGTGATTATAAACGGGGTTATTCATGTCAATGCCCAGTTTGCCTCTAAACGATTTCGATGCAAAACTGTCAAGGAACACGAATACCTCAAAAGATGATAATATGAATCGATAAATGGTTGGCTTCGTGTATGTGTAGTAGAAATTATGTAAATTGTGTTTGAATGATTTGAAAGCACTTAAATATACGAGAATATAAAATATACAATAAGAGCGACAAATACAGTTACATATGTAAGGGACTTTCTGAAAATAGCTTTAGCCAAATCTTCGAACTTAAGTTTTAGTTCGGCAATTTCACGCTTCAGCTTAAGATTTTCCGCCTGTGTTTGCCCGAATCTCTCTTTGTAGAGTATCAATTCCTCTTCCTTCAACACCGCAGCACTATTCATGGCAATTTTTTCTTCTTCGATGAGTTTTTCCAATGACTCTTCCGTTGAGCTAATTGAACGAGTTGAATTGATTTCCCCATCTTTATTCGGCTCATTGTCGATTGTACTTTTTGATTTATTTTCAGCGACTTCTCTTTCTAACGTTTCGTTCTTCTCGTTTAAATTCTCAATTAATTTCGTTAAATCTGAAATTTTCGCTTTTAAAACTTCACATTCGGATTGAAGTTCATTAACTTGGATCAAATTTTTAGATTCCTTGTTTTCGAGCTGTTGCTGAAGTTTTAAAACTTCATTTTGATAATTTGCTAAATCTTGGCTTTGTCGGACAACGTCCGCTTTGTACTGTTCGCCCTCTTTGTCGTCGTCGTTTACAAGTGTCGCTTGCGTCTGTAATTGCTGTTGTTGTTGGGTTGATTTCGCTTCTGCTGGCATACGCGTTTGGATATCTTGTTTACACATCTCAAAGTATGTTTCTCGCAGAAGCGATACAGTGTAATTGAGCAACTGGTATGATACGTTTTCAAGTTGCGCAATACCATTTTCTACACCCGTGATTGTAGCGTGTGTATTCCCTAGCTCAGTCTCAAGCTGAACAAGGTTCTTGTCAACAAGTTCTAATTTATTGGTGATTTGCTCAGAACAGATAATGCGGGATGGTGTTGCTGTGCTCGTCGTGTTATTGGTGTCGGTTGATGATTTTTCTACATCATCGTTATTTTCACTATCCTCACTGGAATCCGACTCATTACAAATTGCTTTCATTATATCGAGAGATCCTTCTTTAGAGTTTAGATCTGAATTTTCTAACCATTTCATGATTGTTGATTTGTTGGCAGCAAGATTAGTTCTCTTTTCATCGTGACAGAGTTGGTCGCTTTCGTTGTCGTTATTTTCGTCAGGGTCTATTACGTCAGTAATGGTAGTTGTAGTACTGCTGCTGTCGTTGGTTTTAACTGTTGCGACATAATTTGTTGCATTGACGGCATCAACTACGCTTTCTTCGGTGTATTTATCCTAGGAAATAAAATTAACATATTAGTTAAAAACAGACTATAATAATAATTATAATAGAGTTTACAAAGACCACATTAACATAACATAATATAATATCTAACCAATTCCACGGCTTACCTTTCTTTTATGTTCTTCTTCGTCTAATTGCTCTGAACGTTGCAGCAATAATTCTCCAATTTTCTTTTTGTACTGCTCGCATTCTGTTTCGCTTTCTTTAAGCTTTTCAGCTAATTTGGCAACTGCAGCATCGAAATTGTTTTGCTCTTCATTTGTTTCTCCCTGGACCTTTTCCACTTGGTCCTTATACTCACTGTACTCTTTCTCGAGGCTCAACAAACGGGTATTAACGTCTTGTAGATTTTGCTTTGTGTATCGAATTTGATCTCGCAGTAAAGAGCATTCGTTCTCGCTGGCTGTATAGTCGCGCTCGACTTTAGATAATTTTTGCATTGCTTCCATACGCTCTTGGTACACTTTGCTTAAGGCTTCTTTGGCTGAATTTTGATAGATGAACTTCTCTTCTTGCAGCTTAAGGACTTCATCCTTAAGTTGATCGACAGGTGAGCTTTTCTGCAAAAATTGCAACTTATTTTCCAGCAAATCAATGCGATTCAATAATCGATCTTCGTCGATCATCGACTGCCAGCAGATGGTTGAATTTTTTCGTGTGGCGTCGAGAATATTTTGTATATTTTGCAGTTTTGCTTTCAATAGCTTCTCCCGCTGAGACGTCTCTTGCATGTACAGGTTCAATCGATGGAGTTCTTCAAAAGAGATTCGACTATCTCCGCGAAACGGACTGTCTTGAGTGATTGAAATGGCTTCCCTGCCATCAGGTAAATATGGTTTCACAGACGCAATAATGCATCCATGGACCTCTTTGCGCGAATTTTCCATTACTTCGACGCCAAACTTTACAACATCGCCGAAGTTCAGTTCAACTGGTTCCGAAGAATTGATTTTGCGGTCGTTTATGAATGTTCCATTAGAACTTTTCGTGTCCTTGACGTAAAATTTTCCATCGTTCGAATACCAAAGGACGGCATGAGTTCGAGAGAGTACTTTGCAATCGAATATGGCATTGTTGTCAGACGATTTGCTTTTTGCAATCGAGCGACCAACTTTGCATTCAATATTTGGTGTAAGGTAAATGGTGCGGGTCTGGAAGGGATGGGAATCGGGTTGACAAACAAGTACCATCCGTGCCACATTCGAATCACATCCGGATTCTTCGCAGTCTGAAGTATCATTCAGAATTGTGGCCGATCCATTGTTCCCGATTGATGTTAGCGTACCTGGGCTCACATTTTGAGCCCCAATTGCTGATACTGTCGACACGGAAGAAGGTGGTAGAGACGAAGGTGCAGCCATCATGAGAGCATTCGTTTCAATTATTTGCGATTGCTTTTTAACATCATCATAATTCATCCATTCATTACTAGCAATTACCATAACTGCAAATGAAAGCAAGTTTTAAAGTCACAATCGCAACGATCTTGTTTTTCTTGTTTTTGTTAAGATTTTAGTTTAAATTAATTTACCTTAGCACAAATAATCACGATAATGGAATTCTGAGATTTTTTTCCGTACAAAGAAAATCATTAAAATAAAACGTCAAGCGAATTTTACCTTAAGGGTCGGCAATGTAGTTTTTGATTAGCCACATACTAGATGATTAAAAACAAATGGTCCTTTTCAGAGGAAATATTTTATTTACGGGTGCAGTCAGGAAAGTGACATCACTATTTCAAGTGATTCAATTGAGGGAACATCCTACGTCTCTTCAAAGTGCAGTAAGCATAAATCAGAAGGTCTACTTGTAGTATGGTAAGTTGTGTCAGAAAAAGGAAATTTGGTGAATCTAGTAGGTTTGGTGAAATGAAATTTAACATCGACACAAAAATCTAAATCATATTTTTTTACAGATCCATTAAAATTAAAAAAGCTGTAGTAAAGATTACAGTATGAGGCTCTGAGATTGCTTGAATTTTCATCTTGCAAATTTTTTGACATCATTGAGGTAAAAATTAACACAAAGGTAAAATTATTGTTGTTTTCTATTAAAAGTGTAGAAATCTTTGAATTTTTAAAAGCAAAATGCTTTTTGAGTTGAAGCCAGAAAAAACATATTCTTAACGTCATTTGTATCATTTCACTAAAACAAACGTCAAAAATCTGAAGTATTGATTTAATATTTGTGTTTTATTCACTGCTGCATAGCTATCGCAGCAGAATTTCCATCGGAAAATAACAACAATTTGATTGCTAGCTTAAAAGAACAGAGCAAAACAATGTGTTCATCGTTTTATTCACTTGAGTGCTGAACTACCTATGAAACAGTGAACAAAACACAACTACAAGTTATATACATACATATATTCTATTCTGTGAATATGTTTTTTTTCTGATTAACAGCAAAAAAATGGCATGATTTAAATGAAATTTTAATTGCTCTTATCTACATTATGTTTCTTTGAGTCCAATGAGAAGACCGTGGATGGCAGCGTCAAGCCCGCTGTTTAAATGACATCTTATGCTGTTTTAAAATGACATCTAATAATTTCCCTCTAAATTACACCTCTTTTAAAGCGGGTGTTTCAGGTGAAGAGGGCACAAGTCGGTTCTCTAGACACAAAATTGTCTCTTCAATTCCTAAACATGCACTGAACATGGCCAGTTATTCGAGAAATCGGCAAATGGCAAAAGCTATGTGTCATATAATTTTTGAGCCAGGGCGTGATTAAAAAAAAAGAGTTTTTCTACAATTTCCTGTGTTTATTGATTAAAAAGTTTGTTTGGCTTGAAATTTAATCAAGTGCAAAAATGAATACAATCACTAAAGCAGTCCAATTCCAAATATAACAAGTCCTAAACGTGTTTTAAAGTTTTTGTTTTAATCTTCTCGACATAAACTCTCAAGCCATAAAACCAATACGAACTCCCAAGTGCAAAAAACATCGATAAATATGGCCTTTTTTTAGAAAGCTAATTTTGTATGCGAAGTTTCGGTTTTTTTTTTAATTATCCGTGCAATTTAAATAGTGTTTATGTTTATTAAAGGTATATCTATGAGTTTATTCACATGCTCTTAAAATATATTTAAATGAATATGAATTATCCATGCACATTACCATTGTGCAGTTAAAAGCCAAATAAAAAAATGGAAAACATTGTTTGCTCATCAAAAAACGACAAAGGAATTAACCGAGATGGAATTTTATTCACTTTTTTTCTTGTAGATAATTAAGGGAGATAATCCATGAAAAGAATCTTTTATTCTTCATTTGTGTTATTATTGATTGTTTCTTGAGTACAAGCAGCTGGAAGGAAGCTAATCAATGAGGTGAGTTTTTCAGACAATTTGTTTTCTTGTTTTTAAGGAATCTTTTGCAAGCTTTGCTTGCTACGTGTTCTTTATAATTTTCCGCTTCGTATCCCGTGCCCGTGGCAATCCCGGTGACAACGAGACGGCAGCCAACTGTATCTGCATGTATGTTTGTATTTGGATTTAGTCTTGTCGTCATCGTCATCGTAGTGATAGTCATACTGTCGTAGTCAAACAGCTGAACCATAAACTAACTAGAAATTCAGTGAAATGCCGTATACCTTCGTGTTTACTTATATTTAGGTACCTACCTACCTTGCCTATGCAATTGCTTACATACATTAATGTGGTTTGTGGCAATATTAATGCTAATGTTACCAAAGAGTGTTATAACCACGGTTGCCACTCAAAAAATACATATTTTCTAAAAGCCTCGTTTAAAATTTAAAAATCTTAAAAAGAATCTCCTCGTATATAATATGTATATTTTTTTATCGCATGATTTATTTTTATTTGAAAAGAAATAAAGACGACACATTTTCGGAATTTTAATTATAAATAATATTGGAATTCATTTTTAATATGGGTAGATTTTTTTAATTCCAAACTAGAATGCAGAAAATTTTCCTCAATTGGCTCCTCAACCCTTACCGCCGCCACAGCGGCACCAATTAGAACAGAAGGTGCAGTACACTGAGTTATGTATGAACGATTTTTTTAAATTCATTTTTGTGGAGGGTCAAGTCTCACACTCACGTGCTGCCGAACAATTTCTTTTTATATAATAAAAGTATTCATATCAAGTAGCTATAGGTAGCTTTGCAAATTTCCGAACAAAAGAGATTAAATTACATTTTTTGTTTCTTCTTTGAAAGACCGTTATGGAATATAATTAGATTTGCGGAGTTGAAAGATTCAATACATCACATAAAAAATAATAGAAGAAAGCAAACACGGCTATTTGCATATGTGTAAGCATACAATGGATAAAACAATCTCTAGTAACTTATGTATGTATCGACATATATTATCATACTACATACTTTTGTTTGTTTGAATAGAACACCTATTTTTGAATAGGTCATGAATTTTATATCGAAAGGTTTTCTTGGAGAAAAAATATAAATGAATCAATCTGCTATTTCGATTGGATAGAACCAACACTCATTCATGTGTACATACACTCTCCGTTAAAAGTTTGGAGCTAATTATTTTTTTTTTTTTTGACTGCGATTTGACAGGAATTTTCACATTGGACTATTATGAGGTGACTTATTCTGTCTTCTCATCATTTTATGCTAATCAACTTCCATTATGCTTTTAAATTTTTACTATGAGTTTAAGTACATACATACCTAGACTCAAACTTAGATGAAATAGTTATAAAACAATCTGCAATTCTGTCTGTATAGCCGTCTAGGTATATTTTCAAAGTTGATGATTATTTTGCAAATTTAATGAGTGAAAAGAGTGAGTAGACTTGCTTATGGAATATGTTAATTTCTAACCACTTGAATGAGTGGATAGCATGCCTTTTTTGGTTTATCAATTTAGTTGGTGCATCATTTTCTATTGTATATATAATTTTTGATTTGCTGTGGCCCTACTCTATACCACTCTTAAAAATACGGATCACAAATTATAATGGCTAGCGCAATTTTTTGATCGTTTCTGTTAAAATTGAAACTAAAATCTTTAAATTATCACAACAATTTCCATACGTTGGGAGACTTTCCTTTTTGATACTCTTCAATGAAACAATTTTAAATACGACAATCTCTTCAAAAAAAATTTATATATGAATATGTACATATGTTATTTATTGTGCTAAACAGTTTTAAAAGTTGAAAGAACTCTAACTTAACTTTCATTTACAAAAACAAAACTGTTTATCCTCTTGATTAAATTAAAAACAACAATAACTACCCACGTTGTTGGAAATCGTCCAATTTTCTTTGCCGCTCTGGTCATTCACATTAATTAATGTTCAAATTATTTGCTCAGTACAGCAATTGCTTGTCTATGAGGAAATCTGATTCATATCGAAACGCATGCATTAAAAATCGTATTTATTTACTATTCGCCTTGCTACGGATTTATAGTAGTGTATATTAGAATTACAATTTAATGTTATAGTCACGATTTTTTTGAAAAATTCCTTCGGTGCGTATAGGTTATTTGAAAATACATGATGATTTGATGTTTTTACAATGCTCGGTGTATGTAGCTAAATGCAAAAGTGATACTACTTATAAAAATTCAATCCCCATACATTATGATCTCACAATTCATATTGGAATTACATAAATGTACATAGAAGGCACAACCTAAATGTGTGCGTAACAACAACAAAACGAATTAAGAACCAAAACTCATTAATTATTAAGTTTCATACTTTCTTCGACCTGTCTGTGAAGGTCTATTATGAAAACATACCAGTGAAAGGGCGAACAAAGACTCAAGTCAGTCTTTGATTGACTGCCTTGAACACAGCTGAGAATTAAATAGCCATATTTGGTTTGAATGAAGATCAGCATCGAGCTTTGTCCATAATAATAAATACATACATATGTACGTACAGAGATAGATATACTCCAATGCCGATGCATAATATTTGTACATTTCTAGTTATAGTTAAATTTTATTTGCTTTTGATTTGTGAGTTTATAACTTGTGTAGTTGAGTTGAGTTGGGATGATAAATGTGTTTGTAATTTTGTTTTGAAATGTGGTAATAATTTTGCTTTCGCTCGTAAGCTAGCTTTTGCGGAGCAATCAACTGAGCGCTTCTGGCAGTAAAAGCACGTGTAAGTAAGTTTTGTTTTTGTCCGAGTAAACTCAGCTATGCGATTGTTTCCGTACCTCAATTGATATCGGTAACATATTTCTGGTGTAACTGACAAGTTCTGTTTATTCAACCACAATTAGCCTAATAATCTTATGAATTATGACACCATCGTTTTATCGTCTTACGAGATAAATACTAGATGTCAAGATGATCTAACTAGATAAAGCTATACCTAAATAGAGCTAATAGATAGGTAGTCAATTTAATTTCTGCGTAATGGGAAAACAAGCAAAAGACATTTTTATTTTTCTTGTGCTCAAAGAATGATATATGTACATAATGTACATATAAGTAAAGTATATTTACCAAAAAGAATAAGGGAAATGAGTAGGGTGTTTTCGTTAAATTCGTCTGCCCTGCATAGTCTAAATAAGTAAAGCAATGCCTATTTGAATTAAAGCATTTTAATTTCCTTTCAGAATGGAAATCAGCAGCAGTAATCATTTGCAGAGTACATCATTAATACACCCACAGCAGACTCAGCAGCAGCAGCAACAACAGCAGCAGCCACAACAACAAACTCACAGCTGCAGTATCACGTCTCTAAGTCGCAGTAACAGTCCGGCCAGCTCAAATTCAGAAATTGAAAAAGAGTTTCAAGATTTAGATTTGAATAGTTCAGGTATTGCAAGTAATAAGAGTAATGGCACATCGAGTGGTGGTAGTACAGCGAACAGCATCATCAATAGTACAGCTGGAGTAAAAAAACGTATCTCAAGTAGTCGAACACCAACAAGAAAAGCCAGAAGAATAAAATTCTATCGCAACGGCGATCGTTTTTATCCTGGCATAACCATTCCAGTTTCAAATGAACGTTACAGGTTTGGAGAATAATTGTATTTTTTTTTTCTCAAATTATATAGTTAATTATACTTGTAGATCATTTGAAAGCTTAGCCGAAGACTTAACTAGACTTTTAGAAGATAATGTGAAAATTCCTGGAGCAGTACGAACTATTTATACATTAAGTGGAAAAAAAGTAAGTCAATTTTATAACAAAAGAAAAGACGATCTATAAAACTTGATCTGTTAGTTCTCGAATGAGCATTGAGTTATAAAAGAGCAAATGTTTGTAATGTGGCCTAATTTTCGCGAAATTATTTCAGTTTATGTTTTGGAAAATTGATCAGAAGTGAAATATGTATTTTTTAATTTTTTTGATTTATGTTTTTCTGTTTTAATTTAAGATATCAAACATTGACGAATTTGAAGATGGCCAAAGTTATGTATGTTCCTGTAACAATGAACAATTCAAGAAGATCGACTACAATTCCCAACAGATCGTTAATAATATTCAAAACAAGGCCAACAACCGTCTATCGAAAATATATCGGCCATCGTCACCACTTAAAAATGGTACCAACGGAAGTCCCATTCTGAAAGCCAGCGAACGTGATATGGTGGTTCATCCCCGCATTGTAACTCTTATTCGCAATGGAACAAAGCCACGAAAGGTTAGTTCTTTGTATTAATAAAAAATCATAATTTTGTACTTAAATCCCATCTTTCTATTAGATAATGAGACTATTGTTAAATAAACGTAACAGTCCCAGTTTTGATCATGTGTTGATCGCGATTACACAAAAAGTAAGACTAGACACTGGATGCGTACGAAAGGTCTTTACCGTGTCTGGAACACCTGTTCTACAGTTAGCTGATTTTTTTGGCCATGACTATGTTTTTCTTGCCTACGGTACGGAGCGTGTGAGTCAGGATGACTTTAAGTTAGAAGCTGAAGAAAACAAGGTTCTCAGTCAAAATGCAAAAACGCTTCGCAATGGTACGGCGTGTAAAGGCCCAAAGCCAAAGATGCCGGTTAAAAGCAAAAATATGTACATTACGACACACGAATGTGTCGAAGAGACACTAAACGATAGTGGCATTACAGCACAAGATCTTCCTGCTGAAATAAGAGAACGTTACGCCTTGGGCAATGTCATTGGTGATGGAAATTTTGCAATTGTACTTAAAATAAAAGACCGACAAACTTCGAAGCCGTTTGCTCTCAAGGTAATTGATAAGAGCAAATGCAAAGGCAAAAAACACTACATCGATGCTGAAGTGAGAGTAATGAAAAAGTTAAACCATCCCCATATCATCTCATTGATTATGGATGTTGATCAACCGAGTATAATGTACTTGGTGCTAGAGTATGTAAGCGGTAAGTAAAATTATAACAATGAAAGCAAAATGCTTATTCAATTAAAATCTCCTTATATGGTTTTGTTTATTATATTTTTTTTTTTCTTGCAAGGTGGTGATCTTTTTGATGCAATAACTCGGGTAACAAGATTCTCGGAAGAACAATCAAGGGTAATGATTAAGCATTTAGCCGCAGCAATGGCGTATTTACATTCCATGAGCATAGTCCATAGAGACATTAAACCAGAAAATTTATTGGTAAGTTAATACAAATTTTGTTATTGCATGTAAATTTTAATTGTAATGCCTTGTGAAAAGTCCAGTTGATTTTGTATGTATTATGTATTATTTTGTAGCAAAACTTGAGCCTATAAATCAAACATTTTTCGATAAAACGGTTATAATGTTAAATAAATTGATGGTTTATTTTAACTACATTGCGACTAGGAATGGTTGAGTTCAAGCCCAACACTAGGCATAGTTTTTTTTTGTATGTACTCCAGTTTCTACTGGCCGTGTAAAATAATAATTGTACCGCTGCGCCGAAATCATTTTTCTCTACGTCTTCTACTTACACTGGAACTTAAGTTGTAAAGATCATTCAAAGACAAAATCTCATATAGAAAAAAGTAGTAAACTACATCCGCAATAGACTTACCAAAACCTTAAGTAAGAACTACACGCTTAACGAGGACCGAAATACACATAATGAGCATTGATTCAAACACAAACCGTGATAGCAAAACCAAGATAGGAGATTCAAATACTTATGAATTTTACCGTGTCAACTGGTCGCCTTTTATGGGGAATAGTGACCAATGTTTTGTCCTCTAAAATAAGGGATTAGGCAATAAAATGGCTAAGATGTGTCGTGGAAGTAGAAGCTAACAGTTTGATTTTGGGTAAAGGTCATGTGTGCGCCTTTTAATCTTCTAAGAAAAATATTATTTCTTCCATCCGCAATGTAATCTTAGATTTTAGTCCAACTCCGAGGTCAGAGATAAATTGGAAACACTTCTAGGCTGATGCCAACAAAAGTTGACCGTTAGTAGACCAAAATACCCGCCTGTAAAATGCACAAAAAGTATTACGATAGTCGCGAGATAACTCAATAATTATTTCAACATGACTTGTTGAATCCTCAGTTTCGTGCCAAAAACCAGGTAACTGACCTTTGTTTTCTGCAGACTAAGTCTTTTTGCCCTGTTTTGCAAAACTAATATAAATTGGGAAGGGCTACATTTTCGAATCAACTGGTGTATATATGATAATGCGAAAACTTTTTGTTTATGGTGTGCTAAAAATATCGATTCTCTATTTTCTATTTTCTCTTTTTTGTTTATTTAAATGCATACAAAAATAATGTGTTTCAGGTTGAACTCGACGACAAAGGACAAGTTGTTGAGCTTAAACTAGCTGACTTTGGTCTAGCTTGTGAGGTTACAGAACCACTTTCTGCTGTTTGCGGCACACCGACATACGTAGCGCCAGAAATTCTTATGGAAACCGGCTATGGTTTAAAGGTTGGGTAGTTAAATTTTAGTTTTACCGATGAATTATTTTAAATAAAATTTTATCGAAAAAAAAAAACAGATTGACGTGTGGGCAGCTGGAATTATTCTCTACATTTTGCTTTGTGGGTTTCCACCGTTTGTATCACCTGACAATCAGCAGGAGCCACTTTTCGATGCAATCATATCAGGTGTGTATGAATTTCCAGAACCATATTGGTCTGATATTGGCGATGGTGTACGCGATTTGATTGCCAATATGCTTCAATCCGATCCCGATGTAAGATTCACTAGCGAAGACATACTAGATCACTACTGGACTCTTGGTGAAAACTTCGATTATAGATGAATTATAATTCCACAATATTCAGCTTACTTTACTATTATTTATACATAAATTATATCATTTTAACAAATTGCTATTTTAATTTAATTAAATTAAATTTTCTTACTTATCCCTAAGGAAAATTGTCAAATTTTAGTTTTTATTTTGCTTCAATAAATAAAAGTATTTGTATTTTTTGTAGCCCAAAAATCTTCTGTTGAATAGCGATTCAATTCAGCATTTTATAGTTCGTTAAGAATTCTATGCCTATTTTAATGTATTTAGAGGCCTCTAAGTAAGAACAATATACAAGCTTAAAAAAATATAACAATACGTCATTGATCATATTTATTAGAATTATAAATAAGGAAACGATTATTTTATCAAGCTATATGGCATAGCCGAATACCAATTTGTCTGATATGTTCAAAATTATTTTGGATAGAACACGATTAAAGTATAATAAATCATTGCCTTAAATAATCAAAACAACAATTAGTAAGAGTGTTGTTTTTTAAACAATTATTCCAACGAAAGATAATATTAAGTGTTTTCAATTTAAAGGAATTCAAAAGAAGAGAATGATTATTAAAATTGAATGATAAATTTATTAATTGATAATAATTTACATACATGTCTTAAAATGAGGTATTATTACTTTAAGAAATATTTTTGATAAGATTTCCGCACACCATGAACTTTTCATCGAGCGATGTAATTATGTAAATTCGAAGTGGGTAGCTTACTATTGGCAAGATAGTCACATTTATTTAAACATAAAAGGTTAAATTTCTACAGCCCACTTGTAGGAAATGAACACTAAAATAATAGTACATATAAAATAAGATTAACCTTTTTTTTAGTACAAAAGGATTGGACGACGTTTTCTGTAAACGTCTTAAAAACATTTTATGTCAAGTTGCAAAGAAACATTTTCAGTAGTTAAGTGACTTATTTTTACACATAACACACGGCAGATAGAATAATGGGACCCATGATAAAAACATCAATGGAAACAAAAGGAAACCAAAAGCAATCTTTCACGTAAAAATGACCAGTTAAATATTAAAGTTTGATGAAAAGGTGTTGTGTGCCGAATTTCTTATACTCCATTTGCACTTTTATTGACATGACCTTTCTCTTAGTAATGATGGCGAACTAATGGAATGGAAATAATTTTCCTTGATGCAATTTAAATTTAATTAAAAAAAAGTTCCAATTAAAAGAAAAATCACATTTCAACAAGAGAAAGTAGCTTACTTACATAATGTACATGAGGAGTTTGTGTATTTGTTTAGCTTTTAGTAGTTAATTAATGCAATGAGTTTGCAGTTTTTTTAGAAATGAATGAATAAAATCTTTTAGTTTATTTGTAAGTAAAGCAGGCAACTTAATATGGCAGAAGAGGGTTTAAATGTTGAGAACAAATAGTAGATCAATAAATTTTATAAACGTCCAGACATACATATGAGAATTGAATAATTTCTTAAATTATGTCAAAAAATCAAAGACTGATTTTTTTCTGCTTGATTAAATTTATAAACAAATTGAAGAATGAAAATTAAGAGTAATTAAATTCACAATTATTATCTATCCTTATAGCAGATCGTTAGTTTATTAGTATTGTATTTTATTTATAATCAAATCTCTAAAAATAAAAGTACTTATGAAATGTACATAAAAACATGTCCCTAATATTTTAAAATGACAGTCTGCAGGGAAATCAGTGTTTCAGATCTGTGTATTTTATCTTTAATTATATTTAAATATTGGAATATATGTGAATTCAATTGTTCTCTTGTTGAATCAACAGTAAACAAAAAACAATCGTCTTATGTTAGGAATTGTTGATTTTTCTTGTTATCAAAATGAAAACTGATAATTTCTGTCTAAAATATAAAGACGTCGCTGGGTTAACAATTTTCATTTAAGTGATATTTATTACACTATTTAATAATTTGTAATGAAAATATAAAAAAACGCATATCAAAATTGGTTCGCCACCACTGCTATGAGTCCACAAACACACATACACAGTTAAAAACATATACAAAACTACTTGAAACCTTATACACATACCTTTTTTTTGTGAAAACTTAATAAATGAATTTATTTATTATTAGAATATATTTTTATCATCATTTTCTTCTCTTAAATGTTTTGGGTAGAGAGAACAAAAATCCATCTTGGTGAGTATTTTCATTAATATAGAATTAGATTTCGTTACGTTTTAAGACTTCCATGCTTTTATTAATGCGTGTCTCCATTTAGCTCAATTTTCTTATAAACTTTCTTTAACACTTTAAGTGTTGGATTAAACCATTGCTTTTTTCTGTTTTTTCTTCGAACTTGTATAGATCAATACGCGTAACTGACCAACCCTATTATTAGAGCTGATTAATTAATTATTAATTTTACATATATATGTATATACAAGATTAAAGCATACACTTTAGCTTATCCTCTTCAAAAACTTATATTTACTTACTACTTATATGCTTCAAGTTAACCTTTCGATTAATTAATACGAGTATAATATTATGGTTGATGTTTATCCTTTGCATGTTTCGAAGAAGTAAACAAGGATTGTTTTCTAAAATAGCCGAATATAGCTCTTCTTCTTTAATGTTCTTCATTCCTTTGATTTGTGCTGTGTACAAATTTGGTCGTTGTTAGACTTTACAACCCATTTATTACTTCTTTATTTTAAGCCATATGCAGTTGTAAGGGCATTTTAAACAGAAAATTTCTTGAACCTGTATTTTTTATGTTGTGATATTTTTTTCGCTTAGAAAAGTTTTCTAAAATTGTGCCTCCGTCGAACAAAACTCAATGAAATCGCAACAAGTTTTCTTGAACATGTACATATTATGTAGGTACGTCATAATCTTAATAATGAGATATTCAGATAAAGAATATTCCAAAACTATTTATAACTTATCACTTGCAGATATACATATGTATGTCGATAAAAATGAAAAAATGATAAAATTGAAACAATAATTTTTTTATTGCTACAAGATGTCTACATGCTCTCAGGTCTCAATTGCATTTTTAATCATTTATTTGATTTGAAATCGCGTATTTTAATTGTTTTAATATTATTTTATTTATTGAAAACTGTTATACATATAATATGCTGATTAAATTATAATCATCTGCCAAACATAACGACAAATTTGGAATTTTTTACTATAGTGCTTAAAGCTTCATACGGAAGGTTCTTGCTTTTGAATATTCGACTCGACATCTTTTACATTGACAGCTGTCGGTATTTTGCGCTGTGATGGCGATGGATTTGAGATTGGTGCACTCGTGTCAGCAGATAAAGAAACATCTTCGTAATTGGATTCATCATCGACAAGGGGCAATGGTGGTGGTGTAGTCGAGACAGCTGTTGATGCAGCAACAACAATATCATTTGATTCAAAGAGATTGGCTGTTGCATTAACAGCGGGCGCATTAGCAGATGCGTTTGCATCACTTAGATGCTCTGCAGCTGAAGCAGCTCCATCAGCAGTACCCCTAAGCATGTCTACTGGTTCTTCACCAGGAAGTTGTGAATATTCTATAATACATAATACATTTTGGTTTTGATTTATAATTACAAAAAAATGTGTTTATAAATTTAAATATACCTTGTTGTGGACTTTCCCTCGTAAATAGACCCATTTTGGGGTCAATTGCTGGACGATATTCAGCTTCGGCGTGTTCCCTTTCTGTTGTCGATCCGCTGAATCCACTTATTTCATTTCTGCCACCAACTAAATGAGTCGGAGCACGAGGATTACTCGTTTGAAGTTGTTGGTTTTGCGACGTTTTTCTTGTTTTGTCTGCTTTACGCCAAAGTATAATTTCCTTTAAACAATTTGTTTATAAATATATTAATCATCAATCGAAATTAGCACAAAAACATACTTGCTGTTTAAAGTAGCGGCGGTCTTCGGTGTCCATAAGAACTAGATTCAAAAAATATTTCACAGAAAACTTCTTATTTATATCTTTCATTGTAGGAGTCAGACTATAACCGCCCAAAAATACGCGTATCGGTATACTTTCACCTAAATGAAACAAAAGAAATTCGATTATATTTTTCTATTAGGTATACATATTATTTTTTACAAATACAAACCTTTTACTGGAGCACCATCCATTATTTCATATTTTGCAATATTCTCATTTTCCGTGAAAAGATTTGGTCCTGTTCCGGTAGATTCGCGCTTGATAATTGTGATTTCCATATGTTTTATTTTTATGCGTACAAGTAGGAAGTAAATTTTGCCAACAATCACATCTTTCAAATGGTATCTATTTGAATACATACGTTTTTTTTCCAAGTTTATAAAAATATACATTTATATATTATACTTACTTGGATTTGTTATACTCGAATTCAATGTGCAAACAATCTTCAATTCCAACTTCCATCTTAATTGGAACATTTGCATCAGAATAACTACACAAAGTATGTACAGCAATGTCGACTTCCTTGACAATATCACTCAGTCGTCGAATAATTGTTGCCCGAAGAAAATATCTCAGACGAACGTTAGAGCCATTGTAAACCTCATATGGTTTCTCAACATTAAGAAACTCAAATGGATAGTCTGTATTTTGTATAAGATCACCAGGTCGAGCCAATTCTTTAATAATAGTCTTAAACTCATGATGATTGCCTCGATCATAGAATAATTCGACCTGACCAATAAACTCTATTTTGATGCCTTGATGTTCGAGTCGGCTACCAGGTTTTTTGAGTGTAACATTCACCTAGAATTGATGTGAGATAGTCAAAATAAATGAAGAAACAAAATATTGATAACAAAATTTGCAAACCTTTCCTATGACAGGCTCTCCGTCGTAGTAAAGAAGACATTGTTCTTTTTTTCCATCTTCTGTTTTTAATTCCACCGATTTACGGTTCTCTGCACCGCTAAATACGATATCAAGTTCTGCCGACTGGCCGAAACCGAGAAAATGCATACTTAGTTAAGCTGTTTCCAACACGTTTGATATTTGAAGGTCAAACTGGAAAATTAAATATTTTTTATTTTTGAGTTGTGTTAATGAAGAAAACAATATAAATGTTGATACTAAAACAAAAGATTAGACTTGTTATAGGAAATATACTTTAATTGCAAATCACGTGTGCATGCATACTGAAAATATGTTTTGTGAATTTTTTGAGCTTGGGTTTGACAGAAAATAGTACCAAGAAATAATTATAACAGCGCCTTAAAAAACCATTATGTCCATTTTTATAGATACTGCTCTTTATCATTCAGTGGAGAAATCGTTGGGAATAATACCGACAACACGTAGCCTAATTAATTCTTTAAATAGTGCAAGACGAGTAATATGATAACAGAAAAAGAAGTACAAACAATGGACAGAAAATAAGTCACTTATGACGTCAATTTCATATTTGTAATTGATTTACTTCAAAACCCAATTAGAAAAATAAAAAAATCATATTAATTTTTTGTCTTATATGTTAATTAGTGTGTAAGAAAAAAGGAAATCTTTCAGTAGTTGGTATTATAGAAAGTAAAGTAGATTCGCATTATAGAAAACCTATTAAAGGCAATAAACTTTCCAGTGCATAGAATGCAACCCGGCATCACCTATATAATTTTTCAATACCGGCCATTCAAAGTTAGTTCATACTACGAATATGAAATACAATTTTCACTCAACTTTTTAATCCAACAAAATTTCGCCTGTATTGGGTGCAATTATTATTTTGCAACTTTTAGTCCAATGCGTTTCGCTTAAATATCGTAGTTGGGGTCACCAGCTAAAAATTTCACTGAACTTCTAGTCTATTGGACGACTGAGGGGGTTTTGCGGCTACACGAACATTTGTAGTACGCCCCTTAAGTCATTGCACATTCCTTAGATGATTACAGGAACAATTTTAGATCTTGTTTTTAAATATTTAATTTGATATGCCAGAGATTGACCGAATTTTATATTTCCGCTAAAAAGAAGATAAGGCCAGTTGCCAATAGGCCTGCATAATTTTCAAGCTAAATGCATTGAAAAATACTGCAGAGCTTTGCTACTGTCATTGAACTTTGATGTTCTACGAGATAATTATGAAGACTTGGAATCAACATATAACCTTTTTCAAAAGTCTTTTTAGTTTAAACTAATGTACATTAATAATTAATAATATCTAAATCGATTTTACACTGTAGTTATTGGTATTTATTGCAGAAAATCGAGCATAATATTGAAAATCAGCCAAGGATATACGTACTCTCTTTTTTATTGAATTGGTACAAACACCAAAAATGAACAATCATCCACAATTGTTCACTTCAATTTTAGTTTAAAAACTTTTTATTTCTTAGGAAATTTAATAATCAAACTGTTTTTTTTGCAGGTAAAAGTTACTAAAACAAGAAAATGAAATAGTTAAACTTTTAAATTGGACGTGAAGTTCAACACAATTTATTTTTATTTTATTTAAATAGGCGTGTTCATATTTCTTCTTGCGACTAACTTGAACTGTCAAAAAATGGTTGATTTTGAAAACTAGGGTTCGAACACAATAATTAATTATTGGGACATTATGAATCTGCGAACACAATGATCGGGCTATGGTTTGAATTCAATCAGATATTCCATTTATTTAACGTATATACCTATTTGTTATTTATGTTTTTGCTTTGGTTTAAATTGTCTTATGTTAAGTACAGTAGTTAATTCTAATACTTAGTTAGTCTGATTGTATAATAGTCTGACGCATAGTTGGAAAGTATTTTCTATTTTATAAGGTCTTAGATATTTTCAATGGTGTAAAGGTTTTGTTGATTTTTTTTATTTACCTAATGAACTTTTATATGCATATACTGATATGAAGATATTTTATTTTGGAAGTTATTTGAATTTGTATAACATTTTTACAGAACACTAAATTCAGATTTCTATATAATTTGGTTCTTAATTTAAAAATGAACTAATTTAATACTTTTGTCGAAAATTCATTTTTTCTCGAAGCTACTATTTTAGACCATAACGGACCCATTCCTGTTCATGCTTTTCTACAAAAAAAAAACGTTATAAAGTTAAAGCATGTCCTAAAATTATCATGACAACATTTATTTATAAAGATTTAACGTAAGCTACCATAATAATATATGTAAAATTTAAACTTACTGACATATTTCTGTTTAAAAATATTCAAAAAAAAACCTTCTCCTGTAAAATTTGATTTTTGTCGCTTACGATAATTTGGCTGTAGGTGCTCGATGTGTTTTGGCTTTAATGTGTATCAAACAAATTTTTCTTATTTGTCATTATAATTTAGATAAGTACTAAGAAATTGATTAAAATAATTAATACCAACTGTTTTTTAATTCAAATTACACACAAATTTGTGAAAAATTTTAATGTTCCCTATTTTGTTTTGAGTAGTTGGTGTTGGTTGTTAGATTCGTGAACTTATTTAACAGGTTTAATTAATGTTATTAAATTTTAATAAATATAAATGTATTTTGAAATAATATAGTAATTGTTTTTCTTGACAGATTGAAATGGACGCTTAGATAATGGTAAGTGAAATTAGTAATATTTTAGTGAGTTGACAGATTTCTTATGTATGTATGTATTAAGCTTTGTAAAAGCTTATTTTTTATTTTTATTTAAAATCAAGCTGATCTGTTTTTTTTTAGACATTGATCATTGCTCCATTCAGCTTTAAAATACAATTATTTTCTTCTGTCAGTTTTAAGAATGTAGCTTGTGTTTTGTTTAATTTAATTATGTTTCAAATATTTAATACTTATTATTGGAAGTAATTTTAAGCCATCTAAAGCCTTCCGTGTCACGAAATGAACTTTCTTTTTTTATAATAATTCTATAAGGTTAGATTAGTACTTGCCTTAGTGCTTATTACTTAGCTTGTCTTTTCTGCACCAATCGGTACATTGTTTTGAAAAATCTTGACAGTAGAGTACAATACCGCTTGTGCGTTGGAGAATTAAAAAAAAAACAACTGTCATTAAAGTCAACATTGACAGTACGTTGCAAATTAATATTCCCATATGGTCACCATAGATGTACGCCC
The DNA here is from genome assembly GCA_905146935.1 of Scaeva pyrastri. Lineage (NCBI taxonomy): Eukaryota > Metazoa > Arthropoda > Insecta > Diptera > Syrphidae > Scaeva > Scaeva pyrastri. Next base: position 38,414,827 of record LR989927.1, on the reverse strand, counting down.
AAACTATTTCACCCCCGAACCAATCTTCGACATCTACTTCTGCATTCTATTCACATGGTTGGAAGTATGGCTCAAAGTATGAGTTATGCTGTTTTACCGGTATAAACTTCGGCATTCAAGTTGAAAGCTCTTTGTATCCCCATTTGTTAACCAGAAACAACAAGAGTAGAAGGAATGTCGATATAAAACCCAACTGGAGCTACCCAACCCACATCATTACGCAGCTAGATACTTACAAAGTCGGTCGCAAATAGTAGGGACAAAAATAAATATCAACTTACGCATATTTGAGAAAGGTGAAAACAGCTAGATAACGCATTCAAAACTGACGGAATTTCAAAGGAACACAGAGGATATAAATAAAAGAGCTACAAAAAGTGACACCTGAAAAACACCAAGTTCTTCAAAATCTCTTAAAGTCGTTAACTTAAAATTTAAGGATACAAATATGAATCTTTTACATATAACGGTGAGTGTTGTGTTGTGCTTATTTGTAAAATTGAACAATTTTATTCTGATCGCATTTAAAACCAGTTTAGTGATATACTTAATTTAATTAAATACAGGGACACTCAGATTTAATGTTTTTTCACTTTCATTTCGTGTACAAGTAACTTTGAATTTGCAATTAATTGATATTAAGTCATTGCATCTTTTATACATTAAAGTCCATACGCCCGGTGGCAGTTTACTCTTGTTGTTGTTAATGTCTCTGAGATACAAATCTTGAAAGTGTTTGCAAAATAAAGTCGAGGTTTAAGGATTTTTTATAAAAAAAAAAAAACTCATTAAAAAAGATAAGTTATGTGGAGCAGTAAGTGAAGAAAAAATAAACTACAACCATATTATGAAATCGTAAAAAAATACAACTCTGGAACGAACTACCGTGTTCGTGCCGAAGATACTCGGTCAAGATATAACAAATATTGTGCATAACATTAAAAAGATTTACCAAATGAAAATAATTTCCTATCGTGAGATGGTTTTTTATTTATTGATATTTTTTTTCTCGATTTTATTGCTTCTTTATTTTCTGCTGCAACCTGCAAGACGTTTTGCAAATATGATTTATATATAACACACATCTGACACGTACATATGTATGTACCCATATGCAGATACATTAATTTATGATTACTCTGGAACAATTTACTCACGATTCGGTAATAGTAGGAGCATTTCGTCCATAATAATTTTTACCCGGAGACCAATAGTCATGTCCATTTCATCACTATCAAATCGATCAAAGTATCGTGTAATGAAGGCGTCTTTTTTTTAAGTAGTAAATGCACATCTAAATGCAAGTTTTTGGCCAGATCTTTGTTAACAGATCTTTAAATAATATAAATGTCTTTTTTATATCAACTTTAAAAGTATCCGAGACGAAAATATTTAAATTGAGCTAGTTTTATGTACCTACATTATATAGGTTTTTGAATCACTTGTTTGTTCAATATGTCGCCTTGATTATACGAACACGAGCAATCAATATTTCAATGATTTATGTTTATACAATTTAAATAATAAATAATATAATATAATATAATATTCGAGAACAGCAAGTATTTACATATATGTACATATAAATACGTCAAATAATTTCAAGTGTTATTGAAAATGATGACTAAAAAATCGTAAATCTCTTTTATGTTCTATTGGCATCCGGAATGATAGATAGCTACAGGGCAATTCAAATTTAACTTGATCAAAAACACTTAAAATGTCAGTTATACATATCTACATTGTACATATGTATGTATATTCAATTAGAACTCTTGTTTTTTGAATTTAAATTGTAAATATTAGGACTTAGAAAAAAAGTTATAAACGTCCACAGGAATCCACTGATAAAATGATAATGGTCATGAAGTTGTCAAAGTTACTTTATAAGAAAGACCCAAAATTATCCTTTTTCTGGCTCAATATAATAATTTAATCATAATCCCAAATCTTACAACAAAGTTTTACTGACATAGAAATAAGTTAAATCAGTTAATCAATCAACAAAAAAAAAGTTGTATTTACAATAGTAGTTAGGTATGTTATTCATATTTAATTCATTTTAGTTCACCGAATTCAGAGGATTAACTATCGTTCAACAATCGCTTAAGGTTTTGTTTTTCTCAAAGTTTTAATTTAAAAACATATTAATTTTTGTCAAGAACGTAAGGATTTTAAAACATCGTACCGCACAAAAAATTATTAAATTAAAAATGTTCGAAAAAAATCAGATTTGATAAATGATTCCAAATCACCACATCGGTGGTATACATACATATGTACATATGTATGCCAAAGGCTTTTAGAGTCTTAAACTAATTACTATTCGAAAATGTCAACAAAACTATTCAAAAACGTACTTCAATACTTCCTTGAATGACTCAACTTGTGTGTTGTCAAACGTGTTTTGAATTAACTTAGGCGTGCATCTATACAAATTTTCATAAAAAAAAAAAAAAAAGATTTTTCTCTTCCAAATCCTTTTATAAACCATAAAACCCCTGTCAGAGATGCATGCATAATTTAACCTAAGACTACACAAAAATTCCAATCTGTCATCTATTAGACACAAAAAGTAATGCTTTCGAAGTAAAGTGTCTCCACCCAGAAATACACAGACTGCGCCATTCAACGCCTTACAAAGAAAAAAAATAAAGACCAAAACGAAAAACGAACGCAAGAAATTAATAACACGTCTATCCTGTCAAAAATAACACAAACCACGTAGCATTTTAGTTTTTTAGTTACCGCACCCAATTTAGCCATTTATGTTAAGCATTGCGCAACCAAAAGATATTTTTTTTTAAATGCAAATAGCATGATGGTGCAATACATCTCTTATTCAAAATATATCACATTTATATGTATGTATGTACATAGGTAGAAGTACATACATATGTGCGAATGTACATAGGTTTATGCCAGGAATGTCAATAGCAATTATCATCTCGGAACAATTGGCCCAGAAGACCACGCACAGCCATCCCAGCAGCGGCGCCGGAGCGGCGGGGTTGCGACGGAGACATATTTTGCGCTTGTTTGCTGCGCAGACTTGCTACCACTTTAAGTTTTTCTTAATAAGACTACATCTGAATGCATCAGATGACAAGTCGCGTCACCATAACCTTCCAACAAGGTGCAACAAAAGCTGTTAGCCTTGCAAATATTGAGTGTGTTAAATGACAGGAATTACAGAGCTCTGAGGCCTGAGTGTGCCTGTGCATTCAACAACAACTATGGTCAGATACATTTACTTAAGATAAAAATAAAACTTGTACGAGTACGAATAAAGTTGGTCAGGACTTTACGCATATATGTTCCTATGTTGGAGGCTAAAAATCTGATGTGTAATACACACCATTATCTTTCATCTGTTATGTAAGAAGAATGCTTTCCTGTCCATATCCAGACGCCCCGCTAATTTTTTAAGTTCGGCAGAAGTTGCAATTTTAATCCGAAGACCAGATCAAAACCGCATTTAGCTGGGGCTTGGGCTCGGGGCAAGCATAATTCTCCATACTTAACCTTGATTGCAGTTGTTTATTACTATAGTCGTTGGCATGAATGGAAATTGCTGTCAGAGATCAACTTCAGTGGTTTACTTTTTTTCAAGTGTGATTGAATAAGCGTAGTCTGTAAATAATGTGTAATGCTAACTGAAATTAATTGCTGTGGCGCAAAAATTGTCAGCCAAAGTCAATTTGTTCGCAGTAGAAGTTGAATCTGTAATATGATGTTTGAAACCATTAATCACTTTAAATCTACGGGATAGACATTTCAATGATTCAAAACATTATTTTAATTTTTGTCAAATTTACTAACGCGGTAGGTATTTATTAAAACAACAAATATTTTGATGATTTTCTATTAGCAATAATCTTTTATTCAAGATGATTGGCTGTGAACAAAAAAGAACTGACCTCTGCAAATTAGCTGGATTTTGACATCTACTTTAATAAGTGTCAAAATTGACTAATGTCGTTTTTAATTGGTAATCCGGAATAAGAATTAGAAGCACAATTTGTTAATTCAAAAAATATGACATTTAAAATCTTTGAATGTGAGTGATTCTGTTTTTGCTTCTGATTTTAAATCCAGAAGAGAAATCTCTTCTTTTTCAGAATCAGAACTGTCACTTTTGCCCAATTGAACGTTTTGAGAATGCTTTTTTCTGCTTCCAGATTGCCAATTGAAAACGCTATTAATTTACATTTGACAGCTCCTCATTTAAACATAATATAAAAACGTAAAAATTGCAAATTACTTCTTAAATAATCACTATCGTGTTGAATTGAATTAAAAGTTAATTAAAATGATCTATAAAAAATAATAATTAAATTGAACCCCTACATTCACTAAGCGACCTTGACAGTTGATCGGTCGTGGGAAAGTTATTGCCAAGAAATTTGAAAGGTAATTTCAAAATAAGACCAAATTCTTCAAATATGTATTTGACAGATTCGAATTACATACATATATAAATACGTTTATTCCATCCATCAGCTTCTGCATCTACTATTCATATTGAAAAGACGTTGGGAATCTGGAATTAATTTAACTACAAAATTATGTTTCATAATTTATATAAAGATCAATTCGGCGAAAGTACATTTTTATGGAAGGTGCGGTATATAAGCCTTTTGTACATGAAATCATGAAGGCGTATTTTTTTTATGAATATTAACCAATTTCCATTCAGTAATATTGAATTGAATTAAATTTGATTACAACGAATCGATAGATGAAGTCATTGAAGCAAAATATCAATCAATTGAAATGTTTTTATTCAGATTCCATAGATTCATACAGAAAATAATTGCAACACAAAAAATGACAAAGCATAACTCTAGAGCATGCTATGCCTTCGTCTGAATTTATTCCGGGATTTGTCAAGTGCATTGGGGCGTATACGTGATATTATCTTGCTGCAGTTTATCTTTTTTTATCAGTCTTCGTAGAACATAATGTACTTGCATTCCAAATGATTCCATCACTTCCAAAGTACCGTTATTGATCGAGTGCATTCGATATTATATCTTTTTCCTCTGGTAGCCTGCTTTATAAAATAACTTTTTTTTTTCGATTGAAATCAGTTTCATGCGACCGCGACGTTTAAGTACAAAATAATGTATGTACATAGCTAAAAGCCGTCAATGAATATAATAACACAACTAGCAATTCTATTCATTTAAAAGTGACAATTATGGAGGTTTGGTCATCGTGTGTTCAAGTTTTTATCCTCTTGGAATAGTTCCCAGTAAGCGTACATTTATGAACAAGTTAGATTTTCAACAACATACTCGTATTCAGCTCAAGTTAAAAGTCGTCGACCTTGATTGTGTGGATTTGTTTGGTTGGTATTTTTATTATACTGATTTGTAATTGAACTCATGTTTCATACAACTCTGCTTCTTATTTGTTATTTCTTTTTCTTCCACCTGGGTTTTGAATTGCAAAGCCGCCTTCCACTTTTGTACGGGTGAGAAATCTGTCTAATCTGTCAGACGTGGTCCACATACACACACTGAATTATTTGAAAGAAAAATAGAAACCGGCTTTGTGAGTGTTTTATTGATCTTTCTTTATTATTTTCTTACATTTACTGGGGTGGTATTTGTTACATATTTATATTGTTACCGTTAGTTTTATTTATACAGTGTTTCTTAATTTAAAACTACACACATAACTGAAACAAAATGCGGTTTTACATCGAATATAGAATTTCGGAATGTGATTTAACCACCGTGTTGACATATGGGATACAAAATATTGTAACAGTAATGAAATTGATTTCTAGCGGGCACTTTTGTTACTGTTGGTGGTTGTCGTTAATAGAATAACGGGGTTTTCAATAATTATGTACTATGTACATTTTATTTCTAAGTTCTATTTCATCAAAGATAGAGCTTTGAATATCAAATGAATATCAAAGAAAAAATGGCATTAATTTTGTATTCAATAAAAGTTCTCAGTTTTTGTTGAAAGGTAAAGTTTCAAAATAGTCGTCCACCTGTTTATTGGTCCAGTTCTGTCAAATCATCAATTATTGTCTTTGAAATCTTACGAGGCTGTTGTATTAAGAGTAAACATAGGTTATTTTATCAAAAGGACTCCGATTTATCTTGCACTACACTTCATATTAATTCACAGCCGTCAGTTTGATATCTAAAATCTATCAATCTAAGACGCCAGTATTTTAAACAGAACCACGTTTTTAATTTTGACCTTTTAAATAATTTCTTCTGTTTTAAATAATTTAGATATTAGCAGTAAAGAAGTAGTAGTAAAAGTTTATATTGAATAAAAAAGACTATAACTTTGTTTGATGTTAGGCTTGTCAATTTGGATCCTGGTTTCTTTCGGGATCTGTTTTATCAGCCAAACATTAGTTTCCATTAAACCGGGCTGGAGTACTTAAGTTTAAAAAGAAGAGAATAACTTTATATTAAAATGTTAACAAACTTAAAAGAAAAGAAAGGATTTGAAACATTTTCATGATTTTGGATCCTCCTACATTAAATATGACCTTTCGTAGCTTTATTTTTTCTAAAAATTTTGAATATTAAATTGGCATAAAGTTACTTGGTACTTTTTTGGCTACGATCTTGTCAAATTGACTGGTTTACTTGTTCAACAGAAAGCCGATCTTATTTTGCATGCGTTCTACCAGTTTTTAATTTACCTCTTTGACTTGAATACGATTTCATGTACTTTTACATTCAAGTGGGTGCCACCAACGGCGGCGCGGCGCGACGACTAAGCTCTTTTGTGTTTGGTTACGGTGTTGAAAGGGCTTCATTTATTCAAATAGATTTTACTTAGATAAAATGAGCTCGTCCTAAGAATTCCTAAACAATACTAATACTCCACCGGCATTATAACTACTATCACTGCTATGTTTTATGGAATTCTGCACACTTTCCTCTACCGCACCTTGAAAAATCCACCACTGACCAAAAGACCAAGTCTATAAGAGATTAAAGTCTTTAATGCTAGATTCGGGTTTATTTGCCTGCGGAATTTATTATGCGATATCGACCTGCTGGCCCTGTTTGGCTGGACTTCATTTTTTTATTTTTTGTTGGTTGCATAAAAATTGTTTGTAATGTATATTTTGGCTAAGAAGTATCTAGACTTCCCAAAGTGTACATAAATAGTAGTGTTGGTGGGCAAGATTTGTTTGTTAGCACCACGGACCAGTCTAGTTATGGAGGCGAAGTGGTGTGTCTTAGAGTGCCGATTATCTCTACAGACACTACCAGTTTGCAGTTTCTTTAAATTTTGGGTCAGTATAAGAGTAAGCCGGTTGGGTAATGTTTTTGACGAACTTTATGTACACATTTACCCAGACCTACCTACCCAAAGTTGCTGACTTACAACTTTATGTAGGTAATATAATATTTATTTGAAAATTCTTCCAGGCAATCAAAGTGGTTTGCTTGAGCGGTGATCGGTTCAATGGATGGAAGGAATTTGGATTGAATCGATTTAATGGTGGTAATTAGGGTGCTTTGTTAATATACTATACTGATGAAAGCTTATGCTAAATAAATACCTGTACTTACTTCAAAAGAGGCTCTTCATAAATGGATAGGATAATATGTATGTAGTTTGTTTTTATTGGTATGGAAATCTTTGTTGGATTAAACGAAATGATACATATATGCATAGCTACAATGTATGCAATTTAAAGACAGTTAAACGACTGAAAACTAAACATCTTTAAATGTTTTTAACACATGTTTTTTTTTTTATTTCTTGAATTAAAAGTTCATGATGTCTTTCAGTTAGAAGATCGTTCTAAAATCGCCCTATCGACACTCGGATGTCGTAGTTCCTCTTCGGAAAAAAGAGAACTATGTAATGAGGTTCTTCTTTAAGGAGAAATAAACGACGCTAATAACCAGTAGTCCTTATATATAGAATAGATTTCTCCATGGTGGGATAAATTTAAAAAAAACTCCTTAGACATCCTAATACCTTATTTAAAAAAAGAGGCTTTGAAAATTTGGCATTCCTGATATTAATCGATTTACCAAGTTGATTAATAAAAATTTTAAATAAAAAAATTATCAGAAAAAAAACAATATTTGCCAATTTTTTTAGAATTTTTTGTAGTTTTTCATTTATTGTAGAAAATGTTAATTTCATAGTCGTCAATATTTTATCAATTAAGTATTGACAAATGCATTATAATAAAAATAAAATACATTTGAAGTAAATATCACTGCTTTTTTGAAGATATTTGAGCCGAAATGTTCGTTAAATTTTAGTTTTTGCTTTTTTTCGTGAAAAAAAGGCCGATTTGATATTTGTCAAAAATGTACCATATGTTAACAATTGCATTTTACCAAAAATAAAATAAATATTAAGTTAAAATGATTGATCACTCTCATTTTTTACCAACTTTTGGTAGAATTTTGTGTTTTTATTTTTTTGTAAAAAAAACTGTCAATTGAATTTTTTCCAAAATTTTACCAGATGTCAAAAATATCATTTCACATTGTAGACAATTCTTTTGAACATAATATCATTTTTCCTTCGCTGTATATTTGAGCGCCAAAATATTTTTTATTAGTTTTTCAATTTTAAAAAAATAACGGTTTGTTGAACTTTTTTCAATTTTATACCAAATCTGTACTACGTTACATTGTACACAATAAAATTTATTTCAAGTCGATAGCATTATCCGTTCCTGACCGCTTGACCATTTTTTATAAAAGTCCTTTCTGCATCTTTCGAAGTTATAACCTGTCGAACAAAATTTAATTGGAGTCGATATCTTTACCCGTTCTTGAGATACCGTGGACGAAAAATGGTATCCCGAACGTACGAACGTACGTACACACACAGACATCTCTCTACAAATGACGGATTTAGATTCTAGGGACCTCGAAACGTCCAGATTTGTCAAAAATTTCAATTCGACAAATCGAACCGATTACAATAACTCCCTATGGAAAGCTAATAATTCAATTTAAACAGAAAACCATTTACTTTCTTTTTGGTATGTATTCTTTTTATTTTCATCATTTCATTTGAAGACGTTTATCAGGGTTGCTCAATTGTAATATTTCCGCGAAAGTTAATCCAAAGGAAATTAAATGAAATTTTATAATAATAAATTAGACCTATTCGGCGAGATCTTTAATTCTGCTATTCTGTTATGAATTCCCCTACAAAAAATGTTGTAAAAAAAATCTTGTAGGAATTTTGATTTTACAATTTAGTTTGGTCTTATCTATTCACCTAAGGATTTTGTAATCTTGTAATGACTTGAATCTTAATTTAAAGTTATAGTTAACATTTAGGTACTACGAATGATGTCCACATACTTGGTAAGTTACGTCACCTAAATGCAAGAACCAGCTAACTTGATTTTCGTAGCATTGCGAAAACTGTAAAAAACCTACTCACCTGTTGGTCAGACACTTTTTTCCTGACATTATTGATAAAACAACTATTTTTTCTGAAAATACTCGTATAATATTCTTTTCAGAATCAAAATCTTATCAAATTGCCACATCTTGAGTTTACATTATATATTCTTTCATGTTATACAAAATTTCGTGTTTACCCATTTCTTTATACTTTATTCTCAGAATGTTGAGACCCTAAAAATAAAAAATCCGGATTGTTCTAATTGAAATTAAATGCAACTGTAAAAATGTTTAAAAACTAATGTCTTTTAAAAAAAAAAAAACAGGCACAAAAAGTGTAAAGTAAGTTCATTGAACTTGACTTAAAACTGAATTAAATATTATAAACATGCATCACTGGAATTGTCATCGATAAGCCATTGTACCAATTTAATTCAGCGCAACATTCACTAATTCATATTTCCATCACGATTCCTTCTGATCGTTTGATAGATTTTAAAGAGTTTCTTTTTCTGTCAACCCTCATCGTGCATTATGTTATTGGTTTGTTTGGAAAGTGTTAAGAGACCGTTATTTTTTGTTTTAAATTCAGTGAAATAAAAACTTTCATTACCATAAACCACACTTTTGCTAAGAAAAGTAGTGCGGTGGTAGGTGTTGGTTGGTTGGTTTCGAGCTGCATAAAACAGCAACAAAATCCATAAATTCCCTGATGATGATGAGATTTCACGGTTAAGTATAACACTCGTACAGAATACAGATACTTTCAATGGCACATCTCAATTTTTTTTTTTAAATCACAGATGCAAATGAAACTAAACGAATGTAATTAGTCTGGTATGCGCCAAAGAAAGTGGCAATCTTTTGTATATTTTTCTTAATTTCAGAAGACAATCACAGATTGTCCATAGGCAGGGCATGATAGAGAGAGCGTCAGTAAACACTTTGATTGGTCTTGCAATGAATCTGTTGACAATCTTAAATTGAAGTTATGTAGATGGGGATACAATGAAAGTGCATATTTTTGGTGAAATTATCAAGAGTATTTTTAGCAAAAACGGATTAGTCTTTTTAAACTAACGCCAATTTCTCTCTGCAGAATAAATAGCTAACGTTTTAGCTAATTAATGTTATGTTAAATAAACAATTTATTTAAGTTAGATGAACCACCATAACCATCAGATGCACCTTAGATCATATTCATGTTAATATGAAACTACTATAACATTTCGTTTGTTTATTCCAGCTGCTAATTGCTGCGACGATAGTTCTAGTCACCGCCCAAGGCCCAACTCCACCAAGGCTCAATATACCTGGAGCTATTCCTATTCCTGCCCGCCCGCAATTCCGAAACAACCTACCTCTGCGAGTCCGTCGTCCAGGTCTTCGATCACAAACTAGCAATTCCATTGTACCACCAATTGCTCCAAGGATAATCGAAGAACCAAAGCCAGTCACCGAATCGTCTGAGGACGAGATCAACGATCCGTTTATTCCTCAACTGCTGCGTGAACAGCAACAACCTCAGTCGCCCCAACAAGGACCTCCTCAATACGCAAATCAAGCACCAAATTACTTCAACGAGCCCAATTCTATTCAACAAGATTCGCCCATTGAGGAAGAAGAGCCACCACGTTTCATTGAGCGACCAGCACCTCCACAACCACAACCACCACAACCTCAAAACGATTTCGCTGGTCAACGTTTTGCAATTGAACGTCAACAACCACAGCAACCCCGTCTGCAACCAGTGAGAACACGAGCCAGCAATCGGGAACAACCCCGACCACAGTACGAACAACAACGTCCGAGAGCGAGCACCCCAAGTCCAGCACGACCAATCGAACAAAATGTGGTGAGACAAGATGACTACCGTCCCCGCAAACCAGTGGCTCAGATTTTGAGGAAATATCGTGAAGAGAATGAGGATGGAAGTATTACCTGGGGCTATGAGAACGACGATGGTTCTTTCAAAGAGGAACTTATCGGCAATGATTGCATTACCAAGTGAGTAGATGTTAACCTCAGTTTGAGGAATTACCTTTTTTTTCATCTCATTCTAGGGGAACCTACGGCTACGTGGACCCAGATGGCACCAAACGCGAATACCACTATGAGACCGGCATCAAATGCGATCCCAACAACCGCAACCCCGAAGGACAAGAGTTGCAGAACAGTGGCTTTGTCAATTACGAGCAGAACAAAGCTGTGCTTCCCAATGGTCTCGAAATCGATTTGGCTCTGATGGGAAAGAAGAAGTCCAAGCGACCGGGAGCAGTGCTCCAACAGGCTCAGCCACAACAGTACTATAGAAACTAGACAGAGGAGAATCGATTCGTGTGAGCGATCTGCCTCTCCACCCATTTAGAGATTAAGAAAGACTTCTTTTTTTGCGGTCAAGTCCCGAGTCTTTTATTTTTTATTTTATTTATGAGAAGTTCAGTTTTTAGCTTGTAAATAAAAAAATCAAAGTTAAGTCTAGGCTATTAAGTTTAGTATGGACGTTGGCGCCTCATGGGCGGCAAACGGTTCGGCGGAGTAATCGAAATATCTAAGAAGTCGCCGATGCAGAATTTGGCCTGAGCGAGGGTCTTGTTGTCGTCTGCACCTTTTTGTCCAGAACACGTCACTCCGATTTCACGCATCCTAAACGATTGACTACGGTACTCGGGGTACACGACAGAGAAGTCGAAATAGGTTCCCTTCTTCCGGGTGTCGGGATTTACGTCGCGAACAAGGGAGGTGAGTTCGTGCAGAGTGGCGTCCTGCCAGGTGTAGATTTGTAGTTCATTGGATGGAACATTACCGTACATATATTCGGATACTGAATGGTGGCGCCCAGTAGAGCAGAAGACTCGAAGAAGCAGTGGACAAGTCTGTGAATTGGATGAGATTATTTTTTTTTTAGTTCTCAGGATTCAGTTCTATTGCAGCTTTTGTTTACCTTTTCTCTGTCGACTTGTTTTGTTGGCTGGGATTTTTCTTCGACAATCATTGATTCGACATTTGCCATTTTTAAGATAAGTTTTTATTTTTGTACTTTTTATTAAATATTAATAATTTATTAAGAAAATGCAATTTGATAAAATAACAAGAGGGTAAAATGCTAAAATCTTTCGCTATAGTTGACAGGCGGTGACATTTCAGAGAGGCAACTGTGAAGTATTAAAGTAAATGGTTTCTGTCGGTATGGTGGTGCGATTGGGCTAACACTTGAGAGTTGATTTTTGCACTTTTGTAAAAAAGAATATTAGTAAAAAAGTTACATTGAGAGGAGAATGATTTGTAAACTTATTTACAAGCAATTACTTAGGGCAAGCAAAACCAGAAAGTACTTCGTGAAATAGGAGTGCCAACTTTGTGAATAGCCTTCTGTCTGTTGATTAATTTATTCTCTGCGTCATATCACTATTCATGAACTAAACTGAAATCTAAGCAATTTGATGTGACGATTACGATCAGAAAATTGGTTTATGGCAATCTTTATAAAAAAAAATAATTTAGATTGTCATTGGCTTCAATGTTTAGATGCACATAATATACAAATCAATCGAGGTTGGTGTTACCGTAACAAAACATTGGTTGCTGTTTTCTTGCACATCCCTGTCGAATTGCCATTCAGTGCCACCAACATCAAGATACAAAAATTAATTTCACAAATGTCACCACTCACCATTACGCCAACTTCAACTACAACTACAAATACAGTTAGCTCTCGCGCAGTTAGAGCAAAATTAAAAATTTTCTTCTTTTTGCAAATTCCAATTCCAACCAAAGAAAAATCGTCTCTTCCTGCTCAACCTCAAATTCGTTTCAACTTTCCAACGGTGTTGGTCGCTGTTCGTCATTTTTGCGTGAATTTTTTATTCGCCGTCCAAAACCCAAACAAAAACCAAAAAAATAATTAAAAGTATTTCCAGAATTTTCCTCAAACTAAAAGAGAAAAGTGAAAACACTATTTTCCAATCAGAAACCCTCCCCAAAAGTTATAGCGGTAGCGTGTAGTTGTTGTTTTTGTTTGCGGTCGCAAAACAAAAAAAATAAATTGAAAGTTGGAAAAAATTGCAAATCGATTTGTTTCGTGTTTTTCTTTTCGACTTCCATTTCCATTTACCATTTGCTACGCTACTCCCTCTCGCTCGTGTGTCCTGCTGCTCCTCAGTCGTTGTAAATAAATTATTGTGCCGTAATCGAATCGAGCCGAGCCGAGGAAAAATTATACCACTTGGGTTTTTGTGAGTGAAAATTGATGAGAAAAAAATAAATAAACAAACAAAAACCGGAAAACCACAGCTGCTAGGGTAGGGATCGCAAATCGCGACGTTCGGGTTGTTGTTCCTGCACGAATATTGCTTCCAGCTTCCGTCACCTGACGGCCCCAAAGAAAAAAAGGATACTTAACTTTGAAAAGGTGTTCCGACGTGAATAAGGTAAGTGAATGAAAAATAGAAAATAGAATACGAATTCGAATATCCCTCGGCTTTCCCCCCTTTTTCTCTACACCTACACCTACCTGCCCAAAGCACTAGATTTTTCTTTGGCAGGGGTGCAAATTGTTGTTTTGTTGTCCTCCTCCTCAGCTTATTGGAATGTAGGCCAGGCACAGGGACAGGACACAAGAGCTTATGCAATAATACCTCCAAAGAAAACGGAAAATGTTAAAATAAAAGTATAGAAGGAAATCGCCCGGAGAGGGAAGAAGTACAGAAAACCCCGTTTGAACGTAACAATAACAAAAAACGCAAGTGACTTGTTTTTTTTTTCTTTTGTGTTTTTGCGTTTTATGATTCAGTTATTTTATTTGGGTATATGTGTATGTAGCGGGCGCCGGATATTGTTATTTACGTTGAGGAGAGCAGAGCGAGCGAAGGCAATTTTGCAAAGGCACTAATCGAAAAAGAATAGTGGATGAATAAATTGGGTGATGGATACTTTCATTCACTATTGCGACAGAAGTTACAATTTTATCAAGATTCCTTAGGGTGTTTTTGACAGAACTGATTTTCGGTGAATAATAAAGACTGCAGTTTTTGGAATCCTCTGCTTTCTAAGTTCTTAACATAACATAACAGCATAGTACCTATTAGGTTTATTAACCATCTGAACTTGAATGTTTTTGGCAGAATTGTAGCTTTTTGGTGTTCATTGAGAACATTTCTACACTATTACACACTGGCATAATAGAAGATCATAATTTTGGGGAAGCTTTGGAAGGCTTTCTATATATCAATCACACAAGTGATGGACAAAAATGTTCAGAAACAAGCTTCTTGGAATTATTGGAAAGGTTATGAAAATCAAGAGCGTAGACCAGGACGGCAAAAGCATTGGGTTGCGCAATTGGATTTCGTTGGTTCAGGATCGGGGTAAATGGAGAGACTTATTAAATTAGGTCAGGACGGTATCCCGGTAGTCGAGCCGATGATGATGATGATGAAAATAATAATAATTCTTATATTATTTGGTAGCGAGTTACTTAACTGTTAAACTGTCTCTTAAACTACTTAGTCGTAGTAACCATGGAATTCATCAACTTGGCGTAGGTATGTCTCGGATGGTATATAATATACCATAATCATAATGTTATACGCCAAATTTCTATACTGTCTTCTTTGTACATATGTATATATGTAATATGTGCGAGTAATGTCAGGATAGGTCCCCTCCCCACAGTTTGTATGCTTTTACTTTTGCAGTATTTGTCAATTCCTCGCAAGAGGCAGGTGGCGCAGGCAGAAGGTCCCGTCCTTTGGCTAGACAGTCCTACGCACTAACCACCACGCCACGGGTATGGGTATGGAATTATTTTGGTTGTCTTCCATTCATTTTTCTATCAAAAGTAACGAAATTTGCTTTCTTTATTTAAACAAAACGTTAGAAATTTTTCCAAAAAAGGGAAAGACGAAAATTCGTTTTATTCAACTACTTTGTGCCTTGGAGATATAATAAAAAGCTGCAAACTTTCTTTTTTGAGTACTACCTTCTTCTTTCATCTTCAGGTTTTTGAAATATTTTAAATAAAATTTGCATTTTTGTTTTTAAGGAACCTTGTTTTCCATTAGAAACAAATCGAATGTTTGGCAGCTTCACAATCAAAGTGCTTTTTTCAAATATTTTGTCCAGGTAAAACATTTTTTTTATGCCAGAATTTGAACTGAATATTTAATACAGTAATCAAAAAATAAAAGCTGTAAGGCGGAAACACAGAAATGCATTTTGTATGAAGTTCATTTAGTGAAAATCCCTGTTTCTTTTATTTTTTCCATCCCGTATACCAGGTTGATGAGTGCGGTTTATGTTGTAGTACCATTTTCTTCGAAAAGCATCGCTTAAATTTATATACATAGTATATATGAATTTTGGAAGTAGTTTGCAGAATATGTAGGAGTAACGATCAAGCAATTGTAAGTCATATTTAGGTCTACTTATGTTACATATAAATATGATTTTAAAGATCTTTTTAAATTGGGCATTTATTTTGTTTTTTGTATAGTTCTATAACTTTATTTAAATAACAATTATTGTGTTATTTTTTATAACTACCTTGAATTCCTTATCTTTTAAGAAACTTCGTCAGAATAATTGGAAGTTTGAATTTTTTCCCTTCAACTTGTTCAACTTAATCGTGTCAATTTCTCTGAACATGAATAGTGGAAGAAAAAGTTCAAGAACATCCAACTAATTTACTAATTATCAACATCCATTATCATAATTAAAGCCTACTAGAGATATGTTTTAGAAAAAATATACCTTAGGCTGTCATCTACAAATTGATTAAAAATAACACACAGTACTGTGAATAAACTTTGCTTAAGTTTTTGTTTATCTACTACAGGAATAAAAATATATTTAAGGAACCCGGTTTATGGTACCTGTTTGTACATATATCGCCTTCCTCTGGGGAATGCTATTTAAGATTTACATCTTACATGATGATTAATTAATTAAATCTTCAAAATCTTCTTCTGATGTGTGTTTAAAAATTCACTTTCAAGTTTTTGATTACAGATCATGGAAAACAGATTAGTACGTATATTGTATTATACCTATTTGGTTCAAAATTATTCATTTAATTTCTACCTGTTTTTGACATTAAATTATTCAAATGAGTAGAAGATATTTTAATACACACACCCTGTGCTTATCTCCACTTTCATCAAAAATAAAAAAAAAAACTGTCATAATAATTATATTCTGACATACAAAAAAAGAATACAACCCACCTCAATCATAAAGAAATGTCACACTCATCCACCCACTGGATCAATGCACACACTTAAGGAACGATCCCTTTTTTGCGTTACCCTTATCTTAATGCAAAGCACCCTCAACCCCACCATCCATTCCTATTATACACTGAACTTCATTAATCACATCTTAAGACTATGGTCTTAAGAGTTATTCAATTACAACCCAGCTCAACATATTCAAGGGTTGGCATTTTTAGAAAATGGAATACATAGGACAACTAGATTATGTCGAGACAAAAGGAAAAGTTTGTACTTTTTTCAAATATGTAGGTACTCGTTCATTCATTGGAAGTTGAATCTTTAAATCTAATAATGCGTCCTTTTGTTTAATATAAAAACAAAGCTTTTGAATGGAAAATATTACCAGTTGTTGATTTTTTTTAGCTGCTGACATCGATCAACATTAGTTCATAATATCTTTTTCGAGATACATTTCCAGTATCCAGTTGGAGCTATTCGATGATTATAGGCTTAACAAATATTTAGATTCTGTTCCTGCTAACAAAATTATCATGTCATCATGGTTTGAACTTCTAGACATTAAAGCTATATATGAACTCAATTAACTTTAGAATTACGGAAAAATGTGAAAAGATATTTAGACTTTATTAAAATCGGATGAAAGGAATTTTCAATATCCTCAACTTTGATAAATCTTTTGCCTTATAGATCGTGAAGACTGTTGCTTTACACTTCAAGCTCTAATACTCGAAATCCAACAATTCGGCTACCATTGAAGGACCTCTCAGCATATCGATCGCAAAGATTGATGATAGGTTTGCTTAAAAATAAAATTATGATGTCAATATATCTATTTTCTTCGGCATTTGTCTTAGTCAAGGGTGCTAAATGGTCTCGTTTTTTTTTTTTTTAACGCAAATGCATGACTTACACTTATCATTACGTACTTACGTCGATTGCTAAAAATATGACGTAAAAAGTACGAAGTCATCATAAGCCTTCAGTTTAACTCATTGAAAAAAATTAATAAATTAAAAATAAAACACACACATTCTTTGCCATTACTTCTCCCCAATCCAAACCTACATACATATTTGTAACGATTTGGCAAGGAATGAATCAAGCTAAATCACAGAACGTGATCAAGAACAATATTCCAACTTTTATCATCCCCTTTCCTTTACTTCCATTGTCATTGTTCGTTGTAAAATCTAATTTGGTCAAAAATGTTTGCTTTTTACGTCAGAAACTCAGAAAGAAGATAAATAAATTGGATTCGGTGGGTGAATCTTTTTCTGATTGTTGTTGTTTTTGTTTCTGTTTCTATAATTTTGTTCGTTTTCGTCTTTGATGGTTTTGTCTTGTTTTCAATTTATTTGTTTGTTTGCCACTTGAATTTTTGAACTCAAACGAGGAGAATAGAATGACGAGCATACTGGTAGTGACTGTGGCATGGCAGTGGCATTAGTTTTGTGGGAATGTTCTCTTGTTCGGCCACCATCACATAAAGTATTCTCTGTATCACGTGTGGCAATCTGTTTCTATTGTTAAATGTTTTTTTTTTCTGTTTTTAGTCATTTGTTTTTAGAACTCTTGAGAATAACCTTAAAGTCAGAAATGGATTGCAGTGCTCTTCGAATTAATAAGGAAATTAGGTTGAATTTTTAACATTAGTGTAGTAAATTTTCATAAAATATTGAAATGTTGGAATACGATTGAATCTGAAGAAAAATGCCTTTGGGTTTTGAGGAGGTTAACTTCTAAAGTCGTCTGTTATTCGAAGAACTTATTCGAAATTGGGATTATCCACAGTGAACTCCTGGAATTTTATACCGTAATCACGCACCCCAACTAGCAAACAAACACCCTGGATTAATTTCAGGACGGGACGGAAACTGTAATCAAAATTTCAGCTTTTTGATATATTTCTCAAAATAAAATTCAAATTTTACTGAAGTGCGCGTAGGTACAATTTTCGGTAGACATTTACAATAATAATAAACAAAAAAACAATAAGTGAATTATGAAGCATGGTATAATCAAAGAAAGACAGATTTTCATGGGAATATTATAATATTATGTTTTTATAACCATGAATAATAAATGTGAGGTTAACGACTTTAAAAATAAATATGAATATTTGATTTCAAGACAAAAAAAAAAAACAACAACAAAGCAACAACTTTCATAATGATGTTGTTATATGAGCCCAGGGGAATAAAACAGGAGTACCTACGTAGCAGTGCGTTGTGTTGCCTTGGAGAAAAGTGTCTTCAATTTGTTCCTTGCTAACCAAAGTAGAATCTTGTTGAGTTTGGATTTTGGTTACATACAAGTGTGTTGCGTAGTTGAGGGGTTTGTTCTTCTCACAGAAAATGTAAATTTCAATTGTCATCTATTTTTGGTTGCTTATTAAATATTATTTACTTTTATTGACAAAGGTTTTTTTCTCTTCACTTGTTTGTTTTTTTTTTATAAATTATTCTATTTGCTCTGAAAATAAATATTAAGAATTTAATGGCAGCTGTTGATAAGTTGAAATTCAGTGTCATGGAAATTTGTAAGTTGATTTTTTAACTAATAAAAATAAATTTTCAATAAAAACATTAAAGGGAATTGAGATTTGGAATTCATTATTAATTTCTATAAAGAATTATATACTATATTCTAAAAAAAACTTCCAAATGTAGAATTTGCATAAAGTCAAAATATATTTGAATATTGGAGGAACATCAAAAAAAAAAACTCTGTATATGATTTGGCTTATATACTTATACTCGAGTTTTATTTTTTTGAATATATGTATGTTTTGTCCATGCCAGATTGGAATGTTTGCTAAGTCTCCTTTTACAAGAGGAAGCTGAGTTTTCATTAATTTTTAGTTTGTTTGGTATAAGGGAAGAACACAAAGTGAGGAAAATGAATGAAATCATATTGGTTGAAGATTTGAAGAAATTTAATGGAAACTTCTGGCATATTAACAAAATATGAATAACAACATTTGAGCAAATTAAATGAAAACCTCAAAAAATCCACAGCAACTACTTTTGCGCAGTTGCGCAGCCCAAGGCTTCTTGTGTTCTTGTCTGCGTCATATATCCAGTGTAAGTATGGTCTGCTACACTTAAGTGTACTACAAAGGTCTTTCCGAGCTGTTTCCTCTTCTCTTCTTCTTCCTCGGCATAGAAAAGTGACACTACTCGTATTCCTAAATTTATGTTCACTGCTGCACTCGTTAATGAAGTTGATCATTATTTAAGACACGAATATAAGATACCTGCAGGTATATAAATTCTTTTTTTAACTTATCACACAAACTTGTCAAAAAGTTTCTCTTTATTATTTAAGTAAATATATTAAACAAAAAGCAAATAATAAAACATTCATTTTCAAATACATAATAACAATAAATTAAAGTGCTAATAAAATTAGTGATAAATTAACAATTGCATGTGCGACAGAAACCTTTGGTTGTCGTTCTTAATTAATTCACACGAAATGATTGAACACAACACAAAGTTGTGGTTCTTGACCACATTTGTTGATGGAAAGTGTTTTGTTGTTACTGTCGGCCGCCAGCTGCCAACACAGTCCGCCACAATTGAAATTGTCAGGTCCTTTATGACTTGTGGTTTGTGAAAATTGTATTTTTTTGTTGTGTTGTCTTGTCTTTCAATATGATGTAGATACATATGTATGTATACGGTGTGCCGGAGACGGTTTCCAACATTATTAAAGACAATTAAATCTTTTTTTTTTTGCGAATCTTTATACATACATTCAATAGTTGGATTTTACTGAGATATTATGCATAGCGATACATTTTTGGATATAAATAATATTTTATGAATATAGTATATGTATTCTATTAACTAATATCCAATTTAGTTGTAGCATCAATTTTCAAAACAATAAACTCCGAAATTTAATATTCAATAGGTATCTAGGTAGGTAACGTACGAGTAAGTGTCTTTTTTATTTTTATTTGTGTTTAATGGGATAGCACAAGCCTTTTTTAAAATGTTTCTTTTTTTTTGTATTTGTTAAACGTCTTCCAAATAATTTTCGTGTCTAATATCACGTAAACTTTTAACAACGCAAAGTATACAAATTCGATTTAGGAATGAAATAAAAATATATTTGTTATTATTCTCTTTGTAAATTTAATTGGATGCAATTAGTTTCTGAAGCAGACAGTAAGGATCCTCACATCAGTATGATTTTGTATAACTGTTGGGAATATAGTCGGGGAATTCAGCACATGCGGCTTTTATGATAAGTGCTTATGCTTATTTATGATAATATTGTTGTTGTTTTTTTTTTTTTTTTTTTTTTTTACAAATAAATCAAAAGTTAAAGAGTATTATAAGGCAGTTGAATATTTATGTACAATTGTTATATAATTGCATTTCTTTTAGCATCATTGTGTTCTGAGCCTGAGAGGAAGTCGTATGTAGTTTTATGACAATAAAACCAAGTTACCAACCGCAGATGATTTATTAAAAGCTTTTAACAGTTTAACTAATTTTAACATTCCTTAGACGAACGAACAGGATTTTCTCCCAATCTGTCATTTCCTATTCAGAGGTCCAAAATGATCCAATTTATGTTTTGTAGAGAAATTTTTTGTGACTGCCACTTTATATACAAAAAATGTTTAGGTGGTTCTTTAAGAAATCTTTGAAATAAATCTAGCTTTTAGAGAAAGGTATACATAATGTACATCACATTATGTATGTTATGTAGATATGTATGTAATTTTAAGTTATGATATTTGATTTGATGAAAATTTAATTTAGCTTCAGTTGTTAGAATTCCAAAAATAAAAACATACATAAATGTAATTAATTTTGTAAATATTTGCATACATCGTTTAGAAATGTAGATATGTACATGTTTATTTTATTTGAAGTTTTTATTGATACAAACATATGTATTTCTTTTGATTTGTGATTTATTTGACTCTAATTTATATTTTCTTTGTGAAGAAAAGTATACATTTTATAACGAGGTCATGTTTACTTGGTTATTTCTGTTGACCTTGATGTGCTAAGTTAAAAGACGATACAAAAGGCAATCGTGCTAATATGTTACTACTATCACAGAGGATCGCATGTGCGTATCTAGGCCATGTAAAAAAATTTTTCTTATACATAGTTAGAGATAACAAATGCAATATTTTTCTTGGAGTAATAGTTAGTTTAAGTTAGTCATAGTCGGTTAAAAGTATTCAGACCCGGCATTTATGAACTTTCGATCATCATCTACAATTCAAAGAAGATCAATGGGATATATAAGTAAAGGGGTAGTTTTTCATCGATTTCGGTACAAAATTTCGGCTCCATTTCTCTGATTTATTACTAGAAATAATTTGAATTTTATTATTGGACACATCCAGAAGATATCAAAGACATTTTGTCTTCAGTCAACATCTTTGAAAACAAAATTAGAGAAGCTTAACCACATTCGTTCAACAAAAATGTGCATCACAGGGAAGATAGGATATTTGCCTTTCACTTCACCAAGTACATCTTTTATATCATTATCAATTGGGCATTGGGAATTATCAATTGGAATAATTCTATCACAAATGTTGACTGGGTTACCATCTGTTTATTATAATTTTATGAATTGAAAAATTTTGATCAATTTATTTTATTGATAAATTTAATAAATTATTTTTCGACGAACATAAGCACATGTGGAATTGATGCAAAAATAATTTTTCTTTATAAAGCGAACAAAATTGCACAGCTTTTTAATGTAATTTTCAGAAGCTCAAAATCTTCAAAACAGAAAGCTTTTTGATAAAAGTTCTTTGGTATACTGCTTTCAATGGTCAGAGGTAACTCTGTTAGAATGCATTTTTTGTTCATCTCATGCTTTTGCTTTGAGCATACGAGATTGAAAGATCATTATGGGTATACGCCATTTTTCAAGGTATAAATCACAAGTCAGCAATTTTTGGTAATTTTTTCTTAATTCCATCCACCAGACGCGCGCCACTGCTCTAAAAAAGCTTTTTTCATAAGACCTGCACATTTTTGTTGAATGAAGTATAGAAAGTTTTTCAAATGGCATTCATTTCAAACTTGCAACTTAACTTGTAGATTTATTGTACCTTGTACAATGTATGTACATGGTTTCTATCTTTTTCTATTTAATTCATGAACAAAATATTAAATAAAATATATGGAGAAAATATTACATAGTGATGATTTAAGCGTGCTTGACTTGATAGAGAAATTTCTCGGTTTTCCAGTCAACTTTTCAAACAAGATGTCTTTGACATCTCACACAATAGTAACAGAAACTAACCTTATTTTCTTCTAGTCTCTTACATGTCATACGAACCTATACAAAAGGCACATTCAAGAGACAATGGAATTCCATTGAAGTGATATGAATGAAGTTCAGCTTTAAATTGAACAAACAAACTTTATCAATTGATATTTTGGTACAAATATACTTGACTTGATATAAAGGGAAGTTATTCTGACAAATTTTCGATACCTAGCTAATCGAAGAAAATAATCTTGACGTACATTTGAGTTCTTTAGGTGTCGCCTGAGTTTGCCAATTGTTTTTCATATTCGAGTGATAAAACTCGATATTTTAATTTTGTACTAGTTTAAATGATCATAATGTCCACTTTCAATTTATTGCAGCCTTAAGCACCTGGAAAAAGTTACTAGTATTATTTCGTAATATTTTTTTTTTTTTAAACAAAATAGTGCAATTTTGAAAATGATTTCGAACAAATATTTAAAGTATAATCGGTGAGGATATAAAAGTGAAGTATTTTATATTATGTAAAACAAAACAAGAATAAGTGTTTCATAAAAAAGATGGTTAACAAAATTTAATACATTACATGTATATTATATTCCAATATCAATTTATGTGTGGTATGTACCTAATTTTTATAGATATTTCATTCTTTCTGCAAGTTCCTTATTTTTATGTACACACATTTATTTCGTAGTTTCTTCTTGTTCTTATTTCTCGTTCACTTTGCAAGATTTAGATATCATAAAAAAATATGTATTGACAGGATTATTATTTTTATCTAACGAACTACTACAATGCATCCTTTCCTTTCAGTATATTAAACTTAAATGTCCACTGGGCAAATCCTTTTTCTCATTAAATATAATACAAAATATAAAGAATCCCGTTTCTATCCGATACTTTAGGGTGGCGGAAGTAGGAATAATATAGTCGTACCTAACCTAGATATAAATTCTAAAGCGTCTTCCAACAATACATAAAATAAAATCACGATAATGGATATAAGGAAGGTATACACAATAGTGGTGCCCAGTTGCTAACCAAGTTTTTTTTTTTTTTTTTTTTTTATAAAACAGATGTACCTACATTACGTTTATTTGCTATTGAGTTCTTATGTATTTTTTCTTTTTCTTGACTTTTATTGAACTAAAGTCTTTCTTTACTTGGAATTGGTATCCCAGTCAAAGTAAAATACTGCGATGAAAATATCTTTTTAACGAAGTTAAATAAAAAAGTTACTTTGTTCTTGAACTTAAAATGCCACATCTGGCATTTTGTTGATTTATCAATTTGAATATTCTCAAAATTGAAATGTTTTATTTTTAGCTGTTAAAATTAAAAAAAAAAAATTACATCAATATAAATAACTCTAAAAAGTAATGGAATTCATAAAAAAGTTGTTCTCTTTTTCTTTTTTTTTCTCAAAAAGAATTGACAAGACTTTTTTGAGTAAAGCAATGCTTAAATGATTTTGTAAAACTTGTTCAATTTGTTACTTATATCAAATAAATCGAATCATCTATATCTATATTCTCTATACATCTATCTATATATGGGTAATTCTTTTACAAACCGAACACTTTTTGACCGACACATCTCCGATTTGGCTGAAATTTTTTTTGTGGATACTTTATCGAAAAATAAAAGATACGTGTCCGAGGATTTTTTTATATTTCACTTATTTTCGAAAATACAGGTGTTTGAAAATTTGAAAAAAGTGAGTTTTTGGGCTTGGAGACTCATTTTTAAGAATTTATAACTCTGGTTCTAATTGAGCTACATACTTGTTTTTTCTTTCATTTGAAAGCTAAAGAATTAAAATTTAAGAAAAAAAATATTTTTAATAAAAGTTATTAACATAGTCATATTGTTATTAACAATTTAATTATATAAATCAATTTTTAACAATTGCCCCCACCTCATATCAAGTTTTTAATATTTTTTTTGTATTCTCCTTGAAATTTTACTTAAAAAACAAGTTTTCAAAATATGGTATCTTTATTACTACTATTGTTAAAAAATCTATTTGTATAGCCCTACACGTAAAATAAAACATTTTTCGTAAGTAGAAAGGAATTAGCAAATCTATTTTTTGTCATCACCACAAACTTTTAAGACAAATTAAAAGAAATGTTAAAGATTACCTTATTTTGTTTTGATTTTCTCAACAAATTATATTTATTTGTTTATAAACGAAATATAGAAAGCATACATTAATAAAGAAAGTAACATTATTTCATAATATAAAAAAATACATTTATTTTATTAGGATTCACTTAAAAATTCGTACAATTGTTTTTTTTTCATACATTGAAAATATCTTTCCCTCCAATTCTTGGTGAGAGATTGGAATAATACAATGTAACTTTAAGGTTCCTTTTATAGTTAAAGCTTTAGTAAAACGCTCAGCCAATATATTTTTTTCCTGTTCGTAGTCTTCATTTGTGGAATAGGTGCAAGTTATATTTAATAAAGATTGTCTTGCCCAATCAAATAGTTCCTTTGGTGTTCGTATGGGATTATTTATTCTTTGAAGACTAGCTCTGGCAGCAAGTCGTTTAAGGGTTCCACCTATTCCATCACAGGGTCCTTTTCCATGAGATGTGGGGAAAAAATGCCAATCCGCATTCATTTCAAAGTCTTTGAGGTGATGTGTTAAATTTATAAAATTTTTTTTATTTTTATATTGTCCACTTGCACCGTCCGAAAAATATGTTATTTTATTAACCTCCGTCATGTT
Source organism: Scaeva pyrastri (assembly GCA_905146935.1). Classification (NCBI taxonomy): domain Eukaryota; kingdom Metazoa; phylum Arthropoda; class Insecta; order Diptera; family Syrphidae; genus Scaeva; species Scaeva pyrastri. The sequence continues at coordinate 38,389,205 of LR989927.1, read as the reverse complement.
TTCTTTAATAAATTTTACCAGGTGTCTTTGAAACAGGTGAACAGCAACAGTATCATGATGTAAGGATTCAGATATACAAACTAAATTCTTGATTTTCAATACATTTTCGTTATCCTTATAATAAATGGAAAATGGGTGTATTGTAGCCTGATCATTATTCCAGTGTACACCCTGGACAGAGTTTTGAATGACAAATGCATAATTTTCCGAGAAATCACAAATGACTATGCACTCATTTCTCATTAAATTACTTTTTTTGTCATTAAAGAAATCCCTTTGCTTATTTACTAAAAAAGAGTACCTCAATAATTTACTTAATCCGTTATCCAAAAATTCCAAAAATTCATCTACCGACGATATGAGGGTTTGCAATGAAGTTCTTTCTGTGGTAACCCATTGCTTGTAGGTGATGCTTTCCACAAATTTGTCTTCGAAATTTTTTTCCAACTGCCTAATAATATTTGTAACACCCGGGCACCTGTCGCATGAACCCAAAAAACAGTTTGTAGATTTTACATGACACATCATACCATCCAAACAATCTTTATAATTTTTTAAATGACGTTCAGAATCGGCTGTGATTGATTTTAAATTAGCACCATCTATTAATAATTTAACATTTTCATGGATAGGGCAGACACAAACTGAATGAGTACCAGAAGCTCCTGCAAGCACACAATATTTTGGTCTTAGGCTAGCGAATTTTGAAAAACTGCATTTAATTTCTGAATGAGTGTTTTTGAACATTTCATATAACTCTTTTAAATTATTCAAAAGAAGTCGCTTCTGCATTTGAACTTTTTGATCATTTACTTTGATATTAACAAAATCTTTTCGTCCTGGCATTAATTGAGTATGATCATCAGACTCGAAGAAACTTACTATTGTATTAACAGTGCCTAATGCGAGGGATGGATGATTTTTGCAATTAGGATCACTCAATATGCCTTTATCTTTAGCAATGTTTTTTGCTACTTTTATCATATGACGAGTTGCAGTAGGAAATTCTCTCTCAATTTTTTGATAAGACCAATGTTTGAAAATTGTAAGTATTTTTATTTTTTGATTTCTACTTTCTGTGGTATTAAAACTTTCTTGTAAAGTTCTTAATATCGAAGTATCATCGTCGTCATAATCGAGATCATCCGGACCATCGTCTTTCAGATTAAATACTTTTTTTTTTATTTCAGAAGTAATTTTTTCAAATTTCTCTTCTGAGTACTTTTTTTGTGTTAGCTTACGTTTTTTAACTGGTGAAGATCCCATTAACCTCAACAAAGGATTCAGGTGCTCCACACGTTCCTTCACCAACATTGCATTTTTTCCAGAAAATCCGGAAGTAGTACTACTTACAATTTTTGCATCTGACTCGTCATTCGACGAGACCTCTTTGATTTTCGGCTGTGAAAAATAAAAATGTTCACAAGAGTTAAAGATCACTGGTTGCTGATACTGTGTACTTTTAAAGAATTATAATACATACCAATTTAATTTTAAAATTTACTTGTTTGATCTTTGAGATCCTCACGCGACAAGAAGTACAAATTTTTTTGTGTAATGATTCAAAAGTGATTGGTAAATTTAAAACACGGAGTTGATTTCCATTCACTGATCTCAATTGTGATGTTTTTACTAATGGATGACTTTGTAAATTCAAAGGATTGAAACACTTGTCACTTCGAACTTTTGACCCTTGTAATTTGTAAGCTTTTTTATTAGGCATTGTTATAATATCACGATAGTTCAGTCAAAGTAAAGAGCAAACAAAATAAAAAGGTTCTTTTGAAATCTTAAGTTTGCGAAAACACTTTTAATTATCGTTTTAGAAAAAAAGTTTTATTAAATATAAACAAAATACCGATCGCAGGAGGTAAAAGCCAGCCACAACTTAATAGCTCCACAAACTGTATTGAAGCACGTGCAATGCATAAAGAAAGGCACAAAGACAACGGTACTCCTGTACTTGAGAGACTTTTGAATGTTTCTCTGGCTCTCTTCTATTAATTATTATTAAACTTTCATTCACATCAAACTATGAATGTGATAACATGATTATTACCCATATAGTTCAACAATAAGAGTAGTTGAGACGGAAAATAGTACACTTTTTACTACTTATATTTGCATTACATTCCTTTTTACTTATGAAAAATGTTTTATTTTACGTGTAGGGCTATACAAATAGATTTTTTAACAATAGTAGTAATAAAGATACCATATTTTGAAAACTTGTTTTTTAAGTAAAATTTCAAGGAGAATACAAAAAAAATATTAAAAACTTGATATGAGGTGGGGGCAATTGTTAAAAATTGATTTATATAATTAAATTGTTAATAACAATATGACTTTGTTAATAACTTTTATTAAAAATATTTTTTTTCTTAAATTTTAATTCTTTAGCTTTCAAATGAAAGAAAAAACAAGTATGTAGCTCAATTAGAACCAGAGTTATAAATTCTTAAAAATGAGTCTCCAAGCCCAAAAACTCACTTTTTTCAAATTTTCAAACACCTGTATTTTCGAAAATAAGTGAAATATAAAAAAATCCTCGGACACGTATCTTTTATTTTTCGATAAAGTATCCACAAAAAAAATTTCAGCCAAATCGGAGATGTGTCGGTCAAAAAGTGTTCGGTTTGTAAAAGAATTACCCATATATAAAATAAAGCCTGGTTTTTTGTGTTCGTTCACTAACCGGCCAAACCGGTTGACCGATTTTCTTAATTTTTTTTAAATTAAAGAGGAATAAGGGTAGAAGGTTTAGGGAGCAAAAAAATTATAAAAAATATGGAAAATATGTTAAACAAAGAAATTAAATTTCAATGAGTCATATCGGTCGCTTATTTAACAATATTTAGGAATTTGCGCACATCTAAATCAGTAGAGTTCGTAGTGTCCTGGTAAGATCTCCGCTCTACATTTTTTTTAAATAAAAATGCATGGCCTGAATTATATTTGTTTATAATTTTTTATATTTTGTATCCAATTATAGCAAGAAAATAGATTTGTTATAAATTTTAAAAATTTTCAAAGTACCGTTATTTTTTTTTAAATTAAAAAACTAAAAAATATGTTCAAAAAAATTTTGTACAATGTGAAATGACGTCTTTAACATCTGATCAAATTTTGGAAAAAATTCAATTGACAGTTTTTTTTTTATAAAAATAAAAATTTTTTTTTTTTAAATTGGTAAAAATTGTTTTTTGATTCGAATATATCCAGAGCGGGGAAAGATATTGCCTTCGAGTTTATTTTAGTTTATACAAAATACAACTATTAATATATGCTAAAATTTTGACAACTATCGTATTGACAGTTTTTTTTTCAACATAATTCATTTGTCAATATCGAAAAAATGATAAAACATTGACGAATATCAGATTGACATTTTTTTTACCATAAATACAAAATGGTCAGTCTCTTTTTTTTTTGTAGAAACTATATGTTCGATTTATTTTTGGTTTTGCTGATTAATAACAATTTCATTATCAGACTTAAGAAATGTTATTATTTTTGAAAAATAAAATGAATTCAAAATCAATTTTTGTTGTAGTTTTTTTTTTTTATTTTTTTTCAAAAATTTCACCAAAATGTCAAAAACGTTATTTTACATTTTGAAGTTTATATAATTTATTGGTCATTGTAAAGAAGTTATAACCTGTCGAAAAAATTTAGTTAGAGTCAATATCTCTACCCGTTCTTGAGATTTCACCGACGAAAAATGGTTCTCGATCGTTCGAACGTATAGGAAAACGTACGTATGTACACTCGCACACACAGACATCTCTCTAAAAATGACAGATATATGTATATTGTAGACCTTAAAACGTCCAGATAACAATAACTTCCTATGGGAAGTTAAAAAAACTATTTTCTTTATATTTAGTTCACATAAGTCATACGTGTGTTCTAAAGCTTAGTTCATAGACGGTTGTGAGATCTGTCAGTGCTTTGAGTATAGCTGCCAATTAACTGACAATTGTCAAATACTGTCCAATGAAAAAATATCTGTTCACACGGTTGATAGATCTAGTCTTACAATTTTCATCAGATGCTTAGGTGACAATTAAAAATTGTCAGTTGGCAAATATTTTTTAACGACATATTAATCAATCGGTTGACAAATTTTAAAGTTTTGTTCGTATTCAGCATACCATAAACTGCGTCGCGTCTTGATTTCCTATGGATTCATTTGAATTATTTTTTTGTATTTTTATGAAGCCATCTACCTTTCTTGGAGATGGTGGCTTCGTCTTGAACCGTTGCTGTGCATAAACTTCAAAAGAAGTTTTTTGGTAAGTCAGCTTTCTTGGCATTTAATTTTTAAAACAAACCACGAATTACCAAAATGTGAAAAACTAATAATTCAAAACTTCAAACAATTTGGATTTTGCAACTGCATACATTGACAAAAAAGAAACTGTCAGAAGTTGTCAGATGTCTTAAACAAATGGACCTGAAACTTTCAAACGATTCTGAAAATTGTCTATTCAGACTATTGTCACATAATTGCCAATTTGTTGTGTCATAAAACACACTTTTGTATATGCCACACTTGTAGCTACATCAAAAAACGATGTTGTACATTTCATATTGTTTAAGTGTGATGTTCTCAATTTTGGCACACTAAAAAGGAGACACGCCTAGTGAAACATTATTTTGTTGTGCTTTTTTATGACTTGTTAACTCCGGGCGAATAAATCTCCATTAAATGTTAGCTTCAATGAATGGGAAGGATATTCAAGACTTTCGTAATTGCTTTCCAAAGTTCTGCGAGATTTCCGTCCTTAGGTTTAAGGTCAGAGCACGGTCTAGTCAGGTGTATCACAAGTCAGGAAGAAAGTCTAATTATACAAATAAATTATCGATTGCAAAGGATTGCATATGATTTTCTAGGACACTATTATAGTGATACAGGCCAATTCGTCTTTAGAATAAATGAATCGCCAATATAGACTTTCTCTGACTTATATTGTGTATTAATTAAATTTTGTTTTAGTTATGTACTTATTGTTGTAATACATATTTTATTTTTATTAATAAGTGAAAAGGGTATTAAGGACATTTGTGTATAGAGTTTCTTAATAAGGCCATTTTTTGAGGCTAACAAGTGAAATTGAGGAAAAAAACTGTATTTAATTAAATATTTTTAAGCTATACTTTTTTAATGTAGACATTGTTCAAAAGTGCACTTTCAATCCTGTGATTGTTGTGAAAAGTTTGACAAACAAATGTGAAAAAATTGAACTTGTCTGCGTCATGAAAAACTTAAAAGTTATGATAAATTGTATTTTGTCTTTAATTGCCACTTGATTTAACTTATTTCAGAAAGAAAACTATTCATTGTTAATTTTAATTTAATTTTAGTTTTAATTTTAATTTTATTTAAATTAAAAATTAATTATAAAATAACTTAATTTTAGCCATAAAAATGTTACAACTGCGACTTAATCCAGTCTATTTTACTCCAATCCCATTGGAGTCCATTTCTTAAATAAAATATTATAGAACAAACTACATCTCCAGATGCAGTCACTATAGAGAGAAGAAGAAGAAGAAGAAGAAAAAAAAAAAAACATTGTATCCTGTTTCTTTTTATTAAAAACTCCCCCGCGCTGATAAATTTTGTGCCTCAAAGGGCGGTTTTAGGACGAAATAAATAATTCCTGCTGCTTTCCTCAAGAGGCGGATAATCCGAATGCCACGTGAGACAAGGCAAATGGAAATTCAATTAAAGTGTTTTTTTTTTTTTAATTTTATTTTCTGTTCGCTTTGTTTTTGCAGCAGAACGAAAATAGAAGAATTTTTATTTATTTTTGTCCTTCCATGACCCGAAGGTGTAGTTATTTTTTTTTTTTTTTTAGTTTCTTTTTGAAATGTCACCAAAGCTATTTGTTATGTCGTATGCTTTCAGGTGAATACCAAGAGGAAAAAAAAAGAATATTACTTTGTGGAATCATTTTTTGAACACAGACTGAAATTGCATACAGGGTGTTCAACTTACAATTAGTCAAAGTGGGTTTTGCGGGGATAGTGCATTGAGTCGAAATATCATCCTCAGGATTTCAGGAGTAGTGTTTTTTGCTGTCCTAAAGTAAAAAATTATTGCCAGCATTAACTGTTTTTCAAAAGCAATTAATTTTATAAGTTTAAGTAATATCCTAACGCACCACTGTTCTGAGATATTTTGTCACCGTTTTCCTTAGAATGCAATGCTTCTTACGAGAGGCCTTGCTTTATAAAGGATATTATAACTCAAAGACTTCAATTTTCGACCTGAAATTTATAATCATAACATCATGTTCTGGTTTAGTTATGATCCGGATGAAATGATAACGCTTGTAAGAAAAAATATTTGAAAACTTTTGAGATCCTACGGCTTTCGTCACCTGACTATGGAACACCCTGTTTGATTGCCATGAACACCAAAAGGTGCTCTACTCATGGCTGATGGGTATAGAGAAGCAGTTGCAAAGTTGAGGATGCATGATGCCACATGCATCAAGGACATTTTTAAAATGGCATAAAATTCATCCCGAATTTGTATTTAGCCTTTATAAAAAATATATATGTACATAAGTATATGCTCTTACAGTGCATGATGACGCTTGCATAAGATGACGTCTTTTAGCATTAAGAGTCATGCCAATCATTATTTTTGAGGAAGCTAAATTTCCCATGAAATTTGAAAAACGTATTATGGTATGGAAAATTATATTTTTTTATTCATAATAATTTAAATTGACTTTGACTGATGATTTATTTTTTTTTGAGTATGAAATATACCGTGTGAAAGTTTTGCATTTTAAAGTTAAATAAATCCGCGTATGTGGTCATGGTGGTCCGAAAGGAACCTGCCATTAGAATTGACTTGGAAGCACTATGCTATTAATCGTCAAGGATATAAATATAAAAATAGAGAATTTGGACAGATTTAAAGTGATGCAAGAAGAATGGTAAACTTCAAAGAGGACTTTTTTATGTGTCTAGAAAGTCACTGATTGGTGCTTATTTTGACATTCTCATGAATAGTCTATTCGTTCGAATGAACTTTCGTAATTTTGAGATTCGATCGAATAACATTCATTTGCGAAAGATAGCATAAAATGAACTTGAAAAAAAGATTCATTTTCAGTATCAGCTGTTTGACATTTACTATGTTCCTATTTAAATTAGTACACCGTTTTACATTTTTTTTTGTTTCTAAACATTTTATAGATGTTGGATCATGAATCATGAAACAAAATAAATAATACAGTTTTTCATTATAAAGTAATGTTTAACCATAAATAAATACATATTCATTACATGTTTTGTGTCTACTCAGTTGTTTTGAAACTATTCTTAAAAAAATAACATGTTCATGACTCGTTCTAAATTTTAATTTTTATTTTTTTCGTACACACTTGGTCACACTAAAGATCAAACACAGAAGAGAAGTGTTTATGAAAGGCAAAACCAAAAAGTTAAATACTTTTTATTTGTTTATTGTTTAATAATTTAAATTTTTTGATAAAAACATAAAATAAAAAATGAAAATATGGCATTTGTGTTGTTTATAAATGAAGATGGTCCTGACAAAGTTCAGAGGAGAAGGATAGCGGATGCTTCAAACCCATTGCTACCTCCGGGTTTTTCTTTTATTCGGTTTGTCCAGTTGGATACGACATTTAAACATAAAGCAACAAAAAAATTAATAAAAGTAATTTATTTTCCATAAAATAAATAAAAACTTACATGTTTTGTTTCTTATTCGACAGAAATATTCAAACGACACAAAAATGACATTTAATTCTATTCTTTCGAATGTCAAAATTGAATTAGCTTTCGCGAATGAATGAACTTTCTATAGATTGGGTGAACATTCGATTTGTGCGATTAACATTCTAATCGCCGAGTTTCAAAATCAAGTTTCAACGAATTCGACTCACTTTCGAACGAAAGAGAATTTCAAAATAAGCACCATTGTGTCAAAACAATTTATTTGTATTTTGACCAAAACATACTTACATTCATGAGTTATTGTTAAAAGCCAAGGAAAGACGAATCAAGTCAAATATGTAATTTTAGAGTTAAGTTGGTTTTGTGAAGAACATTTTGTGGTAGATTTTGAAGATTTTGTTAATTTTGTTTCTTATTTTGAAAAAATAAAAATATCGCTCAAAAATTTTTTTTCCGAGTAATTTGATTTAATTGAATTTTTAATGTAAAAGCACATTTTAAAAGACTTTTATCTAATTTTTGAACTTATTTAAAAACTAGACCCCGCATACGTTGTTCTGCCCTCTTCTTCAAATCTTTATATCCAGGTTCTGATAAAGTTTTGACATTCATAACTGAACCAAATAAGCGCATTTTTTAAACTCAATTCGATTAATGATTTGTAAAAATCTGGAAACGCAATTGATTTTTTGTTTGCAAATTAATAGCGTCTCCTAAATCTTTTCTCTTCTTATACAGGACCAACAATTTTTTGTAAGAATTTACCAGAATACAGTTAAGACGTCGAGATTCCTTTTGCTAAACACTCAAGAATGCATATGTGAGTACTCATAACGACCATGAATAGCAGCATATTATATGATAAGATTTGTGGATTAAAAAGGCTTGACAGAATAGATGACATTAAGATACCAGCTTCAGATCAGCATAAAAACCTATAAATGGACCTTTAAAGTACTATTTTCTGCTTCATTCCGTATCCAATTAATTTATTTATTTATCACCAATACATAGCCTATGTTACCTACAAATTACGTTGCTTTCTATTGGTAAAAGAATTTTCAAAATCGGTTCGGTAGATCTAGAGTTTACCACCTACAATCTTAGGTACTGTGTCCCTTTTGTCAAAAATTCAATTCGACCATTCTTAACTTCAATCTTCAATATTATGTCTGTTTTGTAAACAGGGCTATTTGGTAAAATTCAAAAGTGTTTTTAAGACATTCTATATGTAAATAAATTCAGAAATTCATATTTGGAAAGTGCAAAGCAAACCTATGTCTTGATCATACTTCCAAGAGGATACTTTTTGCATTTTCTTTTCGATAATAATAAATATTGAAGTTTAATGTCAACTGTGACTATCAATGGTCAGTTAATTAGTTCAAAAACACCGCGATACAAAATATGCGTCGAAATGCGACACCATTCATCAAATCTTGTAAGACTTTTAATTTTGTTTTTGGACATAGTACAAAGTTCAATAGTGCAAAGACAAGAATGAGCCATGGTGTGTTATTTTTTTTTGTAATTATTATATTACACAAACTTGTCCTAACAATACCGAATACTTAAATCTAAGAATCATCCAATTTGGTGGAGTCGTTCAAAAGTTATAAGCGTATACATACATTTCAAAGATCCTTTTTTATTTATATAGAAGACTTATCGAGTTACTAAGTTACTTGTTACTTGTTACTTACTTACTTAGGTCCTCAGACCTACGAAGTCCGTTGGTGTTCCCTAGCGGGACATAGGGCCTCAACTACACCTACGCGCCATCGTGTACGGTTTCCAGCGATGTGTTTGAGCTCCCTCCAGCTCTTTCCCAATCTCGCAGTTACTTGTTGATTCAGCTTTAATTTGACAACTTTTAAGAGCTCTATCATTATTTTAGTGGAAGATTTAAGATCTTGAATGAAAAACCGTGCGTCTGTTTAAAAAAATGTCGCGATTGTTTTGATTTTTTTTTTTCGATTGTAACTATGTTGAAAAACATTGTTTTGATTTTTAAAGAATGTTAAAAAGCAAACAAAATTTGTTTCCAACATTAATTTCCTTTCGTTTTAAAAATTCTCAATTAAAATTGATGTTTTATTCTTCTGTAAGACTATCAGCCATATTACGGTTGTCAAAGATCAATTAATTGACAATTGAAATATTTTGTCAATCAATTGATACCTCGGTATTATGAACCCGAGTTGATCATTTTTTGATCCATTGTGAACAAAGATCAAAAATCTATTGTGAATAGTGCCTATTTACTTAAGACAGCTGCAAATTTTAGTATGTTTGGGATGGATTGTTGCCTTTTCGTTGGCTTTAACTTATCGTTGATATCTATAAATACATTAAGGAAGGCTTCTTTCGAAAGTCTAAAGTTTTGAATGAATCTAGAAGCGAGCCAAATTAGTTTTTGTAATGTAATTAAAAAAGATCTTTTATCTAAATACATATGTTCAGCCAAATTCATGCTTCACATCGCGTAATTTTCTTCGAATCTTTGCTTGCTCCAAAGTATTTTCTTCTTCAATTTCATTTTCACCGAAAAATAGTTCTATAGTAGACATACTTTTAGCTTTCGCGATCCGTAAAATATTTTATCAACAATTAATTTGTGATTGACTGAAAATTTGATAATTAACAAACATTTTGACAACCATAATACCAAGACTGTCAATTTAAATCATTCACAATAGATTTAATTTCTGAAGAGCGTTCACAGTTTATCAAAAATTTTGATTTTTGACAACGATAATACCGATTCATTAATTTTATTGATAAATATCAAATATCGTATTGATCTTTGACAACCGTAATAAGGGCGTATATCAATATTTTCAGAACTGTTCATGATTTACATAATAAAAGTTTTTTGTTTGTTGTTGTCCTTTTTTATTTGAGGTAAATGATAATAATTGAGGTCTAATAATTGCATATTTGATTTTATATTTTGATTCAGTTTTTACTTATTTTGGAAAATGCTAGTAATAATTTTGGATACTGTGAACTAAGCATTGCCAGGCGTTAGTTTAGGGAAAAAAAACTGTGAACATCTCATTCTTTCACTAAAAAATCAGGACATTTATTTCAACATCTAGCTCCCCAACCAATTTTGAAAATATTTAGAATCAACATTCAGCCAAATAGTAGATAGTACCCGTGGCGTGATGGTTAGTTCGTAGGACTGTCATGCCAAAGGTCTGAGTTCGAGCTTTCTGAGCTCTGAGCTTTCCTTTGGTATTTATGTCATGTGTGTACGCACTGGGCTAAAAACAAGCAATGGGTTTTGAATTAATTTTGTACTTATAAAAAATACATTGCACGATAAGATCGCTATACCTGGGGAAAATCCAAAATCCATATTTTAATCGTTAAATATATTTTTGAATTTGAATGAGTTGACATAATCCTAAAGGAATACCATTGCGTTTTTTTTTCCATTGAATTACATTTTTATCAAAAGGAGTCGAATGATAAAGAAAAGTGTTCGTATCATATTTTGATCCTTTATATCAAATGGACAACATCCTATTTCCCAATCGAAAAATATTCATCCCAATCAGGAAAAGATTTTTATTTTTACTTTGGGCTTTCCCGATTGGGGCCCTATTGGGATTTCCCTATTGGACATGTCCAATTGAGTCCAGATTTATGCGGTGGGCTATCCGCAAGCAATTTCTAGTCGGGTTGAGTAATATGGAAAATGGAAATTATTTCTGAATTTTTTTTGGATAGATAGTGTTTCTAAATATGGGCTATGTTGTTAATGTTCAGGCTTCCTTTTTTAACGTGGAGTCTGACGTGTAGTCCACGTTCGTCGACGTCGTTGATTCTGGCTAAATAAATCTTATTTTAGTTTTTGTATATATTAGAATTTTACATTATACAGTGTCTCCCAGCTTAAATGATGTATCGCATTTCTTTGCTAAAAAATTTAAAATCTTTAGAAACACTGGTAAATTAAATTAAAAACAAAATGTTATCTTATTAACAGGGTTTATTTAAATGGGTTAATCAAGAAAAAAGAATATATTTCAGATGTTTACCATTTGATCAAGATTTTTTCTTTTTTTCTTAAAAAAACAATCTCACAGCTTAAATGATGTACTTAGTTTTAACGGTAAATATGTAGAATGTCCTACTAATTTTGTGGTATGATGAATGAAAACAATATTTTCTCAGTTCGTTTCTTCTTAACATCACGAAATTAAATTGCCTGAATTAGAATTTTCGATATGGGACGTCATACTAGTTTTGAAACTCGCGAGCTTATAATTAGTCACTTTAAAGATGGGAAAAACCAAAGAAAAATTTCGGAAATGGTAAAAATTAGTTCTTCAACTGTTCAACACAGTATTAAGCATTTGTCTAGGAATTGTCAGAAAGGGAAGAAAAGCCCCCAATAAAATATTTTCCGACAGCGACTGCCGTTAGATTGTGAGAAAGGTAAAAGAAAACCCATATTTAAGTGCACCAAAATTGGCTGAAGAAGTGGAAAAGTATTTGGAAAAAGAGTGTAGTTCTGAAACCATACGATGAGTATTAAGAGATGCTTATTTTAATGGAAGCAAAAATTAAATTTGCTCGTGAACACATTACCAAGGATTCATTATTTTGGAATACGGTTATATTCACAGATGAGAGCAAATTTAATCTTTACGGGTCGGATGGTAAAGCATACTTTTGGAGGCAGCCAAATACTGAGCTCTAGACTAAGAATTTGCGTGGTACGATCAAACAAGGTGGAAGTCACAATACGGTTTGGGGCTGTATGTCGTCTGCTGGTGTGGGAAACCTGGTTTTCATTGAAGGCAATATGGACAAAAATATGTACTTGGATATTTTAAAGCAAAGTGCCCATAAACTCAATATTAAAGACACCTTTCGAGTATACCAAGACAACGATCCTAAACATAAGTCAGGAATAGTACAATCTTGGCTGATTTGGAACTGTCCTCATATTATGCAACCACCTGCGAAATCACCAGACCTCAATGCGATCGAAAATGTATGGTCAAAACTTGAGCGCGAAATAAGAAAACACGACATAAGATCGAAGGCAGACCTAAAAAAAAGCTCTTTTGGAAGAATGGGGACTGATTTCTTCGGAGTACACCAGAAAGCTCGTGGAATCAATGCCGAAGACATTGGACTCAGTGCTTAAACAAAAAGAATACCCCACTAAATATTAACCTAAACATGTTTTTTTTTTTTGTATATATTGAAATGGTATTTTTGTTTCATTTAAAATTTCGCATCATTTAAGCTGTGACCTATTTTTTAACAATAAGAAAAATAATATCCTCTTGTTCAATGGTAAAAACTTGAATTCCTTCTTTTTTCGTTATAACCTTAGTTCAATAAACCCAGCAGATTAGATGGCATTTGTTTTTTATTAAATTAACCAGTGGTTCTCTAATTTCTTTAGTTTTCCAGCAGATAAACGGAGTACATCATTTAAGCTGGGAGACACTGTATGTACATTGTACGTACAAACTCTTTTTAACTTTAAGATATACATACATATGTACATATATGTAAAATCTAAAAATTGTGAAACCGGTGTCTGATGAACATTGAACAACCTAGTCAGTAAAATTATGAAAATTAGGTCACGTCAGTCGCAGAGAGAGAATGCATGATAAATAATAATGTATCAGTTGTTGCTGAGACTTATTCATGGAAAATCCTTAAAATTCCTTCTATATCCTTATTCTCTTTCTATGTATGTACAAAATAATTGACTCCTTATTGTGTCTCTCCAAAACCCCATCCAATTTAAATAAAATAATTAGATATTTAACAATCTACTCGAAGATAGTATATAAAATTATTTATCGCAAAAAATTTCCGACTACATTAATTTTTCTTTTCCACTCTCTTTAACACCAGAATTGCACAATTTATCATTATTATTACCGAGATTATGTTTAATGGTTTCAATTTTTCTTTTTATTATTCTCGTTGTTTTCCTCGGCAGTACTGAACGTTCATTAAATATATGTTATGTAGTAAAACACACACCTCAAACTTCTGTGTAGCTTTGGTTCTATACGAGTATTGGCTTAATATGGCAGAAAAAAAAGTAATGCCCTCTTGAATATTATTTTTGTTTGCTTTTTTCTATTTCGTAAAGAGTAAAACAAAATCAATCACCCAAAAGAAAAACCAAACTGCAAATGATGGTTTGAACAAGAAAAAAAAAATGGAAAAAAAAAACTGAACAATATTAATGGAAACAGAAGGCGTTGTACAAAGTTCTGTCCATGTGGATTTTTACAGTGGTTTGAAATGCAATTCAAGTTGGATAAAACATAAAAGTACGTAACAGTTCATAGATTTATCAATCAAAATTGAGAGCTTCGTAAGGTGTCAAATTTTTATTTTTTATGTTTAAAGTGAGGTTTAAAGGTCTTAAACCTTGGGACCTCACTGGTGGGTTATTCTCAAGAAGGTGTTGTGTCCTAAAGATTAGTTATTTATTAAAAAATAAAATAAAAAATAATTGGATGGCCACAATACAAATATCTTTGTCCCTTATTTTTATAGCTATTTAAAAAAAAGTGCGTTAAAGATTAAAAAGAACAGTTAACTAAGTTAGTCTTCAGCCATTACAATCAGAGCTTTTATTCCATGTCCTCGTTCTTAACTTTTATTCATCTTCAAAATTAAACATACTACTAAATTCATTAACACTAATTGTAAATAAAACAAATAATTTGTATAAATAAAATGTTTGTGTAAAATTTGCATCAAAGCATTTAATAGATTCTATTTGTTACATAAGTAGACGACTATAAAACTTTGGCTTAAACTTTATCCTGCATTCCATTTCAGTCTTTGCCTTTTCTTTTTTTCATGTTTTGAGATATTCAAATGTTTGCATTGTTATCGTTTAAAAATATCAAACATTTTTCACTATAAATGTAAAAACGTTCCAATTAAGCTTAATGTTAAGTTGGCTGAAAATTTACCGTCAGGTGGTTGTCTAAATATCTAGCGATAAATTGTAAAGATTGGTACATCTACTAACTACCAACCGTTTGAACACATTTGTCAGTTGTGCCAAACTATTTCGAATTTTCAAAAGGTTAGAAACAATAATTTAATTGTAAGATGTTAAAAGAATGCATGTGACAAATTTTTCCTTCCCAGAAACATCAAGCAAGAAAAAATTGGTGTGTCTGACCATAAATTGTGTGTCTATTAAGTGGTCAGCAATCTTACAATTTTTCGTGCTATAATTAATTGTCAGATGCATTTTCTGACAATTATTTGTAAAATTACACGGTTGTAAGACATTGTAAGCATATTTTTCATCAAAGATTTGACAATATTGTAAGATTTACCACATTGAACAAACTTAGCTTAAATTAATTAAAAAGAAATCAAAGGATTTTTAGAATAAACATGTTCAGAAATCACAGGAAATAAGCTTTAAATAGGAAATATTTATTTTTCCAAATAATTTTGAATTCTTTTCCAATGTCGGTTTTTGTTCGAAGTTGAAAAATTATTCAAGAGCACAATTCGGGGGCAAAAAAAAAATGGGAGATGAGTTCTTCCAGAACCTCATGTACATTGTACAAGTGGAAGAGTCTGGTACCGATGAAGAACGATTCCTGTCGACGACGTCGTCGTCGTCGTAGTTCCACTTCGATATGATTTCCTTCGTGTACATCCCACACACAAAACATTTAGTCACACAAAAAAAAAGCCCTCAAGACTTTCAATTTTTCTCAGAACATAATAATGGGAGATAAGCATTTACAAGAAAACGTTCACTTGAAACATCAATAAAAGGCGGAGATTGTGTCATATTAAAAATTTGCCACACATGGGGATAAATAAGTTATATTGGTTTATAAGACTTTTAATCTAAAAAGTGTGCTTCCTTTTTTAAACAAATTGGGAAATGAAATTTTTATCACTTCATTCCACCACAGTGTGGCGCTTCGTATTTAACGGAGAAGCTTCGTTTAAGTTGATCATAACACGAAATTCACGTCATGCCAAGCAAGTGGTCTTTTAAGATTCTTAGTTTGTAGTCACGAGGATATGAACGTCATTGTTTAATTTGCTACCAAACGCTATTAAAGATTTTTTATAGGGTACAGATTTTGTGTTGATATTTGTCTTTTGACACTTGGTGCCTTATGTTTGAAGATTGAATCTTAAAGTTTGACATTTGAAATTTGATGCTTGATGCTTGATACTTGATGCTTGGTGCTTGATGTTTGATGCTTGATGCTTGATGCTTGATGCTTGATGCTTGATGCTTGATGCTTGATGCTTGATGCTTGATGCTTGATGCTTGATGATTGATGATTGATGATTGATGATTGATGCTTGATGCTTGATGCTTGATGCTTGATGCTTGATGCTTGATGTTTGTTGTTTGATGATTGATGATTGATGATTGATGATTGATGCTTGATGTTTGATGTTTGATGTTTGATGTTTGATGTTTGATGTTTGATGTTTGATGATTGATGCTTGATGCTTGATGCTTGATGCTTGATGATTGATGCTTGATGCTTGATGCTTGATGCTTGGTGCTTGATGCTTGATGCTTGATGCTTGATGATTGATGCTTGATGATTGATGATTGATGCTTGTTGTTTGTTGTTTGTTGTTTGATGATTGATGTTTGATGCTTGATGATTGATGATTGATGATTGATGCTTGATGTTTGTTGTTTGATGATTGATGTTTGATGTTTGATGATTGATGCTTGATGCTTGATGATTGATGCTTGGTGCTTGATGATTGATGATTGATGATTGATGCTTGTTGTTTGTTGTTTGTTGTTTGTTGTTTGATGATTGATGATTGATGTTTGATGTTTGATGTTTGATGTTTGATGATTGATGCTTGATGCTTGATGCTTGATACTTGATACTACTTGAGACTTGATACTGCTTTTTTGATGAGGATTTCTAATACTTCGTTTTTTTTTAACATATTTTTTCTGACGCTTGATTCTAAACTGCCTAATCTTTGAACTTGTTTTCCATATTCCTTGAAAATACTTTAAATAGAAGCATATTACTGAGGTTAAAGTGGACAGCAAACACAAGAAAACAATTATGTTAACATTTACCAAAAACAAAAACATGCGCCGGATACCAAAAAGTCAACTAATTCACCTTTAATCTCTATATAATACCTATTTATAGATTAGGAACGTACCAACCTTACATCTTGCTTGAATAGTTAACAATTGATTAATTCATTGTCAAAACGTCAACAATTGTGTGTAGCTAACTCAAAAGGCCACACAATCAAAACGTGCCATTTAAATCAAAAACGTGACGTTTCTCTGCTGAATTGATCACAAATTGTAATTGTATCCCGCTCCTCAATTCCATAGTATGGCAAATACTCTTGATGAATTCAATTGACCGTTGATAATCATGGCTAAGAGGAGAAAATTAGGATGAAAATCGAATGACTTAACAAAGCTTGTTATATTTGTATAGATATGTATAAGTTTATTGAGTAAGCGTTTGTAGATACGAGTATGTATCATCACCATTACAAAACATCAAAATCCGCACCCCCTCGACGACGACGACGACGGGGTTGGCTTTGGCTTTAGGTTTGGTTCTCTTAAATGAAATTCAATATTAATTGAATAATCAAGTGGGTATCCATTGGGGAGGGTCAAAAGCCCATCACTGCGTTAACACAATATCCGGGCACGTCAATTGAAAATGTTATTTGTCCGATATGGGCTATAAAATTAAGTACATATAAAGCAGAAACAACAAAAATGAGCAATTGTGCAGCCACCATTGTACTGCATATGTACATATGCATACATATGTATAAGTACACAAACGTCAATTAATTACATTTTAAAGAAATAATGCCAATTAGCAGGCCTTGAACCTTAAAAGCTTCAACTGGTTAAAATAAATAAAATGAAAAGTCAAACATTGTTGCTGCACTCAGTTCTGATATTTGGAAGGTTTCTATACATTTATTTTGTATATTTATATAAATCAAATCAATAAATAAAAAAGAATTTAAAAAAAATTTTATTAAAGTGTCAGATTTTAATGACTGAATATCAACGGATTAAAATCTTTTTCAATCTATGGGCTTTAAATTATAAGCTACCGATTTTGGAAACATTTCCAAAAATCTGATGGTTTTGGCGTTTTTTAACTTGAAATTTATCGTAAAATGAAGTTCTAACAGTTCTAGATTATATCTGACTTAAGTCTGAGCATGTTGCAACAATTGAACAAATTTTTAAATTTTAAATTTTCCTAAAATTTTTCTAAGATGGCTTATATTCTATAAAGTTTAGAAAATCCATTAAGAGCGTAGACGTCAGTCATTGCAGGAAGATGACACTAAATCACAGGCAGATGTCAATAGTTTCGGTAAAAGATTTTAAGTGATATAACACATCATTAAGCTGGAAACGTAATAAAATCAGAACATGATGTTAATAAATCAATCAGAAGAAATTTTCCTACCATAAATCATATGCATATAAAAAGGAAATGACATTTCATTCAATCTATAAATGACAGTATATTTTTATACATTTTTTAAGAACTCATTTAAGCTGGTCTTACTGTGTGGCTGTATTTCTATAAAACTAGTGCTTTTACTACTTTTATTTTAGTACATAAAAAACAGTTTCTCCATTTTTTAAGAACTCATTTAAGCTGGTCTTACTGTGTGGCTGTATTTCTATAAAACTAGTGCTTTTACTACTTTTATTTTAGTACATACAAAACAGTTTCTCCTAGAAGGACAAAATTAAATTAATTCTTCCATAAAAATACAAAAGATTTTCATTGAAAAAAAGTGCGATTGACCTACCTCAAAGTAATTAATTTATAAATTTTAAAAGAGAATCTCTTTTAATTGCAAAATCGTTTGTGAAACAAAGATATAAGGTTGCTTTCCATTGACGGCAACGTTGAAAATATTTTAAACATAGTTTTTTGTTTAAGTTTAATTTTGTGCATTATATTTTCTGTCAAAGTAGACAACAACAACAAGACAAAAGATGATAAGTTTCATAACTCAATTCCAATTATAGTATGTTGATTTTTTTTTATAATCATTAAAAATATATTTTCATCGAAGATTTTAATTGCAAAAAATATATATGTATATAAATTTAAATCATAAATACACAAAGCCTTTTGAAATTGGTTCAAGGCAAAATATTAATTTGATAAATTTAACCGACAATTTAAGTATTTATATTTTTACTTGTGGTAAATTATGATAAATAATCTACTCTACCAATAAAAAACTATAATTAAGTTTATAAACAACAAAAAAATTACATTTTCATGCTTAGGTATTATAGAAACTTTGGGGTGTTCCCAGAATGGCAAAAATAGATAAAAGGTATTTCGCATTTGTCGAAAAAAAGTCTCCCCTAAAACTTTCAACTATTCGAAATTCGAGTTCAAATCAAAATAAAAAAAAAAATGTATTCACTGACTAAATATTTAATCATTAAGCCCCTTTTAGTTGAGCTATCAGTTAAGCTTTCAGTTGAACTGATGTCAAAACACAAAAACTGATAACTGAACTGAAAACTGATCGTCTAAAAGGGGCTTTAAAATGTATTTTTTATATTATTTTTGAAATCTGAATGACAGCTGTCAAGTTAAACACACTTCACACGTATTTTATATAGAATGGTAATGTAGTTCGTCGATAACATGGTGTAGCTCGTCTGAAAGATTCATTCACTTAACCTGAATGACATTTGGTGAAACCGTGGCAATCGAAAATGTGACAGCAATGTTTCAGTGTGAATATGAAAGACATACGTTTCTCTCTTTCTGAAAATCAACATCTATTCTCAGGATAATGGTCGAATTTTGTTTTTCTTCTAAACTCTACTGTTTATATTACCGACTTGTTAATGCTCTACAACGTTTCGAAATTAAAACAGCCTGTCATTGTTATATTCATATATGGAATGTTTGTATCATATGCATACGTAAAGAATTAATCGAAAATTGCTTGGTCAGCGAATTTATATTCTGGGCTTGTGTTTCCTTCTACGAACATATGATCATCGTTGAATTAGCTCAACATCAGCTTAATACATGGCTAATTGTGGTCCCGCTACGTTAGACAATTTGCCCATACATATTATCCTTCCTCATATTATAGTTTTGACCTTGCATGCGGGTGGATGGTGGGTGGATGTTTATGTTCACGGACATGTTCCATGTAAAATGTCTTTCCCATTTATTGCACACAGCATGCAGCATATTGAAAAATGGCAACATTACACTCAGCTTAGATTTAGCTTCTGTCAGTTACAGTGACATACAAAAAAACGTTATAAAAACACAAACCAAGTTTTCACACACACACACACACACACACATGCATGATGTGTATATCGTTCATTTTATGTCATTAACAGCAGCTGTCATTGTTCTCAATCGACAATGTATTTCATTTTTATTCTTTTTGTTTTTGCTCCTTGTTGCGTAGTTATGTATGTGAGGAAATACATTTGCCAATTTATCCAAGCCGACACACAAGCGACCGACGAGGACGATGTAGATGACGATGAGGACGACTATAGGAA
The DNA here is from genome assembly GCA_905146935.1 of Scaeva pyrastri. Classification (NCBI taxonomy): domain Eukaryota; kingdom Metazoa; phylum Arthropoda; class Insecta; order Diptera; family Syrphidae; genus Scaeva; species Scaeva pyrastri. The sequence goes on along the minus strand of LR989927.1, from coordinate 38,368,891 downwards.
TCTAATCCTTGACTTCGATATTGAAAATGGAACGATAAACGCATCTCATTGCATATAAATGACATTCAATTCAATGTAATTTAAAATATAGCCTTTAAATTGGAATTAGGAGGTGCTAGGGTTGGGGGAATAATATTCGCATATCCTTATGTCAAATAGGACCACATCACATATTCCCTCAATGTATTTTTTGTGCTACTTTTGATGAGCAACCTATAGACAAGACATGCATATAAAAGATACATTATTTATATTTGTCTTGTACGATATTAAAACATTGTTTATTTGCATTTTAAAGACAAGTTTGTTCCACAATGCTCATTGTTTAGGTTATGTTTTGAAATTTGACGTGTGCTGATTTCAATTAATTTTCATTTTCAATCTTATAGGTGAAGCGAAATTATACAAGATTTTGAGGAAGATATTAACAGTTCGAAGGTAAAACTCACAACAAAAGAAAATCAAAATTGACTTAAATTAAAATTGGATTGAAATAAAATTTTAAAATGTAAAAGTTTCATTTTGAAACATTATTACGTAAGTATCTTGTAAAAAGTAGCTCCTTGAGTTGGGGGCAAAATTCTCTCAAATTTTTGCTATCGAAATTATGCTTTTTTAAACTCCTAACCTGTAGTTAAGCTCTCCATTGCTGTAAAGCGATTCAACTTAATTCAATTTGATTGAATGCGTGCTTTTGATATTATTTCGAAATAAAAGTTCCTATTTCACAATAATGAAAACCTATAAAATATTGTAACATTTTTGAAAGTATCACTGAAAAGTTAGTATCAAGTTTTATTGTAGGCGAATTGAGGACAAAATTTGTTAGATTTGATCAAAATCCAGCTTTAAATACGAAATTGGAAATAGCAGCTAGCTTGTATTTTTTGTACTAGGTTGGTATTTGGTGCTTAAAAAGTCATCTACCTCTATAGCTCGATAAGATGACTGTCAGGTGATAGATGGACTAGGGATTAAGGACTTCGTTCTTTCTGCTTTTCTCGTATTATTATGCCTTGAATTCAATCATCTGATAGCCTTATCCGCCATGGTGCAGTGTCTCTATTCACCTCTCTTCATTATTACCAAACAAACTATATGAGTTTCAATTAACAAAATTTTTACAAAAATGTAAAATAACTAATTAATAATTTCTTTTCTATTTTTAAGGTATGTGGACTTAAATTTAAAATTTTATCCTCAAACGTCATGAAGTAAGTATTATATTTTTATTTATGTCAACTTATCAGTTGTCAAAGTCGCTTAGTGGACGCTAGGTCCAACTACTTTCCACAGCTGTAGTAGGTAGCATTTGTATTTCAATTTTCAAGCAACATAAATCAATAACATTTCCGGAACTATGAATTATATCTTTCCGTGTTAAAATAAAATAAATTGAGAAATAATGATGAGCTGCGACAAACAGCTTTGTACAAATTTCCGCTTCATCATTACAAAAGTAATTATTGTATTGCATGCAAATATGAAATTGAAAACACAATCATAAACAATGAAACTCCTTGTGTGCCATTGTACACAAAAAACGTGACCATTTAAAACTGTCATCATGCCATGACCATTATGTTAATTTCCCACAAGTCAAGTCTTCCATTTTTACTCGTATTTCAAATTCCGATTCCAATTACAATTACAATTTCCAATCATGTAAAAATACAAAATACAATGTTCAATAAATATAATAATGCAGTTACCTATAACTTTGCACATTGGGCGCCACTTTAATTTCTTATACGAGTATTGATTTTCAAAGGAATCAAGAAAAAAAAATTCAAAGAACAATCACAGAGTTCTTGGGCAAGTCCAATCCGTATAGTAATTGACCCACATATTGCACAATTGACATAAGTGCAATCAGATTGTGCACCTACAATCCTACATATTCATCGGAGCTCCGTCATACGTCACATAAACGTGTTAAGTACCCCCAACAATATACGAGAAGGTACAAATAATGGTGTTTGCCTGTCCCAGGCGTATGGAGCTCAGTCACTGTTCGTTCCCATCCCCGTCCCCGCTCCCTTCCCCATTACTTTTTTATTCAATTGAGAAATCAGAATCGATAAAAGATACCACTTCCATATCCTGTTTTTTTTTTTTTTTGTTTGCCGCTCGTGTTCGATGAACCTTGATGCAGTTCACACGCGTGATGACAACAAGAAGTGCAGTTGAGAAGCGAAATCAAGGAGCAAACTCTATTGTCCGTTGAAAATGCGAGTATGATTGGTGCAAGGATTCCTTGCATGCATCGTTGAGGTCTGTTTCTGTAAAGTAAAGAGTGGGTTTGTGTTTTCGTTCGTCAGCCGTGTCGTCGTGCGTCACGTCGTCGTCGTCGGTCGCCAGCAATTTGTTTTTATTCGACAGGACCGATTCTAGTTTGAATTATAATGACGGATTGATAGAAGCACCTGAGGATTGGTTAGGTAAGAGAGTTTTCAAAGAATGGCAGCTGCGACACGTTCGCTTAAATTAACAAAATATAATGGGAGAATCTATAGCGTGTACCTATACTTTAGATGGAGCATCCCATCTTTCGAAAAAAATGACAGTGAAAAATGTACTCGGGCGCCATTTAAGCTAATTTTATTTATAAAAATTAATTAAAATTCTGTGTAGTAGCTCACTCTTTTTGTCTGAGCATTGAAACAAAGTTTTTGAGTTGTAAAAATATTCTTTTTTTAAGATTTGGCTTTACTTTCGATTTAAATGAAAATGAAGTACATATGTACTCGGGCGCCATTTAAATAAAAATTAATGTTATATCGAACTTATTTTCGTATAGAAGATGTAGTAATATTATATACATACATTTATACATATGGGATAATGTTGAAATAATGGGTAATGACTTTTAGTTTTTGATGAATTAAAAAAACTTTTTTTTGAATTATTTTGTATTTGCTACTTAAAGGTCTCTTAGCATAAAGTGTCGAGAGTAAACATTCTCCCCTTTTAATGAATCGTATCACTTGAAAATTGTTCAAATTAACAATATATTAATTTTTGAAGTTTTTTTTTATTAATTAGCATTTAAAATATAAAATGAACAAATTTTTGTTTAAAAATGATTCGTTTATGATTTGATTGCGTTAAGACATTGCACTTGCTGCCGAGCAAATGTCTTCGTATTTCACATAAAATTGGACACTTTCCTATGAAATGGATTACATCTTCTCTTACTCTTAAGTTGCAAAGGCTGCAGTAGATAAGCAGATCCTCCCGATGTGGTAAATAATTAAGGCTTATCAGTTCACCTCTGCTTTTGAAAATTACCGACTCTTAAGTTTTTCATATAAATTTGATTTCGGAGGTCACCATCGCAATATTTACCATTTTCATCCCGTATTCTAAAGTCCGTTCTACAGTAGGCAGGCAGCATGGTCTTCTAACTTCTTATACCACAGATTTTTCTTCCCAATAGCTCTCAATGATGCTAACATTTTTGGGAGTCTTTCATCTGACGTATTAAATACTTTTTTGATATCATCTCAATGTGACATTTAACAATTTTGATAGAACTGTCTCAATAGTTTGGGGTGTTTTTCGGTAAACGAAAACATCTTTTTATGAAAAATCTCTGACATTTTTCGACCGTTTCATACTTCTCACGTTTCGGACGAGTAAGCAAACAGTACGACTCACGTCATTTGCAAAAAGCAAGGTTTTGATGAGTGTCCTGGATATTTCAATTCCACCAGTAAGAAAATCAATAAGGTCCTCTACGAACAAAGCAAAAAGATTTGGGCTTAGAGTGCATCCTTCTTTGACTACCATCTTTATTCAAAACCCTCCGACTTCAAGGAGCCATTCCATACTACTGCCTTATTTTCGTCATAGATGCTTTCTAGCACCTGTCCAAATTTTCCTGACGTGCTTGAAGCATAGTGACTGCGGCGGTGGCGCGTTTAACGGTATCAAAAGCTGCTTTCAAATCGACAAAAAATCCGTAGTTTCTTTTTTTGGTCAAGAAAGGTTGCTGCTATGCTTTGCAGTAAAAAATTACTGTCGATAGTCGAGTAACCATCTTCTAAAACCTGCCTGGAAAGAAAAGGCGTAAAAACACTCATTTTGTTAAAACACAGCAATCTGAATTAATCTATATGGTTAAAAAAGCATCAGCTGAATTGGATGAAATTATTTTTATATTAATCATTTCAATATTTAAGGTCTCTATAATTAAATTATAACCGATTTATTAAAACACGAAGAGAATGACCTTGCTTCTAAATCTCATAACTCAATTATTTTGTTTGCAAACAATTTCATTTCATTGAATAAAAATACAGTGATTCATCTCTTAGAATAACGACAACAAACGGTTGAGATATTTACGTCACAATATTTTTTTTTTTTTTTATTAAAAATCGATAAAATCTTTAACTAAAAACAAGAATACATTTTTGGCACGTTTCATTGTTTCATTGTTTTATTTATTATTTTTTACTTTTTTTTTTGTACTCTTGGGTACTTTGTGATTGGATGGATATTCTTAACGTTTTTATATCGATTACAAATTCAAGTATAAAAAATAATCGTAAAATTGTTATTTTCTCAGAAAATGCTATATAATCGTTTGGTCGAGGAGTCGAGTCATATTCATAGGAGCTGAAAACATGTGAGAGTGCCATAAACGGATTGACATTGAAATTGAAATGAATATATTCAAATGAGGTGGAAATAATTTAATTGTAAGGTATACCTAATATTAGGTTCAGTGCTGCACTCAGAAAAATAATTTAAAGTTTCGATTTTATAATTATTGTTGAAACAAATTTTTAGAAGTTGAAGAAGCTAAGTATGTAGTTGTAATTCTGTCAAAATTCTCTGTACATGGAATTATTTTAATATTTAATTTAACAAATCTTTAAATGGAACGGAATTTAGAAAAAAAATATTTATAATAAGTATGGACTCGGGTTAGAAGTGAATTTCTTTATTGGTCCTACTACTGTATCCATAGTATTGTATGTAACTGTTAAGTTGTATAACTGTTTGTATGTATTAAGTACAATATGTTGTTGTTAGTTTTGTGAGTTTGGTTGAGTGATCAGTCCCTTATGTGTTTCAAAAATATGGGTATTAAAAAAAAGTAGTGAACCAAAAACTCCGAAGAAAAACTCAATTTTAAAAAAAGAAAATAATAGCACATGTATAGAGAACTTTACTTATAGTCCGGTCAAATTAGACTAAAAAATAAGGGCAAAGTTATATCGGGAGTTATATCGCAAAAATGGTGGCTCGTAGAAAAAAAGTATTGATACATTTTTTGTAGATGACTGCATGGTCTACAATTTCTTCCTGAGGTATTTTATGATAAAACTTACCGTTTTGCTAAAAATCGCGAAAAACTCATTTCGTTGACCTTTGATCTTGAATAAAATTTTTTGCACACAGGGAAGGGTTGGGGAACTTTCAAAATTTATTTTTAACGATATTTTAAACAATCTCAATAATTTTCAGCTTGGTGGGAATTTATGTACATAACTTCGAATTTTTAATTTGACCGGACTATTAGTCATGTACCCACATTTGAATGAAATAACTTCCTTTTGTTTTTTTCCTTATAATAATTATATTCGATTAAATATAATTTGTTTGCATTATTTTTTTTTATGATTTTCACTTAAATTATCATTTATTCACTTACACTTTTTTTGCAGAAAATAAAACCAAAGCGGGATTCTTACTAATAATGATGTTTAATGTATAAAGTATTAGGAGCAAGTGAACAATCAATTTTAAGAAGAAAAAATGTAGAGTTAAAGTAAAGTTTCATTCAGTACATAGTTTCAGTAAAGATAGAGAGTATTGTGTTGATCATTATATAATACAGTTGTTGATAAAACTATTCCAACATTTCTTTTTTTGCTTTTTTATAATCCATTTGTCCCTATCTTACACTTCGATCTATCAACAATTACAATAATAGGTGTGTTTTTTTGGCAATCCTATCCGTAGTGAAGTAAGATTTTTTTCGTGTTACAAATACACCAATCTAACTGTCAATAAAAGTAGAAGTAGGATCCCACTATGCCTGCTTATTTTTGACGTTTGCTCGAGTCTCGAATATAAATGTTGCTACAGTTGATAACTCTTGTGCATCTCGAAGGCATGTTCGTAAATGCGATAAGTAGTTTTTGTTGACTATTTTGCATTTGCCACTGAGTGTATACACTTTTTGAGTTTTAATGTTCTATTTACAACCAAACTAGCAGCAACATAAGGTCATTAAGCTGTCTTATTTAAGTTACAAAGGGTTTTATGAGTGTTTGTACATTAAGGCGACAAAAAAAAAAGTGTTTTTCATAAAAAGGCTTTCTCGAAAGCTGCGGAAAATATTATTTTATTAGAAAATTGGTGCGCTTTTGTGTTGAATTGCATCGCCAGCGACGTTTTTACGGTTTTTGCGCTTTTTAAGTCTCGCGTTTGCGTATCGCTTAGATTATTTTTGACGTTGCTACATAAACGGGTTCACAATAAAGCGTGTTGTTCGGTGTAAGCATTGAATATTTGGCGTTCGGCTTCAAGAAAAAATCACTGAGTGTAAATCCAAAACCAACCAAAGCCTGTGAACAGACTCTTTGACATTTTTTTTTTTTTTGATATCTGTCACAAAAAATACTCGAAGGAAATTCAGATTTTCAGATTTTAGGAATTAGAACATGAATTAACTATTGTAAATCTTTCATTTTAATTTTAACTATCTTCTTATTCTGTTTTCCCAGACTGGCAAAAAGTTTTTGTTTGTTTTCTTTTTTTTTTTCAATTTAATATTGACAACTTGTCAGTAGTACCAAATTTTTAATTCAAAAATGGCACCACTGTGGATTAATTTTTTTTTTGGGAAATCCCTATCTATCACTACATAGTATAGAACAAAGTCGCTTTCTCTGTCCCTATATCCCCATGTCTCTATGTATGCTTAAATCTTTAAAACTACGCAACGGATTTTGATGTGTTTTTTTTTTTTTTTTTTTAAATAGATAAAGTGAATGAAGAGGAAGGTTTATTATATGTATGACTAGATAATGTTTTTTCCAATAAAAAAATTAATTTTTAAAATTTCACTATAGACTGCGTTTCATTCCATATTCAATAACTCCTAAAAGTACTATACGATAAGTTGAGGTTTGGACTTTGGAGTACCCACTATCCATGCATACATATAGTATACTTTAAGGCGGCAAAATTATCGTCAATTATATAAATTGATTTTTAAATACTATTACACATATATATGTATATACTTCAAGGAAATGACGAACTTCAAATCAATACAATTCAAATAAATGTTATAGACACACTTTTTTTGTAAGTTCCGAGAAAAATGAAAATGTTGATCGGTTGGTGAAATATCGTCCAATCTAACAGCAAGGCGAGACAAAGTTCGCCGGGTCCTCTAGTGTTATCTATTAATTAGATAAAAGTGCTCTGCACAAAAGAGTTTTTATTTTGAGCGATACCTTCTGGAAATATCTTTTCTGGACTAGTTATTTTTGATTTTTTCCACTGTAAAAACTGTTCGTCGTTTATGCTCACATTTACAAGATTTAGAAATACAAAATTTCGACATAGTATTTTGATCATTTATGTGACGTGTGCCCATTATTTTTGACTACAGTGTAACGATCCAGACAGTAATTCACCTTAACCCCTCGTTCGGCGTAATAATCCTGCACAAATGTGATTCTTCCCAAATAAAAATCACCACATTTTTCACTTCTATTTTTCCTTTTCGAATTTTTCATTCGTTTCTTCATTAATCAAATCCAACTTATTTTTTTTTTTTACAATTTTCATTCAGCGTAAGAATAATTTCATATGTTTCCAGGAAGTGCATTAATGAAAACCATCCGAAAGAGTATTTTTCTTTGAGTGTAGTTATATTCAAATTTCCCTTCCCCTCCTGAAATAAAAATGTATGTATATCATCCGACGTCATCGGTTTCGAATGAAATTCAATTTACAATTACTCGTAAAAAAAAAAATGAAATAAAATAAAACCAACTATCGGAACGAATCAATTTCAATTTAATTCTCAATAAAAACGGCGATTGCGAAAAAAAAAATCTTTGAACTTCGGTAATAATAATTTTCAATTTTGTACTTGTGACTCCTGATTTTTATTTTTATTTTAACTTTTATTTTTATTTGTATTTTTATTTTTATATTTTTAACATTGACACGACCCAAACGAGACTTCTACCCATTTGCCCGCGAGTGTCGGCTTTGGCTGTTGGGTGGATCCAAAGGAGCGCGAAGTACGCCCAACGACGACGATGACGACGACGCCGCCACCGCTGCCACTAGCGACGAAGGGGGCCATTGGCGCTGTCGTAATTTAATTTTTGTAATTTATTTCGCTTTTCTCTTATTTGACGATTGATTGAAAATGTTATTCCCGATTCTCGTGTAGTTGTTCCGCGAATTGAAATGGCTTTGCGTGTTGAAATGCGATATTGATATCGCCATCCTATCGCAGGCCAAGAAACGTATCGATTTTTTTTGTTCGTCTTGCTCCGTCAGAATACGGGTAAGTAGGTGCTTTCATTTTGTAACAAAACTGAAATCACAGTTGCAGAACGAAAATTTAATTTGCATCCAACAAGTGTAAGAAGGATGAATCGCTTGATTGGAGCTCATTACCGAATGCTAAAACATTTCTTATAACAAATAATGAAGCGAGTGTCGCTGTCGCTGTCGTTGTTTTGTTACTGTCGACTGTCTGATGTTCGAGAAAAGAGAGTGATTGAGCTGGAAAACGAGGCCAGCTTTTCAGTGTTTTTGTTGTTGTGATGCGCCCTTGAGCTATTAAACTGATGATGTCTAGTATGTGGCGCCAATGTGGAAATTGTGCTACATGTTACAGGTTGCACGTGTTAGGGGAGAGAAGGGAAGGGTAGGGAACACACGAGTTTCAAAATGTCAGAGGTGTGAAATATTTCGAAGAAATATTATTTTTCAATAAAAATGAAGATTATTTTGGTTTACAAGGAATCGATGTTTTGTCTTGACATGACGTTTCGATTTCAAGACACGGATCTCGTCTCATTCTACATCTCAGTTTAATCTCTTGCGTTTTCTCGTGAATAGTTTAATTTGAAGACTCGTATCGTCTCGTTTGGAGTATTCAAATAGTATACATAATATTTGCTTTGACATGTCACTTCCAAACTCTAAAATCAAAGTCGTTAATATCCTTCATTGACATTCTACAGTTGACAGTTCTTTACAATTCTTTAGACAGACGATTCATTATTAACTTTGTGAAAGTTAAATACTTAATACTTATTATTAAACGAGGCTGAAAAGAGATTGTCCAAAGTTTTGCAAAATTTTGTTCAGAAATCTAGAATCTCTCTCGTGTTCTTTTGAAATAGTAACGTCAGAGTTTCACGAGAAAAGATCGAGCCCTCCTCGTTTCGTGGCCAGCGCTATATTTTGAAAACCTTTTGGAGTTGGTTTTCAGAGAAGAAATATTCTTTACTAACTTATTAAACTAGAATTTTTGTTAGTTATTCAACATGATATCTGTTATGGGAGAAAAATTTCAAATCGAATTTTCTTAGTTTTCAAAACTTTCTTGACAAAAATTAAAAACGTCTTTTAGTTTCCAAAATGTTCGAAAACTACTTCAGCGGTTAGCAGGCATCCGAATTGACCAATTTTATTGGACTCAGACTCATAATTTGGACTGAATTTTACCCATGAGATGGGATATGTTGACCTTACCCTTGGGTCTACACATGTACACTATTAATTATTAGACATCTGATTAAACTTTGGAAATAATGAAGCAACTTCTACTTTTTCTGACTCAATATACTTAAAATTTTGGTTTGACAATAACATCCTAGAATTCAAAGTTACTAAATTCCATCACAGACCCTTAAAATTGTCTCTTCTTGGAGTTGCATCTAACTTTCAATCTAAAATTTCAAGGATAAAACGTTGGCATAAAGAATTCTAAAACCCTTGTGCTACTAAATATCTATACAAAATGGTTGTGATGTTTTTTTTTTTTTTGTACGAGGCTGAGGTAAGTTCGTGGGTGTCCAAATTTTTACCCAAAGAAAGCAAAGTTCCATCATCCCCTGTCCATAGCACCCAACTAGAGAACAAACGGGCGGCCGAAAGAAAGTGGAGAGCGGAATAAAACAGGGCTCGAATTCCCTTCGTGTCCGTGTCAGCAAACCAGCGCAGCGGAATAAACGGGGCTCTACCTTGCGGCGTAGCTCCTGGGAAGAAGCAAGAAGGTTACTACGGAATAAATGGTGAGGTTCGGTCCTCTGTTCCTAGCACCAAACTAGGGAATAAACGATAGGCCTTGCCCGTCGTACACTTAGAAGAAGTGGGCAGTGGAATAAACGAGGACGAAAGGGGTTTACAGGACCCAAGATTGGTACTCAACATATAAAGGTAGAAGACGAATTCCTACCAATATTCCACTTCCCCATATGCTATTTTGGGTCGAAAGTTGATGTGAATCGTAAAAGTGCGAATGACAAATTACCTTGTGATTCCGAAACACCAATTCTAAACTAAGCTGCTGGCTTCGGCGTGGTGTTGCTTCATGCGGATTCGGTTATACCGTATACGTGGGTCGGTGCGGCGTCGGAAGTGGAACGCTTCGTTACAAGGTAAACTCACTTTTTTCACCCCGATTAACTACGATCTCTATGACTCAATTTTCTCAATACATTTCCTTTTTTAAAAGTTTTTTTTTTCTTCCTTTTAAAAATGCTGAATGATCTTTCGGGTCTAAACCAACAAATACATTCCACAAAATCATTGATTAATCCTGTCAAAATGAAAAAAATGTCAACTTGACACATCATTTACAAGTTTGTATTTTTATTAATAGATGTATCGTCACAAAGGCGGCTTAAAAGATGTAGAAGATAGAACTACTCTTTTTAGCCATGTTAAAACACTCATATTGATTGATGTTCAAACTCCCACCACCACAAAAATAAACACACACAAAACTTTTTCAAAACTTCTGTAATTATCCTTGAGAGAAATCTCCCTATAACTTCATCATGATCCTCATCATCGTCATCTATGTCGGGTTCTGTGGAAAATTCAACTTTAACGTATATTTTATGCCTTAGGCAAAAGTAGCAAAAGATTTCAATGCCATTTATATGATGATTATATAACAGTTATCATGTTCATTAGAACAAAAAAAAAAAAGAACAAAAAAAAAAAACTAAATAAAACGCTTAACTTTTCTTGTACGAAATTTAATTTAATAATTTAACCAGTTTAAAAGTTTTGTCTCCCAAGCTATTCGTAGTTTGTTGGGTGTAGGTTTTGGAAACGCCTACTCATACAAGACTGCCCTTAGGAAATAAAAAAGATACAAAAGTTTAACGAAATAACAAGGAACTTTTGTGTAACAAACGTTAAATCAACCTAATTCCAATCTGTGTCTAAAATAACGTGCAATGTAACGAAAAGTTCAGTACACATTTAGTATTTTATGGTTTAATTGCAAAAGGAAGAACAAATTAAATTAAAGGACTATAAAGGTTAGACTCGAGTCGGAAATGTCAGGTTACTTGAGGTTTTTTTTGTTGTTTTGTTTTGTTTTGTTTTGCATGAAAATTTAGTAACGCAGTCTGTGTGAAAATGAAGTAATTAATGGTGAATCGCGTATCCGTGCCACCGAACTTAAAACTTGAACTTTGTGTTATGGGTGTTAGTTTTAAACAAAATCTTGAGATCCGTGAGTTCCCGATAGTTGTATAATGTTAACTAAGGGGTACAATATGCATCCATCGAAAAGATTGAAGGTAGATGTTGTCGAATATGTCCTTCAATGTTTTCTATTGTTTTTTTTTTTTATGTTGAACATCCCCGCCAAAAAAAAAAAATACACAATTTTCACTAAGTTATAGTAAATTGTTATTATAGCCGTGTTTTATTGGTAATCTATCTCTAGCATTGTAATATGAGTACCAATAAAACGCTTTATTCACTTTTTAACTCATTCTTAATTTGACTCCCCAAAATTGGTATCCCCGGGTTACTTGTCAAATAATTGATGTCAAAATATTCTGTCACGGACAAAATATAAAAGCGAAAAGTGCACTTGAAAATAGAAAAAAAATTAAATGCCTATTGCAAACAAAAGTTTTTAATATTAAAACTCACTTGTTCAAAAAATTTCTGGCTAACTTCTTTAAATTTTAGTTAAAAATTAAATTTGAGTTTGAGAAAAAAAAAAAAACAACCGCTGTTCTACATAGGGTGTGTTCGAAGAATGTGTAATAATGTAAATTGTTGGGTCGAGTTGGAAAATTCATGAAAATGCTAGTTGAGTCGAAGTTTGAATGGAAATGCACACCAAGTTGGTTTAGAATGTTTGTTACTTATATTTGCATCAGTAAAACTTTGAAAATATATTATATTGATTTTGTTGGTAGATTTACCCACAACAGCTTAAAGTTGACCATCACCTGAGCAACTCCATGTTCAATTTCATTGGCTTATATGGAAGAGCTAAAACTATGGAACTAAGTTTCCGACAACTTTAAACACCAGTTGTATAATCGTGGTTCTTTTAATTATTATCCAATTTTTATAAAGACCATTTATTTGGATAGTAAACATTTTGTTTTCTTTTTATTCAATTAATAAGATATTAGAAGACAAAATTCAACATGAAATTATAAAGAAATACTAAATAAAAATTTCGAGAAGTTACTTTAAGTTGCCTGCAGAGTCATAATTACCAACTTATTCTACTCAAAGTAATATGAATTTTTGTCATCTTTGTAATGAAAACAAGCATATTCAAATAATGTTTCCCTAATATGTTATGGTTAAATACACTAATCCTAAAGAAAATTATTTTATCTTATAGGAATTGATCCTAAAAGTCTTAACAATTTTGAGAAGAATTGATTTTAATAAGTTTACTTACCAAATAATTTTGTCTTGATAATTTCAATCAAAAAAAAAAGGTTTGGTTTGGAATTTGTGGAACGCTTGCACTTTTTAATGCAGGTGAACACACCCTTATGTTTGCCAACATTTATATATTTTTTGCACTTCTTAAATGCCTCCTACATTTAACTAGACGAAACTCTATCGTCACTAAAATACTTTTGCTGATTTAGCTTATTTTTGTTTACTAATGAGGTGTTGTTGTTTTCCTTGTAAATTTTTACCAAGGAGGGTATTCACTTACCAATAAAACACGGCTTATGTAAATTTGTTCTTTGTCTTAAAGTTATTAATGCGAATTTAATCATATTGTAGAAAAGAACTTTATTAATTATTATTAATTATGTAAATTTGCCATTTATTAATTGTGATTTTCACATTCTTAGCGTGCTGTGTCTTCTATTCTTCTATAATATTCAATTGCTTTTTCAACTTTTTACAATTCTATAGATGTAAGAGAAAGTCATTTCTAAACTCTATACTTTTAAATAGTATGGTTCCTGTGGGATAGATTTGGAAAGGCTGAACGGATTTTGATGAAATTTGGCACAGATGTATTATTAAAATAAACAGACTTTTGATTCAACTCAAAAACTACATACACCGATGTATATCACTAATTTTATGAAAACTTTTTTTTCTCTGGAAATCTTTCCCCCAAAACCTATGTAGTTACGGAGTTTTTTATGTTTTATTCACTGTTGTATAGCTAGTGCAGCATTCAAGGGAATAAAAAGATCAAACTCACTTCATACATACATATGTACATATGTATATCGCCAGCACAGCTGCCAATATTTTTGTTGGTTTCTTTTTCAACAGCAATAAAATTGTTGTTGTTTGTTGTTTATCTGTTCATTCCGTGCGATTTCGGGACGTGCCGCTATTTTCTTATATTAAAGAGTCAATGGTGCAAGAATTTTCCATTTATCAAGTTTGAAATTTACTATGTTTTTGTTGGTGGTTTATAGTAAAACTCATCCAAAAAAAGTTAAACAATTGATTGTTGTTGAGTAAATTTTCTTATTCTGCCCTGTCGGCAATACAGTTTCCATGGTAAAATTTCTACAGTTCGAATAATTTATATTGGCAATACTTTTTGAATTTAAAAATTTCCAAGGAAACATTTCTTCTTCTTGTTTCTTCTTCTTTCATTAAAATCCCTATCGGCAATGTCTGTCTTTGCTTACATAAGGAACAGAACATTTTGACCTAAAAAACAAGAAGAACAAAAGCGTTACAACTTTGAAATGGGTGATGTGAAATTGAAGCGAAATTAAATTTCAAACTAAAATTCTTGCAGTAGGAAAGCTAAGTTTGGCTCAACTTTCCAAAACGACTGCAGGGATTTTCACCCACCGAATTTTTTATTCGATAAGAAAAACACTAAAAAACGCTATTTTTTACTATGTATATTCAATTAATTTTTAAGTTTCATACAAATCACATCAAGAATCACGAATCCAACTTCTGAAAACGAAGACTGAGCAAGCCCGAAGTCATGTTCGTTTCCAACTCCTTTTTGAAAACAAACGTCGACTTATTTGTATACGATTGTATTTTTTCAATCTTAAAAAAGACACCATTATTGAGGTTAACGTTAACAATATAAACTCCAAACTCAAATGGACTGCATCCGCCAATTAAGAGTCTTCGCTTAGTCCTTAAAGAATTCCTTTGACTTTTGACACGATTTTCCTCATCAGTTTATAATAAACCAGAGCGGAAAACACAAATCCAATGTGCGGCTTTGACATTTGATAGGTCTGTTTGTTTTTCTTACTGTCAAATCGGATATCACTGTCAGATAAATTTAAAAAATGAGTATGTTTGTTGATTGTACTCGAAAATATGCCGTTTACACCGAATTTAAATATTATTTTAATCATTATTATTTATTTATTCCAATTAATTATTCAAAAGTAGTTTTTTAGAAACAAGTTCAGATAAATATTAAATTATTAAGTTCAGTCAAAACATAAATTAAACCAATCTAAAAATAACAGTCTGCTGGATATGTATTTTTGTCGAGCTGTTGGACAAATAAATCCAATCAAATATGCCTGGAAACGGGTCAAGCTGGCAACTCTGTGGACGACAAAATGAAATGTTATTAGAACTAATCAATGACTCTGTTCCTACAAACCTAATACATATTTGTTTTTCTAAATGTAGATTTAAAATTTTTAAATCGACTTTACCTTAATCTCGATAATTTTGAGTTTTTCAATTGATTTTTTTTTTTAAATTTTTCAGACGATTTTCACCAATTAAATTTTGATATTTTCCTGATAGTTAATTGAGTAAGTTATAGTGACCGAAACTATAAATGTTGGTTCTAAATACGCAATCTATTTTAAGGTTAGTATCGACTGGAGACTCGTCTCTTGGAAAGACACTATGTCTTATGAAATTACAAACTAAAATCTTTATCCAAAAATTCGAAATCCTTTAAGTTAATTAACGGCAAACTAACTGAAAATTTTCATACTTCTGTTAGTAAGGAAAAATCTGATGTCGATGTGAATTTTCGTTTAGGAGTTTGATAAATCCAAACAAAAACCCATTGAAACTTCTTGACACTTTTGACAACACAATCAAAACAATACGTTTTGAAATTAAAAAAAGTCTTGAAAGGAATAATTTTCAAAACACTCTCAACTGGAGCAGTACCCAAAGATGTGCTGTCATAGTTCTGCATTCGAATAACCCACAAATTTAATGCAGAACTTACTCAAGTTCACCACAATGATGCAGTGGTCGGAGAAGTAGGTACCTTAGCCTGACGAAGATGACGTTGATGATGATAATGATGATGGTGATGGTAAGGATGTTATATAAGTGGCAGTCGACCAGTTAAATTTGAATCCTTTTGACATTTTAATTAAATCGATCGATATACAAAGACCAGAAGGACACAATTTCTCTTGTTCCTTCTTCTCGCTCTGTCTGATTTGGAATATTTCCTTTTTTCTTCGTTGTTAAAAAGGATTCCATTATGCTTGGTTGTTTGTATTGTTCTTTTCTTTTTTTTTTCAAACTATGTCCTTAATTTTGCATATCAAAAGCAGTAAAGCAAAGAAAAAAAGGAGACAAAAAAAGAATCAGACGGGATATGTTTTACTTCTTGGGGGCGAACACACTCTCGTTTAGAATTTCATCTCTTAAAAAATATGTGTGTACTATGTATGAAGGGATATTCTAAGGGAATTTGTTTTGTAACACAATATTTGGCCTTGAGTATTTAACAACAGATAGGATGCACAAGCGAGTGTTGATGTGTACGGAAAAATGATTTGGGAGGAAAATAAGGTTACGTGTACGCCCAAGTAACCGAATTGGAAAAAAAAGGTTTTCTTTAAATTGTAAATAAATTTATACTTAAAGTAAATTTACTTTTTTTTTGACCATTTGCTTACTGACCAAAGAGTATATTTGTATTCAAATTGGCTATCAATTTCAAGCCAAGTACCTTTTTTAGTAACATATGAACAAAGGACTCTTTAAAGTTTGTATATTAGAGTATAAAATTTCTTTCAGAATATTTTTCCTAATTTGAAATTGGAAACGGAAATACATTTTTATTTTAATAGATATTAGAAATATAGAATTATTTGGAAGTGAAAAAAATCAAGCTTTCAAGAAATACTCAACATTTTTAGCATTTTAAAATTTTGTCCACGAAAAAAATGCTGGAAAATTTATTTAATTTAAAAAGAACAGTATGTACTTTCCACTTTGGTCCTTTTAAAAATATAATTGTAATTGTTTGGCTGGTCCTTTTTGACATTTCCAAAGTTTTATAGTTTCTCTGGGGCATGTGAATTGTAAGTCCTTAAAATCTCATAAGTGTCCTTTATCTGCAGCTTTTCTAGAACCCATTTCTGGTTTAAACCAAGTGAGGTATCTTTTTATATGGTTTTCAGGAAGGTTTATTAATTTATCTCGGAAAATTCCAACTATTATTCTTTCCTTCAAATTTTTTGTCATTTGAAATAAAATAATTGTTACAACTTTTCTAACAGACTTGAATCGCTAAAATCGGTCATGGTAGTGTCATTTTGCGATCGGTGTGAAGTGATTTTATATTTTTCATAATCTATGAAGATTAAATCAAATAAATAAATAATTATAATTATTAAATAAAGCAAAACTTAAGACCTTTGAGTTATTTAATTACATATTTAGCTAGTGACTGCTTTTTCAAAGTTGTGTCATATATTTTAAATAAACTAATAATAGGTTATTCGTATCTAGTTTGAAGATATTCCTCAATGTCTATGAAACATTTTGAAGAATATACAGAGTAATTACAAACACTTCACCCTAGAGACGTCATGAATATTTTCGTTATTCAGAATAGTGTGTACTATTCGACCGAATACCGATAACCGAATCACGAAAAGAAGACACATCATATTACTCAAGATTATATGTATTCATTACCAAATTTCAATACTTAAGTTGGAAAATAAATTCTCACGCTACTCCCAGGAGAAGGAGGATAAACTTCAGAAAATTTCGAGGATCAGTCTTCCGATCTAGAAGAATTATTTTCAAATAAAAATCCAACTCATTCTCCACATCTTCCTCATCAATACCATTTCTCATATTATCTGTAGCGACTTCCTCGAAGAAGTTCCAGAAATTGTCGGTTAGTTCAATAGGCCTATCATTTTCATTCAAGTTTCTTTTCTAACGAAGCAGAGATTCACTACATCGGTACTATTAGATCCATTACAACTTAGTTTCAAAGTTTCTAGAAGAATTGTTTGTCTTGCTCTTTCTACTTGAAGCAATCCTAGATCAAAGAAATTAACAACCAAATATTTGTTCTTGTTTACCTACTGCACTTCTGCTGACAGCGTTGCCGACTATTCGGTATTTGGTATTCGTCTACATTACTATTCGTGGTAACTCTACTTCACATATTTTACAAAATTTTAATTTAAGGGTCAAGAAACGGTGACTAAAAGAACAAAATGCATGCATTATTGTCTCAATTTTTAAAAATCTTTTTCAAATACAAAATTTAAATATTGTTTAGCTTAATTAGTTTTGAATCTTTTACTTGTAACGTGAGCTACCATTATTCATTCTTTTAACATTATTTCAGTTATATTTAATCTTAATTTGTTAAATTTTAATAAATTTTTGTTAAGTTTTAGTTTCTAAATAAGAACAACGTACATAATACATAGTTTTAAATTAATTTATATGACTCTGTTATTGCGTCCACAACGGTAACTCATGTTACAAGGATAAAATATGAGTTACTTTTATTAACTTCAACATAATTTTTAACTGCGTAAAGTAACGTTTTGCACAACTTTTAAAATTTTTGACAAATTGAATTGATAGTTTTTCTTAAACAAATTAAATTAAATTACACTTAGAAGTTCTCAAAATGTATCCAAATGTATCGTGAGTAACCATGGAATTACCCCTACGAAATTATTTTCAAAAATACATACAACGTTTTGTTGCATTGGTATGTAAGTGTTTGTATTTTCGTTCTGTGAATGAAAGAGTTTGTATTTTAATGAATATTTTTGTACAATTTATGATTTGCAAAAATAATTCATAGCGCCCCGGCCGGAACTAAAGAAAAACTAATCCGTCCCTGTTTCCAATACTATTTTCGTTGCCAAAAATTTTCAAGGACAAAATTCTAGTCTTATTTTGTAGTCCTTTTAAAGGACAAATTATTGTTTTCATCCTTCAAAAAAAAAAAAAGTGAAATGAAAATGAAAATAATATGTGTGTTCTTTGTGTTCCTATTAAATGCATATTTTAAATTAAATGGAATATTTCTTTCCACAGACTCCTTTATCTCCAAACATACATACATATTTACATATATTGAGCGATTATGTTTTATTCATATTTTGTGATGTCCCGACTGCTGTTGGGTTGGATGGATGTTGGATGTTTGTATTGGCCTTCGATTTGTTCAACTTGTCCCTATAAAAATGTGCCCAGAATATACAAATTCGTAATCCAAAAAAGAACAACCTGTAAATCTTAATATCCTTGGGCTGATGTGAAGTTTTTTTTTTGTCTAAAACATAAAATTTTACATGGCAGTGAAGATTTGTATTCATATTTTCTAGATTTCATGTATGTTTATTAATGACTTTTGAAAATACGTGTTTGCTTTACAAAAAAGGCAATTCTGTATTAAAAATAAATAAATAAAAGATTCTGCTTTGAATGAAATCAATATTAAGCATAAGTTTATTTGCCGAGAGCAAAAAAATGGGGAGGAATCAATGTTATTTAGTAAACGATGGATGTTCCATACTCTCGTTTTCATCGAATTATAGGGTTACCACCTTTTCCAAACCAAAGCATGGCACGAGTGTTTTTAATGGCATTTGAACAATCAGAACTGAGGCTAAAATTACAACACCTGTATTTTAACTGAATTACATAATTATTTTATCAGGATTACGCAAACCTACCAACAAAATGCGGTTTTAAGGTTTTGAAAATTCGCAGTTAATTTTTCTATGAATTATTAGTTTTTGGAACATCCGGATTGTTTTTTGGAGGTAAATAAGTTAATAAAAAAAACTTAAAACAATTCTTTTTGTCCAAAAATTTGCTTACAAAATTTGTATAATTTAGTGAAGAAACTGCAAAATGTTAATCTTTATTTCACTTAAGGGAAGTTCGGAGAAGTGAAAAAAATGTTTACCTAAGCGGGTTTAAAAATTCCATTAAGCGGAGATTTAATGCCAGAAACAATATTGGTGCAAAATTTTAAACAACCTCTTGTTAAGGACTCAACATTTTACTAACTAGCAATTTGCTAAATATTTAACAATTTACTAACGACTCCAAAATTTTAAATCCCTTTTTTTCATTTTGTTAACTAGTAAATTGCTAACTCCATTTTATTAAAAAATGGGCATCCGAACATGTCCAAATAGTGACAGTTCGTGAGAATTAGCAAAGCAAACATACTTAAACGGACCTGTTAACTGGAAAATCCCATGCAATCCAATAAGATTAAAATACACACGAACTCAGGTTTATTTCCGTATTCCATCATCCTGATGTAGATTTCTCCCAAAAAAAAGCATTTGTCTGCACAAAGTCTTCAAATATTTCGAAATCTTTGTCTTCCGTAAACATTTTATTGATTAAAAAACAATTTTTAGTTCCCGAATTATGAAAAACACATGAATCAACACTTTGAAGTAAAATTGGAAAGAATTTTTTTTAGGATAATGACAGACATCATTATGGTTTTAGAAAATTGCTAAAAGTTAAAGTAGGGTTTTCGGGATTTTAACTTTAGCAATATGTTAAGAGCGTTTTAATGCTAAACTAAGGTTAGCTTAGTAATCGGAATCGCAATAAAACGCTATCCTTAGTTTTAAACTGACTTTCCCCTTGAGCCAAATGTCAACACTTTGCAGAAAAAAAAATCACGTACGTCAAGTTAGCACTACACTTTTCGAAATTAAAAAAACTAAGTATACAGTTAATTGTAGTGTTTTTGTTGTAAATTAGTTGTGGAAAAAAAAAATTTGTAGCTCGACGATTTTAAAAAATACGGGTATGTAGTGCTAGGTTGATATCAAGTTAGCACTACACTTTCTGAATTTCACAAATCTAAGTATGCAGTTAATTAAAGCTATTTTGTTGTAAATTTGTTGTGAAAAAATAAAAATTCCAAAAAAAATTTTACCCGTTTTTTTTAATTTTTTTTTTTGTAGGGGTATGTAGTGCTAACTTGACACTATGAGTCAAGTCGCGCCAGCGACGAAAATTTTTTGGAATTTTTTTCTTTTCACAACTAATTTTAGAAGTGAAAGCTAAAATTAATTGCGTTTTAAAATTTTGGAATATCGCAGTTTTTATGCCTGGACTCATAGTGTCAAGTTAGCACTACATACCCCCTTTTTTAAAAAAATCACGGCAACAAAATTTTTTGGAATTTTTTTCTTTTCACAACTAATTTTAGAAGTGAAAGCTACAATTAATTGCGTTTTAAAATTTTGGAATATCGCAGTTTTTATGCCTGGACTCATAGTGTCAAGTTAGCACTACATACCCCCTTTTTTAAAAAAATCACGGCAACAAAATTTTTTGGAATTTTTTTCTTTTCACAACTAATTTTAGAAGTGAAAGCTACAATTAATTGCGTTTTAAAATTTTGGAATATCGCAGTTTTTATGCCTGGACTCATAGTGTCAAGTTAGCACTACATACCCCCTTTTTTAAAAAAATCACGGCAACAAAATTTTTTGGAATTTTTTTCTTTTCACAACTAATTTTAGAAGTGAAAGCTACAATTAATTGCGTTTTAAAATTTTGAAATATCGCAGTTTTTATGCCTGGACTCATAGTGTCAAGTTAGCACTACATACCCCCTTTTTTAAAAAAATCACGGCAACAAAATTTTTTGGAATTTTTTTCTTTTCACAACTAATTTTAGAAGTGAAAGCTACAATTAATTGCGTTTTAAAATTTTGGAATATCGCAGTTTTTATGCCTGGACTCATAGTGTCAAGTTAGCACTACATACCCCCTTTTTTAAAAAAATCACGGCAACAAAATTTTTTGGAATTTTTTTCTTTTCACAACTAATTTTAGAAGTGAAAGCTACAATTAATTGCGTTTTAAAATTTTGGAATATCGCAGTTTTTATGCCTGGACTCATAGTGTCAAGTTAGCACTACATACCCCCTTTTTTAAAAAAATCACGGCAACAAAATTTTTTGGAATTTTTTTCTTTTCACAACTAATTTTAGAAGTGAAAGCTACAATTAATTGCGTTTTAAAATTTTGGAATATCTTAATTTTCAGGCCTGGACTCATAGCGTCAAGTTAGCACTACATACCCCTACAAAAAAAATTAAAAAAACGGGTAAAATTTTTTTTGGAATTTTTATTTTTTCACAACAAATTTACAACAAAATAGCTTTAATTAACTGCATACTTAGATTTGTGAAATTCAGAAAGTGTAGTGCTAACTTGATATCAACCTAGCACTACATACCCGTATTTTTTAAAATCGTCGAGCTACAAATTTTTTTTTTCCACAACTAATTTACAACAAAAACACTACAATTAACTGTATACTTAGTTTTTTTAATTTCGAAAAGTGTAGTGCTTACTTGACGTACGTAAAAAAATCAAATCAAACCTCCAATCCTGTGTCAAATAGCCGAAACTGTATCCTTAGTAAATTACTGAGCTCGATTACTAACTTGTTTCTCCTCAGTTTTCGTTTGTTGTTGTTTAATATGTATAATTTTACTAACCTGAGGATTAAATGAACAACAAAACGCGGCTATAGTAAAATGTTAAAATCGTTTAAAATTAGCAAATTGCTAAAAATGTGTTTAACAATTTGCTAAATCGTTTAAAATTTTGCGCTATTGTTTTTATCTTTTGCAATCATCTTGAAAGAAGTTAAATAAAATAAATAAATAAAACAAGAATTTGGTGAAGGTGAAAAATAACGAAGAAATGAAAGCGTTCAGCAAATTTGTGTTCTGTTCGATTACATACGTTTTTTTTTCACTTAAGAGAGTTTTTTTTTTCAATGACAAATATTAAAAATGGTATTTCCGTTTTTACTAGCTGTTCAAGTGGTGTGTAAAGTATGTAAGATGTCCATAATGTGAAAAAGAAAAAAAAGAATATTTTCAAAACTTAGACCCTCTATTAAAAAAAATATTTACTTCTCTGTCATAAGTTTGATTCCGTTTTTACTTTTCCAATTTTACTTATTATGTTTTTGAAAATATAACACCTGATTGTTAGTTTTTGAAACCGAATAAAAATAGAATTGAAGACAAAGTGTGTTTCATATTTATTTCGATTTCAAAATCTATCGAAATAATTAAAGACTCAAAAAAAATTAACAACAACAATTAACGGTAATGAAAACCGTATTTTTTTGTTCGACTGCGTTCTGAAAATTCTCTCACAAATATGATAGAATTTTATTATTGACTTTATATTTTCCTTATAATTGTTATGTTACAAGACTAAAATTGTGAACTATAAAAAGTAGACTGAAGCTTGTAAAATTAATAAAAGAAAATTCTAAAAATTCCATTGAACTTGACAGAACATTGCTATTTAAAGTTTTTTAACGAAAACATAAGAAAATACAAATAATTTATTTTCTTAACCTATTTCCGGCGGCTACCAGTTCCAGGTGTGCTAGGAACACACACTACCTATTTTTGGTGTAATTAGAGGAAATTTAAAGAATCAAATTTGGAAAAGCTTCTAGTTTTCCGGAGAACTCAGGTTCCGTTTTCGCAACATCCGCCAAATGCAGTAGCTAAATTTTTGGAATTCGTTCGTTTTTTTACATGGAATTTAATTCAATTTGTTTTTTAATATTTGTTTGACAAAGCGTTTTAAAACAGAATATAAACTAATAATGACTTATTAAAAAATAAAAAATTTATTATGTGAGTATATAGTTATGTATGTTTATAAAATATTTTTTTTTGTCTGGTTTTCATCAGAGCATCTTCGATTAAGCCTAACGTTAAACTTTTAATGTCATTGAAACGAACCACTTCATTAGGGTTTTCTCTTTTTTAAAAAGTCTCCGACCTGAATTTAAGTTGCGAAAGTGGTGCTTCTTTCGCAAATTTTCTGTGGAATCAATTTTATTTTTCATGCATTTGCTAGGTCTGATTCGATAGGTGCTTGTGGCGTTATCAAACTAGTCAATTCCACCCATCGTTACACTATAATGTTGGATTGCATTTGGCATCAGAATGTTCACATCCTTCTCCTTTTTGCGATCAAACTGTTTCGGTTGTTTGATTGGTTGATCAATCAAATGATTTGACACAACTGTCATTATGGAAATATCATTCCAACGAACAGTAACAATTTGTCTTTCCATCACGTCATTTTTTATTCATTTCTGTTTGGTCTGTCAAGATTGTTGACAATTGTTTTGTTGACAATAAAAACTCATGTTCATAGATTGAAAGATGATGGGTAGATTTCCCAAGTTGGATACATTTTGCGTTTGGCAAGTTGTTGGAGGTTGGAAAGCTTAGCAAACTTGTAACAGGAATCGATTGAACTGTTATCAATAACATGTACAAAAATATGGTTTTATTGTTCTGAAGTGATCTGGGCTCAAGGTATCTTCTATCACATGTCAGCAAAATACTGGTTTCACTAGACCAGATCTAACTGGGGTACTGTATTTATTCCCGAAAAGAACAAAATTCCAAATAATTTGCTTTCAATTACAAATTTTAACGTGGTTGCTTTTAGATTACTCTGACATATCATTCTGAAAACATGGAAATTCTTTGTTTGATGTTGAGACAATATTTTTGAATGTTGATGCACTGTTAGAATCATCGTATTTGAACACTTACATCTTACCCAATTTCGATCGTTATCACTAACAGCATCATTTTTATTTTGGCAGTTAAAAATAAAATATTATTTATTTTTTCTAACACGAAGAATTTTTTAAAAGATAATTTTCACTCATAATTGGCTGCTTTTAATTAAAAAACAAATCAATCCCACATTATGTTAAGTTAAAACTCACCAAACAAGAAAATAATTTTTGGGTAAAAAATGTACTACTTTTTGGCGGATGTTGCGAAAACTCAACGTAGGACTTTTACTTCACCTGCTAAGCAAACAACTCGTATGAATAACTTCAAATATATATTGAAATATAAATTGAACCTTACCTAAGCAGTTTTTGAAAAAAAAAAATGTGTGGTAAATTTTTGTATTCGCTCAAAAAAGTAACCTCAAAATTTCCCAAATGTCGGTTTTTGAAGGTGCTAAAAAATAGAAAATACATTTTTCGAAAAAATTTCAAAAAACAGGTCGATTTGATAATTCAAAAAACTTTCAAAATCAAACATTTTCTCGTTTATGATGTTGGGTTTTAGTATTAACCATTTGGCTAGCTCCTTTCTGTCCATATCCAATTCTAATTCTATTTCTGAGTTTTGTTTCTGGGGTTTATTAAGTTGTGAATAAAAATATACTCAACTAAAAGGATAAAGAGCTAAGTGGAGCGTGAAATAAAATGTAGACTGAAATTTTAAGATATGTACATATGTACATCAAAAATTAACAACGCTTGCTTCTTAAATATTGTAAGCTTTGTAAGGCTTTGATTTTGAGTATGAAAACGTTACAGTTTTGAAGTGAAACAAGAGTTAAGTCATTAAATTTGGTCTCGCACTGAAAACTTGAATCATAGAATCATGTATAAAGGATTAGTTGAGATTTTGGTAACCTCAGTCATAAAATTTGACAAAAATTTAGGGTTCAGATTGTTTTTCCATTTTGCCCTTAAAATGAAATCTTTTTGGCAACTTTAAAAAATGTACATCCAAATTTCATGTCTTGCAAAACTAATAGCAAACATAATCTAAACAAAGCTTCCAACGAAAAGATTTTTAAAAACATTTATTATAAAAGCTCTAAAAAAAAATTATCCTTATCAGAATCAATGATTCAATTTTTGCATTAAACCAATATACGAGTATACTCACCCTCTTCGAAGAAAAAAAAAAAAAAAAAAGTTTCCAGAATCTCGTGTTTCGAGGATTTTTTTTTTTTTTTTTGAAAAAAGACAAACAAACAAAACAAAGTTATGAGAGCAAACATAAAATTTAATTTCCATCGAAAATTGTTCAAAAACTTTTTAAGCTTCCGACCATCCTCCAGTTCGTTCGTCCCTCGTTGTCGTCGTCATCCTCGTCGCTGTCGTTGTGTTTTCGAAGCCCCATTCATACCCCTATTCATTCTGAAATTAAAAAAAAGTATCTATAAAATAATAATAATAAAAAAAGAATAAAAGATTACTCTTTAAAAGCTTTTGAGGTAGAAAAGGTATGGGACTGGGTTCTTTGGAAGGTATAGACCTCCTAGCCAGACATACGAATCTGATGAAACCAAACTATGAGTGAGTGCACCGAACAGCTCTGCAAACAACTTTCTGAATCATTCAATTTATTACCCCTTCCACCACTGCCGCCGCCATCACCATCACCATCGACCGGATGGATTGCATTCATTATTCGTGGTCGTCGTCGTCTTGTCGTTCTTGTGTTCTCGTCCCTCTCACGCAGTGTATGTCCGTCCCTGTCCATATGATGCTCTCTGGAGTGCCAGATCCTGTTTCAACATTAAGTGGATTTAACCAGGATGAATCGAATTGGAAATGAAAACGAAACGATAAGAGGGTGTACAAGTATGTAAGTGATATGGCCTGGAGCATTGACTGTACGTCGTCGCCTCCACCGCCGTGCCGCTCCTGGTTATACCCGTATACTAGTATGAAGGCTCCCTGCTCCCGGGCTATGATGGTTGGGCAAATATTTACCTCTGTAATTAGTCGGCTCAGTTTTTGGGATGATTTGTTGTTGGTGTTTTTGTTGTTGTTGTTCATTCGCCAATTGACAGGAGGATTCGCTGGATCTGGGTGGGTTAATGGAAAGCCCCGGAATATATGGAAATGCCAATGACGATGCATTGTAGCACGTTCTAATTGGATAAGTGGGATTGAAAATAGTCGATATATGGATAAATGGATCGATGGACGAATGGGTGTAGGATAAAGAAGGTCCTTGGGCTTTGGAGTGTGGAGTGGGAGTCATGGCATAGACTCGAGGAAGGAAGATTACATTTCATTAGCACATTTGATGCTGGCTTCTACTTAAAGCCGAAGTTTTTACTCCCCATCAAAATGTTAAAAAGGACTTCAGCCATTCAGCCAGTACCATATGTCAGTCTTTAAGTAAAAAAGGCTCAATAATTGAACAAATTCAAGGCTCAAAAATGCAACAATTTGGGTATTCAAGTTTTTCAAAATTACAAAATTTTACAATAATCCTTATTCCACAATCGAAATTCCGCCTCAGTTCCTTTGAAATAAAATGCATAATTTGTATCTGTTCTGACGTTTGAAGTTTCCAAGAGGCAAGTGTGGAGAGTTTGTGTTAAAATTTCTTGCATTAAAAGGTTATGTATGTACATAATATGAATTTGATTATTCAATGAACAATAAAACAAGCCGTATTCGTAGGCCCTGACCTTTTATCTTTTGGGTAGATTTGCGCTTGGTGGAAGAATTTGTTAGAATCATTTTATTCATTTTTGTTCCGGGCAAATGTTTAAGTCGAAATAAAAGGGCAAATGGTAAACTTTTTTCAGGAAAAATGTGCGTTTAAATTAGACGTGATGTGTGGTTAGGATAACGTGTATAATTTTATATTTGAATAATTCAAAATTTCAAACAAACCGAAATAGAATTTAATTTTATTTTTATTTGAAAAAGTTTTTATTTTTGAATTCGAGATTTATTTGTAGAAGCAAAAGAAAAGTTAAAAGTGTTTATAAATACAAAAGTTAATATTAATACAAGACCAATGACCAGACAATCTGATAATCAAGCTGTCTGACCTAAACGCTTGCACGTTGCGGACTTCAGATGATAAGTTGTTAATTTATTGAAATTAATTCAGATGTTTTGAGTTATCTCCGAACAATAGGTATTAAAGTCCAGGAGGAGATTGATATTTACGGACGGTGCCGAATCTGCCTTAAGGCAAAACAGGCAGTTGCCTAGGGCGCCACTCAGCTAGGGCGGCAAAATTGGTGGAACAAATTGGTTTTTCTCTGCGATATTTCAAAGAATGTAGACTTTAAGGAATGCGAGAAACTTTAAGCAATTTTAACAGAAAGAATTACGAAGTTCAAAAGGATTAAATTCGAGCTAGGGATCTCTTGAGTGAAATGCATATATTCAATCAAACGTCAAATCTTACTGATCTAAAATTGCTATTAATTTTAAATTATTTAGCTTCAAACTATTTGCTTGAAATGTATCGAAATTTAACAACTGTGTTAAAAATTCTCTTAACGTTTTCTGTAAGTGTTGCTACAGGGAAAGCTAGTTTTTTAAAATTTAAAATAATAAAATCACATTTACTGAAGAACGATTAACAGTCTTGACAACAATTTCCATTGAAAAAGACATGCTGCAAAAATGAAATCGCGAAGAGCAGCATATTAATGTCAATATTTTGTAAAATTATATTATCGAAAATCATTAAAATGTATTAAACAAAACTTTTAAATATTAATTTGTACAATTTTTATTTTTTTTTAAAGTTTGGGGCGCATAATTGAATTTTCCTGGGGCGGCAAAAGTCCCAGGTTCGGCACCGTTTACGGAAAAAAAAAATCAGACGGTGGGTATTCGGTAAAAAGTCCATTTTACCATATATTTCTTTGTTGTATTTCTCCCCGTTTCTGTATTGTCCTGATGGTTGAATTGAATTGGAATGAATTGAATTGCATTTGTATGTTATTATGAATGGAATTGAATTGGAATTACATTGAAATTGAATTAAATTGTATTTGCATTAGTCTAGAAATGGAATGAAAATGTAATGGATTTGAATTAAAATTGAATTAAAATTAAAATTGAATTAGAATTTGAATTAAATTGAACTAAGTTGGGTTGAATTGGAATTCAATTGAAATTTATGTAATAAGAATTTAAGTCATTTGGATTGAATTCAACCCAACTAAATTGAAATGAAATTAATTTATTTCGATTTGAATTGAAATAAATTGAATTCAGCTGAATTTAACTCAATTGAAATGAAAATACGAAAATAGGATTAATAAAAACGGAATCGAATTCAATTAAACTGGAATTGAATACAATTGAACTGAATTGATTTGTGTTGTATGCAGTTGAGTTGAGGCTAGATAAATTAAGTTAAATTATAGATATGAACAAAAATAAAGAAGTACAGATTAAAGATATTATAATTATCTTAGTGTAGGCCATAATTGTATAGATACTATAAAACTAATCTAGAACGAAAAAATACATTTATGTTCACTTCGATGAAAGGATGTAACTATTACTAGAAGGAAAACATACATAAACTGATCGAATCTTTATTGTACTTAAAATCATCCAGCAATCGAATACAGAAAAGTTCTTGGATATTTTTTAGCAGACATAAAGTTAATATGTCAAAGGAGACAGCTAAAGAAATAAACTACAAAGTGAAATGACAAGAACAGACAGAGCTGTCAAATATCTGTGCTTTTATTTTGATTAAATTTCAGACTAATTTTTTTTACATATTCAACAAGTATAAGAACCTAAACACATTTACAATGTACATACAACATCTTCCTTGGGAAAATCTCAGAATCAACAGGATTTCAAAAATAAAGAAAAAGTTTGAACTCTTATCAGTTATTATTCCTTTAGGGCTTCTGTGTGGTTAAATTTGATTTAGATGATGGAATGACGAAAACAAAAACGAAAAATAAGCTTCTTCAATTCAACACGACACACACACAAAAAGCACCAACAACAACAACAATATAATTGAATCAAATTCAATATTTATTCAGCTATTAAAGAACAAACATTGACTCGACGAAGAAATATTCCGCCCTTAGGTTGGGTATTTCTGTCGAATATTGCTTCACTGAAGCTACCAATATGGGCAAGTTTGGAATTTATTGTATTCTATTCTATTTCCATTTTCTTTTCCCAAACATACAAAATTGGAAGAATTCTAGTAAAATATTGTATCTACACAAAGATGACCTTTTATCGATTCAAATACCCAAAAATAAATATATAAAGGAAAATGAAAACACAACTAGAATTTTAATTCAGTTTCTATTGTTTGTCGAACGTTTTTCAAAAAAAAAAAATCGCCTAAAAATAACAATGAGTATTGAAGATACGACGTTAGGTGATTGGCGGGCGGTGGTGGGCTTGTCGATTTAGAAAGAAGGAAGACAAGCCGGTTTGTGAATGGTGATAATTGCAAGCATTCCCTAAGGACTACTTTTAAGTCTATTGAATATTTATTAAAATTTAATGCGTAATGAACTCAACGATGATGATGACTATGAAGATGACGATGAAGATGACGATGAAGATGACGATGAAGATGACGATGAAGATGACGATGAAGATGACGATGATGGTATTGATGGTCCTCAGGGCAATAATTTCCCTGATAGCAATGATTTTAAATTTGTGAAGATAAATACACTATCGAAGACGAGCTGCGATTGCTTAGGGAAATTGAAAGAACTGTTGATTTTTGAAATCATTCTCGCAGCTGAGTGAAGTGAAGATGAAAAATTTGAGCAAATAATATTGTCTTAAATGGATACACATACATAGTTAATGATTTTTTTTTCGGGGGTAATATATTTGTTTGTTTATTTATTAGTAGGTAGATAATATACACTACTCGCAAAGTCCCACTGTGGTAATTCAATTCTTAACGAAACTTGATTCTGCTTTTCAATCAATCAGTCAATCTTTTGATGAATTTTTTGTAAGAATTTCAGACGCTTCCATTTTTTCTTCCATTACGGACTTTCAAAATGATGAGTTATAGCAACTTTAAAAGGCATATCTGTCAAATTGGTTGTGTCATTTATTCAACATGAACAAGTATAGCGTTCAAAAACACAAATTATACAAATCTTTGATGAAATTGGGAGGTTTTATTGAGGCAACTTTCCGCTCGCTTCATCAATTTCAGTGGTCATATAGTCGTTCTATCTACACCTGATGGATTATTTGACCTTGAGTCTGCACCTAATCAAAATTTAACTGAACTAAGAGCAGAAGATAATCTACTTTAGTTCTGAAAAACTTACGAAACATGGAAATTTAGATCCTATACAAATTATTATATCCTTCAATAAAATTTAACGATCTTCAAACTACAAAAATCGTGACAAAATTTGCAATGCTTTTAATTTAAAAAAAAAAAGGTTTAAAAACTTTAAATTCTTTCAACTTATGATTAACTAAATCTAAGAAAGTTTTTAATCACCATGAAGCAATCCATAACATACTTCTATGCGAAATTAATTTAGAGTTTTTTTGACCTATTTCCGAAATCATCATTACTTGACGTTATCATAATAAAACAAATCAAAATTCAAATTTGACATTGGGTGAGCACTTCAATAAAATTCCGAATAAATGCCGAAATTAATTTCACACCCGTATATGTGGTTTGTTTCCAATTCAAAAATTATTTTCAAAAGTCTTTTTGGGGTGAACCGCACGCAATAATTATTATTAACGTCTTCGAGAAATATATGTACGAATAAATTTATGTAAACAGTGCTTTGCCAATCAAATCAGAAAATATTTACCTACTCGACTCGTGTACAGGAACCGCCCGTCGTCGCCGCCTCTTCCGTCCATGTACTGCATCAGAATGCGAGTATTTTTCCAGAGATATATACATTATGATGAGTGCGATCTTCGATGCCTGCTTACTGACGTCACATCCGCTGTTAACACATATTCTCAATCAGTTTTAATATTCCTCGCATACGTAAAGGCAACGCATGTTGTTGCCCATGCTGGCACTGCTGTTCGCAACACACCCCCTTCCCTTCCTGGCTTTGTATCACCAATCATTCATGGCTGAGGCTGCCACAAAATTACTTTTCCTGGATGTAAATTCTCACATGAACCAAATTCCCGCAAATAAAAACCACCAAAGCCAGCCATCACTCAGCGTGTGCCCCTATTTTGCTTCATCGCCGCTCCGCACCGCACTGCGACTATTAAATGTCAAAATACAAATATTACTTTTGAATAAGCTTCTGCCTGCCTACAGAAAAGTGTTTGATGCATTAATAAAAAATATAATTTACACCCCACAAACGATTGTAGTCATGTCATAAAAAAGTGGGAGGGGGGTGTATAGAAAAGAAGCAAAAATTTGCGTAGCGAATTTGCGTCAATACTCAATATGCAGCTCATAGTTCTACGTACGTCATGTCTTGTCATACAAAGAAATTGAGAGAACTTTTTGGGCCTAACTGTCAAAAATTTGCTTATGCTTGCAATAGTACCTCGACTAAAACAACCTCCACCGTCCCACAGTAAGTTTATTTCTCTTTGGTTACACTTCATAACTCCGAACATGTGCCCAACGTTAACGAAACTTATAGAATCGCACCTGATTTCTATCATGGTTTGTCAGAAGCATTTGTTACTAATGTCAATTGTCGATGGGCCTTTATAATTTTGTAATTTATTTTTTGACATTAAAATTTAAAAGTAATTAAATAGTAACCTGTGAATTCCAAGTAAGTTGACAGGTTGATCTTTAATATTTTTTTTAAACCATCATCGTTTTCAAACCATGCTCTTTCATGTAAACATCCCACATCCTGACTAGAGTGTCCATCTCTTGTCCGATATAAGTTTTTGTTTTGTATCAAGTTGTCAATTTATTCACACATGCACAAGCACAACATTCTACATTTCTAAAACAAAGTCACTCAGCAGTTTTTGACACTTTGAATTTTGACAATCTGCACTGTCAAAATAGTTCATCCATCCATCGTCGTGTGTTTCTGCATAATCTTATACCTAATCAAAATTCATTTTTACAATCTTTCTCCTTCTATACAACAACTCAAAACCAAACTTAACTTTCAACAAGTTTTCAAGTGACCCAGTTAGAAATAAATTTTCAAACTGAATATTATTTAGAAACTTTTGTAACAAATGTGCTTGCATGTGTATGACATATCGTCGAGTGCATACTTCATCATTCAAATAAAATCTATTCTCAACTAGATATAGTCTCTTTCTACCAACCAAATGAATTACTTAATAAAAGAAACAAAAATAACGCCAAACAAAAGATGACATTTTTGTCTGGCACAAAAGTGTCAAAGTCGCATCCTATGACAACTGACAACCGAACAACACGACCGACTGACAACGCAACGCACAATCCAGTCGCCATCAATGACATCATCCAAAAGTTACATCTTCAAATCTTACTGGTTTTTCGTTAAACAAAAAACTTTTTCCTTATCCACGATTCTGTGCCGATGCCTTGCAGCTGTACAATAATACATATGTATGTACGAGTACTTGTGCACACACAACTAAAAAATGTCATTTCCCGCCATAAGACCCAAACCACAACCAGCGATGTCCTCCATCACCATTTTGAATAACTTATGTCAAGGCATATACTACCTGACTAATGAGAACATTTGACCTTCTTTGGTGTCTCATGGCTGTCATTGTCTTGGTCGCAGGGACACAGAAGTTGGTGTGTGTCCACAAGATGGATTACAAGGAGGATTGCTTTTAGAGGGAAACTATGGAAAAGGCACAATGCAAACTTTTCTTTCGTTCTTTCTATCTATTTCGCTTTTCTTCCCCCCTTCAACTCTTTGTGTTATGTGTGTGTGTGTGGGTTATTTGTCAATTGTTTTGACAACTCTGATTAATCTGCGAAAATTCACTCAACTCAAGCTGTGGTGGAAATTTGAATGAATTCCACCACTCCTGGAAGATAAAGCTTGAAGTTTCCAGCAAAAGATCTTCGTCGTCTTTCTGTGGTCGTTCTGTTTTGTCTTTGGTTTTGTTTTTGTTTTAAGAGTGTGATTGTTTTCTCGAAGAAGTTTTTCTCATTAAAAATGTCGTTTGGGAAATTCTGTTCATAGGACTAGTCGTAAAACAGATATGGCAATGACTCATTTTGGAAAAAAAAACAACAAGAAAAATACCAACTATTTTGCGATGATTGCGCCATTGCGGTGAACTAGGTTATCACCTACGCAGGTCACTATTATAACGGAACGGTCTGGTCGGGTCTAGACTATGCTTTCGTTGTCGTGTGTGATTCATTCTGCTCGGTGGAATCTTAAAGCAAAAAGATAATTCGTCTGGAATAAGTTATACCTGCTACACATCACGAATAGTGCCGTTTAGCGGTTCGATGTAGAAAAAGTCAGTTAGTATAATTTAGAAAGTTTTAATGAGGCAAGAAAATGGCGAAGAAATTTATTTGGTATAGATAAATGGGTGGAGTTTGTTATTAGTCATAACCTCAAAACTTATAGTAGAAACAATTGACCACCTTAAATTCTCAACATAACTTTTAGATAACTGAGTCCTGAGGGATTCTTAGATTAATAAGTCTTAAGTTGAAAATAAAAAAGCGAACAACTGGTGGTGATTGTGGTCGATTGAAGACACCTAGTTCGACTTTTGTTGTTCATTTTTGGTATTTTCAACATACTTTTTTTTTCTAACTACGGGATTAGATATTTATGAACTCTTGTTAGTCGTAACGCAAGCTTGCCATATCTTATTCGTCCTGTTTAATTAAAGCTCTCTTCAATATTTTCCATTATTTTTACTGCTCTGCCAATGAATAAACGGTTAGGTTTGAATTAATAAAAATTAGTAAAGTGACGTTTAATAAGAATGTCTTGTTTTGTAGCTTCAAATTTTTACCAAGTTTCGTAAACTTGTTTATTTTCGTACGGATATTTTTGTCTGTACAAAAAACATTCTCACAACATTAACATTATAAATAATAAAGAAATCGCAGTAAGGATCCTTAGACTTGCCACGACTTTGTCTAGATTTAATTACTTTTTAGAGATAAACAAGCAGCTCCATCGCTACTTCGCTAGTTTTTTACACAATATTTTTGATGGGATTTCACTTCTTTTTGTAGCAACGTGAGTTTATTGAATTATTTTATTAGATTTTCTTTTTGACACAGTATTTTTCCTTTTAGGAGTATTTTTTTATTATTACAAATCTTTCTTTTCTTTTTTTCCGGTTCTGATTCTTAATATAGGCAATAATTTTTAGTATTCCCTAGTGCAGTTACTCTACGCGCTTCTGGATGGCGTTAGTAGTGGTCGCTTCTATTGTGGTATAGTAGTTATTCTACTCGCTTCTAGATGGGGTTAGTAGTGGTCACTTCTTGGTGTTACATATGCGTGTTAAAAGCAGAAGGGGAGACATTCGCCCAGCAGTTGGACGCTATTTGGCTAGATTAAATTTCGATTAGAAGATGTGTCCCACTACGCTAGATTTTTGCAATGACAATTGATTTTTTTTATGTACCAATAAAGTAGAAGTGGGCATTACCATATACTAGATATATCTCTAATAGTTCGGTTAGGTTCTTGTGTTTTCTAATCAGGGTCACCAGGAACTCCAGATCTTCGATTACCCTATTTTTATAGTTTTCCCTTAATGTGGCCATTAAACCCTAACTCTGTACCAAATTTTAGCTCTCTGAGTTTATTGGAAGTACTATAGTTCTATTTTTATGATCATGAGTGAGTGAGTGTCATAAATGTGAAACTTTTCTTTCGCTTTACTTCGGAACTAAGTGACCTACAGACTTTACATTGTGTTCTAGTCGTATCCAGAGGTTCTCAAATAGGGGCCTGAAAATACGGCGAAATGTTTCCAGTATAGGATGGTAGCTGCCGTGTCGTGCCCCCCAGATCAGTTTCTTCGGTGGTTGTTAGAAATGTCATTTAGTAGACATTTTTCTTTTATTTTAAAAGTAAAATTTTGTACTGCTATATTCAGTCTTTTATCAACTTGGTTATTAGTCTTAAAAGATAAGTTTCGAATTCATTGAAAAAACCTGGAGTGTTTCAACGATAGTCTTAGATCCCCCAAGGAAACCATTTAGGTCCCTTCCTTTTTTATTTTTACCAGTAAAGATATTGATATTCTCATGTACTTCATAGTTTTTTCTGATTTATTTTTGATTCGATAAGTTTTCCAGTTTTGTGTCTGAAAAACAGTTTGGACCTTAATACTTCAGTCGATTCCTTCATTGTCGAATCTTCCCTCAGACTTTAGTCTTTATACAAACATATTTTATTATTATTATTTTCCTCCGTGTGTTAATTTAAAAAAACATTTTACCTCCTTAAAAATTAATAAAATATGTCTGTGTGAAATAAAAACAAAACATAAACTTTGCTAATTCCTAGAAATGTCAGTTGACATTTCTGTGAAAAATGACACTCACCATAAACGATTGCTTTACTTACGGTATTCCAGCTTATAGATGTTTGAGTAAATGTGAATTCCATTAAGTCAAATGCCCTTATTTATTTGTTTCTGTTACATAAATATAATATTTTACGCAAGCATCATTTGACAAATAAATAAACATAAATAAACATGAATTCGTTGGAAATCACATTATATCATTCTTTTATCCAGTTATAGTGTGCTCATTCGAATCCTGTAAGTTGTAAGGGGGTTTACTACAGGTTTCATTTCAGAAATACCACAATTCCAAAAGTATCTGCAGGCTTTGGGGAAAAATGCCACCATCATTCACTATATATATGTAAGTTGGCGCTCGATCCCTCCATCCTTCCTCACGCTCCCTGTTTTTATATCCTTTTCGCCATATTATCCCCGTGTGTGCGGCTTGACTTAGTTTCACATTTCATTTTATCACACATTCTGCACATTTGCCAAGCGAGTTGTTTATGCCAGTTATGTAAATGCACATAACGTCCCTAAAGTTGTGCTCCTGTTTTTGATATATTCTCAAATATAACTATGTACATACAACCTTATCGTAATCTGAATTTTAGTCGTCCTGTCGACATAGACATTCCCTCAGATACAGTTGAGTGCTGCAATGGAAAAGCTGAAAAAATTACATTTTTTCCAATTCCAATTCCTTTTTTTGAAATGTCGTTTTATTTTTACTTTAAGATGGAATCTGGGCTTTAATAGCCATTTGGTGTTAGTGCATCAAGTCTAAGATTTAATCTTGCACTGACATTGAGACTAAATCCGAAACTAATATTTACTCTTAATCGTTATCTTAACCCGTGACTAAATATGTTAGCCCGAGTCTTGGTCCATCTTTAACTCTCCATTTTAAAAATATTTATTTAGATTAGTTTGACATTTCCTTAAAATATTTTTGGCCACTTCTAATTTTTAATTTGTATGGAATATTTCCATTTAGTTTGACAGGTCAAAAGAACTTAAACAAAGCACTAAAATAAGCTTTGTAATTTTTAACCTCTTATTCAAATTGTTTAGGTATATTATATTCGAGAATACGTAAATCTAAACTGGCCATTCACATCAATCTTGATTTGGCAATTACTTTTTTCGACATATGTATATTTATTTCTTCTTTGTTTGACTTTTAATTTAAAATTAACTGTCATTGGAGACATTTAATAAATTAAAAAAAAGTGTTTTTTTTCGGTTTGTTGGTGTGCCTACTTTTTTTTTATCAAATGCTTGAAATTTGGATATACTAAAAAAACACAGAACACGTTTTTAAAAACTCATATTTTGCAAATGGAATTTTGGTAACATTTTCATATCAAACGTCCCTCTGTTTTAAAGAACAAACCAAACGACTCTATCACGATGACTGCGACAACGACGACGGCGACATAAACAGAAAAAACATATTTTCTTTTTTCCTGCAAGTTATTTGTGTTTGCAAAAATATGTGA
Source organism: Scaeva pyrastri (assembly GCA_905146935.1). NCBI lineage: Eukaryota > Metazoa > Arthropoda > Insecta > Diptera > Syrphidae > Scaeva > Scaeva pyrastri. The sequence goes on along the minus strand of LR989927.1, from coordinate 38,331,574 downwards.
GTGTGTATATGATATCCATTTTCCGTTTTCCTTTTCCGTCGCACTTCCTTGTTTGATATTACTTAAAATCCATTTTGCTAAACCACCGCCGCCGCCTCTCAGCTACATTTTGCTTCCGTTCCTCGAAAACATGACTTAATCATGGACTTCCATTGCAGCAGCGCCATCCACTATACCGCCCGCCACCACTCCACCATCTCACTCAGACCCACGCACAAACTGACATTCTCCCATCGCATCGCCCGTCAGTGACAGAACAGTTCGCCCATTTTAAACTACATATAATCATTGTATACTGTGTCAAAGTTGCTTCTCTGAACATTGACATTATTTAATAACCACGGCGACGACGACCGACGACGACAACGGACGCCACCGCCACGGGAGAAGAAAAAATCCTCCAGATATCCACGTTCCTTGACGCACAAAGAAGCTTAGGGCGGTCCTCGTTGTTCTTCATTGTTATATGACCAGTTTGTTTGACAAAATTCCTGATGAGGGAGGTTTGTCGTCTTTTATCGTAGTAATTGGAAATTTTAGAATTTTATCCGTGAATGGTGGAATACTTTTGACACTTTGTGGGATGCGTCCCGTCCATATCGAGTGAGTAATCAGGGACAAGGTTACCTATTATTATTTGTTGGACTTTGGATTTAATGGTTAAAGTTAAAGGGAGTTTTTTTTTTTGCTAAAGGCTAGAATTTGAGAGAAATGTCAATTTAGTTTGTTCTTCTTAGACCTTTAATGTCCTTAAGACCGCAGACACATATAATGTAACAATATCACTAATTGACTACTTTGGGAATGGTTCTATAACGATGAGGATGGAAAGCAAATTAATTCCTATAATAAGTACAAAAATCGAAGGTGGATATTTCAGTTTTGAAAAGTCAGAAAATTGCCTGGTCCAGCAGCTTAATGATTTTTTTTTTCAATTTCATTAAGATTTTGACCTTCGGGAACATTGTCCTATCAAAAAATCACACGTACATCCGCCCGTTAAAATAGATCTCTCGGAAAGTATGAAGTTGAGTTAACAGACTTTATTTAGACAAAAGAGAAATGACAGATGACAAGTTGCACAGAGCATTATCAGTTGTGTTACACATAGTGCTGTCCTATTGCAACTTGGATTTATGTGATCCTAATGAGTCTAAAAGCAATATTAGATAAGCGACAGTGATATCAATGTCTTCTTAGTTCTCCGCATAGGTCGGTTCGATGATGTCGCTGTAGATCTCCCACACATGAGATCTCGATTTTCGATAAAAAAAACCGTTTGTTTTATTATTCGAATCTTGGTTTACATCTCAGTTAATTTCAAACCTGAAAAAATAGTTTCAATTATGGCAGGTAGGTGGCACTTTTCTTTATTAAAATGGTAATGCAGTGTGAACTGTGATATACATGTGTAAATATAAGCAAAAGTGAAAAGTAAACAAAGATATTGAAAAAAGATGTGAATATAATTATAATACATACTCTTATGATTTCAATCCACGTGGGCTTCGATTCCCAAAGTAACCTAGATGGGTTATTGCCGATACAAAAAAAAACCTACTGGAATTGGTCCAAACAACAGACATATTAATATGCCTCCATGAACTGTCAAAATGCACACGTCACTTGGAAATTTACTTAGGTAGTAGTAAACCGTTAGATTATCGTGTGTTCCCCTATCAATTTCTAGGTAATGTGTACATTTTGCAAAGCGATTTTAAACTTTTAAGTTTTAATTTAAGAAAAAAAAAAAACACCCTGTTGTTGTCGAAACTATCGAGAAAATATAAAAATTTGCTGGATATAATAATTTGTAGTTGCAATTTTGTTCCCTTATTTTGTTCAATTATTATTTTTCTTCCATCAATTGCAGGTTGCAGGTGACACTCTGGGGCATGTTTAAATGTAATAATTACAACATCAACTGTCAGTGAGAACAAAACGAAAACAATTACCATGGCAACTCTTATTTTAATTAGGGTTTCTTGTTATACTTCGGATATTGCTTGAATAACGTAATAAAATTGAATATTTTTCAATTTCTTTTTTTTTATTTAATTGAATTGTGTGGTTTTATGTGGTTAATATAAGATACTTTCTGTTTGATTAATGATGTTTTGGAAATTGATTATTTTCAGATCATAGCATTTTTGAAGTTATTACGGCAGGATGTTTATTTTTAATTTAATTTAATTTGTTTTTTTTTTTTTAATTATAAATTTGTTGATATTACTTTAATTCTGAAAAATGTTTAAAATGTTCTTATGATTACTGTCAACAGGAATTCTAATTGTCGTGTATCGTTGTTATTGCGGAATTTAATTCGATATTGTTACCATATGATGTTTCATATTTAGAGCCAACGCCCGTGGCTGGGGTAGCTCTAAAGTGGGGCGTGTTTTAACCTTTTATATAAAGTTTATAGAAAATATGAATCTGACAGAGTGGTTGGTTGTGATGGATTATTTCATTTAAAACAGATGTAAATAAGTACATACCTACATATGTGTGTATGTACAAGGCTGTTGCTGCTATAGTTTATCCATACATATGTAAATGATAAGGTATAAGAATTAATTGAAATCTGTGTAAGATGGAAAGGGAATTTGTGCTTAAATAAAATTGATCGAATTTCAATGTTGTGTAGATTAGGTTCCCATTTTATGTCTGACTCAATGAAAATTCGTTAAACTATTTTTACTTCAGATGTATACATACCCTACACATGTATATACATACATATATACATATAGGGTAAAACTATTCACTGAGCAAGCACCGTATTAGATTGCCATACAAATTACCATCAGTATCTGTGAAGTTGTTTTTGACGAAAAATTGTTCAGTTTATTATGGAAAAAGAAATTGTCGGAATTGAAGTATGTAGATACGCAAACCCATGATGCTGTTTTTTTTAATATTTATTTAAAATTGATTTTTATTGGGTACGGTTTGCTCAAGACGCCTTAGAAACCCTTAGTTGATAAAAGTATTTGAATATTATCGATGAAATTACTCTTATCAAAAACCATAGACAATTGGACTTTCAATGTTCTAAAATGCTTTAAGATGGCTATGAGGCAGCCAATCCGAAATCAAAACACTTACTTCCTAATCTTTTAGGTCGAAAATATTGTCTGAATGTGTGACATCTTTCTTAGAAAGGCTCCGGGCACCAACACGTGAAAGATATAACTCAACCAAAAAGTTTCTTTAACTGGGACTATGTTGCCAATAATTATTAACCACATAACAGCGTTTAGAAAATTCCATAAATAAATACAAAGTAAGAAGTTGATGGTTTCAGATAAAAAAAAAGTCGAAACATGTTGCAGAAATTTGACAAGATTCAAAATTGAGGTAATTTCTTTTATTCGGAATTTTATTTTTTCTTGCTAAAATTTCCCCTCTGTATTCTCTTTTCCCAGTTCATTGTTTAGGAAATCAACTTTGAAGTCTTCAATTGTTTAAACTTCCAACAAAGTTTCTTCTCACTCTTTTTTGCCCAAAGTTTTCATTTGTATATAATTCAATAGGTAAACACAAAAAAATCTAAAGCTCAAAATGAACTTGAGGCTTGGACAGTCTATTATTAAGAGTAACTTGACTGTGATTTGTAGATAATGAACTTATAATAATTGTCTATTTAATTTCAAATGTATTTAAATTAACTGACCAAAGAAAACATACTTTTGGTTTCCTTACCAGAATGAAGTAAATTGGTTTTCCAAAGTCAAAATTGTGTGTGTACCGCATAATTTGTGGTAACTGTATTCATACCACGATTCCATAATTATTATACCATCAGATGTACATTCGAAAATTCCTTTTTGGTTATAAGATTATTGTAATGGTTGTGTTTTTGGTTAGATTAGTGTTTTGGTTGAAATACCATATACATTTATGACCTCTTAATATATTTTACTAAAAAATGATTTCCAAAAATAAATTAAGCTCAATAACTTGGAAACCACACTATGATGGTTGAGGTAAGGAAAATAGTGTTTTTGCCAAAGTGTTGTTAAAATTGTTGCATCAATTTCGGAAGCAATAAAATCAATACCAAATTGATTCCTCTCTAAACATCCCATGCTTGACTAAGTGCCTGTTCGCAATGTTTATTGAAATGTTAGGGATTTTCTTACCATTCTTATCTTGATAAGGTTAACTACACTGAGTTACAAAAAAAGTCATACTTGTTGATGTTTTGTTATCATTTTGACATTTTACCGCTATGTTTTTCCAAAGCTTTTTTTTTTTGATGCACGAAGTGTGCGGTATGCCGCTGTTATGATTAGAAAACCGGAGACGACGCACGCTAGAAGAACAATTAAAAGGTACAGGCGAAGCCCGGTGTCAAGGCTCAGTTTACAAAGATCAACACCTGATGCAAGGGACGATCGATATTTGGTACTTCAAAGCCTTCGAGATCGTCATCAAACAGCGGTTGAGCTGTTTCAAACAATTAGATTCGTTGGAGTGAAGGCTGTGAATGCACAAACAGTGAGGCGGTGATTAGTAGAAATTGGTCTGAGAGCAAGAAGGCCTGTTCGTATAACAAGACTCACGATATAGCACGAGCGAAGCAACAGCGGATGTAATTTGCTAGCCTTTATTAAAATGGGACCGAGTTTGACTGGATCAGAGTTCTTATCACTTATGAGTCCAGGTTTTGTCTGCGGTAACCAGATGGACGTAGCAGAGTGTGAAGGCGATCAGGTGAGAGATATGTACTCTTCGTTAAACTTGTCCAGTTTGAAAATTTCTTGAGAGGTTCCGTCATGTTGTGGGCAGGTATTTCCATGCAAGGAAAAACCGAGCTGTAGTTTGTGGAAGTGTCGGTGAACTCCAAATATTACATCACTAACATTCTGGAAGAATATGTGGTTCCATTCAAACCATTTATTGGCGAAAACTTCCTTCTGATGCAGGAAAATTCTCGACCACATGTTGCCAGGTGCGTTACTGATTACTTGCAAGAAGTCGAATTTGACGTTATGGCTTGGCCTGTGATGAGCCCGGATATGAATCCCATCGAATATGTTTGGGACATGCTGCGACGAATGATTAGGAGGCGACCTGCTCTTCCCGAGACACTTAATGTTCAAAGATCTGCTCTAATCGAAGATTGGAATGTAAATTACTTATTTTTATCTCAAAAAACAAAATAGCATTAACAAAAATCCACAAATGGGCCTCATCGCTAAAGATGATTATTCGACCAAAATTGGGATCAACCTCAAACTGCTCGAAAACCCCAATGTTTTATCACTTGCACGTGTTGCTCAACGCTGTCACTTGCCATGATGATTTTTCTTTAGTGACTGATTAAAACGATATTCTAACAGAAAGTAAAAGAAATCAATCCCCCCTATTGGAGAACCTTTTCGTTTTCATTAATATTTTTAACTTTAAATTGTTTTTAAACTTTTGTCCGAATTTTTAAAAAAGCCAAAAAGCTGAATTAATTCTCATGTCTCTCTGAAAAAGGTGCCGTTAGAAAAAACGACTCTTCAAGAGTAACGTTTAGTCTTCAAAATCGTTTACCATAACTTTAATCCGTACTAATATTATAAATGCGAAAGTAACTCTGTCTTTCTGTCTGTCTGTTACTCTTTCACGCCTAAACGGCTGAACGGATTTTGTTTAAATTTGGTATGGTGATAGATGATAACCTAGAAATGGTCATAGGCTATAAATAATCACGCCATCGTTCTTAGGGGGTAGGCAGTTAACTAAATTGAGTTAGTGATTTTTAGTCGTTTTTGTAGGGACTTTTGCTTTTCCACGTCTAAACGGCTGAACGGATTTTGATGAAATTTACTAAGGTAATAGATAGTTACCTAAAAACGGATATAACATCAAAATGATCACGTCATCGTACTTAGATGGCAGAAAACTGAATTGAGTTAGTGATTTTTTTATGGTTTTTGCTGGGAGTTTTGCTCTATCATGCCTAAACTTAACGGATTTTGATTAAATTTAGTTAGGTGATAGATAGTAACCTAGAAAAGGATATGGGCTATTAATATTCATGCTATCGTACTTAAGGCGTATGTAGTAGGCAGAAAACGAATTAAGTTAGTGATTTTTAATCGTTTGTTTTAAAAGTTTACCTCATTCACGCCTTAACGTCTGAACGGATTTTTATAAGACTTGGTTAATTTAAAGATAGGATCCTAGGCACGGACACAGGCTACTTTTTACGGCGAGAAAATACCTCATTCCCGCGGAAATCTAGCGTGATCGTGTCAAGAAGCGCATGACGCCATAGCTACTGAAATGATTTTGATGTTTTTTTTTTTTTTAACTGACTGTTACTAAGACTTCAAGTTAGTATTTGATGAATTTATGATAAAATTTTGATGTAACTGTCTTTATTTAACAGTTAACTTGGATCGAAACTTAGAGACATTCCATCACACTGCTTAACTTATAGGGTAGGAAGGTACTAAAATTCAGACTACTTTTTACTTCGGGAAAATATCTCATTCCCACAGGAACCTATACATAGATACCTATCTACAACATTAAAACTCTGTCTAGAATCACATGACGCCAAAACTATTGATCTGATTTGTATACGATTTTTTAATGTTAAGACGTTAAATTGGGGCGAGACGAAGTTTGGCAGGTCAGCAGTCCTGTCAAATGCCTTTTACAACAATAAATAAGACACAAAGTAAAAATCCTTAAGTTTTATTCGATTTAATTGTAGCGAAGCGCACCATAAATACCAATTTTTGGAAGCTTTATTTGCGATTAAAAAACTTGTATCTCTTACGTTTCAAAAAAGGATTTCTTTTTAGTATTTCAAAACAGCAAAACTGAGTAAACCAATTCGGAGTTATGTAAATCCAATGCTCTCAGAAGTCTTTCATCTGAAATTCCATTTGCCAACTGATAAGTTGAAGTTCATGGATATCTATCATGTACATATGCACATAACCGTATGTGGTGTTCTCTAATTTAAGTAAATTTACTGAAAATCGATATTCAATATAATACAAAATTGCCAATTGCCAATCAACATGCCAAGGTGTCTTTTATTTCGACAACTCAGTTGCCACAATCTGCGTTACACCTTTTTGTTTCAGGTTAGAGATTGATTGCTTCCTTCAATCGAACGCGTTCTGTTGAGATAATTTATTTATACATATAACGTATGTAGGTTGTTCCAAAGATGACTTAAATAGATATGCTACTTACCTGCCTTCGAATATACAAATATACTCACCATAAAATAATATGTTCATTTTTTTTTTTTGGTTTTGTTTTGCGAAATTTATATGTGCATGTAAAGTGCCTCTATGACTAATTGGATTTTATTTATTAAAAAAGAAATCAATTGATTTCACATGTCAAGATTGTTGATGATAATTGTGCTGCTCTCTGAATACATGGGGCTTTTTTTGTGGGTTGTATTCAGCTTTTTCTTCTGCACAGATATGGGTGTCAGAAATTACAGCAAATTCATTTTCTCATCAATCAGTCATTTGATATTTTGCAAACAACTTTCTGCGAAGAAAAAAAGAAATGTATTTTTGTTGTTCGAAGTTTTTCTTTCAAGTGCACTTCATGAGCGTTTGATAATTGCAAAGGGTTTTGATTTTGTTAAACATAAAAAAACCGACAAGTTTGATTGAGATTGAGAAGATGTGGTACGTGATGAGTCCGGTTTGAGACGGAAGCACGTGCATCAAATAGTTCCTTACAGTAATTTGAATAACATTACATACTTCGCCTAATACTACGAAACGAACCCATTGACCAAATTTATACTAAAGCAATCTTCTAAGGACTTTGAATCAATTTTATTGTAATGGATTTCTACTTACTTAGAAAGTCGAGTCTAGAATGTTCGTTTCCAAAACGAATTCTCATTCTGTTTTCATAATATACCACTGGTGTTTCCCAAGGTAGCCATTTAGGTCCTCAGCTTTTTATTAGAATCAATAACAATATAAAATGATTAAAAAATATTTCCATATCTAACTTTACGCTGACGACATCAAGTTTTTTAAGACCTTAACGTCGATGCTTCTCAGTCTGGTGTCCCATATAGAATTTAATAAATATAAGCAAATATCAATCAATTACTTTTTACCGAAAGTGTGTCACCAAGAAATCACTTGGCAGTCAATCTGAAAATAGTATAGCCATGCAATTAGCCACAAATAACATCCAATTACGTCCAAAGCTTAAAACTTAAGTGTCGAAGTGACTAAAACCTTCGTTAAAATTGCGAACTTATGTATATATTGGCGCTCTGATTTGAATGGCTTATTATTTCCATGTAAAACAAACAGATCTATTATAAAAATACAAACTTTTGACTAAACACACTCTGCTCAAATAATGTCAACTTGCTTGATATGATTGCTTCCTTGATCATGCCATTTATGGAATTCACAGGACAGTTCCTTGTTTCTATTGACTCGCTGAAAAATACAAAATTCCGATTTACTGCGAATTACAATCTAGACAATTCTGTTATCATATTTTTAATTAAATAACGCCAAAGAAGCAAATTTTATTGAAACAAAAAACAAAACATTTTCAAAATATGCATTCCATTTGCTAATTTTCTTATTTTTTTCTGTTCTCTTTCAGAATACTATCTCGCTCACCCCATTTCAAAAAGGAATTAACTGACAAATCTAAAACATCGAAGAATCAAACTCGAAAACAAAGAATATGTCTTCAACATCTCCGCCGCAACCACAAGAGGACAACAGCACCTCGCCAACAATCAATCAAACAAACAACAACAGCAACAACAACAATAACAACACCACAACCACCAACACCCACACGGGTTCGAATAGTGGCACAAACAGTGTTGACAAACTCTCTCCCGATCAAGACATCTTCATAAATCCTGTCGATGGCCTTCCCTCTCAGCATCCAACTTTGCCCGAGTTGGATGCCTCAAATGATCACAACGAAGTAGATTTGGACTCATTCGATGATCTGCCCACCTCGATAATTGTAACGAACATCCATTCGGAAGTGTTTACCAGTGATGAAATGAAAGCACAAATGGAAGATCTCTTTAAGACTTTTTCCGAAGCGGCTACGTTCCAATGGCTGCGTAGCTTCCGAAGACTGCGTGTGAATTATGATAATGCAATCGATGCGGCCAATGCCCGCATTAAGTTGCACCAATTCGAATTCAATAAGAAGACCATAATCAACTGTTACTTCGCACAGCCCGTGACGCCTGTTTCGCACAAGAATCTCCAACCACCGGCACCGGTAAAGCAGTTTCTCATTTCGCCCCCAGCGAGTCCCCCAGCCGGCTGGGAACCCAGAGAGGAGAATGAGCCGTTGGTGAACCACGATCTGTTGGCGGCGTTGGCCAGTCTCACACCTGGTGAGAGCCACGAGTTACATCCACAGAGCGAAGACCAGCCGGCAATAATCGTGCACACAGCTAAGCTGCAAGACAGCAGTGGCGTTGCGGTTGCCACCAAGCAGCCCATAGTTCACACCAAATGCCCTGAGCGGGCGTAAAACCTTACACTGAATAAAAGTATCCTTGCGAACCAGATAAAAGAATTATAGAATTTAGAGGTTTACTACACACATATATATACAGAACAAATACATATATACAAGAAAATGATATACATATACAAAAAAATAAAATAACCACATAAATCGAATAAAACTAAACTATAGAAGAAATTTGATGAAAATGAAAATAAAAAAAGAAAAAAATGTTATACATTTTTGTGCTAAAAATATTAAATTAAAAAATTAAAAAAAAATTAAAAAAATGTTTATTCAACAAGAAACTATAGGTATTTTAAATGAATTTTTAATAAATGGAATAATATTGAAAACATTGATATAATTGTTATTGTAAATGTAAATAATGTTGAATTAATAAAGAATATCAAATATGTACTAAATTTCTTTAAGTGATGTAAAATTAAACAAAAACAACACAAAAAATGTATCAAAAAAGAAAAACGTTCTGTGAAGACATACAAAAAACAAAACAATGTATTAACTAAAATTAACGTTGTAAGAAAACAAGAAATTATATTGCAAATTTGTTTTGTAAATATAAATATTTTTTTATACACACATAACATAAAGTACATGAATCATAATATAAAAAATATTTTTAATTTAACTTAAAAGTAATGAAGTTATTTTCTGTAGGTGGATAAATTATTTTAAAATTAATCACAAATTTAAAATTTGGTGAATTGAAATATTGTTTAATTAGAAAAAGACTTTCTGTTTTTAGTTTATCATATTTATTTTCGGTGATTAAAATTTAACGTTTTAGGCTGTAAATTGTGCTTGAACATTTAAATTGATTTATATTTGATTTTGTAATTGTTTAATGTGATTGATTTATTAATTCAAAAATTTTAAAAAATAATTTGGTAGTTAGCATACTTTCATATCGATTCAATAACAAATGGTACCAACAAAGCCACTTTAATTAATTGTTTTGAAATACGAGTAACTCAATAGGGTTTAATATTGTTTTTTATCATTTCAAAAATTCGAACACTTACAATATCTGTGGCTGAAAATCGAGAAATGCAGATATTTTTAACGTCCACCCTTGTTTCCTAGACGTGCCTAGGGGTAGAATCTTCTATGCTTTTTTATCTGTTTGGCAAAGAAATAATGAGTGCTTAATTCTGTGTTTATTAACTTCAAAAAACAAATTACATACAAACAAACAATCCATTCATTCTAAAGTATAATTAACCATGTTTAATCAAACCGACACGCACGGCACGGAGGCGGCGGCGTTACTTTGTCATAAATTGAACTTTTAACAATTTTTTTGTAGAATTATATAAATTTCGAAGAGCCGTTCCCAAATAGTGTAGATTATGCAAGTTACGTTTTTAAAAGAATTAATTTGTTTCCGATTTTGATTTTAATGTTTGACAGTTAGGTTTGAGAAGTGATTACTCCAAAAGGCATTTCACAAATTTCATATGAATTGTTGAAATTGTTACGTACTCCTATGTAACTTTTGAAAATTTATATTTTTTCTTTAGGAACAGATTTCGTGTCAATGGCTTTAAAATCAACCATAAATCTACCATTAACTGTTGCGAGGATAAATATCGTTTAATACAGTTGAGTTCCACAGCTTGACTTCATACGAAAGACGGTTAGACATGTTGTTGTTTTGTTTTATAATACAGCACAATTTTCGTTATTTGGTGTCAAGATCCAGTGTTCTCTGATAAGTCCTATTGCACAGAACATCATTAAATGTGATTTATGACAATCTTAAGAAAGTATGAAATATAATGGTTACCAAAAGGTTGCAGTCTGCTCGATATATACATAGGTGCATCATAATGAACATTTCGTAAGGATACACTAAAAGAGACTTTAGGCTTGTTTACCTATTTCTTATCCGCTTTAGAACAGGGTTTTCGATAGAAATGGTGGAATTTATTTCCGTGAAATACGAAACTAGATAAATATTTATTTTATTTTTTGATCAAATTTTAAATTTTTATAAGATTATCCTTTTCTTCCTTTGAATCACCTTTTCCAACTATTTAATCAAATTCCATATACAATCTTAAAATGGCTTTTAAAATAAGTAGAATATTTCTTAAAGGATTTTTATTCCGAAGCAAAAAATAACTACGATCAATGTATGAATGTAATGTAAATATACGTTTTTTTTAAATACCTAACTAATTCATGTATGGCTTTTTCTGTACTTCGTGTTAAAGAAACCAATAACAAAAAGATTATATGAATCTATAAATCATTACTAAAATTTGTATATTTAACTAAGGAAAAATTAAAAAAAAAAAAAACAACATTTTGCTGAAGTCGATGTAACCCACTAATTATGAAAAAAAATTCACACAGAAAAAAGCAATTTTATCTAAAAACTTTTAAACATAAATAGTACATGTTGTTGAATGTGAAATTCAATCTTACTTGAATAGATGAAATTTAATTAAATTTTAATCTAAATGTATATTTTATATGTCATCTTTAAGTCTGTTTGAGGAGATTTTCAAACAGTACCTATCTACTAACACCGTGTATAACAAGGGCTAACTTATTTAAACTAACTACAACAACAAAAGAAAAACATTAATCAAGGGATTACCTAACTTACAATGACTAAAGTAAAATAATAAAAATAAAACAGAAAAACTTATGATAATAAGTAAATAAATTGATTAGAATTAAAACACAAGTATATGACGATAATAAAAAGAACAAAAAATATAGTTATTGTTTAAAATTAAATTTGAATTTCATTTACAATATAATTTGTTATTATTTTAAAAATTATCTGTTAAGGTTTGTTTATATTGGAGATTCCTTTAAACGTTCAAGCAACGATAAAATCAAAGAGAATCAATGCTCTTTTATTGTTGGACCTACTAAGTAGTAAGTAGAAAATGCTGTTCAACGAAATAAGATTTATATTCATCTTTTAATTTGAAAGAGTTGTGTTTTGTAAGATAATGATGGTGGTATTAATGCCCGCGAATTAATTTTATGTAATGTAAAAACTCGGTCTTTAAGTTTTTAAATACCTAACTCAATTGAATTTCCTTCCAAATATTTTCTCAGCCAAGTCTTTCAAAGCTTCCAGTTTAAAATTTTGGAGATATATTGACGATTTATTTGTTTTGATGAACTACATTTAGAAGTTTTCCCGAAATATTTGTTAACTTCCTACTAGGCTCTAAGAAGACATCCTATGATTCTTGGTTTTGGAAAAACCGTAATTGAAAAACTTTTGTAAGACCTTCAGATGGGAAATGAATACAATAAAATTAAATAATGTTAGAGTAACTAGAATTTTAAGGTGAGTCCTCTCATTTTTCATAACAAAATTTATTTATTAATTTGAATCTTTTTAGGTTGGTCTGACCAATTTATGTGGTGACTTCTTCACTGGATTATCTTTATAATCAACAGAATAAATTTGGAATTGCCATATCGTCCTGATACCGGCAGTGAGTCATATTTTGCTACTTGGATTACAGCTTTAGCGACACGGTCACTGGTGTCTTCGGTTCAAAGCATGAAGGAATGGCCCACGTGGACAAAACTTTTTTCTTGGAAAGCTTGCATGTACAAACAATAAACAAATATTTTCTTATTCTTTACTTCAAAACATTCAAACCAAAACCTTTCATGATTGAAATATGTTAAAATATTAATATTACTGCATTAATTAACTGGGATTGTCATAAGAAATGTTTATATTATATCATTTGTCATTTTTTGTTTTGTATCTTGAAATACTTGTAATTAGTTTTAAGAAACTTTACAACTTCAATAATAAATGTACAAATTTAAGAGCGCAATGGTAATTGTTAAAACTAATTAAAAAATCTTATAGCTGGTTCAAAAGTGGCCTTATATGTAAGAGTTTCATATTTTGGGGGAATGTACATGTACAAGCAGAACTCCCCTGTTTGTAAAGATGTTTAACCTGCACAAAGCTTTTTTGTATACATATTATTTAAACGTGTATGATTTGAAAGAAGAATAGATTATTTCCCTTGATTTACAACAGTCTATAAAGATATTTCCACATTTTTTTTTTAAATACAAAATAGAGTTTAACCGCCCACCAAAATAATTTCTGATGCTCTGATTGATCATTATTTTCTTGTTTTCATATCCTTATTTCGTCATGTTTTAATTGGTACCTTATTTTTTAAGATCAAGAAAGAATTCACAAAGTTATGGCTCGTTTTCGAAAACGACTAATAGGCTGGTATGTTTAAAAAATTCGCTTCAAACCATATTCAGAACGAAACATTGAAGCTCGCGGTTGACGCAGGAAAATGTTTGATGTGCCAAAATGAGCGTACATTTGAGACCCCATTTTCGAAGATCGGATCTCAATTTTCCGAGTTATAACAACTTTTGTGTGGCTCAAGGAAAAATTTTACAATTTTTCGTACTTGTACCTGTACGACGCAGTTTTGCGTATTTTTGATTTGAGAAAGGGGTGCGCGGGTTTTTTTAAAAAAAATCCTTTTTCTTAAAATCCAACAAAGAAGTTGACTCCTAGAACACTCTTCTTGCGTTTAACTCAAGCTTCACAAGGTCATTGTAAAAGAAAGCGTCATTGACTGGAAAAATACACTGATTGTCCAGATGCCCGAAAAATTGCAAAATTTTCAGTTGAGCCACACAAAAATGGTTATAACTCGGACAATTTTGATCCGATGTTGGAAAATGGGGTGTCTATGGAAAGGATAATTCGTCACCAATACAGTAATATAAAATTTATATATGTACCTTTTAAGCTGGTTGATTAAGAGGATTATAAAAATAAAAAAGTGCTTTTTTTACATAACGGTTAATATCATTTTCAATTTTCGACCGGTTTTCAAAATTTATGTGCCGTTTGAATCGTGTCAAGTGTACCGTTATTTTGACGTATCAAACATTTTTCTACGTTAACCACAAGCTTCAAAATTCCGTTTTGAAAGTGGTTTGAAGCAATTTTTTAAAAAATTTAAGCCTATTGGTCGGTAAAATTTTTGTTTTCCAAAACTTCAAAAATTGGCCATAACATGGACCTGATCTTAACAAATGAGTTCTTAAATGAAAAGTTTCAGTATTAGGATCGTTGAAAATAAAATCTGAACAGAAATATGCATGAAAAGCGGGTATGAAAAACACTACTTTCTACCCGAAGGTTTTTTTCGGGCTTGCTTTTTAAAAGATCCATTCTTAAACTATGGTGCCCTTTTTGAATACTTACTTGTTGTTTGCATCTTAAAATCTTGCGGCGAAGTGCAATTTAAAGTACAAATACATTAACAAGTAATACAGGTATCTCGTTTATTAGTTAAATGAATTAATTATATATATTAAACTATAAAAATTAATCATAACGATTGTAATAAGCTCTTTAAACGCAAAAATAGTTACATTTTTGTAGGAATACAAAATATTCAATACATACAAACATATCTACATAAAATTTATTTATTATATGTACGTATTTAATTTTCTCTAATAACGTTTTGGAATGTTTTAATAATTTATACAAACAATTTAGGTTTGGACCTTTACTTTAACATTTAACAATTTCAAAATCCAAACTAAATACATTTTTATAACAAAAAACAGAAGAAATAATAACAGACAAAAATCGAATATTTTAAATTATAATAAAGTAGTTAACAAACAAAATTACATGTGTAGAGTATTAAGTTTCTATCAATACATCGAATACAAAAAAAAAAAAAAATCTCTGCTCTCATTTGAATGAACACGTCGTCGCTGACTCCAACATGCTCTGCTCATTTGCGATCGATGTCCTTGAGTGGCACCATATGCTCAGGGTCATCTTCTGGGTAGGTTTGTTTCCTTCCTGCACACTGGCTAAACCAAGTATCACCCTTGCCGAAGTTTTCTCCATCTTCAATGGACTCGGGCATTGGCTGATTCATTGTTTCTGGCAGGAACATAACCCAGAACCCGGATAGCAACGAAATCACGCCGAAAACCACTGCAGGTATCTTCGGATCGAAGGAATCCAACAGGGTTATCAGCGGTGTTAGGGCACCAGCAAACCGAGCACACATCGAACCGAGACCCATTGCTGAATTTCTTACCACAGTTGGGAATAGTTCGGCTGAATAGTTGTAAATCACAGCGAAAGATCCAGCAATGAAGAGTTTGCCAACCATGACAATGGCCGTTGATGTTGTGCTTCCCTGCAGAACATACGCAGCAGCGATGCAGCAAATGCCACCACCTAACATCAAAGTGCTGGTTATCGAACGCCTACCGAGTTTGTCCAGGACAAAAATGATGGTTATATAGCTGGGGAACTCAACAAGTCCCATGATGAACAATATGAGGAAGGGATTTCCGTAAAGCTTTCCAGCGCTCAACGACAGGCCATAGTAGACAATTGAGTTGGCAAACCAACAGAGGCAGACATTCAAGGTTTTCATTCGAAGGTTAGGCGTTTTGAAAAGATCTGACATTCCGGCTGAAGATTTCGTTTCCAGACTTGCTTGCATCTTAGACTTTTGGATGTAGTAGTCCTTGTCGACAGGAATTCCAGATCCGTTTATCCTCAGACCTTTGGCAACTATATTAACTGCTTCGGTAGCTCGACCCTGTGCCCATAGCCATCGGGGAGACTCATCCATCAACCACCAATGTGGAACCAAGAGCAGTGCATGCAATCCATAGACGATCTGAAGGATTTGTCTGTCCTTGATAAGTGCACCCCAACCAGCAACAAGCATGATACCTCCAGCAAATACTCCTTGGAAACTTATTCCACATGATGTTCGTTTGCTTAATCCAACTAGTTCCATTGTGAGCACAAATCCAGTTATGTAAGATCCAGCTGACCCAAATATGCCCAAGAGGAATCGAACAAACAAAAATGCGTGGTATTGCGGCACAAATGCCACCCCCATACCCAAAATTAACTGCAACAGTGCCGACCAGCAATAGACGGTTTTCCGTCCAACTTTATCAGCCAACCTTCCCAATAGAACCGCTCCAGTGAATACACCCAACATATACATGGTCTGAGCAATTGAACCCAACCAACGGTCACCGCATACGAAATTCCATTCGATCGTTCGTGATGATTGGTAGTAGGTTCTGTCATAGACATATGACTGACACTTTACTACAGTATCGTTCGGACCAATCATATGACAGGAATCTAGTTCTCCAGATGCTGTTTTAGGAATTGCTGCCAGGATGTCTGACGAATTCCATGGGGCATAATTTGTGCTATTATCAACACCTTCGATGTAACATCTGTGTTCAGGAACAGCGGCAACAGTAACCAATGATAGCATGTGCAAACCAGCTAGTAGAGCTGACAAAATGTGTAGAATGAACTGGTAGAATTGGTAGCTCCCAAAATCACCTGAAAATAAAAAAAGGACATCGTATAAATAAAATTAATTAAAGTATTGTACTCAAATTGCAACGTATGTATTTTGAAATTATGTACTTCAACTTTATCAACAAACTACATTTAACCATTGCATAGTTATAGGAATTATTAAAAATGTCTTTTTTGAATGATTTAAAATAAAAACTGATTTTAACGAAAGTTATTTGAAATTAATCGGCACGATTTCTCAACGGCAATTGGGTAGTTCTTTTCGTCGAGTGGAAATCAATCTTGCAGATTTGGATTTTTCGGCAAATCCAGGTGTTAATCCGTCGATGTGTCGAAAAAAGTTTAGTGCAGGTTTAATTAATGGATGGATGCGACATCTTAGACGTATTTTAGTTAAGAAAAAATATAGTGCTGTATTCTTATTGTAAATCGTAAATATCAATGCATTAAATTCCCATGTACAAATACCGTTTGAATCCAATTGACTCGTTGGAGTTGGAATACAATTCCTTTTCAACTAAATTTATTTCGTCGTTCCCCGACAATATCCGTGTTTGGACTTATTCCCCAAAAAGGTCATAAATGTAAATTTTACATTATTAAATTGAATATTACAAAAATGTGATAAAAAACGTTAAAATATAATATTTTATTCACAACACAAGGATGGCGATCTGATCTTCATCTTGTTAGGATATTAAAAGTAACGGGATCAAAGTGTCTTTTTTTTTTACTTGAGTCATTCACAATAGAAGAAAGACACCTACATTTCAAAGTGAGAACTAATTTGTGAATGATTTAACTGAAGCAGATATTAGGCGGATTTACATGTTGTTTTTTGCAATTTCGGATAGAAAATTTATTCGAAGTACTAAAAAACTAATTTTTGGTCGCTAACAATCTATCTGAGACTTTTAATAATAATTCCGAATCCAGAACTCAAGTTTTGTTTATTTCCTTTTTATATTCACATTGACTTGTTGTCCTTTTGACGTATCAAATATTTTCCTAGATAAATTAATAATTTATAAAAATATGCATCAATTCCGTTACGCCAGTTCTAGTCATTATTCAATTCAATTCTATTACAATTATTATTTTTCTGGCATTAACAATGAACAAATTGTGGTTTTGAGGTTATTCTTGGAGTAATTTAATATAATTGCGATCAATTTAAATTTTTTATTAAACAATACCACTAAACGACGCCGCCGCCGCCAACGACGGACAAACTTTCAATAAAGTATAACGCCATCGCTGACATAATAATTGTTGGCCGACACTACTGGACTTTTTATTGTAAAAAGTCAAGAAATTGTCATATTAATTTAGTGGTTTTTTTTTTAATAATTGCCAATACAAATATACTTTTTTTTGTTTTGGTTTAATTCACCTCAAGAAAGTAAACAAAGTTATTAAAACAGATACGCTTAGTTAATTCATTTTTCATATTGATTTTTTTTTTTATGATGTGTAAACACATTAGTAGTCATTATTTTGACAGCTTCAACAAGTGTGAAATAGGAATAGTACTGATAGTGATGACGTTTCTGATATGGTTTTTATTGAATTGTAAGTTTAATCTGGAGTCGATGCATAAGTAGATTAAAATATTGTTTTTAATATTGATTCAAGATAGCTGTTAGATAGACCTTTGTTACCAAGTAATATGTACATAAGTAGATATTGTTTATTGAGGGCTATATTACAGATTAAGAATAAGCCAATGCAAGTCTATCACGCCGTGTCACAAAATATAAGTTAGATTTAAATGTATAATTATTTGTGAAGTGAAAATCTAGAAATGAAAAAATGTTCAAGGTTTGTAAAAATAGAGAACTTTAATATATTACGTACATTATGTATACATGTATGTACATATGTAGAGTGAGGAGCAAAAGTTTCAAGAAAGAAGAAAATACATTAAAAATTTAAGGTTCCGATAAGATGTGTATTGTGTAATACGTAGGTACCTTAGCTACAAACTTAAGTTTAAGGGACACATTAAACTTCACAAAATATTAAAAAAAAGCTTAACATCGAAATAGGGGCTATATTTGTACAAAAATAAAAATTGAACAGATAAAGAATAAAAAACTTGACTTGTTTACCTACAGGGACAGAAATGTCAAAACTGACATTTGATTACCTCCGCAGCATTCTCATAGCGTTATGTAATCGGTGTGCCTAGCAAATATTTTTTGTAGTGTGCTATAACGATTTTTGTTTTATGGCGTGTTTACAATTATGGAAAAAAGGGGATATGAAATATAATTTTGTAGGATAAGGAAATATTTATTAAACAATGAAGATTACAAATATTACCTTATTGGTAGTAACTAATATTAGACTAATAGTGGATTTGCATCTGTCCAACGATAGAATGAAGTATCTTCAGTTGGCAAGCCCAACATGTTCGCCTTCATATGACACTTTCGATAAAAATCGTCTGTATTTTGATCTTTTGTGATTTCCATATTCAAGATTCTTTTGTTTTTCAGGAATTTCTCATTATAAAATAAAATACAACAATACAAATAAGAGAAGAGAACCAGGGCATTACTCGCATAATTCCTGTGTGCGAGTAATGTCAGGATTCAAAGTAGGTCCAAGTTTTTATGCCGAATCCAAACGACAATATTTTGAGAAAGCACTTTTCATGACAAGAATTACTCTTGGAGTAATTGTCAATTCCTCGCAAAAGGAATTAGAACTTTCAGGTGGCCCAGGTAGAGGTTAAACTCAGACCTTTGGTATGACTGTCCTATGGTATACACACTAACCATCACGCCACGGGTACTAGCAATACAATATGCCGACTAAAATGTGCCTTGATTCGTCCTATCTTTTAAGTGGCATAGTTGTAGATTTAATAAGTAGATATCCAAGACATAAAATGCTAGTTAATCTTTATCAGTGTTTAATTCCAGATTGAGAATACAAACACTGGATTATTTCTATTACCTACATAATTTGTCGCTCTTAACCTATTTTTTTTTTTTAGATAATCATTAATCAAGTCATGTGTGTTTCTGACGATAGGTTAAATAAATACTCAAAACAATTACTATTAATCTTTAAATGATAAGGCTTTCTGATATAATATTTAGATGAGAAATGTTTATTAAATTTGTAAATAAAATATATCATGATACATTAAGATACAATGAATGGGTAAATTTCGATGGAGGCAGGAAATCCATGACATAAAATTCAGTCTATTAAAGACGAAACTAAAGCATTTTAAAGGTTCTGGGTTAAATTTGGAATATTGATAATTTCAAACTAGTTTTCTATCATTCTAAGACTAAATGACACTTTGACTTTTATAATGCGGGAAAAGTTTCATCTGTAAAATGTTTTGCTTAAGTTCAATTGATGTTTATTTAGGACAACTTTATTATTTAAAATAGAGATGGGATTTTGTGGACATAAACATTAACAAAAAAAAGGCAAAATAAAACACACTAAAACGATTTGTTTCCTAAAATGTGAATAACGGTATATAACTGTCAGTTGAAGACAATGTATGATACATGGTACCAAGGAAATAAAAAAATATATATTTATATTTTGTATGAGCGGAATGTCGAACGTGTTTGAATTGTGTCCCTGTTTATGAACTTGGTATTTTAAACCAAGGCTCTCAATTTGGGCAGTTTATAAACTTGGTATTTTAAACCAAGGCTTTTAATTTGGGCAGTTTATAAACCAAGGCTCTCAATTTGGAAAAGCAAAGATTTACTTAAATTTTCATTATTAAAGCATCAGGGGTGCTCTCAGTCTTTAATAATGCTTGTGAATATATTTCTAGACTTTATTTAAAAATTGAATTTGACTGAATAAATGTACCTTCATATGTAAATAATTTAATAAAGCATCTTTAGTTGAATGAACACATGTATCCAATTTTTGAATAAGCAAAGAAATATATTCCCAAAAAACGCTCATTTGGATATTTCATTCATTTACGTTCCATTGTTAATTGCTTTGAACTCTGACAGGTTCAACGTTCTCCAAACGTGTTCGATTTAAACGCAATATTAAAATTAATTAAGTTAATTAATTAAACATTTTTTCACTGAAATAAAGAAGAAATATGATTAAAGAATTTTTGGTCTTCATTCAAATTTTTGGTTAAATTTTGCTTCTTCACTTATGAACCCATTTATGTTTGCTCTGTTGACTAAGTGCGCAAAATTTTGTTTGTAGCAGATAAAAGGAAATCACTTACATTATCCGTATCATACATGCAAATAAAGAAAGAGACCAATAAATTCAAGACGAAATAAATTAAGGAAGGAAAGGCAAGTTTATAATGTAATATTTGACATCAATCGTCAAAAAAATTAATACAACTTTTTCAGGAAAATGTTAGACAAACAAATGATTTTCTCGATGACACACAGAACCCTTGAGCCATGTTTATACTCGTATGGGACAAGAAATCGAAGATCTTTTGGATTTGGAGGTGCGTGCTTACAAACAACCTTATCTGTCACTTTTGGCAGTTAACATATAAGGTTTGTTTCTTTACTTTTCGGGTAAAATTTGGGAAAATGTTCAGGAAAAAGTTTGGGCTCGAGCTTTTTGATGTTGTTTTTGTAATTTGGTGCACGAACTTAAAAGTAAAGAAACGCATTTGGGATGTTTCTGGGTAATCTTCAAATTTAAAGACAGCTTTGTATGTATATGTAGCGAAACAGTTTTCTTTCTGTTTAAAATGAGCCATTTAGAGGAATTTAAAACAAAACTTAAACAATTGTTCTAATTAATGGATGATGAGGAAGATATCAGTACTTCCATATTTTTTTTACTTTTATTAAATTTTAATTTACAATCTCTTCACAACAAATTCACAAATCACAAACTTCAAATTTTTCGATCAGCTGATTTAATTTTGACAAGCAAGAAAGTGCCCGAGCTAAAATGTTCGGGTAAATTCTTGCTGGAGGGGAAACGAAAAAAAAAATGAAAAGCTCTGGCATTTTCGTGCCCGAAAAAAGTAAAGAAACACGTTTTGGGTAGTTTTGGGATCCCGCGGGATCCCCGCGCCGCGCCGGCGAGTAAAGAAACAGACCTATCATTTCGATTAACATTTAAGTACAATTTCTAAAAGAAATCACTGATAGACAAACTAACAATAAAGTTGGAGAACCTTGAATGCTTTTTTGTTGTTCTATTTCATTGATATATTATTTTATGCTGACATAAAATAAGAGAAATGTCCTAAGTAATAAAGTATTCTATTACAAAAGCACAAGTACTATATTTAAATTTAATAAGTTTCCACTGAACCTTCAAACCATTTAATAATTTTTAGCTTTCAATAAATGTACACTACCGACCCAAATCTTAAACAAAATAAATTACAATCTCTTACGTAAGCACTTAAAGAGTACGTATAAACTTCACTGGAATCTGGTGAAAGGGTAGCAAAAACTCAAGCTCAAATCAATTAAATTTATGAGCGTGTAACGATTCTGATAGATTTTTACTCGTATGTACAATGTATAACCAGCTAACCGCCACAAATGCTGCCCCTTATGTTTCGCTACCAATTTGCTTCGCTTACAAATTAACGGTAAGGAGACAGAAGATTTGCAATTGTTACAAAACAATCAATATTTTATGTTAAACGGTGATGGCGCTGGCTCTTGCTCTGGCGCTGCTGGCTGGGAGCTTTTGCCTTTTTGTGTGTCAAAAATTCATTGCTTACGTTTCCTTTTTATTTATTCGTCTGATTGCTGGCACAGCCATGATGTAGAATCCCAACATTCTAATTACGATATTACTTTGCGCGTACGCTAAACCACATGATCAATGGCCGCACTTCAAACGATCGCCTTCCAGCCAGCAGCAGCGTCTGCTTAAATAGGTGAAACCAATATACAAATTCGTTTTCATTAAATAAATTGATTCGCATGGCAAAGCACAAGCACTTGGTTTGATTCAAGTTAGTCTGTGATGC
This sequence comes from Scaeva pyrastri, assembly GCA_905146935.1. NCBI lineage: Eukaryota > Metazoa > Arthropoda > Insecta > Diptera > Syrphidae > Scaeva > Scaeva pyrastri. The sequence goes on along the minus strand of LR989927.1, from coordinate 38,308,727 downwards.
TCCTTCGGCTCCAGATATGTGCGAGTATATTGTAAAGCTCCCCTTCTTCGGTCCGTCATCAAACTCTGAGACGTTCGTTCGTTTGTTCCAATTTCAGTGTCAGATCGCTCTGTTTGAATGAATGGATGATTTTTTCTTCTTATTCGCTTCTTAATTTACGAAATCAATTGCAATTGACAGTTGATAATTTGCTGAATTGTGGGGATTGAGTGGCGTGGCGTCACCAATTCCATCAGTGACGGACTTTGAACAACAGCTATAGTTTAACTTATCGCTAAACCCAGTTATGGGGAGTCACTTTAAATGGAAGCTAACTACTCTCTTCGATAGGTGTGATGTGAATGGGGAAACTTGTGTTGTAAGTTGTAATGCTTTAAAGGCCCAATAAGGTTGTTTTTCTTCTTGTGAATTTATCAGAAAAATTCCGTGAATTTGAACTACAAGTAGGCCTACTCGATTTCATTTTTGCAAGCTGATGTACTTTTTTAAAAATAAAATAATGCTTCATTATTTAATTAAAAAGTGAGATAAAATCTGAAATGTCAAAAGCATCAAACTTTGTCTTCATGCTGTTTGACATACAAAAATAAGAGGTTGAACTCAGCAAAAACCATGTTGATTACGGAAACTTATTTGTTTTACTACTTATAAGCATAAAACGTCAAAATCTCACACTTTATCAAAACTCGAGGACAACTCGTTGCCTAGAAGTCAAACTAGAAACACCTAACTAAATACCAAAATGGCTAAAGAAACGTATTACTTGACAACCAGGACTACGTAAGTAATTTTTGTAATACAAATTTCATTCTACAAACATCAAAAGTAAACTGAACAAATTTGTCAAGACAAAGGCTGTCAAAACAAGACACCGAGAGGAAAAACAATATTTACAAGCTTTTTGTAACAACTGATTCCACCACATTCAGTATTTGCAAATAATGTATTATGTTTGATTAACTATATTATTGTCTGTTCACCATTCAAATATTATTACATAAATATTTTTCTTTCTTTGTTTAAATAATAATTAAGAATTTTATTGAAAGAAACTAATTTCGCACAATAATGTGTGTATGTATAACAGTTTGGGAAAATTCCATTCATTGAAAAATTCTAAAAATAGATTATTTAAATAATAATCTGTAGGTAATTTATTTTTCTAAGTAGGTAGGTGTGTGTGAACACCCAAGATATTTGTTACTTCGTTAAATTTTATTTGCATTCTTTTTTCTTAAATTAGAACACAAATACAAATTGATAAACTACATACATACATATGTACAATGTACATACTCATACATAAATAATTCGAAGAAAAGAAAACTCTTCCGCAAATTAATTTTTATTAACAAAACGACCTTAGTCAATGTGCAAACAAAATGTTTAATTCATGCAAACAGTGCCAGTGGGTGTATGGTCTGTCATTTAATATTTTTGACAGTTATTCGTTTGTCTTAATTCGATAGTTACTGTAGTTTTTATTTGAGCATGAGCAAACATATTATGGCGGATAAATAAACTTCTTAACAAATCATTTATTAACAATTTGAGCTATACTTTTATGTACATATGCAAATATGCAGTGAGTCTTATTATTGATTGGTCTTCTAAATGGTAAAAAGTAAACACAATTTTTGAAAAGTGTTCATTCTTATTTCAAGTCGTCAATTTTAAAAATTCACTGTTATTCTCGATTTTGACATTCAAAATTGTCACCTAAATTTGTAAATTGTAAACCTAAAATGTCAAATATTATTAGATAAACAAAGCTGAAGGGCTAATACGGGTCTGGCAAGCCATTTTATAATAAGGATTATTCGAATCAATAGGCTGCAGAAGTTATAATATGCAATGGCAAATTATTTGGTTGAGTCCAATCACACATGGAAATTGGCTCGGTTTTTTATATCGAAATGACCAACAAGAAGAATTGTGCATAGAAGTAACACTTTAAGACAATTTCTGCTTAAATATTTGGAACTAAAGTCATGGATTTTAGGCCTCTTTTAGACGATCAGTTTTCAGTTAATTTTTCAGTTCAAATGTCAATTCAGTTAAAATGAAACTCAGTTCGGTGTTCAGTTCATCAGTTTAACTGAGAACTGAACTGACAACTGATGAGAATTCCATCAGCTTCAGTTTCATTTAAACATTTTAGGTTTTGTGTTTAGACATCAGATTAACTGAAAGCTTAGCTGATGGTTCAACTGAAACTGAACTGATCGTCTAAAAGGGGCTTTACATTTATAAAAAAAAAACAATTTTGTATCTTTTCTGCAATCATCAGATAATAAGACTTTTAATTTTGATATTGTATATTTTTACAAGTTACATTAACTGTATCTACTTTATGCCAACTATTTCAATGTTGACGTTTCGACGCCTTAAAATGTTTCATAAGAAAAACAAAATATTGAAAATCAAGCTGAGCAAAGCAAAGTTATGTACATATATACAAAGTATTTTCTCAGGTGTGGATGGAAGGTTGTTATTTTTTTTTTTCTACTAATAAGGCAATACTTAGTCTACAATGAAAAATGATCTTTCTATAATCACGTCTTGATTTCGGTGCCATAAATAATAATAATGAGCTAAATAGTGATCAGTTGCATTTTTAATTGGATCAATATAATATCTCTAATCAATATATTGCAAGCATGTATGAACGCATTGGTATCTGCTTGTGGTGGGTGGTTTAAAACCTATAGTTTATATACATAGTTAAATAAATCCTTAACTTGCGGTTTTGTTTGTCGCACACAATTCATGAGTTTTTTTAAAGGGTGTTTTTTATTTTGGGTTTACATCACATGATAGCTTACTTACAAATACATAATGTCTAAAGTGTAAATAATCAGTTTGTAGAAACTGACAGTTATTTCTATAAAAATACATTGACAGATATTGTTTACAAAATAATAAATAAAGAAGCAAGCACAATTTTTGTAATTTAAATATTTTAATAAAATTCATCACCTTTTTTTATTTTGATATATTGTATTGTCATATAAGTATCTATAAATATAATCTTAATTAATAATATATATACATACATACATCACAAATATGCTTATCGGCAATGAGTTTTAATTAAAAGAGAAGAAAATTATGATAATTCATTCCATTAAATTATCTTTATTCAAAATTCCATTATTTATCTTGGTATTTTTAGCAATATACAGTTTTATTGATTAAACAAGATATCAGAAATAACAACTGATGTAAATACTAATTGAACTGTTGGAACACATAATTTCACTGAGAATCTCTCTGGCCGATAATAATCTCAAGATTATTTTAAAGTGGTGAGTTATCTTTTTTATTAATGAAATAATATTGCAATATAAACTTTTGTGATTTACCGGATCCGGAAGAACTTAATAAATAGTGGAATAATAAAGTCATGTAGGCCTTGCTTAAAACTGTAATTTTTTAACAAAACAACGAACCACAAAAATAATCTTAAAATTAATTCGGACGTGTGCCCCCATTATAAATATTAAATTAGAAACTCGAATTGCCTATTTTGGTCTTTATTTATGACAATTTATGTAATTTAGAAAAACCTTTCTACAAGAAACCTGTATAATACATTCGAATGTTTAATTAAACTACAACTTAAACGTCTACCGGTATTACCCATATCAAGCTTGATGTAGACTTTCGACAAGTTCAATAACCAGATGTATTAACAAATTTTACAAGCTTAACTCATGTTTAATTGCATTCATTGTTTGCTTAAAATTAAAACTGGCTAACACAATATCATTACCTTAACCTCTATTCAACTAATTCTTCAGCTGTCAAAATCTTAAAAGACTTATAAAAACCCTGTGTTCAAAGCTTAAAAAATAATACAGTAAATATGTAGTTTTTCTCAACCGGAAACTTTTTTTATTTCTTAACCTACATGCATATTTTCTAAGCTTAATTGTTCCGCTGTTTAAATTTCATGACTTAAGGTCATGAATTGAGCTTTAATTTTTTTTTAATATTTGTATTTTTAGCAATGCACTGATTTAAATTTTAACACAAGCACTTAGTTTCCTAGATAAGACATGAAGTGAAATCGTAGGTATTTTATGTGTCGATAATGTTTGCCTTGAAATTTTAATTTAAAATAAATAGAATTGATAGGTACCTAAATATATGAATGTACATATTTATGTATATAACTCCCAAAGCGCATAAAGTAACACATGCATACATACACACTAATAAATGAATCATAAAAAAAAAGTTTGATACCGTACGTCGCGTCGTTGTCGATTTAATTTATATGGGTTTTTGACATCTGTCTAACTGACACTGATAGGTAAACATATTTTTGCAAAATTAATGTATTTAACAAACCTTGAAAAATACATACATATGTACATATGTATATGCAGAATTTTTAATTTTTGCTGCTACTCAATACGCAGAGCTGCATTTCCAGATCATAAAATCATAACGCCTCGCTATTGGGCTCTTTTATTTCAGAAGTTTTTTTTAAGTCAAAAAATATGTCAATAAAATAACAAAACAACAGAAACAATTAACTAGTAAATTAGGTGTTAGGATTAGAAATGTATAACTTTTTAAAAATTGTGTTTTATTCTCTTCCTGTCAGTTATTTTTACATTGGAGTAGCTGTGTTTTATTATAGCAATGATTCAATCTGGATTAGATCAAGGAAAATAAAACAACTCGGATCATCATGATGTTATTTTTGTATTTCAAAACTAATTTTTGGATCTCAAAAACAGATCCAAGCATAAAACAGGAGTTCGTTTTATTGTTGTAACGTAAATAAAAAGATGATCTGATCTGGATCACAGGGAAAATAAAACACCGCTAGTGTTAGCAAAAAATTAGGGTATCTCAGACATCTCCTATTCAACTCTGACCCAAACGTCATTTTGACATCTTAGAATTTTTTGTTGCTTGAGATAGAAAGAGTCAGAGGTCTGACAAGTCAAAATATACTGCCAATGTGAATTTGAACTTTTAAACAGCAGCGTCAAGAAAACAAAAAAAGTTTAATAATGTTTCAAAATTATTCTAACACACATGTAATGGAGAAACAATCTGTTTCCTTTTAAGGCCAATAATAATTGTCATTCTAAATGGAAGAAAATCGTTTTTATCTTCTTGTAACATATTTCACATACATATGTATGTATGTAAGTAATTAAGAAAATTGTACTGAAATGAAAGTATTTATGCGACTTATAAAAATAAAACTCTCTATAATAACTTTTAAACTCTGAGTACTTTCAAATCTTTTATATCCCTACTTTTTCTGCTTATTTACAAAAGGAATTAAAGTAATTAAAAAGTAAATCAAAAAGAAATTTAAAAGAACTTAAATCATTCAATGTCTTAGTTTTAAATTAATCAAAGTAAACGTTTTAAATTCAAGTACTTGTACTTTAAATTTTCAAGTAGTTGCAAATACTAAGCAATTGTACTTGTTTTGTATGAAAGTCAGAATATATTCGATTAATTAACCAGCTCCGATAATCTTGCACTCCATCAGATGATCTGACATTGTGCATTTCCATGTCATTTATGCTAATTGAAAACTCGCCGCATTTATTATTTTTATATTGATATAAATATAAATATAAACCAATGCGAAGGTGTTAATGTGACAAAAGTGAAACAACTTAATACTTAACATTTCTAAATTTAGCCTTTTAATCAAATAGATTTTCTTGGTAACAAATTAAAATGCATTTGACTCTAATTTTAATTGTTAAATTTTAAAGTCAACGAATGACATTTTATAATCAATTCAAGTTACTAACCATAATAAGTGAATGACATTCGTTTAAGGTCTTTATGTGCTAATTCGTGTAGGTTTATTGCAAATTGTTGGTCTAGCCAAGTTTGTATCTGTATTCTTACATTTAAACTGTAAAGGTAGGAACTGGAACTGGGAATATCAATATACATAGTCTTGTCGACTAAAGGTTTTTGTTTTGAGGGACAAAACAAATAACTATACATGAACAACAACCGACCTTGCACTTATAACAAGACCAAAGTTCAAGAAAGTTGTAAATCCAAAAATATCTAGTTTCCAATTTGGTTGGTGTAGTTTCATTTAAGGTTCTCAAAATGGTTTAACTGTTTTTGTGACGTGTTTTTATGGTAAAATTGGAAATTTCTGCGTCACTAGACTATTTATTTATTCATGAGAGATATGAGACTGCAGTACGACTGCAAAACTTTATTCACAAACATTTTGATTGTTTAACCCTTGTACTTATTGATTTCATAAGTCCTACATTAAAAAGCTTTTATTTTTAAAAATTAAAATTGCATCTGTTTCATACAAAATTTATCCTTTTTAAATTTCAAATCTTGACAAATATTTATGGAAAAGGATAGCCAAAGCTTTCTTAAGGTGTGTTTATATTGAAGATTAAACTTGTATAGAATTTATAAAGAAAACTAAGAAACAAAGTAACAAAAAAACTTAATTACTACAATCTGTGCATAAATGAGTAATCAATTTTCAAAAAATTAACCTCAATCTACAGAAACCATTTCTTTTGGTACTTGGAATTTTTTGAGAACTAGTAAAGAGCTTGAACTTGTACTTCAATCTCACCTTTTTACTTTCTTAAAGCTTCATTTTATGTCTAAATTTCCAAGTAAATTAAATAATCTTTGCACATATTTTAATTAATTTTCAGTTCTTGTTTTTATATCATTAATTTCTTTCCAATTATAATTCAGTGGTTTACTTGCTTTTTAGTTTTGTATTTTGCAAAAGAGAAATAAAAACAAATCACAAAGAAGGAAGTATGTATATCCATACTTATCCATATCCATCCATACTTCCATACTAGTACTAGTACTAGTAATATTATACTAGTAATATTATCAATGCGAAAGTAACTCTGTCTGTCTGTCTGTCTGTTACTCTTTCACGCCTAAACGGCTGAACGGATTTTGTTGAAATTTGGTATGGTGATAGATGATAACCTAGAAATGGTCATAGGCTATAAATAATCACGCCATCGTTCTTAGGGGGTAGAAAGTAGGCAGAAAACTGAATTGAGTTAACGGCTGAACGGATTTTGATGAAATTTAGTTAGGTGATAGATAGTACCCTAGAAAAGGATATGGGCTATTAGTATTCATGCTACCGTACTTAAGGCGTAGGCAGTAGGCAGAAAACTAATTATGTAAGTAATTTTAATCGTTTGTTTTAAAAGTTTGCATCATTCACGCCTTAACGTCTGAACGGATTTTTATAAGACTTGGTTAATTTAAAGATAGGATCTTAGGCACGGACACAGGCTACTTTTTACGGCGAGAAAATACCTCATTTCTGCGGAAATCTAGCGTGATCGTGTCAAGAAGCGCATTACGCCATAGACACTGAAATGATTTTGATGTTTTTTTTAACTGAGTGTTACTAAGACTTCAAGTTAGTATTTGATCACTTTTCTAACTTAGAGGGTAGGTATTCGCCATAATTTAGTGAATTTATGATAAAATTTTGATGCAACTGTCTTTATTTAACAGTTTAACTTGGAGCGAAACTTAGCGAAATTCCATCAGACTACTTAACTTATAGGGTAGGAAGGTACCAAAATTCAGACTACTTTTTACTTCGGGAAAATATCTCATTCCCACAGAAACTTATACAGTGCTTAGGTTGCTTTTGAACAAATTTTGATGTGAAGTTGAGGATCGCAACGCGATAGTGGGACATTGTTGCAGGGGGACTTACAGCCGGGAGAAAACAAAAAAAACTTATGCGGACGAAGTCGCGGGTAAAAGCTAGTACAAATATAGGTAAAAGCTCGAAACTATAGTACCTAGTTAAAATTTTCAAGTACCAAGAAATGGTTAGGGTAATTTTATACCATTTGATCAAATCTCTACAATACATGTGTACCATGGTGTCATCTAACATGAACCATGAATGTACCTATACAAATAAGATTCCTACTTAAAATTTTGATGGCAAAAAAGTAAAAACAAAAAAAAAAACAAAGCTAACAAAGTTGTAAGAAGAGTATCAAGTTGTCATCGCTCTATCGGGAAATGGTTTCTGTAAATGTCAATTCCATTTTGACGTTTGTGATTTAAAACGAATTTCAGCATAACATGAATCATTATAATATATGTATGGTATGTACATGCTCTAAGATTTTTCAGCGGACGAGTAGGTTTGTTGACAACTTTTGCGCCACCTAGTTATAAAACACATGCATAATTTGAATAAATTACTCCACCTTGTATTTGTTTTGCAAATAAGATGCATCTTAATATCAAATCACGTGTAAAAGGTAATAAAACCACATTATGCCATCTGCAGGATAAAAGTCTCTTAAAATAAATGCTATTACGATTTTATCAGCTAGTTTAACTTATTTATGTTGCTTATTAACTTTTCATTACTAAGCATTAGATAATTAGCGAGGAGTCTCAAAGTAGCTATTACTTATAAGTTATAACTTATACCCAACTAAAATGTATATTTGAGAAAAAGCGTTGTATATTTTAGAATAAATGATGGTTGCCATATATTTTTGTTTGTCACTTTTTCTGTCACTTATAAATAGAATAGACAGTTTTTAAGAAAATTCTTATAATAAAGCATGGGAAGTTTTTTAATTTTGTTTTAAAAACGTTTTTATCGAAGATTTAAAATTTTATTTACAGTGAATTTTTTTTGATTGCTAAAAAATGCAGAAGAGATTAAAATTAATTTAAGGCACATTTTGATTTGCAAATTGCTAATGATCGTTAATCAACACATTTCATTCATCAAAATCTGCGCAAAATAACTTATCTGTTGTTGATTCGAACTTTTTATGTAGTTAATTGTTATTTAAATGTGTACTATGACTAGACGTTTGACAGTTGCTGTGTACCTCAATGACAGTACAGATATGTCAAAATTTTTTGGTTAAACTAATTTTACGATAATTCATTCTCTATTTATATTGGTTTGTACAGTTCGCAGTTCATGTAGATACGAAATACTAAAAACTGCTTTTTATTTATTTCTACAAAATTCCACTGACAGACCACTGACACACAAAAATTCCTCCGAATAAACAACACTATCACACTAGCAGCGCAGACTATTAAGCATATGTGTTGTCAATTTTTTGCAGCGATGATCTAGTTTTGTATATATCATATTTTTTGGTGAGCTGTCAATTAAGTATGTGCTAATTGCCTTTAATTGACCGATCATGGTTTCAATTGCTTAATTTCTTAATTGACGTGATATGTTTTGGAGTGTGTTGTGTCGATAATGTGTGGCGCGACGCACTATTGTGGCTATTTACAAAATTTAAAACAAAATTCACTTATAATAATTATAAATGTGATAACTTTTCAAGTAGCTAAAGCGAGTAAGTGCTCTTCAAAAGTAGCAGTTTAAAATAGAACATCGAAAAAAATTACAGTTTTTTTTTCGTTTGTTTGAGATGATATCAGCTTCTTTGCTTTTAATTAAAGTTTTTTCAACTTTATGTAACAAACGTGCTTCGAAAGATGGACTCACATTCTTGTCTAGACTTCAAAATGTGACACTTGCAATATTTGAATGTAAGCATTCCGTTAGAATAACTAAGTAAATCGTTTCGCAAAAAATCCCTGTGAAAAGTGAAAAGCACAGGCGTAAATAAATACGTTTCATTTACTGCATGAATTTGTAACGCGTCCTTTTGATTTTGACATTTGAATGGACGTTACATTTTTTAAAGTTTATAGTTTATCGAAAAGGATACAACGGAACATTTTCATGTTTTATGGGAATTTTTTTCTATCCCACAACTTATGTACTTAAGGAAATTTCTGTATGCAAATAACAAAAAATTCCCTGGAAAAAACTTTTCACGGTAGCAAAGTTCCTAAAATGGGAAAACAAACTCCGGGGAATTTATGTATTTATAGAAAGTCATAAATACCAATTTGACAGGACTTATTGTATGAAGAAATGAATTGATACAGATTTGAGTACTTAACTCAGAACTAATATCGGTGATAAAAAAAGACTATGTGCAGAATATGGCTGTTAGTCTAAAAGATTTAATTTCGTTAATTTTAATTAAATTAAATAAGATAAATTTGTACTTATTTAGTTATTAAAAAAGACCCAAGAAAAATTGAAAACACCTAATTACAAATGTCACATCGTATTCACCACAGTTAATTAATTCCAAATTATTAATCGTTTAATCATTGCTCAACAGTGTTGCGCTAAATTAATAACAAATTAGGTTGGTAGCAGTGAGAAATTAAAAGCAAAAGCGATTTTGTCACAACCAATTAGTAATTATTAAACAACGTTAAATTAGCATCTTCATTTTACAGTACATTCAACTCTTCTAAATTTTGCATCAAATTAAAGATAAAAATATCTTAATTTAACACAAATCATTTTTTTATAGTTCTGAATTAATTTTAGTTCCTTGATTTAAATTTTTAACAGTCTATTAAATTCGTGAATCATTGAAATTTATTTTCATGGTTTCTAACTTGATATCGCTTAATTTAAGTTCCACATCTCCCAGACTTTGTAGACACTTAAATATGTATACGTACATAAAAGTATGTAGCACATATAAAAATATTTAAACTTCTATTAGCGAATTTAGAATGTGAAGGTTATTGGTAATAATTTTTTAAATTAATGCAAAACCCAAAACTGAACTTTTATTTATTAAACTACTTTTTTTTTAACTACATAAAACATTTCAGAATTGTTTTAATATTTGTATATTTTATGCAAATCTGTATTTTCTAATATTTATAAAGGGTTTTCTACTAAGGTCGGGTCGATTTTAAAATTGAATACAATAAGTTGTATATGAGATATAAATAAGGTTATATCTTTATTGGACAGCCCCATAGACCTTTGACTTAAGAAAGCCCCACAAGAAAATGTCTAAAGAGGCCAACTTGCACCATCTTTTAGGCCAATTCACGTCGCCTCGGCGCGCGATTACCTTGCCATGAAAGATCTTGTGCACAATATCGATGATGTCTTGAAACCATATGTCTTTGGTGACCATATTATCCAATTCAGACCACAAGAAGTTGGTGATCATCGACTTATAGCGATCTCCGTTGACGGTGATGGCCTGGCCAGCATCCTTTTTGAAGAAGTACGGACCGATGACGATGACGCCCTCAGCCCAAAATCCACACCAAACAGTTACTTTATTTGGATGCATTGGCACCTCGTGATTATTAGTGTTGTCGCGTGGATTAGTGTCGTCCCAAATTCGGCAATTTTCGCTAATTCACGTACCCATTCATCCAAAATTGGGGCTCATCGCTATAGATGATTTTTCGACCAAAATTGGGATCAACTTTAAACAAAAACTCCGACGATGCTGCGTATGGTTGTTTGATTTCAGCTCCTGGAACAGCGGCGATGTTTTCGGCAGATCTTGCGTTTCGTTGGCGTTCGGGTATTGGCTGATTGTTCAGTTCCTTTCGGAAAACCCTTTATGAAGTTTGTTAATTTAAATTACAAATGGATTGCTCACAGATTATCTCTGACAACTTTTTTTTGCCGAATTTCATTTAACTCTATTTAAGATATTACATTTTAAAATCGCGATTTTCAATGAACTCTGATTAGCAAGATGTAATTAAAATATCAGAAAACTCAGAGAAGTGATTTTTGAATAAATTGGTTTTGCCACTCAATCGTAAAAATAAATATAATTGTTTATTAATTAAGTGTTAAATGAATTCGCTTTCAAAAATTCTTTGTAGTATTACATTATTCTGTGACATTTGCTAACTTTTCGTAATTATTTAAATCGCTTAACAACTAACAGAAATTTCTGAATAATGTCTTTTGGGCTAGTAAGTCAAAAAAATTTAAAATGCTGTACTTTTTTTTCAAATGATAGACTTAGAAGACAGAAACTACATATCATCGAAATTTACTTAATAACAGACACTGAGGCGTATGTGGAACATTTTTGTTTCAAGTGATCTTAAATAAATTGTGTGAGACTTACAAACTGATTAAGTGTATGATAGAAAAAATGTTTCCATATAAGGATATTATTAGTTCTTCGCCAATTTAGAACACGATTTAAAAAAACTATACTTTGGCTTTCTTTATTTTAAAAAGTACATAAAATGTATACATGTATGTACATGTAGAAAAATATGGTTCAAAATTTTGATACAACTCAAGGAATAATCTTTGAAGAATCTTTTTATTTTATAGTTTAAGAAAAATACTCGAATATAACTGGTTTAGTTGGCATTTGTTATATTGTTTATTAATTATTTGGGAAAGGTTGTAATGTACCTAAGGGCTATAACTTATAACCAACCGCAAACTCGAAAAAATAAAGCTTTATTAATATATTCACCCAAGCAAAAAGATACACAAAAAAATGTCCATTCGATACTCGTATTACAAAGATACATGTGTCATAGTCCCATTTATATTTGATAATGTTTACAAGCACTCCCAAAATATATTCTTCATCTGTTTGCCTACCGATTAATGTCAATTTATTTACTATAATTGGTAGCTGATATGTATTACCTGTTTAACCATTTACATTTCCTATATATGTATTCCGATGATCGAAGTCTTTCTCCCTTTCAGTCAAGATTGTCAGTTTTAGAAGGCATTCAGAGAAATGGAAAAGACAAAATCAATAGGACAAAATAAAATAAGCTCAAGTCCAATAAAATTGATAGCCTAACAAAATTTCATTGCTAACCATGTCTTTTTACTTGTTTTACAAATATCCAAACAAAAAACATTCGTAAAATAAAAAGAGGAAAACGAAAGCAAAGGCTTGGTGATAATCTCGATGCTTATACAGATACTTAACTGTAACAATTATTCTTATTTATTAAACTGTCAATTATTTCTTTTCAAATATCAACTAAAAATATCATCGTTGGACAGATGTGAACAAAAACAGTTTGAAGAGAAGAATTGTTGGCTAAATCAGTTAACTTACAACGTAGCTTAAATAAAACTTAACAATGGATATAAGGAAAACATTCTGGTTATAAAAAAATTAAAAATGTAATTATATTGGCTGTTTTATCTTTTTTAGATGAACTGAGAGGAAATAAAGTTTCCTTCGAGGTTATAATCACAAAAAAGCGTTGTTCCAAAATTCAAATAAATCGGTAAAGTCGTTCAGTTTTCAGCTTGAACTACAGTGGGCAAACGGCAGGACAGTGATGTTTATATAACAATAATCTTTATGAATGAAATCACATTTTGTAGTAGTACAGTAGGTTTGCTTTTTGAGCTCCAAAGCCATCTAAGGGCCATAATTTATATTTGAACTAGAAACAAAAGAATACACAACTTCAATTTTAATAATTAAAGTAAATAAAAACTCAAAAACAGAGCCTTAAAATACATTACAAATTATTATTTAAAATAAATAATATTCTCATGTCGATTACAAAATCTTTTTGAAAGAGTTCCTTGTGAAATGATTTTTTGACATTTTTACTATAGTAAAAAATTCAAAATTGACATTTGATTTATTCCAAAGTCTACTTATGGGATTCTGTGATAGGTATGTAATGTCATCAGTTCAATAATTGACACTTCTTGGGTATTTTTTCAGAATTCAAATACCTATATTTTTTATTGTGGTTTTGTCTCAAGATTATCAAGAAAACCTAGTTCAACCTTGGGTAAAGTTCAACGGACAAACTTCTCATCCAAAGACAAATAACTAAGTACCAACAGACGCACGTTTAAGTAACTGATAAACGATATAACACAATTTGCAGACTGTACATACAGTTTCTCAACCTTAACTCAAACAGCACTTCACTTCATTCATTCATTCACTAAATATATAATAGATTAGATATTTATGCAAACTTCTTTTCATATGTATATACAACAACTCAGGGTTTTGCAAAAAAGCCAACAAAACATCCAAAACAACAACAATCTATGCATCCGTTCATAATTCAAACTCACTCCCCATCCCCATTCCCTCTGTTCACAATCACAGATTGTTGTTTCTATAAATACAATACGATTATGGTTAAAACCGTTTCCATAAAACAAAAAGACTCGTCACCAATGTTGCAAGAAGTCAACACACTTTCGTCATAAAAAGTGTGGAATTTACTATTTTTATTTTTTTAAGTCTCAAGTTTCACGGTACATAAAAACATATTAAAAAATAAAAATCATTCACGAATCGCGCAGAATAAAAAAAAAAACACAAAAACACATGTTCTTAAAAAAACACTAGACAACATTCATTTTTTTCAATGTCAAGACCCGAGACCATAAAATTACAGTCACGCACAAAGCTGACACACTTACCCAACTTCCCCATTAGATCCTCCAGCACATAATCAACCGCCATTATAGTTCCTTCTTATCGCTTTGTAATTGGTACACAAAATTAGTTGTTGTTTAATTAATAACTTAATCAAATAAATTGCGATAGTAGAATCGCAAAGATCGCAAAAATAAAAACCCGATTAAAAACACAAAAAACAATGCAAAACTTATTTTGCACCTTTTCACTTTTACGCTGATAAAATTCACGCGCCAAATTTTGATTTTGATTTAATTTACTATAAAACAAAAAAACGAGTTTTTGGTTGAAAGCTTAGACCGAATGGGTTCTTTTTATTTTGTTTTTGACACAAAAGAGCATCACATGAATGACGACGACGACGACGACTCTCGGTTGGTTGTTAAATGATTGATTGTCATTATCTTTTGAGAAGACAGCCTTATCACAAGAGCAGCTCCGTACCCCGAAGTCCGATAGTGAGTCTGAATCAAAGAAAAATGCAAGCAAATTCAAAAAGGCTAAGCAAGCACCATCCAGTCGATGGCGCGAACGCAATGAAACTGAACTGAAATTCGAAGCGAAGGAGCTCGTCTACTGCTGCTGACGAACGAAGCAAAAGCCTAGGCCCGAACCTCTCCAAAAGAATTTATTGGCTGCCAATCTGCCAATGTGCCAATGTGCTACTAACAATGTGGACTGTGGAGTACGGAACTTTTGCGATCGCCTTGAGTGTTGGTACTTTGTCAGCGATGACGTATTATGAATTATGATACATGATGTCGATGTCGATGTGTCAGAATGATCTCTCTGCCAAGTTGGCTATCGATAAGTGGATAGTGGAGTGGTGTCATTTAGGAAAAAAAGCTTTTTATCGCGCGACAAAAACACGGAGTTGTTTTTGTTAATTAGTTTGTTATGGTTGGTCTGATGGTGGCATTACCTCCAAAAGTTTATAGGCGTCGATTATGGAAGGTAAATACAATTAGAGGAAGGAATTTGTGCGGCGAGTTAGTCATATCCATGTTTGCAATTTTTTTTTTTCTTTGTATCGTGAAATGGAACTTGAACTTGCAACCGAAAGAGTTTATTTTTGGAAGTAGATGGACTGGATGTATTTAAATAATATATATAAAAAAGTTGTATTTATGGATTTGGTATTGTGGGCGTGTTGTTGCTGACGCGCACGTGGCGTTAAGCATTTTTATTGAAAGTTTAACAGTTTATAGTACGAAAGGCAATGTTTTGTTTTGGTGGTAATTTTATCGTGGAATAAAGCGTTTGTTGATTATATTATTCGATTGTTTAACTATTGTAGCACCCAAAAAAATATATACGTTGTTTTTTAAATTTAAATCTATTAACGAACATTTTGTTTAATGTTGAGGAACGAATTTGTGATACTTTAACATAATGTAAGTTAATGTGACAAAGTTAAACATTTTCAAAGAGTTCATTCACTGAAGGCCAATGCTATATGACAACTTTCCATGATAAATGTATCGCAAAAGATGTAAACAGTATTATGTATTTTCATATGCAATATGTCAGCGATTGTTCATATAATGTTGAATTTAACCCTAAAGACCACTTTTATTTATTTTTATTATATGAATTCAAGGCTACTAAATCAACTCCAATTTGAACATAGAACAGCGTTTGTAGATATACTATTTTGTTAAATTTTGCAATAAATTGAAAAATTAGAGCAAAAAAACAAAACACCCTAAAACTGCAGCGTTTAGATTGAGTCCAAAAAGGAGAGAAGTATGAAAGGGGTCTATTGATTCTATATCCCTCATTGTCAAACAATGAGAGAAATTAAAGAAGGCAAACCTACATTTTTTATAGATTTCGAGAAAATTCTAAAAACAAAATCAACTTTACAATTTTTTAGTATTTTTGGAACGTATTGTTTATTTATCAAGTTGCTTGCTTAACTACTCAGAAAAAACCAAAAATACCGAATTTGACAACACAAGTTATCTTTTCATTTAAATGACAAAATTACTTTACTAATAGTTTACACACCCTTCGAAATTTTATTTGAAAAATTATGAATTCGTCTGAAACATTATTAGGTCAACTCCGAAAAATAATAATTTCAAACATTAAAAACGACTACATACATGAGAAGTAGTGGTTTTTAAGAATAGACAAATAATATTCCATGAGCTTAGCTGAAAGCCTGTGTAGCTATAGCTTTAGTTTTGTAATAAAATAATAACAATAATAACTTTTTGGATAAGTTATAAATCATGTTGAGATTTATATTCTGGATCCTTTAACAAATATTTCGTTACAAATAAATGTGTGTACATACACTAATGAGGAAATAAAACCCCTTCAAAATGAAAATCAAAAACATTAAATTTAATTCAAAACGATAAGGACGTTTAATACAAAAATAAACCTCAAAATATATACATATGTATATGTAATATACAAAAAATATTAATGCATTGCGAAAACAAGTTCGCACCCACCTGCCAACTGCGAAAAATGCAAAGCCTGTTCTATAAGATGTACATATATATGACCTCAACATACATTACATTATGTAGGTAATACCCTAAGACCTGAGCTCAAAAATCGTATTTGAACTCAAAGAGTTCAACCACCCAAATTATTTCATATGAATGAAATATGACCACAGAGAAAATTGAATTTAAAAAAAATGTTTGTTTGTCTTAACAAAATTACCACAGCCCCAGTACACATAACTACAATTATAAAAGGAAATATAAAGTAATAAATCATGTTTTGACACAGTGCATTAGTTAAAGGATATTAATTTTCATAATAAGATTCACAAAAATCATCACGTATAATTATAAACTTGGAAGTACCTTGATTCCAATTATTGATGATTTGTTTGAAATTTTTGGATTTATTGAAAATGACAGAGCATAATAATTTGTTCTCTTTTAACAAGTTATTGCAGACCTGATACATACACTTGACTCTTGAAATAAATGTGAATACTTTGTTCAAGTTGTCCAAAACTTCAATTCTTTAAATTTTATATTTGTGATTTTTGTCTAAAGCACACATTAAAAAAAAAAACGAAAAAAAATGGCAAAATTTCTTGGTGTTATATCGAATCGCTACCAACATCCTTCTGAAGATTTTGTGATTGAATTTACTGATCTTGACTTATTGGCAAACTTCCTTCTTCATGAAACACAAAATCTATTTTACGAATTTAAACGAAAATCCGAATTTATCACCGAACAAGAAATTATCTTGTGTCAAAATTTAAATAAAGTGAAAATCGTAATACGAAATTTCGTTCCATATAATCCCTTATAATTTTACTTCCCCAGTTAATTGAAATTCGAGATTTCGAGAGAATATTACACACAAAAACAGTAGAATTAGAACAAGAACTAGAGAAAATTGGATCTGTCTTAGAGGCAATGGAAAGATCGATAGATTGCTTAAACACGCTTCCGAACAGTTTTGTCGCTTGTAAATGCTCATCGAATCCAGAACGAAGTGTAGTTCTTGGGAAGTTGATAAAACTTTCAGAAGATCATATGAAAATCGAAGAACAAATTAATCAAGTTAAGATGGAAGAGAATTGGACTTCTGTTACAAATCCATGTGATCAGGTAGGAGAAAATATGAGGATTTTGAGAATTGGTTGAAATATAAAGTTTGAGATTTTTATAAAGATTTCATGTTTCAGAAAATATCGAACATTTATTTAAGAGAATTAAACTTACCTACAAAACTCCGAAGAAAACTCTATAGGTCTTTTCAGGTTGAGAAGATGCTTACATCTTTTTTGGTTTTCATTGGTCAGTATTGGGAATACATGAGATTTTAAATTCTATGTCAAATCCAAACGGCTTCGATAAGAGAATAGATTAATATATGTGCCACTTCTTGAGACAGGTACTCCTAAAAAAGAAGGAAAATCAATTTTCAGTTTGATTGCTTTGACGTCCAATTTAAGAATTCCTACTTAAAGTTTTTTTTTAATCCCCTGATATCTTTAAGATTCAAACACAATCCTCTTGTTACGGTGTAACCTTTCTATCGAAAAAAATCCACAGTCAAATTGGTTTCAAATATCAGAAAAAAGGCTCATGGTGAATACGTTTTATTTTTTAAATTTTCTTGTGTCTCAGGTGTTAAAGTTTAAGCATTATTGAATAATGGCAATAAAATAACCATCGCGTTTATTAGAATAGCTAAACCAACAGCAAGGGGGAAAACAAAATTAAAACATAAATATTAATACGAAATGCAGCAAAGTCTCGTAAAGAAAGTCATTACTTACTTCGAAGCGTTTCAGATTTGTTTTTATGTCAGGATCAGGAATAAAAACCTAACAATGGTTCAGGATAGTACTGATCTTCATACTTCTTGGATTACAATCCTAGGCACTCAAGAGCTTACTTCGTTGAGCGTCCTTTTTCCTCAATTTTTGTTCAAAAATATTCAACAACAATCGGCCCAATGGTTCACAAAAGGCCTTACTCTTTTAATAATACTGAATTTATTTCTTAATTTGTTGTTAAATCATTTCCCTAAATCAAATATAATTTGCGTTTAGTAGTATTAGAAACCTTTTGCTATACCTACGATCTACAAACTGCGAAGAAAAATTAAATTCAAATACAAAATCCGTCATAATAATTCTTCTTTTTTCATAAAAAAACAAACCAGTCAAGGAATCTACTGCTGTTTTTGGACTTTCATCAACAAATCTTGCAGAACATCGAACAAAAGTCTGACAAAATCCTTGATCAGCTCCAGCAAGTCGACGGATTGTTCAAGAACGCACACAGTAAGTAAACACAATGACCCACAGACAAACCATTCTTCAACTTAGCTTATTTCAATTCCAGAAAGAAGCATCGGTGCTTGTTACCACAAACCAAGGCACGATGTTGCTTATTATTTTTGTTAAATCAAATAGAAAAACTCAAATTTTATAGAAAACTTATTTCAATGACGTAACAAAACACTTTAATGAGAAATGGAATCAATAGTTATGAAAGCAGGATGAACTTGGCAGCATGAGCTAACTTAGCTCTGGCTTTGATTTTCTCTGAAGAAGATAATATCATCGGCAATGATACTTGTGCTGGGCCTTTGATTGCCTTGTTGGTCTGTGATTTCACCATAAGTCAATTTGCCTTGAACCAATGTTCGTTGGCCTTTCTTCAGGTATTCCATTACTGTGTCCCGAAGAGCTGGCTTAAAGACAACCACACGATGCCATTCGGTGCGTTGAGCCCAATCACCATTCTCATATCTACATTAATACAAATTTCATAACAACAGTGCAAGATAGAATAGAGACAAACTAACTAAAAATTGAAAGACACTCACTTGTAATTGTTGTGTGTTGCTACGGAAAACGTGACCACAGGATGTTCCTTGTTGCCTTTCAGTTGGGGATCGGCACCAACACGTCCCAGAATAGTGACAGTATTTATTGCTAAAGAAAAATTCCATTTCAAAATCTAATAAGACAATTGGTTCTACCTTGTGGTCTAACTTACTTTTTTCAACTTTTGGAGGACTGGAAAAACATCTGGAGACAACATTCCTAGCCACAACTGGTGCGAACTGAAATATTTTCAGATAGAGTAAATTTGATTCTGAGTAAATTAAATAAATGATATACCAATTTTGTAGCTGAGATTAATTGCATTTTGAGGTTTGATTATAAGGAAAATCGAAATGCCGGTAAGGTACAAAAAGAATCACTACGTAGAAAGCAGACGGAACGTTAGTTTTTGTAAATTGTGAAATGACAATTCTAACCTGAAAAAGTGAAAATGTCAAATTTACACTTTTGGAACGTGGAATGTGGGCATGTTCGTAAATGTATAATTCTTCTGCATAGCAAGGACATGAACCGATTTGAATATTTGAAAAGGAACGGTAGCGTCATCTATGAGGGATAATTTACCATAATTATGGTGAACTTAGAAGCAAATAAATTGTATTTCTATTAAATACACAGGCTAGACTTTTGAAGGATTGGAGGTTATTTAAAATGCAGTTTTTGTAGTTTTTTATCTAATAGTAAACACCAATATCATTGAAACAAATTTAAGTTTCTAAGTGAACATAGAGTTTGAATGTACGTGTCATACAACACACTCATTTGAGAATTTTTAGAACCAATTTTTGCAAGCTGTAAAGAAACACCCCAAAAATGGCCTCCTTGATAATGTACTTGAATCTGTCAAAATATGACAACTTAAAATTTAAGATGATGTGATTGTTATTTATTTAAAAACGGAAGTTGTTTTTTTTTAGATTTTAAAGAAGTTTGATTTTAAATATTTCTGAAACATCACATTGATTGAAGTTAATTGATTAATTAATTATATTTGCAATCATTTTTTTTCCTCGGAGTGAATTATGAGGAAATATGTATTAATTTAATTTAAATAAATAAACAAATGTTAAATTATAATTCAATAAAACATTCACATTGATAAGGCTCATTCTGCCGTTTCATCGTGTTCTTATTTTTTAATACAAATTGTCGATTCATTTCCCTACGTATCGTATTTTTAACCATGAACTTCACGTTGAAGCTCTTTTATAGGGAGACAAGCTAATCTTTTTAATGCCAAAAGATGGCGCTTGAAAATGAATTATATTTTTTACTCCAAACTAACAAGAGTTGCTAAAACTGAATCACTTTTAAGGAAACTTACATGGTAATAAGAATCAACATAACATTGGTACAATCAAAAACATGTCTTTGTCTTATTCGGGCCAAGATTATTTATTTGCTTAAAAGATTAATACGAACAGATATTTAAAGGGATTATGGATAACATAGTTTTTTAAAAGATGATTTCATAAATAAAATAAGGAATTTTCTGGCTTGAATCGAAAGATCCTTTTTGCAATTAAAGGTAGTTAGGAATTAATTTTCGTATATAAACCTCCTTTGAGCATCAAGCAACTTATTTAACAACTGATTGGGCTGTTTTGAGAGAAATCTTTTCAAAGGTGATTTAATATCTCGTCGTCTTTTGATATTAAGTAAGGACAAACAAAAATACTCTCAACTTAATTAATAAATCTTGAATAGCAATACATATTAAGATTTATCGAAACTTTGCAATAATTATGGGAAATCCTATGCATTTGTAACGGAAAAAATTAAAAATTATCTAGTGTCACCAATCGTGACCACAGACGTTTTTTTCAGCAACGCAATACACAATATTTAATATTTACTGTGGTTTTTTATTTAAGCAGTTAAACAATGCAAAATTTAATATATTATTGAAATAAAAGACATTTACAAAAAAATATAAGCTAGCGAGCGCTAAAAAACTTCGTCTCCTTCTCTCGGTGGCTGTTGCAATTTTAAAAACCGCGCTTCCAATCACAATTCTCCCTGCAGTTCTCATTTATGTCTGGGGCCTCTTTTAGTCTGTTCAGCTTGGTGCTTAGTCTGTTGACGTTTAGATGCCGTTGTTGGCGACATCTAGATTAACAATTTTTTGGTACGTTTGGCAACAAAAAGTTTGTAAAACTTGATGAACATGACAAGCTTCCAAACAAGGGATTTTTGGCAAACGTCATTTTACGCTTCCACGAGAAATTATTTGTGAGAAATGTCAACTCATAGCTTAGCATTTATTCCGTAATTTAATAAATCCGAGGAACAAAGGAGGCACTTGACTAAAAGAAGTCACAAATTCAACGATTGAGATTGAGAGATTGGAAAACATTCGAATAAACCTCCAAGGAAAGGTTTACTAGAGGATGAAATAAATGTTTACTAGGTGATGTAAAAGAGTGAAACATAACCTAAACGAATTTGAAATTGACATGTATGTTACATATGTATTTAGAAAAGTTCAGGTTCACTTCGGATTGTAGCGCCATCTTTAAGTTAATATGCAATTTTTTTATAAAATCTGTTTAAATGAACCCTAATTAACCCGTTTATGCCGGAAATAAAATAAAACATTTTTGGCTTTAAGTATGCTAAGTAAAAAAAATCATCTTCTATAAAAGATGCATTTAAGGAATACCTAAAAGAGTCAGAATATGCCAAGATATGTATATACATATGTGTATACTTATGTATGTACGTATTATTCAAAATATGTAAAAACCTTTTGGTGTGTGTTATTCCATAAGAAAAATCCTTCAATCATTCAAAACAAAACAAAAACAGCATCCATTATTGGCCGGGGTCATTGGCATCATAAGCACTTGACTTTTAAAATGTAAATCATAGAGTCCAAACTATTTGCATCTGACGTTCAACTCCTTGACACCTTGACCCAAATTCTGAGCACCAAAACTTACTAGACAGTCTGATGATGGCAACAGCAATACATCCATAATAATAATACTAAAAAAAATCACGAAACCAACACCTTCCCCCTCCACCTTTACCTTCCATTCCCCCTACCACTCTTTCTCCAAAAAATACAACCATCTGTCTTTATAGTAATGGAAAAAATTGGAGGCAAAACTTGGACTCGAAACTTTTGCTGAAAATAAAGAAAGACAAAAAAAATATATGTATATAAAATTCTTTCACCAACTCTCCGGCCATAACTTATTGTATGTAAGCAGCTCGTAACAGGAAGAAGAAAAATATACACATAAATACATACATACTTCAAATCAAAAAAAGGCTCGTCTCACTTCGAAATATACTAAAAGAACACCAACCCGCCTGTACCGCTACTGCCAGTGCCAGTGCCATCGCCAGCACCACTTCACCCCCAACCCGGACGAGGGTGATTGATTGCAAGGGAAACTTTTTCAAGGGTAAGACTGCTGCGTATATTCTCGTACTCGTATACAACATTATACAGTTCTCATTTTGCTTAGAATCCATCCTGAATACCGATATCCTGGCATCTCCGACCAACCGACGACTACGACACCGACCGACACCAACCGACCCGACGACGTGCTATATCGTAGCGAGCGTGATACTGCTGGTGGTTGATTTAAGTCCTCTGACTGTTATGCAGGATAATACCCGGTGTGTAGAGAACGTTATTATTTTGATATACACACACTAACACTCCGATATTATTGATTGAAGCCGTATTGTAAGAATATAAACCATAAAGCCATCTAACGGTCGGGAGAAGAAATAATTTTTAGATCTGCAGTAAGAACTAAAGATTTAACAAATCCTTCAAGAGTCATGAAAAGTGTTTCCAATTTTGGCCGTTCGGATCTGGCATAAAATTGTAGGTCTCCTCTATCCCTGACATAACAAGCACACAGGAATAGCTGAGAGTTGTTGTAACCCAATAGGATCTGGTTTCTTACGAACTCTAGTGCTGCCAAATTCGGTATCATGTTACCCTGAACTTTTTACCCCTTCTATCTGTGAACTTTTTACCCCTTCTATCTGTCAATTTTGTTTCGGAGACATTTAAAACAAAAACTTTATATGTCCACAAAATATGACAATTTCCATTTAATAAAGAAAAATATGTACAGCTTCAGGATCATTATAATTTATAACAAACTGGTTGGGGATTTATTTAGTTTTGTTTTAAAAAATTTTGGCTGGCAGACCTTTTACCATACCTTGGAC
Source organism: Scaeva pyrastri (assembly GCA_905146935.1). Lineage (NCBI taxonomy): Eukaryota > Metazoa > Arthropoda > Insecta > Diptera > Syrphidae > Scaeva > Scaeva pyrastri. The sequence goes on along the minus strand of LR989927.1, from coordinate 38,284,865 downwards.
TGTCAGTTCGACAAACCTGGTTTGTGATTTAAGAGAATCTAATTATTGTGAAGATTATTTTTAATTTAGAACTAATTCATTCACATTTGGAAGCAGTTCGCTTCCCAATACCTTATGCATAAACAAACCCATTTTTTTAACCGTTTCATACAGAAGAGAGAGAGAGAGCAACAACAAAATGAGTTTGGCGATCTTTAAAATTTCATATGGAAATGGAAGGTGTTGATGGCCTGGAATCTGGAATAAATCAAATGTAAACACAAAACTGCTATGACAGCTGCATTTCCAAGAGACATGATCGACAATTTAATGTCGTTTTCAATTGGCAATCCGGAATGAGAAGTAGAAGCAGAATCCCAATTGAACACTTTTGTGAATTCTGAAAAATTTGAAGTTTGGTGTGTTTTGCAATCTTGGTAGTTTTGCAATCTTGGCTTTTTGGAAAACTCCTGCAATACAAAATTAACTACATCACTTGAATCGTCATCAATTGATAAAGAAGATGAGGAAGACGACTCCAACAATGTTTCTAACAAATTAGGAACAATTGCTAAGATATTGTCAATATTATCATCCATTTTTAAATATGTAGTTTAGTTTTAATTTCAAGCAATCACTTCACAGTTCGCACAATTTGTTAATTCAAAAATATTACATTTGTCAAGTGTGACATGTAAAATCTTTGAATGTGTGTGTGATTCTGTTTTTACTTCTGACTTCAAATCCAGAAGAGAAATCTCTTCTTTTTCAGAATTAGAACTGTCACTTTTGCCCAATTGAACGCTTTGAGAATGCTTTTTTCTGATTCCAGATTGCCAATTGAAAACGACATAAGACTTATGGGGGACTGATTCCAGAGATTAAATATCAGCCTTACTATTTCAGAATAATGAAGATATAAGTAGTTGTCGTGTTAAGGTCGACTTTTTAATCCTTTCAAACCCTCAACTTAGGAGAGTGACATTAAACCATGTCTTAGTTGTGGCGTTTAATATTTTTCATTCATACGCCAGAAACACTGACATAACGACACAATTAAAATGTCAAATGAAATTGACATTATGACAACAAACTTCACAACACAAAAGATCTGTTGAATTGTTCTACTGGTACATATTTCTTTTACTTAATGAAACTTTATGACAAAAAAAAATAATTTGAAAACTGTGATTCGTAAATCGTCCAAATTATAATTAAGAGTTTATGAAGTTACAGAAATAATCAACATTTTAAAATTCTAGGTAACCAATCATAGTAGGCGTTTTTCTTTTTTAGCTACGAGTGGGGCACAGAGCACTCAGAGCTCGCTCAGAACTGAACGTAACCTGAGCGCTCCGAGCTAATTAGGAAACACAATTGAGCACTGAACTGCCAAAAGCAATCTGTCTCTGTCTTACCACATGAACAAAAAAGTGACATTGCCGCGCTCATCTTTTTACTCCATTCCCTCGGTCATTTTTTATCGAGCTCATCGAGCGCGAGTTAAGTATCCATAGCAAAACATATTGAGAAAAAAGATAACATTATTTGTATTCAATGATATCTTTAGTCTCTAGTACAGTCTTGCACACAACGCTACAATGATAACATATGTAAAAGAGATAATATCGTTTGTATACAATGTTGGAATATTATCTCTTCTTCATTATCAAGCAAGACGATTGTACGCTTGGGTCTCCTTGTAGATAGATAAGAAAAGTATATAAATACGACTGTATGATGAATTTATGAATAGTCTTATTGTAACTACATAGTAGCCTTAAGCTCCTTTTAGAATTAGTAAAAAGTATTTCAATAATAAAGGACATAGTTCCAAATAAATATTGTTTAATTTTAAAAGTAAGAAACAAGTGTTTTAATTGGCGATCCTGCCAGGAGGTTAAATATACTTTTTAACTTCAATCGAGCGGACCTCGGGAACAAGTAGTGAAATCTAGTATAAACAGAACACTCGCGTTACCGGTTACAAGAATTACCTAGCATAGCAGGTACAAATATAGCTTCTTCGTACGAAGCAGCAAAGCAATTCAGTGAAAGTGTATATGTGGAGGAAAAAAACACACAAATTCGACGACAACAGACACGAGTTCAAAATGGAACAACTCGCAGTATTAATGGCAAGATTAGAAGCTTTAGAAACCAGGTGCAACACAGTAACACAAACCCTAGAGCACACACGCACAGAGAATGCAAGGTTAGCAGCAATAATAACTAACCAAAATCAAATAAACACTAATTTAGAAACAAAACTAAATGAAGTAAAATCTGGATTAGGCATAGTACCAAACATACCTGTGCTAGAGGAAATAAGAACCACATATACAGATGGTAGTGAAATACAGTTAGACGCATTTAAAAGCCTACCTATTTTCAACGGCGATCAATCAAATTATCGGTCGTGGCGCGAAGAAGCATCCAGATTAATGGACAGCATTAAAAACTTCAAAACACACAGTAAGTACGCAGCAGCATTGACTATAGTGAAAAGTAAAATACAGGGTGCAGCCGCGAATGTGTTAACTAATTATAACACAATTTTTAATTTTGAGGCGATACGTAACAGATTAGATTATACGTACTCTAATCAAGAACCTCTATACGTGCTACAAGACATGATGAAAGCCATCACGCAAAAAAGAAGCACACTGTCTGAATACCACGACGAGATAAATAAAAATCTCAATTTAATAATATCAAAAATCACTATGTCAGGTGATCCGCCGAATATAATCGACAGACTAATTAAAAATGCTAACGACGACGCAGTTCGTATATTCATTGATGGTATGAGTGACAACTTTACAAGAGGATCATTATATTCAGCTACAATAAATGATCTAGAACACGCATTCGCAATTGCTCGCAGAATAGAACATGATAATGTGCACAGGCATTTACATCTCACTCAAGATAAGCACCACAAAAATATGCCACATGAACGCAGAAACGAAAGAAGACCAAATTATTCGAGCCAAACAACGAATTATCAACCCCAGAAGCAATACGATAATATGCAGCAACACAATCAAGGACCACGCCTAAACCCTTTCAAGAGAAATGACGGACCACAGCCGATGGAGATAAACTCGAGACAAATTGTACATGCACAGCGACAAAATTGGAATCAATACAAACCCGATGTATATAATCCACCAGCGAAACGTGAACACAGCGGGAGTTTCAACACACACAACAGACCGCAACGATCTTATCAGCAGAACTTCAAGCAGCAGAGAGTAAATAACTCCCGACAACAACGCAGAGACGATGTCAGCAGTACATATGCAGAAGCAGATGAAACGGAATGTATGGTAAATAATAACATAAGAATAGATCATTTAAACTAGTAGACGGGTTGCCCTGCTTAAATTTAACTAGTACTATTTCTAAGAAAATTTATAAAATTCTTATTGATACTGGTGCAACCCATAATTACATTAATAGAAAATGCGATTCTAGCGAAAAAATTAAAATTAAACCTATAAAAATAAAAACAATGCATGGTTATTCTATGGTAGATACAAAGAAAGTAGTTAGGATATTAAAGAAAAATATAACATTTTTTGAATTAGAGGATATTCAGTCTTTTGATATGATATTAGGATATGAAGGACTTAAAGTTCTAAACGCGGAAATAAATTTCAGTAATATGACTCTAACTACCATAAGCAGTGTGGAATCTATTCAGAAAATTAATTACATAATTGGGGAAAATAATATTTATAAAGCAGACATAGATAGACTGATGAAGATTAATAACAGCATAGGACCGTTACCCTTTACAGATACTATAGAAGCAAGCATTAGGACGACCAATGATAATCCGGTTTATGTTAAACAATATCCATATCCCATAGCAGATAACGAATTCGTAAACAAAGAAATACAGAAACTCTTACATGACGATATAATAGAAAAAAGCCATAGTCCTTATAACAGTCCCATATGGACAGTACCTAAAAAAGGTTTGGACGAAAAAGGAAAACCAAAACGGCGCATGGTTGTTGATTTCCAAAAACTTAACGCTCACACTGTAACAGACAGATACCCCATTCCGGATGTCAACATGACAATTCAAAATTTAGGTAAAGCCAAGTACTTTACAACGTTAGATTTGGAGTCAGGTTTCCACCAAATTAAAATCAAAACAGATGATAAAGAAAAAACAGCTTTTGCTATAAATGGCGCAAAATATCATTTTAAACGAATGCCTTTCGGGCTCAAAAATGCACCAAGCATATTTCAGAGATGCGTGGACGACATTTTGAGAGACTTTGTAGGTAAATTCGTACACGTTTACATTGATGACGTATTGATATATTCTTCATCTGAGGAAGAACATATACAGCACATAAGTCAAGTATTCGACGTACTCAATAAAGCCACATTAAAAATATCTGATGAGAAAAGTAAGTTTTTTCAAGAAGAAGTAGAATACTTAGGTCACATAATCAGACATGGTAGAATCACTACGAACCCTGAGAAAATAGCAGCTATAGAAAATTTTCCAGTCCCACAAACGGTAAAGGATTTGAGAGGATTTTTAGGTCTTACAGGTTACTATCGTAAGTTTATAAAAGGATACGCAAGCATAGCCAAGCCCCTGACATTATATTTACGAGGAGATAACGGTAAAGTAAACAAAAAACAAAGTAAAAATATTAAGTTAAATCTGAATGATTCAGCATTAGAAGCGATTAGAATTTTAAAAAATTATTTGAAAGAACAAGTCGAACTTTTTCAACCGGATTATAGTAAACCATTCGAGCTTACTACTGATGCATCCAACATAGCTATTGGAGCCGTACTAAGTCAGAATAAGCAACCTATACACTTCTTGTCAAGAACACTGAGTAAGACAGAAGAGAACTATAGCACAAACGAGAAAGAGCTATTAGCGATCATATGGTCCTTACAAAAACTCAGAAACTACATATATGGTATAGCAGACTTAACCATATATACCGATCACCAGAGCCTTATATATTCTGTATCAGAAAAAAATCCCAACACAAAGCTGAAACGTTGGAAGGGAATCATTGAAGACTTTGGAGCAAAATTAGTTTATAAACCAGGAAACCTAAATCTTGTAGCTGACGCATTATCACGTCAACGCATAAATACTTCTACCATAGAAACAGCACATTCAGCTGAAAGTTCTTCTAATGATATAATAAAAACTGTGAATCAGCCTTTTAATGCATACGCTGCACAGTTCGAACTTATTGAAGATATAACAAATAATATCGAAACACAAATCTATTTTAGTAACAAAATAAGACTCATAATAAAGTTTAAGGACAAAGACTCTTTACTAAGGCAGATGAAAGAAGTTATACAACCCCAAAAGATTGTAGCTTTGCATACGAAATTTGAAAACATATACAAATATGGTGAAAACATAAAAAAAGAATTCCCACTAGTAAGATTTATATTCACACCAAGAAAACTTCAAGACGTGACAAATTTGGAGGAACAACTAAAACTTGTAAGGGTAACTCACGAAAGAGCACACCGAGGGTTACGTAACAATATACAAGAAATCTCAGAGAAATATTACTGGCCCGATCTAAATAAACAAGCAAAGAGTTTCAACAAAAAATGCATAGCATGTCTATTTGGAAAATATGAAAGAAAACCTATCAGAGAACCTCTGAATAATTCAGAAATACCAACACATGTGGGAACACACATTCATATGGACATATACTTCAACGACAAGTATACTTTCCTTGTAACAGTAGATAAGTATTCTAAATATACAATCCTTCGGGAAATCGAAACTCGAAACAGACTGTACGACGTTATGGAAGAGGTCTTATCTAATTATTTCCCAAAATGTGAACGACTCATGACAGATAACGAGAAGGGATTCAAAACAGAAATGGTGAACCAAATGTGTTTGAAATACAACATAACTAAAGTAGAAACTCCAGTATACAGATCGACAGCGAACGGTCAGGTAGAACGTGTAAACGGTACAATAACTGAACTGTCTAGAATATTCACAATTCAGAATAAAACAAGACTTATCGAAGAAATATTTAGAACAGTGCGTGAATTAAATAATTCTATACACTCAGTTACCGGTTTGAAACCTAGAGACATTTTCTTTAATCAAAATAAATATAGCAATAGTGAAATTATAATAAATAAACTAAACTCAGCATCCAAAAAAGTGATCGAACGTCTAAATAAAGGAACTCGACACAGAGAGTATAAAAAAGGAGATAAGATAATGGTAAGAATCACAGGTCTTAGAAAGAAATCTAACGCCAGATACATAACAAGAATAGTAGAAGAAGATAAAGGAGACACTGTAATCTCTAAAGAAGGAATAAAAATTCACAAGGATAACATAAAGAATTATCATTTTTCAGATGACGAAAATATTAATATTCCTAACATTACTAGGAATTGTACAGAGTCAAGAAGGGCAAGGAAACGTTCAAATAACTGAGTTACTAAACAAGAAGTTTATACTTACGCAAACAGATGACGTGTATTTATTCAAAGAACAAACTTATTTGTTACATGCCACCAACCTGACTTCGATATTTCAACCTTACGTAAATATCGTAACTAGTAAATATCAACCTACACAAGAAGAAAAAATTTGGTTAAGTAAAATTAAGAATTTAGCAGACCAATTACAAGAACATACTAGGCATACTAGATCAATTAACTTTTTAGGAACAGCTTTCAAATATGTGTTTGGTAATCCTGACCATTATGACTTAGTTAACATAGAAACGAGTATAAATAATCTCATAGAAAACAATAATAAACAAAAAACTATAAATTCTAGATTTGAACAAATTTTGCAACAATTCGAAGGTCAGAGCCTTAAAGAACATTTAGTAATAGAACAAGTGTACGAACAATTATTATTATTGACCAGAACAATTAATGCAGCAAAAAATAATGAATATTTATCAGAAAGCCTAGACTTAGATGACATTAAAAATATTATTCAACATGAAATAATTCAAGTACCCATAATAAATATACTTCAGTACTCTAAAATATTATTAGCTAGAACTGATGAATTCTTCATCACAATATATAAATATCCAGTTCTAATTAAATCATGTAAATTGTATAAAGTAACACCTTTAAATTCAAAACATGGAAAAATCATTACAGATAAAACAATTGCCTTATGTAACCAAACTTATTTAAGAACAAGAAATTGTCAAAATCATCTAAGTAAAAACATTTGTGAAAATAACTTTGAAGAAGAAAATTGTCTTATTCCACTTTTAAAGAATATAACTTCAAAATGCAACATTAAACAAGAATACGATTACGACTTAGAAATTGAATCCGGTGTTATGTTATTAAGCGGTAAGCATAAGTTAAATAATCAAACAATTAATGGTATAAACTTAGTTACTTATGAAAATACTATAAATCTAGACGATAAAATATACAAAAACATGCATAAGCAAATTAAAGAAGTTATATTAAGAAATCATAATTCAGAGTCTTACATCGACCAAATAATTAAAGAAGATACAATGTACAAATTCGATAACATAGATACTTTAAAAAAACTAATTATTCCTTTTGAAGAAAAACCGATATTATCAACTATATACACAATTGTAACACTGATTGTTATTCTAGCATTTACGTACGTAATGATAAAAACTATACAATGTATAACAGATCGTCAAAAACAAAAAAAGATTGACGCATATAACAAAACTTATGAAAGAGAAATGTTAAAAATAGCGTCGAAAAATCGAGACGATTTCGTTTAACAAGGGGGGGAGTTAAGTATCCATAGCAAAACATATTGAGAAAAAAGATAACATTATTTGTATTCAATGATATCTTTAGTCTCTAGTACAGTCTTGCACACAACGCTACAATGATAACATATGTAAAAGAGATAATATCGTTTGTATACAATGTTGGAATATTATCTCTTCTTCATTATCAAGCAAGACGATTGTACGCTTGGGTCTCCTTGTAGATAGATAAGAAAAGTATATAAATACGACTGTATGATGAATTTATGAATAGTCTTATTGTAACTACATAGTAGCCTTAAGCTCCTTTTAGAATTAGTAAAAAGTATTTCAATAATAAAGGACATAGTTCCAAATAAATATTGTTTAATTTTAAAAGTAAGAAACAAGTGTTTTAATTCGCGCCCCAAGCGAGCTCGGAGATAAAAAAGAAACACAAACTTTTGGCTCCGAGCTAAAAAAGTAACACAGTTCTTTATTTGACAGCTCGGTTCCCCGCTCGGAGCTAAAAAAGAAAAACGTCTAGTGAGTTTTCCAATGTTTTTGCTGTCACTTTTGATTTTGACATATTTGTTAAGGGTTCTCGAGGAAAAGTTCCAATAATTTTGAAACTCAGCTTAATCAAGTGACTCGAAGAGTAGGTCTGCATCCATAATGTGAAAGTACATACATATATGTACATGAAAAAAAATCATATTCGCAAGGGACAGTACTTGCTTTTGCGTTGTGCGTTTCCCTGTGGGAGCCCTTTCGCAGAGGCCAACTTTGTAAAAAGCAAGTTCCAGTCAACGCAGATGGATTGCAATTCGAATTGAAAAAGCTGTCAGCGATCACGGTTTAAGTCGGAGGGTTTATTTTAAATTTTTTTTTATTATCCTCCCAAAAAATGCCTCCGTTTAGTTGGAGCCACTTTGGTCAGCATCAACACCAGTTCCATGGCCAGCAACAAAGATTCCTTGGAATCGTTATATTGTGAGAAGTGACAATAAATGTTTATAGGGTTCCGCATTCATTTTGTTCGGTTTGCTGCGTGCACATTGTACAACCCTTAAAAAAACATGACCATAACCCAAAACCATAACCCACACCTGGACATAGACGGACAAGGAGGCAGGAGGCAGGTGCTATATGGATCCTTATGGCAGTCAGCAGGCAGGCAGCTTTCTATGCTAGGTTGGTGTGGTTATAAATTTGTTCGGTCGTTTTTCCTTTATTGAGCACTTGTAGCTCATTTTATCTCCTACTTCTCCATCTCTGCCCTGATGGACAATTTCTCTTCTCTCTCTCTCTCCAGGGAGATGACCCAGAATATGGACGGCTGTCATAGTCATAGTCCATGGCTCAAAGTACACATACATACATCTGCTCCTGCATACATTCAAACATATATACATACATACATACATACATATCAATCGAAAAAGCAATGGAAGTTTCGGGATGTAGGATATATAGTACAATTGTTTGTATTATGCTGGATAAACTGACATGGTTACGGGGCAGGGTGAGGGGGCACATGGAGGGATGGGATGACACAAAAAGGGGGCGTAATGTGCAATGTGTATGTATGTATGATGGATTGTCTGTCTGTAGTTATATTGTGTGCCGGTGAATTAAATTGGTCAAAATGAAACATCGGGCAGGAGAAGTAGGATCATTGAATGGCATTTATGAGGAGTCAGTCCAGAGAAGGGATGGAGGGTGAAGTTTGGGGGGGGGGGGGGTTAGTTCATTTGGATGGAATACTGAAGTGAGGAATGAGTTTAAACACAAAATGTGTAGCAGTGTGTTTAAATTTGCAGCTATAGGCCCGGTTGATTGGAGTGCACATATTTTGATTGAAATGATTTTTAAGCTTTAATATTAAAGGCTTGAATTTTACCCTATACCCTATATACTCGTGTGGGTATCACTATAAAATTTAAATTTTTTGTTTTTGCAGTGAGTTTACATCGAAAATGATTTATTTTTAGTAGGTGGGTTGGGACATAGTAATTATGAGCATATATATTTTTAAATTTCCAGAGAATCAATTATTGTTTCAAGGGGATTATAGGTTAGAGAGGATACTCCTTCCATTCTTCGATTTACATTTTCGGTCCAAAGAAGCTTCGATCAATTAAACTTCAACTTTTGTATTCAAACACAATCACAGTTTAACGAAAGCAGAGTACATATATGTGCGTGTGTTTTTTTTTTTAAACTCACGTGAGTTGTTGAAAGTCTTGAACATTAAATTCCAAAATTAAGGTTTTTGGTGAACCAAAGGACTTTTTCAATAAAAGGCAACCCTTAAATCTGGAAAACAGTAAACGCAGTTTAAACAACTACATACTCGTGTGTGTATAATTTGTAATTTGATCCTGTTCTTTATTAACATAGCTTCATTAGAAGCTGCAGTCAAGGAAATAGATTCACATGGTAAGAAATACTTAAGGAGGGAAATACAACAAACTCGCTACCTTACCTACCTTAAGAAAAATCTTTTTCCTTTAATTTTGAGTGAAGTCAAAGGGACTTATTGGGAACCTCCAGTTTTTTTTTCAAAAATTATTCTGATATCGTGAAATCTAAAGCACCTCGATTTTGATTTTTCGATATCAATAAAATCTGACGAAAAGTTTTGAGCATTATTCACTTAGGGATTCAATTTTCGAAATACAGGAACGCACTCGCGTTAACCGTCATATTTTTACACTGATTTTTAAAATTATTACAAACGGCGAAATATCAACATTTTTGGTTGGCATTATTTATGTGATTTGTTCTGCATTTTGGGACAAAAATTAAAAACAAATTAGTTGGTAGTTTTTGAATGCAAAATATTCTTTGCTTGCACTTTAAGCCATCTGTTTTCTTTTCCAACTTAAACATATTATTTTTTATATTAAAACTTAAATATTTAAAGATCGCTATTTTTAAACCTCATAACTTGTAGTTATGTAACTGAATTCTTTAGACGATTATTTTATATATCAAGAAATTCAAACTTGAAACTTGCAAAAGAATCAATAATTTTATGATTACCAACAAAACAAAAACACCACTTAAGAATAAACCGATTTAAAAGCAAAATTGATTTATTTTTTATTTAAAAAAATGAAATGGTGTTTTTGTTCTTTTTAACATTTATCAATAAAGTTTTTGATAAAAAGCTTTAAATATACAATTAACATCCAAAATATTAATAAACCAAAGTAAAGAAGTTCAGTTTTAAGCTGAAAAATCAGCTGATATTGTATTAATTTGACAAAAATACACTTGACTTAAGTAAGTAAGACAGTAAACTGTCGAAAATATACCTACAATAATTGGAAGCTGTTAATTTGTTTTAATTACTTCATCTTAGCTTCAATTGAATACATAAATGCAAATTGATTTGAGTTTCACTCCCTTGAAACATTTCTGCTTTTGATAAGAAGTACATTTTTTGCAGATATTCGAAATTTGCCTTATATTTACATAAATACTTTCTGTTTTTTGAACTTCTTGAATATTTATCCATTACTACTCTTTTGCTCTAAGTCTCGCATAAGCATTTAACGAAGTTCGGTCTAAGACGATTTTATAAAATACATTTTCTAAATATGTATCTACTTTAACTGCAACAAGTTCATCTTAAGGAAACTAATAGTACTTACCTTATAACTTAAACACTGATGGTGACTATATCCCATTCCTTAAGTAATTGATCCGTCTTGATGTTTTTTCACGTTTCATCAACAGGATTTCTACAGTAAGAAGATAATTTATAGTAGAAAATCATTTATCTCGATAAAACAGAGAAGGTATTTCTTAAGCTATAATTCGATTCTATCTAACAAATCTAAGCAATTACTATTTATTCTCCAATATATTATTTTAGTTCTAATGCAAAGTTTTAAAAGAATGAGTGGTTTTTAGTACTTAACAAAACTTGAAATGAATGCAAATGTAATAACTTTTAATTTGTATATTCCTTCAAAAATCTTTTTATAAAAAAATAATAATTTAATTGTTATCCGTTGAACTTTCGAGTTCTATTCTATTTCCCCACAAATGTATCTACACCTGCACACATTTCCATGTTTTGGCATTTTCACATTTCCATGTCAGTTTAATCTATATATCTACATTTATTCCATATTTAAGAGGCGTTACTTAAATTTGTCTCAACTTCAATTCAATCAAGTTGATGTTTAGCATTTAAACCTATAAAAATATTTATATGGTGCTACTTGTAGGTTCTTAAAAATATTCTAGCCTGAAAACCTTAAATTTTCGAAAAAAGAACACGCAAGAATTTATAACAACGAAGCTTGTACATTTTATCATACATTTTAGCATAACGACAAAATTGCAGTTGAATTTAATCAAGATGAATCACGGGTGCAATTAATGATGGACAGAAAGCTCAGTAAAAATCCCATGTTCCTTTTGTCGATGTTAAAATAGCTGTTCTCCATTTCTTATCAAAAGGTGCAAATTTTGTTGGTGGTTTCGTTTTGAAGTAAAATATTTCAAAATAAGTCTTAAGGTTTTCTCTTGCATTAGATTACCATAACAAACACAGTTTATTGTATCCCTAGCAAAGAATTTTGAGAACTAAGAAGTCTTGTTTTAGCGGAAGCGGATCAAAATTATCGGTTTACGTGATTTGCTACACTTTTCGTGAATATGACTTCCTGGCGCTATCATTTTTTTTTTTTCAATTTCCTTTCCATTTTTTTGACCTCTTACTGGCCTGAAGTCTTTCAGCTTTTGGTAGAAAAAGTACGAATTATATCACAAAGAAGTCAATTTTTTACTTTTATTTTTATTAAATATTAAAGCCACATGAACCATAATGGTAACCATTATTTTGAAAATTTTACAATCACTTATCATTTTAACCGTTGCCTTGAAAGGTTATATGATAGAAGAATATTTAATCAATTGAAAGCCTCACTGACTGACAGAATGATGATCAACTTAAATTATTCTACAGGATGTCCCACAGTCACCACCACAGGGGATAATTGTGGCTCCTGTTTTAGGTTTAAAACTATAAGCTAGTTCAAAGTGAAGCGAAAAATGTTCACAGTCCTGGAACGGTGACTTTGAGAATGAGGTCAAATATATAAAATAAGTCTCATAAGGATAAATACTACAACTGGCCAATTATGTAACTCTATCATTTCTATTTATTAATCCCTACACAGATTCTTTCATTGACTTGAAGCATGAGACGGAGATTCCATTCGCGCATAGTCAAATAATGTTTGCAAAACCTCTCCATAAGATCCTTGTACCTCAAAAAATTCTCAAAACAGTAAAACGAGTTCTGGACAAGATTCCTTATTGTATATGATGGTATATAATGTAATAACACAGCACACTCTGAAGAAAATGTTTAAACCGCATCCAATCTTCCCCAAACGTATAGCAGTTGAACGAACCATTGCTTTCGAAATTGCGAAATAAAAACAATTTTATTTTTTTTAATTTGAAAAATAATAAATTGGATTTATTTTCTTTTGTTGTTGTATTTTTGTTGCTTGTATTTTTTTTCAACTATTTTTTTTTTTTGTAATATCAAATAAATATTTTTATTTTTTTTTAATATAAAACTAGGTTTTGTTTTTTGTTTATAAATAAAATACTAATTTTCACTTATAATTTGATTTTTTATTATAACATATCTCTCAATATAATGTCTTTAAATATAATATATCCTTTTTATTTAATACTAATATATTTATAATTAATATTTACAATCAAAAATTTAGCTATATAATCTTAATGGGCTTTAAGTTTTTTCTATTTACAATGTATTTACGTTTATTTTGTGTTAATTGTTAATTCTTTTCGTATAATACATATATAGTTAAAAGTTTTACATATTATTTAATTTAATTGAAATTTGTTTTTTGTTATTTGTTATTTTTTGAATTTTGTTTTTTATTTTCTGTTTTCATGTTTAGCATTTGAGTTTTGTTTTTAAATTACAAAAAAGAGAGACAATGTGCAAGAAGTGTTCCATTTTTGAAATTGAAAATTTATTAAGGTTACATTTTAGAAAATTACAACTTAAATTATATTGCTATCGCATTTCACGAACAAAATTCATTTTTCTTGAAATTATATTTTACAGATAATACTCTCCATTTAATAATAGATTTTCATTAATACTTAAATCCTCATTACTATAGTTTATTTTGAAAATTTGAATCCAATCAGAAGCCGAAGGACAATGCTAAACAGAAAATACCAATTCGAAGTTGAACTTCGTTAAAATCGAAGTTAACATTACTTTATTTTAAGTTTTCACAACCTGAGCAATATTACAATTTTTTTGTATTGATTGAACAATAGTTTAACGGTTTTGTTTGTTTTTGACAAGTAGAATAATAGCAGTAGCTGCCAAATGTTTAACAACTAAATCATATCAGGAGCTTGTGAGGTCACCGCACTACTCTATTTTGATGTTGTTGTTGTTGTAGAAACCATTTAGACGATAGAGACAGTTCAAAAGCTAGTTTTTGCGAAGCAGAACTTGCCGTTGAGTGCTTTGAACTTACGCAGGGCGGGTATGTTCACTAGGTAACTTTAAAGTTCAGTCTTACAACTGATACTAACTGCCAACCATTATGTGAGCCGGATGTTCCAGCTCATTGTCGTGGACGGACGAATATCGCGAAGCACTTAACGCCGATACTGGTGAAACGCTTTTGAATAGGTCGTCTGAGGAGAGTTTGCAGGAGGGCACAAGTTCGGTGAATTCGGAGCCCAGGCCGAAGTCCATGTCTAGGAATCCATATTCCCAAGATGATGCAGCTGCGGCCGCCGCAAATGATGACGCTGAAGATGAGGTCAGGGAATATGTTGACGATGATATCGTTGAAAGTGTGGTGAAAGTTGTGGGCGTGCCACTCGATAATGGACTAGTCATGGAGGACGATGTTGACACGGAACTGCTATTGTTATTGTTTTGCAATGAAGACGCTGTAAATGTGCCACTGATTGAAACCGTCGATGAGTTAAGAGAGACGGGCGTTGCCGCTGGCGGACTGGTTGATGATGTGGCAGGCGGCAGGATTGTAAATAAGTCATTATTGTTCAGGGGATCTAGTGCCGACTGAGAGGATAAGCTCAAGACAGAGCTCCAGTTGATGGAACGATTCGAGTCGTCCTCGCCGTATCCTGAGTCATTATCACTAGATGTCGTTGTATTTGAAACTGGTGTCACCGGAGTGGGTGCAACTGGACTGGGTATGGCAGGAAAGGGTGTCGCTCTGCCGGACTGTGATTCCCGGAAGGGATAGTGATCGTAAGGGTGCAGCGATTCACCGCTGTTGCAGTGCGTTTGTTGCAGATGCTGATGGTGTTGCTGCTGAGGGTGTTGCTGAAGCGGATGTTGCTGTGGCTGGTTGTTGAAAAGGCTAGATTTGGACATGGCATTCATGTAGGGCGACTGTTGCGTACAATCACCATTGCGGCTATCAGCTGGCTGCTGTTGACTATGGAACTGGTTGTGTTGTTGTTGTTGTTGATGCTGTTGCTGCTGTTGTTGTTGGTGTTGCATTTGGTGGTAGTCCAGACTCGTTACCCTCGCACAACCCATTACTGGAGAGTAATCCCCACTCACATTGTTTGTTTGCTGTTGGTGCTGCAAGCTTTGCTGATGTTGCAGATGCTGCTGTTGCTGCTGCTGTTGCTGATGGTGATGATGGTGACTATTGTGGTGATGGTGGTGCTGGCTGTTTCCATGATGCGGGCCATGGTGGTGCAGATGGCTTTGATGTGGATGGTGTGGATGGTTGAGATGATGTTGCTGCTGCTGTTGGTGCATTTCTTTTGCTTCGGACTCAATTTCCCTATCGATGTATTTTAATGTATTGCAGATAAGCACCGAACGGTATAAGGATTGTTCTGAGACTTGACGGAAGCGGGACAATTTGAACATAGACAGGTTACGGATCTTCAGTCGAACATCCTTATAGCAGTTCTTATTTGTATTGCACCATGTGCCAGCACGACCATCACAGCATCGTTTCAAAGGATGCCTTGCATCCATTCCATTGCTATTTCCACTAACCATTCCAACACTACTTTGATTTGGCAAACTACTAAAGTTTGTAGGACTGCAACCCAACTCAAGGTACGATTTGCCATTCTCAGCACAACGAATCGTCTGTTGTGGAGGTGGATACGCAGCCTCAGGAGGCACATAGAATCCATTTTGACCCGTTGAGTTGTTCCACTGCTGTGAAAATCCTGAATTAGGAGTCATTCTTAAGTGTTGATTGCCCGTTCGCGAACAATTTTGCTGAGGGAAAGGTTCCGAATAGTAGTTTGGTCGGGTATTATAACCATTGGCAGGAGAGTAGTTACGTTGCAAAGCAGCTGGATTGCCTCCTGCTCCAGGATTACCTGCAGCAGCACCATTACCACTTCCACCATTGGCTGGAGGACACGGGTGATATCTTAATGGACAGTACGTAGGAATGATACTCTCCTCTTCTTCGTAATCATCCTCGAAATCGTCATCATCATCGTCCATCTCATCTGTACTCAAAAGTGTCGTTGCCAGTGTCGAACGCGTCGAAATACTACCCCATGGATCGCTAGGAACAGCAACCGCTTGAAGCTTCGAGATACAATCTACCGGCTCTGAGGTATGCCACGGCTCACACGGTACCGCTGCCACTACTTCCAATTTAGCAATACTATCTTCGCTCGACGCTGTTGATGTTGCGCAGTTTGAAGTTGCTATAGTAACCGGATTACCGTTGCTCGTTGCTACTGGCATCAGCGCTGTTGGAGCACTATTAAAAACTTTGTTCTCATCACATGTAGCTGAGTTTTTGATCAAATTTCCAGCTGCTGCCGGTGCAGAGCTATTCGTTGA
The DNA here is from genome assembly GCA_905146935.1 of Scaeva pyrastri. Lineage (NCBI taxonomy): Eukaryota > Metazoa > Arthropoda > Insecta > Diptera > Syrphidae > Scaeva > Scaeva pyrastri. The sequence continues at coordinate 38,268,239 of LR989927.1, read as the reverse complement.
AGAGGAATTTCCCATAATTGTTGTTGGTGCTACTGTTGATGCTGTTTCATTGCTGTTGTAATTATTGCTACTAGTATTGTTATTATTGTTGTTTATAGTTGTTGTAGTGGTCGTCGTTGACCATCTGCTAGTCTTCACTGGTGGCGGACAATTAGTATAGGCATTAGCATCCTTGCTATCAAATGTTATCTCATGTTTCCGCTTAGTAGCGGCAGTTGCTTGTAGACCCATTGCTGAATTAATCTGCAAGAAAACAACGAGAAAAGTGATTTTTAAAAATTTGAATTCGAATAAACGGAAAAAGGAAATAACGGTTAAAAGAGTCCTGCCAAATTGCGCCAAAAAATGAAACAAAAAAAGACTAAATAAAAATAAATGCAAATTGAAAAAAAGCTCTCGCTCACTTTCACTACCATTTCACAAATAAATTATCAAGGGTGACATGCCACATGATATATTTATTGATCCTCGTCCTGAACACACACACACACAGCCACTCCCACACCAATATCAGAGTGCGAAATGTGTCTCGGTATAATATTTTGCCGTTCTTTTTGTTGTTGTTGCTGCTGCTGCCGCTGTTCTGTTGGTGTGTAAGATTTAATACATCTAATAAAAATAAATGAAGCAAGAATTTCCCGCCAGGCTTTTTTGCCACCACAGACAATTCGTTTGGGAAAACGAAAATTGGAAGAAGGGCTATAACGTCTCCAGCTCCAGCTCCAGCATCTCTACGTTATGTCGTCGTTCTTTAGATATACAATTTGATCCACAAGAGAGAAGCAACGACAAAACCAAAAACAAAAAAAAAAAATGTTATCAACGAAATGGATAAGACTGCGAAGACGATGACGACCAAAGCAGGCAGTGGGAGCATTGGCAGCTCCAGCACCAACCAAGGAGAATATAAACGAGCCAGCAAATATACGTACTTACATATACATATATGTATGTATACGAGTACGTATAAAAAATAATAATATCGAAGGAGACTCCAAACCTACCCTCCTCCTCTGAATGAAAACGAAAATACGTAAAGGACAAGGTACTATATTCGTATAGGTATAAAGATTCTGAATTGAAGAAGAGGAGGAGGGTGGCAGCGACGACGACGTTGGAATGAAAAAAAAAAGAAAAAAAAAAAAACAGAAAATAAAGTAAGTTCCCTCTTCCTATCCCCATTTTTCTTATACTTTATTTTCTTATTTTATTTTTCTTTTTTGCTGCTGTGTCCTCGTTGAGGAAATTTCTTTCTTTAATATCCATCGCCATCGTCTCTCTGATATTCTACCTACTAAAGTACAAGTCGACTCAACTCAAAGCCTGAAGAGGTAGGGGACGACGAACCCATAATATCATACAGAAGAGCAGAAACAAGAAGACAGAAAATAACTCCCTTCAAAAACAACCCCATCTCACATTTATTCTAGATTCTACATCTATACCACGAGCAGTTCAGTCCTAAATCCAACAAAACACCATCATCCTACACGATACGATACGATGGCTGTGCCGTTGCCGTTGTCGTTGTCGTCGTAGTCATCGTCATAGTCGTCGACGTCGACGTTATTCCAACCCTCCATCTAGATTCGGTGAAAGGATCTACACCGAGGTCGTATTCTATCCACAGAGCACACAAATGTTCATTCCGAAATGGAAAAAGAACAAAAAGGGAGGGTGAGGTTGACACAAATCCCCCTTCCCAATCCCATCCGCCCGTCTATCTAATGCCTTAGCATTTTATAAGAACGACAGTCATATACCTACCGTCAGAATACAGAACTCTGAGTGTGTACCCATGTGTCTCTCTGTAGGGTAGAACGACCATCGTCGTCGTCGTTGTCGTCGTTGTCGTCCGACCAACGCCAACGATAAAGATGAGAACGAGAACGGGAACGACGAACAGGCATCGCATGTTATACCGATCCCAACCAACTTCTACCATCCACCATCGAAGGGAAGGCACACACCAGAATGGAATAGGGCGCCGAGCTGCGAAATACATTTACTAAATTGAAAGAGGGTTGGCAGCAATGCTATTACAAACACAGGGCGAGAATACAAAAAAAAAACACACACACATACATACAGCAACTTGAAATGGGACTAAAAGAAAAAAGGGAAAAAACCCAACGTCGACGTCGACGACGATGACGATGACGGTGTAGAGGACTTCGACTATACAACGACGACGGCTTCGTCGTTTTATATTCACAGTACGGTTCTCGTTGCCAATAAGGGTGAGTTTTTCTTTCTACTTCAATCCCATCTCCAGTTCCAACAGGATGAAAAACTGAAGGCAACTCACTAAAAATAAAAAGAATACAAAAAAAAAAAAAAAATGGAAACACATTTCCCAACGCTATAGATACGAGTACAATAAATACACAGCTACGGGTGGGCTAGCTTGATGGGTTTAGGTAGAGAGATACACAAGGACTCCTTCTACGGCTGTCTTTCTTCCTTTAATACCACTCCGGATTTTAAGGGAAAAAGGCAAAAAATCCATACCTAGATAAAAATACGGTAGGGAAGGTTTTTTTCGTGTTTTTTTTTGTATTTTTATTTCTTTTATTTTCTCGTTGTCATCGTTAGTCGTTCGAGTCGAGTCGAGTCCTTCTCTGGTAGTTTTTTCCTTCTAGGAGAGAGAAAAATTGAAAATCCTTCTTCAGTTGGAGTGATTTTCTATAGAAGCGACAATTCGTAGAATATTTTCCCTTTTTTTTTGTTAATCTTAAGAAAAAAAAAAGAGATATGAGACAGGATGAGGATTGGGCTTGGGTTAGGGCTAGGAATTGTGCTTCGAGTTGGAGCATTAAGTCCCGTCATCATTTTCCAGCAAAGGTTGTTCTTTTTTTTTGTTCTTCTTTTATTTTGGCACATTTTCTGTTTTCTGTTTTCTTATTTTCCAAGATCTTCGGCCCCATTCTACTCGAGAAGCTAAGTGTGCTGGCTTTTCTTTGTTGACTGGAAAAATGTTCTTTCCATCTCATATTTAGACATACCTTCTTCACCATACAACGAGAAACGACATCATCTATGGTTCATGTGTTTCTTTTTTCATTTTTATTTTATATATACTTATGTATATGTATGTATGTATTTTTTGGGTGGGTGTTGTTTTCGTGTGAGTGTGTTCGAGATGTTAGAAAGTTCAGAAGAACTCATCCATTCGTTTTTGGGTGCCGACATTTTGGGGCCTTTTTCGACTAAACTGCTTGCTTCTTTTTTCACTTCTCCATTCTTCTTCCCATACTTTTTTTTTCTTCTTCTTCTACCCTAAATTGTATGTCAAATTTATTTTCGTTTCTTATAAATTTTCCCATAGCTTCGAAATATCACAAAAAAAAAAAACTCCAATTATTTTAATGCGACCCACGATCTATTTTTGTCTTCTCTTCGCGTTATTCTTCCAGTTCTATATTTTTTTTTTTTTTGTAATTTTTGAAGATTAGAAAAACATCGGAAAAAATAAATTTTGTATTTTATTTTTAGAAACAAATGTATGTTATTTAAATATTCCCAAGATGCAACAATATTTTCGTTGTAAGCAGAAGTACGTCGATATATGTACGTACTAATGTCAGAATATCATAGACAGATCTTTGAATATTGAACAAAAGTGTTGCTTCATTTTTATTCTGTATTTTCTTTTATTGAATGACTCATGAGTCATGAGTGAGCTTTCATAATATTGATAGTCATACGCTACGCAGTCATGCAATAAAAATTATCTGCACTTGGATGAAAGTTTTTCGTCGTGTAGATGACACGAGTTGTTAAAAGTTTATTGTTTTTGTCTTTGCGTTTTTGATAGTTTATCGAATGAGTTAGTCATTGAAATTGAAACAGGGGGATTTTTCCGATGAGGAGAGTGCGGTGTTTTTGTTCATAGGAATGTTTGTTATTATTTGTGAAATGTGGAATAATAGAGGAATATATTTATTTTTAAGTCTTGTCTAAGTTCTAGGAATGGCGCCCAACACTGATATTTGCCGAAACTTCAGACTGACAAGTAGAATATATCACATAATTATTGTACCGAAACTTTACAGCATATACAATTTTCTAAAGATGAAGCAATAAATGGCGCCCAATGTGTGATCATTGCTGTCAATATGAAAAAGTAGTTGCTAAGTCCACTTAAATCAAAGAAGGTTAAAACATGGTTGTTCCTTGTCAGACTTTGCAATTCAAGGAACTGTGAAAAAGTCGACTTGTCTCTTCTCAAATGTATCTACCAACAATACAACAACAACAAGAACAAAAAAAAAAACCACCCACAGACAAGCAATTAACCTTGAACTCAAAAGCTTTCATTATTACCATATTCACTTCATAAATCACGCGCCTTGCTCCACTTAACTTCAAAGAGCTCATTAAAAAAACCACTTGTGGCATGAATTCACTGAACTTACATCAAACACACGACAGACAAAAAAAAAAACATTTTACTGCCATACCTCCATTCTACACATTTACCATTAATTAGCCATTAAAATCATTCCAACTGACATAACACACAGACCAAAAACAAAACGTCATCTAACTCAAAACTCTAAATGTCAAAATCGCCTTGGTCTAGCATGTTTTCTTCAGCCCTAACTACATACCTACCCCGGCAGAGCACGATACTCGTAGATGACCAAGTTCATCCCCTCGAAATCAAATCAATAAGGGATACGAGTACAAGTTTCGCCAGGTAGATGAGTTTTTTTTATGGGAGGTATGTCATCACGTTAACTAATGAAAGCGCGACAGCAGTCGCACCACCAACCATCACCACTGCCACCTATCGCCGCCGCCGCGCCGCCGTCCACTCATTTATCCCCACACACCGCACCGATGAAAGCGATGTGACAGAAGGCCATCTTACGATCAAATGAACCTTCAGCAGAAGAGGTACCCAGCCATTATCTTCAGCATCATTAGAAGTGAGCTGAAGTGAGCTGAAATTCTGCACGGGCACAATAATCGCGTCTGGACAAAATTTTAAGCGTTTTTTTTTTTTTTTCTTTTAATTTTTCTCATTTTTTGTGTTGCTTTGCTTGCTACGCTTTGTGTTTATGTTTTAATTGGGTTAAAAATAGAAACTTTGAAAGTTGTTCTTTTTATTATTTCTTTTTCGGTCCCGGTGAGGTAAGAGGGGGTAGGAGATAGTACACTTTTCGGCGAATGATGTTTAAAAAGAACAAATGTAAACAGAGAGCAAAGTCAAAGAGTGTACGAGGAGCAGTTTTTTTTTTTTTTCTTTTTCTTTATTTGGTGCTTATTTTTGGAGGAATGGGGAATTTGCAACCAAAAATAAATTCAGACAGAAAACAGAGAGTAGAAACAGGATGCGGGCGACTTAGGCACAGGCATGGAGCATGGAGCAGTGAGCCAGCGAGCCAGCAAAGCAGCAAGCAACACAACAGCCACAGCAGCACTCGTATTCGTATAGTATGTAGTACACGAGTGTAATAAGTTTCCAACGGTTTCGTGAGTCATTCTGCAGAATGCAGCCATCGGCGAGGAGGAGGCGGCGGGCGGCGGGCGGCGGACGGGTGCACAACGCCACTTTCGTATCGCACGTGGTAAACAATGTTGTGAGGGTGGCTTCTCCAAATAGAGGCAGCGAAAGGGTTTTTAGTCGTCTCGGATGGCGTTTTTCTTTTTTATTTTTTTTTTCAAAAGGTTTTCCCCTTAGCTCGTTTTGGGATGTGAAAAGACGTGGTGCAGAGATGAAAGAGTTGGCTGGAAGTAAATGCACGCTGGTTGTGTTGTCGTAGCGCGTTCGCAACGAAATTCAATAATTTTCAAGGGTAAAATTCGTCGAGAGAGGGATGATGTTCGCTGTTCGGTATTCGCATGAAAAAGCGGTTTCCCTTTTGAAGGGTGAATGAATTTCCATGGAACGTACCCCATAGACATCATCGTACTACATAAAGTACATGCTCGGGAATGGATAGATGAGGCGAGAGATGTGAAGTAGAGGCGTTTATGCATTTGCCATAGGGTGGCCAATATACGCGATCTGAATGGAGGTATTATCCATATGGGCTTTCCGAATAATTGAAGAACTGCTCTGTTCCTTTTTGTGTTGTTGTGTTGTTATGTTGTTATGTTGAAGGACGACCGCGACCGACGACGGCGACGGTTTAGCCCTTTTTGTATTTCCTCACTTTGACTCTCTCTCACTCTCTTTCTTTTTTTATTTCACGTTTTCCGTATCCGTGTATCGGCAAAGTAGTAGAATAACCTTCAGTTCACGAAGAATGAAGACGGTACAACGACGACGCGAAGGAAAGGGTAGAACAGCAATGAATTATTTATATTTAAGCAAGCACAACGAGGGCACGGCTCAGGCTCGCCATCACGAGGGGCAAAGACTTATTATACCTAAATGGGGGGAGGGGTAGCTGCTCGTTGCTTTGGTGCTTGCTGCACGACGGACGGACGTCCAAACGACTATAATATGAGTGGGAATATCCACAATATGGTGGTACATACCACCGAACGCCACACAAAACTGGACAATCAAACTTTTGAAGGTCGTTTATAGTCGTGGGTGCTTGGTGCTTGGTGGATGTGATGCCGTCGCTTATTGTGGTTGTTGTTGTTGTTGCAGGTTCCACGGTGCTTATATTATTACGTTTTCCATGAAGGAACATAAAAAAAGAGAAATTTGGGTCGGCGGCGGCGGCAGTGGATCTTATTTTAATTTATTAGCGTATGGTAACCAGCCAGAGTAGAGGAGTATGTATGTATATGAATAATGTCGATGAACTGCGTTTGTGACGTAATGGGGGCTCACATTATAAAAACAAAACGGGACGAAGAATAAAATAAATAAAACTAGGACACTTGTTGTGTAGCACTTGTGAAGTTGTCCTTGGTTTATTTACTTTTTTTTTGTTTTTGATTTATTTATGACCTAAAGAGCTTCAATGGAATTATAATTCGGGTAATCTACAATGCCGTCATTTAAAGAGAGACAATTTGTTTTTGAATGGGAGATACAGTTTCATGAGACTATTTTAGACAGTCGCAGTTGTGAATCAATTGATTGAATTGATATTTGATTCTAAATCAAACATAAGTGGCGCCCAAAGTAAGTTTAAATGCTTATCTAACAATGAAACTTGACAAAATTAGAGTTCTCGTTAATATTTCACGTTTAATTTTCCGTTTTGTCAGTCAAAAAATAACAACACAAATAGTGTTTGCCAAATTGCATCAATTCATATTAAAAAGATCGATTAACTAAAAATGGCGCCCAACGTGAGCAACAAATGACATTCAAATTAAACTACTTCCGTTGAAGCAATCTAATTTCCATATCGAATCAAATAAGCCTACAAAAACAGAGAACCTAACGACAAAGAAAGAACCTTCGAGCCTCTTTTGAGCTTAAAATCAAGACCAAACTCTTATCTATCTTGCTCATACTAAATAAATCACCTAAATTCTTAAGAAATACTAACATAAATCTATGCGTTTTGTTTTCTTCTTAAGAACAGAAAAACAGAATAAGAATTTTGGATTTTTCTTGATTTCTAGGTAGAGTTGGGAAAAAATTCCAAAAGATTTTTATTTTTATTTTTTTCAAACTCTTCCTTGTGTTTTTTTGGTTTCGTAAGTTTTTTTTTTCTCACAAAAGAAGGCTAAAGCCGTATCTATGACGCCGATACGATTTTTTCTCCGGCTGCTGGCATAAAACAAAATAAAAAATAATGTAGAGGTATAAAAAAATAAAAAGCTGCGCTGCTGGTAACAAAACGAAATATCGAATGAAGAAACCAGCCAAGCAACTAGTCACAAGTGAACTGTGAGTTTTGTTGCTGCTACGGGCTACAAAGTTGAATAAAAGGCTACAAAAATATATTTATACTCGTATTCAAAAAAAAAAAACTCCAATGATTGAATAAAATGAACAACAACGATGACGATGGACGGACTGGCCTGGCCTGCCTGGCCGTTGCCTCTATCTCTCTGCCGCTTGCCGCCTTAACCTCCGTCGTCGCTGCCTTCATCATAATCAGCGACGCCGTACCGCGCCACCAGCACCACCACCGCCGATGCCGTCGCCTTCGCCATTGCCATCGTTCAAGTAGCTTTCGTCTCAGGTTTTAGATCGTTGAATCGCTTGCTTGCTTGCCTGGCTGGTTGGTTGATTTTATTCGGTCGTTTGGATGGTTGCTCGGTCTGCGCCTGGTGCACGCGCGATCGTTCGAAATGGGCTCGTTGTCATCAAAGTTGATGATGTTGACTTTTGCTACACTGTGAGAGCTGAGAGGTGCTCGACGAACGACGAACGACGAGCGACGACCAACGAGCGACGATGTTACGCGACGCTACAACAACAAAATCAACTTTTATATTACCAGGCATATTTTACGGTTGGCTTTTTCAAAGCCAACAACCAACCAGCTACGACAACAACAATAAAATACGATATTAAAGCACCAAGGTAACCATGAGAGAGCTGGAAGTGGCTACTACTTGGCGGCGGTGTTGGCGATTGTTGGCAGCTCAGCATTTTATTTCAGTTTATTTTTTATTTTTAAGTTTTTTTTTAAATCTTTTTTCTTATATGAAATATAGCGTAGCCGCTTGAAATCTGAAAACCTGCTGTTGCGCCTTTGCGTCGTCGTTGTCGTTGTCGTCGACGTCGACAAAAGCAAAGCTACGACGACGACGACGACGACTACGGGTACGATGCGTCTTGTTACTTTCTTTGGATATTTTCGTATTTTCTGGAAGTTTTGTTTTATGCCCGTTTGACTTCTTCAAAAAAAAAAGATACCTCATCGCAAGAAATCCCCATACGACCTACCTACACATAACAACGCTCTGTCCTCGCCGTCGCTTCCAAAGAACCAACGACTTGGCTTTTTTCATTCTTTTTGTGGCCCGTTTTTTTTTTGTCTTTATGGAAGAACGTTTTGAGGAGACGTTTTCCCTACAGCGACGATATATTTATGGGTGTATGTTTATAACTCATCTTCCCACATATCATGATGGTTTCTCCACATTACATCCATGGAGTAGGAATCTTAAAAAGAATTTACATTGGAAAAAAGGGAAAAACAAAATACGAGTACATTGCCAAGCTGTTGCTTCTTGTCCCCCCAATAAAAACGACGACGACGTCGCGACTTACGATACAAAATAAAATAAAAAAATAAAAAATAAAAAAAGAGAAAAACTTGCTTCGTAAGGCACAATCAACTTTTCTGTGTCAAATCGATTTTTGATTTGATTTTCGAATGTGTGCATACAAACTAAGTTCGTGCAAGATGACAGATCTGAATTTGTATGAATGAAACCCACATGTCGGCAAGTTTGCATAGAAGACGCGAAGCGACGCGACGCGACGAGTGCGGGTTGGCAGAATCGCAGTATCGCACATCTGGAAAGAAAAGCTCTTAATCGTCGAGTCGTAGACATTTGCCTAATTTCACTGGATCCTTGCTTCCAGAAGGATACACACGAAAAAAGGAACATAGCTATTTATAGCGGTCGATTGACCAAACCGAGCAAAAATAAACGTCAAATGTCAGAGCTGTGTGTCATAATGCTCGCAGTCTTCCAGTGTGAGGGTGGTGTAGGCCCCGTCAACGGCCTCATAAGTGGAAATCTTATGCGGAAACTATGTGTGTTAGAAGGAACAAAATATTTCCCTTTCCTTGTTTTTTTTTTTTTTTGTTTTTAGTTTGCGGAAAAGCTCGACATACGCATGGCGAACATGCAAAATTCACCAGACGACACAACTATGATAATGATGATGACAGGAAGAAGAAAATACTTGCTCATGGCGGGCGATGTTGCTGGTGGTGGCGGTGGCAGTGGCGGCACACTTCACGATACTAAAAACAAAACACAAAAAAAAAAAACTTACAAGTTCAGTTCCGCTTCTATCGGGTTTGTTTTGATTACATTTTTGAAAATTATAGGGGTCGTAGTAGCTGCGGCAGGTAGAGTAGTGTAGTGAAACAAAAAAGCAAACGTACGAGTAAACGCGTGCTATGCTACGTGCCATGAGAAACAATGATAATAAAATATATAAATATAAATATAAAGAACACACAAAAAATGTAAACAACCATTTAGAATGGGGTTAAGGAAAATAAAAAGAGAAATATGAATTGAGACGATGATGATGACGATGACGTCGACGATGATGGCAATGGCGATGGCGAAACAAACGGACGGACGACTTTATAAATACATCAGTGCTCGCTCAGCTGATGGCAGCAGAACAGTTTATGCATTGTTTTCGGGTTGAATTACTCTTGCTTGTACCTACTATATAATACTCTCCCATTATGTCGATTTATGAATGAAATCGAATCGAGAAACGAGATGATGATGTCGATGTCGATGGCGATGTCGATGTCGATGAAGATGGGCAAAGGAGGCGGCATGTCTGGGATTTTGATTTGTTGCGTCAAGTGGATTTGATTTGGTTTTGTTTTTGTACGGTATGTCAAGAGAGTATGAAATTATGATTCATTATTAAGTGGGTTATCTGTGCAGTTATTTTGTTTTGTTCATTTCATGTGAATAATTAACGTTTGTTTTGTGTTTCCCGAGAGAGATCCAGTTTAAAGTCAAGGTCGTTTGGCAAATAAAATGATCGACTGCGATATGTTATGTCGACGTACTTTGCATTTTAAAGACAAGACATTGAATGGCGCCCAATGTGAGACTTTGGAGTAAGCTATTTAAATGGCGCACAACGTTAAGCCAAACTTGGAATGAATTTGAGCCAAGGTAAAGAAGATTTTCAACGAGATTCAACATACAAACTGGAAACATGTTTGCATTTAGTCAAAAATAAAATATTAAAAAATGGCGCCCAATTTAATTTCAAAGCAGACAAAATGAAACATGTCCCTTATTTATTGTTCCAAAAATAAACATTGGCAAAAGCCACCTTTACCATGCATCTCCCCACCCTGGTCATTCACTACGATAACCGAATTTATTCCTTAGGGCTTAAAAAGGTTCATGAAAAACAAAAATAAGAACCTAAAGCCTGTATTTGCTTTACAAAAAGTCAATAGCCTAAAAAAAGTCTGAAGTGTGTACCTGGAAATTTAAACATCTTCCTTTAGAGAATTCCATATCGTTTTCACGAGACCTTGACAACCGTTTTTTCCCTTATTAAAGCCACCCAACTCCAAGGAAAAAGACAGACTTCAACACGACCTTCAAAAAAATAAATAAATAAAAAAAGCTCCTTAAATCACACAAATATTTTCGGGAAAGGATGAAGCCCTCCCCTTACATACAAGTTTTAAAAGATAAAAAGGAACATTTGAATCACCAATCGATGGCAAAAGGCTATAACGCGGCGGCGTTGACAATATTATTTCGAATAGTTTATAGGGATAGAAAAATATACACCGCGCCGGGCACATTATAAAGTAAGTATATCAGTAAATTTCTGCCTGGTGTAAGTCTGACAAGCCAACAAACCTGATGGTCCTATACAAACGTCAGAAAGAACCATATTATACGGGCGACGTTTTTGGTATTTTTTTTTTTTTTGTATCCATAATGAAGGAAGCAAAACCTTCTTCATTTAAACTAAACTACCATCGGGGTTTCTTATGCATTTGCTGTTGGCTGGCAGCTCTCGTTCTCGCCCTTCTTGGTTGTAATTTTTCGTTTCCTTTTCAATTTTTATTGATGGCCTTTCGGATGCGATAATTTTTTTTTCTTTCGTTTTCGGTTACTTCTTTTTCTTGCTTGCCTTCGTCTTGTTTTTTCCCTTCACCTTTCAATTCAATTTTAGGTAGACAGTTGGGTATCTTTTGGGATTTTCTTAGGCCTCATCTTTTACTAAGTTAACAACAGAAAAACTACAAACTGTGTCGGCGGAAATTTTGTTGATGGAAAACGAAAAAAACGTATAATAATAATCCAAAGAATGAACGAAGGGTCAGGGTTGTTTTTTGAATTTGCCTAAATGAGATTCTCTTATGTAGAATTTTCCACAGACCGACTTTAGGTGATTTGGGTATTTTAAGAAGAGGTCATTGCAATAAAAACAACAACAACAACAGCAGAAAAAGAGGCTCGCCAGGTAGAAGAAATACATATCAACATTTATGGTATCCTTTCATAGCAATAATAACTCATAGGAAATGATGTATTGATAGCTCTTTGGCGGAGTTTAGTATTTTTATAAGGAATTTACAAGGATTGCAATTCGTGTCAATTTTAAAGGAAAAAAGGATTTCTCTTGTTCGGGAACGTAGACAACGTGATGAAGACGACGGAAATGGAATTAGTTTTCGCCTTTTCGGTCAATCCAAGATCAAGATTGAGCAGGTACCATTCAAATGAGATAGATGCATAGTTGATTTGTTATGGTTTCTTTTTTCTTTTTTTTTTGAAATACTTGACTCAGAGTTTTGTAAAATATTACACAGTTAACCAATTGGATCTCTTTTTCATACTGTAACTAAGTACTTTTGGATAGTATAGTGATAAAGACAAAATGAAGAAGAAGTGTGGTGCAATTTTAATTTCAAAGAATTATTAAAACATCACTATTCACTATCAAGTAAATAGTACAGCAACACAAGAACCAGTAAAGAACGATAAAATCGAGGTAAGAGTGGTCAAAATCTACAACTTTAACCCTTCCCACTTTGACTCATATATTCTCACAAACCGCCAATTAAATTCTAAATTTTAACATCTCCGTCTGCATTCACTCCAATAATACAAGAGAAAGTGCCAACATTTGACCTTTAGTTCAAGGTTCAAAATCAAATATTAAAAACCCAATAAAACATTACATTGCCAGCATCTTGACAGAATGCGAAGTCGAAGTCGAAGCCGAACACATCAATTGAAAATATTTGCCCTAGTTTCACAAAATCATCCCAACAAAATTCCACCACAACTTTGTGCATCCCATAAAGACAGAGACACCACAGACAAGCAAACTTCCTCCAACTCGAAACCAACATTTTGCACTCCAAAATTTCCACTACATTCGGCGAAGTTTGAATATACCATACGATATAATAACTTCGCTTCGCTATCCAATAGAACGTGACTTTAAGACCTAAATAACCCTCGAGTCATACAACTCGCACTCTTTCATATTATTCCATCGTCCTCCCGTCCTATACCTAACATTTTTATTTTGTTCTCAAAAAAGGGAAACCCTAGCAACCTGCCAGCCCGACCTAAGCATTTCCTGCAATGCATCGTCATCGAGTAACATGAACCCATGCTCAGACATAAAAGAGGCAACAATTCACGAAGTTGTGTCCTATTTTGTTTGGAGGGGACCTTAAACACTTTGTGCTTTTTAAAATCATACTTACACTGGCATTAATAAAGCAAAATCAGTCCAGTATCTTCTCAGAAAAACCTTGAAGTCGCAGCGAAATACGTTATCAAATACCTTTAATCGGAATTTCAAAAAAAAGACTAAAAAAAAACAGGAACTGATAACACAACACAGCGGCAAGCAACGACGATAAAGTACTCAGAAACACCTACATACATTCAGTGAGTAATCAATGGCTGAATCATTGCCATACATACTCGCTTTGATAATAATACTTAGCCACAATTAGAAGGAACGAAACGAACTGAAGGTAGTGTCGCATGAGTATTTTTCCACGCTAAATGAGGTTTCAGAAATGAAATACTTTAAAGAAAATATTCTTGAACATTCAAGCGAATTTTGTTCTTTTAAAAATTGGCAAGATCCAGGAATAGGGGAGCATGGACTAGTTGAAGCTTGGGGTTGACAAAAATGAATAAAATACATGCGCAAACTTTAATTTGTTCAGAAATTCAGAACAACTTCATTGCAGAGAAAACGCAACAGCAACAGCAATAACAACTACTGCATCGCTAGATACTATTGAGCTTGTTATTTTGAAACAAAACTACTAGAAGCGGGATACGTGTATGCACCAAGACCAAGCCGGTTGTAGAGGAGCTACAGTTCAGCATACGAGTGCCTATCAAATTATTATTACATTTTTGTCTTGGCTCTCTATACGCGCAGCAGCATAATAAAAGTTGACGACGCAGAGGTAAAATCGCAATCAAGAAAATAGCACACAAAGGCTGGAAACACCGCCAAATTAGCACCAGTCGTCATTCTCATCCCCATCATCATCATCATTGCCATCATCGTCATCATCATCAACATCAACAACAACAACAAGAACAACACAACGGCAACAGCAACAGCAACAGCATTATCATCGTCAACTTCAACATCTCGGCTGCTTTGCTTGGTACTTCTGCTGCTGCTGCTGGCTCTGGCTAGCTGCTCTCGGTTCGTATTATTGTCCGACCGAGATGTACGTACTGTACTTTACCAACCAACCAACGAGCACACCGTACCGAGCGAATAATGTCGACGACGACAACAACGATGACGACGAAAGGCATTTCGGTATTTTTGTTCCCAAGTATAAAACCCACCACTGATGCCAGTTTACCATTGCCATCTAGCAAGTGCGATAGAGACACCACTCATCTACCGAAAGAGAGGCCAATAGCACACATAGTGTATCACTTCGTTCGTTCGTTTACCAAAGTATTTCCACATAAAATGTACAAACCCCGGAAATCGACCAGACAGCTCACGAACTTAAACGAATTGTACTTCGTGCTGGTTCGTTCATCGAACGAAGTTACATCGGCAACAATTTCCGATTCACTCGGCAGCCCAGGTCGAATTCCTCGTAGATGAGATTCCACCGACAGCGCAATTTAGAGAGAACAGACGCAAGCAAGCGAAAAGCAAGGGAACAACAACCACACATTCAAGATTATATTCATAAAGAAACTAATACAATTTCGATATACACAGAGTATAGAGAATATGTACAGCGCAGCAGAGAGAGTCAGAGGCAGGCAGTGTGGCAGCAGCAGAAGCAAAAGCAGAGTAGAGTAGAGTAGAACAGTGGAGGCAGCAACAACAACAACAACTACTACAACAAAATCGTTCGTATGGGTTCGGGACCGGGTCGAAGCTGGCTGGCTGGCTGGATGGCTTGCTGGCTGGCTGGTTCGTCGAACGAGGTACCGAAACAGCACATCATCATTGTAAGAGTGCTCCAATGTGGATGGAAACAGCAGCGGCAGCAGTAAAGACAAAGTGATGGTGATGGCGATGGCAATGGCGGCAGCGGTAGAGGTAGAGATAGAGGTAGAGGCGGCGGCGGTGGCGGCGTCACTCGAAACACCACTGTGTCGCTTCGTTCGTTCGCTCGTTCGTTGTGCTTCGTTGTTAGGTTTTTTTTTGTTGGTTTTTTCCTTTTGATATTCTCCTTGCAGTTGCTGTTGTTGGTGTTCCTCGGTACCGAAACCGATGAAGGTAGATTTTCGAGCTGGAGCTAGCTTCTAGCACCGTTGGTGGTGCTAGTGGTGCTGGTGGTGGATGAATAGCTTTTCGATGGCTGGTTTAGTTGGACTGACTGAACTGTTGTTGATGTTGTTTTTGTTGTTATTATTATGGAGTAAAGATTAAAATTATGTGAAAATGCAATTTGAAGAAAATTTCTTTTTCTATTTCACCACACATCGAGTGACTTTATGTTGGCGCTAGTTGTTTCTGTTTTTTTTGACGTTTCTGTTGCTGTTGCTTTGCTTTTGCTTTAGCTGTTGCCGTTGTTTGTGCTGCAACTTTCTGCTGAATATTTTTGTATCTATAAAAATGTGCAGAGGGCTTCTCATCATCAACATCATAGGCAGCTCACAAACCATCTATCGAACAACGACGACCATACAGCATCACTATGTTGTTCTCGTTCTCAGTCTCGTTTTGTGTGTCGCTGCTGACTCAAAAGATGACGTGATTTGTACAGTATGTTCGATAAATAAGCGGATGAGGGAGCAGTTGTATCTAGTAGAAGGTGGATATACATATTTTGCTATTGCCAATGAAAAATAAAGATGCAATGCCATGCAGGATGTAGAAATAAAAAAGATGATCAGGTTGTGACCTGATGCTGAATGTTTAGATGAATATTTTTTTTTAGTCTTTTCAGCAAAGTGTGTGGTGTGTGGAGGATCGGTTGGTGGTTAAATGCTGATCATTTCAGTTTATGACAGACTGGATGATTTGATACTGGAAAATAGAATCAGATGAGTCAAAAATTCAGTAAGAGATACTTAATTGGCGCCCAACGCAATGCCATGAGTATAATTTTGAGCAGTTAGTTCTGATGAGTAGAAGTAGCTGGAATATTTGATTGAATTGAAAAGAATTCAGAAAAAGGTGGAGATCTTGATCTCACTTAAGTTTGAAGTGTCTTTAGTCAAAATTTTGGACAAACTCAATTTTATTAAAATATTGTCCTATTAGCCGCATGATAATTCTTTTCTTATTATTAGATACGCTATTATTAAAAAAATATGTCATTTTTGTGTTCAAAAGAATTAAGGTAATCATAGTAAAATGTAGCCTGGCAATTGATCAATCCAATCTAAAATTACTAGAAGTCCAAGTCCAAATGACATTTCAATGATCTTTTAACTAAAACATTTGACATGACTAACAGAGGGTACTCCAATTCGAAAGAAGAACAACTCTGTTTGCGGGCCCAAAAAATTTGACAAACTTTAATTAAGCCCCTGAAATTTTTGTCACACTATAAACATTGACAGTGAAACTAAAATAACAAAAAATTCAATGCCGATTCCCTCATCTTACATAATCAACTATCGCCACACGCACTTGGATCGATCGACAAACGATTTCTAAGCAGAAAACTGACGAGACTTCTTCTGCCACATAACATAAACAAAAACAAAAGCAACAAAATCCAAAACAAAGTCACTCCATGCATCGCCAGAATAATCAAACTCTTGGCGCTACACGAGTACCACTATCATCGACATCGACATCTCCATCATCCGGGCAGGCAGCACGGCGCGGCGCACATTATTTGCCTGACTATCTTTCAAGTGATTCAAGCTTATAGTATGTTGTGCGTTTCCATCATCATCTCGGGCTAAAACCTCCCTCTTACTTTCACCCTCCTCATTCCGACTCCCGACATATTCCTTACACTCTGATGCATCAATCATTTTATAACGTTCGCAGTGAACTTTCCCAAGGTAGCGCAGTCGAGATGATAATGATGGTTGCTCGAATGTATTTATGTCGAAAGCCGAAGCCGAAGCCGGTTGACCGACTCTCACAAATCCATTTTTTTTTTCATCTGTTTCTCCACTTCTATAGTTACTTTTTCTTTTGTATCTATATGTAGATATAGATATATGTATATAAAATATACACATTTATTTTCTACTTTGTATTATTGTTTTGTTTGGATTACATTGTTGTACCGATGGTGATCAGATTCACAGGTGAAATAAGCTCCCACAGATATACATACATATATGTATGTATATCTACTTTCGTACTCCTTCTGCCAACAACAACAAAAACAACTATGCCTACTAAAATCCCACTGGCTTTTCCAACCAGCGAGCAAACAAACAAACAACCAACAATTTTACCCAAAATTTAATATTAAAGAACACGAGGTTATTTTATAAAGGACGACTTTAAGGACCTGATCTCTCTTCAAAAGTTAAAGCTTATTTCAATTTATATTATGGATGAATTGATATTGAAGAACGAGAACGAGGACGAGGGACGAACGACGAAATCAAGGGATAGATATAATAATATGAGTGAGTTGGAATGGTTAGGTAGATTGGTCCACATTGCTTGTTCCAAAATATGTACGTCAAACAGATACAAATATAATATAGTACATATATACATATACATATAGAAAAACGAAATGAAAACAATTGAGTGAACGTGAAATGCAGGAGGCTGAGGAGTTGAGGACGAGGAGTTGAGAATTCAGTTTACAGTGGTGAATTAAAAAAGTGGGTGTACGAAATTGTGGGCAGATTGTGGTATTTACACTCGCACAGCAGTATCTCGACAACACCAGAGATGCAAAGATGTGATGCCTACACCTAGATGCCTACGTTCAAAATACAAATTTTATCCCGAAAATAATGAAATCAAACTTTGAGGGACAGTGTGTGTGCCTGTGTGTGGGTGTAGAACTCTAGAGCCAGAAAAAGCATCAGAATAATCATTCCAGAGGATAATGATACTCCTCTATACCTACCTACTGCCTACGTCCTACATACATAAATATATAAGTCTGTTCGTGTGTCTCTTTTGCACTTTCCATGTTTGTATGACGTTGTGTCGTTTTGTATTGTGTTGTGTTAGCCTGAGCTGTCAGTCAGGTATAAATGTATTCCACCCCTACGTGCGCCCGTTCGTTGGTGGTGCTTTTTCCATCGCAAAGCAGCTTTACTATACTCCACCACTCCTATAAGCAAGGGTGGTGTATGCTTGTATAATGTATATCCCAATGATAAAATGATAGCTATCTGTGTATGTGTATGTGTGTGTGGGGGGGTTGTATGAGAGTGTGTATGGCTTAATGGTTGTCATGGATACAAGCCACCAACCAACAACACTGACATTCAACCACCCTTCAACCCAGCTCAACGAAATCACCCCACATTATTCCACCACCCAAAGCCACCCTATTCCTGTTAACGATAGAATAAAAGCTTTCTTTCTCTGGCACTGCCATGCACCCTAACTGGCAAGCTGGTAAGATACATACATACATATGTATGTATGTATACTGTAATAATAATTATTATTTTATATATCTAGGTTGACTGTTATACGGTTTTATAAAATGACGAGAGCTTGGGGTGATGGGGAACGATACTCGGCTCTGCTCTGTTCGGCTCGGCTCTGGTAGTGATGATGGAGGTTTCTAGAAAAAGGTGGCTCCATGGCATAATGGTAAGGATAAATTTACCACCCCCTGGCTCTGTGTTATGTTCGTAGTGCCTGCGTAGGTGTTCATAGTGAGAATGATTATTTTATACACACATACAAAGCCATAGAAGATACATACAAACAGACAGGAAAACACTAGAGGAGCTGCTGCTGGATAAGGGAATGGATTGTAGGAGCCATAGTAGTTGTTGTCGTCGTCATGACGTACAAAAGGCTGGGGATATAATAGAAACGAGCGCAGGGTTATAAACTAACCACATCAGGCGA
Source organism: Scaeva pyrastri (assembly GCA_905146935.1). Lineage (NCBI taxonomy): Eukaryota > Metazoa > Arthropoda > Insecta > Diptera > Syrphidae > Scaeva > Scaeva pyrastri. Next base: position 38,249,140 of record LR989927.1, on the reverse strand, counting down.
ACGACGAAGCATTTGCCGAGCGAGGACGTACGAGAAATGGAAAACGAAGGGAATTAGGGTTGGGTGGTGGTAGGTTGATTGTTGGAAGAATGGATAGGGTATAAACTGAACTGAGCTGAGCTGAACTGAACTGAATGTGGGAAGAAGGACATAGCAGCATCAAAAACAGGCAGACAAGTACGAGTTTGATCGAGGGAAGGGAAGGGAAATGCTGCTTAAAATAGTGTATCGGGAGGAAGTGGGCTGATGATGTGGCACAGTTAAGTTCAGTATGGTTCAGGTGGTCTTGGGTCGGTTGATCTGTGGGTGGTATACCAGGACTTGTCTCTTGTGTGTGTGTGTGTATAAAAGTTTGTTTGTATGTGTGTGTAGTATAACTGAGTTTTTGCGCTACGTAATATCATTGCAGAGATATTAAAATTGGACATACATTTCTCTCTTTCTCTTTTGCTCTCTATGTATGTATGTAGGTATATGGATGGATGGATACAACAACAACAATCGAGTGTTTCCTCTAGAACCTCCTAAATGGATGAATTGCGCGTAGGATTGTGTTCGTTTATGACTAGGTATGTGTATGTTTTTGGCTTTTGTTTTACCTGTTATGCGTTCATTACATAACCTCCCTCACACTTTGTATATTTAAATACAAAATATAAACCCTTGTTTCAAAACTTAGCTGTCGGTCTGGTTGAAAATTCTCTTTAATGAAATAAAAAAAAATACATACAACTATACATATACATATGTAGGTCTTTTTTTGTTCGTTTGTTTGTTGTTTAATGGAAAATTGTGATCCTACACTTTTTGTTGTTATCATCAACATGATGAAAAAGTGTAAGCTCCTTTGAGGATGATCAAGTTTTTTTTTTTTTTTTTGAAAAAAAACGTTTGAATATATTATAATCTCATAGAATGACATTTGTAGATAGAAGGACTTTGTGTACGTTTTTTTTGTCTTTGTTCGAAAGACTGCTAAGGCATGTAGCGCCTCCATACAGTGTACTCGTAACTTACCGTGGTGATTATAATAATTAGATTTAATTCACCACTCTATTGTTCCTACTGCTAGCAGTTAGCCAGCCTTATTCAGGTTAGCTATATGTACGATAGCAAAGAGTGCCTATTAAGAGTTTTTAGCGTTTTTGTTCGGGTTGCGAAAGTGTGTTATCAGGTGATGACTGTGGTAACCATTGGATACGGTTATGGGGTTGATAATGGGTTATGCGTTGGTTGATGGTAACCGACTTTACGTGTTCCATTCCACCCAAAACACCCACTACCCACTAAAGCCATCAATGCCGAATGTGCCTGTGCATTGACCATCACACAATATTGGGTGACGTAACCGCATAACTTAAAATAGGCAAACAAACAAAACAAAAACAAAAAAAAAGTCTACACTACGCGATGCTAAGCTAGCGCTGCAAGGTATGTAGGGTGCAACCCGTTGTCAAAGCGAGTGAACGTAGGTGATGCACGAGTTAGTATTGAATTCAATTGAACGTGCATCATCGTTGCCGGGGCATCGTCATCGTCGGCATCGGCATCATCATCATCATCATAGTTGCAGTCATGCATCTTTTATTGCAATGGTTCTATTTTGTCCAGTCTATTGATGCCGGCAATTTGTTGGTTTAGGTTGTGCTATGCGCCCCGGTTAGAAAATGATGGTGTTGGTAATCACCGGCGATTTGACTTAAGGTGGTTTAGTGGTTTTTGTGAGTATGTGCGTTTTTTGTTTTGGTTTAGTTTGTTTTTGACGGATTTTCATAAATGATTAGTTTGTTGTTTTGGATTTTGACAGTTATTTTGACATTTACAGTACGGTGCGAACAAAACATTCAACAGTGGCAGTTAAAATTGACCAATTTTTTATACAAAATAAGTGACAGTTTGTACAAATTTTAATTTTTTAAGATGTTTATAGGAAAGACAGATTTAAAAAAATTATTATCTCTACTCTATAACTTCATCGATACATTCGCTAAATTTAACATTCAAGAAGTTCTCTTGTAGGGGCTTTTTACGTTAAATGTACTGCAATATGTCAAATTAAATTAGGCTTCTCTGACATTTTAAAAACTAAGTGTCAAAACACCGAGTGCCACAGTCATTGTCATTTTGATTAATCGTTTATTTTTCCTTCGCACTATGAAACAAATACAAATGTCAGACCAAAGAAGACAACGAAAACGAAAATGAAGAAAATCACCGATCTCTCTAGCCTCATTTCACAGCCTGACAACGTTCCGTCGAAAATTTTAAAACTTTAAATCATCATTCAAGCACAAGCACAAGCACAAGGGGAGCCAACGAAAAATGTTGCTTTTGCTGTACTGATGTTGTGCTTGGTTGTGCGTTCGTGACTTCAGTCAATTACTCATGCGCGTATTTTATCGATGTTGGTTCGGCTCTGGCTAAACTGGCTATGGCTCTGGCTATGGAGACTCGAATCTCTCTTCTTGTTTCTTGTTTCTGTTTTTTTTTTTTTTTTTACTTTTTACTCACACGAATGGAATTCCATTCTATCCATGTGTCTGAATGTCTCAACGTCCGTCGATCGGTCGTTGTTTTCTTTGTTGTTTTATTTTAATTTTATATGAAACTGTGCGACTATTGCTGGCCCAAACGAATGACTGGCATCGGAAGGTCTCTTGCTTTTGCCTCGAGATTATAAAAATTTTGAAATTGTTTCTTAGTCAGGTTTCTTTTCCATTTAAGTTGAGTCTTTTTTTTAACTTTATATTTTTTCGTTTTTGTTTCTTCTTCTCATGTGATTTCTGATTCATACATTTATCACACTCGAGAGTGGATGAAAAAGAGTGAAGCAATTTATTTAAGGTCAATTGGAATATATGTATTTTATTCATTGTCCATTTGGTTGTTGTTGTTGTTTTCAGTTTTGTTCGTTTGACGAACCGAAACGTCAGTCAAAGCAGCAACAACCCAACAACCATTATGCACACAACATAATAATAATTAATCAAAATCAACAAGTTATCGATGAGCCACAATCAGCTGTTCGATATTTGAATCTTTTTTCATAAGTGGCGCCCAACACATAATCCTAAAAATCTTATTCTTCCTCACAATGAAGCACACACAACCCTCGATTCTATTATTATAGAGAATTATGTGCCTTTTGTTTGCGCCAGTCATGGTAATTTGGTCTTTTACGCTCTTTAAGAACTTACAAAGCCCAAAAATTCTTTCACCCTTTTTGGATTTACGATTTCTGTTTTCCTTTTTTTTTATTATTTTTTTGTTGTGAATAAAATATCCAGAGCATAAATTCAACCCCCGAAATATCAACAAATTCCTCTCCACATAGAGGACATTAATTCACCACCGAGCCAACAAAAGGGTTAAGCTCCAACCTTGACGTTTCGGCATATAAAATATTTTGGCCAACGAATTGTGCCGGGGCTTTCGGGTTCGGGTGCTAGCACCAAGCTCCATGTACTTATACAAGTCGAGTGAGACCAATTAATTGAATTGTCATTGCCCTACAAAATCGAAGAGAAATATAATAACAAGAGAACTAGACAAAAAACCAAAACAAAAGGGGAAATATAAAAATAGACAAATGAAACAAAAGAAGAAGAAATAACAAATACAAAAAAAAAAAAAATACAAATACTGAAATAGAACGAATAAAAGAATATAATTGTGTGTAATTGTTAGGAATGCACTGACAGATAGCAGCGCGCTCGAAAGTTGATAGTGCAATGCAGCAGTAAGCTAACATGCAATCCACAGCAACTGGTTGAGTTTAATAAAATAATAATAAAAAAAGGCGAGGTGGCGGTAACAACAACGACGACGACGGCGACGGCGAAGAAGAAAATTTAAGAAAATACTAAGGAGGAGGATTTTCAAAGAGAGCGAAAAAGAGAAAATTGCATTTCAATTCAAAGTAACCACGTGCTCGGGGATGTATAATTTATTTACCTTGTTTTTTTTTTTTTAACGGTACATATTTATATTCTTCTTTTGTTGCCTTCTTATCGTCTTTTTTTTATTTAGGAATGTGTCAAACTTAAGATATGAGTCGTATGGCATTTGAATGTGAGACGTCAAATTCGATAAAATGGCAACATTAAAAAGGTGGTTTGTATACAGACTTATGTACGTCATCATTGTGATGTGTTAATCTAAAAAAGGGACATTTATGACGAATTTATGTGGAACTACTTCACAAGTAATAAAGGTGTGTGTTATGATTTTGCTTCTTCCCAAGAATATCCTATCATTTGATGATGACTTAGTGATGTTTACAACAGTCGAAACGACAGACATAAATACTTTAAAATGTAAAATGATACTTCTAAATCAAACTACTAACTTGAAGAAGTCAATTATCTGTTGGGCGCCATTTTTAAACTTCAGCAATTATTTCTGAAGCTTTGCCGTTTTACTTAAGTTGAAATTTATGTAGTCATTGAGTTAGTGTACAAGAATTTAGTTTCTATATTTACAGCTATTCAATCCTGGTTGACGTGTTGAGTTAAAAGTGTTTTGGAATCTGAATAAAATATTAACACCCAGTTTGGTTTGGTTGTAAAATCGTGAACATGGTTCAATAGAAATTCTGGCTCTTTTCCAGCAACAAACTCAAATCCACTGGTGATTGAGGCCAAATCTAACCTAAAGTAAAGTAATGAATCTAATGTGAAACATAAAACTCTCGACGCAGAGTTAATGGTTGCCAACTAACGATTTTAAACAAATAAAGTGAAGCCGCTTATGATTTAAATTTCAATAGCCAAGTGCAATTAAAGAATTTATGCTAAAGACAAAGAGCAACATGTTGAGCAATTGAATTCTCTAGCACAATAAATTTTGTGACTCCGGTAATTCTACTCACCCTCCCTCTTTTTATCCTTTTAAATATACAAAGGAAAAAAAGCAAAACGAATGTGATATTCTTAAGAGAATCAAGAGAAAACGTCAAAAGTAAAAAATGAACAACACAAGAAGACAAAAAATAAACTTTAAAAACTTGTGGGTATACGATTATAGGGTGTTTATGAAATGACTCTTGTTCATTGCTGCAGTCTAAGCAAATGACACAGGAAGAGCTTGTGATTGTGATGACACATACAACACAGCTCCTCAGTCAGCTAAACCATGCTAAGCAACGAGTACGAAATACTCGCCACCAATTCAATGAACCACGCCAAGGCACTACCAAGAACTATGATGATGGTAAGGTCGGCGGTCGGTTTGTTGGTCGGTCCGTCGGGTTAAGGCGAATGGCGCTGGCGGGCGAGATGGATGAGGGTGGGTGATGAGGTGGTGTGGTAGTGTAATGTGGCAAGGAGGGATATAGTTCTCATTCCGTTTTGCTATTCTGTGCGCACTTAATGTGTATAGAGTGGATTGGAATGATGAGATGGTTTTAGCGTAGAGAAAAACGGTGTGTAGGGTGAGTACGGCACTGGAATGGAAGAATGGCAGAATGGCAGGGGGCTGCTTATCCAGCAACCTAGTTGGAGCCCATCCGACCAACAACAAAACTATGTGTAGTGGCAAAAGCGTTGGTCGATGAGGCAACCAACATGGCAGAGCAATTGAAAAGGGTAAAGAGAAGTGCTATTTGGCAGAGAGTTGGGGGTGATTATGTAGGTGTTGTTGTTTTTGTTAGTCGTTGGAGAGAATCGAGTTTTCATGGAGTATATGTACTCGTACATGCTTTGCGCTAGCAAAAAGGTCATTCATACTTGTTTTGCCTTTTTTTTGTTTTTTTTTTTGGTTTTTCTTTTTTCATTTGCATGTGCGGCGATGACATTTGCTGCTGGTGAAGAAATAATATCTGATAACAGGGTGCTTTCAAAAACTAATGTTCGAATGCACAAGGATTTTTTTGAAACATGAAATTGATAAGAGATGATCGTTATTTTTTAAACTGCCAACATGATATACTTGAAATTTTGCATGTTAAACTTCAAATAATCAACTTTTTCAAACTGTCATTATCTTCACTAACAATTACTTTTAATAAATTGAATATTGATCAAAACATGGATGTCCAACAAAAACCTTTTAGAAGTACTTGACAAAGTTTGTATCTACATACATTTCAGATGATCTGACTGATATGCCAAATCTCACTATTCGTTCTTAAATGACGTGAAATCAACGAAACTTATATGAAGAAATTGATCAAATCAATATTATTTAACAGTAACTCAATCTTTTTAACAAACTCAATAATTTTAAAATAACTTGGAATCTAAAATTTTGGTAATACAAAACCGCTCCTTGAACATATGCCTAACCAAGAGTTTTACAGTGTGTACAGTTTAAACAAATATGGAAACTTATCATTAGCTATTTTAGCTTAAGTCAAAGTTAGCTTAAAATTTTATTACTCGGAATGAACAATTTTGAAAAAAATATTCGGATGATTTTCCACTTAGTTTTACTTAAAGAAGTTGCAGATTGAAGCAATCAACTATACTTAAAAGTCTTGTAAAGAATCAAGATAAAACATAATTCTAATTTACTATCTAAAAACTTATACAATAAAACCATTTAAAATTTTCGAACTTTACAAAAATCACTCTCTTTCTAAAAAAATAAAAATAATAAGAACTCTGAAATAAACCTCCATAACACTGTCGAACTGATCATGATGTTAGAAAAAGACTGATCAGAATTCAATGGCTAACGGAATATCATTCTTTCGCATCGCAAAGCAGAATAATCAAACTGACAAACTGCTTCAACACAAACGAAACCATAAATATTCAAAAGTATTTAACCAACCAGCAAGAGATCAGTTCAATGATCTTAGAATTCAGAATGATAAAAACCGAGTTCGAACTTGACAATATAAAATCTAAATTAATTATATTTTAAAATTCACCAAAAAAAGCAACAAATAAAAAAACTATTCCTCTATGAAATTTAATCACTATTTAAAACAAATTTTAAATCAAAAAAATTATTAAGGAAATTTGACATTTCAACTCACCTCAGTGCACATTTTATAATAAACAGCGTTTAGATTAAAGTTTCACTTAAAACTTATTTTTGTTGAACAAATAATGTATCACAAAATTGTAAACAAATTTGGCATTTTCTTTAGCACACAAAAAAACAAAAATAACCACAAATTTAGAAAAGAAGAAAAACAAAAATCCAACTGTCACTTCTAAACAAATGTCAAAATAGAGTATGTGTGTTGTGCTGATTGAATATGAATATCACTTGCTTCCAATTTGATTTGATTTCCCGCTTATATTATTTCTTTTTTATCAATGACACTCTCTTACGATTCCATCGCAAAAGTTTCGTAAATCAACGAACAAAATATTAGAGCGGCAGAAACACACAGTAACGACGCACCACGTCGATGTCCAATGCGATAATAAGAAGTCGAAGTGAGATTCGATGTGCACACAAGAGGTAGAAAATAAAATTTCCCAAAACAAAATCGTCTAAGACCAACGAAAACCTCAACCGAAGCACCCTGTCGGTGAGAGAGAGAGAAAGAGAACAATACACAAAGCAAGATACAAAAAAAAAAAACATCCGCAACGCTTACATAAGGCAATACTGTATGGGATGGTATAAATATAGCTATATGTACAGCGATGTACATGAAATTTGAAGAGTTGGGTTATGAAGATTTGTTGGTAGTTGTGTGGATCTGCGCGTGTGTGTGTGTGAAGTACTTCATTTCGTTATATTGCTGGGTGGGTTTTCTGAATATCGTTGGTAAAAGCATGTACATCTGAAAACAGAGGTATAAATGTTTTATTGAGTACAGTTGTGCCAAATGTCAACGTATGACATTTTAAAAGACTTCTAAAATATACCTGTTTGGAGTTTCCCGAGTCATATTCAATTTGTCTCAGGCTATTCCATATAGTTTCTTTAACAAGAGTAATGATTTAAAGTGTCAAGGTGATAAATCTATTGAGTGAGACATTTCAACGACTAGAGCTGTCATATGATACAGCAGAAGACATCAATGCAGGTGAAATTGACAGATAGAAAGAAGAGAACAAACATCGCAAAAACACAACAGCCCACGGTAGATTTCGGATGGTCAAAAAAAGAGATTATTTTTGCCTTTCAGTTCATATTAAATTGAGGTTGACGTAACATAGCACCACTTTATGGTCATTAGCAAGCAAACTTCAGGAACAAAATAAGAACTTTAAAATTGACGGATTTTTTTTGATACCAACACGCAAACAATGCCATATTTCAACCAAGGCAAAAACAAGCAACGTCAATTTGACATTCAGAAAAGAATGTGTTTTATGAGAAAATGTCATATTTCAACAATTCAAAGAACAAGCATCGTCACTTTAACATTCAGAAATTAATGTTTTTCGAAGAAATATCATATTCTTAACCACCAACAAACAAGCAGTACATATTTGGCATCCAAAGAATAAACGACACGGAGAAACGTCACATTTCAAAATACCATCAAACGTAGTTCAACTTTCAAACGTGACTGTTCCTTGGTTCAGGTACATGAATATTGCCTTCACTTCTATACTGTGGCTGTGGTATTACTCAGCTATTTCGAAGCTTCAAATCGAACATAGAACGACAACGAATCAAGGGGGTCAAGGGGGCTAGGAAGAAGAAGAAGGCAGCAAAGCAGCAACATTTTCGCTTCTAAAACTCAAACTCTCTGTACTTCCATCAGAGCAGAGCAGAGCTCTATAATACCCGAACCCGAACCGAACACATGGCGGTGGTATAGAATAGAGATACATATCTATCCAACACATACAAACACTAATACACTCAAACACTGTGGGATTCCATCCACAATCCATCTGCATTTTCATTTATATCCCAAGAGCATATAATATAAACTACAAAAACAGGGAAGGGAATAACGACGGAAACAGGGTATTAAAGAGAAGGAGAAAAGAGTGGTATTATCATTGTTTTTTTTTTTTTTTTTGTTCCCTTTAACTTTATTTCTTCCTGAATATTTTTGTGTTTTATAACATAAAGCTATATTATATAGATATTCTTGTTTTTTGTTGAATTTTTGCCGTCAATGCGCTCCCTGACTGTGTGGATGTGGAAGGAATGGAAGGAATCATCGTCCAAAGCAGCACCCATCAAGCTGGCACAGCACAAAATTATGCTTTGAAAGAGAATCGTTTAAGTTTTAGAAGTTTTGCAGCAGTCGACTATCGACATCGACATCGAGTTCGACTTCGCTGCTGGCCCGACCACTCAGCCCTACCCTGATCGGTTCTGGCTAGAAAGAACTGCAACTGAGTGTGTATACGAAGCGAAGGGTCTCTCTTGTCGTTCTATGCTGGTGGAATTCTTACCGATTCAAGGCAATGAAATGAAATGTTCCTACTTCGGGTTTTTTATGGGGGATCGAATTTTCTACCCAGCTATAGAGAAAAATATTTTCAAATCAAAGGGAGTGTTTTTTTTGTTGTTTTGTTCGCTTTTTTTCGATACTGTAGAATACCGTACAGTACTGAACTGAGTCTGAGACTTAGACCAAGGAACAGAGAGCGCACAAAAAAAAAAAACTGGTAAACTTGCCAAAGGATTGGAGTAAAATTCCATGCAACGGTAATGTTGATTTGTCAATTAGGAGATAAATCTGTATAGAGTTCTTTAAAGCTAGATGGCTATGGCTATGGCAAAGGCAAAGGCGACTCTGAATTCTGAATAGAGAGTTGTGTTGCGTGATGATGATGGTGGCGATGGTGGTAGTGGTGCTTAATATTTAGTGGTGGTGGTGGTGGAACGATGATGAATTGTCGTCCTTTGGAGTTAGTTACGGTACTTCTAAGAGGAAACAAGCATACACTTGTTGGGGTTGAATTATGACTGTCTTTGTCATGTTTTCCGATTGAAATATTAGTTAGGTTGAGAATTGTAGGTCAGAGGTTGTTTTGAAAAAAAAAAAAAAAAAAAAAAAATACTTGAATAGCAAAGCAACTTTTTGTTATTGTTTCGAATAAGAAGGAACTAGATATATAACTGTCAGTAATATAGATTGTTACTTTCGAAAAGGAATAGGTAAATGTCAAATGTTAGGATTAAATTTGACATTTGAAATTTTAATGTTCAACAGATTGTTCTTGAAACTTCCCATGCGGCTTAATATTTAACACTGATTCAAAATTCGAAACAATTTGACACAAGAAAGTTATATTTATATTAATTTATTTACATGTATCGTAAGATCACAAACTTCACGAAAAGATTTCTAAAAAATAGGTTAAACGGTGTAAAGTGGCATTTGACAGAAGAAAACTTCTTTAACTATTATTTACATTTTTATAAAAACTCCACACTTTTATCTGAATACATTTTCTAGACCAATTGAAGATTTAAAGTCTTAAAATTATTACAAAGTTTATATATTTTAAATAATTAGAAAATTAGAAGAAAACTAAATGTGATTTATGACTTTTAAATCAATTCAATTCATCAAATTTGATGTTTGGTTAAAGTATATTTTTAGAAATGTTTTGACAATGGTTGACACTTCGAACAAACAATTTCGTCGAAGTATTTGAAAAGCATACAAAGTTAACCCACCTACATACATGGCTTATAACGGTGTCATACATTGTTCGCCACCTCGTTTCGACCATCTTCATCCAACCATCAACCACCCACCCCTACCAGAAACAACAAAACACAGAAAAAATCCTAAGCCAGACAGACAATACATCAGATCCTAGTCTGGATATATGACTACTTTTTGACTGGCTTGCATTTGTTGCTGCTTCTTCGCATGTCACTAGGTAGGTACTGCTGCTTCAAAAAACGACCACCAACGCCACCAGAGCAATATAAACGATTGCGTTTCGGCTATTTCGATCATAACTCGATGTTGCATGCATAAATAACAAACAAACAAAAAATAGACTATGCTGTCTCCTCCGGCTGGCTATTGCTGGATGGAGCTGCTGCAACAGCAGAGCACCAGAGCACCAGCAACAGCAGCATTGCAATGAAATAACTTTTTGACGTTTGATTAGAATGCGAGAATCGAGGGAAGAGATGCCCATGATGGTGGTGCTTACTGCTTGGTGCTTAGCGCTTAGTGCTTAGTGCTCGACTCGGTGCGCTGGCTGGCTGTTAGGCGGCAATGTGGGGGTTGGAGGTCGATTGTCTGGCTCTTCTCGTAGTATTCTCTATTACTCTTTGCTTCTCTTGCGATTGCGAGTTCATTCGGTGGTGGTGTACTCGTCGTACTCGTACTCGTACTCGTACTTTATTTAGTTTTCTTTTGGCCGAAAGAATATGGAAGTGGATGGAAGTTAGGCCGTTTTATGCTGTGTGTTATGACTTGGTTGTTTTTATTGAATAAGGGAGAATAGGGGTTTCATTTCGTGTTTTCTTTCGTTTTTTTTTTTTGTATTTTGTATTTTGTCTTCTTGTTTCCTTTTTCCCCAAAAGCAATGCAGGAATTGCACGTGATTTTAGCACTTCACTGAGATTGTATTCCTTTTTGCGTTAGTGCTTCTTCTCTGTTTACGTTTTACTATAAGTCGTTTCAGTTTTGGTTTCTCCTTTATTGTTGTTGTTGTTGTTGGTGATTCCTTTTTTTTATTTTTTGGTTTTTGGCATGAACGGGTGATGGATTGAAAACTTCGGTCGATAAGCGCATTTGCCAGTTTTTATTTTTTTTTTATTTTTTTGGTATTCCCTTTGATTTTTTTTTTTTTTTTGATTTTTGTAAGGAACTTTTTAAGAGAGAGATTTTTACAGTGCACATGGAATGTAGGTTACTATGGTATCGTGGGCCGTTTGAATTGAAGAAAAAAATTTGGTACGCATTCACGATCTATAGGATTCTTGTTGTTTTTTGTTTTAGTAATTTAATCAGAGTTTTTAAGGTGACAGTTTGTGATGCAAGTAAGGATTTAAAGTTTCGATTTTTTTTATCAATGCAAGTTCATTTGAAGAACTTTATAAAACGACAGTCCATTGAATACCGAAATAGAATACATATTGCATTGACATGGTCATTATTGACAATTAAAAGAAAGTTGTGCTTCTTTATGGTGGGGTTAGGATTTGGTCATCGAAGGCCCTAATTAAGATCGAAAAAAGGTGTTTTGTCTTCTTGGAACCTTTTTCATGCAAGACCAGATGACTTTGTAACAATATCTTTGGTCTGTATAAAGATGACATGAGTGTTTAGTAAAGTAGATACATATTGGTTAACATCGATGTATTAACAAGGATTTCAAATCATAGCCACGGAGGAATTGAAAATAAATAAACATTTTGCAGTTACTGTCTCTTTACAGATTTACCTGCTGTAAGGCAAGTATCGCTCTGATATTGAGAAGATTTTTATAAGAGGATGTAGGGTGCTCCAGATGTTTAAGTTAACTCAGGTTCTATGTATATTGGTAACATGTAATTCTTTAAAATTTAATTGAATTTTTTCAACTTTCGTCAACCAAAATTGTAAGTTTTATACCATAAAAATTCGAAATTTCAAAACTCTACTCCTTACTTTGAATTCAATCATTTAAAATGTCTGCCTTGAAATGAAAATATTTCTATTTTCAACTTGCATTTTAATATAATAACATTACCAAAGGTTAAAAATAAAAAGTTTGTAACTTTGCACCGAATGATGAAGTCAGAGTCGACGATTCAATGATACTACATAATTACACTGCCTTTTTTACTCAACTTTATTTCTCTGTGTTTATCATACATCGCACCTTCTGCATCTACCTTCATGAGATTGAAAAAAAAATCACTCAACTAATGAGAGAATGTTGAATTTAAGTTCACAAGTCTGATACCCAAAAATATTGGCAAAAAAAGAGGAAAAATGCAAACGGCCTCGAAAATTTGCAGCATTATCCAAATCGATCTTTTTCCACCTTACACTCATCTTCTAACCAGATCCAAAACAAAAGTATCTAAAGAACTCACTAGATCTGCAAAAAGCAAAAGTAAAACGAAAATCAATTCTTGTCTACTCAAAAAATAGACTATCCAAGGACAAAATCTCAATCATAATATCATAGATAGAGAAGAATACAACAAGCTGCCTCAGAAAATAACTTGAAGCTCTTAGCAAATTAAGTTTTTGTTTTTTTTTTGGTTTTTTTGTTTATTCCTCACCAGAGATAAAGATACCTACTCGCACTAATACGCAACAGCAACATACTATGCCAGAGCCTCAACCAACTCAAGGTAACCAAACCGTAAAGAAGAATTACGTCTATGGCCAAAATCTGATTGTGCGCATTGAATTGAATTTTCGACTGTTTTAAGAAATCAACATTAAAAAAAAAGCACACAAAAATAAAACAAAAAAAAACAAGTGGGAAAAAAGAAATTCAAGGAAATAGCCAACTGGGAGGGTTTCATTCAAACTACATACTTCTTTTCCATTGAGATAACTAAGACATTTCAAAGCGAAACGTTCCAGAGTTCGCAACGAGACAAATCTCGAATCTCAAATCTCGGGCTTGGCCAAGCAAAAGCAATGAAAATGAATTTAATTGCAGGCACAGAGGCAAGTTTTCTTTTATTTCGTTTCGTTTCGTTTCTTTTCTTGCGTCTTAATAGTTCAAGATTCAAAATTCAAGAAGGAAATCCAAAAGAATTTTCTCTTCCGCTGGTGCTCTCTCTCATAAAATAAAAAATAAAAATAAAAAAAAAGGAAAATATGCCTCTGCCTCGGCTCCAGCATCTGTACCTACTCTAGCTGATTTTCATAATCATCATAATCATTCTCATCCACAGTGTTGGGCAAAGCTGTGTGTGCGATACACTCGCAATCGCAACGCAAATGTTTCTCTTCAATTAAGCAAAAATAATGAAAATTTGATAAAAACAAGAATTTAATTATCTACTGTAACCACGGTGACGACGAGTGTTCGACTTCGACATCGACATCGACATCGACAGTTCGCCTCGGCCAACGAATACTTTTTCATTTTTCCTATAGAAAAGTTGTTTCGAAGCACACAGCACAAATTCATCGTGTGACATAAAACAGAGAAGTGAAAATCACCCATACACACTCACAAGCAATACAAAAACACCAATACACACTCACAAAGTCGTCATATAACACAATAAATACACGTATACTCATTTGACATTCCACAAAACGTTATGTGAACCCAGCATATAGATACATCTTTGCACACAGATACATAACCTATATATACACACTCTTGACAAGGGTACACACAGCTACGTACATCATGACAAAAGAGAAAGAGACCTGTGGGATGAAAGCCGAACCTGAATACACAGCAGCAGCAAAAAAAAAAAAAAAAAAAATTACGAGCAGTAAAAAAATACTGAATCTGATGCTCGGTTATATTATGTACGTTTCTACATTCGAAAAATCCAAATACGAATACGAAACGAACCGAACAAAGAGGAGTGTGCAAAGAGAAACAGAAAAGCAACAAAAAAAAAAAAACTTGAGGGAAAAAACAACAAAAAAAAATGTTGAAATATTTTATTTTTAGTTTCTTTTTCGGTCGATGATTCTGTTTTTGTGCCGTGTGCGGTGTTAAAGATTGCTCTATGCTGGAGCCAAGTAGATGTAGATGTACACACATTTACATACATATACATACATAATGTATGTATGAACATATATATATATATATATATATATGTGTTTTTCGTTTCAGTTTTATTTTTTTGTTATTTCTGTGTCGCTACGTTATACCGAACCGAGCGATGGAGTTCAGCAAATTTTTGCGTTCGAATATGAAACTGCTTTGCAGGTCTTTCTTCATATTTATTTTTTTTGTTGTTTTTGTTGTTGCTGTTTCGTTATCTAGGGTTACCAGGTTTTTGGAGGAGAATGAGAATTGTAAGCTTCATTAAGAGCAATTAAATGACCTTATTAGAACCTGCTTACGTTTTCTCTTCGAATTCGGTATAAAACATTTCTTTGGAAATAAGTTTATAAATGGCGCCCAACGGAGGATTCCGAAATATCTGTATTTATTTTATTTGACAAACAAGACGATACATATATAGGAGTATCGAAGCGTACATTTTTTCCCATATAAATTTACTTAGAAAAAAGTATTCAATGAGACATTTGGACTTGAGTAGACTTTCTCATTTTGGTTGAAAAATTAAATGGCTGTATGTATGTTTTTATGCATCGGAGTTCTAGAAACATGTTTCTTGAAAATTTGGAAATATTCTCAGAAGAATTGAATATAAAATTCATAAATGAACTGTATAAAGAAATACTTCAAAGTCCTGATTAAAAAGAGGATATTTTAAGTGGCGCCCAACAACATAATTGAAGATCCAAAAAAGAGAAATTTCTAGACCAAACGAGTGTGTTTTTTCTTTTTATGCATACACTTCTTAAAAAACAAAAACGAAGAAATCTTTATTAAAAAAAAAAAAATATTTATTAAATGGCGCCCAACAGATATAAAAAGTTACTAATAAAATTTCATCTAGTATTATGAATAAGTTCAAATCATATTTAGGAACAAATGCAAAAAAAAAACAAAGCTATACTAGTTTTTGTTCAGAAACCGATTTTCAATCTTAAAATACATAAATACTTATTACAGTCTACTTGATGCGGTAACCCTATTAAATATTGGAAAAATAATTTCTCGAGGTTAAAAGAAGTTGTTCGTTGTGCCTGCTTGCCAACCTACCTTTCAGCTTTAACCGACGAGTTTACAAGCAGCAGCGGCAGCAACGACAGCAGTACCCATCAATGTTTGAGTGTCCCTCAATTCTAGAACACAAAATACAAAAAATAAAAATAAAACAAAATTCTGTTGTCGTATTCTCGTTGCTGTTGGCTATAATATGACTTGACTGCTATGATGTATCTATAGCAACCAAGTCTAAGGCAACGGTTCTCAAATGTTATATCGTTGGCTTTCTAGATATTTTTTTTTTGCTGTTGTTTTTTTCTACTTTAAATATCTCGAAGATATAAAGGTATCGTATCGAACGAATGGACGTATACGAATGCATTGCCACTGCCACTTGGAGCCTATGTGTTACGACTGCGATGACTATTGAGGTCTAGTTGCGCTGCCTATTTATACTTTTAGTGTCTCTGGGATACAAAATAACCATAAAATAGAAAATTATAGGCAAATAGAGATATAAGGGGATGTATGGTGTTGGTGTAGTGTGGTGCCCTCTTCGACTTCGAGTTCCGTTTATAGCAGGGAGGACGGACAGAGAATAAAATGCAATTGGATTGCAACATGACTTAGATTGTTGAGAGGACGACTGACGCTAGCTTCGGATTCGGCTCTTGCTCTAACTCTAGCTCTAGAGCTGTTCTCGATCTCGATGTCTATGACGATGTCGATGTCGATCTCGACTTTTCGTATTATTTTTGTTTCTATATTTTCATTATTGCCTGCCTACGGTTTTTGCTTTTTTTACTCGTATTATTATTATTATTTTTAAGCTTTTCTCATAATGGACTTTGACAGTTCCTGTTTGGATCTCATTTTCTCTTGAGTATTTTATTTGATTCTTTTATTTTTTTGCGTAGGTAGGCTTTTTACTCGTATTTGTGTTCTTTATTTTTTTTTTTTCTTTTTGCTCTTTAGCTGTTGATAGATATGAATGTGCACTGTGCAGACTTTTAAATAGGCTGCAATTTTCTCTTTAAAACCCAAAACGTTTTTATTCACCAGCCAACCAACCGAATGATTATTAGGAAACTAATAACATAAAGGAAACGAATAAAAATACGAAATCACATTTAATGAGAAAACGAGCTACAACGACCACGATAAGAACTTGTGTAGGTATGACAGTTGTTGCAGCCAAAGCACAGTCACACAAGGATGACATTTCTTCTTAAGAGATTTCTTCTCTTCGGAGTTTTGGAACATTTATTACCTTATCATCACAGCAGTTTTAGGTTTAAAAGCAGAACAAAAAATGAACAAAAATAGGTTCAACAGAATATAATGAAGAAACATTAAATTATGTGACATATACGATGGGGTTACTCTTGAATTGAATGTGATGTGTTCTCAAAGTGACGTGTGGAAAGCAGCGAAATATAAAAACAGAATTTAATGAAGAAGAAAGAGCCAATAAGAGTTAGCGCCATCAACATGGACACATGTTTTGACATTTATATGTATGTACCTATATGTATCTACAAACTAGATGGGATCGGGATGTGATGAGTTAAGAAGTTAAAGGTTTGTTTACCTTTTGGGTGTCGTTGTTTCAATTTGCCCTCCTCGGTTTTGTTTTCATTATATTTTTTTATTGCCATATTTTTGTTTACATTTACGCAATGCTTAAAATTGGAATTTATGTAGGTTTGTTTCTTTTCTTGTCTTTTTTATCACTTTCCCTTATTCTGCCAATTCGTTGGGTTATTTTTCTTTTCTTTCATTATCACATTTAATATGGTTGTTTTATAGTGCGCTGATATTAGAAATTAGAAAAGGTACAACATTGAACACATTAAACGTGTGTGAAGTGTGAGACTTATCTTTCAGGGGTTGTTGATAAGCTTGTTGAAGAGAGAATTGAAAAAAAAAAATCATAAAACAACAACAACAACTACAACTTAGAAGGAGAATCATTATTTATCAATAGAAACGACCGACACTGAGCGCCGGCGGCCGGGAGGGCGAGGCGCGGCGCGGTGGTTAGTGAGTTAGGTATTTTATCTTATCCTTTGCGGATGTGTTCACACTTGTTGAATATGCTCTTGGAAGTTGAGTAATTAACTTAAAAGTTAGTTGCCGTATGAAAAGATGGTGAAACATGAGTTTGGAGTATTTTTTCTTTTTTTTGTTCGTTTCATTCTGTTTAATCGAGTCATTCCAATCATACTATCATATCAATTCTGGTTTTATCAGTTGCATTATTCCGGATAATGATGACAGGACAAATGTCAAGAGTTTTGTTATGCTTTTTGATCCAAAAACTAGGTTTTCACCTCCTCCGATTCACACGAAATTTAACATGGGTTCAGTCTGGCTTCTAAGTGAGACATTTTCTTCTAAAGATCATTGTAATAAAACTATAAAAATCGTTTTTATCTGTTCGAAACATTCTAACTACTATTAAACTAACGGTTTTCCAAAAACCACTCCAAGAAAATCTATAAGCTTTTTTGATTGTCTATAATAGTAACTACAAATATTTAGCTGTTTTATTTGTATCTCTGTCAATAGGTATTTTAGTGTCTATGGGTTAAAATTGTATATTTTTTACTTTTTATTATTTGTGTTCTAGTTTTTTGGCAATTTATGTCGCCTTTATTTAATCAACTCTAGTGTTCTAGTTAAAATAAGATAACTTATCGGGTCAAACTTAAAATAGTCAAGGAATTTATTGCTAACTTCCTTTAGTTTTAATTAACATAATCTAAGCTGCTCCCTGCAACAGGGAATATTTGTGAAAATACACTTCTGTCCTAATATATCTTTGACTGTAAATCGAATCTAGAACTGAAACTTACCAAATTTTAGACCAGGAAAATACATTCTGGTATTGTACAATAGCCTTTCTCTTTACCCTATATTATATGTGAGGCACTTATAATACTTTCTCTAAAAAGAACGAAGTTATTTTGTTGGACAGCATACACTTTGTTTTAAGTAAGTTTAGTTCAAATAAAACATTCACAGGATATTATAATAATAATAATTATAAGACGTTTGGAGACTTCAAATTTGATGAGGCAAATCCTAACTGTTTCTTGGACAAATAATATGTTTGTGTTAGTGTTCTTTACAAATGCGACTCATAGAATTTGCTTGGAAAAGCCCAATTAATTTGCTTAAAATTTTTTTGGCAGAATATACATTTGTTTTCTGCACTGGTAGGAACAATGTTTTCTACTTCAATATTTTCAATCAAATTATTTTTAAAATTAAGTCGAAAAGTGTCGTTTAATAGTTTTATTAAACTGCGTATGAAGATTTTGGATTCTCTAAAAAAAAAAAAAACTAATCAAAATCTATTGAATTTAGACAACTTAAATCTTAGTTCCAAACAGTGCATACATAGCTTCAAATGTAGTAGTTGTATAGACACAACTGCCTACAAGTTAAACATAATCCTTGTAATAAATTTATAAATAAGACTTTAATACGTATGCAACTTAATTTGTTACTGTTGTGTAAATTTTAAGGCTCTTTAGACTGAAAGAGGTTAACTGTAGACAATGGTTAGTTTAACTAAGAAAAAAGTAAATTTATAAGTTTAAATATCCAAATAACTTTCTAAGTTAAAAATTTTATTCTATAGCTTGATATGACCAAATATAGAAATAAACCATCTTTGTAACCTTTGACAAAAACTTTTAAGTTCAGATTTATTTATAGCGATTTTTATTTTTTTGTTTTAATATTTTAGATTAGTCTGATTCCTTATATGTAATAAACCAGGTTAAGATTTATTTTTGCACATACATAGTTAAAGTAATGGGATCATTCTTAAAATTGGCAAAATTTGCCGATAAGGTTTGTTACTCGGAATATTAGCATTAGGTTATCAGAAAAAGAATTTCATCATAAGACTTAAGTATTGCAATAACAAAATAATAGTCACATAGCTCAAAAACTAATAAATTAATCTTCGTTTATATCGTAAATTTAAGTTATCAATACATAAATTTGTTCACGTTTAAAACCAACTGCGTTGAAACATAAGCCGTTTTTAGTTTTTGCTACATTTAATTACATAAATCCGCAATAAAGCTAGAAAAACCACCTTAAGCTCGATTCAACTGCTTTTGAATTTTCCTGAGAACTAATTACTACGGAGCACAACTTTCGCTAGCTATCTAACTAGTCTGAGCTTTATTTTACTTTTTCCAGAGATTTTATTGTCCACAAGAAAATGACACTAGATGGATCCAAATTTTTACCCTTTCAAAATGTCAATCTATCAGACAGAATCTTTCACACCATTAAACATCCACCCATTCTACAAAATCCACTCGCCGTCTTCCACATTACATATGCATTTGTACGAAACGTACCCTCTCAGATTAAAAATAAATAAATAAAAAGAACATTCAAACAAAAGCCTAGACAGGCGATAAGGAAAGAAATACCTGTTCGACATTTGTCAAATTTGACATTTGCACCACACAGCACAGATAGACGGTATTTGTTACCCCCGATACTTGCGATACTTGCCTCTCGCAAAAGTAACAACAAAATCGAATGCATATATTTATTAACCCCGTTTGCGGTTGCATCTAATTCTAAAACTGCTGCTGCAATAAAACTCGAGAATAAATTCTCGTCACCCATTGAGTCATTCATTTGAGTTTTAATATTTACTATGCATCTTAACCAGAGGCGACACGATACTGAATTACTGATAAAGACAAGATTCCAATTCAAGCGAATTACGAGAAAAATGCACCTAATAAAAATAACAACAGGCAGCGGCAGTCAAAAGCTAATGCGCAAAAGAGAACAAACGATTCTTATGCCATCGTGCAAAAAAAAAAACACAAAAACCGAACATAATATGCAAAGGTTTGTCATAATTGCTTCTTAGAAAGGAGAAACAGAGATACAGTATAAATGTGACAAGTGCACGGAGAACAAGAGACCACACAAAAGCACAACAAAAATAAAAATAACAAACATATCAATATCAATTTATTAGTGGTGAGTGTGGCGGTAAGTCCAAAGACACAACCGTCAACCAGCCGGTTCAAAGCTTCTGTCAAACAAATGTCAAAATGTTTGTTTAAAAGAAAATAACAAAACTGTCATCGATAATAAAGCAATAAACTAATTAATAATCTGCTGAAGTAGTAGAAACAAAAAAAAAAATAATGAAAATAAAAATAAAAAGACGGAGACTTCAAAACAAAATTGCCGAACAGGCAAATGTCACTTATATTAGAAAAGAAAATTGCGCGCCTAAATTGGCACTGCAATCGGCACAGATCGAACCCAATTGGATGAATGAAGAACAGTTAAGAAGAAAAAAAAATGTAAACAAACATTTCGGCACGGCATATCTTTTTTCTTGAGTTTTGTTTTAGAGTTCAGAGTTTAGAAAAAATAAACAAGAAATTATGTGCAATAACTTTACTTACATTAGGATCTGTCCACATTTTTAAATATATTATTCACACTTCTATCCTGATGACAGTTACAGCTGTCATTGTGTGGAATTCAAAAGAAATAAACTTTAAACAAATCTTCTCCACCAAATTCACAGAAGAATATCAAACTCAATGTTTTTTTTTTCTTATTTTGTTGTTGAATTTTTTAGAATAAGTCACTGGTATTTTTAAAATTTCAATTTGTCTCAAAAATTATATTTAGCAATTGGGAAAAATGTTGCTAAATTGCACTTCCAAAGCACCAAACGAATGTTTTAAGTTTAAAAAAAAATTGTTGTTTTTCTCAATTCAAATATTTTTTTGAATTTGTTGCAGTTTTGTTTATATTCAAGCAAAGTTACTAACTCTTCTTTTGTTTGTCAATATTTTTTATGTCACAGGTTTTTTAACTTTAGTTTTGTTTTGTAATTTCACAAATAATTTCTTCATTAAAAAATCGTACAATTTTTACGTATTTCTAGTTATAACTATTTTTGCTGCTATCAATCTACGAAACAATTTGTATTTTCTTAGTTCAAATTCAGAATTTGAAGAGACGAACTTCCGCACGCCAACCTATTTCATGAAGTGCACAGGCCATACTAGTTTTCTCGTATTCCACCATTCCGATTCGATTCGGATGTTTTTTTATTTTTCCTTCTTCTTTTTTTGTTTTGCTGGTGCGCACATTTACACTGTACGGCAAGCAAATAGCAGGTCGGCGGCAGCAGCGCAATACAGAGGCAACCTACAACAATGTACGATACGAACGAGAGTACCTACTGCTACAACGGTGAAACACCATTGAAATTAGTTACCAGCTTCGTCCAATAGAGGTCGCTAGCTAGCTGGCAGTCTGTTGGCAGAAATACAAAAACCTACAGAAAAACGAAAAAAAACGAAAAAACAAAAACTCAAGATATTTCGATTCAGCAATGACTACGACTACGCTACGACGACGACTCAGTTCAGTCGCCATCGCTAGCTGGCAGTCGGATACAATTTTGCTGCGAAATATTCCCGTGCATGGTTGGAAATGCTGTGTTGCTTTGCTTGAAAATGAAATGTTCGATATTTCAGATATACCTATGTACTGTACATGCGAGTTCAGTAGGAGTGTGTGCGTGTGTGGATTGGATGTAGTTGTATGTGTGTCCATTATAAAACCAGAACAGAGTCGTGGTAGACTGGCGACGAACGAAGCCCGGAAGGGGGAGTAGAAAATGATGAAAAAAGAACAAGATTCAGCTCTATAGACGTATACCTAGGGTTATGTAGAGGTTGTTTATTATGAAGACGATTGTGGACCCGAATAATGTTGTATGTTTACCAGAGTATTTGTGTGTATGTGTGTGTGTAATGTACGTAACGTTGTGGGTTATATACAGATGAAGAATATTTAATGCTGTTCCCTCGAAACTTGAATCTGGTTGAAAAAATAGATATGCGGTAAGGCAGTGGCGTTCATTTAAGCTTAAAGTTCAACTTTAATGAAGGCCTTGTGGAAAACTATTTGTTATTTCGTATTGGAATGAGGATTTTGAAAAAAGGATTTTTTTTAAAGCAAACACGAATGTACATATGTGTAAAAATGTCAATGTTTTGAACATTTGAAGTTTTCATGTTGTAGGTACTTGTGGAATCACAATCAATAGAGAGTTACATAATAGCAAACCATGTTTTTGGTGTTCAAGAGTCTGAAACTTTCACATAAGATAAAGATAAGGAATTAATATCAATGTCAGGTACGTAGATCCTTGAATAATTAAGCCCAAAACTACTAGTACTATAAACTACGAGGTTATAGAGACTTCTTTGAAAAAATTTAATTAAAAATGGGAGTAAAAAAAACATTCCAATCTTATTTTAGAACGTTGTAAACTTGGATAAATAAATACAATTGAGAAAGACGGTGTTGTTGTTGTTGAAAAAGACAACGCCAACTTAAAGAAGAGCACTTTAATTCTTTTGTTTAAAACAAGTAATGGACCGAGCTGGCTTAAGGACTTTTTAGATTTACCCTATTTTCCGCTTTAGACTGCAGTGTCACCTATAATTTTGACCTCCAAATAATTTTTGATCCTTTTATCGGAATGACAGCGCCCGCTAAATGGACATCGTGAAAAACAGAACATCAAATTTGTATTCAAAAATACCACCACTTATAACAATTGGGAAGCATGTTACCCTATTTAACCCACCACTTACGTCACCCATGGCGAAAACAAAATATCTGTTTATTCAAATCCAACCAAATACAAAAAAAACTATTTTTCTCTTCGTTCATTCTTGTTTTTCAGTAGGATTTTGTTGTTATTGCTTTTGGTATACTGCTGTAGCTGTATATTCATTCACTCAGTTCCATTTTCATCCATATACCATTAATTTCTCGTCCTCTACTTCGTCGTCCGTTCCGTCTGTATCTGTAGTGTGTGCGGATGCGGAGTCAGTACTGCTGTAAACGTCAAATCCGAACATTTTAATATTTTCCCTTTGCTGTTGGCTCGTTGCTCGTTGGGTTGGCTGCTCTTCGCCAGAGATCTCTCGGTTCGTTGTTGTTGATGTAGTAGCTTCAGTCGTGAAGCTTCTCTGCCGTCCCAATTCCAACACCACTCCCCTTATTCGTAGCACAACACACCACACCACACCACAGCACAGCACTACCTAGCATTCTGTAATAAGGCTGAATCAGGGTTTGATATTTTTGTTGCGATATAATGACAACGGAGATACGACACACAGCACCGAAAGAGATACTCCTATGGAAAAGCACCGAGCTTCGTCATTCTGACGTTTATTCGAACGTCAGTTGTACACGACGCGTCGTCGTCGGTCGTATCGCCGCCTGTCTGTCGCTTCTGTCGACCGCCGACTATACGTAAGGTTTGGGATTTTGTATGACACAAAATGAAACTGCTGCCTTTGCTTGGTGTGCTGTTGGTGTTGTAGCTTGATGGATCCCATGGATCCAATGTATATGTACGGGTTTTGGGTCGATGGTATATCTGTATGCATACATAGGCATAGGTAGATACATAATTAGGCTCTAGGTGGCTCCCTATGTGCTATGTGGATGAGCTTGTGCGATGAAACGATGTTGCTGGCAAGTGTATAACTCCTATATACTTCATATCTTTAGATAAAGCTATAGCCAGTATTTCGCGTTCTTGCTGGTGTTGTTGGTAGATTTTACTGCCTGCCTGCACGTACGTCGTCGTCGTTGGCTTCGTCGCC
Source organism: Scaeva pyrastri (assembly GCA_905146935.1). Taxonomy (NCBI): domain Eukaryota; kingdom Metazoa; phylum Arthropoda; class Insecta; order Diptera; family Syrphidae; genus Scaeva; species Scaeva pyrastri. The sequence goes on along the minus strand of LR989927.1, from coordinate 38,224,833 downwards.
GGACGAGGAGCTCAGATTTTAAACGAAGCTTGGATGTTGGTTATTCGGATTGTTCCAATAGTCAGGCTCAGTGCACTGCGTTTTATTTTCACAAATGCAGTAGCTCCTCTAGCGGCCAAATCCAATAGATGAATGTACCTACTACCTATGTGTTTGAATGACGAAAGTTGAAATTTCAATACCTCTTCTGGTTGCCGTCGCTGTTGCCGACTGTGAGTTAGCAATGGCATTAAAGACTTCTCTAATGGCAGTTATTTCGAATAGAAACGAAAACCAACAATTTTTGAATTTAAAACGCTTGAATCATCATCAACCATTGCAAAATGGAATAGAAGAAGAAAGTTTATATTATTATTTTATTGTAATCGTATGCCATGCCACATCGTCTGCGTGAGGCATTGGTACACACAATTTCGAGTGTGCAGCGGCGAAATCCTTAAGAATGCAGTTGTTGTTGCAGAAAGCTTTCAAAATGGACACGCAGTTACCTATCTAAAGAAATTGTACGATGCGCGGAAAGTTTAAAGTACGAGTACACTACCCGTTGATGGCCAGACAAGGTTGTTGTCATTGATAATGTGGTTTTTTTCCCGTTGATTATGGGGGATGGAATTTGGTTGACTCATTGATTTGAATGGACTTGATTATCCGCAAACAAATCACATATATTAGATAAAATAGATATACAGTAAATGTTCGTTGTGAATTTTCATCATGGATTTTGTAGGAAATTAATTTCAGACTTTTTTTTACATACCTACTGCTCTAAATGTTAACAGCAGAAAGAAGTTGGTACGAATGAAGGTTTCACATTAAATAATTCAAATATTTGATTGGAATAATCTCAACAAACGCTTTATAGTTCAAATTTAAAACGGAATAGTGTCTTTTCGTTTAATAATACATGACTAGATGGAAGATAGAACTGACCGTTTTAGAATACAAGAACTTTTACATTATGGGTTTATAGTTTTGAAATTAATTTTCAAATTTAAACTGTTTTATGAAAATGTAAGCACTAAATAAAAAAGGATGAAATTTAAACAGTCGGTTGTCGGACAATCATTTGACAGTGAATCCATCGACCTATAAACTAGAATTTCCATCAACTCAAAATAATACCTTTTTCTTTTCTTTATTGGAAAAATTAAATTCAAGATTGAAAACACTTCATTTTAATGCCTACTTAAACATTTTTTTGAAAATACGATTTGAAATTTTTAAGACATGTCTCGAGAGAGAGCAAGCTAGTTGGAAAATTTTACGAAATTAATCGAAACCTTAAAACAAGACCTTCTTCCAACAGCCAAATACAAACTGGTTCACATCTAACACTCCACATTTTAAGCCTTGTACACACGTAACCAAATATCAACATAATAACCGATAGAGAAACCAAGTTTTTTTGCAATTGTTTTTGGTAATAAATAAGAAATAGATATTAAGTTTTAAGATAGTTCTTAGGCCGAAAGGCATTAGCATTAAGTTATTAGTTTAACTTAGAGCGTCCGCATAGGGCCAGTAAGTTAGTTGTAAATAATTGATAATCATGCTAGTTTGTCTACCTTTAAGTAATTTTAAGATTAAATAAAAGCAAAAATGAATTAAAAAAAATATCAACATAGATAATATCCCGAAAAGAAGAAGGATACATAACAGAATTTAGGTTTTAAATAGTTTACTCAGCCCTTATTGTTGCAACCCATTGGATTTAATCATAATGCGTTAAAATGTTATCAAAAAGGACTTACCTTAACTTATTAATTATCTTCAGCGTGAATGACAAGCGTTTCCACCAAAGCCAATCGCCTATAAACATCCTTTGGCAAAGTAATTGTCTCGTCTTGTAGCCCACTGAAAAAAAGCTATTATTATTCAAAGTTATTTTTAGTGAGATACAAAAGCTATACTTACTTTTGTATCGAGTTGTAGGCATCTCTGATTCTTTGTTTTTTTTTTCTTTTTTTTTTCTGTGCATTTATTTAGTTTTTAAAATTTTATCTAATTTACACTTAATGAAGATTCGAAAAGAATGGTTATCGAAGTTTGTAGAGTTAAAGGCATTGTGACAAGAATAGACAGTTGAATCAGCTCGAATTTTGTTCACTTTAGTCTAAACTTAAAAACTAGAATTTGACTTACAACTAATATCAAAACTTAAATTTGTTCCAACAACATGGGATTCACTTGCGTTTGTTAAAGTTAGTAGGCTGAACCAACTTTAGCACATAGAACAGGATTACATCTTCTCTGTCCATGAGTATGTTTTCATTCAGTTATGTCGTTGTGCAATTGCAACCAAATGAATCATTAGCTGTTTCGGATGGTTGATAATGTTTTCTATTAATTTCTTTGTTGAAAGGACTTGGTATTTATCCAGAGGAACTATGTTTGTTTTTGTGTAGAGATGTTCGTCCTTGTAGTGTTTTTGGAAAAATAGGTTGAAATACAGTTTGGTGCAGTTTACGATTGTTTTTCTCCAAACAATTAGGATTTCAGACATGGCTGGCTTTGAAAATGAAAACTATATTGAGAAAGAATACGCGGTGACTGATGCAAGATTTGCTTGTAGATAAGTAAATATGTCTTTTGGCTTTTTTTCATCAATGGTTGTAGATGATGGAAGGCTCAGAAATTTTTTGTTAGCACACTTCTTGAATGCGAGTTGAATTTCCTCAACTTATTGAAGTTCGTCCCGCCCAAGTAAATCACATTACTTTTGATTGCTATGATAGATTTGTCAGTGATTTTCACATTTTATTTTTTTTTTGCAATTAGAGCGTGTTGGTCCGGTTGACACATTTTTTTAGATAGCATTGATGAGTATAAGCTGGATATTCTTCTTGTAGAAAGCTGGTTTAAGGAAGTAGAAACAATTTAATCATATGAAAAAAAGTCAAGTGATATTACTGAGCTGATCGTTAACTCCCTGTATTCGCTTGCATCGACGCACGGTGATTTTCAACATCCATATGTAAGCAGTCTCGTTTAATCAACCAAACTGTCTACTAAAAAGAAAAACAATAAAAAAGAACAAAGACAAAAAATTATAAAAAAAGAAAAATTAAATAAGCTCTTAAAATTACAAAACTAGTTTCTTGTTTCAAGAGTTCGTCTTCCATCTTTAGTAAAAATTTTAGAACAATTAATTAATATCAACATTTATCTATCTTTTTATCAATCAATGGTACATTTACTGAAATTCATAATATGATGAGGAGATCACTTACCAGGAGTTACATTAGCTTTTTTTAAATACTTTTGTTTTCACTTTTTATATTTAGTATTTAGTAAGGAATGGAGTCTGTTGCATACCAAAATCATCAAGCCTATACAAAGCTCCAGTGCACAAGTGCAACAGAAGCCACAGGTTAAACCCTTTTAAAATGATACTCATAAATATGTACATTCATAAACATACATTTTTAAGTTCTCAATTCCACATATATTCATACATAATGAGGTGAAGATTCATATCCCATTTATATTTCTTTAGGGCAAATGTTAAGTTTTCTTTATTTTTGGTATTTCAATTCTAAGTGACAATTTTTTACCTCAATAACCTATGAAACTCGTTACTTAAAACCTTACATTATCAAAACATCTGAGAGATAAATATAAAAATTAAAGAAAAAAAGTCAGCTAACCTATGGTAGGAATCGGAAACTGAGTCCTTCGTAGATAGTTTTTTTTTTTTCTTGTGTTTTTCATTTGAAAGCAGCTCAGCCAACAACGACATTGACTAAGACCAATTTCTACTCAACGTTAGCAAAAGCCAACTCAACTTAAAATACAACAAAAAAAAGTTTTAGAAGCAAGAAGCAATACCAGTAAAAGAAATACTAAGAACGACGCCAACAACAACAAAAACACCAGAAACGAAAATCATTAAATATCTACTGGAGTGAGGTCCTTCGGTCGTTCGTTGCTTTTGTGTAGAGTATGACGACGACGACGACGATGATGATGATGCTGCTTCTGCTACCACCACCGATGCTTGTTCTTCTTCTGCTTCAAGGATATCCTCCCACCCTTAAAGGATACACTCACACACAAATTCTATGCTGTACGGTTGGTTGATGCTTGAGCAATCTTCTCATCCCTTTTTTTTTTCCTGTATTTTCTGTTATATTTCTCTCCCACTACATTTTCTCGTAGGAACAATGCTCCGAGACACAATGCTTGTATCTATATCTCTTTACACCTACCTTTTGCTCTGTATCCTATATTAAGACTTATTTTCAAGTACATTCTAAGAACAGGGCGTTTCTTAAACTTTTTGTGTACAATTAAGTTCGTCTTTTTGAAGGTTTTTTAAAGGTCTTAAATCGAAAAAAAAATTGAATGTATTCGAAACATCAATTGATAGTTAGATAGCTTGATAGTTAGTTTTTCAATATTGACCACCAAATTAAGTAAAGTCTACATTCTTTAAGAGGACTTAAGAAACACTAAAGAAATAGACGATTCCCATTTCTTTTCAAAAAAAAGCACGGATTCAACCAAGGGTGGTTTTGAATATGGTCAACAAGTGTGGATTTGAATATTAGTAAAGTTTTAACCAAAACGAATTTTTTGGTTCAGAAATAATGGTGTTGAAGACTGCAAATTGTAGTCTACTTTCTTATTCAACATTTTATAAGTTGCAGTTTTCCCTCCCCTCTGGATTCTTCTTGTCGAAGTGAAGAAGTCGAATTGATTCAACTGTTGGAAGAAACTGAAAATTTAAGGTCCTTGTCGAAACTAGAAAAACCTTGTTTTTGTGTAGATCTTTTTTAATGCCCTAGAATTTAATTGGTTGGCAGATAAAAAACCCCATCGATTCTAAATTTACTTTTAGGAATACGTTACTCAGAGGCAGATTGAAAGTCAGTAATCAAAAATTCGTTTTCGAAAACTTGACATCACTTGTCCAAATTCGCATTTCATCCAGTTCGATGAACTTTGTACAAAAGATGGTGTAAAGACTTGTATGTCATTTATAGGCTCTGACTCTCAATGTCAGTCTTTCGTCCAATTTTTCAGATCGACATAAGTTTCAAAGACTGTAAAACATATTCAATAATTCAACAAAAACCAATAAATGTCAAATCTTATCAATGTTTTGAGTAGAAGAAACTTTAAAGCAACAGTATTTAGTAGAGCTGTCACCCTTGAGGTTCGACTTTAACCTCAGTCTGTAACACCTATTTTTTTTTTCAAGTTCACTTTATTAAGCAAAAATCGTCACAAATGATCCGTTTGGATTCGGCTAAAAAGGGGCACACGGGAATGGTTCAGATTTGTAAGGCAAAAGGCTTTTAAACACAAATTGTTTTAAAATTAAAATATTTATCGAAGTATGTGAATTTTCCGAATTTTAATTTCACTTTAGTTTTCCACGAAAACGTAGTTATGTAGACAATCAAAAAACTCAAACTAATGCATTATTTCTTATTCAATAGTTAGGTAAACCCATGGATTAAATTTGTTCTTCTCCAGTCCAATTTAGTAGACACAATAAATTTCAAAAGGTTATTTTTGTTACACCCTATAAGCAACTCATCCAGTTTAACAAAGTACCACAAGAAGGTTAAGGGAGGCAACAGACCCCAGCAACAACAACAACACAAGCCACTGCTACCGCTATACCTACTCTTACAACCAAAATAATATAGGATTCCAACCTCTTTTTCGGGGTACAAATGTACGGATACAAGCTGAACCGAACCGAGCCGAACCGAACAGAATAGAACAGCAACGCACCTAGGTATATACAATATACATATGTCGGTATCTATACAACATCAGCTATGATGCAAAGTTCTGATTAAATTTCTCCCAAAAGTCGTCCGTTGGATCCTGATCCCAATTCCAATTCCAATCCCAATCCCAGCATCTATCCCCAATTTTAATCCAAAAGCACCTCTAATAAACACAAGATTCACCCTCTTAAACATGGAAATTTTCAATTCTCGTGTTTTTCGGGCAAAACTTCTTTGGCTATGAGGAAAGTTTTTTTGCCTCCTTTTTTTGTGTAAAGCTAAGGAATTGCAGTTGGAGAGGACGCAACTAATGCGCTTATTCTCAAAAACTTACGACGAATTCTCAAAAATAATAAAAGGAATACAAAAAAAAAAAACGTAAAGATACTCTTCCACTTAGCCATGTGCTTTGGGGCACTTTCTTTCGTTCAATCTGTCTCCCCTAGCTATCTATCTTTCCACAGAGGCAACAAGTTACCATTAATCAAAAACGATGAACGATGAACGGAATAGAGAAGCGAAGTTAAGCAAATGGAAACGTACGTACATATGACGTAGTGTGTGGTGTATCGTCGCATCGCCCAGAAAGTAAAACGGCTGTGGTTCCATATGCACACGTGTGCGTGCGTGCTTAGCCCGTCTCACCGTCCCTGGCTTTGTCTCCAGTCTCCTGCCACCCGTCTCCGTCTATTTCTATCTATTTGGATATCTCAAATCTCGATATTTTGGGTGAAGCGTAGAACATAACGCGTCTTCGGATTCGAATTCGGATTCAGAATTGAATTCGAGAAACTCTCTGAATTGAAAGTTTACCCATTCATTTTTCATTCATTCATTCGGGAACGTAGAGTGCTGTAGAATGGTCTCGCATCGCTTTGGCTTCGACATCGACAGTGCCTCTGTTGCCTTTGCTGCTTCTGTTGGATGGTTTTGTGCCGCTATATTGCCTACTCTAACATGAGAGGGCGACTATCAGAGGTTGATGATGATTACCAACACGACACGTATATTCGGTAGTTCTGTTTTCTGTATGCAGCAGAGAGAGAGAGGGTGGTTGATGCATTTTTGGCATGGGCGCTGAAGCTGATGGAATAAGCCAGGACACAATGAGGGGACCTTTCCCTTTTCATACGGTCCTTCTTCTCCTTCTACCCCCTGCAACGACGACGGCAGAGGAGGCTTATCATTTCAACAATGACATTTTAGAACTCGCGCTCTCGTATTGCACACTTGAGTCCGTTAGCGAGGGCTTTAGTCTAGGACTTTCCCTTTGGTTCATCGTTTTTTTTTTTTGCTGTTTTGTTTCTTCTTTGTATATGGAGGGTTGTAAATCAAATTGTCTGGCGGACTGATGGCCGGATGATTTAGATGCAACTTGTAGCATTTTGTTTAGCGATAGCGAATAGGATGTCGATGTGTGAAATTTTACAATTGCGTAGTTAGTTTTTTGTCAGTATTTTTTTTTTAATTGTATACAAGTTCAAGTTTCGAGGGAAAAGGGGGTTACTTTTGCTAGGACCTGAGTTTTTTTAAAATTATTTTCAAATTCAAAAATGAGTACCAATTTTTTTTTACCCAATTGATGTTATGTAGAATACAATTGGAACTTTGTTTGTCTTATATCTATTTCTTTATCAGGTGGACTTAGCATCGCCTAAAATTATAATTGAGAAAGGTTAAAATTGTTTTTCTACTTTATCACTACTTTATATTATAAATGTGAATTTAAGTTTGTTTATTACGCTTTCACGCCTAAACTACTGAACCGATTTAAATTAAATTTGGTACAGAGATGGTCTGGGGTATGAGAAAGGACATAAGCTACTTTTTAATGCGAAAAAAACTGAAAGGTGTAAATATGTGTGGAAGTTACATCATTTTTAAAGTTTAAAAATTATTTTTAGGATTTTAATTAGATAAGAAATTCAAAGTGTAAACAAATTTTACCCTTAAGAGGTTAAAAATAGAGGAAGAATGTTTTTGTGTATGATATCGGCAAAAAAGCTTACTGCATAGAAAATAAAGATATAGACGATGTGTGAGACATATGCGAATATTAAAATTTCTTTTTGGATCATGACACTATATATATTTATATTTATTCTCGTGTACAGTTGATGATCATTTGAGTAAAAAAACAAATAAGTTAAAGCTGTGTTGTTAAAATAGTGCGAACAATGATTAAAATTTTCGGTCAGACTGCCATTTTTTTTATTTACGGAAAATATTACACCTTCAAATAAACAATTTACTATAGATATATTATAAATAAAAGATTTTGATTTATACGAAATTTATTGGCATTTTATTGAGCTTTTGAAAAGCTCGATAGCAATCAAAGAATTGAAGGAGTGTGTAATTCTTTGCCACATTTAGAAACCTAAATTGAAAATACAATTCATTGCAAGACATTTAAGGGGAAACAAGTGAGGTGTGTGGGCTCAAATATCCATATTCCATTTAGATAAAGACTTTCTAGAACGCGCAGTTGTAAGACTTTGGTTTTTTTTTTGTTCAATTTCTAAGGTTTGTATGTTTCGGTGCATCATTATTTCCTTTTTATTATAAAACAGTAAAATTATAAGCTAAAGTAAAGAAGACACAGAAACAAATGTCTGTAAAATCTCATTTCACTTAAAAGTTCGGCTTAGGGCATAAATTGTTAAAAATTTCAGACTTTTTCATATCCTATATGCTATAGAATATATATATCGATTTTTTTTTTATATACAAAAGTACCGTTATTTTTAGTTCTAAAAACAAAGAAATCCAAGTGAGTGCTTTTTCGACCTTTCTATTATTATCATATAAATTTTGATCAAAACATCGACTTCCGTTCTTTTAACGAAGGCGTAATTTTTTATAGATGTTAATTTCACGAAACAAACTTAAAGTTTGTGTGGTGATGTTGGTAAAAAATTCAATTCAATTTGAAATCACCCATACATTTCTTAGCAAATATATGTATGAATTTTTCGATTGAGTATCCTTCAAAATAAGTACCTGCTGTATAAAAAAAAATGTTGCCAACAAAAAATCGACAGCAGTGTCATCATCTAAGTTTTGAACTTATTCTTTTCTATTAGACGCATAATGGTCTAATTGAAATTGTATGTATCCGCAACTCTGTGCATTTATCTATCTAGTTATTGCAAGGGACATAGGAATATTATCAAAAAACTAAGAAACAAATGCCAACAGCATAGTACACTCTTTAGATATTGTCCACACCTTTCTAGCAACCGCGCTCACAAGTGCTTGATTTCGGTGATCGATGGGAAGCCATTATTAATCAGGGACTAGAGGTGTAATTATATCATTTGATTCTTGACCTTTTTTAAAAATTACAAACTTTAGTTTTTAAATGTACTATTTATATTTTTAATTGTTTTATACTAGTGTCTTTTATATTCACATACATATATTTAATAAAATTATAACATTCAACAATTCTTCTTTCAGCGAAGACCTATTACTTTTTGTTTAACCATTAAATATCTACCAAAGCTTACACCTACCTACATTTTAGAATCGTAACATGATCCTTCTCTTTCAATATTTCATCATAATTTATAAATCCACCAAACAAAATTCTAACAATTTAACTTTGACGTTGCATGCAACACCTACAGAATTCCTATCTGGAAGATCGAATAAACACAACAATTCTCATCTATTTCTACGACTACTATAAATGACGCATTTGTGCTTCTCCCTCAACACACTTTATGCACATCAAAAGCCACCCACTCATTGTAGTATCTACCTATACCTGTGTGCCAGTCAAAAGCCCATCTAAGCTAACATCCGACGACTACGATGAGGACGACGACAACGGCAACGACAACGACGGCGACAAGGGTTGTAGAGTTGGTGGTGATTGCTTGCAAGCCATAAACGAACCAACGACGAGCAAAACTACCCTCAAGTTTGTCCATCACAACTTGCCTAACTGCTCTCTTGACTATACGGCCAGGCCAGTACGACGCCTTCAATAATGTTCCTTTGTGTCTGTAAGTGTATGTCCCGTGTCCCGTGCCGTGTTCTGCTTTTAATACTTTCGCAGACACACCGTTTGTAGTCTTCAACCCCAAATCTTCTCTTCTGCCAACACAATACAACAACATTACATACTACACATTTTGTAGATCCAAAGTCCCACAACAAACAGCAAAGTTGATGCAATCAACTTGCTATTTGCCCGGAGAAAAAACAACAACAAAATATAAAAATAAGCTATAAAGCAGTAAAGAAGAGGGGGAGGTGGGTTGGATGAAGGCGGGAGGAAGGTTGAAGAAAATAAGAGCTGAGACCGAGACCCAACGTCATTTGCGACAGAACGCATGTCATCCCTGCACCCTGCGGACAGCACACGGCACACAGCACAACCGCCTGTCAACTTTTCTTCTTTGGATCAATTTGTTGTACGGCGGCAACGACGACAACGACCAAACAACAACGAAGATTGCGACGACAAACGACGACGACAAACGACGACGACGATGATGACGGTGTCGGCGACCACCTTTTCCCATCTCGCCCATAATGAATCCACATGACATGGAACCCTGAGGATGGAGTGATATAAAAAAACACACCGCTGTTGCTGCACGAGTAGAAGAAACCGAATAACAGTGCTAGTCAAAGCGAACACAGTCCATAAAGAACGAAAGTAGCAAAGTAAAGACGCACAAACATCAAACAAAAATAGAAAACAACCTTCGATCATGAGTGAGACGGCAATTTACTATTTGCGCACAATATAAGTGCCAACTTTAGCTCCAGCTTAGAAGCTTTTTTACCTTTTGAAAACTTACAATAACTCAAGTAAGCTTTAAAGCTGCCGACTTGATGATGTGGCGCTAGTGCAACTTGCAAATAAAAAATGAACAAAAACACATTACACGAATGTTTACTGTATTTATGTATCAAGGCTGCTTTGATGCAAAAGGATCACTTGGATGCTTATTTGAGACTTGAAAAAATTGAAACGATCTAAGAAAAAAGATCTGTTCAAGAATAAATTATAAACACTAGCCGTCCCCACAGACCTTGTTCTGCCCTTTACTGACGAAGTTGCCTGGCTTTGCTATTGCTGCATTCTTCCACTCTCACTGCAATTAAAGCGAATTTTACCAAATATCAATTCATTTCAAACCCTTCAAGTTTCTCTTTACGTAAGGGTTTCAACGTGACACAGAACTCTTAACCAGTGCTAATTTGAATCAGAATTACATAATCCCATGCCATGATCAAATACAAATGTTTCTTTTCGTTTCATCATCATCATCGACAACCGAGATCCGTTCCTGTCCTCATTCCACAAATCTTTCCATTTATCCGGATTGCGAGCCGTAGACGACACCATTCAGTTGTGCAGCCCAAAGCTCCGGGCGACCGGGCGTTCGGGCGTCCTGGCCTATAACATCTCTCTAGAGTGGGACACGCTGTCGCCTACCATAAAATTAAATACAAAAGACTTTCGAATCGTCCTTCTCACATACGTAGATAACAATTCTCCGTTTCCACCTGTAAGTCGGTAAGGTTTCTGGATTTAGAGAGCTTTGGCAGACTATAAAAGGCTCGGCTGATCTTTAGCAGTCGCCTGCGTATTTCTTCTTCCATCTTGTTATCGGCTACAGCTACATTTGACCCAAGGAATTTCATTTCCGATTGGTCAGAGAGAAAAAAACTGTTATAATTCCAAAATCCTGTTAGCTATTGCTAAATAGTTAAAATACAACAACAGTATTCCAATATTATTACGAGTCGACAAAGAGCCACTAAGAATTCAGACTGACAATCAAATGCTTCTAACTAAATTACATTATAAAGTTTCTTTCTTTCAATATGAAGTGAAGATCAATCTTAAAATAAATGATACTGGCCACTTTTGGAAACCTTCAAAATGAAAAAATTCTTTTTTTTTTTAAATTTTATTGTAGGCCAGCTATTACAAATAAGTCATCATAATAGAGGACTTTGATACTTCAATTAAGTCAGAAAGTTTAATGCAAGTGCCATGAAATTTAAATCTTTGAATAAACTATACAAATTTTTCTAAATTTCAAACTTTGAAGACTAATAAAAAAATTTGCGAAACAAAAATATATTGACTTATGGCAGCCTTTGAGACACAAGAAAACCTATGCGTTTTTTCCAAGATGTTAACTTTTTTTAAAGTTAATTTATTTTTATTTTGTATGAATAAATTTCCTTGACAGAAATCAACATAAGTAACAAAAATAATAACGCTCCAAAAATAATAAATACAATTAAACCCTCATTTTACACCTTGACGAATTACCTTGATGCCTTCCCACAACAACTAAAAAAATATCTCCAAAATCTGACCCTTATTTTTCAAAAAATAATATATCTAGTCTTCATGTTAACGGTGGCGTATGCTTACCATTCGTCTAATTTAGCGGTAATTTTACGTCGACAATTATTATTAACAAACGATTCTAATTAACATATTTCCATAAAAAACTGTTTGTTTTTTGTTATTTTTTTTTTCTCAGAATTTTTAGTCAACAATACTCGTACTGGAAAAAGACATCCCCACAAAACGAAAAAAAAATAAGGAAATGCTCAGAAATAGAGAAGAAACTTCGTTCCCATTTTGATAACAATGTCATGTCAGAAAATGCTTCCCTTGTCCGTTGGCTCATTCGTTCGTTAGGTAGCGCTAGTACGATGTAGTTTGTAGTCGTCTTCTTCGTTCGTCCTTAGAATGTGGTACAAGTGTGTATGTGGTGTGCTGTGTGCATAAACGCAAAAAAGGATCTAAAATAAAATTTCCTGCCATAATAATGCAAAAGGAAAAATTGAAAATGAAATATAAGAAAAAATCAAAAAAAACAGGAACCAGTAGTTGTAGAATTATAAAAGAGAAGAGAGAACGAAAAGCTTTTCACCATGTCCTCCAAAATAAAAATAAAAAAATTAAAGAAAACAAAAAAAAAAAAAACGCTACAGATTAAAAAGACCTTCTGAGTCAAACCTCCTATCCTAAGTCCTCTGTGGAGGAGTCCCACCACTTCTTCATCATCATCAACATTAATAACGTCTATATAGCTGGAATATGTACCTAGAGAGAGCTCTGATGCGAGGACAAAAGCACAAAACTCTTCTTGGTTCTTCTTCGACGTCGTTGAGGCAGCAGTAGTATTCCTCCAACAGTACTCGGCTACGAACGGCAACGGGCCACAACGACGACGACGACAACAACGACGATGAGTAGAGAGATGCCATTATCGCAAGCACACAACTTAAACTAGAAAGCGTTAAAGGAATTTGTATACCAAGGCGAAAAAACGTTCCTCCCCAGTCCTCCTCCTCATCCGCTGCAGTACAAGTATACCTACTCACTTCAGCTTGGGGAGTGAGCAAGGGTTTTAGTCCATAGACCCAGCACATAGCATCAAGCAAACAGAGTCGATCCGATCCGTACGACCCATTCACCCACCAACACCAACCATCCAGCTCGTCATCCTCTTGCAGGTCGGTCGTATCTCATAAGACCACGGCGCCCCCGATTCCTCGTCCTACTTCCCGTTCCAATTCCATCCTCTGGTGCTGGGCCATGAACCATCCATTTACGAGTATCTACATACGTATATCTGTATCTATGCACTCGGGTATGGTTATATACGTTCTGCGGAAGGTTGGTTGTTGGCTGCTATGGATATGGCTATGACTATGACTATGACTGTGCCATGTATTTCATTATGCTTTGTGTGGTATTGCTGCTGCTGCTGCTTGGATGTGTATAATGTATATATATACATATATATGTACGGACGTGTGTCTATTATGCTGGAGTTATACGGCAGATGTGGTATAACCCGAGTAACACATAGATATACAATCGCAGGTTGGTATACATATTGCCATTAGGTTGATGTGGCACAATCGTTCGTTGCGACGACGAAGCAAGAACCAAATACAGGGTTCGGGTGGAGTGAAACTCCGTACCCTATACGTTTATGAGTGCATGAAATACCATCGCTGTGCTGAGGATAAGGTTGTGTATTCCGATTATTAAAGTTGCGTTTACACTTTTAACTATTGAAATAATTAAATCCTAGACTTAAGTTTATGTTGATCGTAATACAGAACGAGAACTGAAGTCTACTTATTTATTTAGAAAAATATCTGAATCTTCTGACTAAACCACACTATAGACCTAGTATGGAATTGAATCTCAAATATCTCACTGCCTTTTTAGTGTCTAATAAATACGGTAAGTTCGGATATCCTATCTTGGATCCGGACCTATTTAAGATTTAAGAAGGACTTATCTGGATCTAGATGCATTGGAACGTTACTTGCCAATGTACTCTGGAACCAGAAACAACTATTACTTTAGCTTCTGTGGAAGAATGTTCAAATAATGAAAAATTACTTTAAATGGCTATAATCAATAATCAATAATCTCATTCCCAGTTTTAAACAAATGTTACAGAATAGGCCTTATTAAGTACCAATAGATCCAAAGCACGTTTGCCAGCAAACAACAAAATCGACACTTTGGGTAACTAGAGCTATATTATTATATTAAAATAAAATAATCTCAAAGCTTAGTTTAATGAAATAACATTAGGAAAAGTTTTTATTAAATAAGGATCAACAAAGCATTTTAACTACAAATTCTTGAATGCCATCTTTTCCAAACGGTTGGCTGTCATTTTTGAGTTTAAACCATTTCTAAGAGTCACAAGTACTGTTTTCCTAGTTTCGTTTACTAGAAGAAAGCTCTTACCACGCTAGCTCACCCCACTTAAGCTAGAAAAAGAAATACAATATGCATTTATTAAACTTGAGTGTAATAGGGCATAACTTTTTACTTGAATGTTGTTGACTTTTTAAATAAACTTTGTTTCCAATGTGTCATTGTTTTAACAAATAACAACACTGGATATAAACGACAATTGCATTCATTTAAAGAATGATTTAAAACATATCTTATTTGTTGATAAGATAGAAAGGTTCATGGATAGTAACTTTTAACCTGTTTTAAATATTTTTTTTAGAAAAAAATTTTAGTTTATCTTATTGCTTAGAAATAGACAGTTTAGAAACAGACAAAAATAACAGTATAATAACAGGTTTTAAATCTGTCCCTTAATTTCACAATTCTTTAAAATTAAAACAGTTTTTCTAACAACTGACTTCAGCTTTAAAGTCAAGAGAAACACAACAAAAAAAAGAAATTTCTCCAATGCGAACTTAGCCTTAAACACAGAAACAACCGTCCTTCCTCTTTGGCATCTGCAATAATCCAACATTCATCCGTACACACACAAACACATACACACGCATAGATACACGAATACACACGGCAGATGTTAAAGCAGGCTTTATACTCTGTAGTGTTTTGTGTGGAGTGGAGGGTTATTTTATTCTAGTCGTCGTCGTCGTAGTCCTATAGCTGTGTCAATACCTAACGTACGTACCTACATAGAAATACCCTCTGTTTTATCGAAAATTTTCAAAACTCAGCACAGCGCACAATCGTTTCACAGTGCTGCATCAACCTTTGGATGAGAGGGCAGAAGAGGAGAGGGGTGAAAGAGGTTTACTACGTACAACAACCAGCACGAAGAGAGAATATAAAATTCGAAATAATACCATTTTGTCTGCCCCCGCTTCAGCTGTGTCCGTCCCTCTGCCATACCAAGTATCTCATTGAATCTCGTTTTTAGTTGGAAGGCATTAACCATAGCACCAACCATCCAACCAGCCAGCACATCGACCGAACAACCGACTGACTGTCGTGTCGGTATAAAATAAAGTGCCCTCTGCCCGATGGAAAATCCAGATGATGTTGATGGTGATGATGAAACAGCAGTGCCGGGTGTTATGCGGGGGAAGAGAAAAATGCTTCAAGGTACACCGACCGAACCGAACCGAACGAATATAATAAAACTAGCAAGCAGCAGCAGTAAGGCAAGGCAAGACTGGTGTCGGAGTGATAGAAGAAACATACAGAATTTTAGAGGAAAATCCAAAATTCGAATCGAAAATCATTTTTTCTCTCCGTCCAAGTCGAAGCCGAAGTCAAAGCTGAAGTCCAATACCAATTCTAGCCCCTTACCTTAACCCTTCTCATCGTTTCTTGTGTCTCGTAAAAAGGTTCGTCTTCGGATCTCCTGCTTTGTTTTGCATCCGTCCGGGCAACTTGAGGATGGTTTTCTAACTCAGAGGAATAAATATATTGGTACTGCCATGCTGCCATCAAATTTTGTTTCAGAGACACCCGGATATAGGGACGAGGAGGTAGAAGAGTTCAAAAGGGGACTCACAACTTTGCCTTCATTCTCATCGGCTTTGGGAGTTTTTGTTTCATTTTGATGAATGCACATTTTGGTTTGCCCTTATGGTTCGTTATGTTTTCCTGGTTTTTCGTTTTCGAATTGAAAAAAACTATTTTTTTTCTCTCTCTTGTTCCCAAATCGAACCCCAAAACTCTTCGGCTCTCGAATCGGGCATGTGTTCGATTTTGTCATCCCTCTTTTTTGTCGATGATCATAGTCAGATTCCAAAGCAAACTAATCGGGAACTGTTTGCTTGGATTGCGCTTTGCGGAGGAGCTTTTTTTAAGATGTATGACACAACAGCGGGTTTTTTCCAGTTTTGTTATTGTGGTGGCATTCGCGAAATGCGAACCGGAAGTAGGATGTGAAACTGGTTGAATGGTAGTTCTCAGTGCTTAGCTCAGCTCAGCTCAGCTTGTGCTGTTGATTCATTCACCTGCCGCCCTTGTCGTTATTGTGTGTGCCGTGCATGCATGCAGCAATAGTCTGGTCTTCGTAGTGCCTGAATCGCGGTGCATGTGAGCGCATTCCATTGGGGTGATGAGTTGCGATTGCGACAGGGTAAGTTTAAGTTGTGTGTCTTTATTTTTGTTTTATCAAGTTCTCTGGATAAAATGTGACGTGTGTTGGTATTCTTTTTCAGCGGAGATATGATTCAACATGAAATTCACGAAGTCACTCCAGCAAGCGTTTAGAAAAATACGTACGAAAACAACAGGAAGTAGATAGATATCTTCTTTTCTGTTTTCACTTTCAAGATTTTGAAGGTGTGCACATTATAGACTCGTTTTTTTTTTACTATTTTAATGATGAAACAAATCAAATGCTAGAAATTCCTTTATATTAACATACAAGTGTTTCTTTGGGTAATTTTTGAACAAAAGGAGACTTTAAAGAACAGAAAAATAATAATTAAGAAATAGCACCCTTTTTTATTTACAAGTAAGTATTTTATCGTAATAGCATACATATTTAAATTTTGGAATAGTTATTATTACTCTCAACAATCTGTCGATTGAAAAAGGTTTACATAAACAAGCAATATCAATGCAAACAAGATAATAGTATAATGATTTTTAGCCTGAGCCTTTTTATTCAACCATGGGACTAGACACTTTTATGAAAATAACACCATACAATTGCAAACAAAATTTGAAATAAACTAGAAAAATTGAGTTTTAAGCAATGGGCACCAATTAACACCACGTAACGTTGTTTCGTATACAAAAATTGTATTTAAATGTTATAAAATGGGGTTTATTGTTTGTAAGGGTATTGAATAAATACATAAAAGAGTTGTATATAAATTAGGTCAAATAGTTCTTGGGAACATTCCCATTTTTTGAGAGTGAGAATGATTTTTTAGTGGTTAGATATTCGCGATAAGCATTTGATTTGGTCTCGGCTGTGTACGAACTTGGGAAAGCTTATAGTTTGCGTCATCGTTACTTTCTTCTGCTTTCTTTACGATTGCAGGATCAGGTATTAACAATAGAACAATATTAGTGAGTTTCCAAGACATCTTTTTAATAGACGTTTTCTATTTTTCTGAATACATTTCACACTTATTTTACTTTCAATGGAAATTAAATCAATCGCAAATTAAATTCGTCGTGATCCGCTTGACTTTTATCTATTTTTTATATTTAAAACATGAAAATTAAGCATTAGTTCTCCCCATACCATCATTTTTCTATCTTACATGAAAAGCTAGTTCTATCCATTGATGTAGGCTACTTACTAAACAATCATGTTAAAGAAATATTTAAATGTGTATTGCTGGGTACCTGTGAACGAACAGAGACAGAAGCCAAACATCAAAGAATATATGACACACTCTATGTTTTTTCGAAAAATACATTTTCAGCCACCACTCAAAATAAATGATAATTCGTTTAGTAGCTAAATTCTTTTCTTGATTCACAGTTTTCAACCATTCTTCGGTTATAATACTTAATAATTATAACATTATCTATGAATTAAATTTTAAAATTCAACAAAATGTCCGCAAAATCTTTTCACAAATAGATTAATGGCTATGAGTAGTCATACTCAGACGACAAAATTTGAGTGCAATGCATTTCTAATATTCTTAAAATCTGAATTGTATGACTATCTCTATATCTCATAAGACAAAGGTCGTCAAAATTTTAATTCATTAAGCTTTGTATTAAAAACATTTGTTACGGTTGTTTATTATGAGTACAAAATACATATACTTACTTATTTACTTAGGTTCTCAGTTCTACGAAGTCCGTTGGTATTCCTTAGCGGGACATAGGGCCTCAACTGCTACTACGCTCCATCGTGTGCGGTTTCCAGTGGTGCATTTTAAGCTCCCTCCAGCTCTTTCCCAATCTCGCAGATTCCTCTGCGACTGTTTAGTCCTTATCCGATGAATTGAGTTACGAAGAATGCTAACCTCCGTAACCTATCCCAGAGAAAGCTGGGAGTTCCGCGCTTACAATTTGAGCTTATTTATGTATATAGGCATACATAAAAAATAACCGGGGACCACCACGGGGAGGTAAAGTAAGCACTTTGTCGTGGCTGAAAATTGTGCCGCTGGCCTATGCCAAGTTATAGACAATCAACAGTTACCCGATCAGATACGAAACACATAGTTTTAAATATTTCGTATCAGTTTAAACAGACTAAACAGACGAACAAAATACCCGACTTCTAACTAAATATTTTAAAAGAATATTTGTATTTCATATCTTAGTTTCCCTCTATCGAGATCTAAATACTGACATATTTTCCTCATCTAGTCACTTGAATAATATTTTTTAAAGCTGGTAGATACCTACATTTCTTTTGCCTTTGCCCAATATCCCTATTAAGGCAAAAATTAAATATAAATTTCTCTTCTATTCACCCTACAATTTAATCTTTAATCAGAAGAAGAACAATTTCTACAATTTGTTACTACATAATTTTATTCTATTCCATCTTAAAAAATAAATATTTCAAAATTAAAGATATTCTCTGTAAGCTACAACGAAACAACACCCACAAATAATCCCAACCATCAAACTAATGTCGGTTCCCGGCCATACTGGTATACGCGGAAACGAAGAAGCAGATGCATCCGTATATTTATATATTCAATATATTTACCAAACGCGACTTGACCAATTCCACACGAAACACATTGAAAACGAAACAATTAAACGATTGGAGTCAATACCACCGCCACTATATAGAAAACAATACCGGCAGATCCCACCCCCGTTACCCAAACAGCCCAAAATCAAAAATACTAAATTTTGTCCGGCTAATTTAATTTATTTTATTTGGGCCCACTTCAATCACACAAAAATATCTTCTCAATAAACTGAACCAGCTGTTTGCTTCCCTTTCAACGAAAAACTAAATTTAAAACAAAGAAAAGAAATTAAAAAATATTTCTAAAAACTTAAAGATCTACCTACGAAGTCCTAAAAATACCAAATTCAAAAATTATTAAACTAATAAATAAACTTATATTTACTTAATCTTAAATATAAAATAGACTTTAAAAAATCTGGATACTTTGAAGTATCTGCTAATAAATTATATTTACATAATAATAAAAACCTTACTTCTTGGATTTTTAAGACCATACAAATTCTCGAGTATCTTTAATTGACACTGAGGAAAGGCTTGGAAATGTATGAAGGACAAAAGCTCAATTTTCGGCAATTTCCAACATAAATAAAAAATAATTTTCAAGGGATAGGTAATTTTAATATTATTTCCGTTTCCAGGGTTCGATAAGAAAAAATCAGAGGGAAATTTTATCCCCTTTATATTTCTTTAATGGATTAATATTTAAAGTTTAATAAATTTAACTTCATCAGCATTGTTACTAAAGTTTTAACTTAAATTTTTCGAATCACATGAAAAGTCCCAAATTGAACTTTGTTTTCATTAATTTGTGATCAAAATTTGTATATTTCAGGATAATTTTTATCTGTATCAATATCAGTAGGTATCCAGTGAATACCTAACCTAGTCAAGCCGACAAGTACAGTACGATGTACATTGATCTAATAAATCTATTGCCAGTCTGAAAATAGTCTGAATACACCAGATACTATGAGCACTATTGCGAATCAATTATCAATTGATAGTTGATACGTTTGGGCTTTTACAACAAAATTTATTAAAAACCTACAGACATTTTGAACAGTTTGAACAGTTTGAATCACCTTTAATCTTAGAATGTTGGTAAAGATTGAACTTAAACTAGTTGTCTCGTGTTTTAATATACAATACCTACACTTTTTTACACAGTAAAATATTATCAAAATGATAATAAATGATGTTAATGTGCGCATATATCTTAGGTATATAAAAGTGTTAATAATAATTGAATCACCGTCAAAGTTAGGTCGATATCCCACCCTAAACGATTGATAACAAAATGCAAAGCAATCTATAAAAAAAATATTTCTCAAGAAAAAAGGAATATTCAAGACCTTGGTAACTTATCCATTAAAAAAGGAATGATAAATACCTTGTTTACTTGTTACATAACATAGTTGCTTAACTATTATTATTGTTAAATCCTAACTAGCAATAGCAATAACTTCCTCAAACAACGTAGAACTAAACAATTTTGAAGTTCCACGATTAAGCGAGTACAATAGTGTTTTTCAATTTAATTTGAATTCTTTAAAAGTAACTAATAACATAAACAAAACAAATATAAAAAGATTTTTCGAAACCGTACCGCACTTTTGTTAAAATTTATTCATGATAGAAGATAGATGTATGTAGAGTAGATCAAAATCAAAAGCAACAAGCACCGTTACGATTTATGACATTACTGCCAACATTAAGAAAAAAGAATAGACGTGTTCAGAGAAATAAGATCGTATCTATTTAAACCCCGTTTTCACTTAGGAATGTTATTTTCTTAGCCACTTAGAAAAATCTGCAAACAATTTGAATTTATGTTCATCTTAATTTTACTTTGAAGTCATAAAATAGAATTTAAAAAATTTAAGAAATTTTTAGATAAATATCCCATGATGAAAGGTGAAATACAAGGAAGGGAAGAAAGATTGGCTGAGAATCATTCTATTAAAATAACTTAAGCTGCCCACACACGGCTGATTCAAATGCCTTTCAAGAAAACGTTTCTTATAAAATGATTTTTCGATAAAATTAATCGCATGACAACACCATTTGAAAACAATTTATTTGTCCTCTTCCTTTAAATCAATTTATTATTATTATTATATTATTATATTCAGTAAAAGCCCATTTGGGCAAAACACACAGAATCGTAAAACTGTTATTATTTGATTAAAATTGAAATATGTACACACATATGTATGTATTGATCCCGTTCAGTTTCAGGAATTCTTGTAAAAAGTTCAAAAGTTGCATCACACTGCCAGCAAAAATAGGAAATAATCCTTGGCTTAAAGCTACTTATAATTTGAATAAAGCATGTATTTTTATTTTCCTTTATCCAAATGGTTTGAGTTTTGATTCAATTTTTTGAAAGCTTTATCGGAAATCAGTTGTCAACAATAAAAACGAAATATATGACATAGCTTTGGTTTGTTTATAAAATGCTGGTGACAGCTTTTTATATTTCAAGCTTTTTGTAAGTTTTCGAGTTCTTTCGAATCCTTGTTTGTCACATACGTGGCGAAGTTATTAATAATACGTTTCTCTCAAACGTGGGTAAGACGTGCTTTTTAAAATACCTAAGACCCGAAATACCTCTAAGTACTGGCAGGTCCATGACTTTGTTTAGAATTAAAGGTTAGGTTTCTGGATTTGAAAAGCTTTTAGAGCAATAACTGGTTATACTGGGCTATATAAGATTCGATCCCGCATATTTCTTCTTCTATGTTGATAAGGGTGGACTGCTACTATTAAACCAAGATATTTAAATGATTGCACTACATCAAATTCATGTTCTACCATTAGTCCGGTAGTTCGGTTCTTCTGATGTTATTGATATCGTTTGCAAAACCGATAATAATGTTGTTGCATTTCGTAACGATGGTCACTCATGGTGACATGAGAGATTTAGAGAGGATAGTCAGGCAAAACTGTCATCTTGTCGGAGTACTAAATTTGTTCATCGCTATATATAGTATTCCCCAAATGTTTCTATCACCGGTCTATTGGTGAATATGTTATTATAAATAGGGAATAATTGAGATGAATTTAACGGTTGTCCAGAACACTTCTGATGTCCACAAAATGATACTTTGTGTTAAAGCTGATGCCATCTTAGTACATGAATGGCTAATACTATTGGCTTTTTTATAATTCAACCCTCTAAACGGAATAAGTGAGTTGTTTCTGTTGAGATTTGCCCATATTTGATCTTGCTGTTATCTTTTATGCAGGTTGCTCAGCTTATCAGCTATGGTCTTTTTAATGAGTATTAGTTCTTGTTCTGTAAAAAGAAAGAATGTTTGAATTTGATTTTAGAATTGAAAAAGAAGAGTTCATACTTATAAAATTGCTGTTCAGCGTTTTACCAATGAAGAAGCTTTTTTTTTAATCCAAAACTACTTTCATTATCACTACATAGTATAAAACAAAGTTGCTTTCTCTGTCCCTATGTACGCTTAAATCTTTAAAAACTACGCAACGGATTTTGATGAACTAGATACACTTTTTTGCAAGTTGCGAGAATAATGAAAATTTTGATCGGTTGGTGAAATATCGGCCATTCTAGCAGCCAGGTGAGACAAAGTTCGTCGGGTCCTCTAGTTCAAATTGAAATACATTTTTAAAGACAAGACGGCTTTTGAATCGCTTATATTATTTTCAAGCTTTTCAAGGAAAAATACTGCTACTTGGAAAAATATTTAATGATTTAATTTAAATGGCATGTAACCAAAAACAGAGATTCAAGCCGGAAGCATGATCCAACCAACAAAGTCTTCTTTTAAATAAAATGCATTTAAGGTCAGTTCTACAAGCACTTGAACCCTGGTTCACAATTGTTTGTGGAACTGCCCTTTATTCGAATATACTTTAAGTTACGATAGACAACTTTAATTAAAAATATTCTTTTGTATCAACAGACTACAATATTCTAACATTAATCCTACCATCTCGAACCTACTGCGAGTCACTTGAACTGGAGCTATTCGAACTGTCGGTGGACATAACTTCCACGTCATCCTGTGAGGCTTCTTTGTGAGCTCGTGTCTCTAATGCAACCGAATTGCCTGACGAACCCATCGACATGTGTAACTCGCCCAGGTTATTCCAATTGAATTGGTTTTGGAATGCATTCGGCACTTCGCCGGTTGAAGGGTTGCGCTGTATGTCGCTGATGTTGTTCTGATGCGGTATGCTTGCTCCGTTTATATTCAGTTCAGATTTGCCAAGAAATCCACTACGCATCTCAATGTCGGTGGGATATGGACGCCGAACGTCACCCTGCATCCAAGTCAGTGGAGCGCACACAGCATTTGCCGCGCTAATTCGATGAGCGTATTTAATGAGCTCTTCAGAGGACACAGGACGCTTCTTGGCCTGTGCGATGCTTGCGAGTTTCTGTCTGGCTTGGAACAGAGCCGTCGAGAGGATTTGTTCGGCTTCTTTCAGTTGTTTTTGGAGTTTTTGTATCTCACGATCCTAAAAGAACGAGATTCTCAAAAGATCTGCATATTTGTTTTTAACGAAAAACTTACATGAACATCAACCTTGGCCCTCAGTTCGTCCATGGATTGTTCGATTTTGGCCTGTTCTTCAGCCAACTCCAACATTTTCCGAAATTCTTCATCTTTAGAGACGAGCAAGTCGACGAGAGCAGTATGCTCGGCACTGGATATCTTTTGTGTTTTTGGTGCAATTGTATTTTCAATGAGTTCCCTGTTAAGATAATTTGTTAACGAAACAATTCAAAAGTAATTTCAATTTATTTACTTGGATATTAGTTCAATATCGTCGACCAAAAGTAGGAGACGCTCTTTTGTACTTAAATGAAAAGCCATTTTTATGAAAATATGGATGAATGCAAAATGCAATCTTCAAATAGAACAATAACAAAAGAGCTTTATTTTTGATAGGTCTTGTGGAACGTATTTCAGATGTGGTTCGTGTATAGGATAAGACTTTTACGATGTTAAGGGACCGTGTGCATGTGGCTACAGCAATATTCTATGCTCTATGAAATACCAGAAAACAATATTTATGTTATAGATCTATTTGAGAGTGGCAAGATGGGCAAATAGGGTAGCTTTATTTGCGAAGAATGTGCCGATGAATGTAGAAGGTATAGCCAAGTTGATTTTGTTGTTGTTGTGGGAAACATTTGTTGTATCTTGTTCTGATTGTCTTAGTCCTTGTTTAATATAGCAAAGAAGAACAAGTCTAGTGATCGGATGAAAACAGGTAATTGAATTTCGGTAGGCTCGAGTAGCCGCAAAATCGGAGAGCTCGTTATTTTTAATACCTTTATGACTAGACCCACATGATTCTCATAGCTCGTTCATTTCTTATGAGAAGATAACGGAAAACAAAGAGACTATCTGCGACTATGACAAATTTTTCTTGTGCTTTGTTTGCTATGAATGCGTTTATAGTCATTAGAATTGCGAGTGCCTCTGCGGAAAGAACTCATACTTTGTTACTGAGAACACGAAGGTCCAATATAAGATGTAATCATAAGAAAGTTTTGGTTGAAAATCTCGTTAGGTGCACTGTTTTTGCTTAAGTTATAGCCTTTTCACACCAAACTCAAAACAGGGTTTTCAGCTAAAAGTTTTGGAAAACTCGTAAACTGTTAACACCGCACATTTACACGTTTTCGTTTGACATTTCAATTATTTTGACAACAACTGTCAAATTAAACATTGATGCAATTTTTGTGTTACAAATTAGTAACTCATATCATATTTTTTTAAATAAAATGAATTGCACAGAATTAAAACGGATTTATTTGCAACAAGAGAAAAATAAAGAATATATAAAGATTTTGTTCAATATGTTCTTTAGATCTCAAGCCTCTATCTTGAGGAGAAGACGGGGATTTATTTTACAAATCCTTCAACTCCAAAAAAAAAGAAGAGATTTAGTGAGAACAATTGAATTTCGTCAACGACAAAGGATCATGTGGATAAAGGTGAGCTTCTATTGACAAATGAAGAAACTATTATATAAATATTTTATGCAGATGCGTAACACTGGTACGGTACCAGCACGTTTTGGGAAGAAGAAATATTGGCAAACAGTGATGAGTATTTAAAGCAACACTTCAGAATGACCCGTACAACCTTTGATATACTCTGCAATGAGCTAAAAAATCTTAAAATGCAAGATACAAAATATAGGAAGTGTATTCCATTAAAAAAGGGTAGCCATAGCAATATATACGCTGGCATCATCTGCTGAATATAGAACAGTTTCAGCTCTCTTAACACAGAGAAAAACAAATGTGTTTTGAACTCAAATTATTTTTTTTTGTTGACAACATTTTGCCGTCAGCTGTTTTTTGACGTTTGATTGTGCGCTGAATGTTTCATTAGGTTTGTTTATTAAGTAAATCTTGCAAATCTTGCAAATGTTTTGGACATGTTTTATTTAAAACTTGTGGTTTATCAAAACTTTTGGTTTAGAAAAAATTTATGGGAAAACTTGTGTTTTCGGTATATGTTTTCAGCCAAAACCGATTTTTTCGCGAAAACCAGGTTTTCGGTTTGGTGTGAAAAGCCTATTAGATAATTTCATTATGAATGTATTTATATGAGATATGCTTTTCAGAAAAAATGTTTAGACTACTATTTAACGAGTACTCAAGAGTCATGACTCTTTTCGAACAAAAATAAATTGCTCTGTGAGTCGCGGGTAACATTTTCGGCGACTCAGTTTTGAGATTTATTCTCATTCATTATTTTACTATTCTGTTTTATTTAAATTTAACTGCTAGTTGAAAAAGCGAGACAGAATGTATGATTTCCCAAAGAACGAAAATTGAATTAAAAAGAGCTGTCAAATAATTAGAGTCATGACTTAAGAGTCTAGGTCTAAAAGTGTCCGACTCTTGAGTCAACTTGTAGCAGTCTTACCAATCATTAAAATTTTGAATGTCAAACTCAAATCCACTCTGTGCTTTTTTGAACAATTATTAGTGAACACACCCAAAAATCATTTGTCTTTCTAGCACTTCAACAACATTACCCGCTAAGATAACTATTTAATGACGTTATTTTCCAAACACTTCCTAATTGTAAATAAAAACATTACATCTGTACACAAAAATATTTCCATGTGTTGAGGAAAATCCGTCCAAGTGTTTGTGTTACAAATGTCAAAACAAAAGAAAAAGCTTAAAATTTTGACATTTCTCATTTTCAATAAAAAAATGTAAGCTTTTTCATACACCAACATAAAATTTAGTAGAGTTCGAGTTGTATTTTTAATATTCCATTAAAACAGTGACATTCCATCGCTCGGCGAGTTAAGAGGTTAATTTCCCCATAATCTTGCGCAACCATTTTATCCCAATTGTTTCGCGACCGTAATCTTTCGTCTAGTCTCGCAGAGGTCGCGTAGATTGGAAAATAAATTTAAAACAAACTTCAAACCGTGCAGACTCCGCCGCCGCGACGGATTGAAGACCGTGACCGGAAGAAAGAAAGATAAAACGAAAAATTGCATCTCGATCTCGCCTCGATTGAGTTGTCTCTTCGCTGCCCCTTTCGCGTACATCGCGACATAAATAAAGTAAAACTACAGTCGTCGTCGTCGTCATCGTGGACAAAAACAAAAACAAATACAACAAGCCAAGCAGTCTATCTCTGGCTGGGCTCGGTGTAATTCAGCGACGATAACAACATCAAGTAAACGGGTTTGTTCACTTTTATCTGCTCCTCCTACTCCTCTCGTATCTAGTTGATGAAAAAAGCGTGTTCATTTTATTTTGTTTCTTAAATTAATTATGATCAATTAAAAGCCGTCCAGCTCCCAAGTGCCCAGCGTCCAACGTCCAACATCCACCTCACCTACCACATCACCGTCTTCGTTCTCATTTCCTTATCCCTCTCCGTCTCCACTGAACGCCGCCGCCGCCGACCAAGTCGACTACGACGTGCGTTTTTCTCACTCCTCCAAGCTCCAGCACCAACACCACCACCACCATCACCAGCGCCAGCACTAAAGTTAAACGTTAAATCTCCCATTTATTTCTTCCTATTTCAATTCATTTTCAGGTGTAATTGAATTAATTTTTACTGATTTATTATTTCTTCCCTTGGCTCTACTCGGCTCGGCTCGGCTCGGCTTGGTTCTGTCGACTGTGACTTTGTGAGTCTTTCCCCCATCCATTTACTTTTCGCATGAATTTTTTTTCTTCTTAATTTGATTTTTGGGTCAAGTGGTGTTACGACGACGACCGACGACGTTGTAACAACGGTAGTGAATACTCTGAATAGTGATGTGGTGTTGCTGTTGTGATGCTGGGATGCTTTTGAAGCCCTGAACACAGGTCACAGCCTCTCGAATATTCAAGTGTTATATGTGGTTTTGTCGTTTCGATGTCGATGTCGATGTCGTTTTGAAAAAAATATTCCAACCTTTGACGACTACTTCTTGCTAGTTGCTAAATCGGGCGCGCTCGGAGGCGCAACGACAAAGACGACTACGTCAACAAAATAAAAAAGTAGATTTTTCATATTTTTCTCTGATTTTTTTTTTTTTGTTTTTGTTTTGTTGTGTGTTCCACAGAGAGAAGTGTCGACAATCGCTTGTGTTTGTGGTGGGAAAATGTGTTTAAAGTAGAAAAAAATAGGAAAATAAAAAGAAAAAGAATAGAGGTGTTTCATTGAAATTATATTGTTGTTGCTTGAGCTTTGATATACCTACCTTACCTACTACCTAAGTTAACGTAACACCCATTGGACGGAAGACCACATCAAAAAGGAAGTTCACAGTTGTTGGTTCTGTTGAGAAAACATCTGGATACATGGAAATTGTGATGTCTTACTGAGAAAGATCTAAAGAAGCAGCAAATAATAAAGGTGAGTCGTAATCTCTTTTGCTTGCGGGTTTTTTTTTTTGGGTTGTGGGTTGTGGGTAGATTTATCTTTTACAGCTGTTGTCGGTGCTCTATGAGGGCTTTTCAACAGAAACAGAGAAAAGAAAACAAGAAATAGGTATTAGTACTAGTACACTTCTGAGAATAGAAAAATATTATCTGTTATTTACATACTTTGAAAACAGTTTTACCCAGATGACCACTTACATACATATTCCTGAGCAAAACTATTAGCAACTCTATCGGAGGCAATCGGTATTGTCCAAATTTAAAATTTTTATACTTTTGAAGAGATGTTCATTTTTATTGAGCTATTAAGTGTCGACTGTCGATTCATGTTATGCAAATGGTCGATAAAACAAAGGATAAGGGTTTTAAAATCTAAACACCAAAAATTATCTTTTATTCGATTAAAAGACTTCTGGGCTCAAATGATGCAAATTCAAATACCTGGTACACTCCTATTGCAATCACTGTTTTTAAAAAAATCTTACGAAGTAAGATAAGTAGGTACATATCTGATTCTAGTTCTAAAAAAAAACAATGCTGCGAAGCTGCGATAGGTAAAAATGCATTGAAACCTTTATTCGAACCGAACAGAAAAAGTAGAAAAAAAGACTAAAGTCCAACAGTTGAATGACGACAACATGCAATTAATACATTGACGAGGTAAAAGCTCGTAGTTAAGCAATGATTTGTGAATGACTTGGCTCGACAACCGGGATTCTGTCCTGGCCTAATTTAACAAGCATCTCCCTTAATCGGTCTGTTTCCGAGGCTTGTTTCATGGCTCGTGATTTCGTTTTTTTACGGGACAGGCTATCAGCCTGTCGGCAACCTGAGGAACTAGCATGTGTCATATTTGCTAAACCTTTTGGGATTTGTTTCTAGGGGCCGCCACGAAGAGTCTATTTTCACACTTCCATCAGTCCCAAATAGTTACGGCACATGGGTGTTTTCATATGCTAAATGATGTTCCCACTATTTATTTGGCTTTATCAAAATTGGCGTTCCGTGGTTTACTAAGTCGCCATCAGTTGTTCGGGATTTTTTTACGTTTTTCCTTCGTATCGATTGAAATGCTGATTGCTTGATTTTAGATTTTAGTCTTTTTTTTTTTGTAATATGCTTGTGGTCTAGTAATCCAACACTTAATGTATAAAAGTGCAGGATAACTTTTGAAGGGCCTCCTTGTTATCCGTTTCTCATTAAACCCACACTCTTGTTTCTTCGCCCTTAAATCCCTTAGACCACATTATCGTTTTATTATATTTTCTGTAAAAAACCTAGATACGCTAAGTGCAAACTTGCTCCTGTGCTGTTCCATGTGCAAGAGAATAAATGACATCGACTTTCCTGCTGAAAAGTGTTAAAAGTCCTAATAAGGGTGTTAGTTTCTGCTTTTATTGATTGACTAATATTTTAAATACTATGTAATTATTTTGTACAAAATCCCTAAAATTTAAGTGACATCATAGGAATTCATGTAGCATTTTTGAAATCGTCAAAAAATGGGACCGGCATAGGTATATTGGCTATCGTTTAAACATGGTTGGGAGATTATGTTCTGAGTATGACTCAGGTGTTTTAAAAATTTCCTGTATTTCAAAGTTTTTGGAAGTTTGAGCTTCTTAAAAAGGCCCTAAATGGAAGCTTACATGAATGCTTTTAAATATGTATAAGTGATCAAAGATTAAAGATAAACTAAACTCATAGCTATTGCTACCTATCATGGGTTGTAAAAGTTTATATAACTCGGGGTGAACATAAATAAATATGTATGTATGAATTATAGATTTATTTCCAGTCTGTAACTTTTAACAAAATTTGTTCTTTTAGCTGTAGCGTAATTAAAGTTATTAGAAAAAAAAACATGACTACGTTGTTCCTTCCTAAGCATTGTCATGGAAATTCCTGCCCCACAGTTGAAAAAAAAAGAATGTACACCCCTTTCCAAGTGTTAAACAATAACGTTTTACCTTGTCGTTTCAGTACAGCCAGCATCATGACCCAAGTCAAGAACTTCACATCTTTGGTTAAAATGTGATGTGAAAAATGCGAAAAATCCCGTATTCATGGCAACACTAAAAATATGAACACACAAATAGTTCGAGGTTAAAGGAGGTGTTTCTTTTCTGGTTTCAGTCTACTTTTTTTTTTCTCTTTTTAATTTTTAAACCTCTACTACTCCTTTTCTAAACGTTGGAGTCAGACAATCATTATAGTCATAGTCTGTCCAGGCCGGCCGGCCGTCTGTCCGTCGCGTCGTCATTGTGGTCTTAGTAGCGTATGCCAACAAGACATTTTTATTTCCTCTATTCCTCATCTCTGTTGCTGGTGGTTCTTGGATCTTTGGGTACCATTTTTATATACTATCTGCTCTATCTCTGTCTCTCTGGGACTTTGGGATGTATCTTATGGGATTTCTGTGCTACCAGCGCCAGTAGTAGCAGCAGCAGCAGCAAACACCAATACCCACAAAATTGTGTGTGCTTTTTGGGTGTTTTTGAGGAATTTTAAGTTTTTTTTTTTTTTTTTTTTGATTTTTCGATTTGGAAGAATGTAAACATCTCAAATGGGGTTTTCTGGTTCAGTGCTCTGGCAATGCAGAAGGTTCTATAGGAAAATGTCTCTTATGTTTGTCTGCCTTATAAACCTCTTTTTTGTGTCGCTGTCGTATCGTGTCGTGTCTTTCTTGCTTTTGTTGCCTTCGTCGTCGTTTGTCGTTTGTCGTTATCGTTATTTTATTTTTGAGCTTAGGTAGTATCAACCAGCTCTAGTTCCAATTCCAGTTCCAGCTCCAGCTTCAGCAGCAGTAGCAGCTAACAGCACCGACCGGCAGCAGCTGAGTCGACCTTCGAACGAAACACTATACAAAGCACAAACAAAGAGCTTGACTTCGTTTTTAATGGTGTTTTCTGTATTTTCTGTGTTTTTTGTCTTAACTAGTTTTTTGTATTACTCTTTTACGTTTATCTTTTTTTTTATTTCTTTATTCTCTGGCTTCTTGGAATGGGGAACCGGTTACAGATTTTTTTATTTTCGCGTGCTTTATTTTTGCGATTCGTAAGCATTTTTTAGCGCTTTTTCTTGTATTGTTGTTTGGGATATTTGCTGCTGAAAGAGATGAAGTGTATGCAAATTCGAGAGCCAAAAAAGGAGAAAAAAACAAAAACAATATGAGTCAGTTAGCAGGGAGTTATATAACGGTGTCTCTATCGTTAAGATAAACTTACCTCAACCAATGCAACGGTGTCGGTCGGTCGGTCGTTTGATTTAAACGAAAGAAAATAATAACGAGTTTTTTTCGTTTGATGGTTTTGGCAAATATTTAAAAATATACAAACGCACCAAACTAATGATTTTATTTTTTTGGTTCTGTTGGAAGATGTATTAATAAATCAATGATGAGATTCATCTGATCCTGAGTAAAACAAATAACTAAGACAGGTCATTGGAACATATGTACATGAATTCTTGAAAATGGTTTGTAATTCATTTGTTGAATCATACAAAATACCTAACCTTCAGGTGACTCTTTGAACTAGATTGACTTGTTTGGATATGTTTTAATTTATATGTATTCAAGTGTGTGGGGGTTTTAAGCTACTCGTTTGTGCAGATAAAAAAAAGTCCTCGAAAATTCAAGGAGATCCTAGAAATTAGTCAATGTTATCTTTGGTTTGTTTTAAGTTTTCAACAACAACAACATCAATGTCGAAAGAAAATGATGTCAGTATCTAAATATTATCTTTTTTTTTTTATAATATAGGTATTTATATGAAGATATGTCAATTATTTTACTGTCCACTTTAGGAGAATTCCTTCCATTTAGGAAGATGTACGAGCATGTATGTATGTCAAGAAGATTGTTGAAGCTTCTCAGCAAAAGAGTTTTGTTTAAAAAGGCTTCTTTCTGTGTGGATTGTATTTGAAAAATGAATCTCTTGATTCTTGAACTAAATTCAATCGTCTGTATCTTTTGATACTCAACTATGTATGTATGTACTCGTATTTCATGCATGAGAGAATAACGGATATTGGGGTAAAATCGTAAAATATGTAGATATTGCATGTCAAGATGGCTCTTATCACTTTGTTTTGGATTTCTTGATGTCTGTTGATCTTAGTTGAGCAAAATTGAGTTTAATTATTGTGTTTAGATATACATGCAGTTGAATTTTTATATTTTTAGGGACATTCAGCCTTTCCACGAGCTCCATTGTTATCATGAAATTTGGAAAAGCAAACGGGTTTGGTGATGATTTTTGTTTGGGATTCATAAAAGATTCTTAAAACGATCAAACCTGGAACTCGTGGTAAGGCTGATTGTACAGACTTTTGTTATTCTCTTGAAATAAACTTTATTGTTTTTTTCTAAAATAGATAAGTTTATTGATAATTCTTAAGACTTGCCCAATTAAGTCTTTATTCTTTACAATCACAATTGATTGATTACCAAAAAGTATCTGTGAAGTCTAGAAGATGGGTAGTTGCTCCAAGTACTGCCATAAGTCTCGATACTAAACTTCAAGCAGAAAAAAACACTTGAAATAAAACTGTTACCAATTGTTTTTTAAGTTATTAATTAATGAGCAATGAATAAATGTCAGTATGATTTCAGTTTCTGTTCTGTTAATGTGATAGAATTTCTATAATAGCCTAATATAAATGCGGAATTAGGGATTATCTGCACATAAGCGCAAACCATTCTTGAAGTAGCAGGAGAAGAGTTTAATGTGGCAACCATCAGTTTTCATTAATGGTTTGATCGAAATTCTCAAAAAAGGTATCACACCTTTAAAAAAAGATATGTGTGTAGCGAAGGGTTAATTAAATACTCTTTTTCAATGGAGACCCATATGGATCTTTCAACAGGACTCTGCTCTTGGACACAAATCCAAAACCACACAGATGTGGCTGAAAACCAAATTTTTTTCCCACTTTATTATATTAAATTTATTTTATCGAATATTTTTAATTTTGAATCACAGTTAGTGCAATGTACATTACATACATACATATATTTTTTATATACATATGTTTAATAAAGATGTGTACAACATATACACACACATTGAGAGTGAATTCGCGAAGGTAAGGCAGAGGAGCCTCCCTCAGCTTTATAAATTATTGGATTTGGGGTAGGAGCGAGGTTGAGAATGTAATGTAAATTTCTAAGGGAAGGTAATCACTTTGGCGGATTAAGTAGTAAACATCATTTACATGATTTTTAAATTAATGCTATTTTATTTTCCTTGTTAAGTAATTTGATTATAAAAATACTAGCCGCAAGCCGACCCGTACTCACTTCGTTGGGCGTTAAATATTTTTGTGATGCAATTACATAAATGTTTTGTTGTTCAATGGCTACCAGAGAAAATGTCTGCCCCTGAGCCTTATTTATTGTAAGGGCAAATGACACCTTCACTGGAAACTGCAACCATTTGAAAGAGATGGACAGGTCCGTTGGTATCATAGGTATCCGCGGTATATAAGATCAAGTTGTCCCACTGCTGGCCCGGTTAGTATGTTTGCTACAATTAAATTGTTGCGCAACTCTTTTATTCAGAGTCTCGTGCCATTACACAAATTTGGAGGGCTTAAATTTCTTAGCAACATGATGGGAATCCCGACTTTAAGAATGAGCTCGTGAGGATGCAGGTCAGAGGGTTTCAAAGAATTTAAAAATTCTTGAGGATAGTGTATTGTGTCGCGCCTAAAAGTATGCTCAAGAATGTCCCCTTAGCTTATACAACTCAGGCATGCCTGTAAAGCACCTCATTTTGACTGATTTTCGTTGAATTGATTTGCATATACATTTATTTTCCACTAAAAAAATGACAAGTGTTACAGAATCTAAAATGTAGTTATCGCACAATTTCTTTCGTTTTTGAAAAACGAACGTTTGTTTTCGCTTTCCTTTTTATAGAATCTGGCCCCAGTTTTCTATTCGAGAAAGATTTTTTAGGATTATTTTTTGTTGGAGATAATGTTATACGTATGATTCAACACTTAAGTCATTTATTAATTTTATTTTTTAAATATGTTGGGTTTTTAAAATGGATTATAAAAATAATACAGTTTATCAAATAATTTATTCATATAGTGAAAACCGCTTCAAACGCCATTTAATATTTCGAAAGATACAGTGATGACCAGTTTTTCTTGTTTTCGTTTCACAGTGGCCGGAACGATTAAGGGTGTGAATTTTGATTTTATAAAGTTTAGAAGAGTTAATTTTAAAATAATTCCTAAGAATGTTGTTTAAAAAATAATAATAATATTTACCATACATTTATTTAAGATCTTCCAGGAAGTCGATTCTCGTTCTGTGAAGCTGTGAAGTGAAAAATGTTATCAGACAGCGTTACCACTTTTCAAAAAAAGTCGAAGTAGATTTGAGGAAAAAAGCGTTGTAGATTGGAAGTAAATTTCAAAAATGAACTTTTTTCTAAATTTAAAGTAAAAACAATTCTTTCAGACTTCATTTCACATTTGTTTATTTCAATATTTATGTTGTTTAGTAACAGAATAACACCAGAATATGTAGGTAAATTCTGTATATGTATAATGTATATCTGCCATCTACCAACTTGTATTTTTGAAAATAAGT
This sequence comes from Scaeva pyrastri, assembly GCA_905146935.1. Lineage (NCBI taxonomy): Eukaryota > Metazoa > Arthropoda > Insecta > Diptera > Syrphidae > Scaeva > Scaeva pyrastri. Next base: position 38,190,147 of record LR989927.1, on the reverse strand, counting down.
CAATACATTTTTCGGTGGGTCAAATATTTCATTTTTTGAACACTTTGCTTGTCTTATAGGCTCTTTTATAATATTTTTCACTGTACCGCAGAGGAGCTTGTTGGTGTTTTCATGTTTTATAAAATTCATTTCAGAGAAGATTCGATAAGCTTCTGCGGAACTTGGGGGCAAAACTGCTAAGTTGAGCATTAAGTCTGCGAGTTCTTGAAACATTGGCTCTTCGACGATATTTTTAATTTTTTTCAAATCACTTCAAAACCCGACCACACCTGTTTCATAACTACATTTGTTTACGAAAATATTATATGGACTCCAAAAACTAAACACCACTGAGAATTCAATTCTTCCAAATCTGAATTTCCATGAAATGGATATGCTTTTACAATTTTTAGAATAGTTTTCATGTTAAAAGTTTCAATATCACTATTTGTGCATTAGTATTGTGCCGAACGTTAATACCTTTTTTTATTTCTTATGGAAAAAGAGTGATATAGGGAAAAAAGAAGTAGATCTGGCCTTTTTTTGATAAAATTGAAGTAAATTTAAACAGAGACTTTAAAAATGAAGTAGATTTCAATATTTTAGCGATGGTGCGAAGTAGGAAGTAGATTTGAAATTTATTTTTACTTCAATTGAAGTAAAGTGGTAACGCTGTTATAACGCCGAATTCGATTCTCGATGTATGAAAGTGGGATGACAAGTGTCATTAAGTACACTGTTTGACATGTGTTTGTTCATAATGAGTTCGAGAATTGCATTAAGCGCGTTCATGATGTGATAAAATGAAACATCTCTGTGATCACCGAAATGGTAATTATTTTATCACAGCTTCACAGAACTAGAATCGACCCCCAAGTGCATTTATTTTTTGAAAGTATGAAAAACATTCAAAATTTACTGTCCTTAATATAATCTAACCATTACTGCGTGTTGAGTGCACTGTTTATATAGTTTAAAAAAAAAACAACTTATTTTGACTCTGTTTCTAGCTGGCGATGACGTTAAACATCGAAGATAATTATTTTATTTTATTGATTAGGTTAGGTATTTCATTTCATCCAATATAACTAGTTCAATTTTATTAATTTTTTAACTAGCAGAAAAACCGGCTAAATTTATATATTTTTATTGTTCTTGCTCCACATAAAAGTGGTTTTGTATTTTGACTCTACTCTGAATTATCAAAAAGATTTATAAAATGTTTAATCCAGAATTTAAGATATTTATATGTAAATGAGACTAAGACTTTTTCAATTCTATGATATTATCATTTTTGTAATACTTGTGGAAGATTTTAACGACATTAATGTTTTGTAATGTTTACAACCCAAGGTTAGGCTCATTAGTTAGATACGGTCACAATTTGGCAAAGCGTATAATTTTATTCGTTGTTAACAATGGTAAATGATAAGCTCTTTGGCATTAGATATACCCTCATAAAACCAGAACTGAATCCATAACAAACTGACTCCGTGCTACCCTAGAAACTTCTTCTTTTGCACATCGAGAAGGGGTTAGGATTCCTTTCAGGAGACCTACATAACTTTAGTGAGATGAAAAAATGTTGAATTTTCTGCAGCGAATAAATTGAAATATGTATTTATAATTGGCCTGAAAATATAAATAGATATTTCAATTCTATTTACTTTTAATATGTTAACTTGAAACTTTTTATTTGCTGCATCTGCACTTATGACTATAAAAGTTTGACATTGTGGAGAGTGGTCTTACCATTAGGAAAACTTTAAATGTTGTCATGGAGCTCTTCTAGTTCTGATTGTTGAAAAATCATGAAATTTTAGGGGGCAGAGTGTGTTTGGAATGAAAAATGAATGAGTCCAGCGTTCAACTTGCAACATTTGGAACGAACTTGACTTTACTTAGTCATATTTTCTATAGGTCTTTTTTTAGAATTCGATCCATTTTTCTGACAGGGTTCGTAAAGATTTGATTTTTTATTCAAACTTATTAATTTGTATCGGGAAAACTGTGGGCGATAAGTTATGAAAGCCTTATCATTAGAAATGGATGAAGTCAAGGACACGAACTCAAAATTTTTGTCAAGAGGAAGGCTTCCGAAACAGGTATAGGGATAATTTATTTATTTCCTTTGAATAAATGGGTTTGTGGTGTCGATGTGTGACGAAAGCGACAAGTTCTTTTCATTTAACGTAATTTTTGAAATGTTACGTTTTTTTTGTAGTAAAATTTGGAATAACTTTTGAACTAAAAAAAAATGATATACAAATCCAATGAACATATGTATAAAATCTTTTGAATAGTTAGCTATGAGGTGTAAGTTGAATACTTGGCTGAATTGATTTAAATTTCTTGAGTTTTTCCTTTCCTTTTTTTTGTTTGGCTAAAAGGAGATTTTTTGTGTTGGGTTCTAAAACGGGGAAACTTTTTTATCCATATTCTTCGAAGTTATAAATAATATTTAAAGTGATTTTTAATAGTTAGTTTAATTGGGGGTCATCAATATTTATCGACAATCATTAAGGAGCCGTCAGATGAATGGAATTATCCTCACGCTTTCAAGTTATTAATTAGGGACACTGTTCGATTTTTTCTGGTTTGTTGAGAAGTTACTAAAGGGTGGTTGAATTTTAAGGGCCGGTGTTGAATGTAAACCACACCTAAACGTCAAGTTTTTTTCTGCATTTCATTTGACATTTCTTAATTTCAGACTAACTCAATTTGAACTATGGAATGATACACAATCAAGCAACACGTTAAATTTATTCAGGCTTATTATGAAAATGGAGGTTCAAATCAAAATGCATATCGTGAACTTCTTGATTTGTTCGGTCAATTTATTCGTTCAAATATGGGTACAATCGGAAAAATCTGGCAAAAATTTGAGCAAAACGGGTCTGTAGGAGATGTGAAAATGAAAACACCAGTGCATGCTCGTACTGCAGAAAATATTGCTGCTGTTCGCGATAGTGTGGCTGAAGAGCCGTCCACCTCAATTCGTCGTCGTGCCCAACAATTGCCCCTCTCACGCTTACAAGGTGCAATTGGCTCAAGAACTAAAGCCTCTTGACCATTTCAAGCGTCGTCAATGGTCAGAATGGTGGCAAGAACTGGCAATAGTGGATGGCACATTTTCACCTCAGTGGATTCGTGAATAAGCAGAATTGACGCATTTGGCCGAATGATTATCGAAGAGTGATTGTCAAAAAACCAATGCACCCACAAAGAGTGACTGTTTGGCAGAGCTGTAAAACACTGCAGTACTTTGGTAATGCAGTCAGTAAAGTCGCAGTTAATTAACTTAAAAATTGAATGTAAGTTAATACTGTGACTGGGTACTTTAACTGGAAAATATACAGTCAGCAGTCAGTACTAATATTCTGACTGTGCAGTTAAAAAAACCAGTTAATTGACTAAAAGTTAATTGACTGCAGTACTTTTTAACTGGTTCAAGTCTTTAAGTCAGCTGAAAGTCTTTAGTACTGGCCTCACTTTTGTTTAAGTCAGTAAGTCTTTTAACTGCAGTTAATTAACTGTAAGTCTTTTAACTTTTTTTAGTCTTTTAACTTTTTTAGTCTTTTAACTAAAATAATTCAGACTTGTATTATAAATGTAATGAAAAGAAAAAACAAATTTGTATGATATGTGCATATGTATGTATGTATGTATGTATATTGCGGCAAAATGCTATGACATGGATGTTACTTTTGTACATTATGTGGGATAGGGATTTAGATTTGTGGCATGTGGCATGTTGCATGTGGCATGTGGCATGTGGCATGTGGCATGTGGCATGTTGCATGTGGCATGTGGCATGTGGCATGTGGCATGTGGCATGTGGCATGTGGCATGTGGCATGTGGCATGTGGCATGTGGCATGTGGCATGTGGCATGTTGCATGTGGCATGTTGCATGTGGCCGCAAGCTAAATCCCTATCCCACATAATGTACAAAAGTAACATCCATGTCATAGCATTTTGCCGCAATATACATACATACATACATACATACATATGCACATATCATACAAATTTGTTTTTTCTTTTCATTACATTTATAATACAAGTCTGAATTATTTTAGTTAAAAGACTAAAAAAGTTAAAAGACTAAAAAAAGTTAAAAGACTTACAGTTAATTAACTGCAGTTAAAAGACTTACTGACTTAAACAAAAGTGAGGCCAGTACTAAAGACTTTCAGCTGACTTAAAGACTTGAACCAGTTAAAAAGTACTGCAGTCAATTAACTTTTAGTCAATTAACTGGTTTTTTTAACTGCACAGTCAGAATTTTAGTACTGACTGCTACTGCCCCGATTACAGTTAAAGTCTTTTTGTAAGTTAAAAGACTTAAGGAAATTAGTCTTTTAGTCAATTAACTGCAGTACCGAAAAGACTTCAGTCTTTACAACTCTGCTGTTTGGTGCGGTTTATGGGCTGGCGGCATCATCGGGCCGTATTTTTTCCAAAATGAGGCCGGTCAGGCAGTTACTGTGAATGGTGTTCGCTATCGTGAGATGATAACGAGCTTTTTGTGCCCCGAATTGGAAGATATGGATGTGGACGATATGTGGTTTCAACAGGACGGTGTCACTTGCCACACAGCTAACGAAACAATGGCCGTCATGTGATTTGACAAAGTTGGACTTCTTTCTTTGAGGTTATTTGAAAGAAAAGGTGTACGTCGATAAGCTAGCAACAATTCAAGAGCTAAAGGATGAGATAATTCAATACATTAAAGGCATAGAACCTCAATTATGCCTCAGCGTCATCGAAAATTTGGACTATCATCGGATGGAAGTGTGCCGACGAGGTCGCTGCGGCCATTTGGCCGATATTTTGTTCCATACATAATTAAACAATACCAATATTATCATAACAAAAAGAAATGACAATAATTTCCAAAATAATTTGTGTTTCATTCAAAATCAACATCGGCCTTAAAATTTAACCACCCTTTATAATGATAAAGATGTTATCCCTTTTTTGATTAAATTAAAATGCGATTATTTAAAGTGGATAACCATTATGAAGCAGTCGTCGAATGAATTCACTTCTTGAACTCATCATTAGGAGTTGTCAACTGGGGAGGGTGACAAACAATTTTTAGTTTTTAAAATAAGTACATAAAAAAGAAAAGCTTAATGGGTGTTTACCACGCAAAGTTAATATCAAAGTGTTTACACAAAGTGGACACATTTTTTTTTTTTTGCCTAAATGGATATAGCATATGGACATAGGATTGTACCTTTTACCATAACAATCTCTTCATCGTTGATCTCATGAAATTAGAAATCATACCACAAAAGAAACATTTCTGGAAATAATTGTTAAGCTGACTAATTGGCAAACACTTTTATTACATAATAAATGTGGTGTTTCGTTTAATTATATACTATTTAGGTACTATGTATTTGTTATTTCTATTATTCCTCGTGCAAAAAGGAAATTTAATCTTAACCTTAAAACATATGTTTGTTAATTTGTAGCATAACACTCCATATACAAACCCACATCCGAATGTTTTAATCCAACAGATTGTACTCCTATCTAACTGTACATTATGTAATAAATATACTCGTATTTATGTCGAAAGGAATCGTGGTTGGTTTGATGTGAGTCTTAACGAACACCCGAACATACGATACGGAATCAAAATATAGTTAGCGAAGAGTCGGCGAATTTGTGTGCAAACTATAACAACCACAAATTGGGTATCAAAACCAAAAGTCGGAAGTGTAATAAATCCTTGCAAGTTTTCTGCATTTCTATGTACAAATTCGTTTATAACAACCCGCCGCCGCCGCTGCCCGCCCCCCATTAAATATGGCAGTAGATGTGGATATGGATGTGGAATTGGAAGAGTGCAAGTTCTCGAATCGCAGTAGAACCAAATGTTGGAATTGGAAGAGTATACTCGAACAACTGAACTTCTGTGATTCCAAGGAGTACTGAATGTATCCCCTGCAAACGACATATGTATGTACATAGGTTCTGGAAGTATGTACATTCGGCTAAGGCCAACCTACTTTCAGTTCAAATAAGTGCAAAAGTCCTTCGAAACAAAGGCACACAAAAGTAGAAGGAATCACCTGCATATATATTTGTGCCATATATTTATAAGCTAGGATTCAATGTGTGAATGCTGAATCATTTAGTATTAATTTATCAAAAAAAGAAAAAGGGAAAAAGGAAAAGAAAGAAGAAAATAGTAATGAGAAGAAGGGAATTTCAAGTCACAAAAATATAATATTTTATGAAAAAGTATTTGGACAGAAATACGATGTGTAAAGTCGTGCTATATTTTTACCATTTATTATATGCGCTTTGCCACTGTCAGTTATATTTTCGTTTTTTTTTTTTTCCATCGCCTTCATAAAGTACGTTTCCTAAAGGTGCCACAATAAGGTCAAGAAATGGAGAGTAACAAAAATCGAATTATGACAAATAGATATTAGTTAGTTCTGAAACACAACGATTCGGTACAATTTTTGAGTTCAAATCTTCAAGGACAGTGGATATTTTTATGAGTTCCTTGACGAAATAAAATTTTGAAGTTCCTGGAGGGAGAAATTTTACGTATAAAATTTTGTATATTGAAAATGTTATCATATTTTAAAGTTCTTCCAATTTGCATTCTACAGGCCCTGAAGCGATCCAACTTATAAATTTCATTTGAACCGGATTTGTCGATGAACAAGATGCATAAGTCTGACATACGCTGTTTTGACGGATTGTTATGTGTGTTTTATGAATTTAACTGTTGTAATAGGTGTGTTCATGTGTAATTTAATTGTATTGTATTGCAAGGGATTGCCCAGTTTACAGTTGGGACATTTCCAACTAATGGGTCCGTTTAAGTATGTTTGCTTTGCTAATTCTCACGAACTGTTACTATTTGGACATGTTCGGATGCCCGGTTTTTAATAAAAAGGAGTTAGCAAATTACTAGTTAGAGTTTAAAATTTTGGAGTCGTTAGTAAATTGTTAAATATTTATCAAATTAGTAGTTAGTAAAATGTTAAGTCCTTAACAATAGGTCGTTTAAAATTTTGCGCCAATGGTTTTTGTTTTTAAGAAACAGCAAACCCAGCCGAGCCCGCGTAGTTGTGCTTTTTCTCATAATTGGAGGTTGCTGAACATTAGAAATGTTTATGTAAATTGAGTAAATGGATGTTATAGAAAAATTTCCTATGTATATACTTTAATATAGGAATTGTATTAAAATTATTAAAAAATACATTATTAAGATCTTTGAAATGTCAAGTGACAGGTGATTGCAGAGTTTGAAGTTTCAGTCTCCAAATGAGTTTGACGTTTCAGTCATCAATTGTTGAAAATTAATTCAACACTTGATTTGAAGTGATTGCGTTCACAAACAACTACATTCTTGGTTGACATATTTCGTTTACTACATTAGGCGTTTTTCTTTTTTAGCTCCGAGCGGGGCACAGAGCAGAAATGATCGTAACCTGAGAGCTCCGAGGTAATTAAAGCTCCTTTTAGACGATCAGTTCAGTTTAAGTTGAGCTATCAGCTTTCAGTTAAACTGATGTCTAAACACAAAAACTGAAACTTATCGAATTCCCATCAATTGTCAGTTCAGTTCTCAGTTAAATTGATGAACCACCCAACTGAGTTTCATTTTAACTGAGCTGACAGTTAAACTGAAAAATTAACTGATAACTGAACTGAAAACTGATCGTCTAAAAGGGGCTTAAGAAACACAAAAAAAACGAATGAAGTTAACTGCGTCAGCCTTTCGCTCGATAATCTCGGCCATTTTATATCGAGCGCTCCCTGATAGAGCTCGGAGATAAAAAAGAAACACAAACATTTGGCTCCGAGTGCTCCGAGCTAAAAAGTAACACAATTCTTTTTTGACAGCTCGGTGCTCCGCTTGGATCTAAAAAAAAACAACACCTATTGACTTTTTTCAAGGTTAGATTGAATTAATGTTAGATATAGAATGTAGATAAGAAACTTTGACCAAATGTTGGTCCCTAGTGATACCTCTGAATAAAGAGATTCCGTTCTTAACTCAATAAAAACAAATTTCTCTTGATGTGTTTAAAATTACTTGTCATACTGGTGCATCGTGCTCTTTTGAGATAGAGCAGAGCAAATACAGAGAAGATGAGAAATTGTTTCTTTCTCTTTCTTTATCTTTTTCTTTGAACGTTTTAGATCAGCTGGTTGTGTTATTCCACCTGAAATTAGTCCTCTTTATAGCATATTGTTTTAGCAGAAATTTAATGGTAGCAATCGCTATACCACCATTAGCCATAGGAGCTGGCGATTTCAACAGCTTTTACAGTTTCCTGGAATGCCAGGCACCTTACAAAGGTGAATATTGAAATGCTTTGCCATCACTATAAGGGGTGATCGATAGTTGAGATCTCTAAGAGAGTTTATAAAGACAGATTAGCAGACTTGTTATCTGGAAAAATCCGAATATTGAATTTTAAACGATTTCGTTTTTTTAAAGTTCATTTAGTCTGAAGCGTTTTAAACTCTTGAACTGACCAACGACATCGCCATACGATTTAAGAACAAAAACGTACAACCAGTTGGTAACATTTAAAATTTAAAATTTTATGTATGAATAACTTATCCTTCAGAAACTTCAATTTTGAATTTATGATTATTCAAATATTCAAGTCATCGTTAAGTTGGTTTATTTGTGTTTTTTTCTTCTTTTCTTGGTTGATGCTTCCTTTTTCAACGAAAAGGGTTATTATTTATGTATTTTGTCACATACCTAGTTTGTGGTGTAGTGTCGTCGTGCGTCGTGGTGTAGGTGAAAAGGCATCTTAACCTTAATAAATGATATTCATACATTTCATTTTACTTTCTTATTCTTACTCGTTTAAGGAAAATTCTTATTTTTATATGCATGTATATGAACGTGTGTATTTTGTATACTAAGTATACATACATATGCATGTATTTATGTACACGTTTTCCACGTGTGTTTTTGAAATGGTTCTTTTTTTATGACAAAGGAAATTCTTTCCTTTTTAGAAATAAAATAAAACAACTGTGATGTACGGTTCGTATAAAATAATGACGACTTAATGAAAAAAAAAAAATAAAGAAGAAGATAGAAATGTAGATTGTAGGCAAGAACATTAACTTGACTTTAAAATCACAAAACGCTTTTAAGACATAAAACGTGTCACTTTATGTGTCACTATAGCTTAAGGACACACTTGCATTATATTTTTTTTTCATCTTGGTATCACTTACAAGGATATTCAACCATGTAAGTGATGGATGTCATCTGTCATTTATGACAGCTTTCGTTTTCTTTTGTAGTGCTAAGTGAATATAGTCATAAATATAAAAGAACTCTGTCGGAATTATTTAGAATTTTGTCCTATTTTTACGGTTATAATAAAATACATATATTTTAGAAAATAAGAAACAAAATCATAAAAATATTGTAATACAAATTAGAATTTTGAGTTTTGTGTTGACAATTGCAGAAACTCTGAAAAATATTCACTTTCGTAAGTTCTAAATTCAGGCATTAAAGCCATAAAATCGTCAAGGAATATTCGAACATGGAAAGAGCCGTTTGCGAAATAACTTTTATAACGTGAAAACATAGAAGTTCTTGAGAAGTCATTCTGAAGTTTTTTTTTGATAATATAAAAAATGGTTATTTTCAAAAATTTCAATTTAGCAACTAAAGAAAAAAACTTCGATTCAACAATTTTTGAAAACGCAAAATTGGATCGCTTAAAAAAAACGAACCTTTAGCTATTTAAAAAAATAACATTTGCTTTTTATAACTTTCGAGTTTCAAGCTTAAAATCAGAGTTTTCGACACTTAACAGAATATCTTAAAATCACACTTGTAATTTATGGATACTTTTCGTTAATTTATTCATTTGTAGCAATTTACACATAGGTATCAGTTTTAGATCTCAACTAATCCGAAGTTTTGACAGTTTCAATTTTTGACTAGAGTATATCGAATATAAATTAAACCAGACTACATTCAAGCCTGTTGCTAAAACAGTTAACTAATATGGCATAAGCCTTTGCTCAGGTACAGAAAAAGAACAGATACCAAGGTTCTTTGATTGCCAAAAGATGCCCATGGTGGCTTCACATTCACCTGTTACCAGTTTGCTCCAGTTTTTTCTCATTTTCCTTCAATATCCATTCATGACAATATTTTGGAAATCTCTCGTTCAAATTTCTATGAGAATTCTAATCTCGTTCATTTTTGAAGTTGTTCTCTACGTTCTCAGTTGCCTGAGTAATGTTGCAAACCAGATCGCTGGTTTAGATATTGAAAAGGATTGTTAAGCTAACCACTTCCAGCTGAAGACCAATTCTTATATCAAATTTGGGGTAGACGTTATGTTGCCCTCTTTTGACAATACACCTTCTACTGTTAAGGATTCCATAAAAAATAAGTATGCAAACATATGTAAGGTGTTTACTTATCCTAAGTCCGGTCAGCTTAAGAACTAGACCTTCTAACCGTACAGTACCGAGGTTTTTCTCCAAATCAACCATCAGTCATGCACAGCTGTACATTGCCTCTAGGACTTAATTCTTTGGATATCAGAATCTAGTTCAAATGCAGACCAAACTGATTATTAAGGATCATTTTGCTGTGCTCACTATTCAGCTTGGAAAAAGTTCTTTTTAAAGCTTCTTCAAATACCTTGTTAACTTTATTCGACTGAGGATTTGTTAAATAGGAGTTATCTCTTCTCTGTTTCGTCTGAAGTTTTTCCACCGTCCAATTCCTTTTCTAACCCTTTTCTAACTAAAGGCTATTCAGTTCAAAAGATAGTTGAAAAAGCTTGTATATTTTGAAACGTTGTAACGATTAGTCGATTGTGAAACCTAAAGGTTAATATGACTGAATTGTCTGTTAACTTTTCACTTTACTACTTTGTGAATTAACACAGCCTCAAAGAGCTACTTAATTAAAATATGATATGGAGTGATTTTGAAACCAGTTCTAAACTAAGTCCATTTAAACCCTTAGGGCTAGTTTTTCAGTTTAAGATCATTCTCGAGTAAGATTTAACCCTGGGTTTAACTCTTCATTTCAGTTTTTCAGTTCAATTTAGTCCCGAATTTTACTCAGAGTTAACCCTGGATATTATGTCAGATAACTCTGGGAATAAAAAAAATATTTTGACAGCTTGGCAAACAGACTGGATAGATTTCGAACTCATTCAGCCGCACATACCAAATTTAATTCTCTTTTTAAAATTTTAATTTTTTTTTTTTAACGAACACAAATAACTATGGAAACAACAAATACAAATATATGACAACTGATAAATGAAATTTCAGTGATGCCAAATGAAATTATACATTTTGATGATAGAATTACCTCTGCAATGAAAAACTAGAGTTAAATCTGGGATCAGGATTAACTTACCTCAGAGTTAACTCGGAGCTAATTCACCAGTCAGAAACTAGCCCTTAATTGACAGTATTATAGGCTTTTTGGCTAAAGTACCAATTCTGTATGTCAGCTGTTTTTGCATGTTCTTTTGATTGAATTTATTTATTTATTTATTAAAATATCCAAACAATATACAGTTAATTGTTTTATTAATATAAGAGAAAAAACAAGTAGCAGCGATATGAATATTATTATTTTTATTATGAATTTAAAATGTTCCCTGTTTTTGCAATCAAACAGTAATCAAACTGAAACTACTTTATTTTTCAAAAATATTCATGGAAACAAAGCCATATTCATGCCGAAATAAAAAATATGATAAAACGTATATTTTTTTGAGAAATTTACTATAATATTTAAATATTTTCCCTGGCATGTGGTGTGCTTGTTTTAAATCATAGATATTGTTTAAATGCTTCTACTGATAAAGCACGTGTGAAATAAATTGCATCGGCATGCAAAATTAAAAATTTTTGTTTTACTATTTCATTTCATTTTTTTTATTCTTCTACAAAGTAAAACATTTCGTTAACAAAAAAATATATTCGTATTTACTAAAATTGCGTGCTTAACATGACCTTTGTTGTCGAAAACAAATTCTGCTGTTTTATTTTATTTTAGTAGAGTAGAACAATTTTAATTTGTGTTAGTTTCAAGAATTCTGTTAAGATGGAATGTGTGGAATCGTATAAATCTGCGTCGAGTCGTCATGATTCCGCTGACTCCAAATTACAACGGTGAACAATAGTCACGAGCACGACCACAAGCTTTTAGGCCAACTAAACTTTTCTAGTCACTAACCCTCATTAGGAGACTGCAGTAGTTTTATTGCGATTGGCTTCAGATTTATTTGTGACATGTTATTAAGCATATCTTAACCTTACAATAAGCGAATAAGGCGCACTAAATAGATTTACATATAAACCTTTTAATTGAAGTTAACATCTTCATACAAGAGATTAGTAATCTTGATAAAAAAATAAGGTATCTATGTATTTAATAAATCAGGAGGGTGAACTTTCTTGTTTAGGCATTATAACCGCCAGTTTAACAGTGAAGGATTAAACTTCAATTCAGCTGAACTTCGTTCAAGTGCGTAACGTTACGTAACGTGTCCCCGAACGTCACTACCATGAAGTTTCTTATGTATCTTTTCTTGTCTTTTCTTTCTTTCTTTCTCAGGTTATGAAATCAAGAAAAATAAGATTTATTTTTTGACAACCTTGAGAGGTTTATTTTATTTTATTTTATTTTATTTAAAATTACTTTCACTACATTCACTATGCACTCATTTGACACTGAAGTACTGAAGAGTTGAGCATATGTTTTGAAATGCTGTTAGTCACAGACAAATGTCATTCAACAATTGGTTTATTATATTTGCCCAATCTTAAATTTAGTACAGAATTATGTCTTTAAAATTTTAGTTTTCTAAATTTTAAAACACCAATTTTTGGCATTAAATCTGAAGTTCTTTAAATGTCTCACCCCTAGTTTTAGAGTCGACCACGCGACGTTTAAACTTCAGTTTAGTGTCCAAGTTATTTAGTTTAACTCATCCGGTTTCACATTGAAATCAGGACTTCAGTTTAGTTAAACTTCGTTTGAATGTGTAATGTGACGTAACGTGTTCAGACAACACTTTTTTATTTTTTATCTTTGTCTTTGTCTTTTCTATCTTTCTCTGAGGTTAACAAATAAAGAAAAATTAAAAATACTTTTTTGGTTATTGATAATAATCTTGAAATGTTTATTATCAGCCTTATTACGGTTGTCAAAAATCAATTAATTGACAATTGAAATATTTTGTCAATCAATTGATACATAAGTATTATGAACCCGAGTTGATCATTTTTTGATCCATTGTGAACAAAGATCAAAAATCTATTGTGAATAGTGCCTATTTACTTAAGACAGCTGCAAATTTTAGTATGTTTGGGATGGATTGTTGCCTTTTCGTTGGCTTTAACTTGTCGTTGATATCTAAAAATACATTAAGGAAGGCTTCTTTCGAAAGTTTAAAGTTTTGAATGAATCTAGAAGCGAGCCAAATTAGTTTTTGTAATGTAATTAAAAAAGATCTTTTATCTACATACATATGTTCAGCCAAATTCATGCTTCACATAGCGTAATTTTCTTCGAATCTTTGCTTGCTCCAAAGTTTTTTCTTCTTCAATTTCATTTTCACCGAAAAATAGTTCTATAGTAGACATGCTTTTGGCTTTCGCAATCCGTAAAATATTTTATCAACAAGGAATTTTTGATTGACTGAAAATTTGATAATCAACAAACATTTTGACAACCATAATACCAAGACTGTCAATTTAAATCATTCACAATAGATCTAATTTCTGAAGAGCGTTCACAGTTAATCAAAAATTTTGATTTTTGACAACGATATACCGATTCATTAATTTTATTGATAAATATCAAATATCGTATTGATCTTTGACAACCGTAATAAGGGTGTATATTTTATTTAAATGTTAAATAAATAATATTTTTTGTAAAAAAACTAATATTTCCCAACAAACTCCATTCAGTTAAATTGAGATGTCAGTTTTGTTTGCTGAACTGGAGTTTAAATGTCAGTTTAAACTTAAACTGTGAAACTAAAGTCCAAATTGTATTGGATTCCATCAGTTCTTCTTCCAAAAAGTTTTTTTTGTGTCCTTTTTCTTCAATAAATTAGTCCACTGTGTGTCATACTCCTGGAACTGCAAGTCGCTCAAATTCAATTAACATATCATATGCTATATGCATGGTCTCAATCCAATTTGGTTTTATGATTTTTTTTATTCTAGTTAAACAAAATTTGATAAATATAATTTTATAAATAAAAATGTGTTTGTGGGCGTTCTAGGAAAAATAAATATATACCTCTACTTGAGAGAATAAAGTCATCACGCCCACTGATTGATATTTTTTCACCGGTTTTGGTATAAATAGAAATCTAAACTACATTCAACATTTTGTTGAAAATATATTCTACCAGAAGATTTCTATAATTTTAAATTTGAGAAAACACACTAAAACTTCCCACAAAAAAAAAAAGAAAAAAAGTGTACCACATTGTTTTGTAATGCAACAAAGGAAACACATAAAATTCTGAAATTCATGTAAAATATTCAACATTTCACAGAATTTTGTGCTTTCGGAGTTGCAAACATTTTCAAACCGCCTTCGGTATATGTGGTCGTATGCTTTTATTCATTAAGCTTGTTATCAAAATTTGCGTTTTTGATAGTGAAGAGTGTAATTTTTTCATCTAACAAAAGGTGATTACGAGTACTTTTGCATTATATAATATTGAAATGAGATAATAACAATTGTAAAAGCAAAAGTAAAAAAAAAAAAAAAACATTATAATTTTGGCAAACACTTTTTAAACGTTACAAAAACATGAATTTGTTTTGTTGGGTCGCGGTCGGTGGGGGTGGGAGCAACACTCCTTCTTGGTGAGGACAAAGGAGGAAACAATTTTCCTTGTTCTCCATTCTCTAGTCAAGACAAAAGACAAACATTTTCTCCTAGGGGTTGATGTGTTCCTTTCATTGTCTTGATGTCGACATGTTGATTATTTTACCCCCCCCCCACACATTTCATCTCACCGACCCCCTACTCATTGTCTTCCACCCCACAGAACTTTAAGTAAAAAGCACACAAAAAATTAATAAAATATCACCAAAAATTCTGATGATGTGCTGTGCATGTTGTTCACTACACCCCCCCCCCGCCCCTTCTCCATTCATAAATCTGCAAAAGCTCAAAATTTCACAAAATAACTGCCATACAAAAATTCCTTAAACCATAGAAAACTTAAAATTCAAAACAAAAATTGTTGTATGTTAGTACGAGTATAAGTATGTCCCGAGTCCTGAGAGTGTGCTGCTGGCGGCAAGGTATTAGATTATAAAGGACTCTCATCTCTTCTCTCTTTCCCTCGCATTGGCATATACACAGGATTTTGTTGAAAGTTTATCAAAATTCACTTTTCAACCATTCACTGAATAGGTAATTCAATTTATTCATAAACTTTCACTATCATAAACTTCAGCATTAAATTAAATAAAAAAAAATAATAAAATAAATAGGAAAATAAAAAAATAGGGGTTTTATAGCATATGGAAGTGATTTGTATAAATTATTCTAATGAATAGAAAAACTAGAATATTATAATATTTTTTAATACATAGTTTCGGGGGTTGGTTCTTGAAATTAGGGGTTTTTAAATTTCGTGGAAGTATTATTTTTTAATAATTGTGTTTTTTATTATTATTGAAGGGCTTATGTATACGTATACAAACATGATGTGGGTTGTTTAAGGACTTTTTAATTTGAAATAATTATGTTTTATAATTTATAAATAAATACGAATAAATTTAATTTAAAAACAAAACACATACTTCAAGGAATTAATCGAATTCTTGGAAGAGAAATTTAAAAAATTATTTGTTTTCAAGTTTGCACTACACCTTTGTATAGATATTAAAAAAATGTAGTGTGCAGCTTTTTTGTTGTAAATTAGTTGAGTATAGACAATAAATCACAAAAATTAAAAAAAAAAGGATTTTTTTTTGACACGGTAGATAAGTTCTGGATATTCGAAAACATGAGGCAATTAATGTAACGTTTTTGTAACAAACCAACACTTAATTGCGACCTAACATCTTTGAATATCCTTATTTTATGCCTAGACTCACTTTATCAAGTTGACACACAAATTGATTTTCCAAAACTAATTTACAAATGAAAACCTACAAATTATGAATTGTAAAAGTTTTAAAGTAATTTTTTTTTTAATTATATAAATCTACTGAGTAAGGGGACATTGTCAAGTAGTGACTAAGGCTATCAGTCGATACAACACAAGATATAAAATGCAGCCAATTTTGTCTTTGTAATTTATATTCATTTTTCATTAATCTGAAAAATTCTTAACCTGCATCAACTTCTACATAGTTTTTTTTTTAGAATAGTTAACTTTCATATTATGAAGTATTTGGTACTTAGTTTTAAGATTGATTTAAAAAAAAAGAAAAAAGGATTTAATATAGCAAATGTCGTTAATAATAATTAGCTTATGATAAATATTTCATAACTTCCATAAAATATTGAATACTAAACAAATCAATGGTAGTTACCTCTGAACACAGAAATATAACTTCTTAAGTTAGGATCACACTTTTTAAAAATTTCAAAACTATAGTTTTAGCTTTTTAGTTGTGTAAATGCGCTGTGGAAAAACCAAACACTCTTACAATTCTAGGCCTTTTCATAAGCAAATCATGTGGGATAACCACATCCCACATCGAACAATTGAAAATAGCTCTGATATCAAGTCTAAAGGACAGAACACTAACTCTATTTTAAATGTGATTCGCTCAATAATTTTGGCTAAAATAGATTATGGTCTTCCAATTTTCGGTAACTGCCCAAGAAGTGAGCTTAACAGACCTAAAACTCCCTCAATTCAGCGGTTAGAATGGCCCTTGGTGCATTTCGTAGCACACCCATTCCTAATCTTCTCACTGAAGCTGGTTTCATGCCCTTCGAAGAACGTAGAGACCTCTTTACCGCAAAGCTAATTCCTAAGTTACTTACCTCATATGGATCACCAATACAAAAGGCCATTTCAGTTACACTGAAAAGAAAGACTAAATCTAAATTTGAACAAAGTATGCCAATTTGCAGACTAGCTTGATATTCCACTCAAAACCGTCAACACAAAACCAGGCCGTTTCCCGACTTGGAGATTGAAGAGAAACAACGAAACAAGGACAGTAAACTCTCATCATTTAAAAAATCAAAATTTAACCCTATCGATTTTAGGCAAATCTTTAATGAAATGTACGATAACCTTTTGAAACTCAACTTGACCAAGATCTTCAGAGCCAAGAGCTTGCAGCCTTTATGAACACAACAACACTTTAAGGCTGGGTGGCCAGCCAAAAAAACGGCTGGAATATTACAAATAAAGCGATAACTTTTACATTTCGAATGCTAATTGATTGAAATAAAAATTAATGCATTCTCAATAAACAGGGCAATTACACTGCATCATTATAATTTTTAAATGTATAATATAGTAATTCTGAGAGTGAAACAAACTACAATTTTGTCGTTATTTTGATAGTACTTTGAAATGCACCATTTATTTCTGGTATAACTAAGATTTTTATTTAATTTTTTTTGGTGTTTTCAAAAGAAATTAAGTTAATTAAGGGAGTGACGGATTGACTTTAATTTATTTAATTTTTTTTATGGGCAAAAAATTAGTCCAATCTTATGCAATTTTCAATGGGTTTGGCGTGTTTGAAAAGGTATAACTTCTTTAATCTACAACATATTTTATCGAAACAAAAAGTATTGTAAAGCCAGTCTCAAATATTTTTATTCCAAGTAATAATTCACTTTTAAAGTTTAAAAAAATTAAAAAACATAAAAAAAAACGCAAAAAACTTTTTTTTTCGAGGACTTTTAAATATCCCTCATTCATTATTTAGCCCTTTGAACTATATTTTTTTTCTTCATTTTATTGAATAGCTTAATTAATTACCTCGGGAGTGACGGATTGACTTTTTCGAAAAAAAATTATTAACACTTTAAATGTTCATTGAAAAAGCCCAAATAACAATTAGCTTTCCAGAGAAAATAATGCTTGTGAATATTTTTCTTATTTTTTTTTCAGTATTTTTTCTATTGGTCTCCAATTCAAAAATTCTAATTGCGGTGATGGTTTTTTTTAAATACATTTTTGAAAAAGTGTCTAAATTGGTGTTTTTCCCTTTGAAATTTCCCTTTTACACGCACACATAGAAGTTTCAGTTCCCAGTAATTCCACTGCGAAATTAGCGCTTCGAAAGAATGTTTTTCATTTGGAAAAGAAATGAGCCTCGCCCACCCGCTCCCAAATATTTTTGTTGTTGGTTTACATATTGCTGGTTGTTTCTTCCTTTTTGCATCAAGAACAGAAAATGCAATAGAAAAACCGGTTATTGGAATTTGAGGAATATGTAAGGACAAACCAGTTTTTTTTTGTCAATGAGTTTACTAGAGCAAGTGTACGTCCAATTCGCGTGGTGGGAAGTATGCAGAACAGTATTGTGAGTGGTTTATCTACCTACTTCTTGCACCCTTTAGTTTGAAGATGTAGCAGAAGTCATGATCGTTTTGTTTTTTTATATTTGACTAGATTTTTTTTTGTGGCAATGGAGAGGGGATTTATTGTTCTTTGGCAAAAACAAAAACAATTGCAATGCAAATGAGATCAGAACCGGTTTTCGAGAAAATATACTGAAACAGAAAGAAAACCTTCAAAAAGATTGTTGAGAGAGAGTAACAAACAAGAACAAAATTCCTCTGGCCACATATGGCGATGCCATGAAATTCATGACAAAAAAAGGGCACTAACACAAATAAAGTCATTTACATGAAGTTTGAGTTTGCCGATCTGGGACACCCAGCCTTAATCGCCGAATCAGCCGCTATCATAGGAGCTATTAAAAACGCAGAACAAAGAAGATACAAGTTTTGCCTCACTCACTCTTTATTGCAACCTCATCCAAATTGTAAAGATCCGTAACAAGATTTGCCAATACAACTCTCAAATTAAACTTGTCTGGATACCTAGACATGTTACCATCCTAGGAAACAAAACAACAGATGCCGCTGCAAAATTAGCCACCAATTGGACAACAATTTTTTGAAATATATCTAACCCGCATGACTACTTAAAGAAAATCAAAAACTTGTAGCTGGAAAAATAACTAAATAATTTCAAAATTAAAAATAACTAGAGGGCCCGGCAAACTTCGTCTTGCCCCAATTTAATGCAAAAACTCAAGTTATGGAAAATTTCCCATACAATTTTTTTTTTTCTAGATGGCCCGGTGAATTTCGTAAGTTTATTAATACAACTGAAGTTGTTGAAAACATCTGTTTCGTTGTGCTGACAATAACCGCATATTGCTTCAATTTTTCTGTAAAACGTGGTCAATGTTTAATCCTAAAAAATACATTTTACCGGGTAAAAATTAGCCTACGTGCTTTTTAAGACTATAAATCTATCTCTGTGTCAAATTTAATATTATATATACAGTTAAAACTCGATCAACCGGGATGGTCGGGACCGAGTCCATTACGGATAATAGAACTTTTTTTTCTCAAAATAAAAATAATATTTACATATTTTACTTTTTTATTTTTATTTTTATTTAAAAAACCATAACAAACATAAAATTATTCAATAAAACTTAACAATTCATTCATTTCATATTTTTGTCTGTACATACATACATTACAAAATCACAAGAGTTATTATTAGAAACTTTAAGAAAATTTGTTTTGAGAAAAGTTAAAAAAATTGTTGAATAGTTGTTTGCCGGAGTGATTTTACTAGTTGTTTTTCTTTGATCAAATTAAATTTCAGGACAATTCGTCTCTTCTTAAAAATTCAAAAGTGTAGAACTTGCCTTAATAGCTTCAACCATTGGAATTTTTGTAATTTCCACATCATCAGAACTATCCGAAAGAACTTCAGGCTCATTTTCAAGGTTGTTATTTACCATCTCAATAATTTCGTTCTCTGATAAAACACCAAATGGTGAAGCATTTGCATCTGAGTCTACCCAATTTCTATTGCATTGACATCAAAATCCTCTGTGATTTCCATGGTTGTTGAAACCTCGTCAATGACATCTTCTGAGAAATGGTCGATGATTTAAAAAAAATCTTTATGATTTCGATAAAACTTACCTTCTTCTTCATTTTCGGGACAAATTAAGTTGTGCCAAACATTTTTCAGGACATCAGTGGTAACCAAACTCCAGGACTTAGAAATACTTCATAGAACATTCTTGATGTTGGATGACTTGAAAAAATTGATCCGATATTCTGAGCTTACTAGAACGCTCGTCGTTGCATGCCAAAGTGTTTGTGGGTAAACATTTCCAGAATAGACTGGTTTCACCGGCATTATAAATTTGACCATTGCTTAAATTCTCTTTTTGAATGACTTCAGACAATTCTTCAACAAAAAGTGTAGCAGCTTCTTTTTTCCCTGATGCTTTTAATCCATGAATTCCATGGCGGTTTTTAAATGTTCCCAGCCAGCCTTCAGAGTATACGCAATCAGAGGATATGTTTAGTTTTGCATGAAAAAATTTAGCCTTTTCCATTATCATTTGCCCTGAAATTGGAATACCTATAAATCTTTCTTGACGAAACCATTCATAAGTCGCTGCGTCGACTTTGGGATTCTCAGCTTGTTTAAGAGTTTTTCTCTTCTCTAATCCCTTTACACTGAAACTGTCGGCGAAAAATTTAAAAATCTTTTCACTATTTTTTATAATGTCATACACTGTTTGAGTGCCGATTTCGTATTTTCTGGATAACATTTTCACAGGCACACTATTTTTATAATGTTCATTTATTAAATCCACTTTTTCTTTTATTGATAAAACTTTACGCGATTTTTTATTTGCATTTACCAAAGAGAAAGCCATTATCACGATGCGTCACTTTCGATTCTCCAGCTAAAACTGAAATAAAATCTATAACAAACATAAGATACAAAACAAAACACAACATGAAAAGTATATTATCCCGTAACTTCTTTTAACGTGTATGTTAGAGTCAATTCAAGAGATAGAAAATTCCGTTAGTTGGGAGAAGTGAAGAAACTTGTTCGGTCCTGTTGTCATGTTACGGATAATTACGGATAATAGAGTTTGAATAAATACATTGTAGTTTAAAAAGAATCTCAATTATTTTCATCACGGATAATAGAGCATCCCGGTTAATCGAATCCCGGTTAATCGAGTTTTAACTGTATTTCAAATATAACTATTTCATAATACTTAACTCTAAGACCAAAAATTGAAAAAGTAAAATCCACTGTATTTTGGTTTTCTACAAAATAAATTTAATCTATACTTTAGCCTTAGCAACATGTGGTGGTTATGCTATTAAATTGTAGCCGATATGATATAGCGCCATCTATTAAACGTTTGGACGTTTGACATAGCGCCATCTATTGAATACTTAATCAATCCAGTCAACAGATGTCGCCATCTGTTAAAATCGTTTTTACATAGCTAACAGATAATTGTGACTGTCAAATAATAGACAAATAGTTTGCAATAAAATAATATTGCGATCAAATTGAGATGTAAGCTATCCTATCTTTCAAGTTGTTGGATCAAACTGCACACGGTGTACAAATTTGATTAAAATCGTCCATAGCGGACAAACAAAGTGACACGTAATTTATATATATTAGATTATTACACAAACATTATTAAACAATTATGCCTTCCAGTTCACTTTTCTTCCATCTTTACCAGAACTGAAACAAGGGCAATCATCAGACTGAGACTCGGCCATACACGCCCCACGCATATCCACCTAATCGGCAAATACTCAACCAACAATTCCTGTCTATTCTGCAACAACCCACATTCATTTGTAGAAATATTTGAATTTCTAGCGAATTATTTATTTTTAAATAAAATAATATCGAAATTGTTCTAAGTTTCCTATCAATACAAATTTCTGACAGCTGTCAAAATCCTTAACAACGTAATGTAATTGTTAGGATTGAATTTTAAGCTCAACCAAAATAACATACAGTAAACAATTACATATATAGGATATGACTTTTGCTTCGTTCTGGCCTTTGAAGTAAGATTTGTTAGATTTGTATTTGATTTATTATTATGATCTTAATATTGCAGATCAGTCTAACAAAATCTGAAATAGCTCTCTCTCCCTTTAACATAATTTAAATGAAACAACAAACATTTTTCTTTTTTCAGATTATTGGGAAGAAACATTTTTGGATTCGATTTCTCAGTTAACCATTTTGACATCTGTCATGAATTAATGTAATATTTACTCATTTCCCTTGTTTTTTTCGTTAAAAAATTAAATCAAAAACATAAAAGAATCAAAAAATTACAACACGCACACGAAATGACTTCACCCACTAATTTAAAAAGAAAAACCATTCTGTGGGATAACCTTTTCAAACTGAAAATTCTGTCGACGATTTGACATTTAGACTTCAGGGAGAATTTGTTAGGTTAGGTGGAACTGGCATAATGATAAAAATATAACACTTGAACGTCAAATTCAAATTCTGTTTTTAAGACCAATTATTATTAAAAAACAAAAAGTTAAAGTTACTTACAGTGATTTTAAATTTTATCTAATTAATGGAACTTTCGTTAAGTCTTAATGTGTTGTCTTTCTGCGTCTGTATACTTGAAAACTTTTCTTCAATCATTTTCAAACTAAATAACCTTTTAATTAGAAATAATAAAAAGTGACTGATATGTCATTTACTCAAATTAAATACCTATGAAATGCTCTTCTCAAAATATCTACGAGTATTTTTACAGTCAATGCCCTTTATTTGAACAAAATTAGTACTAAAATTGGAAATTCCATGTCATTGAATGTGTCAACTGTTCAGATTGCCTTCGATAACGCAGAAGTTTACTAAACTGACAAGCTGCGTAAACGTCATCGAGTTAAAAAGAAAAAAAAATGATTTTGTAAGGGCAATATGATTGCATGGATTACATGGTGTCAATATTTACGTCGAAACATGACCGATTATTGGTGAACAAATTAAAGTTGATCTTTTAGCAAATGTCAACATATTTTATTCAAATAACGTCAGACTAATTTCAAGCCTTTTTTAAGTGCTACGATTTTTCACGATCATACGCTTTGACAGTTACCAATTAAAGACTTTTTTGACGTACAACTCCACATGAGATATTTTATTTTATATTTTAACAATTGCTTCATCATTTAACCTGCCTTGACTGTACTTGTGCAAGTGATAATTGGGAATCCCGGTGAACGTTCAACTTGTTGTGACATGGTTCTCTTCGAATGAAAAAAGTGACCTAATTGCATGACGTCGAGTGTGAATAAATATTATTTAGTATAGTAGTAGTAGAATACCTACTAAATACGTGGACGTGAACGTGAACATGAACGGAGACGGGAGACGAGAGACGGAAGACGGGAAAAAATGCGCTCCAACTTATAGAAGATATATAAATTAAATTTTCTCATTATGACATAAGGGTGACATGTTCTTGTGTCTTCGTGACCCATTTCTATCTGCGACGCTAGCAGCATTCATCAATCTCGTACTTTTTTATATTTTTTGCTAATATGCGTTGATATAAAACATAAATGTGCGAGTATAGAAATGTTTTTGATAGAGATGATGGATGATGACTCCTTAACGGTTGTTGCGTCTTCTTGTGCTCACTTTTGTTAATTAGACAAACGTTCCTCTGTTTGTATTTGCTTTTAATATTAAATGTTCATTTGCAAGGGAATATAGCAGGTACACTGTTGGTGGTACCACCTACTCCTTGTAGGGACACGGACGATGCGATGATCTGCGTTTCGAGCTACGAGCTCCAGAATCCAGGGATCAGGTGCTGTTAGCTTCGAAAGGGAATTAAAAAGGATGCTTGAGTGTCATTTGTTTAGCGCTGTCACTTAAATGGCGTACCTATCAATTAGTGAATTCTTATAAACGAAGCCAACCGATTGCGTTGCGATGTGTGCCGCGATAAGGGAATCCTTCATCCGATTTAATGAATTAAAATTCATTATTTGTATTCGCGTGGTGAGGGCGTCATCGTCATCGTCATCTATGCGTACACGTGTATTACATTCGAGCGTGTGCACCTGTGCCTGTGCCATGAATTTGGTATTAATCCTGTGCGGGAAACCAGTGCCAATGGAGCCAACTGGGATTGGGAGGACAAAAGAAAGCAACAAAACAAAAAAAAAAAAGGGCTGATTAAATACATCGCATCCGGCATCGGTGCGGTGCGGTGGAAGTAATTCGGATAAAGTTATTTATGCACAAGCATTGCATGAACTTTGTTTGAAAGAATAAAGTTCTTTGGATTTTGAAAGTATTTATTCAGAAGAATAAAGTACTTTTGCAGTTTACGTTTGAAATTTAAATCTCTTACTTATACTTACACAGAATACCTGGCTGTCTGAATGCCTTCGGGTTCGGGCTCGGGCTTCGGAGGGGAGGCTTTTGAATGAATGATATGCGCGATTCTGGGGAAGTATTTTATTTATTTCAGTTTTTTTTTTTCTTTTCTTCTTGTTTTAAACGTTGTTACCTACTTTAAAGTTCATGTAAGATTGTAGGAGTATATAGCTGGGAGTGTAGCAGTTCTATGGCATAACAATGCAAGTTTTGGATGCGTTTTAAGTTGCATTCAAGTTACGTGAGACGTATGGAAAAAGTTGGCACGACATTTTTATTTATCTGGAATATGTGTTTGGATATATTAGCATTGCTAAACAAATGTGAATTTCGTTTCGTACAATTTTTTGAATTTAATGAAATTTTTCATTCCTAACAGACGACTGAGCAGCTATTGAGCACTTTCGAGTAGAAAACGTTTTCACGAGTGACACTTTTACTTCAGAATTCTATAAATAATTCACTTTGACAAAATAAGAACGTTTTTTTTTATAAAATATAATATAAAATTAGTTAATAATAATCGTTTCAAATTTAAAATTAATTGACGTTTTGTGTTCATAAGAATCTTTTGTGAGACAAAAACAACAATAGGCTTAGATATGCCTCATCAAAAATAAAATGTACGAGTACTCAAGGATTTTTTTTAAGTGGGACAAAGTTTGAAATTTTTCTTGCAAGTTTCTGAAATAGAAAGAAAATTGTTCTTCTACACTATTGTGTTAATTTACTCTCACAAATTTAATAATTAAAACACTAATAAAAAAAAAAAACAAAGAATTAATAGAATCCTCTATAAACAGATGAATAGTTATGCAGTGTATAAGGATTTATGTAGGCTCTATTCAACGTTGTATAAATTCGTATTTATAAAACATTTTCCTACAAATTATAGTTATGCAGTTCTTATGCCAAAAAAGTACCAAAATGGAAAATCTATTCCATTTAGATGTCATAATTAAATCAACTGTAAGTCTGTTCAATGAAGCTGTTCCGAACAGTTTGGAACAGTTTAGAACAGATTGGAACAGCTTTTTGCTGTTCTAAAGTGTTCTAGTTTGCTGTTCAATGAGGCAATCTAGAACAATTTGGAACACTTTAGAGCAGCATTTTCTACACTTGCTTTTTAGGTAGAACAGAATTGGGAAAAGTGTCAAAATCATCTATCTGTAATTTGTGATTTGTTTTCATTTCGTCTGTTGTGCTTTATATTTCTTTTGTGTGAGAATAAAGTTAATAAAATATTATATTTGGAACAGTGTTAATTGATTTGTATGTCGGAAACTAAATAATTGGTTTATTTAACAAAAATTGGTAATAAATTTTCATAAAACGTGAGTCAAAGCAAAACAATTTTTTGTTTACAATTTCAGATGCCAGATATTTGACTGTTCTAAGTTGTCTGACGTTTATTGTTCTGTTCTATCCTATCCTACGCTGTTCTACTCTGTTCCATCCTACTCTATAACTCAGTGAACAGACTTTGTATCTTCTTCTTTCAATGATATAGGTAAACGATAGTAATAATAATAAAAAATGGAATCGAAGGCGAAAAAAATGCGCTCGGCAAATTGGGATTCTTCCGATAAATTTTTGTACTTTTGTTTTTTTTTTTTAAGACGTTTAATTATTTTTTTCATATTTTCTTTCGAAAATCTATATCTATGTTTAAATTCTCCATTTCTAAGTTCCATTGGATTAAATCTTTTTTGTACACTTTTCTCCTTCTCGGAGTCAGGATAACTCGATTTAAATTATATTTAAATCATTTAATAAGGAAGGAAATTGAAGAGGGTTTTTAATTCATTTCTAATTTCTATTATGGACACAAACCATGACATTTCGTCACTATAACTTCCTTATTCAGGGTCTATTCAACGTTGCATAAGTTTTATAAATAACATTTTCGCGTTTAGAGGCATTATAGGGAGTGTATAAATTTATGCAGGCTTTATGTGACGTTTATAAATAAGACTGTTAATGTTTTCTTTTTAACTAATAAATATAAATATTTCGGATCTGTTAAATTAACAAGTCATTACTTTCATAAAAATTAACGTTTAATAAGTTTAAATATTCTATTTGTATAAATGAAGAGCATACATTTAAATATTATTACTTTGTTCGAGTTCTATACCAAGGTAATAATTTCTGAGAGTTTAATTTTCAAACATCCTCAAGGGCATAAGCTGCACAAACCTTTCATCGGTTAAATTTTAATGGCTGATGTTGAATGTGAACCACACCTAAACGTCAAGTTTTTTATGAATATGGAGGTTCAAATCAAAATGCATATCGTGAACTTCTTGATTTGTTCAGTCAATTTAATCGTTCAAATGTGCGTACAATCGGAAAAATCTGTCAAAAATTTGAGCAAACCGGGTCTGTAGGAGATGTGAAAACACCAGTGCATGCTCGTACTGCAGAAAATATTGCTGCTGAACAACACCTTAAAATTCTTAAAATCTTCTGCAAAAATGGTGATTCAAATGTAGAAACTTTTTGGTAAAATTGTGAAAAAAATTGAAGAGAGTACGACTCATGTCGTAAGGCTTATGCATCATCGTAATGTACCCGTTACACTTATAAAGCCTGCTGATCATTTACAACGTCGAGGTAGTTAAGTTTGCTGAGTGTTGGAACAACAGTGATGATGTCATTTTTCCGCGAATAGACAGACGGTTATAGTGAATCCGATGTAGTAGAATTATAAATGATTGTTTTTGGCCAGAACTTTCTGTCGGAACTTTTTTTCTAAACTTTAAATAATAAAGTTAAAGAAGCCGCCTAAAGTTGTCTAATTAACTCAATGACTCTTATCCAAATTAGTTTTCAGGGAAATTGATCTTGAATTATGTGTTTTGTTTTATTTCTATACATTAAACGTGCCTTTGGAGAAGGCAAGTGTATATCTTTCAGTCCTCGCTAATAACAGCCCTCCTTAAAAATGATAAAAATCAATACACGAATCCTTGTACCCAGGTTTACTTATTTCAACCCTTCGTTACATCACCATGCATTGCTTTTTCCCAAATTTGTGTCTATTTTTAAGGTTCCACCTTTAAGTGTCAAATAAGACCCACAACAAAGTGTCAAATTATACCCAACAAGATGTAAATGAAAACCTCCCTTCGAGTAATGGTTATCGCGGTCGACTTACACTACTATATACTTATATACACGCCTATTTCACTTGAAATATTTCTACCTTGGAAAAACTGCTTCTGGGAATAAACTGAAAAGATTCCTTCTATACCAATTCACGCACACGAAATTCTTCGGGACTGTATAGGTTATGCTGTGTCCCTCCATAAAATTTAACATCTTTTCTAAGTTGTTCATTTCGACCCACCATCATGCATCTTTTCCCTAAAAGTTATGAACTTCGGAATTGCAAATAACTTCCAGCCCAGCTCAATACCATTAAGTGAGAATTTGGTCTTCTTCTTATATAAAATATTACACTCCTAATTCACCTCATAGCATTACACAAATGATTACATCCTCCTCCTCTTACATCTCACCTTCTAGTTTGTGGATAAAGTTAGAATAAAGTTATAATTGTTTCAGTGCGCTCCGTTAAGAAAAAAAAAACTGATCCATCTTCCAAAATAATCATTTTCTCAACCTCATCCCCCCTTCTTAAAAGCGAAAGATCGTAAATATTAACAAACAACCGAGAAACGAAAAATAGAAAAAAAAATTATTTATGCAAATTACAAACATTAAGGAACATAAAACCTAAAATTACCGCTCCCTTCCGTAACAATGTTGTACTCTCGTGTCTCATATAACTTACCTACACCTACACAATTTAGGCAGGCTGTTTAACGCCACCGCGCTGCCAAACGCCACCGAGCCCAGGACACGGCTATTGACCTTCGCACCCAGCCAAGAGTGAAATTGTTGAGATGATTACCTTTGAAATTTCGTTACGAAAACAACTTCCGCCATAACGTCAATGTAAATAGACTTAAAAGTTTTTTCTTTTTCTTTTTGACGTTTTTGTTAATAAGATAACTTTTGCGTGTACCTATACATTTTGGGAACGCTAATTCAAACACTCATACATAAATATTGCACGCATACACATTGGAACTTGTCTTTTATTGCAAAATCTGTCTCACAAGCATCATATTATAACTTTTGGCTAAAAAGTCTTCTCTTCAATTTATACAAGGACGAAAACGAGTATATTTAAGTAAACATAACAACCAAGTTAAAGAGGACTTCTTTGCCCTTGCCCCCACATAAACAAAAATGAAACAATGAAGCCAAGGGACATAGTATGTATATGTATGTACATGTACATGTGTGTTGGTACAACGCCAACGTGTATAAGTGTCCTCACCACGACACTGTTAACAAAATAATGTTCTTAAATAGAATTTCACAAACTTAAGCGGTTGCATCAACAACAGATTCACGCATTCACTCGCTTCCATTAGCAACTTTTGTGTTGTTTGTTATTTTGTTTTTTTTTCCGCTGTCATCGTTTAAGCTTAGGAGGCGTGGTGGGACAAGGCAGGGGAATGGGCGTCGAAAGCGGGCTAAAAGGTCTACATCTATACAGATACACCAACCCTAACCCTATTCTAACAGCAACAACAACAACAAACAATAAAAAATAAAAAAAAAAAACATAAAGAAAACTTCCCCTTTTTTATAGCTTTAGGGGAGAGTGGGAGGGTGTTTGTCTTGTTCCTTTTAACAAATTTGTTCAATTAAGGTTCGCACTGTGGGAAAGCGCTGAAAAAAATGAAAAAGTTTCAAAAACCATTTATATCTTCCATTTGTCGCTGTATTTTATTTTTTTTTCGTTTTTTTTTTCTTGTCTTCATCTTGTTTGTTTGAGAAAACAGATAAATGAACCATTTAAGCTCAGATACGAGCGAAAATTGACAAAGAAGCAGAAAATACTTGTATATAAATAAAAACAAACAAACAAAATCTAAAGAAATTATGTAAGCAACAGCATAACAAACACAACACAACACGACAACAACAAGAACAGGAACAAGAACAAAATTATGTTGGGAAGAAATTTATCAATTCCATCGAACCATCCGGGGGTTGACTGTACTCTGTATTTACTGTTAACTTTACAGTGCATCACATAGGAATGTTTGATCTGTAAATCCGACAAAAATTCAATTATTTAAAACTCGCAATTCAAAAGCTTTATAAAAGGAATTTTTAATGGAAACTCTCGTACCTACATATACTCACATTTTGTCAAAATAGTTTTAAATTGCTGGAACTTTTTGAACTTTGACGGAGTATACTTTGCTCGAGTTATTTTTTTTCGGCTTGTTCGATTGATGTAAATGGTACCGTCCAGTATTCCATTTCAAGACATTGTTGCTCAAAATATCCTCTTTATACATATAAAAGTATCCGCGTTTTTTTTGGTTAAGGAATACACTACATTACAGAAATACTTAAATCAGTAATGAAGAAGAGCTTCGGTTAGTGAAATGTAGGAGGCAGTTAAGTAGTGCAAAAAATAAATAAATGTTGTTGGACTTGAGGTTGTGTTCGTTGATATTTATTTTTTTGTACTTCGGCTGCACTACAAAGTGTAAAAGTTCTAAAAATTACAGAACAAACAGGACAGCTAAAGATTACCAATAAAACAAAGACTCCCCGTTCGATCATTATAGCTTCAAAAATAGATGACATGTCAAGAAGTGGTTTTTCTTGCGAATCCTATTTTTGAACGCTTGAACGATAGCACTGTTGGAACGAATTTGAAAGATAATGTGCATATGACGTTTCTTAAATCCTTTAAGAGTGCTTTAGTGCCAATATTGAAGGTTTTCTAAAAGTTAATGACTAGCCATCGGAAAAATCGTTTGAAATTTTTAGATTGATTGGTTTTAGTCAGAATTGGAGAGTGTAAAGTGCAAAACTTCTCATAGGAATTTGTAATGTCCTAAGCAAAAGTTAACCAATGCTGTTTGAAAAATATCAAAAGTTATTTTTATGGATTTATTTACCACTTTTTTTTTTGACATATTTATCTTTTCATATTGGACGTTGTTGCTTGTCACAATGATCATGATCCTTATTCAAATGGAAGATAAGTTTAACTAGCAAAATTGAAGACAGCTTTCAACGAAACTGGAGCTAACCTAAAAACTTAGTTCAGTCGATTTCTTTGTAGATACTTAATGTTGTAGTTGTATAAGATCAGGAATAAATGACAGACCAAACGGAATAAAAAATACTGAACTTTTTTCAGGATTGCATCTTGCCCTAAAAAAATGCTAGTACATTTTGAATAAGAACCTTCTAATATGCCACAAGGCACCATTTTGGGATCAATTTTGTTTAATTTGCCATTTATCTGCTAGATGACGTGACGTTCATATCCAATACGATTTACACATAAGTGTTTTGGGACCTATAAATCTCTAGAAGCTATAATGTACTTGTACCTTTATTCTGAGTTTTTGGTTTTTACTTCCTAGTACAGAGTTTTCCAATAAAAGATGTTATTTGGATTTCGAAGAAAAATAGAATTTTTGAGATAAATGATCGGATGTTTATTTCAATGTAAAGAGGAAGTTATGCCATTAATAATGGCTATGAAATAGATGTTATCACCACTGACTTCAGAAAAGCGTTTGACAAGATCTCACACCAAATCATTTTTCTTAAACTAAGTGCTTTGGGATTTCCTCCAGTCTTCATCCAATGGGTGAGCTCCAACTTGGAAAACCGCCAATATAGTGTCGTGTTCAAATGTTCCGTGTACAATTCCTTCTTTTCTACCTCAGGTGTTCCTCAAGGTAGTCACCTGGGGCCCCTTTTATTTATCCTATCCATAAAAAATGTCGAAAACATAATTTCTTTCTCAAACTTGTCTATTTATGCCGACGATATGAAAATTATTAAAGTTATTCCTACCCCTTATTCCTGGGGCAATATTCCTGTCCCTTCTTCAGAAAGTCTTAAATTCCTTCCTAGTACACGATGTAGTACTAAAAATTTCCTTGAACTTAATGTCTCTAAATGTCAACACATGACTTTTTCGCGTAAACGCCTGCCTCAACCCTCTCTCAATTATTACTTTAGCAATATTCCTGTCCCTCCATTCGAGATCTCGACATTTTATATGATAAAGAGCTCAACTTTCGTTCTCACATTATATAACAGAAAAAGCAAATTTCTCCTTAGGCTTCATTAAACGATGATGGTCTAAAGAATTTTCAGACCCTTGTGTCACCAAGTCATTGTATACGCATTATACGCAACCTTTGTTGTTGTCCAGTTTAATCTCCTTATCAAATAACACTCAACTAAAATAGAATCCGTCCAACGTAGATTTCTTCGTTTCGCTTTAAGAAACCTTCCTTGGTCTGACCCCTTCTCCCTACCCCTCTATGAATATCGTTTACAGCTGATCAATCTAAACACATACTCTTTATTCACCAAGTCATAATAGGTGCCATCGATTCCCCGCCTCTTCTTGCATCAATTTTTGTTATAACCAATCCACGTAACCTTAGCTCTTCTCCCTTCTTGTACCTTCCGACTTATTGTACCAACTATGCCCACTTAAATCACAAGATCTCTGTGGCCGATTCCGATCAGCCCTTCGAGAGATAACACGGTCCGGAAGCATTTCCCGTAAAAGATCGATGGTTTCGTTGTTAGTGTGGGACGTAGCGCCAGATCAATATCATCTAATTCCGACTATAAAAAATCATTAATCATCTTTCGATAGCTCAATCCATTCACCGTAACTTGTGCTCCAGCCTCATTTTTGAAAAAAGTAAGGTCCATTGAACGCCATATCATAAACCGCACTGAACCAGGTACACGTTGAAAACGGAGAGGCTTTTCAACAATAAATCTTGGGTTTTCCGAGCCCCAGGTGCAACAATTTTGTTTATTGACGTTGCCAGCGAGGTGCAAATGGGCTCCATCATCAATCAAGATGATTTTTCGATGAAATTCCGGATCATTTCAAGGACCCAATCACCAAAGACCCGACGTTGTTATATCGTTCTATAGTTCCATTTTTATCAATGGCGTAACTTCTAATTGTCAAATGTCAAAAAATTACAGCTTCCAAAGTGACATCTACTGAAATAGCTCTTATTTGCAAAACCCTTTACTTTCAATTGACTTAAATATTTAAGTCTCTTTATTGCTTTAAAAATTCCACCCTTTGTTCGAACGTCCTAAGCAGGTCATCTAAACTATGCAGTTGGCCTTGACTATATATAGACTCCCACTTCTGTCCCATATAACGCCGCCGTGCAAAAGTTATAACAAGGCTCAGAGCAAAGAAATTAATTCAAACATAATTTCGATAGAATAAAACCCATTGTTAGTTAACTTTGGCATTGTCGGATGATAATAATGGAAAAAAAACCGTAATTTCATTATATAAGACAAAGACGCATTCCAGTGTAATAGGACCACAAAGGAACCCAACGATGATGACGATGAATCTGATTTAACGAAAATGCGCCTTCCTTCCCCTTCGCCCTCCCCTTACTATTCTTCCTGAACATCAACGCTAATCAAATGATAAATCCACGCAAAAGCGCACATCATTGAGATTCCCATCCGGAATTTGCAATAATAGCTAATGAATTATTCACATACTATTTGCTTAGTGGCGTAATACACACAGTTAGTTATTCGTGGCTGGCTTTAGAGGATTGGAAATGGAATTGCGAGGAGGTGTGGTTTGGGGGTGGTTGATGATGGGATGGGATGGATACGCGCCGTAATATTCAAACATATATATTATTATACTTGGAGCACAATTTCGAACTAGAAAATAGCTTTGAGATTTAGTTCCAACCCAACTCGTAATACTAAGCCCATCAATACGAGTGGTGCCTCTTGCCTTCTACCTCCTATCTACGTACATATGTGCCCTGTGCTCTATGGAACCCAAACACTAACTTTCGGTGATCTAATTTGCATATAGCAATAAAAATAGTTTCAAGCACTGCCTCCCTCTCCCTGTGGTTTATACTCAATCTTGATAAGTAGGTATATGAATGCCTTGCCTATATGAGGCTCTTTATGTGAATTGCATGGGAATATGGATTCACAGAGCCATCCACGACTACGACGACGACGACGACGTCGACGCCTGTGACTTTGTCTATACGACGACGACGAATGTACAAACAGGTAGGTTAAACTTATGAGTCTCAATTTAATAGTGCACACAGGGATTGAAGCTGGCGCTGCTGGTTATGTGGTGTTGGGGGGAGGGGGGTACTTTTTTTAAGTAGGGTGCCAGAAGAGTTTGTAAGATAAATATTTGTCGTCATCACTTTGTGACAGTTTAAGGTCATTTTGGGTAATTTGGCAAGTTGATCTTGTTTGGCGCACTCCTATCGCAGCGCAGTGTTATTATATGTGACGAAAGTGTTCCAGAACTTTTCCTAGAATGTTTTTTTTTTCTCTTCTTGTTGTTGCCTTTTTAATATGTATTTATGTTTGCTATCTTGTTAAGAGTTCGTGTTCGGTAACAGATGGCGGTATAATCTCGTTATCTCGAGATGGGATTACTAAAATACACAAACATTGCGTTCCAAAAATAACTAGATAAGTCCTTAATAAAAGGTCCTTAGTTCCCAAAAAAAAAAAATATGTATGTAATATGTTTTTCGTTGTAAAAGTATGTTGAAGTGTAATAACATCCACAAAAATGTGTTCGATGAGTCACATTTAAATCAATATCAATTTTGAGTAACAGATAAAGTTAAGAGATTAAATTTCTTTTATCGTGAGAGTTTATATCCTAAAATGTTAAAACTTAATTGTTGAAATTATTAAATAAATTATAAGCATAACGGAGGTTGATTGATACAGTATTTTACGGATATAAGAAACTCGCCTATAAGAAAAACACTCTTAGAAGAAACACATTTGTACGTAAAAATATCAATTTTCAGAATAAAAAGAATTGCTAAAAGCAAATTACTTCATCAAAAAAACCTTTGTCAAAACTTTTTGTTTACTCAACCTTGTAATACCACCTTAATGACAGCTTTCAACTTTCCAGTAAAATGACAACAGCAGTTTTGGAAAGAACGCGAACACTCTGCAAATATTTTGACATTTCGATCAACATTTGACTTGTTGCTTGTACATAAAAAATATCTCATTTTGTCGATTGATTTTATATAAGACATTTTGCTTCTTATATCCGAAGTTTTTTTTAATAAGAAAAACTCGGATATAAGAAAGAAATTTCTTGGATTTTAAGACTTTCTTATAATCGTGTTGCACTGTATTATCTTTTAAAACATGTAACTTCAATCTAAAATTAATCCTCGAAGTTCGTTTTTGATTCTTGTCTTAATTTCATGGAGCAAAAGAAATTGGACTATTTTATGAAATTAAAACAACATTTTTATTTAAAGCCTAATCAGAGAACATAAAATACATTATGTAACATAGTAACAAAAATTTTACTTATTGACGAATATATATTTGGCCTTTTTGAATATCTCGGTATTCAAATTTTGTTTTGAAATAAATGTAATTCTTAACCAATATTTCTGGAAAGGTGCAAGTAAAGTTAAAAAAAAAACTTAGGCAACAGGCTGCAATTTTACCAAAAAATTTGGCATAACTATTCTTCGCTAAAAAGTTAAATAGTATTTAAGATAAAAATGATGTTGAAATCGTGGTTCTATTGAACAAAAATCAATATAACTTGGTCACTATGCAATATGTAATGTGTTTACCCAAGATTAAATGCAGACTTTTTTCGGCCTGACAATTGAATGACTCAATTGCTTTTGAATGATGCATTTTTTTTTCAATCATTCATTCATCCACTTACCATCCGTTGGCACTGTTTGAATGATTATTCAAACAAAAATATTATTTCAAAACCCAATGTCAAGTTCAAGTATAGAATTTTCCGCAAATTTCGAAAACTCCCTTCGACAAATCCACATTGAACGACATCAAATGCAAAATCAAATCAATAAATCTGGTTCGAAGAAACGTAACTTAATTTTTAATGACACTCGAGTGCAATGCAAACATGACCTACTTCTTGTGCAATTCGATGGTATATATTGACGGGGAAGAGTGTCTTGGACAAGAAATGTTAAAAAAATGTTGGATATTTCTTTAAAAGAAATAGACAACAAAAGCACACCAACTAAAGTATCATATATGACTAAAGTGGATACTCAAAAACATATTAGATTCTTTTAATAGTGGAGACTTTTGAAGTATAATAAGAGCAGCTTTAGGATTTATCGATTGCATTCTTATGGATACAAAAATTCCAATATTTATTATTGTTATTAAATTGGACATAAGGAATTGACAGGCAATGTCATTGGACGTTTAGTCTAAGTACAACGCCGCTCATCGTCAAATTACTTAGCTCTAACGTAAGGGAATTTCAGGAAAAGTATGCATGTGCATGGGGTGCAATTCGCTTGGGAAATTTTTTGGGTGTTTTTTTTGACCCACCACTTAGCTTCTGTCAAATGAAATACATATGAATTTATATGAAAATGAATAATGGGTTGCAACCTGTTCGCACTTAATCAAGTGATTGGTAGTCAAGTATACGATTTAATTAAAAAAAAAGATATTTTTCATATATTTTTACATAAAATCAAGATTGTTCACTTGCACCTTTCCAATTATGAACAGCAATTAATCAGAAGTTGTTAACTTTAAGCTTTTGAATTGTTAAATCAACTGATGTGGTATACTAAATTGGGTTTATGTATTTTGACATTTAAGTATAGAGTTGTCAAATGCAAAGCACATTTTAATATTGAAGATTGACAATTGGTAAGATATTAAAGTTATGTTTTGAAATTACTCGTATATATTTCATCATTAAAGTGTTGATTTTACTATAATTTGCATTTACCGCAATAGAATTGACACCCCATTCACACTTTGTCATCCTCTGTATAAATCTATAGATTGAATGACAATAAAATATTTAACCTCATGAGCTCAATGTTTTGTCTGTCAGTTGCGATAGTAAAAATTGAAAATGTTTGTCGAAGGGTCTATGAAAAGATAGTAAGATGCTTTAAGCTCCATTGTCAAAATAAGAGACAGATAATATTCTAAGCTTTAAACTAAAGTGATGTACAATTCATGAAAAATTTAATTTGTCAAAAGTTGGTAATAAAGCAGAGGGTGATGCTAAACGTTAAACATGGCTGCAATCTAAATGTCAACCGCTTCTGTGTACTAAAACGATTGCGTCACCGTGCGTCAAAATTACGCTTGTGTGTACCGGGGCTTTGGCTTTTAGGTTAAGTTCGTTTGAAAAAAAAAATTTACGATATCTGCAATTTGATCACGTAAAGAGAAAAATCTGGCCAAGTTTTGTGGTGTCATTCGGATTGAGCTGAAAGTCAAGGGATACACAGGTATTGAGATTAAGCCATTTTACACTCTGTCTGTCTGGGCGTTCTCTAAAAATGTTGTGTTTAGTAGAGGTCTCAAAAAACACATTTCTGTAATTTTTTAGTACAGAAATGCGCTAACTGCCGACCGACCCGAATATCTTAAAAATGTGACTTCTAATTTTTCAAAAGTTTGTTTCCGTTTAAAATGGATTTTGTATAAGTGAGTAGATTTTACTTTTGAATCGATCCCATGTAATTTAAATCCAACAATACGTATATTATGTATTTACTTTTTCTCAACTTTTTCAAATAAATTTTTGTAATTTTTTTTTTTTTTAAATTATCCATTTTGACAAAAAATTAAATTTTCTACAAAAAGTGCTTGAGTTAATTTCTTGAATAAGGATTCTGTACCCATATACATATTTATAAGAATTCTGTTGAAAAGTACTTTTATTCAAAAAGTATAAGAAATGTCATTTAAATGTCAATGAATTGCCGTAAACTGTCACTCTGAACATATGTAAACGTGTGTATTCAAAGTCGTGCTCTTTTTATAATTTTTTTTTTTTCAAATTATAATTTTAGATTCCATTAAGATTTTAAGTTTTCTATTTTAGATAAAAAAAAATCGCTTAACTAAAGTATTTAAACACCACCAGTGCTGCCAATGTTTTATAAATGAACGAGTAAAAAAAAAAAATAAATATTTTGTATATCTTTGTTTTTTCAATTGAAAAAAAAGGAACTTAAATTTAAAACCAATCTAAAACTATCACAAACAGTCTCATTGGGTGAAAAAAAGAAAATATTTATAAAAGTTTTATACTTCACCCCAAAACATGAAACAGCTAAACACTCCTTTTGTACGCAGCACACATAAAAAATCATTTAATGAAATAAGCGCATTTTAAGTGTCGGAACTAGGAACTGGGAACATAAAACGAAAAACCAAAACCAAAACCCAGCAACACGAGGAGCCAAATGTAAACGAATAAACGGATTCCACTTAATACACAAGTCACCGCTCGACAACGGCCACGACCGACAGTGGGGCCAACGTGAATTAAACCAAATTTTTCCACTAGTTTTACCATTACACTTCTGTGGGGGCGTGTCAGTGGGTGGATATATCTTATTGTCATTTCTTATTAAGTTATTCATAATCATATCTAAAAATTTATATTTAAATCTGTTGGATACATTCAAGAATTGGATGGGGAAAATTCATCTTTAACGTTTACTTGGAACAACATCTTGATTTTTATCCATCAGTGGATGAAATTTGATTGTAGATTTTAGTGCTCATTGCTGAAAATATCACTTGGATAGGTTAATTTCAAACTGTCCGGTTTGTTTGGACTTTTTTCCACTTGCCCGTAAAAATGACCCCACTGTGTGCGCGGCCGCCATGTACTCTAGTCGCGTATTATGTATGCAATCAGAGTTGCTATTTTCAACACCGTGCCACCATAACGCCGTCGTCGTCGTTTAGGGAGTCAAAGAATAAAAAAAAAAAACATACATACAAAAAATGTGCATTGGAGTAAAAAATTAAATATAAAAAAAAAAAACAGCATAAGTTGATATCACCTCAATCAATTGTGGACGACATTTTTTGCTTCCTGACGAATGCACTGCAGTTGTGCACGATAAATTTAACAATTTGTTAACTCCTCTGCGTGTCACAAGCAGATTCGATGGAGATTTAGACGAACTCGTGTCCGTGCGGTGTGTCCTTGTCCAATGTTCCATGTCCAGGTATAAAATATGTACACAAAAAAAATGGCCGGCGTAATTAAAATGAACGCGAAACATTGCACCAAAGGCTAAATTATTTTCCAAAAAGTACACCCAGGTAGGATATGTATAGTTGTCGCTTTCGTCGAAACTCACATCAATTCTTTTTTGGGTTGCAGTTTGAAAAAAATCAGACTTTCAAAAGCCCACCCTCGAGAGTTTCAGACCGTTTTTTGTTGGCTGGGTGTTTCGGAGAATTGAAATATGTATAACAAAGCGCATCTCTCTGTCTCTGGGTATCGCATAGTATGTGACAAATAATTGATTCCTGGATCAGATCCAATTCCTGAAATATAGTCGCATATAAAATTTATGTCACTGCATCAGGAAATGAGAACATAGTCGCGGGGCCAGCCAGCCAGTCGAATCATCATTGACAATGTTTGCATTTTGATATTTGGTTAATGTCACACGCATCACGAAATGTTCATATTCCAATTTGAGTATAATTACAATTTATGTTTTTTTGTTTTTTTATGTCTATGAATTATCCTTTATTGTTTAGTAAAGGGTAGGAAGACTCGGTCTGTGGAACTTGCTGGCATACGGTTTTGTTGAGTTGTTTTTATTATTCTGCAAGTGCCAACATTTGATTTCTAAAATCTTATAATCCTTATTTCTGAATATAAAATATCCTCACTGACTTGATGAACAGTAGTCCCAAGAAAAGAAGTCTCTAAGTCTTCTTATGTAGCTTGGGGTGTGTCCAGTTGCACCGTCGCCTTGCTGAAACCAAATGTTTTCTAAGCCTATCTATCTCTATCTCTATCTCTATCTCTATCTCTATCTCTATCTCTATCTCTATCTCTATCTCTATCTCTATCTCTATCTCTATCTCTATCTCTATCTCTATCTCTATCCCTGTTTCTATCTCTATTTCTTTACATTCCTATATGAATTCCTGTCATCACAACCATTGTCAATGCCAAAATTCCTTGAACTGACATTTAATTTACTACAACTTAAAGACAGTTCATACTGACAAATGTGTACAACTATAATGTATAGATAAATATTGCAATTTGACAGCTGTAACTACAACCAAGGACAAATACGTGCGACCAATGCATTTAACTTTTATTACTTTAATACCAATGTCATTTGTTTTGGGGATTCATCGCACTCGCACACAAGTGGACCCATTTATTGAGTGGGTTTAGTTCCTGCCCTAAGGACATAAAGTACACAGACGACGACGACGACGACACAACATACACAAAACATAAATGAAAAAAGGAAAAGAAAAAAAAAAACTTGAAACATAATGACCGCACATTCCCTACGGATACGAATTGAGGAAATTCGAGAGCCAGACTTTCACAAAGTCGCAGTCGGTCTCGGTCCTTTTCGTCACCAGAGATAGCAGAGAAAATAATTGTGATGGGATTGTTGACAAGAGCACAACAACACTCACACTCACATCGAAGCATTTCATGGCCAAGAATGTGCTGACATGCTGCTGGGTGACGACAGCAGCGCCAACGACAACGACGGACGCGACGCTATATGGACGGCAACTTATGGAACAGACTGGTTAATGTGGACGTGACCAAATGGCAATTGTATCAGTCCGAGAAAGGAATATAATATCCCTATTTCCTGAATTCTTTCTGTTGGCTTGGATTGTCCCTTGTCTTGGCCTTTTTTTTGGGTGAAAAGGGAATAAGAACGAAATTGACATCATTTGTCTGGCTTATGTTTCACTAATCGATACAAGCTCTTTTTCTGATTCTTCCCCAGGGTAGGCGGGGTACATTGTACAATGTACAAACTGTGGAGAATGAGGGCTTGATGGTTGGTGTAATCAGTTTAGTAATCACTACGCCACTGTTATTGCAAGCTTCTGTTGTGCACTGTCAATTTAAATAATTAACATAACCGCCGCGCCGCCCGCCGCCGCCGCAGCCATTGCGTTGCGCTACTGTCGATAAGTAAAGTTTTCGACTTGTGTATGTGATTGTGTCATCGCATCGCGCAAATAATACAACCTTCAATATATTAATGAGATGAAATGCGATGAGTTGAGTTGAGATGTAGATGTAGATGGAGTTGAGTTGAGATTGTGATAGGATGAGTTGGGGAATGAGAATAAGCAAATCCAATTTCCATTAAACTGCTTTTGCATTCAAAGACCTAATCACTGTCACTCGATGCGGATATTCGGATAATATGATTTATTTAATTTATGAATTGATCAATTGATGAGCATTGCTTGTGTATTTGTATGCTTAGGTAAGTATATGCTTCAGGTGCTGCTGTCTGTGTTCATTGAGATTTTGAATAAGATTTTGATTGAGCTACGGATTTTGACAGTAGTTGTTAAATATTCAAATGAAATTACATATTATAATATATTCGATGCACCAGAGGCACCTAGTGAATATTATTTGAGATCACAATTGTACTTCCTTAGATTTCCATATTGAATTATTGAAACAATGTTCATATTTCATTGGATTTTGGAATCCTACGAGTTTTGTTTAATTTTAAGAAATTCTACATACATATTTATTTTTGAAGAAGACAGGAGAAAAGTTATAAATTGTTAAACAGTTCTTAAAGGTTAAACTGTAGCATTAAAGCAAACTGTTTAAAAAAAAAAACAAATTCTTTCATAAACTCAGCATTACTTTGACAGCTTATTTATTTAAATATGTACATATTAGAAATTGAAGAATAGTTTGCAATTTTTGTTCTTGGAAGATGCAAAATGAAAGTTTGAGGAAAATATTCCTTGAAAACTGGACATCAAAATTAGATCAGGCGCCGAATTACTGCATCAGTCAAAGAGTGAGTAAATTCCATCAGTTACCGAACGAGCGAGTGACTACATTTGGGATGATGGCATACGTATACTGGGACGTAACGTTTAGCTTTTTATAATTGTAGTAGTTATAATCTACTACATCGAGTCTCTATAGTTGTGACAGATGATGACAAACATACATAACATATGTTTATGTGAATTGGTTGAAAAGAAAAAGTTTAATTTATAAATAATTTATTATGGATATTTTTTTTCTTATCAAGTGTTTCTAAAGGTGAGAATAAAAAAACAATATGTGAAGTATTTTTAAAGAAACTTAAATATTTCAGTACAAAGCAATAGAGTGCAGGCCAAAGTCTTATTGATGTTGCCTCTCCCTGTTGACAATTAGGCAATATATTTTTGGCCAGATCGGGGTTTAAATTTGACTTTGAAAGACAAATTTTGTTTAAAATATACAACAATAAAATAATAAATACTTTACTTGTTCCATTTTGATCCCCAATTAACTTTTAACTTTTAGTCTGTCGAGTGAAATCTCTTTCAATAACTGTTCACAGAATTTTAAATTAAAGTACTAGATTGGTCGTTAAAGCGAGCGGTAATGCCAGATTAACATAATTTAGTCACGTATTACTTGTTTACTGATGCGGTGTTTCCACCCAGATCTTATTGAAGAAGCTTAAGGCTCACGTACAATGATCACTATATCCAAAGCTAAAGTTAATCTGGATGAGTTAAATTATTTTAGAGACAAAATGAAGTTAAATTAAATATCTTGTTTAAAATTAGAATAAGGGAATTTATTTTCCAAGGGATGTATCTTATAAAAATTGGTAACTTTAAACAAGGGTTAACAAGCTAAAATAGAATTTAAGAGGCAGAATTATGAGACTTTTAGAAGATGTAGCACTTAAAAAAAATGGCTTTAAGCTTTGTTTAAGGAACTACATCTTTAAATTGTAATGTCAAATAAACCGAAGTAGCTATGTATTCTCAGATGGCACTTGCTATGTTAAAGTTAATTTACTAATGTCAAAAATAATCCTATTCCTTTTATTCAATGTTTAAACTAGATTTTTTTATTGAGGAATGTCATCCTAATATAATAATGTTTATTTATATACAAACCTCAACTATTAATTGTTGTTATTTTAAAACTTTCAAAATACAATTTATCACTTTCGGTCAAGCAAACTTTTTGACCCTATCAGCTTATTTACCATACCCATTTAATGTTCTGTCCTGTATTCCATAGTTTTGTCTAAAAAAAATAAACATTTGAAATATCAAAACCAAAACAAACTTTTCCACAATCCAAAGAAGGTATAAATATCTACTTAGGCCAAATCCAATTGTGAGTTTTCATTTTTATTTCTATTAATTTATTAATCCTAACAGTCCTACAGCCGCCACATAAAACTTAACTTTGAGAACTTTCAATATGTTTCATTGAAAATTATCTTCAAACTAAAAAAAAGGTCCACAAAACCATGAACAAATGCTTCCAAGAACGTGCTCCTGATAACAACTTCCACCCTCTTTTCTATATACAATCACATCTTCGAATCTTTCCATTATACCCGCACTTTACAAATGTAAACATTCCAAACGGTGTAAATCCGCAAAGTATAAATCTTCCCCCATCATGACAGGACTGTGTGACTTATGTGACCCGATTGTGTCTTCAACCACGCACCGACTAAAAACAAATTCTGAATAGTTAATTACTAAAACCCAAAACAAAAAACGACCAATAAATTCACAACCTTTTTGGTAACAACAATAGATTAACATCTCTTAATTATCCATAAAAAGAAAAGATATAAATCTTCCCACACTATCCCGAGACCCGAGCACTTAAATTCAATTTGAAAATGGTTACTTAAAGCCGTACTTATCTATAAAAGACTTCAGGGACAATAAAAACAAAATTAGGGCAGAAAGACTCGTTTATAACTCCATAATCATAAAATAAAGTCCTTAAAAGTTCCTTTTAAATTCGCTCGAATTCTAAGTTGGAGTAGATG
This sequence comes from Scaeva pyrastri, assembly GCA_905146935.1. Lineage (NCBI taxonomy): Eukaryota > Metazoa > Arthropoda > Insecta > Diptera > Syrphidae > Scaeva > Scaeva pyrastri. The sequence continues at coordinate 38,146,713 of LR989927.1, read as the reverse complement.
CGAATGCGAATGCGAGTACAATTGTTTAAATAAACACTATTAACGTCTTGTGTCTATAAAAAGGCGTCAATCTTTCCTTTTCAATTTGGTGTGTATTAAAATTCTTTAAATGATCCTGGAATATTCAGCACGAGAAACAAGAATAAACACAATAAAAGAGACTTACAATAACAAAAAAACGGAAATGACTAAACACAAACAAAAACACAAATTGACAAAAAGAAAATCAAAACACAAAAAAAAAAAAAATAAATAGACGAAAGAAAAATACCAAAAAGGACCTTCGACATCAAAAAGTTGGCCCGTTGGCGTTCACTTTGAACTTTGATTTTATTCTTCTTCTGATGCTTCTGCTTGTTTTGTGTCCTTGTTCTGCTTGTTAGAGCATCGTGATGAACAACATCGATTTTTTGCATCATTTATCCATCCGTATGTAGCAAACTTCCTGCTCCTGGATGCTCTTTGGTGGATACAAACTTCCCGACATCCAAAAGTCAGAATATCGAAAACATGCACAAAAGGAGACACCAGGCTTCGGTGAAACGTGAGACGAGAGACAAGAGACAAGAGACCCGAGACAGACAGGACATTGGCAAAAAGAACAAAATAAAAACACTTTCACACACACGAATTCACAGTCATAGTCACAGTCATAAATTGCATTTGCCTTTCAACATTCAACTGCAGATGGAGAAGAGTTGGAAGCGAGCACTGCAATAATTTCCTCAAAATGCACACACATCCTATCCTCTATCCGTCTGGCTGATGATGCGTCCCATCATCACCACCTAACAAGATAATCACTGATTATCCTCTCAAACGCCCATGCACATGGGACATGGAGCTACAAGCTACAAACTACATGACGAGGCATGCTCCAGAGAGCTTGATGACGACGATTTAGAAGCGCACATCATTTCACAATCATGGGCATCACAAGGATTCATCATCGTTAGTGTACGACTAAGAGGACGAGTCTACCAAAACTGCAAAAACATCAGCGCCAGGATGGCTAGAATGCTTGGTGCTCGTTTATGTATATAGGAATATAGATACTAGACTTGTAGAGTGGAGTGCCCACTTGTAAAATTCTACTGCTACGTCAACCTTTAAACAACCTCAGCGCTCAGCCTCAGCATCATCAGTCCAGGACCGAATCCAATGTTTATGAGCAAAATAGTTTGTGAGGCATCGCATCGCTTCGGGGAGGAAGATACAACAAATAGGCGGTGGTGAGTTGGTGGGGCAGCGGGCTAGCGGATGACCGGGCGGGGCGTCTCGAAATCTGTGGTACAATCGCAAGGTCTATATTATGTACACAGAACACTGAACAATCTCAAACAAATTAAAAAAAAAAAGAAAAACAAGTAGCAAGACAAGAGTTCACACAAAACAAGCAAAGAAAAATATCAAAACTCCAACCAATAGACCCGACCCAACCCAACGTAAAAGAACCCGACCCGACCCGACCATTCGAATCGATCAGCCACTATACCAACCACCAGCCACCTTCGTCACCACTCCGACCCAATTCAACCCAATCCACCCCAGCCCAGCCCAGTCCAGCACAGCACAACACGACCCGACCGACCCACAATCGGGGCTAACAAGTGTCCCGCATCACAAATGCTCTCACTTCACTCTATGGCCTCTCCTCGTTTATCCTCCTGCTCGGGAGCAGTTGGGAGCCTCTATGTCACCAAAGTGATTTAGTGCATGCATCGACCATAAAAGAAAATGAGGATTATACTCACATTTCCCCGAGGAGTGTGTGTGATTATGTGTGCATGTGTGGCAATGTATATGTGTTGGTTTAACCTCATTCAACCGGATGCTGGCAGGGTTGAGTCAGAGATGGAATCGGGGCCGTGGTCGAGGAGCCAAAGAGTATATACATACATAATTATATAGGCAAACGGTTCAGTCGAGTGGCACAGAGGCAGCATTCCACATCCCAAATATAATAAAAACTAAAATAAAAAACAATCATAGGGAGCTGGTAGCGCCATTTAATAATTTTAATATACAAATTTGTTTTATACGAAGAACTTTTAAACACCATTAAAACATTTCATTGTCCTTTTTGACAGATTAATTATAATTATCGACGCATATGACACATCTATTGAGAAGTCTTCATTTCTGACATAAAACTGACATATACATAATTCTGTCAAAATTGTAAGCGAAAAATCAAGTGCTCACGAGTTTCATTACCGTTTATGTATTCTTCAGGATGAGAATAATTGACATTGACGATTTGGAAAATGCTCAAATCTTGAAAATAACTGAAACGTCAATGATATGAAAGAGACGTTGTGAAGTCATTGCGTTTTACAATGATCTGAAATTCTAAAGTATGTATAACATAAAATATAACTTAGCTTAAAAAGTTTTTGTTTTTTTATTTCACATAACAACCAATTTTAGCTAAATAAAACTTAAATATCTGAAGCTATCAAAACTTCGATTTGACAGTTGAAGGTTTAAATAAACCAAAACATTTTATTATTATTTTTTATTTCATTAATTTACCAGTTTTATAATTCAATTCTACATTGAAGTCCACGAAATTAACCGAGGCATTACACTTTCCTTTCAAAGACATTCTAATTTCAATCTTTGTCAAACAAGACAGTTGAAATGTTACTCAATCTTAATTCAAATACATAATGCAAATAATTAATTTGCTCATCTTTCATATTTTTCAAAGATTGAAAAGATGATTTTGAGAAACTTTACAAAAAATTGATATTGTTTTGTAAATCATAATTATTTTTTATTTCCATTCTAATTCTTAAGAGGTCTTCTTTGCTTAAGGCAGATTCCTCGTAGTAAAGTAAACAATGAAAACACACCCAGGGCACAATTCATGAACCGAACCTAACTTAACACACCTAAACCTGAGGCCACACGAGCGAGACAGTAATAACGAGTTACCAGCACTAGCAAACTCTGTCAACTAGTGGTTATGTTTAAGAATCTTGGTGCAATATTTTGTCGGTGGTTGAAAAATTTGAACTCGCTACTTTCATTTGGTTGTGGGAGGTTCAACCTTTGTTCAAAATTGGAATATGTGGTGAATTCAATGTGCTTACATAATCGTTGAACCAACCATTTGTAGCTAACAATAAAGCGGTTGAGAATGTGAAGGTCTGTGTTACTTAGATTCCTGTGATCATTGTAATAGAAGTCTCCGAGGTGTATTTTACGTTTTTGTGCAAGTGCATGACAATAACAATGAAGATGAGGAACTGACTAGCGTCAAGTTAAGCTATCGATGGAAAAGACCCTTAACATTATTTTTAACCTAAAAAACAAACTCGAGTTTTGTTTGTTAAATTGCATATCCCCGTGGTGGTTTTTAAAAGTTTTTGTAAAATTCTAGTAAAAGAACGCAAACATTTGCTAATTTTTTATTTAGGGTGCCACCAGCTCCGTAAAATTACAACTAACAAGGCAAAAGGGGCAATTAGTTGGGTGATTTGGTTTTGTGAGCGCCATTTTGCATGCATGCTATATTCCAAGTGTGGAGACAAGCAGTCTACACTCTAGATCCAGCTACTCTGCCGCTGCCCTGCCAGCCACCAGTGCCAGTGCCAACAACATCCGGCCTGACTAAAGAAAATTTGGTAGGTTGGGTTGGATTGGAATGGAATGCCGTTTGCGGAGCAGGGGAGTGTGTGTGTGTGTGTGTGTTTTTGCTGGCATTGAGTTCAACGAGCACCAGAGATATACTTAAGTGAGATTGAACAGGTGACTGGGATTAGGATTTACCACGAACCAAATGGGAATGGAATTTTTTTTTTTTCATAGCCAAGGCCCGGAAGAGGTTGTGTGTGGGTCAGAAGTGGGATGACAATGACGACACGCTTGAAAGAGAATTATTCGTTTCAAGTGGAGACAACAGATTGTCTCCACCCTGGCACCAACAACAGACCAACAGAACAGAGCAGGCTGACTGAAGGAAAATAAAGAAGAAGAAGACGAACAGGAAAAAGCACTGAAGCAGGACCATCACCATCACCAGCATCAGCACCAACACCAGAAGGAGCACCAGAACTAGCACCAGCAGCAGAAGCAGCAGGAAGACCCTTGTTTGTGATTGGCATACAAATTAATTTGTCAATTATTTTCAGAGTTTTATAGAGGTGTTGCACTATGATCCCAGTGCTTTTTGTGTCATGAATTACAATGACTCTTGAATTTGCACCGAGTGTCGAGCATCCAGGAATTTAAATTGCAAATTTTGTCGGAACAGAACTAAGGTACAGCCGGGCAGGGTAGGGCAGAACAGACCAGAACACAGTAGGGTTTTTCAAAAATAAATTATTGAAGGATGCACGGAACTATGAACTCGTTAACGCTGACCGGAGTTATATTCCTTTAGTCGTTGACAACTGTGGCATTTCGTTTTCATTTTCTGGTGTCTGTTCTTTTTTGTTTTTGTCCAACAGTCTCTTGACTCTATTACCATCATCGTCCACGTCGCTCGTCGGTCGCTGTCGATGTCGATGTCGATGTCAATTATCTGTTTTCTCCTTATTTTTATTTCTGTGAATCAATAGCAAATGCTTTGTAATTGGAGTTGATTTTCTTTTGAAATTTTAATGACACAAAAAAGAAATGCTTAATTACATAAGCAGCTTCCCTATCCCTATATCTATCCCCGTTCCCATTCCCATACCCATACTATTGTATTATGTTTTGGTAGGAGGTTTCAAATGAACAAAAAAAAAAAAGGTTCGGTTACATGGAGTCTTCTCCTACTTTTTAAGCCACCAATGATGAAGTCCTATACATCAAAGCAATTAATATTCAATTCAGGGTGCATCAATCTTTGAGCATTATCTTACTAAACAGGGATGCTATTCCTTTTATATGTACATATATTTGAGTTTTTTTTTAATTTACTTTAATTTTAAATTTTTATAATAGATGGCTTCCAAGAAACATAACTTCCTTGAAACAGTTTTGTCCCTGACAAAATAAAAATTTAATTTAATTAAAGGAAGCAGACTTTGGTGAGTTTTCATGCGTGTAGAAGATGATGGTCAATGTTTTTGTCAAATGGTTTTTTTTTCTTATTTGTATTATTCCATTAAGTGCAGTAGAAAAAATAGTATTTCGTCATGCAGTCCTTTGTCGCACAGTGGGGCCAAAATAGTGAAGATTCAAGAATAAATTTTATCAATGTTGCAATGTAATTTTTCAAATACACATTTAGGGAAGAATCGAAAATTTAATTTAAAAAAATTTTTAAGGAATGTTTGCCGGTTTAAATTTTTGAGCAGTTTTATAAAAACATTTTCATAGATGTTCCCGCACAAAATGAAGTTATTTATTGGATTTTATTTAAACGTTCATCTCTAAATTTTAAACACATTACTTAAAGACATTAAGCCACTTTGCTCGAGTCGTAAGAATGCCCAGGGTGTCAACAACAACTGTTGACCAAGAAAACCTTAAGTCTTAAGTCTTTTCAATTAGTTTCAAAGTCTTTGTATGTTCCCAGTTTCAATAATGGATTCATCTATCTGTCTATGTCTGTCCGATTGACAATGATGCATGGAAAATATAATTTCTTGTCTATAAATCAAACCCAATAATTAATAATTGACAAATCAAATCCAAAAATCTTCCTTCTCAAAGTTTCAATGGCAAAAGTGAGTAATTGTGAGAATGAATTCGGAAACCTCTGAGAACTTTAAAATACTCATTGGAAAACTGGTATAGTGATAGTGTCTCTGTATTTGTGGGTTAAATAATATTTCATCGAGGTTCAAAAGAAACAAAATACTTGGAAAATTCAATCAAAAACAACCTAAATTTATGATATTGTAAATCAGGTTGTTTGGATCTTCAAATTTAGAATAGCTTAAATAATGTCGTTTTTAATTGGCAATCCGGAATTGCAATTAGAAGCAGAATCCCAATTGAACAGTTTTTCTGAATTCTGATAAAATTGAAGTTTGGTGTGACTGTATTGGTAAATTGTGACATGTGTTAACTACATTTGTGTATTTATAAACGGAACAAATAAGAAACAATTGTTAAGATATTTTTAATTTTTTTTATATTTGAATTTTAATTTCAAGCAATCACTTCACAGTTTGCGAAATTTGTTAATTCAAAAAATATGACATATACCTATCAAGTGTGACATTTAAAATCTTTGAATGTGTGAGTGATTCTGAGTGATCAGATCTGTCACTTTTGTCCAATTGAACGCTTTCAGAATGTTTTTTTCTGATTGACAATTGAAAACGCCATAAGACTTATTTAAACAGAAAAAGTAATAATATTAGCCGCGTTTTATTGGTAATCTATCCCTAACATAGTATTCGAGTACCAATAAAACGCTATATTCACTTTTATATTCACTTTTCTTCTTAAAGTTGGTGTCCCTACATTATATGTCAAATTATTGATGTTGACTTTTCTAAATCTTCTGTCACGGACAAAATATAAAAGGGAAATGTGCATTTAAAAATAGAAATAATTTAATGCATATTGCAAACAAAAGTTGTAAATATACAAACTCACTTGTTAAAGAAATTTCTGGATAACATCTTTACATTTTAGTTAAAAAATCAATTTGAGTTTTAAATCAAAATAAACAACAGCTGTTCTACATGGGGCGCGTTCGAAGAATGTACAATTGTGTAAATTATTGGGTCGAGTTGGAAAATGCATGAAAACGGTTGTTGAGTTGAAGTTCGCATGGAAATGCACACCAAGTTGGTTTCGAATGTGTATGTTTGTAGTAAAACTTTGAAAATATATTGATTTTCTTGTTATATATATTACCCACAGATTAAAGTTCACAATTTTATCACCTCCCTGTTCAATTCTATTGGTTTATATGGAAGAACGAAAAATATTGAACTAAGTTTCTGGCAACTTTAAAGACCAGTTGAATAATCGTAGTTAACTATTTTCCTTAAATTATTATAGAATTTATTACACAGACCATTTATTTGGATAGTAATTTTCTTTTATTCTTTTTATTCAATAAAAAAATTTTAAAAGACAAAATTCAACATGAAATTACAAAGAAATAATTAATAAAAACTATGAGAAGTTACTTCAAGTTGCCTGTAGAGTCAAAATTACCGTTTTTTTCTACATGTTTGCTTGTCACTTTTTATAGTTTCACATTTGCTCAACAAATATTTGAGTTTTGCTTTTAAGAAAATCGGACATTTAACATGTGCATTTAAAAAAGGTATTCATTCGTCAGACTTTCACAACCATGCATTTATGAAAGCAACCTTTGTCAGCTAACACTAATCCTAAAAAAAAATATTTTATCTCTTATGAATTGTTCCTAAAAGTTTTTAAAATTGTGTAAAGTATTGATTTTAATACATTTTTTTAACGAAATAATTGCATTTTTATAATATTTCAACCCAAATAAATTTTTGTTTTGAAATTTGTGGATCGGTTGCACTTTTCAATGCAGGCGAAGTGTAAAAGAAGTGTATTTGTTACCGAACACACCCTCATGTTGCCAACATTTGCATATGTTTTGCACTTCTTGACTGCCTCCTACATTTAACTAGATGAAACTCTATCTTCACTAAATTACTATGGATAAACACTAGCTTATTTTTGTTCACTTTTGAGGTGTTGTTGTTTTCCATGTAAAATTTTACTAGCTAGTATTTTTAATTACCAATAAAACACGGCTATTGTGTGTATTTTATTCAACTTTACATTTTTTATATTTTTTATAAAGTATTAAAGAACAAAAATTTAACAAATTCTATTTTCTAATTTCAGGTATGTGAACTTAATTAAATTTGTTCCTCAATTATTAAAGTAAGTTATTATTATTTATATTTGTTATTCTATTAGACCAAAAATTTCGAAGTTAATTTTAGTCCAAGTGATTTTTTTTTTTAAATCTTCAGAATACTCTTTTTCATTATTCGACTTTTGAAAATCTTCTACGTTTGAAAAATATTTGAAATATCACATTTTCTGACATAAAATCTTATTAATTAATTTGTTGACATTGAAATTTTTTGTTCTTTTGGATGTTGAACAAGCTTTTGATAGCATTTGGCAAGACTGTATCATTTTTAAGTTGAAGTTTTTTGGTTGTCTTATATCTCATATAAATTAGAAAGAGTTTTTTTACGAATAGAATATTTAAATTTAATCTCAGCAACATAGATTCAAACTTAAGAACTACAATTTCGAGTGTTCCTCAAGGAACTGTTCTGATTCCCTTGCTATACTTAAGGGAATTTGGCAGAAATGTTCACAATTCATCTTTTCAAAACTCTACTGTAAATAGATTTACACAGTAAAATAGCGAAAAGATAAACACTTCCAAATGATAAACGCGTCTAAATTTAGCAACACCAAAAAATTAACGGTTTATATTCTATTGTAAATATTTTTCATAATTTGTTTCTAATTTTTTGTGTATAATAAGCTGAGATCACTTATTTATTTATGGTAAAAAGTCTTTGATTTCGTACTTAGAAAAGATAACGCCTCATACTTTCAACAACAGTATTCTCTTTTAAATACGCATAACTGTCAGGTTATCTTTAAAAATACAAATTCTGATTTTCATCTGTTTATTTTGTCTGAGTTCTACTGTTCCTTTCCCAACCTCAATAACATTTTACTAAGTTTCTTTAAATCTTATAGGTCAACTTATCAACCGAAAACTTGCAACTAACTGTATGTACATATGCATACTTTAACAACCTTCAAACAAATTTCTTGTATTTTCATTTTAATGTTAACTTGTTTTTGTAGTTGATTCAGCCACACCCACCCTCTTTGATTTTTTTTTAACACTAAATCAAACAATAACAAAAAAATAACCGCTGTCACGAATTTTCGCACTTTAAATTAGTGTCATAGCCGTAACAATGTAAACACCACTTATTATGATGAAATATGATTGATACTCCATTTACAATTTACTGTTGGGAGTCTTAAGCCCATGTTTAATTAAAATTTACGGCAACAAAATGCCTACAATCTCCTTCCCAAATTGACAATTCAAACAAAAATTTATATATGTACATAGTATGTGTCAAAAAGAAAACCATAAATCGATCCATCATATTAGGCACAATTATTGCGTTTATCGCTCCCGAACAAACCATAAACGATAAACCCAATACCCGAAGCTACATTTAAATAGTCAATTCCAAAAAATACCAATACCAATTCATCATCATGGGGTTTTTATATTTGTACGGCAATTTACTTAGCTGATTGTCAATCTTGGGGTTGTTAAAATGAGGACGAAAATACATATAAAAAGTTCTCGTGAAGGATTTAGACGCTTTAAGTGATTCCAATGCCTTTTTTATTTTTCGTCGATTCCTTAAAGACATTGTAGTTAAAAAAAGAAGCCATTATTTAAATGGCAATTTCATAAATAAATTATTGGCAGGAAGCTTCAGAACTTCCGGGTATATATTAGATATTACATTAGGGTGTTTAAAAAAAAAAATCAGTCATTGCTTTTAACTAGAAATGAGTTTTTGCCAATTTTCGGTAAAAGTCCTGTATGAATTTAATGTATTTTTTTTGTTTAATGTAAGCGTTGTTTTGGCGTTAAATTCACAATAAATTGCCAAACCTTACTGAACAAAAATGTAAGCACAGTTTGACATTCTCAACTGTCAAACTTTAGATAAAAACTATCGAAACTTCTTATGCAGCTAAAAAAAAAAACACCCTAGGTACATATCGTCGCTGTTTAAGAAAACCGGCAGAACTCAAAAAACTAATCGAATAAAAAAAATCTCTATCTATCTGTCAAACTGGCATAACTGTAGCTCTTCGGAATCCCGCTATATGGAATTTGTTCCAAATGTCACATTGGATAATAACATGAAAAATTTTATGACTCACAAACTTTAAACTCGTTTTCTGAAGAAACGTGTTTTTATAATTTTATAAATTAAAAATGAAAAAAATAAGGCCGAAGTTTTTATTAACTGCTACAAATTTAGTAGTAGCTAATAGATCAAATCAGTACTTAGTTTCGTAAGCATGGAAACAATTTTCATTGATTGCAAATACTTAAACTAAATATTCAATTCATAACAAGTAAACACTTAGAACTCACCGGAAAAATGATAAATATTTTTTTTTGTTTTGTTTACTATTAGTTTTTTTTTAACAAATTACAGTTTAGAGTTTAAACATTACACTTAAATAATATGGTCATTATTCTAAAATTTGCAGTATTACCTTTAAAAAAGGACATGTCGATTACTTTGTATGCATACCAAAACAAGTATTTATTTAGAAAATCCTAGGTAAAAATAATTTAATGTTTTTCATGCATTAGAATGTCTGACAAGAATTTGTCAATAACTTGCATTTAAGTATTATTTCGTCAGACTGTAAATAGTTGTCATTTTATTGACGTGTAAACGTCCCTCATCGCATTTTTCGGTTTTCAATTCGTTTTTTTTTTTTCTCTAAATCTTTTTTGTGGAAATTTAAACCTTCGACGAAAAAATCTTTCATTTTTTTTATCACAGTTGAAAAGTCACGGCTTCATAGAAAATATTAAATAAAAAGAAAAATGAAATTATCATAAAATTAGCACCTTTATGTATTCGCCACGTTATCTTTGATATTATCACTTTTATCAAAAAATTATCCAAGACCTGTTTTTAAGATGACAGATATTTTTCTCCAACTGTGTTTATTATTCAGATAATTGCAATATATTATATAAATTATTCTGTTATAGTTTTCCAGAATTTGATCCTCATTTTAAATAGCGAATCAAACTTAAATATTATCAAATTCGATACTTCGTATATTATGAGTAGCGATTCGCTTAAATAAAGTTCGAATGTCAAATCTTTACCGAATTGTATTACTACTGATTTAACGAGTAACGAATGATTGTTAATTTTCCCGCTAAACCTGTCAAATCCTAGTAAATCACTTTAGTGATATATCTCACTTTAGTTTTTTTTCTTGTGAAAATGTATGATTAAAAATGAAGATAGTTTTTCATAGTTAATGAATTATATGATTTCTATACTGATTTTAAGAAACTATATTTTTGCAATAACTTATGGAATTGAGTGTGAAGCTGTTGATAATACATATATACAAATAAGTCTTTTCTTAAAATAAATAACAAATGACAACTTACAAATGTTTTCGAGGTCTTGGAAGTTCTAAAAGTTTTGGAAAGAATAAAAAACAATATCTATTTTTTAGAAACATCGCAATGAAAGGCAATCTGAATGAAGCATAGCTTTAAAATTTAAGAAGTAAAAAAAGACAAATAGTTTTGAGGTAAATATAAGAACTTATTTTGGACTAACAACAACTAACACTTTCTGATCAGGAATTAAAACTGTATCGGGTTTTTCAACAGGGACGCTACAAAAGTAGAGCGACAGGGACAGCAAAAGACGCCATATTTCTTGCCGCTCTTTTGACATTTGTCTTCAGTAAGGTTTGCCATTTCATGATGGATAGATATACCAGCCAACAACGAGTCGAAATTATTAAAATTTATTACCGAAATTCGGAGTCAGTGGCCTCAACATCCAATTTATGATGAGGCTCATTTCGCGGCGGGGCAGCGTCATTGGGCCGTACTTATTCCGTGATGATCTAGACCAGCACCTTACTGTGAATGGGGATCGCTACCGTTCAATGATAACCGAATATTTTTGGCCACAATTGGATGACATGGACTTGAAGGGCATGTGGTTCCAACAGGACGACCCCACAATCCACACGGCGAATGTCACAATCAATTTATTGGAAACCAAGTTTGGAGAACTTGTTATTTCACGAAATGGTCCAGTTGCTTGGCCGCCTCAGTCGTGCGATTTGACGCCGTTAGACTATTTCCTGTGGGTCTACTTCAAGTCTATGGTCTATGGCAACAAGCCAGTGACGATTGATGAACTTCGTACGAATATCGAACCTGAAATTGCAGTAGTATCGGCCGATTTATGCTTGAAAACCGTCGAAAATTTTCAGAAAATTCAGCGTCTGGACTACTGCAAGCGTGCCCGCGGTGGCCATGCAAAAGAAATCGAGTTCCATACACAATGGCTCGAACGTACTTTCACAGGAATAAAGAAATTCATTAATATCCAAAACCTTTTTTATTGAAAACCCCTTTTTAAGTAAAAAATTATAATTAAAGTTTGAAATTTTTTATATTTGTTAAATATAAACACAAAAACACGTACTAACAGTTGTTTTTACATGCACTTCATAATATGAAATACGAAGAGTATGTTTCGATGGAAAATATAAAAAATTCAAAAAATAATATTTGAAACATTCTAATTTAACAAAGATTGATAGATTTAAACCATTAAATTTGGTTTCAATTGAAATCCCATTTGGTTATTTTTTGTCTATTTTTTTTTTGTGTAAATTTAATCAAAATCATAAATTTTCCAAATAATCTGCACAAAAAAATTGATTAAAATCAATACCCGTACTTTTTTTTCCAAGCCACCGATGATGGTATGAATATCTCATATTATTTTTTATAAAAAATGGCTAACAATATTTACACAAAAACGAAAAAAAAAAAAAAAAAAAAATTGCAATCATATTTCTATTCATTCGTTCCAATATTTTGTATTGCATTGAAATTGGAAACTATCAATTTGATAACAAATCAAGTTTTCCCTCCCAAAAAACGAAAAAAAAAAAAATCACATATATTTTTATGGTGTCACATTACCGCATAGCAGAGAGGCGCAAATAAAAGGGAAACAACAACAACAACAAAAAAAACAAATAAACCTCATCTTTTCAGTGCCCTGCCAGTGTCGACGTTTGCCGTAGTCGTCGTGCCAACAATGAACAATGGAAAAAGGAAAATGTCCTGGACCGGGACTGGAACCGGGGCCGGAGCTGGGCTTGGGGCTTATGAAAATGGAATTGCAAAAAAGAAGAAAACAAATTTTCATCCTATATCTAGCGGTATACCATATACTGTAAGTGTATACCCATATACCCTATACCCATTGGAGCTATAAAGAAGTCCTTGTGAGATGGAGATGGAGATGTAGATGGAACAGTACATTATCTGCCGCATGATTTAATAGTTATGTAATTTTAAAATTGAATCGAAATTATTTTCGCTTGACCTCGCCTTTTGTCATTGTGTTTACCACCTAAACAGAGCGACGTGATGTGCGTACATATTGCAGCTCTAATGCGATCATGGAGTATAAGAAGATTGGAATGAGACCCGTAACCAACCAGCTTATTCAACTGTCCATCCATCCATCTACATAGGCTTCGACGAGTACACCCAACCCAACCACCCACAATGGTTTCAGAGTTGTCATTTCAATTTGGAAGGCACAACATGCAATGGAAAGTACACTGTGGATCGCCAGAATGAGCCCATTCGTCGACGAACAGTTTTAGTTAGTTGAAATATTTTCTTCTAACCATAGACAGATACAGAAACGTATTAATTGAAATACGGATTGATTAGAAAATTAAATATGAATTCCCAAGAGCACTTAAACAAATTTTTGTTCCAACTCAAGTCATTCAGAATCAATCATGTGTCTGAAAGTTTCACTAATAAAAACAGGATTGGTGACAGTATGCAGCCCTGTCTGACCCCGCTTCGGACTTCAAATCCTTCGGACAACCTACCTCCGTGTAAGACGTGACATTTGGACCCATCATAAGTCGCTTTAATAATAGCAATGAGTTCCTTCGGTATACCCCTCCTCCGCAAAGCAAGCCAGATAAACTCCCTGTTGACGCTGTCGAAAGCCTTCTCGAAATCAATGAACAGCAGATGGAGTGGTGATCGATATTCGACGCACTGTTCGATGATGATCCTCAAGGTGTTAATGTGGTCAATACAGGAGGACCCAGTGCGGAAGCATGCTTGTTCAGCGTCGAGTGATGCTTCGAGGTGTGCTTTAATGCTATCTAAAACAATCTTTGCTATTATTTTGGCGACTGCAGGCAAAACGCAGATACCCCTCCAGTTTTCGCACTTCATCAAGTCTTCTTTTTTTGGGAGCTTGACAATCATTCCCTTTTTCCACTCTTCGGGAAAGCATTCGGAGACCCACGCTTTCTCATCCGATATCAGCAGGTTTCCCTCTCTATCTTTAGCCGGGTGTTGTTTAGAACTCTGCACACAAGCGAGTTCTTTGGTTATTCTATAGAGAGTTCTGCTGTCGCACCTGTTTGCGGCTTCTTCTGCTTTTAGGGCCAGAACGTTGCGTTGGTGTGATTTCGTTTATCACGTCTTACACTACGCTGGACCTCTTTCATCTTCATGCGGTATGTGGATTCTATCTCGTTTCTTTCTTCTCCGTGCGCAGCTGCCAAACGAGCTCTAAGGTGTTTTCTTTCGTCGATCTTTGCCCAAGTTTGATCCGAAATGCGTGTTTTAAAAGGTCTTCTTATTCAATTCTGAAGAAATTAAAAAATGGTTGACATGAGGATTTTGATTTGAGACTTTTAATAGCAAGGTTAGTTCCACGTTCATATTCTATATAGTTTAAAAAAAAACGCATATTTTCCCTTCAAGGGTGTTAAGAAGTTGGATTAAATCAAGAGATGTGGAAATTTCGACATGGCTGCCTTATTCACCCACCATTCATTAAAATTATCAAAAACGTGACAAAATGGTAAACATTTGGAGATAACAAAGCTGTCGTTTAATGCTTGTGACCAGTTTACACTCGATTATTAAAATAATAAGGATTCTATTCAAAACTGTCTTTTAGAGGTTATGTTGAAAAGCGGTGGACATACAGAACAATGTTATAAATGATTTAATGGTTGGTTGCGTCTCTGAATTTTATGAACTCCTTTTGGGTAAAATACAAAACTGAAAATTGTTCAATATTTTATTTTAAATGTGATTTTGACTCTGTAATTGTGATTTCATAAAATGTGACACATTAATATTAAATTTTAATGTCCAATAAAATTATTTGAAAATGTAACTACATACAATGTTGTATAGGTATCTTAAGAAATTTGTTGCTTCAGAAAAGGGTGATGTTAGTGACGTTTTGTACAAAATATACGACGGATGTCAAAACAACAATCTATAAACACATAAAAAAGAATAACAACATTTTGAAGAATACAAACATTTGAAAAATCATTTTTTTTTTTTCTATTCAAATATTTCTTGAATAAAAGAATTTCAGCACTGAATTGAACTGAAGAATCAAACAAAAATCAGTTTTGATTTCTTTCTTTAAAAAAATGATTTCAGAGCTTTGAGGTGACATTTCTAAAGAAATATCAGTTACACTTGCATAAATTGTCAAATTTAAATTCAAGGACTGCTTTGATCTTGACAGATTATGAAACTTCAGAAGGAATATAATTTTCTTGTGAGAAGAATCGAAATTTCCCAAATTTATTACTGTTACTGAGTAAAAGTCAAACTTTAAGTTATCGAATTTCAAATTTCACAAATCACAATCACAGCATAAACTCTCAGTGACTTGTAAATCACAATCACACTTGCCATCAAAAAATCAGAACTGGAATCGGCTTAGTTGATAAGTGACTGTCAGATTTGATTATTAAAGTGATGCAATTCAATCCAATGAGAACAAAAAAAAAAAATGGTTACCATAGTGAAACTTTGATGTACAAACTTAACTTTTTTGTGATAAAATTCACACTTTAGCTTCTTTGTTTTGTAATTGGTAAAAAAATTACGTCAGAAATTTCATATTCACTGGAAAGGGAAGTGATTATCAAATTTTTGTTTCGACAACTTTTTGGCTATTACTTTTGACTATCACCTTAGACAAACGGAACTGATTAATTTTGATTCCAGTATCACGACTTTGCTCATATTTATTTAATTATAGGTTATTTCAAACAGAGACTGACACTTGAAATAAAAAAGAGCCTCAAACACTTTACAAAGTTCAAAAAAGTGACATTTACAGAAAAACAAATAAATTAACAGTTAGATATTACTTTTAATTATTATATTACCTTACTAGCTGTTGCCCGCAACTTCGTCCGCTTCAATTAAGATTATTATGATCGCAATTAAGATAACGTTTTTAAAATGAGTCTGGGTGCGACCCACACTGATAACTTCCCACTATTCATAATTTGAAAACTTGGCATTTCTGTCGTTTTACTTTTGATGTTGATTGACAACAATTTTGTTAGATTTTTTTGTAGTTTATATTTATTTTTAAAAAAATGTCAATTTTCATTCGCCAACATTTTTCAACGTTATTTCACATTATAGAAAATTGTTTTGAACATAATATCGTTCTTCCTTCATTGTATACCTAGGCGTAAAAAAAATGTTTGTTTAATTTAAAATAAATATCAGTATGCTGAACTTTTTTTCAAATTAATACCAAATCTGTACAACATAACATTGTACATAATAAAATTTATTTGAAGTCATTGGCATTATCCGTTCCTGAGATATTTTCTACCAACCAAAATTTAAACTTTTCTTTTCAACTGCCATAGTGAAAAAAACCGCTTGACAAATTTTTATAAAAGTCCTTTCTGCATCTTTCGAACTTATAACCTGTCGAAAAAAATTTAATTGGAGTCTATATCTTTGTCAAAAATTTCAATTAGACCGATTACAATAACTCGTTATGGGAAGTTAAAATGATATGAACTGCTGGACCAGTCAAAACTATTGCAATGATCACGTTATTGCGAAGAAATTCAACTTGATGTCGGGTCCCGTTACATTAATTTCGTGGTTTAAGATTTCTAATTCAAATTATTAGGGCACCTATTTTGAACTTGAGGGAATGTGAATTAAGAAACTCCTGTTGGTAATGGCCCGCATTTTCTTGATCCATTACATTATCAATAGATGTGTAAGTAATTGAATTTCCTGGAAGTTTAGTTAAAATAAGGTCGTTAGTTTTAATGCTACTGTTTCTTCACGCCAATATTGCCCTTCGACGATATCTACATAGTCTAAGAGCCCGCAGCAAATTTTAGGTTGTGAACAGGGTTGCCAGTTCGTGACCTAGTTCGATAGCCCAATTTAGAAATTTTTGTAGCCCAAAATCGGAGCCGATAAAGTAGCCCAAATAGTAGCCCAATACCAATAAAAAAATGTTTTCATAACTTCAATTAGAATTTATTTTTATTAAAAAAAAAAGAACAAAAATTAAAAAGAAGAGTTAAAAATATTATCACATACATATACATGTATGTAACTGTTGAAAATCATTCAAAAACTGTTATATCTTCATCATGGTCATTGGCATTATATTTGTATATATTTTGGTTAAATTTATAGTAATTCCCATTGTTTTTTGTAAATTTTGTTATATTGTCCCCATTTTCCCATATTGGGGAATGAGGAATCAAATTTGTCAGTCACAGTTAATTTTAAGTTATATTTGCTTTTTTTTAAAGGAAATAACGTAATAAATGGAATTAAAGTGAAGATTGTTGCAATTGATTTGAAATGTCAAAACCAGAGTAGAGTAGTACCTATGTATATTCAGAGAACAAAGAGTGATGCCAACCTATGCAATGAGTAAGGGGTATGTTTAGAGAGCGAATATGATATGATTTAATTTGTACGAACAAATATATCGCCAAGATTAGATTTGGGCTATTTATAGCCCATTTATGATTGGGCTGTCATAGTGAAATAGTTGTCGGCAATTTTGGAAAAAGATAGCCCAATTTCCGATAAATAGCCCAATCTGCAAGCCTGGTTGTGAAATTTCCCGAAAAAAAAATTATATCAGTGGAAAGCTGTTGCAAATGTATCTACAAAAATCCATGTCATGCAGTTCCTAGACGAAAAATGATTTTTGGGAATACTAATGTTAACCTAAAAATGTTTTCACCCATCTATAGATAACAACCTTCTGATCACAAAAATGTGAGTCCAAGATCTGGGATCTTTTTTTCCTAGAGAATTTGTCCCCAAAAACTCACTTATGGAAAATTTTGTATTTATATTTTTGTATACAAGTAAGGAAACAAATTATTCACGGTAGCGAAGTTCCTAAAACAAGGATAAGGCTGAATGCGCGATACAGTAGAAATAAGAAAAAGTGACTTACGGGTGATTTTTTAGCTGGTTCGGTTTTGGCAACACTGGTTTTGACAGCTGACGTGTGTTTAGTACCTTGTGTCACTGTCAAACAGCTTCAGTTTGGTTTGCAATTTAACCATGGATCGTCTTACAAATGAACAACGCTTGCAAATTATTGAATTTTACTATCAAAATTCGTGCTCGGTTCGAAATGTTCAGCGCGCGCTGCTTCCATTTTATGGTCGGCATTCTCGACCTTCTGAGCAGTCTATTCGGAAGATTGTGACCAAATTTCGCACCAATTTTACTTTGTTGGACATTAAACCACCAACACGTTTACGTACTGTGCGTAGTGAAGAAAATATTGCGGCCGTATCAGCTAGTGTGACAGAAGACCGCGAAATGTCGATTCGGCGCCGTTCCCAGCAGTTAGGCCTTTGTTACAGCACTACGTGGAAAATTTTGCGGAAGGATTTGGGCGTAAAGCCTTTTAAGATACAGCTGGTGCAAGAACTAAAGCCAGCCGACCTACCACAACGCCGAATTTTTGGTGAATGGGCTCTTGGAAAGCTGGCCGAGGATCCGCTTTTTTATCGAAAAAATGTGTTCAGCGATGAGGCTCATTTTTGGTTGAATGGGTACGTAAATAAGCAAAATTGCCGAATTTGGAGTGAAGATCAGGCAGAAGCATTGCAACAGCTACCAATGCATCCCGAAAAAGCCACTGTTTGGTGCGGTTTATGGGCCGGCGGCATTATTGGGCCATATTTTTTCAAAGATGATGCGAATCGCAGCGTTACTGTCAATGGTGAACGCTACCGAGCGATGATAACAAACTTTTTTTTGCCCGAAATGGAAGTACTTGACTTGCATGATATGTGGTTTCAACAAGACGGTGCCACATGCCACACAGCGCGCGAAACAATGGCGCAATTGCGAGGCGAGTTTGGTGAACAGTTAATTTCACGTTTCGGGCCGGTCAATTGGCCGCCTAGATCGTGCGATTTGACACCATTAGAATATTTTTTGTATGTCAAGGCTAATGTCCGTAGGGACAAGCCCGCTTCGATTGACGCACTGGAAGCCAACATCCATGCATTCATTCGTGAGATACCGGCCGATATGTGTGAAAGAGTATGCCAAAATTGGACTCAGCGGATGGGCTACCTGAGACGCAGCCGCGGTCAACATTTGCATGAAATTATCTTTAAACATTAAATTGCAAGGTTCAAACTATCGATTTAAATAAATATTTCATTCATTTTTTTCGAATTTTTTGTGTTTTTTTTTTTAAAAAGTTCTAAACCTCTTAAAAAATCACCCATTATTAACGCAAATCAGTTATTTAAAATTTGTTATTGTAGACAGCTATTATTTTGCTCAGCACTGTATGAATTAACGATGCGGTACCAAGTAGCTCCAGAATTAGAATGGAGGAACTACATATTTATACAAAATTGTCTTAAAATAAGGTCGATTAAACTGATCTGAAATGGAGAACAGTTGTGGTTGCCATAAATATTCTCTCATCAAATATAAACTGTTGCCTCAAATAAAAAGTTCAAATCATTTCATCACACAAAAATACAATTGCGAAATGCAACTCCAGTGGAGAGGCTCTCTACTCACCGTCCAATACTATACGAGTCGAGTATGATGCTCCACAACAACTGTATGCCACTTGTGTAACATGTGCGAATAATTGTGGCATTTGTGTTGCTCGTTATAATCTTGTTCCTGGGAAAATTCTTACTTGAAAAGAAAACGCTTTGCAAAAAAAAAAAAAAGAACTTTTGAAATTCAAATTTCCACTCGGTCCATCAGATGTGTGTACATGTACTGTATACTGTGTAGTGTGTATGGATATGGATCGGCGGGCGGCGGCGTCGTCGTGTGGCCTACATCTGTACGTCTAATGCCAACCTGACAGTTCCATACGGAGCCAAACAGACCCAACCGGTGCGGAATAGAAATAGCATTCCCGCTTGCCTCACATGTATTTAGGGGGTGGTGCATAACTTTTCTCTTTATTAACTTTTTCAATTTATAACTGGCTATTTTTTATGCTGCGTTGCGTGGCGTCGGTGATGGGGTTCGGGTTGGGGTTGGAGAAGGGGATGCTGGCAGGACAAAGAAGTAGGTACACTAAACGATAATTTAATTTTGTTTGAAAATCGTTTCTTAGAAAGGAAAAAAAAAAAACATCCTTGGAATCGTTTACTTCTCCCCCAGACCTCCAAATTCGGAGTCATCAGCAGACAGAGCACAATGAATGAAAATGAAAATGAAAACCGGCAACCAGAGGAAAACCAAGAAGTCGAAAAAGAATAAGAAGAAGAAGAGGCAGGCTCGGTTTTGCAAATTGGTTTGTCATTTGGGGTTTTCACTGTGCAGTCAAGCATACTAACGAGATATCTGGTTTAAGTCAAGAATGAAAATGCCCAAAATCGCTTGAAGACGTGTTGATTAGGGTGACATTTTTTGTGTTTTTTTTTTTTCTCCATCTTCGTTGTTCATTTTTAAGGAAAAATCATTTGCAGATAATCATGTGGGGGACAGTTGGATTGGAAGTGGGAGACACTCAGTCTGTAGATAGACTTACGGATGGACTTTGACTTTGGGAAATGTCAAATAGAATGAACAATTTCTGTTGATGATGGTTAATGGAGAGGAAAATTATTTTTTTTTCTTCTTTTTCTTTTTTGTGGCTTTTTTTTTTGTGGGAAATGAGCCTGGCCTATGTAATCAGAAGTTAAGCTTTAGAGTGGTGGGGTTTTTCCTCAGTCAGTACGCCTCTGAAATTTTAAAGACAATAATTATCCTTGTATTGTTTTTAAACGAACTATGATGGGAAGACATTGAGTTGGAGTTTGTGTGTGTTTTGGATCCTTGGGATATGTTACTTTTGAATTAAGTATTAAGAGTCCTTTAAAAATTTTATTTTATTCCCTGGACTTCTTGGGAAACTTGGATAACGATTATAGGATTCCAAAATTAAGTGAGTAGGAGGTAGTGCCTGTTCGCGAAAAGGAATTTCTATATACTTACTTATTCATATGATGTTGTTGTCAAGGGACAGTTGGGGTCACAGCATTTGGCATGTTGGGAATTTTAGGAATTTCCGAAAGAGAATGTAGTCAGGTTTCTGGGAGAATTTATGCTCTGTGGTTCTATTTTCAAATAAGAAATAGAAAATTTATCAATAAAATGAACTTTAGGGTGAAATTTATTACGCAACTTGAATTTTAAATAAAATTTGTAGAATTAAAAATGTCAAAACTTCCTACAATTTATATTTACAAATTTAGGTTTGTCATTTGCCATCAAATGAAATGAAACGAAATAAACTTAAAAATCTATCGATGAAAATATTGCATAATATAGTAGAATTTATAAGAGCTATTTTTACAAATTACATTTATTTGAAAAAGGGGTGTAAAAATTAACCAAAACAACAAAACAAAATATTATGACAGTTGGACATTTACTACATGGACAGTGACGTAAAGAACTGCGGTTAAACCCACATCAGAAGTAATTGTTATCAAATTGACAACTATGCAGACGTATCTGTCAAATGGAGCAGAACATTTTTGACGTTTTAAGCGTTCATGTCTTATATCCAGTTGAACAATGTCCAATCAAATCTATGTAAGGTTTTATAAGGGTTAAGACAAGCTTCTTGACAATTTAAAACCTAATTTAAAGGTAAGAACTGTCAGTGTTAATTTTTCTACCTTTCGGTGATAAACATAAAATAGAATATGAAGGGTTATCCATTTTGCGATTTCAACGTAAATAAAACACATACAATATTTTTTTTTCATGATATTTCTTTTTTATTAAAGAGTTTGAACGTTGACATACATATGTGTGAAACCTGCAACACTACATCATTTAAATGACCTCCACGCGAATAATGCAAGCACCGATACTTTTGAGATATTTTTCGACCACTTTTTGACAAATATTGGGCTATCTCAGCCGCATAACTCGACGAATGTTGGTTTTTAAGTGCTCGAGATTTAAAGGTTTATCTGCCGCACAAAAAAGAGTCCAGTGTCAAATCGCATAATCTTGGTGGCTTTGTGGCCTTTCAGACTTTTAACTGAAAAAAAAATTGGTTTAACAACTTAGCTTGACAGATGTCAATTTCAGCCCAATACTTTTGAAACCGCAAAATGTATAACCCTTTACAAAACAACTCAAACATTCGCTCATCCTGTCATTGACAAACGCCAACTGGTAAGTTCCCTCTGTGCATTCGAAGGGCGTTGCCCGTGATGGCTGTAAATTATATTGTACAGACAAATCTTTCACAATGACAGAATAAGAAATCATAATGAGTCAAAATAAATAACTTCACTTATAAATTACAGACAGTTTTATTTCAACAAATTTTTTTTTTCAATGTGTTTGCAACTTCAGACTACACATCATGTGACTTGACAAATGTCCAGTAGCATTCTTATGTACACACAAAAGACTGTTCCTACTTTTAATTGCATAATGTTTTTCTCCAAATATTATTTCATCAATTTGAATAATAACTGTCAGACTGCTAAAAACTATGCTACTTCACTACGTCAAGTTATGATTTCTTAATTAAATAACAATGTAATTATTTTGCAATGATAAAATAAGAAAGATGTTTCTATTTGGCACTTTTTTTTAGTTAATATCACAAATCCTCGTATCTATTCGGAGAGGAAAATTCTCCTATTTATACGATTCGGAGGATTTTTGCTTCGAAGTATTGTTTCGATCAGTTCAGCTGTTCGGAATTTTTCTCCGACATTTATTTAACGTAGCCGGCGAACTGCGTTGAAGTGCGATAAAGTGCTTCATTTGCAAAGTTTTTGACAGCTTAATTCAATTGTGGTGGTATAATGATGGCTCGAGAACGTTCGAGAAGACTGGAGCAGGTATCTTTGGGCCATAAGAACCAAATTTCGATACCGATGGGACAGTTCACAAGTATTTTTCAGGCAGAAGTAAATGTCATTGCTATTCTAAATGCACTGAACGTAATCTCGATAGAAGCTATCGTAACCAAAATATAGCCATAATGTCAGACAGTCAAGCTGCTCTAAAATCGCTAACATTCTATACTGTTAGTTCAAAAATGGTAAAGAAAACATTGTCACAATCTTTTGGGTACCTGAACATGTAGGAGTTCAGGGAAATGAAGAGGTACAGCCTTATTACGGTTATCAAAGATCAATTAATTGACAATTGAAATATGTTCTTCAATCAATTAATACATCGGTATTATGAACCCGAGTTGATCATTTTTTGAACCATTGTGAACAAAGATCAAAAATCTATTGTGAATAGTGCCTATTTACTTAAGATAGCTGCAAATTTTAGTATGTTTGGGATGGATTGTTGCCTTTTCGTTGGCTTTAACTTGTCGTTGATATCTAATAATACATTAAGGAAGACTTCTCTCGAAAGTCTAAAGTTTTGAATGAATCTAGAAACGAGCCAAATTAGTTTTTGTAATGTAATTAAAAATGATCTTTTATCTACATACATATGTTCAGCCAAATCCATCGGATTTGAAGCATCGTGTAATTTTCTTCGAATCTTTGCTTGCTTCAAAGTATTTTCTTCTTCAATTTCATTTTCACCAAAAAATAGTTCTATAGTAGACATGCTTTTGGCTTTCGCGATCCGTAAAATATTTTACTAACAAGGAATTTGTGATTGACTGAAAATTTGATAATCAACAAACATTTTGACAACCATAATACCAAGACTGTCAATTTAAATCATTCACAATAGATCTAATTTCTGAAGATCGTTCACAGTTTATCAAACATTTTGATTTTTGACAACGATAATACCGATTCATTAATTTTATTGATAAATATCAAATATCGTATTGATCTTTGACAACCGTAATAAGGGCGGTAGACTCCTTAGCGAAGATAGGTGCGTCAACTCCCACTCTTAGAACCAGAACCTTACTATGGATTAGGAGAAAATGTGATTAAAAATAAAATTAAAATAGACGAGGAAAGGAAGCAAAGAGAGCAAAAATCTGGAAAGAACTTCCTAAATTGAAGCAACCTTTTACTAATACTTTAATTTGTGTTTTCAAGACAAGTCAAATCATTGCGCCACGGTGGTGGGTCATCGCGTTTGTGTATTATTATTCTTTCCGATAAGATACCTTGAATGCAATTTGAACCTCCTCCGACAAATTATGCGTTGGGGACACTTCTCCGTTCCGAACGAAAGGGCCGATTGTGATGGTTCTCTTTGATTCTTTCCTCCTTTTTATGAACTCAACCTGAAAAATCTCCCAAAGAACCTACAGTGGCGACAAAATAAATAGCACATGTATTAAAAGTCTTTTTAAATGAAAAATGTTTGCATTTTCTTCTGCCTGAAAAGTTGTTTTATTTATAAATAGCTAAAAACAAAGGTAATTTTCATTTTATAGAAAAAATAATCTATGTTGAATCCAAAGGAAAAAAAAACAACAAAATAATGTAAATAGTTCAAATAATACTAGGACAAAATAAATAGCACACTTCATTAATAATAACAAGAAAAATAAATAAGCAACAAAAAACTTATCATAATTTACAGAAAGATCGTCAATACTTTTTCGGGTAACCCTTATTTTGAATTACGGCTGCATACCTGCCATTTATAGACAAAATGAGACTCCTGAATCGTTCAACAGGTACTGAATACCACGCTCGCTAAACTTCCTCCCAAAATTTGTCCAAATTTGAAGTAGCTGATCTGTTTATCGTTTTGTCTACCTCATTCCATAAATTCTCAATAGGATTAAGATCTGGAGACTGGGCTGGCCCTTCCATTTAATCGATTTTTTGGGTAGATAACCATTGTTTCACAGACCTAGTCGTATGCTTCGGATCGTTATACTGCTGAAATTTCCACTTCAGTGGCATTGCCTCCTCAGCATACGGCAGCATCGTGTCTTTAAGGACCTCCTTATACTATATTTGGTCCATAATACTCTCTATGCGATCGAGAGGACCCACTCCTTTCCAAGAAAAACACCCCTGAACCAGAATTCCACCTCTACCATGCTTCACCGTCTATATTGCTTATTTTGGGATGTGTGCCTGCTTGATCCCAAGTCGTTCATATTTTTTACCATCATATCCAAAGCCGTTGAGTTTAGACTCATCGGTCCAGAAGACATTTTTTCACCAACTATGGTGTTTTGAAATGTGTTCCTTTGCAAATTTCAATCGACGCAAAAGGTTCCGCTTAGAAACGTGGGGTTTTCTCCTGCAAATCCTTCCAAATATTTTTTTCTCACGCAGTCGATTATTAATTGTGCTTACTGACACATTAACTCCAAGATCGTGTTCAATTCCATCTTTTATTTTGGGAGCAGTCATGAAGGAATCAGCTTTGCTTAGGCGGGCGATGGCAATATCTGTTCGTGGGGTGGTTTTTCTGGATCGATTTTTGCGAATTTTGTTTTTAGCACCTACTTCCTGGCAATCGTGAAGGGCATTTAAAAGTTTTTTTCCAGGAACATTCCAACTTAAGCGCGATAACCGAGTTAGTGTGACCTTCTGTCTTGAAATCGAGAACTCGTAGCCTGAAATCCTCTATTGAATGTTTGTCACGTCCCATACTACATTTTATCATTATAATTTAAGCAATATAACGTAAATTAAAAAAAAAACTCTTATCTTTTTAACTTACCTTCAAAAAAGTAAGAATAATTGTATAAATTAAAAAAGTGTGCTATTTAAAATGCCTTGGCTCGAGTGCACTCTCTTTACTATTTGACTTACATTTGACTTTGTTTATAAAATAATTGCAAAAAAATAATATCCCGTTAATTTACATTGGAAACCCAGAACAATCCATACTTTGCAGTACCGGTATCAAAAATGCACTTGTAGCTTAAAGCCTAGAAGAAATTTCTACTAGAAGTGTGCTATTTATTTTGTCGCGACTGTATGTACGTACATATATCCCAAAACAGTTCAGCTGACTTTCATCTGTTCTCGACAGCAGCTCGTTAGCTCAGTAGTCTTGTGCGGGATGTAAGCTTGCAATAGAATGTCGACTGAGTTTGTAGTTTAATAGTCTTGCAGACCATCAGTCAACAATCCTTAACAGATTCAGGAACCATACTGAAAAGTCGCTTCTCGCTTTCCATATCATAACAACATAAAAATATTCCCGTTAAACAAAAAAGCTACATTTTTCCAGTTCAGAAAAAATAATAACATAATTTCTCCCACAAAGATTTCACATAGCTTAATTTTGCTACAAAAAAAATGGAAGAAGTTTTTCTTCTCCAAGCTATAATTTCTTCTATTTTTTTTGTGACCCTTTCCTCCTTGCAAAAACTTTCCAAACCAAGTTAAATTGATGTTGAAATATTGATTCAAGGACAAATTAATGAAGTGACTTTATGCAAATTTACTCAGCAATTGAAATATCTGAATCAAAGACCGTTGTTAATGAACATAATTAGCAACTTACAAACTTAACAAAAAAAAAAAAAATACAACACTGATATTTTCCCACCAAATGTCTGATACAGCGCTTTTGCACAAAATCACAAATAACAAATAATTCATCAAAGCCAAGGAACGCCCTCAAAACTTGGGTAGCCAAAAAAAAAAAAAATAAGAAGAGAAGAAGCAAATTAAGGCCTTCATTGCCAATGATTCTCTCGCTATGGTTCTGGCTCTTTCTCTCGGCATTAATTGGCTTAGGGGTATCATCGTACTACCAAACTTATGTGACTTTCATCCATAAACACCCCTTCTTGGATCTTATGCCTTAACCCAAGGGTATTTAAGGATAACGAAACACAATTACACAATTCATTCACTCTTAGTTTGGAGTAGAATGGAAAGGATATCGAGGAACTCGAAGTACCGCCAGCGATGGGCTATACAATGTACATATATAACTGTAGTAAAATAGCATGGCACAGCAGAAGCTGGAGCAAAAACAACATTTAAACCGAGGCGGAAAATCCTAACCCGATGTGCACAGTGGGCAATTTAGAGAAGCAACTAGAGAAGCGTTGCCCTATATTAGGATAAAGTCGCGGACAAAATCAATCGAACTGAAGAAAATTCTGGAACAAAACAACGAATTCCAAGTCGAGACTAACCCTATTGTTGTCTATAAAGCTGCAAGCTTCAAGATCGCAATGGCTAAACTCTGGATTCCAGGAAAAGTGGGCCAGTTGAGCAATGTTCCATTGGAAAACACACGGTGGGCGGTGCTATGTGGAATTAGAAAATAGCTTTGTTGAACTTTTGCATCATGTTACTTCTGCTTCCGAAGTGAGGTTATTGTTCTTCTACTTCTAAGTTCATCCAAAGACTAATTTCACAAGTTCGGCTGAAAATTACCCTAGAAAACCGTTACTGCTTCACTACTAAGCCAAAGTGCACGCTGGACAAATTCCTCATACTGTCCAGTCAAACTATACTATGCTGAGTGCTGGCCAAGGTATAGTATAACCAGTAAGTAAGAACGATCGAACCTTTGCTGATCACGAAGCATTTGGCACTGGCAGCCCGAGATCGTAGAAGATGAAAAGCCCATCGTTTCTCGGGCAGATATCCTTCAAGTTTGGGACGCCTACGAATGATTCTTAGCTGATTGGCTTTAGTTACGCCAAGTTTACCCTATAGTTGAAATTTTCATCTTCATCTAAGGTGATGTCGCTTGAGAAAAGACTCAAGGCTTACATAATTTTCAATGATATCCAACAAGCGAGTGAAATTTTCAGCATAGATTGGTTCTTTTGAAACTTTCGAAACATATTTTACAAAAAAGCCATCGGAGTCTTAAGGCTTTCTGAACTACCTAAATTTTTTAACTGTTGTTCTAAGTTCCTATAGAGTTCTGAGTTTTGAGTGCTAATCTACTAATTATTTAAAGTATCACCAACTTGTAACCAAATCAAAGTCTGTTGTTAGTGTACCACTATTTTCATCTCTGGTCCCTTCTTATAGTCTTTATCGTTTCACTAGCTGCTTTTACTGCCCACACTGGCTTAGAACCTTTAGGAAGATTTACTTATATCTGTGTCCGCAATTTTGAAGAAAAGAAGAGCAGGATAGAAATAGACGAAAAAAACGGAGTAGGTAAAGGTGTATCTTCAAGAAATTGAAGATGTTCGTCTTCATATCTGCATCATAGCCATTCTGAAGATCTTCTGTGTCCATCTAACAAATACTTGTACATGAATTCCAAAATTCCAGTGGTTGTGTTGAGAGACTGTTGTCTTAGAAGCCACAATTGTAAGGTTCCAAAGCACCAAGTCTGCTATTTCTTCTAAACCTAGATCTCTTCTAATGTCCCAGAACATGAATAGGAACACCCTCTCCACACGTTGAGTGTCCCTTTAAAGTTGAAACATTTTATGACCTATCAAAAATCTGTCATTCGAATTGAAAAACAAAATCTTATCTTTGATTAGATTCCAATTTTCCAACAATGCCACCCCACTGTGAACCTCTTCGTTGGGCGCCACCGCATCGCCTTCTGAAAAACTCCACCCTTTTTGCTCCTGTGCTACTTAATCGAATCGACAGGCGTCGGCCAGAAAGTCGTTATGGCAATTTTGATAGCAGGATTATAGGCATATCAAATGGAATTATGATCGTACTTCTATTTTATTTATATATTTATAAATATAAAATTCACAATTGAGTACACAACTTAAACGTAGCATTAAATAATATTCTTTATTATTTTGTTGTTTTTTTTTTTGTCCTCCATTTCTTCTTGCTCATCCACCCCCTCTGTCTTCTTTATTATACTATATACCTTCCTCTACAACCAAGACGTTGAACACAACAGAACTTATTGCGGGTGGATGGTGGGTGGAAAAGCGGACAGGCAGGCGGAAGGGCAAAGCATATCTAAGCCAAAAAGCTGTAACGAACGACAACCTATATATTTCTGCTCATTTAGATGATTTATTTGAGTCGTTAAGGACGAACGAACAAAAATGGGGCTTTTCCTCCTAATTCAGTAATGAAATTTACGAACTTCTTGAACCTATCTAAGTTTTTCCCTTTATCTCTTTTTGTTTCTAAATATATTTTTTTTTTTTTGGCTTTCTTGTCTCTATTTTTACAGTTTCCTGAAGCCTGAAGGCGTTCAGTGGTTTTTTTTTTTGTTTTATTTTTCAAAGGCAATTTTTCATTTTTTGTTGTTGTTTGTTAACAAAAACTTTTTGCCTTTCATCTCTTCCTTGATCCTTTTTTGTTTTTTGTGGCCATGAGATGTGGGTTGGTAATTTAAAGACCACAGTAAGGTACCTATACGCATTGGAAAATAAACGAGGATACTTATTTTTATTAGTTATTTGTTTTTGTTATACCCGAAATGTTATATTGTCAAAACTGTGATTTCTTGAGAAGCTGAGATTTTGAACGTCCTTCTTCTATTTTTTTTTTTATTCGAATGATGCTCTGTGGCAAATAGCGATGAGGTATGCTAATCAGGATTGGAATCGGATTCGGGATTTTTTATGCCAAAATAGACACAAAAAATTTAAGTTAATTGAAAGGGATTCGTTGACAGTTGTCGTAAAAATTGGCTACCAAGCATATTGCTAATTGTGACACTCAATTAAGGTTAATTAAATATTATGCTTGTGGATGTGACCTATTAAACCAGTCTGTCCAAAATTCTAAGGAGTCATTTTATAGCCTGGTATTACAAGCTAATGTGAGTTATGTGGCAGTTTAGGTTTTGTCAAATGGTGTTTCGTACTTAGTGAAGTCATTACATCCTTTTTTTACAGCAACAAATTAAGTTTCGATAAAACAGGAGTAGAGCCCTTTATACAAACTAGATCGAAAAATTAAGCCATGTAGTGCATATAATTAAATTGATTCTTTATTCAGTCAGTGAAAACATAGAATATAGTTTAAAATAATAATGATAATAATGATAATTTTAAGTGTACGATTTTTTGTTGCTGTTTTTTTTTTTCCAAAAGTGTCATTATGATGTTCTTAATATTCTAATTCTCGTCTACATGAATAATTTGATTCAGTTCACAACTACTCTGCCCTGAATCCAAATTTAAATCAAATTATTTCGATAACTAAATCACAGTTCAACAAGAACTTCAAATGTCTGCTTCTGCAGTGACTAATGAACTTTTGTACTAATAATAAATTGTACCTACTTATAAAATATTAGAATAAAATCCATTCATATTAAAAAAATATATTTCTGATATTTTTTTTTTGGAAATTTGTAATCTGGAAAAGGAGAAAACATTAGGTGTGTTTTTTTCGCAATGCTATCCGTAGTGAAGTGGGATTTCTCAAAAAAACGTTTATCCTCAGTGGTGTGATTTTTCAATTTAAAATCTGACTAGTTGTCAAATATTTAATTGAAAAAAAAAACTTTTTGCCAGGCTCATAACACAGAATACAAAGATAATTAAATTAAAATGGAAGGTCTACAAGATGATATGGTAATAAACATCAAAAAAGTTTATTTATCTTAGTTAATTCATGTCATAATTCCTATTATTTTAGAATGAGTTGATTTGTGTATTTTTTGTGACAAACATCAAAACAAAGGTCAAGGGGTCTGTTCGTAGACTTTGGTTATTTTTGGATTTCCACAAAGTGATTTTTTCTTGAAGACGAACGCCAAAAATTCGATGCGAAAGGTACACCTGGCACGATTAATTTACAATTGATAGGTGAGAGTACCCAAATTAAAGGAATCGAACACGCTATATTATGAATATAAGAAACCCGTTTATGTAGCAGCGACAAAAGTGATTTAAGCTTTTGCGATTTCATACAAAAATGCGAAAAGTAAAAACAATAGTGTCAAAAAAGTCTTGCAAGTTAATTACCCTAAAGTTTATAAGATATTAAACACAAATTCAACAAAAAATGGCACTAATTTTCTTAAAAAATTATTGTCCGATTTTGTCGCGTTTCTGTTTCACCTTAGTTGTTTGGTTACATATAAAATATGAAACCTCAAAAAGTCCAGCAAAGAGTAAAAGTGTATAAACACTCAGTGACAAATGAAAGATGTTAAACAAAAACTACTTATCGTACTCTACGAACATGCCTTCGAGGTACACAAGAGTTAGCAGTTGTACCAACAATATTATATTCGAGACTCGAGCAAACGTCAAAATTCTATCCGTAGTGGGATCCTACTTCTACTTTTATTGGCAGTGAGGTTAGTGTATTTGTAATGCTAGTAAGATCTTACTTCACTACGGATAGCATTGCCAAAAAAACACACCTATTATTATTATTATTCTTAGCTGATTCGTCAAAAAAATATGTGCTGAATTCTTTCTAAAGCTGGGCAAACACTTATAACCTATTGACAACGCATCGTGCTTACTACGTTCCGGGTAAAAATTTAGTGTTTTCTCAGTCGAATATTCATACATATATTTTATACTTTTTCCCTGAATCAGAGCTAAGACAGGCTACAAGATTAAACATTATCTGTCCTCGACTGGTGTTACACAACCAAATTGATACAATAAAATAATACCTTAAATTATATGAGTTGAAACTGAATCCAGATTCAAATAAGATTTATTAATCCATGTAAACGGAACATTTTCTACCATTCCATTCCGAAACGGAGACAAGATTTTATATTTTGGACCTAAAAACTTAGTGGAATCTTGTCCAGAAAAATTACAATTTTCCAGGTTTTACTTACTTACTATACTTACTTAGGTCCTCAGACCTACAAAGTCCGTTGGTGTTCCCTAGTGGGACATAGGGCCTCAACTACACCTACGCGCCATCGTGTACGGTTTCCAGCGATGTGTTTGAGCTCCCTCCAGCTCTTTCCCAATCTCGCAGATTCCTCCTCGACTGTTCTTCTCCACGTGCTTCTCGGTCTACCAACTCTTCTTCCTTCTTGTGTGAGTGGATTCCACTGCATTGCCTGGACAGCTCTTTCCCAATCTCGCAGATTCCTCCTCGACTGTTCTTCTCCACGTGCTTCTCGGTCTACCAACTCTTCTTCCTTCTTGTGTGAGTGGATTCCACTGCATTGCCTGGACAGCAATGCAGTCATTACCTTTTCGAAGCGTGTGTCCAATCCACTGCCACTTGCGCCTACGTATAATGGTGTCTATGGGTTCCTGACCTGTTCGTCTATGTAGATCCTCGGAGATACGATTAGGCCAGAAAACCCTTAAGATGTTTCGAAGACACCTATTAAAGAAGTTTTGCAGTTTCCTGGTTATTGTAGTTGTTATTTTCCAGGTGCTGCATCCATAGAGCAGAACTGATTTGACGTTGGAGTTAAACAGTCGTAGCTTTGTATTCAAGCTGAGAGATTTGTTCCTCCAAACATTGGACAACATCCCGAACGCAGCCTTTGCTTTTCTTATACGACTGACGATGTCTAGTTCGGTTCCTCCTTTAGGAGATATGATGCTTCCAAGGTATTGGAAGCTCTCTACTTTCTCTACTGTTTGTTGACCAATGTTAATCGGAGCGGATGACTGCGAGCTCCCGAGGCTGAACATCTTTGTTTTTCTCGTGTTGATTTTCAGCCCCACGATTGCTGCTTCTCTTTCCACCCTTGTTGCCATTTGATGGAGATCCATGATCTTATGTGAAAGCAAGCAAACATCGTCAGCGTAGTCAAGATGTTTAAGGTAAGTTGTCAGAGTCCATCTTATTCCTCCGCTTCCTGTCAAAGCCATCAGCTGTACGTCGCTTATCACCAATAAAAACAGGATTGGTGACAGTATGCAGCCCTGCCTGACCCCGCTTTGAACTTCAAATTCTTCGGACAACCTACCTCCGTGTAAGACGTGACATTTGGACTCATCATAAGTCGCTTTAATATAATAATAGCAATGAGTTTCTCCGGTATACCTCTCCTCCGCAAAGCAAGCCAGATAAACTCCCTGTTGACGCTGTCGAAAGCCTTCTCGAAATCAATGAACAGCAGTTGAAGTGGTGATCGATATTCGACGCACTGTTCGATGATTATCCTCAAGGTATTAATGTGATCAATACAGGAGGACCCAGTGCGGAAGCCAGCTTGTTCAGCGTCGAGCGATGCTTCGAGGTGTTCTTTAATGCTATCTAAAACAATCTTTGCTACTATTTTGACGACTGCAAGCAAAACGCAGATACCCCTCCAGTTTTCACACTTCATCAAGTCTCCTTTTTTTGGGAGCTTGACAATCCAGGTTTTGGTAACTTTTTACATTTACATATATATATCTTCGGAGTGTCATTTGAAAAAAAAAAATTCAAGGACTTAGATGGAGTAAAACCAAATCATAAGTTTTGGTCTGAAAAATCATTCGTATATTGATCGGAAACTCTAAACCAGACTTCTAATTAAATTATTATCCACTAAAAAATTACTTTCACACATTTCAGTTATTCTCTATCGCACAATTCAAATAAAATCTTAGAAATATACATAAACTGGACATTGGTTTATTTTCTGTCACATGAAGCTTCAAGTTCTACACAGTTCGATTCCGTTCTCGAAAAAATAACATTAGAGATTAGACCTTATTTTGAAGATATTCGAATCACATACATTTAATATTTTATTTTTTTTTTTAAGTTGAAGTTAGAGATTTCGAAATCAAATTTTCTTATGTACCTACACGTTCTCGGTCCTGAGCCTCAATCATCTCCTGATCTTTTTTTTTCTCGTGAATATATAATAAAGGGTTTTTCAATAAGAGCGCTTTAAAAGTTTTTTTTAATAAAACAAAAACGGTTTTGGATATCAACAAAATTCTTTATTCCTGTGAAAGTACGTTCGATGCCATTATGTATGGAACTCGATTTCTTTTGTATGGCCACCACGGGCACGATTGCAGGCAGAAGTCCAAACGCTGATCCCAATTTTCGACGGTTTTCAAGCATAAATCGGCCTATAAAGTTCATCAATCGTCGCTGGCTTGTTGCCATAGACCATAGACTTGACGTAGCCCCACAGGAAATAGTATAACGGCGTCAAATCGCACGACCGAGGCGGCCAAGCGACTGGACCATTTCGTGTGATAACACGTTCTCCAATCTTGGTTTCCAATAAATTGATTGTGACATTCGCTGTGTGGATTGTGGGGTCGTCCTGTTGGAACCACATGTCCTCAAAGTCCATATCATCCAATTGGGGCCAAAAATATTCGGTTATCATTGAACGGTAGCGATCCCCATTCACAATAACGTGCCTGACTTGATCATCACGGAATAAGTACGGCCCAATGACACCGCCACGCGCCGGCCCATAAACCACACCAAACCGTAATTTTTACGGGATGCAATGATGACTCATGGAGTACGTGTGGATTGCTGTGACCAATACCGCATATTTTGTTTATTGACGAAGCCATTCAGCCAGAAATGAGCCTCATCATAAATTGGACGTAGCGCTTTTAACATTGAGCCCACTGACTCCGAATTTCAGTAATAAATTTTAATAATTTCGACTCGTTGTTGGCTCGTTTATCTATCCATCATGAAATGGCAAACCTTATTGAAGAGAAATGTCAAAAGAGCGGCAAAAAATATGGCGTCGTTTGCTGTCCCTGTCGCTCTACTTTTGTAGCGTCCCTGTTGAAGCCTCGTTTCGTCTTACAACAACTAGTCTAGTGAATGTTAAAATTTGACAGTTCTTTCTAAATGTCACTCGGAATCTTTAAACTTGATTTTTTTCAAACCAAAAAGAAATTTGAAACTAATTAAGTTAAAATAATAAAAAATAATTTTGTGTAATGAGAGTTTTGGCACAATTCGGTCAAAATTTGCAGATGATTTAATCTTGTTCTCTCGTCGCTTTTTCACTTTAGGTTGGAACTATTCTCCAGTGTTGTGAAAACTCTATGTAAGCGTCGTAAAGAGGAGATTAACATAATTTATTTTTTTTTTCAATAATGAACACGTGTTTTCTATAAAAATAAAAATTTAAGCAAATACTTACGACCCAATGAAGTTCCTAATTTTCCCTCTACCTTTTCACTTATTTCTTGTTTTATAATAACTCCACAGCAGGGTTTTAACTTTGAGTTTTCAACCTTTTTTTCTAAATCTTTTTTTTTTAATATTTTCAACACGCCCAAGCGCGTAGATTACGCAAAAGTTAGACCAAAAAGCCCGCGCGTGGTATTGTCGATTATATTCATTAACGTGGTATATCATGCCAAACGAACCATGTTATGAATACGTAAAAAGCATTTAGTTTTGCCATATTCCGTTAGTAATAAAAATAAAGCTTATAAAATGGGCCTGGATGCGGATGTGGATGTGGACGGTATGGGAGTATACTTGTATCTAAGCGGTTTGTGGCTTGGTTGGGTTTGATTTAGAGCAGCGCAATGTGGGGATAACATATGTTTGGAAGCCTTTTTCACTTTTTAACCTCATCCCGGCACGGTGCGGTGCGGTGCGGCGGCGGCGTCTCTCCATAAAGTGCCTCATGGGAGTGATAATTTGACGTGTAAGGGTTAACAAAACTTTACATCCATCCGTCTGCCATCGCCTCGCCATCGTTCGTCCCTACATATGAATAAGGACGATTGATGCTCTGCTTGACTCTCCCGGGCACCGTGCCACACGACGCGATGCGGCGCGGCACTCGCTCTGGCAATTCCGCTGACAAACGAGTGTAATAGGGGCTTAAATGCAAATTAGCAGCTGGTAAAAACGGGAAACGAAAGTAGGCCGTCGTCGTCGTCGTTGTGTCGGTTTACTCGTATACCTGATGAAAGTTTTTGGGACAAAAGGAGAGGTGGGGAGTTGGTTTTAATTAATTTCAAATGCAATTTGAAATAAAATTGAAATTACTGGATGTTCACGTTGTTTTATTTTCTGTTTTTTTTTTTAATTTTTTTTATTTGATTTACTTTCATTATATTTTCCTCATGATGTTGGTGATGAAGCTAATGCTGCCTGCTGTCCGGAAGGTGCTAAGAGGAAGCTCTCTAACCTCTTTTTTTTTGCAAGGGAAAGAAAAAAAATGCGCTCTTCTAACAGAAATTAACTTCCTTGAAAAGTTAGGGAAAAGTTCACGCCATAAAGACGGCGAGAGCATATAACAAAGAATAACGAATGGATGTATAATGAGAGTGTACTTAGATGGGTTGGATAGGTGGGGGTGGCGTTGTTCCTGATATGGTTACCAATTGGGAGTTTTGGATTTGATAAAGCTTGCATCTTAAATCTTCCGTTTTTTAACGAATTAATCTTAACTCTTAACACCTTCACTGCTCCCATACATCATACAATCTGATTCAAAATCACCCATAAGTCCATTATTTTTTCAAGACATCGAAAATAAATTTCATGTATCATGTATGATACACAAAATGATTTTTGTTCATGCCTCATAAGTCAATGTTTCATAATTATGATACATAAACAAAATTCAGCTTCACTGTCCCCATAAAAACATGAATGAATGAATTTAAAAAAAAAAGATTTTTTTTTTGTTTTCAATTTTGATACATACAGAACCAATGGGGATATGGACTCCAATTAAATTTTTCGACATATTACTTCAAAAGATGCAATAACGACTTTCATAAAATTTTGTAGTTTTTTTCACTAGAGTAATTAAAAAAAAAATATGCGAAAATTGTGGTTAGTCGCAACCATATCAGGATCAAAATATGATATAATACTGATCCGATATTAATTTAGAAGAAATTCAACGTACGGTAATTTTGTTTGTGGCTCAAATGTATACCACGAATGAAAAGTGATATCAAATGGTAAAATTTTCGAAACAAAATCAATTGATAGTTTTCTTACAAAAAATTAAAAACTAAAAAAAAAGTGTCAAGACATTTTTTTCCACTCAAAGATAGGAAAACTGATTTAAACGGAACAGTACGAAGAAACCGGGTTGATCTTGAAAATGGCTTAATTGTATCCCCCTTTACGAAAATGCAAGACGTGGTGTAAAAATAAATTGACGTGATATTTTGTGTTGCAGTTTCCATCAGCCATAAGATGTAATAAATTCAAAATCACAATTATTGGCCTCTCTCAAAATATTATTCAACTCGAAAAACAGTTTTTGACACTTTTTAGTAGTTTAAAAAAAAATATTATTTGTTAAAATTTGTGAAATTCTCTTCTGCATCTTTTACAGCTATTATCTGTTAAAATGTTTTTTATTGCAATCGTTTTTGAGATTACTTAGTGAATAAAAAGAATATTGTGGGGTGAATCTTTACAAAAATAACATTTAATAAAATAGATAACATATAACAGGAAGCAAAATTAAAATAAGAAAAACTAGGTTTGTTAAATAAATAATTTTAAATGAATATGATGTTAAAAATGTATATGATAGTGATGATGTACTAGCATTTTCAAATTCAGGCGTGCATAATATTAATAAGAGTGTCTTAATACACACGTTATCTAGTACAAAATTTGTATTTCCTCATGATCAAATTCAAAAAAGCCACGATTTGACTCCTTCCAAGAAAAATTGTAGCGTTCTGATGCATCGTATATCAACGGGAAGCTTATTGAAAATTCTGGAAGAAGAAAACGTATGAGAGTTTTTAAGACGGGTGGTACGGAAGAGTGGAATTGTGTCTACCCAATCAATAATTTATAACCTGAGTTACAAAATAACCTGAGTTATAATATTACTTGAAATAACCTCGGTCATAAAGTGGTCAGTTATTGGTTATTATTTTAACTGGAGCTATTTTTAAGTATAAAAAAGGCTAAATTCAAGCCTTAGTTGAATTCAGGTAAAAATGTATCCTTAAAATGTGGTAAATTTTGAGTTTCAGTTAGAATGTGTCTCTAAAAATACTTTTTTCAAACCGTGGTTCAAATTTAGATTATTTTTTACCACAAAGTGACTTTTCAGTAATTTTCTGGTAAAAAAATAACGTGTTTTACGATTTAAGTTTGAAATAAATTCAGAAATAACCAATTTAAGTGGTTAAAATCAAACCAAGTTATAAATTGGTTATTAAATACCTTTAATTGTAAGCTTCAAAATAACCTATTTTTCTTACAACTTATTATTGGTTTCGAAATAACTAATTTTCTTGGTTGCAAAATAACCAGTTTTATTTTTACTCCAAAATAACTCATTTTCCTAGTTGCATAATAACCGGTTTCCAACACCAACACATACAACTTTGATCGTATGATTCATAAATGAGGTCTTTTTTCATAATTGATATAATTGATTTTTAAAGGCGATCCAGTGTGATCCAGTGGATAGGAATGGGTAAGACGGGTAACACCACAAATTTTTCTTACGACAGACTTTTGCAAAAAAGCTATTGGAAGGATCCTAGAGTTGTAGGAGCTACCCCAACAGCTCCATACTCTAATTTAAAGAGAAGAATTCCGAAATAAACTATCCTTAAATATTCACTGTTTAAAAACTTCTTTAGTCTGGGTATAGCCCGAAGTGAACATAAAAGATACTGTTTAAGTTTATCTAATGTGATAAATCCAACTCATATTCTGATCAATTATGATACCTAGGTATTTAAATTGATTAACTATCTCGATCTTAAAACAGAGACTATTACAAATTTGGTTAGTTTGAAATATAATTTTTGAGCTAGCCGGGTGGCATATACAATATACATATCTACAAGTGAGATTAGAATGACGAGGACAATCAGATACATGAAAAGTTATATCTACATCAGGGTGATGCATAGAACTTAAGTTGAAAAACATAATTTTGGTCTTGTTGCTAATTGTTAGTTTGTGAGCAGCAAACCTTATTCTTAAGGTGTTAACATCGTTGTTGATATCAGCAATTAAGTCAAGTACGTTATTAGAAATATAAGCAATACCTAAGTCATCTGCAAGACATCTTCCTAAAATGGACTAATTTAGACTCTATAAGGACGACCATATTTGTCAAAAATTTCAGTTTGACAAATCGAACCGATAACAATCAATCTGCCCTAGCAATCTGCTTGGAGCGGAAGATTGTCCGCATAGCATACTTTGTCGGAGATTTATAATTTGCTTTCGAGGCATCTCATCGGAAAGAATAAATAAACCTAATCTTAGCGATGAATGTCAAACATTTCACAAAAATATGCATTTCAAAGCAATTCATACAGTGCGGTAAATAAATTTCCGATCAGCTGTTCGAAAGAATTCCCCGGAGCAAAAAATTTCTTGTCTAAAACTGTATTTGAGTGTTCACTATTATTTCAGAGACTACTCGTATTTAATTCAGTAAAGACTGTTAGCTTCTTGAATCTATAGTGACATATACTTATGTCGTTTTCAATTGGCAATCTGGAATCAGAAAAAAACATTCTCAAAGCGTTCAATTGGGCAAAAGTGACAGTTCTAATTCTGAAAAAGAAGAGATTTCTCTTCTGGATTTGAAGTCAGAAGCAAAAACAGAATCAATTTTACATGTCACACTTGACAAATGTCATATTTTTGAATTAACAAATTCTGCGAACTGTGAAGTGATTGCTTGAAATTAAAACTAAACTATAAAAAAAATGGATAATAATATTGACAATATCTTAGCAATTGTTCTTAATTTGTTAGAAACATTGTTGAAGTCATCTTCCTCATTTTCTTCATCAAGTGATGACGATGCAAGTGATGCAGTTAATTTTCAATTGCAGGAGTTTTCCAAAAAGCCAAGTTTGCAAAACTACCAATATAGTCACACCAAACTTCAAATTTTTCAGAATTCACAAAAAGTGTTCAATTAGGATTCTGCTTCTACTTCTCATTCCGGATTGCCAATTGAAAACGACATTAAAGATTGTAAATATTTAAGTGACGTCCGTTTTTTTTTTTAAATGTAATGTGTGACGAACATTAATCCGTAATTTGACAGCTTTTGATCAAAAAGAGCTCAGAGATACATCAGCTTAAAAATTTGTTTCTATTTATAAGTTAATCGAGCATTTTTTGTCAATCAAAATGGTTCTCAATTTCAAAAAAGTGGCAACCATGATTCTTAGTGGTATATCGTTAAGTTTCTAAGATAATTAAGTTTTAAGTTAAATAAAAGACAAAACGAAAACAAGGAAAAAAGCAAACTGCTGTTACTGCTGCAGCAAAAGCAGAAGCATAAGAAGCAGCAGGTGTTGAATAAATTGACTTTTATAAGAAAAAAAAACACAAAACGAAAAACGAAAAAACTGAACCCGAAAAACTGAAATACGAATAAAGGGTTCAATGAAGTTCTTTTTTCTGTTTTATATAATTCAAAATGAGAGTGCATTTTCGGGAAGTACTTTTTTGTAAATTAGTTTTTTTTTTGCTTTTTCCGCTTTTCCTTTTGCTTTTCAAACAATGGAAAATACCAAATGAGTGCAGATAATTAAATTGAGCAGATTTTGTGAACATTTCGACTGTGTTCGTCTTGCTTATTAACTTTGAAGGAATTTTCAAAAATAAATTAATATTTGCAGGAAGTTTTATTTTGCCTCCCTTGGAGCTTAAAAAAAATAAGACGATTAAATACGAAAATAAACCAATTTTAATGTGTTTATGTATGTTTGAGTGAACATCAAGCAAATAAGAATTAATACAAAAATTTTAATTATTTTCGTTGAAATTAAAAAAAAAAAAACATATCCTGCGTATTTTATATGCAAAAACTGACGGATTCAAAACGATTTAGCTGCAAAACATTACGTATTTAGTGATTTAGGTGAATGTAAATTTGTTGAGAGATTTCACCGAATTTAGAGGGGAACATTAAAAAAGGTATTTGAATATACATGCATACATACATAATGTATACGAGTGGCGATAATCCTTATGAGTAGAGTGAAAATATGCACTAATTTAAAATAATTTCATTTGAAATATTCAAGTGTTAATACATTACATATACACTTGGAACTAAATAGGAAAGTATTTCGGTTTTTAAGGAAAAAAAATGTATTCGAAAATAGGGTTTTAAGAATTGGACTACTACAAAATCCAAAAATTAGAGAGGCGAAAAGCACAACTGGATGGAATGAGAATTCTTGTGGATGTTACTATTTTTAGATTAAAAAAGGTTACATATTTTTTGGATTTGGTGCTTTTTTTGCCTTTCCAAAACCATCAACCATTTTGAAATATTTCAAGGAGCTTCCTCAAAGCCTGCAGTATGGCCATTGATAGAGATCCTGAGGGGTATCATGTTTCTATGAACTTAATGGAAAAATTGTAGTTTTTGACATGGAAATTCATTGGTCTTTTTGAAGATACGTCGTTGTATCAAAGTGGAGTTTACGGTTGGTCTGATATAAGCTGTATGGTTTCTGTTGTGATTGTAACTGATTGACATGCTTTCGAGTATCCTAGGATACTTCTGGTGTGATATCACCCATTATTCCTGGAGGTATCACTTTAAGCTTATAGATATCCACTTAAAATAGGGAGAATAAATTTAGAGAGTATGTATTTCAGTCTTTCATAGGAGTCACTAGGAAGCAAAAGGATATACTCGTACATAGTTTGGCAGAGGCATTGCCGTCGATGGAAAAATAAACTGACAAGTCGAAATTTGGCGATTTAGTGTTAAGTATACCGAACGAATCGCAAAACAAAATCCCTTTTTTCTATAAAATTGTCGTTTTGCATTTATGTAAGTGAACAAGTCTAAAATTTTTTATTTTATTAAGATTTTATTATTATTAATACTCTGAACAATTTCGTAATTAAGAATAGCAAGACTTTATTTTTATTTAATACTAGCTGACCCCGCAAGTTGCTTTAAATCTTCATATTCAGGATCTAATAAAGTTTTGACATTCATAACTGAACCAATATGCGCATTTTCTAAACACAATTCGATTAATGATTTTTTTAAATCTGGAAACGCAATTGATTTTTTGTCTAATAATAGCGTCACCTAGATCTTTCCTCTTTTTATACAGGACCAAAAATTTTTCGTAAGAATTTACCAGAATACAGTTAAGAGGTCGAGACTCTTTTTTGCTAAACACTTAAGAATGCATATGTGAGTACTCATAAGGACCATGAACAGCAGCATAATAGGTCTGTTTCTTTACTTTTCGGTAAAGTTTGGGAAAAAGCTCGGGAAAAAGTTCGGGATCGAGCTTTTTGATGTTGTTTTTGTAATTTGGTGCCCGAATTTAAAAGTAAAGAAACGCATTTGGGATGTTTCTGGGTAAACTTCAAATTTGAAGACAGATTTGTAGGTATATGTAGCGAAACAGTTTTCTTTCCGTTTAAAATGAGCCATTTAGAGGAATTTAAAACAAAATTTAAACAAATTTTCTTATTAATGGATGATGAGGAAGATAACAGTAGTTCCATATTTGTTTACTTTTATTAAATTTTAATTTGCAAACTCTTCACAAATCACAAACTTAAATTTTTCGATCAGCTGATTTAATTTTGACAAGCAAGAAAGTGCCCGAGCTAAAATGTTCGGGTAAATTCTTGCTGGAGGGGAAATGAAAAAAAATGCCAAAAGAAAGTAAAGAAACACGTTTTGGGTAGTTTTGGGATCCCGCGGGATCCCGCGGGCGAGTAAAGAAACAGACCTAATATGTATATGATTAGATTTGTGGGTTCCAAAAGCTTTTACAGAATAGATGGCATGAAGATACCAGCACTAGACCAGCATAAAAACCTATAAATGGACCTTATATTTATTTTCAATACGTTTACCCTTGTATTTCTCTTAAACACAAACTTCAAGCACTATTTTCTGCTTTATTCCATATCCAATTTATCACCAATATATAGCCTATGTTGATCACAAATAACTTACATAGCTTTCTATTGGTAAGAAATTTTCAAAATCGGTTCCGTAGATCTAGAGATTACCCCCTACAATCTTTCGAGAAACGATGGATTTAGGTATTGTGGCCGTTTTGTCAAAAATTCAATTCGACCATTCTAAACTTCAATCTTCATTGTTATGTCTGTTTTATAAACAGTGCTTTTTGGCAAGTCTAAATTCGAAAGCCATTTTCAATTCAGAAATTCAGATTTGGAACCTATGTCTTCATCATACTTCCAGGAGTATACTTTTTGCATTTTCTTTTCGATAATAAAAAATATTGAAGTTTAATGTCAACTGTGACTATCAATGGTCAGTTAATTAGTTCAAAAACACGGCGGTGGTACAAAATATGTGTCGAAATTCGACACCATTCATCAAATCTTTGAAGACTTTTAATTTCGAAAGCAATTTGATTTAAAATACATGATCCCAATTTAGAAAGATCTGCTTGGATTCATACATATGTACATAACTGTCCAGTTATTCCATAAGTTCTGATATTACAAATATAAAACGACATAAAAGACTTTCCATCAAAGTAACCCTATTGACAAGTTCCTTCTCTCAAACTCTCTCAAGAGTATTTTTAATTGCTTCTGTAATAATTATGTTTTTTAGTTTAAAAATAATGAGTGTACTAAAAAATTATTTGATTTTCTTCGACAGATATCCCAATAATATCAGGAAATTTCAATACGTCACTCAGAATATCCTTATTTCATTTGTCAAATGTCAGTTGTTAATTGATATGGACTTTTAAAATGTCACTTTTTTTTAACTCCACAATTTTTTGTTTTGGTAATAATAACTTTATTTGTTATCAACAATTTTCCTAAACATTCTTTCAGTTATAAAAAATTCACGAATATTTAAAGTTAATAATT
This sequence comes from Scaeva pyrastri, assembly GCA_905146935.1. Classification (NCBI taxonomy): domain Eukaryota; kingdom Metazoa; phylum Arthropoda; class Insecta; order Diptera; family Syrphidae; genus Scaeva; species Scaeva pyrastri. The sequence goes on along the minus strand of LR989927.1, from coordinate 38,103,036 downwards.
TGACAATTATCAGTTCATGGTTACCACTTGCAAAAAATTTAAAAATTGTTTCATTTTTAACTAAGCTCAATTAATAAAATTTTATGGAATTATAAAATTATTTTTAAGATAACTTTTTTAAAGAAATAATTTATCATTATTCCACAAGACACATAATTATTTCTGTATCAATTGTTAATTGTCTATTTTATATTAATTCTAATTTTTTTTTTTCAGATCCAGCGCCATGTTTAATATCAGAAATGTAGTTCTACCAGTTTTAGTATTGGCCCTGGCACAAATAATAAAATGTAAGTGAATTTATTCAAATTAACTTTTGAATAAAATAAAATAAATTCTTTTTTTTTCAGGTGATACAAATCTCCCTCCAGTGTTCACCCAAGAGATGAACAATATTGTTTTGTCAGAGAACAAAACTGTTGGCTCTGTTGTATATCAGCTTGAAGCCTTTGATCCTGAGGGCAGCAATGTTACCTTTGGTTCGATTGGTTCGGATCATTTCAAAGTTGATCCAGAGTCTGGAAATATCACCCTCATTAAACCACTAGATAGAGAGGAAAAGGCAACTCTTACATTTCTTGTAACTATTCGAGATCGGGTTAACCCGGAGGGTGAATCGGATCAGGATAATGTAGTACAAGTGCCAATAACTGTGATTGTGCTGGATGAGAATGATAATCCACCAGAGTTTCAAAATGTAAGTGTGGAAGAATTTTACTTATCTATGTATACAAAATTAACAATGTTTTTTGTTTTTAGGTGCCCTATGAAGCCGATGTGGAAGAAGATGCACCTATAGGTTTAACTATATTCGATAAAATTTTAGTTAAGGATAAGGATACTGTTGGTGATGATTTGGCCATATCTTGTGTGCCACAAGATCAAAGTCCCGAGGTGTGCTCAAAGTAGGTTTTTTTTATCACTTGGAAAGTATTTGGATTGTAAAAAATATTTGTTGGCTTGTTTAGATTTCGTCTAGAGATTATTCAAAGCAAACAAGATATTCTTCAAGCCGCTGTGGTGCTTAACGATACTCTGAATTACAATCAACGCATGATTTATCATTTCCAGATTGAAGCTACGGTAAGATTGACTTACTGCAAGTGCCTTTCCTGAGGCCGAGTCTTCATTTGCAACCCTTAATTTAACGTACAAATTAATTATAATTGATTTTGTTGTTTTTAGGATGGAGTTCATTTGACACATACAAATTTTGAAGTCCGCGTTAAGGATGTTCAAGACAAACCTCCGGTCTTTCAAGGTTCCCTTTCGACAGTCATCGATGAAGACAGTCCAATTGGAACGTTAGTCTTGAAAATACAAGCCCGCGATGGAGATACCGGAGAACCCAGAAAGATTATCTATGATCTTTTGACAAGTAACACAAACATTAATATAAAAAGATTTCCTTCAGATAAACCTTGATTTTTAAAGATCCCATGGACAATTTTCTTCTGGACGAACGAACTGGAGAGTTAAGAACTGCTAAGCCTTTAGATCGAGAAGCCCTAAATGATAGCACTGGGCTGATATCTCTATTGGTCAGGGTAAGAAGATTTAAAAGTTTCTCCTTAATTTCTAAAATATTCAATTTTATTGTTTATATCCTATCTTCCTTTTCAGGCCCGAGAATTAATCGATGGTGTTCCGGGGAATGATAACCTAACTATGGCAACAGCACAAGCAACTGTTACAATTCGTGATGTTAATGACTCACCACCGATGTTTAATAAGAAAGAATACGAGGTGTCCTTGTTGGAAAACACCGCACCAGGTACTCCCTTAGCGTTGGACATGAATGTAACCGACCGAGATGTGGTAAGTTTGTATTCATATCTATATACGAGTAAAACAATAATTGGCGTCCGGGGAGAAATTTTGTGTTTTATGTTAAACTTGTTAACGACGAAAAACATTTTGCCACATAACTTGTGAACGAAGAACATGACTATAATTTATCTGGAGTATTCTTTAAAAAGCTTCTTTATTGGTCTTGTAACAAAAAATAAATTGATCTGGTTGTAAGAAGAAAATTACTCCTTTGGCGAAATATTTCTTGAAAATTCATTCAATGTACATTGTACATTCATGCATCAATACTAACTCACTGCTTATACTTGAACAGCCAAAAACGTAATATGTAATCGTAAGGAAATCCTCTTGGCACTAATTATTTCGTTTCACCCGACTTTATTTTAAAAAAAATTCCGAAACCCTAAAACAATTTTCTGTCCAACAAAATTTTGGTAATCAAATGTATTTTTTTACCACCAACATTCAAATCAAATTTTTCTACAACGGGCAATAATGTTTTGTAACTAGCAATCAAATTATATTTTTTCAAACTTTTATGATGGACTTAATCCCACTTTAAAATTATTTTTACATCAAGATTTTCATATCCCCCTTGTAAATTTATAGGGCAGTTTTTTCCATACCTCAATATTTAGTTAAAATTACTTCAGTTACTCATTTACTTTTTGAAAAATTTCAATCCGTTTTTTGTCTTCATCTTAAGCTAAAAGAATCTTAAAGCTATTTGTTCAAAAATTTAAAAACCGCAAGAGTATAAAAACATATTTTCCTTAATTTTGAAATCTGTTCTTTTAACCTCATTTCACCCTTACACTAGGAAACCTATAATTTGGCCTATCGATTAAAAAAAGGACTTTTGAAATCACGGATGTTTTTTTTTTGGATTTAAGTCCAAACAAATTAGCAAAGGTTTTCTTTTCTTATGAGTAACTTCCTGCAACCGGCCTTAACCACTCAAATTTAAACTCCAAAAAGCCAAACACGAACCGAATACATCTGTTTTCCAAATGAAAAGCGTTGTGCCCCTCGAAAAATTACCATAAAACCGTAAGACACACAAAGAGCACACAAAATCCCTTAACTTTTCTATATACAATTTTTCTATGCATTTTTTATTATTTTTTTGTTTTATTTGTTGGATCGTTTCGTTCTTTCTACCCCTTTAGGGCATTAATTCAAAATTTTCCCTTCGGTTGGATGACGTCTCTGGAGTCTTCGAAGTTGAACCAAAGTTCGTGACAGGATTCTCGCAAGTAAACATTCGCGTTGGCGATGGAACTTTAGACTATGAGAACCCCAATCAGAGGAAGTTTATTGTTTTGGTAAGTTTTTTTTTTTATTTTTTTATTTTTTTTATTTTTTCTGGTCCATGGATGCATGGATGGTGTGAAAATAAAAACCCTCTCGAGAATGAAGTGGAAAAAGGAAAACCATAATTTTAACACCCTTCATTTGTTTTTTCTTTAATTTTTTTCTTTTAACGGCACTCTGTTGCAACCCACCAATCAACAAATAACAATAAAAACTTTTAATTCTAGGTTATTGCTGAAGAAACTGAAACAAATCCGAAACTTTCATCGACCGCAACAATTACCATTTCCGTTGTAGATGCAAATGATAATAAACCAATCTTCGAGCGGGAATCGTATTCAGCCTCTGTTTCCGGTATGTTGTTTTCGATTCCATTATTGTTGTTGTTGTCTGAGTATAGCACTAATTTGAATTTACTTGCAGAATCGGCTCTTCCTGGTCAATACATCACTTCGATTACAGCTAAAGACATAGATTCCGGAAACTACGGTGATGCTGGTATACGATACAGTATATCCGGCACTGGTTCGGAATTATTTCATGTGGATGAGGAAACGGGCGTAATAACTTTGGCTGATTGCGATAAATCAACAACAAAAAGTGGCAATGTTGAACTTGTTAAAAGAAAACGAAGGCGAAGACGTGCCGACTTCGAAGACGAGTACGAGGTTAAGAGTGCTGAAGAACAAAAAGTCAACATATCGACCAATGGGTTGAGTGGCTTATTAAATATTGAAATAAGCACTGAACCTGCTGTTGAATACACAGTAATTAATACCAAGGACGACATGGAAAACATGGACATGAACAAGGTGCTCGTTCCGAATGTAGAAGTATCGAATTCAAATGAAGTAACTAATGAAGTGGTATCGCCACCATCCCAAAAGACATGCTTAGATTATGAAACTGAAACTACATATTTCCTCTCATACAAGGTGAGTTTGGTGTTCTTTTTCTGTTTTTGTTTGTCGAAAGGAATTAACTAATGATATGATTATATGATACTCCATTATATTGACAGGCAACAGATGACAATGGGAAAGGTCAAACTTCAGTGGTATCTTTGAGGATATCAGTAACAGACTCCAATGATTCTCCTCCAGTTTGTGAAAGTCCATTGTATAGAGCATCTGTAGACGAAGGATCGACGGTATTTGATTCACCATTAGTGGTTAAGGCCAGAGACGCAGATACGGTTTCAGACATAACATACAGGTGAGATTTACGACTTACCAGGTGGACAATCATTTCTTTGTACTCGTCTAAGTTCACTGTTTCTTAATGTTTTTCTCTTTTCAGAATAATTGGAAACGAACAAATCGATAGCATTTTTGACATCGACAAACGGTCTGGCCATGTAACAATCAGACCAGATGCAGTGCTAGACGTGAATCATTTGAAATCTGACAATTTGATATTTGCCGTCGAAGCTAATGATGGTGTGTTTTCTGTGAACTGTGGAATTAATATAACTGTACGCGATGTGAACAATCATGCCCCAAAATTCTTATCAGATAGTTATTCTGCAATTGTTGAGGAAAATTCAGAAATCGGAACAAGTGTTGAACGCTTGCAAGCAACCGATTTAGATTCTGGTATTAATGCTGAGTTAAAGTAAGGCACTTCATGTTTAACAAAAAAAAAACTAACTTTAATCTAATCATTATGTGAAATCGCTTCCTTTCTAGATATCGGATACAACAAGGAAATTTTGATGATTTCCGTATCGATGAGACTTCTGGAGAGATATTTGTTTCCAGAAAATTAGACTATGATCGTAGAAATACGTATCAGCTTGAGGTTTTAGCAACTGACCTGGGTAACTACTGGCGATCAGTTCAAATCTATCAATTAACTATTCAAATCTTTAATTATTTTTTAAAGGAACACCAAGTCTATCAGGAACTGCTACACTGACGGTAACAATAGTAAATAGTAATGATAAGGATCCTTACTTTACACCAGCTACACAACGAGCTGAGGCAAGTGTTATTATTCCCTACTCTACAGCTAGCTTTCTAAATTGAAAATTGCTATAAACACCATTTGAATTACATTTTCTAATCAAAATTTGTATCTAGGTTCGAGAAGATGTTCCTGTTGGAACCGTAGTTTATACTTTGGTAGCTATTGATCCAGATGTTGATACACATACAGCATTGGAATTTGCTGCAACTGATCCAATAACTGCCATTGATAAAGATGGCAATGAATTAGAAAATGCTGATGAATTAAAGGAATATTTTTCAGTTAATCGAAATGGAAAAGTTATGGTGAACAAGAAACTGGAACGAAATCTATTTGCAGTAAGTGGAACTTCTCTAATTTGATGGTAAAGGAAATTAAAAATTCAAATTATTTTCTAGGTTATTCGTATAACAGTTTTGGTAACCGATAGTACAGCTCCGACAACTCAACAAGGCAAAGGTTTATTGATAATATCCATTATAGATGTTAACGAAATTCCACCGGTGAGTTATGACAATTTAATTTTAAAGATTTTAAAAGAACAAGGCATGATGCATTGCAGCTCATAACGTCTGGATTGAAACGTCTTCTTCTAGTATTTGTACACATTGATTTATGAAGGTGAATGTACACGAAAGCCCAAATGAAAACCTTTTAAAGCTCACTTGAGATAAAGTTAGGGTTTCAAAATCAGAGGAATCTTTATTTTTTTTTTGCTAAAAGCAACACATTTAAAAATTCTTAAAAGTTTTATAAAATCATGAAAAAATAATTCAAATTCAAATGACAGAATCAAATTTAAAAGTTTTATTTTTGAATATATTTTTTGTGTTTTTTATTGCTGCAAGCTCGTCTGTTCGACTTTTGCAGCTGAACTTGATTGAGGTTTACATATATTAAAACACGATTTATTAAAAAAATGTAATTAAATTTTTTTTCATGACATTTAATGTATGTATTTACATTGTACCTTATGTAAATTGTAAAGATCGAAGCAACAATCAAGAATGTTGGACTCAAAATTCCATTAGTTCCAGAAGTGCTTACATTGATCCTTTCTTGTTTTGTAATTTTAAAATTTGTTTTGAACTATTTTAGTTTAGCTGCTCATGTTGTAGCTTTGTAAGTGTGTGAAAGATTTTTATTGTTTGTCAACTTAGTTCGACTAATTGCAAAATTTTGTATTCAAGATATCCAGTTTTAAGTTACAAACTAAGTGACCTACTAATACCAACTATTCTAATGCAAACTTTTCAAAATGTTTTCTTGAATTTGGTGGAATTTTGGTGTGGATATATAATTTGTCATAATTATTTGGACAAAGCCTTTTCTAATCAGACGTTATCCCAACTCGTATATATCATAAAAGAATTTCACAGAATATAGCTGAAGAAAATAGAACTGTTGAAAGACGATTGACTTAACAGACAACCGAAATCGAGATGAATGTTGAAGAATAATTAAATTATGATGATAATGAATGTTTAAATAATTAAAATTGATTAAAGAAGATTTTGATTTTCATATTTTAAAGACTTAACTTTCTTGAATACAATGTGTACACGTTCGCCATATTTGGGACTCAAATTCCCCATTAACAGATATGATTCATGGTCATTCTTTGTTTTTATTGTTGATTTCATTTGTAACTTAGTCAATGGCCCATTGATGCTAATCAACATCGATCTTTTTGCACATACCCATATTTTCTGAAAATAATCCAAATCGAATTCATTTTTCCAGAAATTTAATCCACCCTGGACTCCAGAAAATCCCATAATCAAACTGCAAATGGTAGAGGAACAACCGATAGGTTCAGTTCTTACAACATTACAAGCAATCGATGAAGACTCAACAATTGGAGAATACAGTATCTCCCCCAATCCCTTCTTCGAAATAAACCGAACATCGGGAGTTGTTACTTCGACAGCTCGGATTGATTATGAAACAAATAAGGAAGTCCGTTTTACAGCCACTGTCACAGATACCGGTGTACCACAATTAAATTCAACTGCCGAAGTGATTGTGGACATAATCAATTTAAATGACAACGAACCGCATTTCAGTCAATCGGAATATTACTTCAATATAACTGAAAACTCACCTCGTGGAACTGTTGCTGGCAAAGTAGAGGCTTTCGATGGCGATAGTGGTGTTTTTGGAGAAATAACTTATTCACTAATTGGAGAAAACAACAAGTATTTCCTGATTGATGCTTATACAGGAAATATTATGGTGGCCGATTCGAGTATATTAGACAGGGAAAAGACGAGTCGAATAACATTGACTGCAGTTGCTCAGGATAAAGCGCCTTCCACTCTGCAGAAATCAGCCACAGCTTCTGTAAGTTGAGAACTTCCTATGGGTAAAAGCTTGTTTTGGTATCAATTTTCAAATTTCATCTTTTCAGATCTTTATTAATGTTCTTGATGTGAACGATAATCCGCCCGTGTTCACTCAAAATGAATATACATCCACTGTTGCGGAAAATGCAGCCTTAGATCCTCCAGCAAAACTTCTACAGGTGAGAGCAGATGATCTTGATACAGGTCTTTTCGGAGATGTTCGATATTTCATAATAAGTGGAAATGAACAAGAGCTCTTCAAATTGGATTCTCATTCTGGAATAATCTATCCAGCCCAGAGTCTGCAAGATAAGAAAGGTAATGTTATAAATTCTATTCATTTTCATCGATCTCAGATTGAATAATGAAATTTCAGGTGTATACAATTTGACTGTATCTGCACGCGATACTCAAGGCGCTGGCACATTTGAAAGTACAGCATCGGTTGTAATAAACGTTTTAGGCGTAAACCAGCATCATCCAGTGTTTATCATTCCTGCATTGTCTAATGCGACAATTGAAATTCCAGGAGATGTTATAAAGGAGGATTACCTAATTATGACAGTGAAAGCCAACGACAATGACACAGGAGAAGATGGAAGAATTTCTTACCATTTGCAGACAAATAATCAAAATGTTCAAGAAACTGACGAATTTGTAATTAGCAAATTTTCAGGAGAGTTAAGGAGCAAAAAGGAACTGCATCGGAAAGATAGAGCTAAGTAAGGAGTAGAGCTAATGTTGAAATTTTTATTAAAATCCTTTTCTAATTACGTATTTTTATTTCAGCTACGATTTGATTTTAGTGGCTCAAGATCACGGTACACCGAAGCCATTTGAAACGCTCCGTTTCCTCAGTATAAGTATTGTGGATGCGAATGAAAATCGTCCCGAATTCCCTGATTCAGCTAATCCGTATAAAGTTTCGATTAACGAAAATAGCGGAAGAGAAGTAAAAGTCGGACGTATCCAAGCTTCAGCCAGAAGTAAACATAGTAAAGATATTTACTATTACATGCTGTTGGGCAATGAAGATGGTGCTTTCTTCGTGGACAAAACAACTGGAGACATTTTTACTAATAAATCACTTGATAGGTAAGGGTGTGATCAATTCATTTAAAAAAAAAAAAAAAACATTAAATAGTATTAAGTTCGACGGTGAACTCCGTCAGTGTTATGCAGGAATTAACTCTTTGGTAAATAAATAATAACCACAACCTCCACTAAACTTAACTTATCGGCATTTTTCATGCTCAAAATAGGATTTTTTAAATATTTTCTCTGCATAAAACAACCATATCGAACACATACCCAAACTTACTCACAAATGAGGTTATCATGCACAGTATCATAACTTTATTGAGTGATGTAGGTACACCATTAAATTGTCGAAGAGCATCCACGAGACCATAGGAAATAGATATTTAAATCCTGTCCTGACTCTAAATGTCACGTAAACGTTTGTCATTTCATTATACTTATTTTTATGCATTTCAGAGAAGTGACTGATTTCTATACACTCTACATCCTGGCCAGTACCAACCCCGAACTTCACATATCCGAAGAAGAACGTGCATCATTTTCAATTAAGTCCCTTGAAAGAGACAATACTATCGCAAAAGTTCTCATTACAGTTCTTGACGTCAATGATAATGAACCAATTTTTGAAAAAACTGTGAGTTTTATTTTTGGAAATGTTCTCTTTTATAGTTTGATAATATTGTTGTTTTTGTTCAGGTCTACTATGCTGGAATAAATGCAAAATCATCTTTAAATGGCTTTGTTACAGTCGTCAATGCAACTGATAAGGACTACGGTAAAAATGCGAAAATAGAATACATGATTATAGCTTCAAATTTGTACAAATACGGTTCAAGCAAATCAACTGGCTCGATCGTTCCAAGCCCATTTAGTAAGTTTTCGATAAAAATCTGAAACATTTTAATATTCATGACCAAGTGATTTCTTTTTAGGTATCTCTCCTGAAGGAAGGATAACCACATCAGCATTTATGGCAGAATACAATCAAGATCGTTTTGAACTCGAAATAATGGCCAAAGAAGTAGAGCCTCCAGAGAGATCAGCTAAAGTTAAAGTTAATGTATGTGACGGAGAAGAATGTTCAATGCTTGCTATTAGTAATCTAAATTATTTGATTGCAGATTTGGATCTTCGATTCATCTCAACTTATTCGTATAATTCTTTCGCGGCCTCCCGAAGAAGTCTACCAAGAGCAAGATGAAATTATTGCTGAACTGCGTAATGCCACTCAACATCGAATTATCGTTGATGAAATTCGTTTTCATGTCGACTCAATGGGACGCATTAGGATGGATTGGTGCGATCTTTTCTTCCATGCTGTCGATGAAACTCAACAAATTGCTCCTGTTGATGATATTTTGAAAGTCATCGATACGAATTATGATTACTTGAAGGTAATGTATTTGACATAGACCTTGTTTGGGGTTTGTTATTTTTTTTTTGTTTACATCAAGGACTATTACTCGGGTTATGCGATTGAAAATGTGGTGCCTGCTTACATAACAATTGTACAAGAAGAATTTGACTTGGCTTTAGCTGGTTTAGTGGCGCTGATTATTGTTTTGTTTGTCGGTGTGATTAGTTTTATTGTGCTATGTTGTTGTCTCAAACATTGGAACTTATCTGTGCCGGTGGAGAATCGTCGTAAAGAAGCTCTGATTAAGAAGCAGATTATAGAAGACCTTAATACAACAGAAAACCCACTTTGGATTGAGCAGTGAGTATTTTTTGTTTTTTTTTTTTTTTTCTAAGTCCATTTTCATTTGATTATCTCTATTTTCTAGAAAGCTTAAACTTTATGAAGAGCAAGAATTAACAATGCAAGTATTCTCAGAGCCAGATCATAGCTCGAATTTGGATGGTGCACCGGTAAGTTTGTTTGTTTATTCAATTTATTATTTGCTCTTTTTTTAAGCACAATTACAAACCCCATAAGCACAAAGCTTTATGTGTTTGTTAATATTTTGTTTTACCAAACCACAACTAACTTTAGCTTTTGAACATCCTGTAAAATGTGTGTATTTTGTAACAAAAACTATTGTAGGCACCATTGGACAGAAGAAATTCTATCGAACACGCACATCATCCAGTAGACAATACTTATGCAACAATTCAGCCTAGAAATGCTGATAGTCATCCGATGAATGATTTTGCTGATTATGCAACGCTTAGAAATAACAGAGCACCTTCGGTAATGTAACATTTTCTAGTCAGATAATGTTTCTTTTTTTTTTAATTTTAATTCAACTTATTCATTAACAATTTGAAATGGTAGCACTTTTCTATTTAGAAATTGTTTATAAGTTTTAGCTTTTAGCACTTGTACTAACTTAGTTTGCTTGAATATTGTACACGCATGTGATAACTTTTAGTTCAAAAAGATTAATATCTGTTTTGATGCTCTCCCGTACGGTTTGAGTTGTTGGTTTTTATGTATCAGTCCACTTATAACCTTTGAATGTGGTTGATTTTTATAGATATATTAAAAAGCTCTTTCAAAGTTCCAAGTAAGTTTGGAATATCACTAGAAAATATTTAAAATTTGCTAAACATTATAAATTGTTCGAAATGCGTTTTTTGGGTATTACATTTTGCCACTCAGTTGGAAAATAGATGTTTTAAAGACTTAAACACGTATAAGTATTTCGAGCTGACGCAATTATTTTAAAGACATCATTAGAAGTTTTTCTTATCCTCCATATGAACAATTTATATACGTACATACATACATAGTTATTTTATTAAATTATTTATTAGTTGACTGAACAAAATTGAGATATTAAATGAACTTTACTGCAATATATTACTTTTTGACTATCAGTCCAGTGCATTTCGCCCAGGAATTGATGTCAAGCTCATTAGTTAGATGAAGTTGTTTCTAGAATACAACGCTTAAGTCGACAAAATTCTGTAAATTATATTTTTGTAGAGAAATTTAAATAAATTCGGACTAAAAGTCACGATTATAAACACAAACAAAACCATTTCACTGAAATACCTTAAAGTTATCATTATTATTTATTTATTATGCCAATGAAAGCTAAGATAGTTACACTACAACTACAAATATACGGATTGCTTCAACCAGATAAGTTTTTATCTCTTATTGTGATGTTAAGACATTAAAAAAAAATCGCAATTTATTATGTAATTTATTTTTTCTTTTGATTTTTAACAGTTGAATTTTTACCTTTTTAATTATTTTGTATTTTTTTTTTATTGAAACAAATATGTAATTATGAAATTAATTTTTAATGTCCAATTTGAATCTTCAGATGTACGAATTCACAGGCTCGACTTTTCAAGCCCCTATAAGAGAAGGTGACGATGCTGTTGCAGAACTTATATAAACACCAACATTACATAACCAATACTCCTGACATATAAACAAATATTCTATTGTATTGCTATACAAATATTTATATACATAAATAATTATTTATATGTATATTTCGAGTATATAACGAGAAAAAACTGGCTAAATGCCACATTAACTACACAGCTACTAATCAACGGACGCGCTATTTGAGTCTCACATCAAAATGCAAAACGAACAAATTTAATAAACAAACAAATAAAACAAAAAACGATATACATACATACATATATATATTATTATATACATACATAATATGAAAATATTTCTATAATGACAATAAGCTTAGTTATATGTTTACTCTATATAAATACAGTTCAAGTTAAAAACAGCAAGGAATTCCGAATTACTTTTTAAATTTGTTTAGTTTTTTGATTGCATTTTATTATAATTTTACACAAGACAAAGATTAGTTTTTGTTTGCCATAATTGATAATTATGGTACCTACATAAAATATATTGACTTTAAAATCAAATAATAAATTAAGAATACAGCTCAAATTCAAATATGTTGAAAAATTATTTAGTTTGTTTGCATTTGTAAGTGTTTTTATTAAAATAAAAAAACAAACTGTTTGTTTTTGTTATAATTAAAAAACATTTTATTGTATTTAATTAATTTCTAGTTAATTTACAGGTTAACACCATTGAAACCAGATTCAATTTCGGAGATAATAATATGTAGATGGTATATTGTTTATTATATTGGCTGAAAAATTATCTTAATTTTTAAAAAAGAAAAAAAGAAGTTTCTATTTAATATAAAAAATAGTACACCTTCGACAAAGGGATAATTTTTTATGGACGCCAAATCGTCATTGATGTTGCTGGAATATGGCAATGACAATTTCCAGAAAACTTTGCAATTTTTACTAAAATTTAAATGAAATAAGTTTTGTTTTGTTTTTAAATTCAATTTTCAATTATAACTTTCTGTCGATTTTTTCAGGTTATACATAATAAATAATTTTGCTAAGTTAACAATTTTTTTTAAGTTGTTGAATTCATAAAATACGAGTATAAGCAATTCTAATTTCTTAAACAGAAATAGTATTGTGATGATTATTATGTGTGTATATTCTAAATAATAGTTTGATTGGATTCTTCAAAGCTTAAACGCTATCATACTGTTGGTGTTACGTTAAAAACAAACAAACGCAAAACGCTTCAGAACTAGCTAAAAGATATTATGTTTTTAATTTTTTTTATGATTTTCTGAAAATTCAAATAGTTCGGCCGACATATGTATGTTATAATATGATCCCTTAAAATTACTTGAAGACACCTATCACAAGAGGAAGTTTGACTCAACGGCTATTTAACTGAATCGATTTTTTGAGATTATGAATCGGCGTTTTACATTTATATTTTATTTCAACGCAATTGTTTTACCTCTTTAATCTAAGGTAAATAAATAAATCTGGTTTCAAATGGTTAATGCTCTTTATAAAAATTCATATTACAAAACAAAAAATCAGTAAACCTAATTAATTTTAGTTAAGTTTTTTAAGGATCTAATGGGATAAAAATGTATATTTACTGAAGTATTTGCAAAAAGAAAAAAACAAAAAATGCGAATTGCTAGCGTATAGAGTTTGTTTATTTAGACAATTGACGGTTAATACAAAAAAAAAAAACTAAACAAAAATAAAAGTGATAAGAGCGTTACAATTGTCGTAATTCTTTTTATAAATACTTATACATAATATGAATATGAATAAATAAATATATTTAAATAAACTAGAATATTATATACATTAATATATACATATATATGTCTAGAATATTATAATTTTTTTAGTAAGAAATGTAAAGATGAATGCGGAGCAAAAGAAAAAATACAACACAAAAATGAAATGAAAAGAAAAATAATATTAATTAATAATTACATACCAACTGAGAGATTGAACAAAATAAAATAAAATTGCCAATAAATGTATAAGTTATTTATGTACCAGATTGTGTTTTATTAAAAAATAAATTAAAATTAAATTAAACTCAAACAAAATGTTCTCCTGTTCAGCTGACTTGACTCCTGAATGTGCTGAATCTTCTTGTAGAGTTAAAGATTGGGGACTTTTGTCACAATTTGCTGCGTAGTAGTTAAATAAAATTAATTTCTTTTGGGCAATGTGGAATTTATGTTAAAGGTTTTTTAGGGACACTTTTGTTTGAGCATCAGTAGACTTACTAAATCTAATTTCTTTAAATAAACATAAACGCTTATTGAACCACTTTTTACAAGTCAGTAGTAGTAGAACCTAAATGTTGTTGCAGTGAAGGTAAGATCATAAAGATTAATTAACTTAGATCATATTAACTTATAAATAAATCATAGGTTGATACCTAAAACATATGACGATGTGTGGCATAAATTAGAGACCCTATACTGGACTACTGTAGAAAATCATTTTCAAAGCTCATTTTTATTTTTTGTTTCCTTCCAATTATCCTGAAATTTTTTATTTCTTAGTTAAAATTAAAATTCGAGAAATAATAACTTAATTCAAATTCGTTAGCGTGTATATTTATATTTTATACAAACATTTGAAATTCCTTGTGTACGTATACAAAACTATGGATCCTGTTACTGTTCGCCTAATGGAGGAACGCAGAAAATGGATACAAAATACACCAAATGGATTCTCAGCCAACCCGATGAGGAATTATAATGGGATGAATCTCTTTAAATGGGAATGTCAAGTGCCCGGACCGAGAAGGACTCCTTACGAAGGGAAAAAATATTATTTTACAATTGAGTTCGACAATAGGGGTTTAGGATATCCACTTAAAATAATGTGCAATTCAAGAATTTACCATCCACATATTTCCTCAAAAGGATGGGTTTGTTCATCTTTGAGATATATTTGGCCAAAACATGGCTTGAAAGAAATATTATTCGGTCTTCAATCTTTTTTGGAGGATCCACAATACATGTATAAAAGCTTTTCCAATCAAACCCCTAAAAAGCGCAGAAAAGTTCAAAATTTGAGTAATGTTGCTGCGGAGGAGGCGATGGCTAGGGGCGGCGATAGTGAAACCATTTATATAGAGTAGATATGTTTGCATGTATACATATACATTCTGTATTTAAAATAAATAAATATGCATAATTAACTAAAAGTAATTGTATTCATTATTCCGGTGGCTTTGCACTGTTCTGTGAAATGTTAGATTAGGCTTTACCGCATCGGAAGTGAAAAACAACGAGGAGATGTTATTTGTGATGTCTTGAACTTATTTTTGTTGTTTCTTTTACAAACACTGGAAGGAAGATAAGTTATAAACATAATAATATCTTGAACAATGATATTTGGAGTTGAAAGTCATATTTCTTATTTATTATTTGATTTTAACTTGTTATTTTTGGGCACCAAAATCTGAAAAAATGTTACTTTTTCAAAAATACGTATATAGCAAAACCGCTATCTGCAGCGCGTCCATTGTGTTCGATCAAGTGTGGCAATTGCATAAACTAGTGCACCACCACCAATTTGAGCACTTGAGCCTTTTGTCAGACATTTCATATCATATGTGTGTCAAAAGTGTTTTGTTATGTGTATACAAATATTTTTGTTTATGTTATTAGTTATCGCCGAGAGCATTTTATAATTTATCAAAAAATAAATAACCATGGCATATCGATATTGTGAGTTCCTACGTCGAATGCATATGTTGGATAGACAGCCCAACTCAACGCGCAAAAAGAAGGTCTATAAGAAGCGATTTAATCCGCTAATTGAACTCACAGAAAAAGAATTCAGGAGCATATACAGATTCTCCAAGAGAAGCATGGAGAAGCTCATAGGTATTGTTCGAAGGGATCTGGAAGGAGACAGAAGAGGTGGACGCGTTCCTGTGGATCTGCAAGTAATGGCAGCCATGAGATACTGGGGCCATAATGAGGTAAGATTTAGAACTTTATCGATGCAAACTAATCCCACCAAGTGTGAATAGCAACCGAAAATGATCTTAAATAAATTTCCATGAAGGTCCAAGACGATGCCGCCGATACGCACGGCTTTAGCCAACCTACATTGAGTATTATTTGTACTCGTGTAGCCAAAGCGTTTGCTTCAAGAGCCAAACAAATAATAACAATGCCCAAATCAGCTTCAGCACAAAAAGCAATCATTGAAAAATTCAAAGCAATCAGTGGATTTCCGCAAGCGATAGGTGCAATTGGCTGCACCCATGTCCGAATAAAGAAGCAAGGAGGTGAAAATGCTCAGGTCTTTGTCAACCATAAAGGATACTATTCCATAAATGTGCAAGTAAAAAATGTTTTATTTAAATGCGAGTAGGTACCTATTTTCAGTTTTTTTCTAACTTTCAACTTTACTTGATCGTGAAGGTAGTTTGCGATCCAAACTTAAAAATAAAGGACATTGTTTGTCATCTGCGTGGTAGCACACACGCTTCTAGCATTTATAGCCAAAGTACTATAAAGGATCGCTTAGAAAGAGGAGAGTTCAGCGGAAGGCTTTTAGGAGACAGTGGATATACTTGTACGAACCATTTATTTACTCCTATTCAGAATCCTAATTCGGCTGATACGAACTATAATATTGCACACAGTGCCGCTCGTTCCACTGTTGAAAGAACTTTTAAAATGTTAAAGTCGAGATTCAGAATTTTGGTAACAGGAATGAGGGGATCACTTGACAAAATCAAAACAACTGTTGAAGCCCTATGTGTTCTACATAATTTGGCCATTGAATACAACGATATACTCGGTACAAACTGCAATTTTTTTTTCGTTTGACAATTATGTATTTATAAACGAAGTTCTTCTTCTTTTATTTTTGTTTATAGACGATGTCTATGACGAAATTGACGATGACAGCGACAACGAAATTTCATTAGCACCTGGTGAAAGTGGGCATTTATCCGATGGTGATGAAACTTCTCGCACAGCATTTATAGGCATCTACTTTACTTAGATTATTTATTTATCCTTTCACATTCAGCAACATTGTAAAAGGACATGTCTGGTTGGCAACAATTTTGGAAATAAACATAAAAATAAGAAACTATTTATCCCTTCGTTCTTACTTACCTATTTGGCTCTTTCAGATTCTTTTTAACTTTTTTTTGTATAAATTTTCTAGGGCTGATATTTTGCATAGAATTGTAGTATTTGTCCATGTTCAATCGTTCTATCAAAAACATATTTCATGTTTCTTTCCCATCTTAAGGTTGTGCTTCAGTCCGTTATGTAAATACGTCAGTTTCTTACTTGCCGTTAATTCGGTTTCCATTAGCTTTTAATTAACCAAATAAATTCATTCTTCTCGTACGTTCCTATGAAGGTAAGACCAATTCAGCGGTAGAATTTTTCTCCCGAATCCATAGTCGTCAGAGTACATACCTTTATAGGACCGGGATGATAAGCGCCCCACTTAAGCTGTTCCAGAGAGTTTAATTTTTGCGTTCTATGTCTAAGCTCTAAGACATAAAGTCATTCTTGATTTAAGTCAATGCTTAATTGTATTTATCGCTTCACCGTGTTCTTTTCGGATAGAAACCTACTCCTATTTATGAGCTTTCGACATTACATTTGTTTTCCAATAACATACATATACATACGTTCATTTCGTCGGCATATTCAAGTTTTAAGACCGACACCCTTTTAAAATCAAGGTCCTAGTATTGACACATACTTAAGTTCTACAACATGATTTTTTTCTTTTGTTTAATAAAAATTAGTTTAATTTCTGAACAAAAAAGATTTGTATTGCTTGTTGTAAAAATAAATAAATATTATTAAATTAATATCATTAACCTAACTTCTTTCGCAGTAGCTCCATTTCTAGCTTAAGATTTTCGAGTTCTTTTTGCCGACATTGTTTTTCCACTTTTAATATGGCCATTTTTTCCTCGTGTTCCTCTATCATATGTGTTTTTGTAAGCTCAAATAATTCCCTCTTTTGTGATGCCTCAGAGTCCTTTAAAATAAATCAAAGCTAACGGTTTATATTCATACAATCTCAATATTATAGATTTTCATGCTTACATGAATGATCTTCTTTTTCCTTTGGATTCTTCTTGTTGATGATCGCAAATATGAATGGTTGGTGCTTACATTTTCATGACTATGACAGCCGTTGTTTTCTGTAAAATAATCTTCAAGGGATACATTTTACTCAGAATTGCAAAGCATATGCGTTCAGTTTATCTGTACCTTCATTGTGGTCGGGCAAGTCATTATATGTGTCTATGGAAACGTTTTCGTCTTTGATCTGAGTCATTAATAAGAGAGTTTGTAATTTTATATAAACATTTCTGCTAAATACACTAAAAACGAACCTGCATTTGCATGGCTACGCCATAGCTGTCTAATACATTCGTATCCATTTTATACTCATTCGAAACAAGTTCGATTAGTTCTCGGTCCTCTTTTGATGGAGATTGAGGTGGCGGATCATCACAAGATTCTTTGAGGGCTTTTTGGTAAGCCGACTCTGCGGATTTGGCCTTCATCTTCATATTTCTCCATTGGAACTGAATTCTGGGTACATCCCGCTTTGTTTCACTGAGTGCATTGAACCTACAAAAAAATTCGGGTCTGGATTACAATTGTCTATTCCTTTGGACGCTATCTAACCATCTTAACTTACGCATCATTTATTTCTGACCAACACTCTCTTTTGAGGCGATTGTTTTCCGTATCCACACATTTGTTTTCAATGATATTGAGTCTCTCGGCACACAGTTCTCGCAGTAACCGCTATAATTAATTTAATATGAAGTTGTTTAGTGTATTTCATAAATGATTGCTAACTTTTTACTTCCATACTTTGTCATTTGCTGACCAATTTTCTGTTCTTTTCCGCTTATTCATGTTATTTATTATTTTCGATTCTAAGTTAGTGCCAAATTTAAAAATGTATGTCAACAAAAACTCGCAAAAGAAAACAAACTCTCGTTTTATCTGAGTGACAAGCACAGAGTGACATCCATTCCAGAGTGTATTAATTATGAATTAGTGCACCAATTATGTTCGTAGTAGATTTCCATAGTGATTGTAATGTCTTTTCCAGAGGTAAATTAAAAACAAAATAATTTTTAAAGATTTGTAATCTTCGAATACACAGATTCTGGAAAAATTTATTTTTTGTAATACATTTCTTAAAGAATTTGAATTTGAATTTTATAATGAATCTGAATTTTATAATGGACAACCTCATAAGATTGCTTATAAATGGTACAATAAATTATTCTCGTACGTTTACTTTCTTTGTTAACTTCTAAACGTGTGAAAGCAAACATTGGACTAAAGGTGTTTTACAAATGTTATTTGTCATAATATATCTATTGAAATATCATCATTTATATTTTTAACTTTACTATTGTACTGCTCACGGTCTTTTATGAACAAACGTTTTGCCTCATAGTTCAAAACTGAGTCTAAATTTGGAAATTCCAGAAATGATTGAAGACTGAATATTATTTGTTTTAGATTAAATGTTGGCCAAAAACTAGTTAGAGACGAACAAACAAATCCTTTGTAATCAACGTTTGGATGGAAAATTTTCGAAGTACAATGTACTACTATCGATTGGTTTAAATCATTCTTTGCAAATTCTATCATGAATTTGTACAACTTTCCTTCCCAAGGAGTATTTCTTGGTCCAGGTACTTCGCACTTCCATTTGAATAGATTTAAAGTACCATCACAATTCTTTAACGGATTAGCAGAGAATCCTTTTGGTGTATCTCGTAGCCATTGTTTGCGTTCTTCCATTAGACGATCAATAACAGGATTCATATCAACTTTCAGGGTCCACAAGGAATTTAAAATCTTCACGAATAATTTGAATACTTTTTATTTTAAACTGAATTAATAACGTTCAATCTACATACATACACATGTTCATATGTCTAATTTGATGAAATGAAATAATATCTATAAGCTACTTTATTCTTCTTTTCCTACTTATGCAAGAAAGTTGAAGGTGAGTGATTCGGTGGTTTGAATTCTTATCGCTACAAGCTTAGGAAAGGATAACGCATTTATAGCGTGTATCAGTTGAATTTCAATTTAAGCAACATTTTCAAGACTTAACCCTATGCTTGGCGTTGTGATAAATTTTGTGACTTCAACGAAACGAAATAATTTGCATGGTGACATGTGATATCCCGACAGCGATTGACCATTGAAATAAGTCCGTCTGCGTCTAGACTCTACCAAATTTGAATAGGATTGAATGCATTCATTATGTGTAATCTACTACTTTTTCACAGCGAACTGTCAAAATCGATGATGAAAACAAACGTGCAATTGTCAAAATCGGTGTTGGCGGCTAACTACTCTGTGTATTTTGCAAAATTTGTTCTATTTCTTAATTGTTTTAAAAATAAAAATTTGTTTCTCAAAGTTAAGATTACCCAAAGTCCAAAATGAAAGAAAAACAATCACCCGTCGATGGCCAGACAAAATTTAAAATACCCGTTGTGACAATATCTCAAATTAACGCAGATGTTATTTCACTCGTAAGTTCTAAACGTTTACTAAACAATTTTGGTTGTTTTTATTATTTTCGTATTCAAAATTCAAACTCTTTTTGTAAAGCTTGCGACAAAATACTGGTCAGCTGAAACCAAAGCCGACCATCTTCCTTTCGATCCCAATGTAATCGAAGAGATCTATGCAAAGGAAATCCAAGATTCCAAGCATTCAATTCGTCGTATTATGATGCTTGAGTTCAGCCAGTATCTGGAAAACTACCTTTGGCCAAATTATACGGCTGGAAAGGCAAGTCATGCCCATGTGATGTCAATTGTAGTTATGGTAAATGAAAAGTTTCGTGAGCGTGTGGAAGTCTGGCCTATATTCGAAAGAAAATCTGAAGCATTCTCGGCGTTCTTCCGTCAAGCTATAGAGTCATGTCTTCCGCAAAAAGGCAACAACATGAGTGCCTTTCAAATCCGAGAACAAACTGCCCTACTGATCTTTATCAATCACTGCTTTAACAGCATGGAGATCGAGTTGTGTCGTGAACAGGCGAAACGATTGGTTTCCTTATCCATGTGGACTTGTTTGCAACCAAGTAAGTCTGAATGAAAGAATTTTGAAAAATATGTAAATTGACATGTGATGTTTTTATGGTCCTTAGAACGGCGTGAACAAGAACTTCGAGACATTCCTGAATGGAAGAAGTTCTGGAAGAAGATCCAAAAGAAAGAGAAGACGGAAAAGAAGCCCGAGATCGAATGGGAACGTCGATTTCTTCAGGTATGGAATTCCAGTTGGATTACATTTTCATTTAAATGAGTTAATATTATTTTCACAGAATCTAATTGTGAACTTTCTTGATATTTTGGAGAAAATTCCAGCTGAGGGTGCGTTGAATAGCGATATCGTTCATTATTGTGAACGATTTCTTGAATTCATCATCGACCTCGAGGCACTTTTACCTACACGTAGATTCTTCAATACAGTTTTGGACGATTGCCACTTGTTAGTCAGATGTCAGATTTGCAATTTAATTAAACGAGAAGAAGGCAAATTGTTCGGGCAGGTAAGTTTTTTTTTGTTTTTATTTTAAAAAAAAATCAAAAGTGTTGTATATTATGATATTATGGAGCAGTTTATTAGCATAATTTTTGTAATCAAGGATTAGGTGCCAATTCAAGCAAAACTTGTTAAACACATTCTTTAGTATGGACCCCAAATTGTTACAATACGGAAGCATATTCACTAAGTCTTGATTGCAAATGACAAGCTATAAATTCTATTGCCGATGCTATTCTACTTATTTTCCAATCGTCTGAGAAGACAAATTTCCATACCTCAAACGAACTACACACATAAAATATGATTGAAAGTTGTTAAAGTAACTTGATAATTTTTCTGTATTTTCGTGTGTCAGAAGAATGAATATGAAAGTTTAAATTGAGAAAATACATAATTATATATTTTTTAAAATTATTGATAGAACAAAATTAGATATTTCAACACTCATCTCTTAATTCTTTATTTTTTACGTTCATGCGTTTACCCATAACTTCTCAAATATTCTTGTGTGCAGTGTATGTTACAATTGAAGGAAACGTAAATAATTGTATGCTTTTTTGAATTGGGAAATTAAAGTTGGTCTTTTAAAATGGGAATGAATTCTCAATTCCTTACCCTTGTTTAGTGATTCCTGCTTTATTTATAAGGGGTGATTCATCGTGCGGATTGATTAATAATGTAAAATAAAACACATACACATACAATTGAACTTAAATTTTTTATTATCGGTGAAAATAGCATTTACTTTTTGAAATTAAGTGCTCACAAAAATGATTTCTCTACAAGTCCATTGTTTAAAGCCATCTTGCTAAAACCACCAGAGATCGCAGAGACCATAGACTTGAATTTCAGTAAGCACATAGTCCGTTAACACGGCGCATACCGTTTTTTTTTAAAGAGATGTAATGGTAGCTCTTGTTACTATTCGGGTTGCTCATCAATTTAATTGAGCCAGAGACGGGATTTACACTGAAAAAATGAAACGATAAAACACCGGATTTTCATTGAGTTTTTTTTCCAGAGCTCATTCACTGAAAATATAACGCATATTCAAGTCGCCCGACTTTAAATATTCTTGCACAACTTGAATTTAATAAATCATATCGATGTGAATAGATTCATAAATTATTTAAAAAAAAGTATACATAAATAAAAATAAAAGCAACAAAATGTTCAGCATTGCAGTGAGAATCTAAAATACATAAGATTCCTCGAAAAATGTTCACTTTATTGGGTGGCTCTATATCTATGTATTTTATTTATTTGTTTTCTTTTTTGGTTATCTTACCAGCCCAATTGTTGAATAATTATATAACGCTTGTTAGTTGTCAGAACAGATTTGTTTCATTGTTGAATTTACTTGCAGTCCCATTTCTTGTCACATGATGCAAGTTTATATCCCAACTCTATTCAAATTAATGAAACTTCAGTCTAAAAAGAACTTTTCCTTAGTTTTGTTTGTGTCTCTTTTTTTTATTAAAAAATAATAAATAATTCCCTTAAGTACACTTCTGTGCTTCTTTATAACTACCTAGAAGTTTTTAAAAATAATTTTTGTTTATCATAATAGCCTTAAAATATAATCCTAATTTTTTCTTATTTTTACATCCATTAGATTCAAGTTCACTGCGCTCTAGTTGAGATTTTCGTTATTTTAGTGTTGTTATTGTTGTAGTTACTGATTTTAATATCAGTAATCGTTTCCATTCATATAGTTCATTTCGTCCCCCCAATCGTTTGAAGATGGTGGTTCGTTGTAGCAACATGATTTTTTCAACAAAAACGTTACATGTTTTTGTCTTAAAACGCAAATATATAATATGAGCGGAGCTTGAATAGCATTGACCAATATGTGTGCGTAAAGTAGTCCCTCATACTCCAACCAGGATAATATTAAAAATATCCACGATATAACCATCACAAGAAGCATCAATGAGTACATAACAAAGCTAGAAAAAAAAACATTGTTCAAGTTAAAAAAAAAAAAAAACAATCGAAACCTAAAAAAAAAATGTTTACTTTGCTTTGAGTTTATGTTGAATCCGCCCATAGACATTTCTCCGATTGATTAATTTCAATGTTGTTACATAGAAAAATATATCAATCAAAATTGTACATGCAATTGGAGAGAAAAACATTGCTATCCCCAGCCAACCGATTGTCTCTTGGTCTGCGATAACATTTTGTTTTTTATACGAATCGGCATCGAGGAAGAAATGTGAGAATATTGCTGTGGCTGCCATAGTTGCAGTTGTTCCCCAGGCGTATGCCGAGTAGTAGCAATATTTACGACCATCTGTTACTCGCAAAAATACATTTCTCGATCTGAAAGAAATATCATTTTTTTTTATTAATGGAAGCAAAGGCGCTTCATTTGAATAAATACCTGAAGGTCTTCCATATGTAGTAACCAAAGCTGTTTAGCCAGAAAAATGCTCCCAGTAGGCTCACATATAAAATTGTATCTAGAAAAAGGAAACCATCGTTTAGTTGAAAAAGATTTCAGTTTTGTTAATAAGGATGTGTTTGAGTTAAGTTAAGTTATTTATTTATAATATTCTCAATTCGAGGAAAGCCAGTGGTAAACCTTGTGAAAAATTCGCGTAGACAATAGTTTGTACAATTTTGAGTGAAAGTATTACACTTCACATTTTAATAATGAACATTTTGTATGCTCTTGAATTAAATCCAATCACATTGGGTCACGAATTGAGAAATTAAATTATAAATTGAAAAGGAATTTCAGAGTTATTTTGTTTGCAGAATTGACTTACCAACAATAATAAAACTTATATGACTGCTGAATTCGGTGAAAATCCTGACAAGATCAGCTGCTTGACTAACTAAAAGGCACATGGCAATTGTTGTTATTATATTTCCAACTAAATCTCTGTCCAAAAAGAAAATAAGGAATTCATTTAAAGATAAAAAATCGATTTTTTTTTAAACCTTACCTCAGAGTTGGTAAAATAAAATAAATAATCGCAACCAGTAGAAGCATTATAATCGAAATCCCATGAAAGATTGGATTTAGAATTTTCCTGAGTAAAAAATTTGTATCAGTCCATTTGATTTCTTTTTTAGCCAAACAAATATTTGCAAAAAGTATTGTGCGATGGTCGCCACTTGTGGAAATTGCCTTGAGAATGTAATAATTCTGTGTTAATGCAAATCAAAAAGGCAAACAGTTCTTTAATTCTACTCACCTTATCCAAGCAATACTGTCCTTGTCGATAGTCATGGAAAAGTGGTTTGCGTTCATTGTCATCTTCATCCTGATAATCTGCGTGCTCGTATTGATCTTCATTTGTATTTGTATAGTGTCGTAATTTGCCATCACTTAGAAGAACCAATTTGTCTGCACTCTGAAAAGATTTTTTTAATATTTTTTTGTAATAGATAGCAATAATAATGTGTTGCTTACTCCTGGATAGTGGTAGATTGGCCATATTTGCATTGATCCACATCCTGGAATGCCAATCACAAACTTATAATTTACTGCAATGTTGTGTTCGCCACTGTAACTTGTAAACATTGGTTGGAAGAATTCTAGAAGGAACAAAAATATAAGATCAGCTAGGTTTTTATAATTTAAAGTCAGATTTGTTAGGTGATATTTCTTTACGCTGGCGCTGCCTACAGTACTTTTAGCTTCTCCGATTTACACCCGTTTTCTTAATGTAATGTAAAAATTTAGCTCTTAAGAAAGTGTATGTAAAGCTTATATACATAATGTTGATTGGAAATTGTGTAGAATTGAATGCCTTTAAAATTCGCTCAAAGCTTCGTCGGTCGGAGGAACCGAACGTCTTGCAATTCTGGGTGTGTATTTCACAAATTTCAGTTTTTAATTTCGCCAAAAACACTGCGTTGTGTTTGGGTTTTTTTGACAATACAAGAAATTTGTCGATTCCATTTCTGATCTGATTGTCATCTATACAGTTTTAATGTCCATCAAAAAAAAAATAGTATTACTCAAATCATTACAGGTGCACCTAATAATGTCTTATTGAAAACACTTGAAAATTTTACCTAGGCAACATATTTTTGACAATTTTCAATCTTAAAATTTGTTCAATCAAATTCAATTCAAGTTCAATCACTACAAAGATGAAAATGACTATCAAAACTTTTGACTGTCAAAATTGTCACTTGTCTTTGTTTTGAAATTAACAACTTAAAAACTGGATATTAATTCAATGTTCCCTTTTAATACATTAAAGCTTGTTTATCTCAAGAGTAGCGGAAGCTCAAAGATATTTCTAGAGTTCAAGTCTTATATCTTTTGATAACAGAATCAAAAAGTTGAGTTTTTTTGGGAAAGTTTACTTCCAAACCCATTGTAAAAAAAAACTTTAAAATGTCAACCTTAAAAATGTGTCCATTTGTTTTGCACAATTTGACGACACACATAAAATCAACTCCATCTGTTTGTGTTCATTGATGATTGAACAGAAATCATAATATTTAGATGAAACAAAAAAAAAAACTCCAAATCAGCATCACAAAACTCCAGACAATACAAACATTTCACTCAAATCTCGTAAGCCTCCAAAATGCTGACACAAATACTCAAGTTGTAAACATTTTTCATTTGTTCATTACGATTATTATTTTTATTTGTTGCCCTAAATAATTTACGATTTGGCTTTGGTCTGGTTTCAGTTTAATTGATGCATACAATTTCTTTATTTTTTTTTTGTTATATTTGTTTAATCTATTTGCAGTGTAAATTTTGTGCGAGAATCCAGGCAGAGGCACGCATAGGGGTATTTCGCGAATATTTAAACACACATTATATATTCCTAAACATTTCTGAATTCTTTAATTTTGTGTTGTGTTGAAGCACTTTATTGTTTTAGAATGACTATTATATTATTAAAAAATTACAAATCAAGAGTACATTTAAATAATTTCAACGCAACTTTTCACATTTACTTATTTATTAACCGACCTCACGTGCAAATTCGGTATCCATAATAATGTTAAGGAAGTAGAGACTCCACACCTTAGCGATTAAGGCTATCAGGCGATGCAACACAAGATATTAATACATGCCAGAGAGACTGAAAAGGTTAAGGAAAACAGAAAGAACACTTGACAACAGCCCAAGCTGATGATTGATTTCGGTGGTTGTTTTGAACCGATGCTTTATCCGTTGCCGCCATGACTTCAAATTCAAATTTTGACTTAAAAAAACTGTCAATTAAATGTTAACATTTTGATTAACATTCATTTGAGAAATTAATTCCGCATTAATATACAATTTTACACTTTTTCAGATTGTAAAAATTAAATAAAAGAGCGAAGAATTGTCATGTCATAGAGCTTGTGTCGATCCCTAAGAGTACCTAAATTGAACGTTCGGTATCGACCGGCATAAAATTGTAGGTCCCTTCTTTCCCCGACTTTACTCGTACACAGAAATGGTTTAGATATTTATGTAAGTCACTAGGCCCTGGTGGTAAACGAGCTTGTAGCATGGCAAAAATTATAAATTGTGGAACCTTTAATTATTGTTTCAAGTACAAATTGGTGAAATACCCCAAAGTCGTCGCTTTGCATTCGTCAATTTGCTCGATCTATTATTAGACATATCCAATGGACATCATTACAACTCCGTCCTTCGTCGTCTCCACCGCCACCGAATGCATATGCTATACAATACATAACCGTTTATAATGTTACATTGTTTTATTTAAGTTGATTTAATTTGCACACCACACAAACATTCCATTAGCTGCCTGGTGGCATTTTTGCCCCCAGTTATCTATTTTATTTATATGTGGGTCCAATGGAATTAGCTTTCCTGCATTAATTTGCTCTGCAGGTGGACATTGCAATAAGTTCCATCTGATTCCCCGTCGTCGCGACGACGACGGACGTCCATTTATATAATATATTCTGTACCTTGTTTTATTTGTTGTCCCTGATTGAGAGCCGGTTGCAGGTTTTTTATTGACCACTGGCAGTTCAGTGAACTCCTTTCTTGTTCTACTCGTGTACAGTACGAGTATGACTTCAATCAGCAATCAAGGAGTAAAAAAAAAGAAGATTAAATTAGGTTTGCTTTTGCGTGATGATGTTGAAAGTTTCCTCAAATGGACATTTAATTAAAACTCGTTACACACAGGGAATACGGTGCATGAACTGCTTTGATGTACTCGTAGCCTTAAACGTCCTGGTGATTTATTTCGTTTTTTTTTTTTGTTTATCAACAAAACGATATCCTTTGCTTTTATTGTCCCTTATTTTGTCACATTAGAATCAGGGAAAATGTTGCAAACAAACGCGGATGTGAGACACAACACTGGCTTCATTAGGTGGATTGAATTTGTCGGTTTTAAAGGGAAATCTCATTTAATGATGATAAGGAATGAAAATAAAACAGCTCTAATCAATTGGACTTTCAAATGTTGTCTAAACTAAGTGAAACGGTTTAATTTGAGACTGGGTGTTTTGCTTTCCCATGTTGAGCTATTTTTCGTTATTTTCAAACAGAGGAGGAAACGATCAAATAAAGCCTTGTTTCAATGAAGAAACTTCAAAATAAGTGTCATCTGTGATGACTCTTTAACTACTTATAAGTCACAGAATTAATGTGCTTTTGCATTAAACTGACTTTCGTGACTCATTCTGACGTTTCCTTATTTTATTTCACTCCCACTTAATTGTTTAGGTGAGTTAATACTTCAAAGCGAATTGCAAACAAAATTTCAATGAGACATTAATAAATTTTGCACCTAGAAGTTTTTATGAAAAGAAATTTGTCAAAGATCGAATTAGCGATTCACTGAAATATAGATAACTGAGGACCCATTGAACTCATTTTAACGAATTTGGAAAAGTGACAATAAATGTGTTTCCTCTTTTTTATTTTTGTGCACTTTCTGATGTTTTTAAGAATCCAATATATTTGTCCATTATTTGGCCTGGGGTTTAATCTTAATCCTTCAAGTTCCAATTCTTAAGGCAAATTCAGAGTGTTTTTAAATTAACTTGAAATGTCATTGTGTTGGGCTCATTAGTTAGATATTTAAGTAATCTCTTTAGATGTAACGTTATTGAATATCGACAAATCCATTAAAAAAAAAAGAAAAGTTGTTATTGAAAAAAAAAAATAAGTGTATACTTAGAGTAGATAACAAGTTTATAATTTAGCAGACATTTTCTTGCTTAATCTTAATCTTATCTTTCTCACTCAACAACGCTTTGTGTGGTGTCCCAAAAATGTTGAGCTTTAGCCTCATCTTGCTGAGATTTTCTATAGATTTTAAATGAGACGTCACATCACTTAAATAATAACATTGCTGCTTTGAACCTAAATGAGACATGTGTATTAATTTTTCGTTGATCTTGAATAAATATGCTCCACAAAGTGATTCCGTCCATACAAATCGAATGTTAGATTTAAAAATAAAAATGTGTATTAGCTAGGACAGCTGGAACTTGAAGGACAAAGTTATAGAGAGGTTTATAACTGGAGTTCTAACTTCGATCGGTATCAGTCGTTTTAATTCTCAAAATAACAGAACTAAAATGTCTTTTCTCACGATTTGAAAAAACTTCAATTCAAAACGGTTTTATATAATTTTCAGTATTCGTGTTTTCCTATCTATACGAGTAGTGTTTAGTGTTTTGGGTGTTCTTTTTAGTCCAAAAAGTGTTTACAAAGATGATATAAAGCTCCTCACGGGGGGGGGGGGGGGTTTGAGAAGAGCTCAATGAAATAACTCAACCTATAGACGGCTCAATATGGGACATTGTTCTGCTTCTATGATTAAAGAAACACACAAAAAGACAACCTACGCTATTGCCACAGTTAAGGAAATTGAAACCAAATCGTTAAGAAAGTTCAAGGGCATACCAAACAATATACATACATATATCAGAAGTGCTTAAAGAATAGGAGTTTATTTATATCTTGGATGGGGAAATATGATTAAATTAATATTTTAATAATATGTATATATCCTATTTTATTTACTCGACCTTGTACAAAAAACAAACAAAAAAGAAGGTCATTTGTGTTATTTCTGTCGACTTTTTTCTATTTAATTGACACTTCTACCGACCTACATACATATAAAAAAATCCTATTCGTGTCCTGATAGGCTCTAATCTAACTTTATTGATTAATTACTTATAGACGACCTACATATATGTATATGTACCGACATTGTATATTATGTTCCTCATCAATGGCTACTCGTGATTTTGGACACAATATTTCATGTCATTTCCGCCGCCACGTCGCCGCGCCACCATAAAATCCTCCCACTCACGGCTAGTTTTTCACTCACTAAAATCATGTTTACCGATTATGCCTACCTACACTTGACTCAAGTCTGTAGGTCTCCTTCTCGAAATGTAACTGTGACACGCAAATTACCCGCTACTTCAAAGCTTCATTATGTACTTGGTAAATTTTGCCTATACTTCTTGTGTTTTTCCACTTTTCTAGAAGACAGTCATCCCACCTCAACACTTCTGAGTACCAACACCAACCTTTGACAATAATTATGAATACGCCGCCGTAGGAACATAATCAAATCAAATCCCATGCTCACCTGTTTCATTGACCTGAGTGCATACAGTATCCAAATGCACCTCGAACTTCTCACAACATTTATTCACGTACACCAGGTTAACATCATCACGATCCAACTTCTGCTGTTGTTGTTGTTGCTGTTGCTGCTGCTGTGACAGTGTCTCACCTTTGATTTCACTCAAACGAGACAAACTCACCAGCGCCATTACTAAAATCACTCCAAAACCTGTCGGCCATCTATGACGTAGCATAAATGGCTGTTTAATGCGTTGAGTCATCATTATTTTGTTAAATTATACAAATTTTGCGCGCACCATATACTCATCTATTTGTATATAGATAAAACAACGCACACAAACAATCACACACCGCACACAGTAACACACTGGACGCTGCTGCTGTTACGATTCAGGTGTAATAATAAAAATTATTTCAATTTGAATTCCAATCATAACATTACACTTGTGGGAAGGGGCAAGTATTTTTTGTTTTGTTGTTGTTTTTTTTTTTCTGTTTAAAATAATTGCATTTGTATCTCTTGGAATATGGAAGATGATCGCTCGAATCGGCCGCAGAAAAATAAATATAAATATAAAACAACCAAAAACAGCACAAGACCTTACATTACAAGCGATTTAATTTATTAACTGCGAATTGCGAATCGAGGAGAGTTGGTTTTATGTTTTCTACGCGAGTATTCCGCTGGCTTCTCGTTTGGCCGACCACAGAAAATGAAAACGAACAAACAAAAAATAAAATAAAAAATAAATAAATCTTCAAAAACGAACTGAGAATGTAATTTGAATTCTTCTTCTTCTTCTCCCCCTTTTGACGAGGGCCTCTTTGTGTCTTTCGGATCTTGGGGCTCCACTGATGGAGATGGTTCAGTCATTCATCCAAACAATAAACTGAATTGGACACTTCCTTGTTTAAATTTTATATCCCTTCCTTTTTGCTCTTGTTTAAATTCAATAAATTTCGAAATCCTCATCAATTTATCACAAAAAGCCTCGCAATCGCAAGTATGATGATTTGTAATTAAGTCACTATCATTTTCCTCCGGTTTCTGAAGCCCTTAGTATGGCGCGACTAATGAAACCGCAAAAACCAAACGAACGAACGAAAAAAAAAAACTAACGACGAGAGCCCAACCGTCAGAACTCAGAACCGACCACAACAACACCGCCACGCTCTTACTTGAAGCACGTTTTAAATGCTATTGACAAGAGGAGAGTTGGAATTTTCGTTTCATACCGCAGCAGTTGGTGGCTGCTAGAAGGAGGCTAGCTAGCGGAGTAGATACATCAGCCAGCAGCAACAGCAACAGCACCAGCAGTCACAGTCGAAGCTCAGAGATACACAGCGACAACGGCAGCACATAATGGCAGTTTGTGTTGTGTGGATTTTTGAAGTACAACGAAAAACGTGAACGCATATTGGATGTCGTTTACCGACAACCGACTTCCAACGTTCCAGCAACTGTCATCATCTGTGGTCTCTGTCTCTGTCGGTGAGTCTCTGTAAACCGGCAAGCGGCAAGTTAAGTGGAGAAAATCGTTGTTGGTGTTGTTGTCTTATTGTTCAATGGAGAGTTAGATGATGGCGATGGCAAGGGCATTTCTCTTAGTTTATGCTGCATGACAATTTAATGTTCTTTTGCTTAGCCATAGAATGGAATATAGGAAATGAGGAATTTCAATTGGCAGTCTTCTCTTTAAGTGGTTAAAGTTTTTTTTTTTTGTATTGTTGTTTAGCCATTGAGTTGGTGTATCAAGCTGATATCCGGTAATGTAGAATTGATTTGACTTGTTAAGTTGCCTGTACACTGTACAGTGGGGATGAAAAATTTTCGACAGAAACGCAACAGCCATGTGAAATTGAAGTGTTAAGAATCGGGTGCAAAAACACACACCTAACTATCCAGTAGCAACCATTGATTCAATTTGAAGGCAGCGAAAAATTAAGAACTTGGCGGAATTTGAGGTCTGTAATTATTAACATGCCGTCATCGTGAAAACTGCAAGAACGGAGTGGGAAATCTGAATCCGATTACCAATCCCGTTAACAAACTCGAGACCACCTTATGCCACCAAGAAGAGAAGGTTATAAGTTGTCTGAGACAAAATAAGGTCGATGGCATATCAGGCGAGTTGTTTTAAAATGGCGGATTGTCAGCCAGAAAATTGTATAGCTTCGAATGTTTCTATCGATATGGATCTCGTAAATTGAAGGAAGTGTATACAAAAACCCTTATCTTAAATCCCATACCAGCGTTTATGGTAAACAACGTATGTATACCCACTGTACATAGATTAATGAGTTAGATTGCCCAATTCTGCTATTTCTGCATTTATATTAAATTTGTCTTTAAAAAACTTGGTCCGCAGTCGATCGGAAAATTAGGTTTGAAGTAGGTACACAGCATCCAAAACATTTCCATTTTTTTCATTGCTCACTTTAAGGCTTCTACTTAATCCGGGACTTGAATTATTATACATCTTCTTAGAACATCGAAGTGACCGAATCACAGCTAAATGTCCTTGGAGATATGTACTTGTCCGACCAATGTTTGTATTAATGTTTCCCTACACTCGATCGGTACTATGTAGTTTTTCAATTCCCTGTCGCAAGTTGTTGCTTAAATAGAATTATTAGCACTCGCAGTCATCATCAATAGCAAGCAAAAGTTAGTCATCAAAAATTATAGTTTGGTAGCTTCGAGATGTCTGAATGACACAACCAAATATTTGATGAAAACAAAAATCGAAAAGCTGAACGGAGACTTATTGAATAAAGTGTAGTTATTCTGTAATGTCTGCTATCTCAGTCTACACTGAGTGACATTTTTAGTTAATAATTGTTTGTGATTTGGTACGAGTGACGTGTGATATGGATATCTCAAACTCAGATCGATTAATTGACGTTTACTACTGTCATAAAACACTTTGCATTTATTTTTAAACTATGGACTAAATAATATATACACATTGGCGGAAAAGCTTGGTTTGATTGTTAATTTCACAAATTTTCTTCAAAAAATAAATCTACCCTGAAGAATACCAAAACTTATAAGTAAAAATATTGTTCTTGCGTGTTGTGTTAATTAACATAAAGGGTCCTTAAAGTCTCCCTTGAGGAATAGCAGAGTCTTAAAGTTATAATAAAGTTTGACAAACAATAATAATACAATTACTTTTGCACACCACTATAATCATCATCATAATCACAACATAATGCAATGTCATTCAATTAATAAAGGTATACTGGATTCTTTTCCGCTTCAAGAGACGCATGCATAAATTAGCCCTAGGTATATTATGTATGTGCATACATATGTAGGTGAAGTGGAAAAAATACCTATGCATGCAACCCTCAATTGAACATTGTTCTCCTTCTTCATTTACAGGAATAACCATTCCGTGTCGTCGTCGTCGTCGTTGTTATTGTAGTCTTATGTATGTCATTTATTTACTTTGTGAGCAAGGAAGTGCCATTGAGTGATATCCGTTTGGGACTACCAACAAAACCACCAGGCAACTGACTTTCTCCTGTCCTGAACCTTTATTTATCTACAAAAGAGTATTGTGCACCTTCTGAGTTCGGTTGCCTTTGCCTAACAAAGTTTTATGTTTCTATTGTGTCGTCATGGAATCGTTTTTAATGTTTGTTGGTATTTTTCCTTTCTTGTCCTAATTTTGAAACCCTATTTATGTATGTACATATTTATATACCGTAAAATTTGTGGTAAATATGTACCAACAAATATCTTCTCTTCACCCAGGTAAGGCACCCTTAATGTGTTTTACTGAGGTAAATAATACACAGGTTAGGTACCTAACCTAGAAATTACAAACCAACTGCTGGGTTGGGTGCGTGCTACAAATTACATACATCTGTCCTACCTATATATTTTAAGTATTTATAGCATAGATGTATTTTTCTGTAATGATATTTAAAAAAAACACCAGGATTCCACAAGACTACATTATCTTTTGATTTTGATTCGCATCGCAGACATTATAAAAGGGAATTCACCATTCCACCAGGCGGAAGGCACCAGGCACAGGCATTTAAGCTGGTGGGTATATGACCGGTTTATGTTTCTTTTTTTGTGATGACACTTTACTCGTAAGCTGGGGAAATGATGGCTTGCCATAAGATTCTTCTTCAACGTCTGCCATTCCTGTTAAAGGAAGTCGTCTGTGCCCGAAAAGGGGATCCACAGTATGCATTGTTGCCACTCCAGTAAAATACTGAACTTTTGAGTAGAATTTTTTTTTAATAATACCTAGTTCCCCAGGAAAGTCTGTTTTTGGTGAAATTGTCATTCTTTTCGAGTTCTACAATTGGCGTTTCAAAATATTTTTTGCACCTAATAGCTTCGTAAGCAGCTTCGCAAGTAGCTTCAATTTATTTTATATTTTGTAAATTCATATTCAATTCAACTTTAGAACAATAAAGGTTGGAGCAATGTGCTCCAAGAAAAAATATTTTTTAAAAAAATTAAATAGGACTTATAGTTTATCAAAGGGTTTCTAAATATAATCTGGTCAGAACTTCTAAAAAATTAGGAATTTTTTTACTATATTAAATTTTCCAGATTTTGTTATTTTTATATATGTACTGCGGAAAAGACCGATCGGTTTTTTTAAAGAAGTCAAAAGTCAAAATACGGTTTAATTTGAAAACATTTGCTGTCAAATTTCATGAAAAGAAAGCTTCA
Organism: Scaeva pyrastri; assembly: GCA_905146935.1. Classification (NCBI taxonomy): domain Eukaryota; kingdom Metazoa; phylum Arthropoda; class Insecta; order Diptera; family Syrphidae; genus Scaeva; species Scaeva pyrastri. Next base: position 38,068,386 of record LR989927.1, on the reverse strand, counting down.
ACTTCGATTCAATCAAAATATGTACTCTGGAAATGTGAATTTTTGCACTGAAAAATATTTTTTTTTAATTTGGTCCCCCAGAAAAGATACATTTTTTTAATTTAGAAACAAATATTCAAACAAAACACGAAACCAAGGCCGTTACCGAGAGGGAAGGCTGACATTCTCGATTTTGGCCAAGACGAACAAATGTGTCTTGGGTCTCGTCTCGTGGTCAACCTTAAACCAGAAGTTATGAAAAACAATCAACCATGCAGTTCACTTGAGATAGTTTTAAAAGTAGATGAAATAAAAGGGAGAGATCGAAATCTCGAAAACATTGTGCCAAGTTTAACATTGTTTGTTAAAAATAAAACATTTTTAAATTCGAGACGATCAAGAATGAAACATCAAAGTTATTGCAAAATGAGAGAAAAAATTGACATATTTTTTGTAATTAACTGGCACCCGATATGTTAAGACTACCCTTATGTGCCAGCGTAAGGAGAATAAGGGTAGGAAAGAATATTTCGGTGCAGTGGAAACTGTAGGGAATATAAAAAAAAAACACTGCCTAAAACTGGGCTGGAATTCACAGCCCCTAGATTACTACTAAAAAAATTGCCACCCGCAAATGCATATATTCTAATTTTTTAACATTTTGCAAAAGCCCTTCATCTTCTAATTCCATTCCATTGTTTGCATATTGCAATTAAAATTTTTCTCAAATTAGAAAAACAACGAAAATACCGTTCTTCACTTTACAAACAAACTGACGGTAAATGTTTGAGATTTTAAAAATATATGACAGTTGAAAAATGTAACATAAACCCAAATGCTGCCTTTATGTATCCCGTTCCATTTAATCACTCCAAGACAAATGAAATTTTTTTTAGTTTCCCAAACCCAAATACTTTAAAAAAGCTAATTAAAAATTTTAAACCTACCTTAATTTTAAACCTTGTCTAACTTTCATTGCAGCTTCTGGAGATGTTGAAGTTCTACACTCGTTTTGAAATTAACGATGTTACCGGTGACCCGCTGACCGATCACGACATGACTCAAATTCACTACAAAAAAATCACATCCCTCCAACGAGCAGCGTTTGCCAAATTTCCAGACTTAAAAATATTTGCGTTATCGAATGTGGCATCGGTCGATACACGTGAAGCCCTCGAAAAGCACTTTGGAGCTTTGAATGCAAATAACTTGAAAGAAATCGCTTCATTTTTGAATCTGGTTCCAGAAGAACTTACTGAACCATTTGAATGGCATCGTTTGGATGAAGGATTCCTCAAAGAATTGTTGATATCTCGCCATGAAAGACATTCCTCGCAATTGGAAGCATTGAACGAAATGCCTCTTTATCCCACTGAAAATATTATCTGGGATGAGAATATCGTTCCGACTGAGTACTATTCGGGTGATGGATGTCTTGCTTTGCCGAAATTAAATCTGCAATTCCTGACGCTACACGATTACCTCCTAAGGAATTTTAATCTCTTTCGATTGGAATCAACCTATGAGATTCGACAAGACATTGAAGATGCTGTCAGCAGGATGTTGCCATGGCAATCGGAAGATGGCGATGTCGTATTTGGTGGATGGGCAAGAATGGCTCTGCCAATTCATTCATTTGCAGTGGTTGAAGTGGCAAAACCTCATATTGGAGAGAAGAAACCGTCTCGAGTAAGAGCTGACATCTCGGTGACTTTGAGTGTCCGTAGGGAAATCAAAGATGAGTGGGAGAACCTGCGGAAGCACGATGTTTGCTTTTTGATCACTGTGAAGCCAACACAGCCTTATGGTGAGTTTGAATAGTTTTTTGTATGTATGAATGTTAATTAAAATTCCGTTTTTATTTCAGGAACTAAGTACAATTCACGAGAACCGTTCATCCCACAAGTTGGCCTGGTAGCAGTTCGTGGCTGTGAAATTGAAGGAATGCTGGATGCAAATGGACGAGTCATTGAAGATGGCCCAGATCCAAGGCCAACACTGAATGGAGAACAGAGAACCTTCCGTGTGTGGTTAGACTCAAATCAATACCGTTTGGATATGGATGCCTTACAAGATGTAAAACTATTTTAAAAACATTTCTATAGCCTTTTGTTCTATAGGTTTTTTATTTTCTTAGGGAGCTGATGATGTTTATGAAAGTTTCAACATCATCATGCGTCGCAAGCCTAAAGAAAATAACTTTAAGGCTGTTTTGGAAACCATTCGACATTTAATGAACACAGAATGTGTAGTTCCGCCTTGGTTGCATGACATATTGCTGGGATATGGAGATCCTAGCGCGGCACATTACTCACAAATGTCAAATCAAGAGAAATCTTTAGACTTCAACGATACCTTCATTGATATCGACCATCTGCGTTCTAGTTTTCCCTCCTATGAAATTATTTGCCCTGAAGATAACCCCGAACTCTTGAAGCCTCCATTCCGGCTTACATTTGGCGATGTTCCAAATAAAAACGACGACAACGAGGAAGAGAATCAAAATGATGGCTCAGAGCTTACGAAAACCATTATAGTCAAGCCCTATGTTTTCGAATGCCGAGGTCCATACAAAGCTAATGCTCCAAAAAAGTAAGTGGAATTAATCTTTGGTGATATCCTCTTAATTTTTTGATTTTTTTTAGAAACACCGTGCGATTTACACCTACCCAAGTCGAGGCGATTCGAGCAGGAATGCAACCTGGCTTAACTCTTGTCGTCGGTCCACCCGGTACCGGTAAAACAGATGTCGCCGTTCAAATAATTTCAAACCTCTACCACAACCATCCAAATCAGCGTACACTAATTGTGACTCATTCCAACCAGGCTTTGAATCAACTGTTTGAAAAAATCATGGCCTTGGACATCGATGAAAGACATTTGCTACGTCTGGGTCACGGTGAAGAGGCTCTAGAGACCGAAAAAGATTTCAGTCGTTACGGAAGAGTCAACTACGTATTAGCCAAGCGGTTAGATTTACTAGGTCAAGTTCAAAAGCTTCAAGAGTCAATCAATGTCCCCGGCGACAATGCTTACACTTGTGAAACAGCTGGTTATTTCTACCTCTACAATGTGATGGCGCGATGGGAGAAATTCCTGAATATAGCAACCGAGGCAAGTGTTAAAGACGAGGGCACATGGAAGGCTGTTTTCGAGCAACAATTTCCATTTGCAAAATTTTTCGACGACACCCCACAACCCCTCTTCAAAGGTGATACATTCAAGGAGTACCTATCCATTGCAGAAAGTTGTTTTCGGTATATCTCGAGAATATTCACCGAACTCGAAGAATTCCGAGCCTTTGAATTGCTTCGTAGTGGTTTGGATAGGTCAAAGTATTTACTAGTTAAAGAAGCTAAAATTATAGCCATGACATGTACGCACGCTGCATTGAAACGCAAAGAATTGGTAAACCTTGGTTTTAAGTATGACAACATCCTAATGGAAGAGTCGGCACAAATTCTTGAAATTGAAACATTTATTCCATTGTTGCTGCAAAATCCTATGGATGGCTTCAATCGCTTGAAACGTTGGATTATGATTGGGGACCATCATCAATTGCCTCCCGTTATTAAAAATATGGCCTTCCAGAAATACTCCAACATGGAGCAGAGTTTGTTCACTCGTCTTGTGCGCCTGGGTGTACCGACTGTCGATCTTGATGGCCAAGGTCGTGCTAGATCGGGTATTTGTTCGTTGTACAAGTGGCGCTATAAAAAATTGGATGATCTTGAGCATATCTTCCTTAGAGACGAATATAAGAAGGCAAATGCGGGCTTCGTTCATGATTATCAGTTGATAAATGTTGAAGATTTCAATGGAGTCGGCGAATCTGAACCAAATCCATTTTTCTATCAGGTAAGCTTTAGTTTATATGTATGTTTTTAGAACAAGTTTGGTAACCCGTTTTATAGAATCTAGCAGAAGCGGAATATATTGTGGCCGTTTTTATGTACATGCGACTCCTGGGCTATCCAGCTGAGAAAATATCAATTCTTACAACTTACAATGGCCAAAAGCATCTGATTCGTGATGTTATAAATCTACGGTGCGGCAAAAACCCACTCATTGGATGGCCACATAAAATAACTACCGTTGACAAGTATCAGGGTCAACAAAATGATTATATTTTAATATCGTTGGTTCGAACAAAAGCCGTTGGTCATTTGAGAGACGTTCGTCGTTTGGTAGTGGCGATGAGTCGTGCTCGTTTGGGTCTCTATGTTTTCGGAAGAGTGTCATTGTTTAAGAATTGCTTTGAATTGCGTCCAACTTTTGAATTGGTATGAATTTTAAAAACGTCCTCAAATAATATAATTGTTTGATATTTTTTCTCTAATTAGCTTACAAATCATCCTCAAACATTGCAAATTCTTCCCGATGAAACTTTTCCAGCAACACGTGAAAGTGGGGATGCAATCAATGAGTCCATCCTGAAAAACATCAATTCAATGTCTGAAATGGCCGAATATGTCTACAATCTGTACATGAGCAAAGTAGAGACGCTCAAAGAGCAAATGTCTGAAGTTGAACAAATCTATAATGATCTACCTCAAGAGTCCGAACCAATGGAACAGGAACCTCCAGAAAATGACGACGATGAGGGTGAAATTATACATAAGATTATTGAACCCGTACCAGTGGAAAAGAAGAAAGTAAAACCAGCAGCCACAAAGGAGCCGGAAAAATTCAAACAAACTCCTATAGTGAATGAAATTGATGAACCAGAACATTAATACAAAAAAAGGTTGCCTTAGAAAACAGTTTTTTTTTATTATTTAATGTATTATTTCCTTGGTGCTGTTATTCCCTCTAATTGTGCTTTTAATTGAGCATTTGTCTTTTTCAAGAAAGCAACCTCTTCAGCATATTTCTTTTCTTCAGAAGCACGAAGTTCTGCATTACGTCGTTCACTTTGCTCCGATTTAATCTTCATATCGGTTATGATCTCTTCGAGAGCCTCTTTGTCTATTTCGAGTTGTTTAACTTTCTCTCGGAGTCGTTCTTTTTCTTCATGGGCCTGCAAAGCTTTTCGCATGCCAAAAGCTACAGAACTACAATACAATGTTTCATATGCCTCCATTGACATGGCGATTTCATCACGAATACGAAGAAGCAACAGCCCTCGTTCTGAGCAGTTGATAGTCACCTCACGGATAAGTTCGTCTGGAAATAATTTAAAATTGTTTTAGGGACGCATGAATTTAAGTTCTTATTGATTACCAAAGCACTGTGAATAGAGTTCTCGGCGAATGGGACATATTCCTGTTTCTCGGGCTTGAGTTTGCTGAAGTCTGGTATCTAACATCTCCTGAAGATTAATTACATCCTGACGAGTAGCTGGGGTACTGGAAACCTACGTTAAATAAATGCGCAACGTCTTTGTTAATTTTTTTTGACAGTAAAAATATAATTTTTGATGATGATAGTCTTGTATGTTAAATAGCAATTGAAAATGGGTGTAACAGTTTTCAAAAGTTAACATGGGATTTTGGCTGCAGATTTAATGCAACAATTTAATTTTGACTGCCACTTAAAATTAAATAATTAAATATAATAGAATTATCAATTCATTAAAATTGCACACGATTCGCCTTTATACAATATTCTTCGCTATTTGAACACTTCATTTCCAACACCTACCTCGACTTTTCACTTACCGTTTGTGTCCACAATTGTCCATCCTCTTCCCAACAACGAGGTGGTAAAATAGAATTTAAAATCTCTTCAGTTTCACGCTTAGTATCAAATACAACTGCTGCCGTTTGTGGTCTTGGTATTTCCTTAACGAAAAATGTATTTATTATGTACATACATATATGTATACGTATGTAAGTATTTGCAGTATTTAACTTACGGAATCTCCAGCTCCCCTTTTCTCTGGATGTTTAATAACCAATACTGGATTATCATAACGTACAAGGGTTTGAAAAGCTTCTACGTTTTTTTCGCCCATTTAAATGTGTTGTTTTTAAATTTAATTTGATTAATTTAAAAAAATATATATATTTTATAATAGTTGATGGCTTCTAGTATCTGGCATACATTTCAAATAAAAAGGTAAACAAACTACGTTAATTTGCTTAGTAACAAACAGTTAAAAAACGAGTCTCCTCGGATACGTTGATAGATCATTAATAAACAGCTCTAATCACTAAATGAACAGGCATGAGAAATTATATTGTTTCAGTGAAGCAAGAACTCGTAGATTTTTTCAAATATCAATCTTTTTTCAAAGATTTTAATAAATTTGGGTTGAAAATGAATAGGTACATATGTATGAACAATCGTTTTTAAAAAAGAAACATTTCAATCAGCGCTTAGGTGTCGAAATTTATTATATATATGTAATTAAATTATATTAATTCTAGAACATGCATCTGGTAAGGTCTGTATTCTATAAGTTCTTTATCGAAAAAAAAGTCATCCGCTTTAATGTCCACGTAATAAGTAGGTAGTCAAATATAAAATTGGTGAACCCAACTCAATTCCTGAACAATCAAACTAATTTTTATTGAGCTGTTAAGGCAAGGGGAAGGTAAGGTACAGATTTGTATTATAATTTTTTTTTTAATAATTTACATACATACATAAAATATATAAAGAAGGAGTATAAAAGCATATCTAGTACCTCGAAAGAAGGTAATAATATAATACATTTTTCCATCTACATATAAATTGATATAATCTTATACTGCCAGTCAGCCTACCTACGTTTTCTTTAACTCGGAACACAGCGCAGTAAAGTGAAGGAACAGAGCGCACTCACACAATAATCAAGCATGAGATTAGCTGAAACAAGGCAAATACAAATTAGAGGTACATACTTCACACATTATTAGTGTGTAAAGTAAAATAAAATAAAACAGAGCACCTTCTTCTCCAGCATGGTCGCCTGGTGGCTGAAGAAGCATTTTGTCGGAATGACTTGTCATTGTGTTAAAAAAAAAATCCAGTACCCCTACCAATCAATTTTAAATTCTCTTCATATGCCAGGCGCTCATACTGAAAAGTCAGGTTACATATAAGTTTTATTATCCATCTCCTATTTTGCCTCCAAAGGCAATCGCTATGTATTCGCAAACCCATACAAGCTAATCATGAAAAATCAAAAACATATTAGAAGCAAAAAGAAGAGACGGGATCTTTTTGCCAGAATGTATGCATCTCGCTTTGTCCTTCGCACGTTTTGAATATTCAAGAGTGTTAGTGTCGATAAGAAATTGTAACAGGAAAAGATTTAGTAGAACCTGTGCCTGCATTATCGGTGCAATCGGCTGGTTATATGAATATGAATACAAAAATTGAATACGATCGATGTAGTGTCCACAAGTGACAAGTCAAACCTCCCTGATATCAATGGTGGTGACGATGACGGTATGGAAAATTTCACATGCAGCGGATCAGTTAAAAATGGCGTTAAGCCAGAGAAATAAACACTGCACCAAGTTCATTTTCATTCCTTCCGAGGCAACAAACCAGTAACTATCATAACTATCAATCAGCAAATAACTACCAGCAACAGGATCAACGACCTGGCCAATTCAGTGCAACAACAGCGAAGGCATTTTTAGTGAACGAAAACATTTACTTAGAAAGTGCGCCCTACTTAATTGATTGTATTTAGTTTTAGACCTAATTCACACGAATACCTATTCCTTTTGTAGAAATTATTTCATTTTATTAAAAAAAAGTATTTCGTGTTCGATTCATGCAAAAGAAAAAAATTGAGATTTTAATTTCAACAATAAGCTCTTTTGCTGCTCCAATTTAGTCCACGGACAAAAAGCGTATGAACCTCAAATTAAATGCTGAACTGCTTAAAAACTGCTACCCATACAATAGATGCTCTTTACTGTAATAAATATAAAATCAGAGCAAATAAATCTTTCTTTTTTTAATTTATTTACCTATATGGAAAACAAAATAAAACAAGTAAAACTCAGGCTCATTTTTGTCAATTATTTGCAGATGAATGAATGTTTGTGATTTAAAATATCGATAACGATTAACGATGTGTCAAGACTTTTTCCATCACTATGACTAGGTATAGGAGTACAGTAAATGGGCGGAGCTTAACTCTGTCAAAGTAGCTATCGAATTGAATAAAATGCAAGAAAGTATATGTGTGTGATCAACGCACACATATGTACTTATGTTTATGAAAAGTATAGCATGTAAGTAAAAGCAAAACAGTACACCTATCGCTAAAACATGATCGCCTGGTCGATTATATAAAATTTGGTTTGAAACTATGAATTCCGCCGGTGGTGGCTAAAAAAATAATTGTCTCATGTTACAATAATTGTGCGTTCACTTTCACATACACAAAGAATAGAAATAGAATGAAAGACAGGTTTATTTTGCTTGCAGAACAAATTAGGATATTCAAAGAATAAAAATAAAATGGCTTGGAATAAAATAAAAAAATAAAGAGATGAAAAAGACGAAGTGTGTAGTGGATGAAGTTCGATACGAAATTTTAAATGTTCTTTCTTCCTTCGCGTGGACAAATTTCATACAAAAATCTTATTATTTACCAGGCTATCAGAAAAGTTAGGCAGGTTTTCCGTAAGAGTAGCTCGGTCTTTCTTCCATTATTTTTTTTTGCTGGTTTTGGATTTGTTTTGTTGAGCGAGCAGTCTAGCTCTAGGTAGTTAGAGGAGTGTAGAATGATTAACACCAAAAACATGTGTTTTGTTCGTAAATTGATTAGAAGAAGATAGAAATAGAAACCTGAATGACTCTATTATTCTTCTCTTTCTCAGTTTTATAATAAATAAAAAAAATCAATAAATTGAAAACAATGTTTTTTTCATAAAATTCGTTAGAATTTTTTAATTTATACATTTATTTAATTAAGGAACATTATACAAAAACATTAAAATTATTATTTAAAAAATAAATCAAAGCACTTTATTTACAATACACTATCTACTCGAGCAATCATTGCTGAGCAAAAACTTTTATTTCGTTCTTTGTGCGATTAACACTCCGTAACACTTGATTAAGGACTAATTCTTTTTTCCTTTTTTTTAATATATTTTTTTTTTCCTCACATATGTATATGAATAGAGATGATCATTCTTGTTTCATATTCTACATTTTTGCAGTAAAATAAAAAATAATTATGCAAAATGGTGAATCCAAAATTTATTATGATAAAATATCCGAGACTATGTACTATGTATTTGTAAAAATTCGACCTTAATCAAGTGATACATTGAGTTTTTGTTGATGACGTTTTTCACCGTTTTTATCCAAGACTTGTCCAAGAACATTGAGGAACAATAATAGAAAATGGAATTCAACGAAAAAATATCGAGAAAATTACATTTAATTTATATAACATGTATAACCAGCCTATAAAATCACTTAAAAACTTTTTTTCGATCTTTCCAACATGAATGAACTTAATCTGTAAGCAAAAGAAAAGGATTTAGAAAGTTTTCGAATAAAATCATTAGTATGCTGGTTTTATGTGCCTAGATTCATCACGGTATTCCATAAATGCATCGCATAACTACATACATTATGTACATTAATGCTTATAAAAAAAACCTCGCTTCAACGAAACCTAATGTAATAATGTAATAATGTTTTTATGTTAAATTGTCTATTTGTAGGAAACTTGTTTATAAGATTAATTTTATTAATTCTTAACTTTCCGTTTTTAATATCAAATCTTTCTATCTATTGAACTTTTTTATTTTATAACAAAAACTCATGAATTTTATAAAATATGAATATTTCGAAGTGTGAGAGATTCAAAAAGTAAAAATGGTCTTATAAACATCTGTAGAAAAACTTAAACTGAAAAAAATATATAATTATTATTACACACATAAATTTATTATTATTGCTATAATTTTTAATAACTAATATTTACTAAATTCATGAAATTTGTTTCTTATACATACCCTTAAAATCAATCAAATTAACTTTTTGACCGACTAGGTACGTATTGAGCTTTCAATTCGAATGATTTGTACGAGTACATCTATATTTAAAGTCTTATTCATGAACCTGTAGGCTTTAAGGCATATTCAGCTGAAGTTTATTTAATTATTAGTTACAAAATATTTAATATTTAGAAAAAAAATTGAGTAAAGTGCTCTTTAACTAGAAAAATCATATTGTAAGAAATTTAAGGCTTAGGCATTCTTTAAGCCCGAAATAAAACCATCGCGGTCTTATTTATGAAACTTTTTTTTCTAAATATGTATTTCCTAAATTTGAAATCCATTTTACCGTTTTTCTAACTAATTAAGTATTTTACTAAAGATGAACTTCAGCTGAGCATTCTTTTTAAAAACCAACCAAATATAGTGTATTTTGTAAATTTTCACAGGAATCTAAATTCAGCCAATGATCTAATGAACACGGTTACTTTTGCCTTTCGATATAAAATTTACTATCAATAAAACTACCTAAGAGATTAAGTACAATCGTTTGTAAAGGCATATTTTGTGTTATCGATTACCGTGAACACTTCGAAAGAATTTTAAATATACTGAAATAAATCGAAAGATCCAAAAATGTTTTAAGTGATTTTCAGACTCGCCTCACATACATATATACATACATACATACATAATAAGTTAACAAATTATTTACACCATCATCACTTACAACGATAAGTTTAATTATTGTTATGTTGGGTTTCCATGAATTATTTTGTTTTTGTTAACACCAAAGGATTAAATACGTCACACAGCCTTCATTTTTTAAAAGACGTCCTCGAAAATATTCTGGGCTTAACATTTTAAATTACAACTAAAAAACACAAACTAAAATTTTTAATTATTGGAAATCGGGGAAAACAGCTTTCAAAAGGAGGTAAATTAAAATCTGTCTCTTGTGTCAAAAATTCAAAGATCTCATTGCCAATCGTGCTGTTCTTGCTGCAGCCTTTCAGTATGGTCCGTATCGTCGAAACTAACATTCTTGTTATCTCATCCACCTCTATAAACCGTTACACTTCCCTCACTGCACTTGGAGTCTTGGCTTCTGAGTTGATTTCTGTACTCATCGAGTTCTTGCATGCGATAGGTGCCAAGATTTACTTGAATCATCAAGGTTTCCATGATTCGTTCGTTCTTTAGTGATTTAGATGGCAGCACGACAGTTAATAGTTCACTTGGGGAAATACGACAGAGATTCAAGTCCCTTGTGAGTCTCTCCATAATGCACTCGAATTCGAATTGGGTGTCTTTGTTCGGTAGCATTTTCATTTTGTCCACCTTGCTTTGGGCCCAAGCTAGCATGGCTTCAAATTTACGAATTTCTGGTGTCTGTAGGTCGCGACACATGATCATCTGTACCATCGATTCGGAGAGGTTTAAAAAATCAGACTGCCTGAACAGGGCGTGTGCTTTGTTTTCGACAAATGTTAGGATCATATTGACTAATTCGGAGGCCGAAGTATAGCGCCAGTAGTAGTTTTCTAATGAGATGAGCATGGGACACACAACTTCGATTCGCAGAAATTGTTTGCAGTGATGAAAGCAGGCTTGAAGCAGTTCTGGGAGATCGTAATGTTCAGCCGCGCAAAGGAGACCTGTGGACAATATATTATCAGTTAAAAATAGACATCATAGAAATTATATAAAAACAAAAAAACATACCTGGTATTGAAACACATGTAAGTGGACACGTCCCCGTATGCAAGTAATCCAACAGGACTCTAAACGTTTCTGGGTCAAATTCAATTATACTAAATTCTGTCTGAGCTAGCTTTGCTCGGTCAACTTTCTGAGCATCTGCACAAACTGATAGCCTTGGAACGGCGAGTTGATTGTTGCCAGGTTTATCTTTCCCGTCTTTGTCTTTACTTTCTCGATCTGTAATTTTGCGTCATTTGAGGAAGAAATAAGCAACAAATTAAAAATTAACTTTGATTTCTTACTTGAACAATCCTGTGACGATATCCACTTCTTTTTATCCTCAGGATTCAGTTGGGTATTTTTATTCCTTATCGATCGACCCCAGCCAGCAGTGATTGTTCCAAGGCGGGAGAATGCTCGTTTAACCATCGGCGATGAGGGCACACTCTTAGGCCGAGCAGACTCAATATCGGGAACAGTAAGGTAATTGTTACTTTTCGGCTTCTGATTTTGTGGGGAAACTAATGATGGAGCCGGTCGAGCAAAGATTTCAGCAACAGGAATTTGTGGTGATCCAAAACCAGTTTGTATTCCGTACAGCATTTCCTAGGAACGAAATGTTTAATTGAAAAAATAAATGCTTCCGCAGGATCTGTCAAAGTGTCAAACTAACCTGAAAAACCCGACTTCGCACTCCAAGTATCGCCCGAACTCCAATAAAGCGAGCCTTCTGCTTAGACTGGCCAACAAGAAAGACAACATCGAAGAGATGAGCATTTTGCAAACATAACGGTTCTTCATTGAGAAAAACACGAGTAAAGTCTTTAGCAAGTTGATCATAGTCTTCAAATTGGTCACGCACCGAGTCAAGTAGTGGTGATGAAGGTCGCATGTGGCCTTTAATTAAATATAATAATAGTTTTAAAATGGTTCAAGTATAATGATTTTTAAAGCACGTTGGGCGTTAGAATGTCAGAATGTCACTGGGTTCTTTACCCGAAAATTGATTAGACCATTTTTTGCTGTGTAAAGGATATTTTTCTGAGATACTTCTCACCGTAAAACTGCATGGAGCGTTTGAAACGATTTTTGCTCAATGACTCGAAACACAAAATCAGTTTTCATAAAATGTTTATACAAGTCAAAAGAACATAAACAAATGCCCATATCAAAATGTGGAGAAGAGGAATATGCTTGTTCTTATCAAATATCAGTGGCGTAGTAGTAGTAGGTCTCAATCAATAGAATCTTGAGCGTTACGTTAAAAATAAAAGGGACTCACAATTGTATACCGATTCCGAACGGTTTATTTGAGATGCCCTTTTTAATGACAAGAGTGACTTTTTTAGTTTTGGCTGAAGAAAGAATCTAGGTTATTTCGCTGTCAAGAAAACAAGACTTAAGACTGGTTAAGCCAATCGAATAAACATAATTGACAATTTTTATATAAAAATAAAGATGTCATCTAAAGTATGAATGCCCCTAACCATCTTTCCCTGTCAAATTGTCTAATAATAGAATTTTGTTTTTCCATTGCCCAAGTATATTGTCAAATAGCTAACTGGCTGATATAATAAATAAAATTAATGAACAGATTTATTCTTACCAATAGGTCGCCATGAACCTCTTCGGTAGGGTTTAGGTATTTGACCAGTTTCCGCATGATTTGAAAGGTTCATAACTAAATCTTCTAACATCTGTGAACGGGTCCTCTCTTGCATGCGGGCGAATTTAGGAGCTGAATACGAGGCACGTTCACCGTTGACGATTTTTGTCAATAACCACTCCCTATGAATTGAATATATTATGTCAAATATTTTGAAGTGTAAATTTTAATTGGAACTTACCGAAACATGGGTCCTTTCTCAAAAACAGATTGTTCCCACAAATAAGGCTTATAGGCACCAACTTCATCTCTTGTTACTACAGAGACTTCGTACCTGGTGGGCTTGTGTTTAATCCTTGCAGATACTCGAACCTGTGGGAATGAGAAATTTGTTAAATATCAAATTGGAGAGTTATTGTGATGAAGATTTCCCTCAAAATTTTTAACAGAAAAAGATTTATTTTTTAATTTTAAATACTGGATGTTAAAAGGAAACACCTAAAGACTTTCCTTGATGTTGGAAAACAAAAAATTAGAGAGAAATCTTATAGGAAAAATTTAAGTACAAAAATCATTTAAGATTACCAAAATAAATGTATGTAGAAAATGACTTTTTATGCAAGCAGGACTAAAACGTGTATTGTCAGCTTCCAAGAATACAACACAAACAATATCGTTACCGATATGTCGTTTACGTTGTAGTTTTTGTGGATCATGTTTTTCATATGGCAGTAATGTTGAGACATGGAACATGATCTCAATATTGCGCCAATTTGTGTAAACTGAATAAAGTCCTGAAAAATTAAAATATGTAATTAAAAAATTCATTAAAAAAACACACATACACATTTTGTTTGTCTTAACTCACCTGTCAAATCATGGACAGTATCAAGGCCACCTTTGTACTTATCGAAACCGCGAAGTCTACACCTATCACCTAATAGCTGTAGAAATTCTTCAAATAACGATGAATTTTCATTATTGTCTAATATCTGCTCTTCAGTATATTGATCTTCTTTAACAAAGATTACACCGACTTTAAGTTCAGATTTAATAAAAACCTTAAAGAGAAAGAAAAGAGAGATAGAATTAATGTTAAAATTAATAAAAAAAAGAACCATTACAAAAAAATAATTATAATTTCATTTTTACCAATTAATAATAATAATAAAAATTAAATTTAACTAAATTCATAGTCCAAATACCGACCATTGAATCCCTGAGCTAATGACGCTAGGTTGGATCACCCAAACGTTTAACTTTCTTAAATACAAATAATTTTTTTTGATTATGCAAATTTACATTTACTATGTACATATGTTTTAATTTGAGAATATTTTGAAGCCTGGGTAAATGTAATTCAATCAATTTATTTATTCATTGATTTTGGACTAAATTTCTCCTGTCTTTCAAAAACTTTGTGTTGCTTTGTTACAATTTGAAAATAATGGATGGTACACTAGGGCGTATATGTACTTTTCTTAGTTAGAAAAAAAATGTTTATATAATCAAACTTGAATTATTTTTCAAACGATAACAGTACCTTTTGAGACAGTTTGAAACAATAGTTCAACCTACAGTTGAATCGATATAGTAATCGCTTTATAAAAATAAAATAAAATGAGGAAATCTTCTCGAAAACTGTCAAAAATAACTGAGCTGAGTCTCTTTTAATCCTCAGTCCTTTTTGTAGACTGACAAATTTTTGAGGACAGGTCTTTGTCCCGAAAATAGCGGGAAGGCATCAGTAATTCAGGGCATAGGAACATAAATTAATCTGTACTTTAGCTTTTGCATACAAATACGTCTTTATTGTAAAATAAACCAAATTAAATTAAAAATTAATCTTTAAAAACTTAACTTCAAAGAATTCTAAAATGTAATAACTAAATTATAAGAAAAGTACTTACTTGATCTAATTTTAAAAGTTCTTCTGGAGTATCTGGTAACTGCCCTAAAGTTAAAGGCGGATTTAAATTTACTTCTTTACCTAATGATCTAACTACTTCTTCACGGTTATATCTGAAATGAAAGTTTAGAACAAAGTCCGTAATTATGGAAATTAGATGCATTTTCCAATTAAAATATTCATTTATATAAATTTATACTCCCAGTTCCACAGTTTAAACTTCACTTGAAGTATTTATTTGAATTTACAGTTTCGTTTAAGATTTGAACTTGGTTTATTTCACAGTTCCGCAAATAAAACCACTTCCAACAATCACTTTTCAATTTAACATTTGACAGAATTTGGTTTATGAAGAAAATAGTAGTTTACAAAGTCGCGGAATATTGTTTTTTTTTTCAGAAAATATTATTAATTTAAAATGAATTGCGCTTTAATAGTTACTTTTACCAGTAAATCGATATCTACTGATAAAACATTTTAAATATGACAAACAATTAAATAAAGCTGTAAAAAAATTGGTTATTTTTCTTTATTTCTTAACCTCAGAGAAGGAAAGAAAAGGAAGACAAGAAAAGTTAGTTGAAAACTTCATAAAAAGTGACGTTCTGGACACTCTACGTCAAGTTAAACTAAAACCATGACTGCCGCGCCGTTTAAGGTTTAACTGAACTTAAATTTAAATATTCACCGTGAAACTGGGGGTAAGATAGTGTCAAATAAAAGAACAAATCTATAATTACCTATCAGCAAAAACACATGAAGCCGGTATCAGTCCATGGACAGTATAGGAACCAGCTCTTACTAATATCCGAAACTGGTCACGCCCATTTAATGTCTCTTGTTTAATAGATAATATCACTGGACCAAGATCCTCATCGCTTGTAAAATAATTCCAATGTTCTGTTCCAAAGAAGTACTTCTCATAGGTCTCTTGTTCAACTGATATTAACTCGAATACTCCTTGCTGATCCCATTGCTCTTCAATTGTTGTCTTTTTCCTAGGACTTAAACATTCGTATAAAGTTGTTCAAAAATATGTTAATTTAATATAAAATGGGACCTTTCGTGTCTACATACATATAAATTTACCACTATCATTCGTTTTTTGGAGTTAAAATTTGTTTGCCCCTCTTAGACTCAATATTTATTAAGTAAAGTCAATGTTATGCTGAGGTAGCTCATCAAATTTTAAGTGTGCGTTAAGCTTTTTTAATTATTATTTAATTATTAAAAATCTAACACAGAATAATTAGGTGAGTACAGCCCACCAACTGTCATTTTGACAGAAAACAATCTTTTAAGAAAAAGTCTCAGATTTGTGAAATAGTTTTTATAAATGTTTGCGAGATCTGGCAGAGTTCACATACCTTGGCGTCGCTTCGGAATCTTCATCGTCTTCATATAAGTCACTGCATTCACGTTCCAAATAAGCATCTGAAGAACTGCCAACCCGAATATCTTCATGCTCTGAGTCACTTTCGTCCCACAAAGAATTCTGATTTGGCAATGATATCTTTTGTCTGGAACATTCAATCCAATAACCAGGAGTTGGCATAAGATTGTGAGGATATTCTTCGCAAAATTCATCTGCAAATAAAAGGAACTCATAGTAAACATTAAAAATTGATTATGTATTTAAAAAATAATGTTAACTTTTTAATTTAATTCAATTATTTAAAGTATAGAGGTTTGTTTTTGTAATTTTATAATGTTTAATTTCATTTTAGAAATGCTAGTTTTGATTAAGAAAGATTTGATAGAATTTTGATTTAAAAGCAAACAGATGACACATGAGAAATGAAAACAACTTAGATTTGACATCGGGATTGGAAGTTTCACAAACGCTACAATAAACAGTATTCGTAAAAAGTTATGGTGGCTTCTGAGAGTTTTTATAGACTACCAAATGAGATCGCTTAACTTTCTTTGTGGAGGCAATCAAATAGGAAGTTTCAGATTTCCTTTTAAAACCGTGTTTTTTAGCGACGAATGGAACACCTTTGTTTTTTTTTTTTTATTTTTATAATGCTGTGTTCACATTTAACTCTTTTGAGGTGAATTTTTTGACATTTAGTTACTGCATCTCTTTCTCCCTCATTTATAAAATAAGACTTCACAAGAGATTAATATGAACATAGTCATATGGTTCTGTGTCACTATTTCACCAACAATGTCAAATGGATAACTAGCAGCTCAAAATTGTTTTTTTTTTAAGTTGATGGGTTGTTCTCAGTGATGACGTTCTTTAAAGTGACAACAAAAACAGATCAATTTTGTAAGGAATATGGTTGATGAATGTTGCAGGATCGTCCCTCACTGTAAGATATAACACCAAGCTGTTTTAAAAATACGCCTGTTGTGATTCTTACAGTTAGGGACAAAAGCAAGCAAAGGGAATGGAACAAAAAATGACACCCAATATGAGATGATTTCCTTCTTTCCAATATCTGCATTTCTTTTAATTTCTAACACTGATTTATCAATTCACAGCCTTTATTCTTTTGATGAGTGAGGAGACACAAAAATATGAGCCACATAGAACGAAGAGAAAATTTGGAGGGATTCGCATTGAAATAAAATGTCAAGTCAAAATTTCTATTAACAAGGCGGAGTTGCTATCCGAGCTTGGCCTTTTTTTACAAGGTTCCCACGCAACTTTAGAATACGGTAAGTCAGTATGTTGAGTTTGATACAACCAAATTTCTAAAGTTAGTTTTGAAAACAAAATTTCTAGAAATCATAGTTTTTAGGGTTAGACGTTAACTTCAAATGCAGTTAACAGAAATGTCTATGGAAATAAAACTTTTGTAATACAATTTAATCTTTTCGTCAAATACTACTTGTATTTTTCTCACAAGTATTAGTTTTTCATCATCTCTTAAGTCTAAGAATGATCTGACACTTCTAAGCTTGTCTTATGAGTGTTCTTGTCCTAATATTTGCTTCGAGATAGATCTATGAAACCATCCTCCTTCACGGAGAAATAGAGAAGGTCAATTCGAAGGAATTATAGGATTATTTTAAAAACTAGAACCTATTTCAAAACCAGCTACTTTTAACTTTTACGATTATTTCTAAGAACAAACATTATGATTATTTGACGAAAACTTCAACATAATTTAAACATCATACCTGAACATGCCTGCGGTGGCAGTGGAAATATTAATGTTGTTGAGCTCTTGCGCCTGGCAACGGCACATCCAAGTGATTGTGGTTTGAAGCTTCTTAGCTGTTGCATAAAATCTGAGCACTCCATTAGGGCAACGTCTGCAAAATGCAAGTCGCAGAGAATATGGTTCTGTAAAAAAAAAAAATTAAAAAGAATGTTATTTAAAATAGCAGCGATCCAAGTTTGTATTTTTTATTTTGTTTATGAAATTTGATCCCAGAGCCTAATTTTTTTTTTAATATGTATAAGAAAAATTAATTATAAATATGTACATTGTTAAATAGTTCATTGGTAGAGGAAATTATTTATATATCAATTTTTGACTTACCTTGAACCTTCTTGCTCGTTTCTGGTTGGGACCGGTCAAATTCAAACCGCATGAGTTGCATCTGAGACATTCCTCGTGATAATGGTTATTATCATAAAGCGGGGATGGTTCTGGAAGTATAATATAAAATTACAAAATTAACATTAAGCTAAGGAATGCAAGGAAGTACATAAGTATAGGTAAATAAAATATTTCACCTAAATAAATTGTTTTGGTATAGAATATTGAGAAAGTTTATGTTGGCTTTAATTGGTTTGGCTTAGGATGTTACCAGGAGATTTTTATTTGTATCATATTTGCATGTGGTATTTATTGAAGGCTAGAGCTAGCCTATATCTAAAGGGGTTTGGAAAGGAAAAGAGTTAAGGTAGTAATAACTTTTTATTTTGCTTCATAAACAACACTTCGCAAATACACCTTCTTTGTGACGAAGCTCGACCGTTAAATAAGTATGTATATGTTCAAGTTAATAGTTTTCTTAATTAATTTAAAATCTGAATGTAATTTGAATTTCTTTGTTAAGCACATGTTTAAAAGTGGAAAATAATAACTGTCCACTGTACAGAAATCTCTTAGAGAGAATAAAATCACTGCACAGCTCGTTCGCATACCACAAAAATATCAAATTATACAAAAATTAAGAATTAAAGTGAATAAAATGTTACCGCCTTAAATAGCCTCAGTGCTGAGTGCTGAGTAGTATGTAATGTAATGTAATGTAAATGGTTTGGAATAATTTAGACCAAACTATTTGACAGTTGATGGTAATTTTTTTTTAATATTTTTGAAATTTTGATTTAAGTTTTTTGTATTTGTAAAATTTATTAATCATTCATTAATTCTCACTCATATTTTTACAAGTCATCAATTAATTATTATAATACAAATGAACGAGTGACTTAAGCTGTCGATTTCGGAAAATAGCACAAAGTTATAATTTATTTAAAAATTAATTTCCTGTACAATTTTTTGTTCGTTATTTTTTCTAAGAATAAGAGAACATAAATAGAAACGGATTAACCGTTCCTAAGTTATAAGTAGCGTAACTAATTCAACTTTTTTTGAAAGTGGAATATCGTGCTTATTTTGAGATTCGAACGAAACGTTAGTTCGAATGATTATGTAGATCTATTCGTTCGAATGAATTTTGTTTATTTTGACATTCGAATGACAGAAAATGAACCTAAGTGAACTTTATGTAGGAGATCAGCTTTTTGAAATAATTTGACATTTCTATTTGATTTAATGTGACTATACACTGTTTTTTTCGAAGAATCTTATTTTCAATTAAAATTTTTTGTTTAAATTTTCATCTCCACTTTATTACGTTTAATGTTGTATAATACATATATTCGACACATAAGGTCAAACATTTTAATTGAAAAGTAGAAAATCAAGAATCGGTTTAATTTTGAATAAGAAATGGCAATAGTTTTATTTATGAGATCTGAAGGCGAAGAGATAGTCCTTAGAAGAAGGATAACGGATGCATTAAATCCCTTCGAGTTTGAATATTTAAAGTAAGTATACCTAAAATATTCTTGTAAAATAAAATTTGAAATGCAAAACTCAAATTGACTTTATTTTTAAGATTTTTATTAAACAAGCACTTAAATACGTCTTGGATGAGCTTTCCACCGAAGTACAAGGGGGAACATCTTTGTCTATTCCGCCCATCATAATGCTGGCAACAACTTTGCGATTTTTTGCAGAAGGGGGCTAACAATTTGGAGTTGGTAAAGATGCAACAATTAAGCTGTCGCAATCACCTGTATCAATACAATGCATCGATACAATGTCTGCTGTGTCTCATTGTCATTCAGGAGGTATAGTACTGATCAAACCCCTGTCATGAACCCTACGCAACCCTGACCGGAAAATGCAATCCATAGGCCTACTCGTCTTTTGTCTGTCCCTAAACATGGGAAACCTGCTCGAAGGACAATACTTATGTCCTCAGACCTTCGAAGTCCGTTGGTGTTCCCTAGCGGCACATGGGGCCTCAAATCGAAGGACAATAAGTGTCTGATAATTCAAATCAAAATGCACAAAATAGTGCATTCTTTTAATTTAATTCTCTCATAAAAATTGTTTATTTGTTTTTCTGTTCTCCAGGAAAAATTTGAACGATACAAAAATGACATTTAATTCAAATCATTCAAAAGTCAAAGTTTAATTAGTTTTAGAAAATAAATGAACTCTAGATTGGTTCGGTGAACTTTCGAATAGATCGAGTCTCAAAATAAATGTGTATATAAAAGAGAGTCTTGTGAAATTGTGCTTTATTCGGCTTTTAACTCAAGAACGCCTGAACAAATTTCGATGATTTGCTTTGTGCTCGTTTGGACTCGTTTCCGAACAAAGAAAAACCAAAAAATGCCGAAAAATAACTTCAAACAGAATTATTATTTCATTTGTGTGACAATTGATTTATTGGCAATTTTTCACATATTAAAAACGAAAATGTTTTCAAATACTGATTGCCAGCAGATGGCGTTGTGTACACAAACTTTTGACAGCTGATTCATTTGGACAATCTTTCCAACGCTTACTATTGTACTCTGCAGACATGCGTTATGATTTATCAGCATCTATTTCAAGATACATACATATAAAATTTTTATAAGCTTTCAACAGTTATTGTAATTAAATTTATTAACTTTCCATAGGTAGTTATTGTTTTATACATTGTTTTTTTTTTTTTTACTGCAGATTTGTTCGAATTTATATGATATGTTAGTTAAATATAAACTTCTGAAAAAACAGATCTGACATTCATTTAAGTATTGTCATAAATAATGTACAGTATTCTCAGATTAAAAGTCTATACCTACTTTCATGTCAAGTACTTTCATTCTTCAAATGAATTAATTTAGGTTCCAAAGAATTTTAAGAGACTTTACGAATTGAATTCCTTTTCAATTTTATATGTTCTTCAATATTCAATTACTTAAGTACTTTTAATTTCTTTTGAGAAATAAAAAAAGAAACAAGAAATAAATAAGTACAATACTGGGTACTGGTACAAATTCCAATAAATTATCTGCTTTTAAAACGGTGTTTTTCATTTTGAAACAAACTCTATTAATTTCTCAAAATACCACATTTCTTAACTAATATTAATTCCACACATTTTTGAAACAGATGAAGTTATGTTCCTTTCCTTAAAACCCAAATTAGGAAGAAGGTTAATTTGGTCCAAAATTTTGGAATATTGATCATATTGCTGTTAATAATTATTGAAATCAAATTTATTTTTGTTATTTAAATGGGAGGTACAAATAACGTATAATGAAAAATTAGTACATACATAAATACATATATCGTTGCTTTTTTCATGTATAGGTACATATATTTCTCTTTAATGAAGGTTTTTAGAATAGCTTTTCCTTCAATCATATCGTCTTTTAATTTTGTGTTACCGTTATTTTTTTAAATCCGAAAAATTGCAAGCAATTATTTTATGTCTCCAATATCACAAGAATGGAAAAGGATATCAATTCCAGAATAGTTAAATACTATACGTATACTACTACGCTTTAAGAATTCTCCTTGAAAACAATAGCAATCTCGACTCCGACAACGTCTTCAAGAGCCGCTGCTGGTAGGACATCAAAGGATTTAAATGAGATATCCTGTCAAAAAAGTACACGAAGCATCTAACTCATATTTTATACACAGTACGAGTACATACATAAGTTCCTTACTCATCAAAATTCAAAAAAAAAAAAAACTAACAAATCAAAAGCAACAGTCGCAATTTGTCAGGAACGTTTTTGATAGAAAATGAATGACACAACACACAACTGTAATCTAAGTGTCTAATAAACATCATTTAAGGCGTTTACATTCAATCATCGGAGAGACAAATCATCTCAAATACTTGTATGCGGTGCGGTGACATCACTTGAAAGAGGTGGGCTCATCTCATACGTTCCAAGACACACTCAATTGCACCGCACAAACCTCCAAACACACGTACATACATATCTAATTGTAAATGTCATAATCAAGTTCGTAGTACGAGTATCTGACAGATTTTATCTCACAAAGCTACGAGTATCTACATACATACATATACGTATAATGTAAACAGATATGTATTCGGATAACAAAACCATTAAATATACATACACACATAGGTTTTGTATATAACGAGTCGTAGTGTATCTACAAACAAACATAAGTCTTAATCATTATTAATACCGACCTAAAAAAAAAATGTTCAAGGGATAATGGTTCGGTTATGACGGGGCTACGGGAATGATCCTTTCTTCCTTTTTCATTAATTCCAATTTACCTAGCATTTAATAAATTTCCTCTGTGCTCCATTTTTCCGAATTTTTGATAGTTCGAGTGCGAGTGCGAGTGCGAGTACGAGTACATACCGCAGATGAAAAAGAAGTATTTCAACAAATACGAGTACGAGTACGAATAGAAATACTCGTACTCGCATTGTTTGAAAATATAGAAGCAAAAATTGATTCGTTGGATTACTTTATTTTACTCACGTTGTCGGTGTATAGATTATTTAGGGGCAGGTGTATTAATATTAATCGAGTCGAGTCGAGTCGAGTAGAGTCGACCAAAGTTATCCTTTCAAATCAATTGTTGCACAGTCCTGGAATGATGGCATCCCGATCGGGGGAGTTGGGACTTGGGGCACTCGCATATACACACATTTACTATGTACAATTTGTATGAAGACGACTTTCCTCGACTCCGCTCTCTTTTGGTCGCGTCACGTCGTCGTCGGTCGCTGTCGTCGTCGTTTTTGTCGTAGCTAGAAAACGCTCCTTTTACAATTTTTATTTGTCAGCTTGTCTATGGGGCAGGTTATTATTAGCACACATCAATAATTTATTGTTAAAAATGGAAAAAAGGAGCGATCTACGCAATTAAATAAAACACCACTTTGCACTTTATTATTTTTGATTGGTTTTCGTGACCGTTACAAATCAAATGAGAATTTGGGAATGGACAAAGGACATGGCACTCCATTGAGTGCACCACTACTGCCAAATATCTACAAGGGCACTAAAAGCAAACTGTTGAATATGTCAAAAAAGCGAGCGAGGCTGTTCGGAGAGAGCACCACCACAACCCCCCTCCCCAGGATGTTTTCGAGGATAATGTGGCGTATACTTATTGTAAAAAAAAGAAAAGGATTATTTGAAGAAGGAGAATTCAAAGATAAAGGGACAAAACAACAGAAGTGAAAACTGAAAACTATAAACTATAAACCAAAAGGAAAAATAAGCAACAAATAGGACGAAACAGAAAAAAGTAACACGGACAAAATAAACGAAAAAAGCTTTTCCGCTTTTTTTCCTCAATTTTTTTTTTTCTGTTTCACAAGAATGTGGTAGTTTGAAACTTCTTGTTTACAAGAGCAATTTTTGTAGTTACGTAGGCACAAAAGGATTCACTTTTATAAAATATTCAGGAATTTCCAGATACAAATTTTCTGTTGGAGTCGCAGTCCAGATAGCAAACACACATTAAAAATAAGAAAAAAAAAAAACGCACTATGGAACAAGGATACAACTATGGATTTATGTATTTACTAACTTTATTTACACGGAGGCTCTTTTTTCACTTCATACTCCCGATATTGAAGGATTTCGTTGGACAAATGCCTTGGTGTTGTCTCACTATAGATTTTGATGACGTACTCGTTTGTATGAGGAATCACTGTGGAATTGCTTCTGAGTTGGAATTTTTGAGTGATACGGATTAAAATTCGCGTTGGACTAAAAATCGGTTATGCATGTGGATCCATCTCTATGAGGGAAAAGAGTTTACAAGGACCTTTTCTTTGTGATTGGATTCTTGAAAATGTTTAAAGAATGAAAATGAAAAGAGAACTTTTGGCTCTAAACTTGTGGTGATATGTTTTCACGTTGAAAATAATAATTGTTTATTGGTGAGCTTTTCTTCTTTTCATCATCCTGCTTCTGGTAAGGATATTTGGGTGTTTGAGTGTGTTGTGGTTGACACCTGCGCATGGTGGCCAAGAATTGGTAATAAAGTTTAGAGAGGATTCACGACTCTCGACGAGTACGGTACGTGTGAGTGCGTTTGTTAGTGTGTGTTTTTTGTATTCCTAGATAAAAGATAGGATATGAAATTGCATGCGTGTTGTTAATGGTAATAGTTGGGCCAATTCAGTTGGAAAATGTGTAACTTAGAGGAAATTTGCAGTTACATATTTTGAATCGGTATAAAGTAAGTTTGAAACTTGTACACAAGTAATCAGTTCAGAAATCTTTGTTTCTTGATGCAGAAAGTTGTTTAAAAGAGATTTTAATTTTATATATGTAGATACTCGTATAACATATTTATATGGATTATTTTTATAATATGTTCAGCAAGGCATTTATACACCTTGCAGATTTAACTTTTAAGTTTCAAAGAAGGCTATTTGTTTTCCTTAACGGTAGGTTTTGTCATTGATTTGATTGAACTAGTGTGACTCTTTCATTTGATAATAAATCAGATACAATGAAATAGTTATTATTGTATTTAAAACTTTTTTGTTCTTATTTAAAAAAAAGCGTTAAATTCATGTTGAATTTTTTAATCATATTTCGAATATTTTTACATTTATTAAAGGCCTTATTTGTTGACTCAGCATTGAGACAACACCACTTAGTATTAGCCTTTCAATTTAGTGGTGAGATTTTGGTCATTCGGGGTGTTAAGTTTTCTCGTTAAACAAATCATCAATATTCAATAGTAGATAAATATTGCATATTGATTTCTTAAAAAGCATATATATATATATGTATATATTTTTTTTTTTAAGCAGAAGTAATTTTTTTTTAATTTAACGACAAATCCGCTTTGCAAGTGTATATATTTTAATATGAGAAAAGCTGTGCACTTTAAATGGATGAGGTCAACAAAATACGCGCTTATAAAGTACAGAGCAAAAACACCTCATGATGGACTTAAGCTATCAGATGAGACAGTTCAAATCAGATTGACAGAAGACCATTCTGCTTAACGCGTTTACCCATTACCATTTAATTAGTAAAGCTATTTATTTTTATAAGAAAGTCCTGTTAATGAATAAATCAATCAAAATTGGTATAGGAAATACTTTATTCAAAATTGACTCAAAAGCATAATAAAAAAACATTTTATTTTCCCATTCCGATATGCCAATAAAACCCAAATAAAAAAAAAAGAATACCCTCTTCTGAGCAACGAATTCAGTAAAATGTCACAACTATTTTTATTTACTATGAAGTTAAGCTTGACAAAGACAATAAAACTAACTAGTACTTAACCCAGTATGAAAGTTTGCTCTAAAGTTGTGTTGTGTCAACTAGGTTTGATAAATCGAGTCAAACCGAATTTAGCCAGGTATCGATTTTATTTTTTCTCAAATAGAACTCAAAATGCTATATTGACAGTCAAATTCCATTCTTACTGTTATTAATGGATTGAAAGACTTTAAAATTAAAAATTCATCAGGTAATTTCTTTTACTTAAGAAAAATACGATTATGAACTGTTTGGTTGACATTAGAAACAACAAAATTATTCATATGTCAAAATAATGTTAAAAAATTAACCGACAAATTTTAAATGAGAATAGCTTATCATCTCTGAGCAAACCTAACCAAATACTCAAACAAATTTATTTATTCACTAACAATGCCTAAAAATTATTCACCCATTTTGTCAACTAACACCGTTAAAAACTTCATTCGCTGTATTTTCAACTCGCTCTTGTGATCAAGGTACACCTAAATCAAAACGAAACAATATCTTAACAACGGGGCTTTCAGTGAATTTGAATTCCATCTTCTTCGATGTATTTAAAGATAAAGCAAGTTGTAAATTAAAAAATTAGGTTGCGCTACAGCTCGTAGATCCAATTCATGCTCCTGTAGAGAATCAGGGCCTAATGACTTACAACTCTCAACCATTCGTGTGTGCGAGTTATGTCAGGGATGAAGGGGACCTACAGTTTTTGAGAAGGCACTTTTGATGACAATTCAATTGCTCGCAAGAGGCAGTACCCGTAAAAACTTTCAGGTGGCACAGGCAGGGATTGAACCCAGACCTTTGGAATGACAGTCCAACAACTGATTTACAACTTAAATGATATAATAATATTTTAAAGTTTTATAATTGACAAATGTTTTTATTCATCAAATTTTTCGAATTTATAATACTTCTTTTCTTTTTAAGTTCCATTTAATCTTAAAGCCACTTTACACGATAACAGATTTATCAAATGAGATGTCAATTCAAGTCAAGTCATACCGTTTCGATTTATCTATCGAATACAATGATTATTTCCACAAGGATAAACAAGGGCACATTTGGAAAATTATTGCTGAAAAAAAACGTAAAGACATTCTAATGTTTCCCACTCAAACATCAAATTTCATACGACTTCTCATCAAATGGAATTAGCTACAGTCCTAATGTCAAAAACATCATATGCTTTTTCATTTGAAATGTTATACCCATTAGTTTAATGCATTCGTTCAAAACATTTGATATGTTTTTTTTTTTTTGACAGGTCATAGGAGAAAGCATATGCTTTTTAATATCGTGTAGAGTGGATTTTAGTCTAAGAAACTCAAATAACAAATCAAACGTCAATTGATAGTTGATACATATTGAAATTTTCGTATTTAAAAACTTAATTAATTTATTCATTCATATCGAAACTTTAATCAACACAAGCTCGTTAAATAGAACAAATTTTGTCAACAAGCAAACAAAATATTTTACTAAGGATAAAGACTTGACTTTTCACTTTAATCATATGAGTGATATGACCATTGAAGGTAAAACCAAAAAGACTGCACTCTGAAACGACTTTGCTCAAAATTTTGAGTTTTGAAAATCAGTTTCCATTTACAACACACTCAAACATCAAACTCTATACCGAACACAACTGAAGCGTCTCGAGCTATGAATCGGAGGTATAACAATATGTTCCTAAGGTTAATGAGAATATCCTTTTTAAGGTGCAAAAACATATAATAAAAGCTCACCATATCCTCGTCGCGTCGGTCGTGTATCTGAGACGAAAAGTTAATTTAATTTTGTATCTTTTTTTACTTTCATTCAGGTAAAACACAAACACCAAAGCTTACACCACTCGTACAAATTCGAAAGAAGCTTTATTTGTGTACCTATACCTTGCTGCATATTTCCTGAGCATAGAAATGCTTATAGAATTTCATTTTTGTTTAATTTGATTCCATAAGGTGTTGTAAATTTAAATTATGTTTGTTTTCATTTTTGAATAGTAATCATTATTTATGGTGAAGAACATAAGGAGATTCTTATATCAAATTTCGAGCGAAAAAATTGGAAGATTTGTTTGTTTAAATCTCAGGAGCACATTTCGGTTAAGGATTTCTATTGTTTGTTGATGATGCTGATAATGATAGAATTGGGAGCTTTTCAAGAAGGAAAAAGCATTATAACCTCGTAGTTCTGGATCAAGATGACTTTTGATGTTCATATTATCTTATTTGCGTAAATTATAATAATGAATCGTGTTTAGTAATAATTTATTGGGAAATGAAATGCAAATATGTACGTCTGATAGACATCTTGTGGGCTTGACACTTTTTCAAAATGCGATTTTATTTCCCCAAAATAAAAACACAATTAAACGTATATTTTGTCAAAATAAGGAATTTAAACTTATGCCATTATGTCAACACGAAGAGAATTTAAAGCTGAAGGATTTGAAATGAATGTTAGTGAAAGGCAAGTCTTTCGCGTTTTTGAATGTGGTGGATTGAACTACAATTCAATATCGTTAAAATATCATGCCTAAATTGTGTTTAAGACTTGCAACGAATAACCTTCATACGAAAATACTTCTCTTAATAAAACTGTTTTCAATCTAAGATGTAACTTCGAAGAGAATGTGGTTATATGAAATTATTCATAAGTACACTGAGGCGTATACTTACTTTTTTAAATTATTGGTAATATTACTTTCCAGGCCTTCTCATATCCATGTGTTTGTTCTTAAATATATATTTTGTTTCATTCAAGAAGTCTACCAATTTATTCTTCATCTTTAGCCTTTATGAAAAAAAAAAACATCCACAAAATTCGGTCTTTCAGGGATTTAGAGAAGCGCTACTGATTTAAAAATCCAATTTAGTTTTCATTAAAAAAAAAAAAACTCCTTAATCCTTTTTAATGATAATTGAGACAACACTTTTGTCTATTATCACTTTTTACACATTTATAAAGAAGTACATGCATTTATATTATAATTATTTAACTGCCTTCCCTTGCTTAGCTGGAGGAATGTTCTTGTTCAGTCGCCAGGAAGGCGCCTTTTTATTCGGTTTGGTTGCAGATATTCTTTTCCCAATAAACATTATCGTAGGTGGTCTATTTTGTAGTGCAATGAAAAAGATTGTACGAGTAAATCTACATTAAGGATGTTTATTATTTTTTGCTTATGTAAGCGAGTACAAGGTCACGCAAAAGATACTACCATACGGCACAGGCGACATATGCTAGTTTTTATTTTGCATACTAAACTTTTTATTTAGAAAAAAATTGCCAAAATAGTTATATGAATGTTCGTTCGTTATTTAACTTTATTCAATGCTTATTTTAAAACGAAAAATTTAATGAAATGGGAATCTGAGTCAGGTTAAGAAACCAAAAGCTTAAGGGATTGAAAAACACAAATCACAACATTCATATACTCATAGTTCAAATTTTCAAAAGTATGAACGTTTTTTTACACTCTTCATCAAAAAACAACATTTCAAAAAAAATTAGAGCTACATACAAATGTATGTAGCTAAAAAAAGTTATCCTTAGAATATCACAAAAGCTTCTAATTTATATTTATTTGTGTAGTAAAGTTTTTCAAACCAAAACAAATAAGTACAATGTTTTGGAAAGCAATACAAAATTGTTCCTTGTTACTGATATTTCCAATCACTTTCAAGACAGTTGACAAAGTTATGTAAATTCTGACGATACGAAAATTATGTCCAACTAAATTCGACAATCTTAGATTTTAAGCATTTGATTTGACAAGCAAAACAAAAAGATAAAATGTGTGAAGTAGGTACTCACCAGTTTGTGTGCTAGAATCGAAAAAAGTGCTCGTAGTCTCAACGGTCATAGTCCCGATAGTGCCATCGATTATTTGTGCCGATGAGTCTCGTCTGCCACGATATCTGCAAAAGTACAAAAACCCCATAAATAAAAGTCTAGAATAGGTCGAACCCATTGCTAAGTTGACGATCTTACCTGCTGCATACATCATCACTTTGTGAGCTCTGACGTCGAAAATTCCTGCACCGGATCATTTCCTCTGTTGTAGATTGGCGTCGAAAACCACGAGCAATTAGAATTTCTTCAGTGGTGGATTGACGTCGAATAGCCGGCCGTGAGTTGCCATCAGAAGTTGCAGGTGGCCCACGTGCACACGGACTGGGCTCGCGTGATGAGCAGCAACTACTTGAGTCTGGCGAACGCGAAGCCCTAACAGCTGAAGATGACTGACGACGAAGAGTCCGCGTTCTTCGACGAGGACTGCCGTCGCGCTCATGACTACGGTCAGGCGAGAGATGTGCCTTTGAATCACGTCGACCTCTTGAAGCACTATCAGGACTTAGGCTGTCGCGACGTGCTCGACGTTCACAATCATCAGGTGGGTCAGGGCTCAGGGCTGGCTGTGAGCCACGACGACTATTGCCACCGCCCGGAATGCATGACTCATCAAAAGCAGTTGCTTGACGTTGCAGACGTTGCATTCGCGGTGTCTTCTCAGGACTTACGACTTTTGAGTCGCGTCTGTTCATGCGGCCACACTGGGTAGTTGAGTCTCGACGACCCTTGGGTGCTGTAGGCGAGGTTGCTGGAGGTGTCACCGAGCTGGTTATGATTCTAGGCGGTGGCAGGGCCTGGCATCCCGTGTCAACATGATATGGCGTCGAATCGGAAGCTGTTGAGCTGGTCGAAGGACGCTGTTCTTGTCTATAGTTCGGAAACTCTGGAGCGGCCAAAGAGTCCCGCCGTTTCTTTGTGGCACCGACTACTTTTGGTGGAGGCGGAGTTGTTGCCCGACCAACTATACTTTCTCGTCTGCCAGATGGGTAACTTTCATTAGAACCCCGACGAGAGTCCTTAAAGAATAACCCAGATATAGTAAACGCTCAAGAATGTGAATCACACTTACATCTTTTGCACTATCTAGAGAAATTATGGGTGGTTGATCGTCCTTCTCCCCAGGACTCTCACGTCGATTCCAATTTTTCACAAACTCCGACGTATGTGACGAGTCCCGTCGAGTGCGCATGCTTCTGGCTCCCGAATCAGCACTTGATTCGCGTCGTTTTTTCAACGGTGGATTATGACTACTGCCCATTCCAGTACCAACATCTGTTGTTGAAGTCCGCCATGGCAAACTGCGAGCTAGATCAGCTAAGGTTTCTCGACGGTTTAGCGGTGCTTTCTTATTAGTCTTTGAACCACCACCACTCCATTCACGAAGGATATCAGTGAGCTGTGCCAAGGAGCTTCGTCGTCGACGCTGAAGGCCTAAGTACAAATTCCGATTTTATTGAGGGTTTTAGAAGAAAATTATTTAAAAAAAAAAACCTTTACCTGGAGGTGGAGAAGTACTCGGAGGAGTGTTGATTTGAGCTGCTGAATCCCTTCTGCCACCTAAACGTTGACGAATTGTAGATTCTTCAAGCTACATAAATTAAAACAAAAATAACATATTAAAAACAATAATCTTCAATTGATGACAAAAAAATACCTGTTCTCTGACGAAGTCATCCCAACCATTACCACCCTGCCACACCAGGCCAACTTGATATGACAAAATTGGCAAATTACACACAAAACAAATCGATGTTATCGTCCTGAAAATGCATTAAAACAGACGTGAATGAAAATGTTTGTGCCATTTTAAAATTAAGTAACTTTTTGATCTTAAAAGATTTTCTTAAGGGAAAAAAATAGTGTTTAAGCAATGGAACAAAAATAAATCAATCTAAATTTGCTCTTCCTATAAAATGAGTAGTTTCGAATGACATAAGCCGAGGAAGGTTTTACTAAACGAACCGATCCATAGAATCCGATTCATGCATTGCGTCAAAGTGCAAATATACAACTTTTGAATGTTTCCTTTATATCCATCTCATCCGTCAAGGTATCTGTCATCGCAACGCATTTGACGGATTCTATGGATTCAAGCCCAAATTCGTCTAATGTCTATGACATATACTAACTATTGAGAATGAGCAAAGCCATTACAACAACATCGTGCAATTTTCTTTAATTTGTTTCTAGTTTTTGATAAAATCAAAGTGTACTTTAAAATTTTATGCCAAATAAACAATTTTATTAATAAACAAACAAATTGTAATAAGCGAGATTTTTGTTTTGTTAAGCTTACGTTTGTTTATACAAATTAAAAATTTATAAAAAGCCAGTTTCTGTATTGTATTGTGTATAATTTATGTTGACTAAATTTCCAAGCAAATTAATTCATCGTTAATTCAAAACTAAACATACACACAAGCATTTACCGTATTTATGTATTGTAATTTCATATTCAAGATTCCAAATGATATCAGTTTAACGTAGAGACCTTATGTGAAAAAACTTGAAACTTTATAAAAGTTAAATGGGTTGAGTAATAAAAAAGCATTTTAAAAAATTTAAGCAAGATTATTCTAAAAATGAAACTAAGTTAAAGCTAAGTCAATTCTAAAGTGTTTTCTTTTTTTTTAATAATTTAACTGTTAAAATTACAACTATGAATATATATTTAGAAATTGTATGTTCTTATAAATTAACTTAAACTCAAAGACTTTGTTTTGAGGTGGAATCGACCAAGGTTATTCTGATTGACAACCAAAATCGATCAAATCGATTTGTGTACGTCGCATGTGGAATCCTTTTTGAAGTGACGCACTAAGAACAGAATTACCGGACACTTGCATAAAAGGAGCTATATTTTATTTCTTTCAAACATTTTGTGCCTTTCGACTTTGGGCAAGAAGAAAAAAAGTACAAATATTATCACTAGGTTGACAATTTTGTACTCTATTTCTATAAAACTTCACAATTTTCATTAATAGTCGTTCATTCAAATTGAATTAAATTGAGTTCAATCACCTTACACAGCCGGGAAATAGTTGTGATTGTCAAGTTTGACTAAATATGTAGGTGACAGTCACTATTTTAGCTGATTCCATCCCTGATTAAAATCAGTTGGAAGACATCAATGGAGTTCAAAAACTAACTGCATCTACTTAGTTGAGGGAAATTCTATAATTTTATTTTAACTGGTCATTTAATTTATAGTTTTTTTTATCAATATGATTGTAGTTTTTTGAGTAATTATTCAATAGGAGAAAAAGAACCATTTTAATCGTGCTTAAAGAAACCTTTCATTTTAAACACCTTGGAATAATATTTTTCTTTTTACATTTCGTACCCCTGCAGACATAAGTATCTCATGAATTTTATGTGGAACTGGAAATTAGGTTAAAATTTTGTTTCTACCACCTGAGAAGTGCTTTAATTTGTTTGCAGTCGCTGCAGGTGCGGGATAAGAACAACAAAAATCGAGAAATTTCAAATGCCTTCTGGCGACAAAAATAAAAACACAGATTTTACTTTTCAAAAGGTTTTCAATGTGCGGCATCCAAATACCTCTCCGTTTATGTACAGTACATACATACATATGTATGTACATAAGTACACAAAAGTGGAAACAAACAGACTTTAATTTTTATTTTTTTATTTAAATTTTCTTATAGAAAAAAATCTAAAATTATAATAATTTATATTTATAAGCATATCGTTTCGGTTTTTCTTGAGTGGATGGTGAGACACACATGTTTGAAATGTACCAAACGAAGACCGAGGGTTTTAGGGAAAAGATTGGACAGAGAGGTTCCTTTTTTGTGGATTTTTCAATGATGTTTACATTTCTTTTATTCTTTATTTTATTTCATATTGTTCAGAAACTACGAGACGTTCGAATAAAGTCTATGATCACTAAATTAAGGGTGGAAATATGAGATAGTCATAAACCTTTTTTTTCTGGGATATGAATTATTTTATTGTTTATTGATGAATTTGTGGGGTTGCAGGAGGAAATGTCTAAATGTTTTAAAACCCGTCAATTTTCTTCTAATATTTGTCCTGAAACCATAGTCTTAGCTTTCAATTAACAAGGTATAAGAATTGATTACTTCATTAATACTTTTCGATTTTGTTAATTTAAGAGAACTTAAAAATATATACAAATCTTTAATATATGTATGTAGATAGGAGACGAGACCCAACCAAATTCTAAAATCGATTTTTTTTTTAAACAATAAATTATTTCTTTGTTTTAATATTTTCAAACTAATATCTAATATTTTTAGAAGGAGTTTCAATCAAATTCTGATTTCTTATAACCAGATTTCTAATTTTTATCTACGATAGCCATAAAACAAAGAAACACCAATTTTCAAATGAAAAAAAAAAAACACATTTCGGTAATAAATGCCAATTCTTCTTATAATTATTTATAAATATATCTTTAGAGGAAAAAACATTTATATTTTTTAAAAACCAAATTGTTTACTATTTGTCAACTTTTTTGTAGAGTTAATATTTTGGGAATATGTCGAACATACAAATAAAAAAAAAATTTCAAATACAAAATTTAAATATTATTTTGCTAAATTAGTTTTGAATCTTTTACTTGTAACGTGAGATACCATTATTTATTCTTTTTACATAATTTCAATTATCATTAATCTGAATTTGTTAAATTTTATTTTTTTACGACATGTTAGTTTCTAAATAAGAACAATTTTTAATTTTTAATTTATTTTTATGGCTCCGCAATGTGAAATGTTTCAAGGGTGGAACATGAGTTACTTTTATTAACTTTAAATATAAAATTAGCGATATCAAGACATTTCAAGGTGCCTAAAACAACTTCAACATATTTTTTTACTGCGTTAAATAACGTTTTGCACAACTAGTAAAATTTACGAAAAAATGGAATTGATAGTTTTTCTTCAAAAAAATAAAAGTTCTCAAAAATTGTTTTTCTCCGGAATATCTTGATAATGACAAATGATATTAACTTCAAAAATATTTTTTATTTATAAAGTACGATTGTTAACAAATGGTAAATTTTGACATATATCGAATTGCTAGTTTTTTTGAAAACACAGTAGAAACAAAATCACAAAATCAAACCCAATACACACTTAAAAAAAAATAAAAATATAACTGAAACTACAAAATTTAGTTTTATTCAGGTGTTATTGAACACCTGATACGTTTTTTTGATTAGTGTGTTTTTATAACACCAAAACTTTAATAAACCCCAAGTTTTCAAAGATAAAATGAGAAGTTAATATTGTGGTCAGTGTTGCCCCCCATTAACAAATGTAGCGTTTTTACTATTTACCAAAGAAAATCACTACGTATAATCTGAAAAAAATCGTAAAACACTACAATATCAAAATTTCAGAAAAAGTTTTATTTGCATCGAAGATTGTGTTTACGCCTTAAGCTCACAAACTTTTTGCCAGAAAATCTGACAACGATCTGACTCAACGAGCTCAAGTAGTACTTGTTGGATTGGAATTTGAAGAATTTTGTTCCTCAAACATTGACAATGGGCGATTTTCTTTTAAAATTAAACGTCAACTATGTCAATATTATGTAAAGCTGTGTGAGCAATTCTCTGAAAGATTTTATTTAAAAAAAATGATGACAAAACTGGAAACTTAAAATTATTAGTTCCATATGAAATTGCCATTGCACCTTTGCTTAAGCATTTTCCTTTTTTTCCTAAACACTTAAAACTTATTCTAAATGATGAATTTACGCTAATGATTCATAAAAAAAAAATAAGATTAATATTTCGATTAGGGTAAATTTGAAGAGCTCTAAGAAATTTAGTAGAAAGCCCTCATTTGAAAACTTATGTATTTACATGCTTACCTTATATATAGCCTACCATATAGCAGTGCAACTGCTAAGAGGTGTTTCTCAAATTTAAAGTTAATTAAAGATGACCTGAGAAATAATTTAAATATTTCAACAATTGATGATATAATGCAATCAAAAGAACTTTTAAGGTGTGGAAGGTGTTTTTGAACCTCCTACATCACTGATAACTTTTGCTCAAAAATTTTCTTCTGACAGTGCAAATTATTATAAAAAAATAGTAATTAAGAATATTTTCATATTTTGAACATAAGATATTATATTCCGTTGTGTAAGACATCTATGTATTTGTTTTGAATTAATAAAAAACCAAATTGTTTTTGTTATTTGAAAAATTTCATATTTTCAAACAATCAACTTTGATTTGCTACATTTTAAATCGGCTTCACTACATTTTCTAACAGTTAGGGGGCAACACTAATTGTGGTTCACAACTACCCTCTATTTTACAAATAAAATTGTTTTAAATTTTTTTTTGTGTTTTATAACCGGATGTAACATGAGTTACAAATTTTGTGTAACATGAGTTACATTCGGTTTTTTTTTTTTTTGATCGCTAATATTTTTTTATTTTTCTTCTTTATTTTTAATATTTTGTTTTATCTTTTATATGAATAACACATACAATTTAAGTTAACCTTGCTTTTAAGTTAAATTATTGTTCTTAAAAACGATTGCGAAATTTTGTAACGTGATTCTAATTAATAACAGTTACATTTTCCAAAAATAATTTTCACTTTTCATCTGATATCTCGACGATTCTTCTTTCAAATTTGTATTTAATTTCCTTAAGTTTTTTTTTTCTGAAATTTCTGAAAGTTTCTGAAATTTGATTTTTGATACTATTTTATGGCAAAATAGAATTCATAAAGTACTATTTAAAGAGTTATACAGTGTTTCCCAGCTTAAATGATGTACTCCTTTTATTTGCCTGAAAACTAAGGAAACTCGAGAACCACTGGTTAATTAAATAAAAAACAAATGCCATCTAATCTGCTGGGTTTATTGAGCTAAGGTTATAACGAAAAAAGAAGGAATTCAAGTTTTTACCATTGAACAAGAGGATATTATTTTATTTATTGTTAAAAAATAGGTCACAGCTTAAATAATGCGAAATTTTAAATGAAACAAAAATTCCATTTCAAAAAAGACAAAAAAAAAAAAACACGTTTAGGTTTTTGTTCCAATCTCTTCTGCATTGATTCCACGAGCTTTCTGGTGTACTCCGAAGAAATCAGTCCCCATTCTTCCAAAAGAGCTTTTTTAAGGTCTGCCTTCGATCTTATGTCGTGTTTTCTTATTTCGCGTTCAAGTTTTGACCATACATTTTCGATCGCATTGAGGTCTGGAGATTGCGCAGGTGGTTGCATAACATGAGGACAGTTCCAAATCAGCCAAGATTGTACTATTCCTGACTTATGTTTAGGATCGTTGTCTTGGTATACTCGAAAGGTGTCTTTAATATTGAGTTTATGGGCACTTTGGTTTAAAATATCCAAGTACATATTTTTGTCCATATTGCCTTCAATGAAAACCAGGTTTCCCACACCAGCAGACGACATAAAGCCCCAAACCGTATTGTGACCTCCACCTTGTTTGATCGTGCCACGCAAATTCTTAGGCTAGAGCTCAGTATTTGGCTGCCTCCAAACGTATGCTTTACCATCCGACCCGTAAAGATTAAATTTGCTATCATCTGTGAATATAACCGTATTCCAAAATAATGAATCCTTGGTAATGTGCTCACGAGCAAATTCAATTCTTGCGGTTTTATTTTTGCTACTAATAAAAGGCTTTTTTCGGGCACTCCTTCCATTAAAATTAGCATCTCTTAATACTCGTCGTATGGTTGCAGCACTACACTTTTTGTCCAAATACTTTTTCACTTCTTCAGCCAATTTTGGTGCACTTTATATATGGGTTTTCTTTTACCTTTCTCACAATTTCTTTTCTTCCCTTTCTGACAATTCGATTTTCATGAACATAACGCTTAATACTGTGTTGAACAGTTGAAGAACTAATTTTTACCATTTCAGAAATTTTTCTTTGGCTTTTCCCATCTTTAAAGTGACTAATTATAAGCTCGCGAGTTTCAAAACTAGTATGACGTCCCATATCGAGAATTCTAATTTAGGCAATTTAATTTCGTGATGTTAAGAAGAAGCGAACTGAGAAAGTATTGTTTTCATTCATCTTACCACAAAATTAGTAGGACATATTATACATATTTACCGTTAAAACTAAATACATAATTTAAGCTGTGAGATTGTTTTTTTAAGAAAAAAAAGAAAAAATTCTTGTTCAAATGGTAAAAATGTGAATTATATTCTTTTTTCTTGATTAACCCATTTAAATAAACCCTGTTAATAAGATAACATTTTGTTTTCAAATCAATTTACCAGTGTTTCTAAAGATTTTAAGTTTTTTAGCAAAGAAATGCGGTGCATCATTTGAGCTGGGAGACACTGTATATGTACATATGTATCAAACCTACATACAATAAAATTGAGTGCATTTTGACTGACTTGTGTTTTTGACAGTTACAAGAGCCACTTTTCATTTTTGTTTGTCATTTGTTTAAAACAGGAAATTTCTTAGTTTGAAAACTTCTCTGTTTAATAAATAAATGTTTGTTAAATTAAATACTGTTTTGTTAATCGCAATCCTGTCTTTAAATATGTAAAAGTTTATTGATAAACCTTCTTTCTAAATTACACAAGTGTGAGAAAATGATGAATTTGTGTTACTGAATGAAAAAATTCCATTTTTGAAAAATGACAAACCGTTAATCAAAGAAATTTTAGACTGTTGAAAAGGACATACCACTTCACAAAAAATGTTTTCAATGAGTAAGGAATTTTTTCCAGGGTGGGTATTGAAAACGTGGAGGGGTTAATTTTTAACCATTATCGTGCTTGAAGTATACATACATACGTACACATTTTTTTTTGAAGGAATTTATGTATATGTACAAGTACATTTATTGTTATATTTTGAAAGGGTAGATTTGAATAAAATAACTTGGTTTAAAGTAGAAAAGTGGTTTTGAAGAGAGATGTCGGATGTCAAAATTTACCATATAAAGAAAGTTTTTAACTCCTAACTGATGACACATTTGATTTAATTCTAATTGATTATTATCAGTCCAACAAAAAAAAGTTCTCTCATTTGTCTTATTGTAGAAAAATATAAAACAGTTTCAAGGTCCATCTTTTGTGATTTGACGTCAAAAATATTGGTGTTTTTTCAAAGACACTAAGGACTACTTCATTTTTATTGTTTTTAACAATTTCATAATAAAATTAAATTACATAACATTACATTATATTTTCTGTTTAAGCTCCAAAAGGGCTAGTACATTTAAGAATAAATGAGACTCACTTGAAGTTTGTTCCTAGCAGGTGTACTATGTAGTCCAATAAAAGAAAGTGATATTTTTATATCAATAATTCACTTAGGTTACTTGATTGTAAGATTGTTTTCAAATCAAGATGAAATTAATACAAATTAAACTGAAATTACGAGGGCGGGTCAATAAGTCCGTGACTTTCAATAAGTCCGTGACTTTTTGAATTTCTGACCTCTTTACTGAAACAGCAACACTGCTCCTGTCAACAGGCATCTGTCAGTTGACTTCTGTCAAAATTTAAACTTGCTACGTCAGTTATTTTGTGTTTGACAGCTATTTTTATTAACAAAAGGTTAAATAAGGGCGAAGGTAGAAAAAAGTCGTAAAGCTACTTTTATGGAAATGTGATAAAAAGTTGTGTTGTGAAAGTAAATTTGGATTTTTTACAAAAAAAAAAGAATCCAAGTTCTAAATGATACACTACAATTAAAAATGATTTTCTCATGAATTTTTTTTCAACATCAATGAGGCAAAATGTTTACACAAATATATTCTTTTAACAACTAAAAGCTGAAATGATTTTTATAGAATTTTTATAATCTTATTAAAATCGTTAGAAACATTTAACTTTCTATGATCCTTTTTAAAATACATTTTTCTTTTAAGAATCAAATCTGGAAATTTTGAAATTTATAATATACATACATACAAAACATCCTCTTTTCGAATTTAATTTCAGAAAATCACAAAAATTCATATATATATAAATATGATGATGGTGATTGATAATGTGACAATGAAATGATTTGACAAATGACAGCGAGGAGGTCAGAGGGTTTAAAATTTAAATTGAAAAACATAGATTGCAAATTTCATTCAATTTTAAATTAAAGGAAGAAAGAAAATAATATTAAATCAATTTTTATTTCTTTTTTCTCAATTTGAAAACATTTTTGTAATAACATGATGTGAAATAAAATGTTTATCTTAAATATTTAAGAAGGGTAAATAAGTGATGTTTGAAATCTTTCAAGTGGTAGATAATATTAATTTTTAAGAAATTTTGCAAAGAAGTGAAACCGACAATGTTTGCTTTTAAAAAACCTATTCTTTAAAAATTTGTATCAATATCGGATCTTGAAGAAGTTTGTAACAATTTATTTGTTATTTAAAATCAATTTTTTATATAAGTCTTTCGTTTGTCCTGCATTTGAATACTTGCTTGAAAGAATTTTAAATTTTTAGAGGTTTGATTAATTTTCATTTACAGCTTTTTGGAAATTATTTAATTCTACGAGATTTTTTATTAAATTCACAAACGGAACACAAACAAAACTTTGAATAAGATCATCAGCTACAACGAACACATCATTTGTGTAATTTTCGAAGACCACAGATCAATTTAATTTTTTGCAAAATACCACAAAAGTTCAACTCAATCGAAATTTGTTTTTGCAAAATAAAGGTTAAATTCTTCTCCTTGCTTCGCCCACAAAAACTCTGAAGTCTGAACTCAATTCAATATCCCAATCACCACGAAAGCAATTCAATTATTTATTTGAATACACACAACACATACCTTTACCTACACCATAAAAGTAGCCCCCTCTTGTCGTTTGTTTCCCATAAATATCTACCTCTTCCAAACTTAGCAAACTTTAGAGACAAGTAAAAAATAAGTTTGTTTTTTCCTGACGAGGGGATAAAACTTTTAGGCTCTCTATAATAATAATAAATTGATTCAAATGATGATTACACAAATATACAGGACATTGCCACAGTACGAGTAGGTACAATTCGTATGGGATTCAGCTTCCATCAGATACTTTGCAATGCCCAAAAGATACTCGTGGAATTCGTTTACACACCATCTCCATCTATCTACACTTTATTTGCCTATTTGCCAAAGTTAAATACATATACCTTTTCATAAACAGAAAATAAATAAAAACTTTTAATGAATATTGTGAAAGTTCTTTATAAACGAGAGGGGGTTTCTTTGATTAATTTGATAAACGAGTACAACAACAGACAAACAGACATACAAACAATAAAACAGACCAAAACCAAAATATACACCTACACACCCGTACATTTATCCTACCTACCTACCTACACATCACATTCACTTGGCGGACTTTCGCCCCCACAAAGAGCTTCTTAACACTCAGTCAGACCCCCCCTTCATGTCCCATCTCATCCCATCCCATCTTATTTCATCTCAAGTCATCCCAACTCATCTCGTCTTGTGTATCCTTGTAATTTAATACTCGAAATAATTATGATTTCTAATTTCTTTTTAAATCCAAAAGGTATGCCATAAACTCATAAGAAGGCACACTTTAAATCCTTTTAATTTACCCCAAAGCTCTTTGCATTGTTAGGCAAGAGCGAGAATACCAAAGTTCAAACTCTTTGGTTTAAGATGAATTACTTGGGGCAAATCTGGTGCACAACAAATTGTGGCAGCAGGAGAAGTGTGAGGAGCTGGGGGTTGTTGTATGAATACAAAATATTTCATTTCGAGGCTACGTCTATTTATACATTAATCCAGGAAACCTGCAAACCTGCAAACCTGCCAACTTGCAAACAGGCTCTTCTTTCGCACAAGGCTATAACCACCACATTACCATATAAACTCCCACTTACTCGTATCAAGTTCTTTTTAATTTTTCTTATTGTTGTTTGTTAAAAATGTCAATTGTTACTTACATTCTGGGTCGTAATTTGTTTATAATGAATATTTAACACTTAATCTGTTTTATTATATGAAATACTTTAATTGATTTTCTTCAATTTTCACTTTAAACAAAAAAAAATGAGCACAATCTATTTTTAATTCCAAACTTTAAACTTTTTTTTTTTAATTATGTATATTTTTTTATTTTTATTTTTTGTTATATGAATAGAACTATATTTAACATTAACATTATCATTTGATCAACAGGTAACAAATTTAATATATGTGTAAATGTATTTTTTTAATTGATTCAAACACACAACTTTGAGGGCGAAGGGGCAACAGTTTTTGTTCAGGTTCATTTTACTAAAAACCTTATATATATATTATTTTTTTTAACTTTTGAAATACAATTTTGAACAATTTTTAAGTCAAAAATTTTGATATAAAAAAGTTTTTTTTTTTTATTTCTAAACTATTTCAAGAACACTTTGTTTGCTAAAGTTACAGTTTTTTTTTTTTCCTTCTTTTCCTTCCTTTCCTTCTTGTTTTAACTCATCCGTTTAATTTATCCAGGAAATTGAATTGCGAACGATGATGGCCGGGGATGACTGAAACAGCGCGCCTTCGGATTTTCTTATATATATCATCTTCCATCTGCGAGGACTCTCTTTCGAAATTGATTGCTCTGGCACTCTGGCAGTCTCTCATGAGCCGTCATTTAGTCAGTGCAGGGACGGGGAGTCCTACTGACTTCACTCCGGTCTGTAGTAAGGATAAGGATTGCTCTCGCACGCGCAACGCAACGCAACATGTGGTGGTCAGGCCTTTTGTTCTCACCAGGGCTACAGTGTAAGTGGGAGTGGAAGTGGAAGTGGAATAGCTGGAGAAGGAGACCAAGTTCGAAAACAATATTATGTTGTGTTATCAGTCAACCTTGAATTGGAAGGACCAAATGTGCTCGTTTTCGAAGTCGTATCGCACTTCGTATAGCGTATAGCGTATACCGTATAGCGGTAGCTATACTCGGCTCCGATGATTGCAACACCTGCTGCTCACCCTGTTGCTCGCTCTAAGCAAAAGATACAAATGTATCTACGTGTATATGAAGTGGAAGTTTAAAGAGGACCAGACGAGAGAGTAATTTATTTTTGTTTTTTTTTGTTTTTTTTTGCGAGTGTTTTGTAGGCCTTCATAACGATGGAGATGATGATGATGACGTGTTCAATATCCTTGCCGTTGCGTCTGTCTGTCTCGAGAGTCGAGAGTCCTCCTGCCTGCCTCGCTCGGCCTCGTGGGAGAAAATAGGGGGTCATGCTATTTGAATATGAATGTGTGTATCAACAGGCATTTTATTTGCCCGCTCGCTATTGCTACATAGATACATTTACTTTAAAGCCAAGCCATGCTGGAGGATGCTGGGTTGTTTTTTTGTTGCCCAAAATCGTTTTTTTTTTTTCCTCGATTTATCTAGGAATACGTGTGTGTGTGTGTGTGTGTGTGTGTGTTTGTATCTGTATATGGAGTGCGTGTGTGTGTGTGTCCTTAGAGTGAATTCAACAACAAGTGAATGGTTTTTACAAAGTTTTCATCATATTGAGGGTTGTTGTTTTTTCTGTTTTCTGTTTTTTGTGAAATTTATTTTGCTGTTTTATGTTCGAGTTGAGTGTGTATCCATTTTCACTTACATACATACATATATATGCATGTTCAAAATAGTCAACATGCAAGGTAACCATCAGTCAAACAGAAAGAAAAGAAAAACACCAAAAAAATAAAACACATTGCCACATTTATGTATGAATTTATGTATGTTTCATAGTATCTACGAATATACATACATTACATATGTATGTACATATCTATCTACCTGTTTGATGTAGAACCGTAAAGGACCCAGCCAATTTCCCATCATGGAAATTGGATTTCGGTGAGTTTGGCGGAGACATTTAAACAAAAAAAAAGCATATTTTAATGGATGCTGGGTGAAAGTTCCCCTAAGCCAAGCATACTTAATTTTGAATTACCAGTATAGAGAATCTAGGAAATTTTAAACCCCTTATGTTTTAGCAAAATAAGTTGGTGGTATTGGTTTCGCGGCTGGGGGCTGATGGCTGGTGGTTGGGGGGGTAGAGGGGGAAAATTTGTTGCTAGGTTCATAAAAAATATTACTATTAAACGATTATGGGCAAGTTAAAACTAAA
The DNA here is from genome assembly GCA_905146935.1 of Scaeva pyrastri. Taxonomy (NCBI): domain Eukaryota; kingdom Metazoa; phylum Arthropoda; class Insecta; order Diptera; family Syrphidae; genus Scaeva; species Scaeva pyrastri. Next base: position 38,024,553 of record LR989927.1, on the reverse strand, counting down.
AGAGGATTTTTGTCGACCGTCAGGTTCGTCACGTAGTCATTGCGTTCGTCCGCGTCGAGCCGCGGCGGCAGCGCGGGCGGTAGCATTGACGTTGGTTAGCCCTTTAATCCGTGAAGTTTTTCCTTTTTTTTTGGTTGTACATGTACATTGAGCTGGGATTTAAACGAATTAAAGGGTTTGCTTTAATTTCACAGAATATTTTGTTGGTTAAATTTAATAAATTGTTAGGTTTATGGTTGGGCATGGTGCTAAACCTCATTCACTTATTAATGGATTTTCATTTAAAAAAAAATCACAGTAATTAAGTTAGTCAACATTTATGACACTGGTCAATGAGCTTTTTTTTTAACTGGCAATCAAATTATACTTTTAAATTTCTATTGAAAAATCAATTTATTAGTTTTTTTTTCCATTTATCCCAAAGATCATGGTTTGTACTCTTTTCACACTTTTATGACAAAGTGGCTTAAATACAAAAAATACGTTTTTGAAAAAAAGCTAAGAAAAATTACAAAATTTTATTTTTTATTATTTTAACTAACATTCCTCGTTTTGTATACATACATATGTATGTACTGTACAATAGTATTTCACATTGTCCTTAAACATAGCATACTATGAAATTTTACATTTTTAAAGATGTATTTTAAAAAAAAAGAAAAACAGATAAGGTGAAATTCGAGTCCAGAATAGCAAAATCTTTCGGAAAGTGGTGCTTTTAGAACGAAAAAAATTATTTTGTTGTTATATATTTCTGTGAGAAGTCTTTACATTATGTACATATGTATGTAGGTATGTATTTGCCAAAATAATATAAGTATAGTTTCAAGGAACGAACGATTGCTAAAGTTATATGTACACCCAGTCCAAAAAAAAACGCAATATTGAAAAAAAATATAATTTCTTCACAATAACACCCATAAACTTGATGTTTGAAAAAATTGCCCAACTTTAAACACATTGCCATTGCATTCTCTTTTTTGACTAAATGTACAGCATCTACATGTTTTTAACTGTTCTTCTCCAAATCTATCTACTGTAAGAAATTCGAATAATTTGGAAAAAAAAACTTTACTTTACTCCGTTCACAACTACCCCCCCAAAAACGAAAAAACATCTATTCCTTTATCCAAATTAAGTCGAAGTATCTCGGAGTATATGTACATATTTCAAAACCACTTCAACATAATATGCAATTCTAAATCCTTAACAAGATTAATTTTACAATTTAAGTTTAGCCAAAGATTTAGATTTTTAAATTTTACAAATTATATATGTACTTTGATAAATATTTCAAAAATAATAATAATTATCTATTTAAAAAAAAGTACCCCACATTGCTTTAGTTTTGGTTATTTTTCCATAATTTTTTATTTAAAAGTGTTTGCAAAGGGGGGAGAAAGAGAAATTCTTATATTGTATGCTTGTTTGGTTTTTTGCTTACAGCGCAGATAACTCAACTCATTTTTAATATGTCCCAAAATTACGGGATCTAGACCACCCTAACAAGCTTTAACAAAGTATTCAAAATGCAGAATTAAATCACGATTCCTGATTTTAATAACTAAGTTAAGTTGACTATTTTTGTTAAGAATAAAACATAAATCAACTAAAAACAAAAAACAACAATTTTCAAAACTAGATCACAAAAAAGTGTATGTATTGATACAAAAAAAAGCTTAAAAATACATAACAAAAAAGTTTCAGTCCTTGTATAGGATTTCGTGGAACTCATGGAGTAGAAAGTCGAAACATTTTTTTCTGGGCCTTCTTTTCAATCGTTAAATGCGCTGTGAAAGATGTCATTAGCAGAATCCCATTAAAAAGCTATCTCCATCGATTTGGGATTGTTTTTGTGAAACATCAGGAAAAACTTGTATGCATCTGAGGGACTTACTAGTTGGCAAATAAATGTATTAACTCTATGGCTGCAGTGCGTGAAATCTATTGAAGGTCTTTTGGAAAATACCAATAAAAATAGCTAGTTTCATTCTGGTTTAAGTTGCTTTTAACTCTTTTAGTTTGAATTTTCTTTTTTGTTAATTAATTTTTGAGATGACTCTATATGATCTATTAATAAAATATATTCAATAATTGCATTCATATTGACTTGTAGAACATTTCTTTATTTCGAAACTCACACATTATTACAACACTAATAAATTTACATCATGGATACTCTCGAAATATCAAACATTCCGGAGATTTTGTAATATCATTGGATACACGAGGTTATGGTATGGAATTTTTTAATAAGGATTCAAAATACTGCAAAATCTGCAACTAGTAATACTTAGTCAAATAGTAAATTATGTTCACTATTATTTGATGACATACAATTTTTAACCAATGTTAAAGTTTATCATTAAGCTAAAAGCAACGAATGTCTCTCCACTTCCCAATTTTTGTGTTTGTTATTTATTCGAATAAAGATCTTATTTGACTCAGTAGACGAAGTTTGAGAATTGGGAATTGAATGTTTAGCAAAAACATACTGTACACAGATGTATCCATTTAACGCCGTGCCGCTTTTCCAGAGGGATGAAAATTCACAATTTATTTTGTTACTTGCCATAGTCGGTGTACGAGCACGAATCATTATGTCAAGTGTCGGCTTACAAAGTTTCAACAAAGACCGAAAACAAACGCGTAAATATTTTCAGTGGCCCAAAATAAATTGATTGCTAAAACTTTAATATTGATTTTGAAGCAGACTTCAGTCCTATAAATATACACGAGTGTAACATGGTTGCCAAGAGAAAGAGGAACACAATTGAAAACATTGTTTTGCATAAGTGTCTGGAACTGCCGCCTTATAAGCTAAGTAATAACGAGTATACATCATTGACATAAACTTCCCTAACGTTCATATCCAAAAGAATAGAAAACCAGTCAAACTTCGAAAAAAGTGCGTATACGCCCGAGTGTACCATTATTAACATTTACCAATAAATAAACGTGTCGAACGTTTTTGAAAACAGAAAGTGAAAATTGAAGTTTTGTATTTTTAAATTCGTATTTTATTGTTTTAATTTTAAGGTAAATGTATATTCCTGGTATTTGTTTGTTTTCTTTCTTTTTTGAACAAAAACAAAGGGATATACGCTTCTCAGAGAGATTCAGATAGATTCTTCGAACTGGTATTTTTGAAAAAGTAGCACCTGTAAACATTCTTCTTAATATTGCTAGAAAAATAAGTACTTTCAATTCTAATTAGTCTTGATTTTGAGAATACTAAATGTCAAAATATTAACGAAGCATCATTGAAGACCATTTTTAAGTTATAATTTGGAAGCTTTTAATTTATTGTACTTTTTGCCTCACATTCTCTTGACTAAAACGATTTCTGAATCAAAAGTAAACTTTAAAAATTACAACTACAAGTACCTACCAGTAACATTTTAACAATATTTTTATAATAAAGTAGCCATCCTTTTAACACCTGAGGTTTAGTTAACCTAATTTGCAAATGGTAAGGTATTTGAATTCGAGTTGTTGCTGACTTGCAACTAAATAATGCCTTTGAATTAGTTACAAATGGAAAGCAATTTTTTTAAAGCATCGACTTTTTTACCATCAACGAATTATTACCATCCAGTTCGAAATTAAACAAAGAAACCTTTCAAAAAATTAGAATTTTATCCCGTAAAATTGAGAGTGAAGCAAGATTTAAGACGGTACACTGTGGCGTATGTGTGCTTTCTTTCCGTGATTTATTTTTACAAACTTATTAAATTCCCATGAGGAGTTATTGTAATCGATCCGATTTGTCAAATTGAAATCTTTGACAAATCTTGACGTTTTAAGGTTCCTAGTATCTAAATCCGTCATTTTTAGAGAGATGTCTCTTTGTGTGCGTGTGAACGTACATTCGTACGTTTGAGATACCATTTTTCGTCCACGGTATCTCAAGAAGAAGAAGAGATATCGACTCCAACTAAATTTTATTAGAAAGCTTATAACTTCAAAAGAAGCTGAAAGGACTTTCATAAGAATTTGTCTTCCGATTTTTTCACTATAGCCGTTTAAAAAAATAGTTAAAATTTTGGTTGGTCACAAATATCTCAGAAACCGATGATGCTATTGACTTCAAATGAATTTTATTGCATACAATGTTATGTGATACAGCTTTGGTATAAATTTGGAAAAAGATCAATTATATTATTATCAATTATTACAATGAAGGAAAAACGATATCATCTTCGGAACAATTTTTTCCTATGTGAAATGCTGTCTTTGACATCTGGTAAGATTTTGGAAAAAATTGACAGTTTTTTTTTACAACAAATAAAGTACAAAAAATTCTACCAAAAGTTCGAAAAAAATGTTTTTGACTTGAATATCTCGAGAATGGACAACGATATTGAATTCAAATTTATTGAAGTTTATACAAAATAAAATTATTTACATATACATACATATACATATGCTACAATTTTGACAAATATCGAATTGATAGTTTTTTTTACAAAAAATTAAAAACTAAAATTTACCGAAAAGTGTCAAAAATTGTTTTTCGGCTTAAATATCTTCATATGCCATTGACTTCAAATGTATTTTAGTTTCATTATAATGCATTTGTATGTATGATAAAATGTTGACGAATATCAAATTGACATTTTTTACAATAAATAAAAAGTTCTAAGAAAATTGGATAATATTGTTTTTCCGCTACAGTATCTCGAGAATTTTTTTAAGGCTCTTTTTTATTAAACTTTTTTACTAGCTCCAGTAGTAGGCGTGGACTGTCCTCCAAGAGTAAATCTTGTCATAAAAAGTGCTTTCTCCAAAATTAAGCCGTTCGGATTCAATATAAAAACTGTAGATCCCCTTCATCCCTGACATAACTCGCACAAACGAATATGGTTGAGAGTTGTTGTCACTAGGCCCTGGTTCTATACGAAATGTAGCGCTGCCTAATGTATGTTTTACTAGAAATTTTGAGGAAAAAGAATTCAATTTCAATTCAAAATGTCCTTAGGAAAATGTTTATCTACAGGTAGTTACAAATAAGTTTAAAAGTGATCTTGATCTATAAATTCAGGTAAGTATTCCTAAGTCATCTAATTTTACGAACCGAATAAGTCAGACTCATGAGTCATCATTTTATTGGTGAACAGAACAATTTAAAAAAAAATGGCCAAAAACTCCACAAATTTTCAAGTGACATCACATTTGATAGGTCACTTGAACTACAGCGCATAATTCAAAACCTGAGCTCTGACCTACAAAATTTCGGGCTTTTATATAACCAAGAACTTTTATTCATACTAACGGTTGTATGAAAAGTCAGTTTGAAGGCCAGCATCCCGATATTTTAATTCTCAGCAACATTCGGAAATTCACCAACAACTAGAAACTTTATCATTTAATAAAAACATAAAAAAAAGAAGTAAAATTCAACATTTCAAAGCTAACTTCAACTAAATTTAGAATTCCAAGGCCAAGACTAAGATTCAGTTCACTTCTAAGCTCAACTGCCCAGGCCTGAACAAAATAGTTCCAAAATAGAGTTCGAGGTCGTTCAAATAGTGCTCGTTGCAGTGATTATTTTTAAACTCCAAGTCCTTGAAAACAGCCTCAGAAAATTGTCTACCACAATAGCAACAAATTTGTCAATACCATCGCATGGAGTTATCCCTCTGTCAACGTGAAAAAAAAACTGAAACTTCCAACAAATTCAATAAAACACAAAATCAACATCGACGTCGAAAAATTTTAAATTGATTCAAAAATAGGCCCAACACAAAATAGCAATCCTAATTGTTTTTAAATGGAGTACTCAAACACAACAACAACAAAATACATCTTCATTGTATACCTACCAATAATAATAAATCAATAAATCCTAGATGGCAAAAGATAAACTACAGCACTCTTACCTGGGAACATAATATACAAAAACTCATGGGTCGATTGCTTCAGCTGGCTCCTGCTGATGCTAAAAATACCATCACCTCGCTGCTAGCTGCTCGCTCGCCGAGCACGAGTACGAGTACGAATACGAGTACGAGTATGTTCGAATCGAATCTGTGCTAGATATTTTCTCCGTCAGAAGGACGCATGTTTGCTTCCCCATGCTCATGGTCGCCTCGCCAGCATCAGCAGGAAGAGATCATTTTCTCAGCAAAGCAACAGTTAGGTAATAATTCTTATGAGGGTGGCATAATGGAGCATGGAGTTGGCCTCAATGTGTGCCATTGTCGTTACTCGTTGCTCGTCCCTCGTCCCTCGTTCCCGTTTATGCCAGACATCGCATCGCTCTGAAGCAGGCACGTGTGCGGTGAGACGTGAGGTGTTGTTTTCCATATTTCTCTCCTGACCTCTCCTTTCCGCTCCCGCTCCCGATCCTTTCCGTTTTCCGATGTATCCTGTTTATGCTTCATTAGGGGTAGTTGTGCTGTTTTTTCCCAATTTTCATGCTATCAACAGGATACCCAGACCACCGTTGTTTCCCATAACAACCTATTAAAAATTTATTACCCAGAATCAGAGTTGCAAAAGTGTACTACATGACGTACACTGTATGTACATTGTACATACAGAAATATTTTAAAAGGAATGCTTGTGAAAAAATTCCTGAATTAATTTTACATCGAATATTATTTGAAGGGCCACTCACATTCACATGAAAGCCAGGCAAATGAGATTTTATGCATACATTCGTACAGGTATGGGTTATGGGATGGCATAAATACATACTCCCTCACGTCCTCGCTTCCTTACATACTCGTACTAACTCGAATATGTATCGTCACATGAGTTTTTTTTGCCTTAAATCATAAATGTTAATATTTGCCTCGCAACCTAAACATCCATCTTTAAGAATCTCTCAAGAAGAATCCGGAGTATCTGAATACCTGCTAAGCTAAGGAGTCAGCTATTTGCCTTATAAATTTTGGGGGAAGGACTGTTAATAAAAAAGAAAAAAAGGAGAAAGTAAACACAAGAGGGTGATATATCGTCATGAGGCTCGTAAGGACAACTCAAAGGAACCTCAGTCGCAAATTTAAAATTTCGAATTTCACGGAAAAGACGAAAATATTTTTTTTTTTTTTTGAGTTGCGAGTTTTGCCCAATTCACCCGGAAATACCTTCCCACTGACACATATGAGCCAGGGAATAGATGAAAAGTAGTGGAGCTACGAACTTTGCAAAAATTGAATTTAATCCTATTAAGTAGCTTCTGAGATGAGGAGGGGGGACCAGAAGATCCTGTATTCTATTTTTCTGGCAATTTTATATAAAATGTCACAAAAAAGCTCCTTACCAATATAAGATGGAGTTACGAGGACTTTTTATGGGATTGTCAATATCCATGAAGGTATTAGGAGGTAACATAAACTATCTGAACTTAGTTGTAACCTTACAATATAACAATGGAGAGGATGTCAGTAAGTCAACCTAAAAAGAGTTGAAGGTCTTAATCCATAATTGAAGGAATAACATTCATTTGAAAAGAAGAACCAAATTCTCTTATAAAATTCATTTTTAAAAATGCAATAAAATGAATAATTCTGGATTATTCGTATAATATTGCGTCGCATTTTTGACGATTTTTGACTGGGTATGCCACTTTTTTTTTGAAAATATACCTAGTATTTTATATTATGGCAAACCTTTAGTGATAATAGCTAAGGAGTTATCACTAGTCGAATCAACACTTCTTACATAAGACAAATAATGTGAAAAGAAATAACAAAAACGACACACGATTGGTCCTTCAAATTGCAACTCCGAGGTGGCTGCCAAGTGATATCTCCAAGACGGCTGGCAATAATTTGAGGATTTGGAGCGCAAGAGATCCATGCATGAACTAAGGTCGTCCATAAACATGTCAAGAACTTTTATTCAAACTAACTGTTGACGAAAAGTCAGTTTGATCCAGATATTTGAAAAAAAAAAAAATTGTTCAACATGGAAATTACAGAGCTGGAAATACCCATCAGCCTGCTAACTTCCACTAACATTCCAGTATCACGAACTTTATGCAAAAAATTGCGTACAGCAGCAGAGATGTGTGCTTTATTTCGAACAATCATTTATCTTCAAAAAACCCACTCTATGGGTTGTGCCCACCACTCAATTTGAAAATGAGTTCTCAAAGTTTTTCTAGATATCGACTTTCTGTGAAAATTTCGAAGGAGAAGAAGGTTTCTGTGTCAAAACAATGTCAATGATTAAAAATGAAGATCCAAGGTGTAGTGTAAATAATTTTTGAACTTTTGAAACAATTTCAAGTTAACTTCTCAAGTTTTTAAACAATTGTGCATTGTGAAGTTTACCCGTCACATTTTGAGCGGGTTAACGCATACAATAAACTAACCGGCTGTCAACTGTTTAGGTTTTTCAGATTCAGTCAGTCAGTGAGTTCCGGTTATGGTTATTTTTGAAATACTAAATCTTAGATCTTTTTTTCATTTTGAATCACCGACGTATTTGTAGGGGGTTATGAATATTGAATAATAAAATGAACATTGTTTTATAAAATTTTGAAGACCTCAATTGCAGTAGTACGGCTAGGAAAAGAATCTTTGTATTAAACAGTATGTACTTCTGAAGTTGGGCTTCATGATAAACTCAAACTGATGAGCGCTCCATGAATTGCGAGCATTACGGTTTGATTGCTTGAGGAGAGGAATGCAACTTGGTATTTCACTACAACAGTTTTTATTAAAATAGCAATAAATCAATAAAGGCTTTAACTATAATGACAGTGTATTAATCCGTGCCAAAAGTATGTTCTGCACATCTCCACAATTGTGGCTTTTCAGCCATATCAAATTTATCGAGATCGGTCAAATACTTTTTGAGAAATTGGTACCACAAAATTTTCCTAAGCCTATTTATATACTCGTATACATATTATGTATAGATGGACTCGTATATCCAATAATCTCAAGTGAGTTATTGGAAATCTGCCCAGATATAAGAACTGTAGGTACTAAGGATTGGAGGAGTGAAGCTTTGTAGATAAGAGCCAGATCAGTAGCGATTTTGGTAATATCAAATATGTGATCGTTCTACTAAAGATGATCTAGAACTGAGACTAGTTCAGCTTCTTTGATGCAAATGCATGGGTTAGATATTGGCATTTAAGGAAGATTATGCCTTAGCGATAGTAGAGAGCTTTTTATTATTATATATATATATATATTATATATTATACTCTGGACTAAAGCGGAAGATTTTCAAAGCGAAATTTAGATAAAGTAATCTTGTATCTATCTCAACTATTTACTTCCTGTAGTCCACAAATGAATAGATACAAATTTATAATCGTCTTGAACCATATTAAACATTGAATCATATTTGTCTAAGGCTGTACTTTTGATGAACTCAATCACCTTATTTTATCTGATCTTGTAGATAATATATGTATGTACTTTTTTCTGTCAGTCGTTCTAGAGATGCTAAGATTTAAACAAAGTTTACTCCTTTGAAAGAAAAAACTACAAATTCTATTTGAGTTCTTGAGTAAAACTTTCAAAATTTAACACAATTCCTGAGAATTAATGGAAAACAAGGAAATGTGTGAAAATTGTGATTTTAAATATTCAAAAACAACAAAAGGAAATAGCTAAAAAGAAAAACCGTGTCGTCAAAGAAAACTTCTATACTGTGTAAGCAGCCTCATTTTATATGGGTTAATAACATGCTTTCGTTAAATTGATTAACCATGGGGTATATTTTATATATTTGAGGTTAAAAACTTGAGCCATTAATTTTATTGATTAATCAACGATTGAACTGATAATGGAAAGAGAATAAAACAGGCCAAACAAATGTATGTTTTACCCACCAATAATACGTGGAATTAATGTCATGCCGCTGAAGAGTGTTCACAACTAACCTCTACTAAATGTTAATAAAATCATGATTCAAAAATAACATTATCTTTAATCAATAGACGTACATATTCAAAATAGTGTTTTTAAAAATTTTGCGTACTCAAAATACTGTATGAACAAAACACATACAGAATACTTTGATTTAAAAATTATTATTTCAATCGACTTGCTTTGTTACTTAAAAAGAATACCAAAAGTTCTAGTTTTATATATGTACATAAAAAAAGATGTTCGTCCAACCTTAAGTTCATGTTTTTGATAATATTACAAGGGATTCTTACTGACTTACTTACTTGGATTCTCGGACCTACGAAGTCTATTGGTGTTCCTGCCTGGCCAGCAATGCAGTGATTGCGCCTTCGTATAATGGTATCGACGGGTTCCTGACCTGTTCGCCTATATAAGTCCTCGTTAGAGATACGGTTAGGTCAGATGATTTGCAATTTCCTGGTTATTGTTGTTGTTGTTTTCCAGGGGCTGCAGCCATACAGCAAAACTGATTCGACGAGAGATTTGTTTTTTCCAAACATTGGACAACATCCCGAACGCAGACTTTGCTTTTCCGATGCAGCTGGCGATGTCTAGTTCGGCTCCTAAGTTAGTAGAGACGATACTTCCAAGGTATTGGAAGCTCTCTACTTTCTCTACTGCTTGTTGAGCAATGTTTTTTGGAGCGGATGATTGCGAGCTCCCGAGGCTGAACATCTTTATTTTTCCCGTATTGATTTTTAGCCCCACGATTGTTGCTTCTTTCTCCACCCTTGTTGCCATTTGATGGAGATCCATGATCTTATGGGAAAGCAAACATACATCGGCTGCGTAATCAAAATGTTTTAAGTTGTCTGAGTCCATCTTATTCCTCCGCTTCCTGTCAAAGTCAAATAAAAACAGGATTGGTGACAGTATGCACTTATGCAGCCCTGTCTGAACCCGCTTTGGACTTCAAATTCATCTGACAACCTACCTCCGGGTAAGACATTTGGACATTTGGACCCATCGTATAGCCACAAAACTCATGAAACTTTTAAAGTATTTAAACTTCAATCAATTTTTGATGACTGTTATTAACATTTTCTAAAATAAATAAATTAAAAAAAAAAAATTGATATTTCTTAACTTAAGAATGCTTTGGTATTTACGAGTATTTCAATGCGATCAATTTTGAAGTGCTTGTCTTTGTAAAAATATTGGTTTTGAACATTGAATTATAATTTTATTGTTCTTTTTTAACTGAGGTTTTGATATTTTCAGAAAAGGCACAGCGCAGCACTGCTTTATGCGAATTATAGAGGTCTAACATAAATGTAAGGTGTTTTTAAGATGTTTTTATAAGTGAAAAAAAAATGTTTTTAATAGTGTGTCTCCATTAGTTTAAGGTATTTTCACATCAAATAAAAAAAGACAAAACAAGTACTATACATATATCCTCTCTTTAAAAAGTTTATACTCTATTTGACACTGATTCCTGTTTTTAGTGAATGAAAATAAAAACATTTTTTAGGCTTCGTATAGCGACCCAACCAACCAACCCTCTCATCTCTTCCAAAAAAAAAAAAAAAAAACACCCTCTTACAATAGACATTTTAATAGACTTTTAGATTCATATGGTTTAACATTTTTTCTTGAAAGGGATTTCATACCTAATTATGTTTCAGGCATCCTAACATAAAAAGACCGTAACTTACATGTTTGGGGTAGTGATATCCTTTTGATTTCAACATAACTAAACCCTACACTAAATAGTTCGCCAACAGTAAGTATTTGCCACATAGGAAAAACTATAACATATCAACTTAAATTTTTCAGTTCGATGAACCTTAACCCCTCCGAAAAATTCTATAACAACATATAAATTTTTAAGGACTCTTTTAATTCTTCATTTTATACTAAACCAAATGTTCTCCCCGAGGTTAATGAGTGGAAGAACTTTTTTGTTTCCTTCGTCCTGTTTTCTAAAGTGTGTACTAATTTGCTAAGACCCTTTGTGCTTTAAATGTATTTTAAATTTTATTTATTATAGCCTAGGCGACGATACATTGTAGCTCAGTCGATGAATATGACCAAGAGGAACAAAACGAAAGCTACGGGTCAGGAACTGGGCAATTTTTTCAACCACAAGTTTCAATGTTAAACTGTGGAAAATTCCACTTCCGTTTCCATTTTGATGATGATTTAAAAATGTTAAATTCGTTTCATTACGGAAAAATGGTTCGACCGTTTATCAAATTTAGCCAGATTAAAATGAGTTTCCCACAAAATATTGACAAATTTCGAAGTTGAAGCCCGATTTTACAAGACTGACTGTTGTCTGTGTAAAAGTAAAATTCAATAGTAATTTTTTAATGGAACACGTGTGATCACAAAAAGACTAACAATTTCAAAAACATTTTGACAGAATCTTTGAAATGCTCAATGCGACCACTTTTGACAAAGATGCAAATCTTCAGAAATCACAAACAAAAACTAAAAAAAAGAAGATACTTAAATTTTGTTGACACTTAAATTCATTTTCCCACTTTTGTCTACCTCTTTTACTTAAAATTTTTATATTGAAATTAATTTAGCAAAACCCGAAAAGAAACAATTTTAACCGTACCATAAATTTTTATTGAAGAAGTAAGTAAGCTTTTGGAAATATCTGTTTTTTATTCAGGTATAATATGTATGTATGTATGAGAGGCACTCGAAAACTCAATGCTACAAAAATGTATATCATTTATAATCCGAAAATCACAATGTACAAGAAGGTACCTGTATCTGTGTTGCTCAACAACATCAAAATATAACGGAAAATATAATCTTCTTAACTTCCGGTAATCCATCAAAAGAAAATATCAACCTTATGCTTTTATTTCGTACAACAACAACAACAACGATATCGACAACGACAACGACGACTGGGACGGTATCCCAGTGTCGTATATTGCTCCATGAAGTTTAGGATGTTATTCCTTCACTTACAATAAAGCTTTATTAACAAGAAATAGAAACGTATATAATAATGGATTTTCAGTTTTAGCCGACACAGCCAGAGAAGTGATAGAGATCAGACCAATTTGAGGAGATTTTCCATTAGCCCACCTGGTTGAAATTTTAAGAAGAAACTATATAATATTCGGAAGCTTGGTTAATCTAATGCGATAAACAAACGAAAGTTAGATTTCCGAATCGTCGCCGTTGTCGTCCTGAACGAGAAAGGTGAAAATAATGCACTTAAGTGAGGATGGATAGCACTTGGTGGATTTTCGTAAAGATTTTCGAACAGATTAGATACTTGAGGAACTTGAGAAGTTTGAATTTTTAAAAATTAGGATTAGTTTATTTATGCTTATTTGAGAACTTCTGAAGGACATTCAATTTAATTCGAAATTTAAAAGTTAAAAAATAATACTCGATGGGATTGTGTCTGAAACAAATACAAATTGGTCAAAAATATACAGGTTTTATAAGATCAATGTAAAATAAAAAAGTACTCATACGTCCGAGTGAGCTGTGACTGAGATGGTTCCACCAACAGCAATGTTTTTAAAAATTTGCTTATGATTTTTTTTAGCAATAGTTAAAAGGATCTCGGAGAAAGAATTACTTTGGATCTTAGTCCAATAAACTTTTGCCGCTGAAAAGTTTGGTATATTCCACAAAGACTATTCTGAGATTGTTTTGTTTAAAAGTTTTGTCTTTTCTTGACTTCCGACATCGACTATTAACACAAGATTGTATTGACCAGCTTAAATCTTAGCTTGGTATTTAAACTGTGTCACTGCTGTAACAGGAACAATGGATGTGCCATGTGATATACCTGAAGATATGGACTACCTTAAACATTAGTATGACTAGAATGATATGTTCACGTTGAATCAAACATAATTTGATAAAAAAAATCGCGTCGTTTGGTGTGAGAAAGAGTTCACGAAATTCAATGTAATGACTCAAAACAAAGTGTGCACTATTGTCACAGGAAACTAATGAGTCTTAAAATAAACAGCAGTCGACTATATGAATGTTTCAAGATGAAACAGAACAAAAGACAAAGTTTATTTTTATCTTTATAAATAGTAACCTGCAAAAAATTCAACCTATTTGTTTGGCCATCGAGAATGAAAGTTTAAATAAATTTTGAATATAAAATACAGTCGACTTTCTCTAAGTCGAACTTCCTCTAAGTTGAAGTTCTCTCTAACTCGAATTTGTTCTCAAAGGATTGGGTACAAGACGTTTTTCAATTGACAATTAAAATTGTTGTGAAGAGTTTGTTTGTTTGTTTGAACGCGCTTATCTCAGGACCTACTGGTTCGAATTAAAAAATTCTTTTTGTGTTGGAAATATCATTTACGCATTAGTTATACATAATTATGAATTTAATGAGCAATAAAAACAAGGAGCTTAGCTTTATTTATTTTATTTATGTTTTTTAATTCAATAAATTATTTAAAAAAGCTCTATCTCGAATTTTTCTAAAACTCTCTTTACTCGAATTATTTTTAATATCCCGTGAAAGCTCGACTCAGATGGAGTCGGCATTCATCGGCAAAAATGTTATCCCTAATAGCTCCAAATAAGCTATAAAGCAATATTTATATTCTTTCCACATTTTAAAATGACAAAAAACTTACCACTCACAGGCCACAATGGCATCTGTTGTTCTTTTGTAATACCAACTAGATTTGGAGCAGTTTTTGCAATTCTATAAGGAATCATTCATCAAATAAGAAACGGCTGCAAGGATTTTTATAAAACTTCAACCTATAATATTCAAAAGAATAAGGTTATTGTTTTTTTTCAAGGACATACAAAATAAAATCTTACTTTTGAATTATTTCCGTTTTGTATAAATTTACTTCTCATATTTAAAGATTGATAATTTTAGTCACATTATATCCTTGAACCACAAGAGCAATTTAGTACGTTGTTGGCCTTCGTTGACCAAGAAAAACCTTTTCCTGATATTTTTCACAAAACCCCATTAAGCGTAAAACCATTTTTGATTCTGAAAAATAATAATAAATCATTGGCCTCTAATACTTCATGCTTGTTGAAATTTTTTTTAAAAAACCAATTCTCGGCCCCTAGAATTTAGTATAAATTCAAACCCTTAATGAATGTGAAAAAGTGTTATTTATGTACATAGGTATGTATGGTTCCTAGATAAAAGTACCTACTTATGGAAGTAAACATGCGTAAAGAGCAAACAACTGTTATACTATCAATAGATTGTATCTGAAAGGTTATTGCAGCATCATAATGCATTCAGTCAACGTTTGGACAACACTTTATAGTTACCAAGTCAATCCGAGAAAGAAGAGGTTGCTCTCAGCATCTGCATCTTGCAAATTTTTTTTTTTTTTTTTTGAAGGAAAAAAACTCATAATTACATTTTAATCAAAATGTTTTCTATAAAAATTAATAATAAATTCAGTTCAATTAAGTGAGCATTATTATCTTACATTTAATCATGGAAGAGTTTATGGAAATAATTCAAACTAACAACGGCTAAATTTACATCATCACGAGAACTTGGTAAGAATTATATATTCCTTTTGCCTTATGTCAATTATTCAAATTATACTTATTCGTAAAATACAATAAAAAATAAAAATATCAAGTTAACATACGTTAGCTTCATAATGTATAATAAAAAATCTAGGTCAATAAGTTTTAAAAAAATTTAAGGAATAGGGATGCTCTATAATTATATTAATGAATGAAGGTAGGCAGAGCACGTGTGTTGCGGTTAGGAGCAGAATTTTGCATATTATGAGTGATGGGAAGGAAAAATGCAAATGTTATCAAATGTGCATGAAACAGGATGGTTGATAAAGAATAAACGCATTTGTAATTTAATATCAAATTAAATATAATATTGTTTGTGTGCATAATATGGTTGTCATACCATAGTGTCGGTTTTTTTCTAATTTGAGGTTGGCTCCATCATGGATGTTAATGAAAATTCAATTTTTTGGTTTCCTGTTTATAGAGGGGGATATGCATTGTTTAACCAAACTTAATGTTGGCGAATATTGTTTAATTTTAACGGTTAATCTAGCAATGATATGAATATTGTATTAAACTTTCAATACAACTTATTTTGCAAATGTGCATTGATGACATATCGTCGAACATTTTTTGTGTAATTAATTAAAACACAATATCAAAAATGTATTTAATAATCTATAAAATATGTGTAAGTTCACAAACGTCAAATTTTGCTGCACTGATTCGGCATCACTGCTTTTTTGCGATGCCAACTAATTACGCTGTCGTAGTGATGCATTTTTGTTTAGTTTTTGCGCATCAGTTTATGCAAGTTTGCAATAATGAACAGTTGACGAGAAAAGTGATGCCAGAATCTACGTTTGTGAACGCTCGACTTTGAACATTTGGGCATCATTACTGCAGTGATGCGTTTGTGAACTTACACTATATAATCTAGAATTGCTTCATTCAAAACATGAGTACGCATTACGTATGTAGGTTTTATCTTCATGTTATTTGCATTAAATCAAAAGCAAACTCTCTTATAAATTCAGTGAATTTCAAATATTCAAAGAGTGCTAAATAATACGACCTGATCTTGAATATTTTTCCATTTATTGGTTATTCCTAACACTCCGTAAAATATAAATAAATGGAATGCTTTAAGGTTTTCGGCTCAACAATTGGGATCCAGTTCAAAGTTCAACAAGTCTCTCCATTTATCCCGATCGCGAACCGACCGATACACCATCCAGTCGCGTACCACAAGGCTTCATCAATCAAGGTCCTTTTCAAAAACTAACAAAAATTAATCCTTTTTTAAATAAGTATTTTTTGTTTCAATAATCCAACCCTCTAGTTAGTATTTGATCAAATTTAAAGCTGAATAAAACAGGATACATTTATGTTTCATTTATTTCATGTTTTCTTTAGATCATTCATGATGAACTTGCTATACGATTTGAAATCAGAAAATCTTAAAACAACACTTTCTTATCTTTTCTACGAATGTATGACGAAGTATGATGGTGATTTTCAAAGTGATAATGAATCATTAGTTTTACCAACTCCGTGTATGTAAATAAGTTAAATATCATTTAAAATGAAAACTTCATAATGTAATTTTTCATTCTAGTCTTCTTGGCGAGTAGTGATGGATCTGCTTATAATGAATCTACAAGATTATTCGGGGAAACTTCTGAAAATTCTACTTATTCGAATGATTACAATCAAACTTATTGTCCGCTGACTTTCGATGGGTATTTATGTTGGCCACCGACATTAGGAGGCACTATATTGTCTCAAAATTGTCCTGATTTTGTCGAGGGATTCAATACGAATTTCTTGGCGCACAAAACGTATGACAAATTAAATGTTTTAAAGGTTTATTGAAAGAGAACCACTCCCTATTCTAAATTTTAGTTGTCTTGAAAATGGAAGTTGGTATCATCATCCCGATAGTGGTCAGGAGTGGTCTAACTACACAAACTGTATAGATTATGATGATCTTAAGGTGAAATATTTAAAGATATATTCACACCATAATCCACGCGATAACAAAAAACTTTTCCCACAGTTTCGATCTTTTATTAATGAACTATACGTCAAAGGATATGGAATTTCCCTGATTGCATTAATTTTTTCTTTAATTATATTCTTGGGATTCAGGTAAGTACCTATAACAGACACAGACATATTTGCACACAAACTTATATCAATTTAAAATAAACTGTAGATCACTGCGCTGTACGAGAATACGTATCCATGTGCATCTGTTCACGTCTCTAGCCTTGACATGTATCGCTTGGATTGTTTGGTACAAAATGGTTGTAGAAAGACCTCAAGATATTCGTGATAACCCAGTAAGTTATTTGGGAAACATCGTTCAATAAGTTTATATTTTATCAATATTTGTAATATTAAAGCAATGGTGCATTGGACTTCATTTGGTTGTGCATTATTGTATGCTAGTTAATTACTTTTGGATGTTCTGTGAGGGTCTACACTTGCATTTGGTGTTGGTTGTGGTAAGTGACATATTTTCTGCTATAAGTTAACGGTAATTCAACAATATCCCTATTTTTACAAACATACACATCAATGTGCAGAAAATAATTATATATTTTGATTATAGGTTTTTGTAAAGGATACGGTTGTAATGCGATGGTTTATTCTGTTCGGATGGCTATCGCCCTTGATTTTCCTTGCTGGTTATGCAGTGGTGCGATACTATCATCCTACTGATTCAGCACATCAGTGAGTATTTCTATTCTGTTTACTATTAAAGTTAAGATTAAAACTAAAACTAAGCTATATAAAAAACTTACTTATTAACTGCTCCAAATTTATGTTTGTTATCGATGGTCTCCGGGCATTGTTGATGTTGAATTTAATCATATTCAGTTTATGATTTAAACGAAAAAATAACATCGACTTGGTCACTTTGTTCTTCTTTTTCTTTTCAAGCTGTTGGATGTCGGAAAGTGAAAGCATGTGGATTTTAACTATTCCTGTTTGTCTTTCACTTATGTCCTCGTTTGGTATGACCAAAAAATATAATTACGAGCAGAAATTATTTCTTTTTGTCTTTTCAGTTTTCCTAATTAATGTACTAAGGGTGATTGTAAGAAAACTTCATCCAAAATCAGCTCAACCTGCTCCCTTGGCCATTCGTAAAGCAGCTCGGGCTACTGTTATTTTGGTATAAAATTATTGATTTATACATATACAATTTGTTAGTAAAATTTACTTTAATTCAAATCTATCATCTTAAACAGATTCCTCTCTTCGGACTCCAACATTTTCTTCTACCATATCGTCCAGATAGCGGAACAACCCTTGAACGTTTCTATCAACTAATGTCTGTCGTACTTGTAAGCCTTCAGGGGTTTGTTGTTTCGTGTTTATTCTGTTTTGCCAATCATGATGTTGCTTTTGCAACAAGAAGCTTTTTGAATCGATGGTTCCCGAATCTAGTTTCACCACCACCACCGGGAAGTAATACTGGTCAAATGGCAACAACAACTCCGAGTCGAGAATTGGGTGTTTGAAGAATTATTATTTACCAATACTTTTATTGGGATTTATTTATTCATTTTTGTGATAATATGTACAATATTTTAGAGTAGATATGTAGATGTAAAGTAATCGTAGGATGTAAAACGTTTCTAATGTAAACACATTTCCATAACAATTTTACGCCTCTAATTCGAATATGCACGGCAAATAAAAATTAATTTGAATTAGAGAAGATAAAATTAATGCTGACCGAGTTGAAGAAATTGAAAAATAATAAGACCAGCTTTTATTTTCCAAAATAAAATACAAATTATTTACCTATTATTTTGTTGTATATACATATATTCAAAAAACGCATTACAACTTTCACGTTTTTGGCCAATGAGTTTTTGTTTTTTTAATCTGGTAACTTTCTTCTAATTAAAACTTATACCTTGAAATTAAATTGAGTTTGATATTTCTCACATAGAAAAACCATCACTTCGAAGAAGATTAAAAAGAACAGAAACAAGAAATATTCTGAGAAACGAAATTTTTCCTTATTTTTCTACATAATGAAATATATTAGATTAGTTTTATAAGTTGAATTATTATGGTAAGCGCATTTTACTGAGAAGCAGAAGTTTTGAGCCCGACTCCCAGCTTCTGTGACCAAAATTTGAACTCCGAGGTATTGATGATTTATGCGACAAAAAATTGTTTCTTCCAATGAGGCCTTGAAAATGAAAAAAAAAAAAAAAAACATATTCTCTTCCTTTGGTCTTCAACATTTTTAGAAGCGAATAAAACGGTTTATTAATAATTTCGATGATACAATAAATATAACAAAACATACTATTGACGATCAAATAAAACTGTATGTAAAACTATTATAAATCTAAGTACTTATAAATCTAGGGCACGATTAAACTCAATTATTTTTTGACACACTAATTTGTCATTTTCAACCAATTCCTCTTCCAATTGTGCTCGCAAATTCTGTAAATTTGGCATGGTCTGGCAGTTATTAATATTCAACAGACTATGAAATATTACGTCCCAAAGTGTTTTGTTAAGATATCTCGGTACATGTGTTTTATGTGTCCATCCGGCGGGTTTCTTTAGGAGTTCCATATATTTCCCAAACAACAATACATGTATAATACCAGCTAATCCAAACAAATCTAATTGATATGTCCATGGACGTTTCTCACACATTTCCACGCACTTAAAGCTCTCGTTTTCGTGAGTATACATGAATGTTTGTCCTGGCGGAAACAAATTCATGTCGATGGAGTTTCCAAAGTCTATAAGCTGAATTGTGGGTTGTTTTTTACCGAAAACTAATCTAAAAGAAGCAATAAAAAAGTATTTGTTTGATAATTGTTCTGTATATAATAATATCCTTTTTTGTATGTTTGTGTGAATTGTTTTGTTGCGATTTAATTATAACGTACACTACATAATTTTAAATAAAGGTTAATTTTTAGTTTAACATAAAACCAAAAGAAAAAGAAATTAGTTTGAGGATTTAATTTCATTGTTTTATTTGCGTAGTTGAGTTAATTATGGCAGTTAGGTTTTTTTTAAGAAAAATCACATTCAAAATTATACAAGGAAACTCTGTTGTAGGTCCGTTTTTTTCTTTCAGGTGAAGAGAATTGAGTTCAACACGTTCAACAGCTATTGTGCGATTGCATTGAGGATATCCTTCCACCCGAATTACGAAAAATGAGACAGTGTGTTATTTTTCAAAGCTTACGGTGTGCTTGACGGTAATTTGAAGCACATTTTATCACGATCAACATAACTAGCGGGAAAAAAGAATTTTTCATTTCTCAGATTACTTTATGTGTTCTCTATTTAAAAGTATTCTAATGTGATATATGTATGTTAGTCGCGTTCGGTTGTAATACATGTGTGGTGAAATTGCACACTTAGTATTTCATGATAGTGGTTCAGTAATCTTAGCAGTTGCACTGTTTCTTTAGTCACATTGTCTTTTTTTTTCTAATGAACTCGAGGGAGACTTCGTTTTCCAATGAATATTTCTTTTTCAATGTTCGAGGGAAGGATAAATTCCCAAGATAATATTATTATTTTTTTGGTTACGTTCTTTTCAAGTACATCGAATGGCAGTTATTATAGGAATGTTTTAAGAGCTGTGGTTTGAAAAGTTGTACCGATACAGACACTCAACCAAACACAAATGTGCCAGAGTCAGGCTTGTGATAGGCATTTATTTATTGATTTTACTGCTGAATTCTTCTAAAAGTTTTATTGGCAGCACACAACCACGCGAAAAACGAATAATCAGTGCCTTGTGACTTTAAATTTTAAACCATTTCTTTGAGCATTTTTTGTTTAAAAAAATGAGGATCTACAATTTAAAGCCGGACTGCTCTGAGAAGCACATTTGACAAGAGATTTATCAATTCCTATTAACAGCACCGGTTAAAACCTTTCGTAGTATAGACTGGTATTAAACTTCAAATGAGATGTTTGAAACGAATAAGACCCTAAAGAAATGTACACAAATGTGCTAATTTTCATACATATAACTTCTTTCTAATAAAAAGAAACAACATTTGTTTGGAGAATAATTCTAGTATAAACTGTGTTTTAAATATAATTTTTTACTTACTTATCCATAAGAACAAAATTATCGGGCTTAACATCAGCGTGAATTATATTAGATGCATGCAGGTGATCCATTATAAGCAACAACTGACTAGCCATGTGCATCACAACGAATTCATCAACATTCTTTAGAGTCTCCTTTTTGATTTTATTACAAACGGCAATAAGTGATCCGTAGCGGGAGAATTTTGAAATCAGAATACTTGCATTATTTCCAATTAGAGCATATTCCACATTCATAAAACCAGACATCTAAAATTGAATAATGTGTAGTGTTAATAATAACTTAACCTAAATATGATTTAATTCAAGTAATTGAAATGTAGGATCCTAGAGTGGGAGATTATATCCCGACACTTGATACGCACTGAACAATACGCCTCAGGCGACTTACCACATTAGATTTCAACTTTGTTTATACGTTTTATAAATTAGAACAACAATGCGTAACATAGTTCAGGCGTCTAAATGGACGAAACAATAGAAACTTACCATTTCTGTGCTATGAAGTCGACTTTGAATTTCCAAGCAGATGTAATACTCCCATAAGTTTGCTGGGCGCTCTTGTTTCAAGGCAAACAATTTTCCACTGTGAGATTCCTTGGCACTGTAAAACAATCCTCTCAAAATTTTATAGTTTCCAAAAATATGTTTTAATAATAATCACCTGTAAACGGATCCAAATGTTCCCTCTCCAATGAGCTTATTAACATGAAACACTTTTCCATTCAATTCGACTGTCGAGTCTCTCTTTAAAGGTGCAACCTTACGCACTAATTGACAAGTAGGCAAGGTTTTGACGAACGATATTATCTCGACTTGACTTAGGAATGCATCTATCAAATCCTTATTGAATGGGTTAACATTTCTGGCCTCGCAAATATTATCGATAACATGTTGCGTTTGGTCCATATCGGCCTCATGATGAACAAAGTGATTATTTTTCTCTTCAGAAGTTTCATCCTCCTGCTCTGGCGTCCAAGCATGTCGAGCTACCTGTGGGGTTTTGGGAGTCTTTGTGTAATAAATACTTTTTCCAAAAACATCAGGCTCTTCATCTGATGTTTGGATTTCAATACATTCCGTGGAGTTTGGAACTTTGTGCATTTGTTGATTGGCACCTCCAGAGGCCACCGAGGATGGAGTAATTGTGTCAGGAACCGACGATGAGGGCAAAGATGGACCACTTATATTATCAACTATACTAATCGATTCTCTCTTAATTTGAGACTGATGGAAATCATAGTTCGGCAACAGTGTAGAGTTCTTGATCATGCTCAAATTTACTGCAAAGGCCTCTGTTCTGATATTGTCTTCAAAAAAACAATCGGCCTTAAATTGGGACTGACGATTTGAGTTCGTCGCCAGAGGGAAATCGAATTCAGCTTTTGTCTTAGAGTTTGAATTATCAATTGAACTCAGACTCTTGAGTTCAGGTGATGAATAACTAGCATGAAGCTTGTGCGTTTCAGTATTTGGGGTTTGAGTCGGTTTCATTGGACGCTCCTCTAGACCGAGACGAGATATTTTATTTGACAAAACGCTTTTATCTGTGTCTTCATGTATTTGAAATTTTGATAGAGCCGCAGTGGTTGATAGGTTTGGAAGAAAAGATATGTTCTTCTGGACTAATGATCGATCTTCGATGGGCGTTGCAAGCTTGAACATGGACTTCTTATATAGATCTGGTGACAAGGTTAACAAAAAAGATTTTTCTACATTTTCTTTGTCATCGGCCCTGTCTTCTTTTGGCTTAAATTGACCCTCGACTGTCCTAAAACTAGCTAAAAGACTGTCGCTTGGGACATTCACCATAGGCTTTTCCTTCGATTTGGTCTCATTTTGCTGTCTATTTTTTGACAAATACGCAACAAACGAGTCAACTTCGGGCTTATGCTCGCCAATAGCAACACTCGGAAAACCAGCAAGAAATGAATCCTTTGCCGGTTGTTTGTATTTTTCTGGAGATAAATTGAGAGAGGTATCGTTGGAAAACCCTGGCAAAAATGAGTTTTCCATTGCGTTCTTGGACCCTTGTTTCGTCTGTTTTTCACCACCCATGGTTGACATGTTTGGCAGAAACATTGAGTCTAAGGTTTTATCTTTCACTTCATTTCCACCATCATTTGCAGAGAAAAACGATTTCGATGGAGTTTTAATGTCCGACAGTCGCCTCACTATTCGATCGGGGGAATTATTCACCTTCAATATCGAATGCTCTGGAGAGTCTTGAAACTTCATAAATGCTGACGATGAGAAAATTGAGTTACGAAGAACCGCGGAAGCTGGGGATGGGGATTTGGGTGTATTTTTCTTGGCAACATCCAAATTTGATGGCCTATCAAAGAAACTCATGTCTTCGCCGCTAGCAAAGTTCTGACGATTTCTCGGCGGCGAAATTGCCTTCTTTTCGCTTTGATGACCATAGTTTACGGATTTGGCGCTCAAATTCAACAACGACTCGTTTTCTTCAATTACATCGGGAAAGGGTCTCAACTTTGTGATTAAAATCTTTGGAACAGTTTCGGTTTTATCTTCAAAAACTCTCACAGCTGGCATAGTCGGTACAGTGTCTTCTGGTTGTTCAAGGCGAGAGATCTCATTGGGGTTAGCCGTTACAGCTGTTGTTGTGTTTTTATGCTGGCGAATTGATATCATCAGCTTTTCACCACTGCAATCTTTTTCCGCAATCGATTTGTTTTCATCAACAGTTTCCAAAGTGCATATATTTCCCATCAATGGCAACCTTGATTGATGTACGTCAACATCAAAATCTGGGGCGTTTATGGAAAACTTAGTGCTACCAGTCGATCCGGTCGCATGCTCTGAAGTTTCCATTATAGTCGAAAGCTGCTTTCCCCGAAGAGTCATCCCTGCATCGTAGTCAGGTGATAGGGCCAATGTTGCCGGGCAGTTTTGATTAGTTGTCGTAAGGGAAGTAGTTGTTGCAGTTGCAGCCGCAGCGTTGTCCATTTCAGGCAAATTGAATTGTGTTTGTTGTCTTTCTGTAGGGTTTGTTAGTTTAACGCATTTACCCGGTGCCTTTGGAGTGCTTATCGAGTGTGGTTTGATGAAGCAATTAAACACCTGGGTGGAACACGTTTCATTGGCTTCATAGTTATTATCTTCATCTTCGAAAATTTGAAAGTTATTTTTTTGTTGCTGCTCAGGAACAATTGCAGGAGATGAAGGAGTTTTGAAAGCAAATTGTTCATTTTCATCATGGAACACAGTTATTTTATTCGAATCCTGAGAGTCAGCTACATGTGGCTTTTTCAATATACTTCTATGTGGGTTTGAAGGTCCCGGTAGTTCTTGCTCACTTTCGCATAAAGCTGGCAGCTGCACTGGTTCGACTCTTGTACTTTGTGCAGGAAATATTGAATTTCTGGTCGGAAAGAAGCTCTTTCTTCTAAAACCATCTGTCGGGATACACATCGTCTCTTCCATTTCTTGGGTTATGGCAATAGTTTCATTGCAATCGTATTTGAATTTCCTGCTTCCATTCTTCCAACGTTGGAGTAATATTTCCTCAAATTGAAACTCCTCGCCCAACTTCGAGGGATAGCAAAGTCTTATGTCAATCACTAACTTACCTTTACCGCCAGTTAAATATTCCAGTGGGTCAAAATCTGTTTCTGCCAATAATTTCTCCTTCAATGGTTGGTCATTAGTTTTTGCAAAGTTTGGATACATTCTCATGCCTGATTGGACGTTGTTTTTCCAGATGAGGTCATATTTGTTAGTAAATTTGTTTTCGAGGTTTTTTCTTTTACACCAGAAATAACAACCAAGTTCCTCGAGTGAGAATTCCATATTTGGCTTCGGGTATATTAGGCATTTATCGTACGATGGATATGAGCCTTGAGTTGATTGATTCTCGGTGGTGACAGGGACAATCCAGTTTTCTTGTGGTTCGTTGCGTGACCTAAATCCTTCCAAAAATATAAATGGTTTTAGATCGACTGCTTTTCGTTTTATAGGAGGAATGTCTTCTTGGTCTTCTAGAATTTCAAAACCAAGTTCTGAGCGGGGCTCTGAGTTGAAAAGGTTCTTTTTCTTGGCTATAGCTTTGCTCCAAGGTCCGGCTTCCTTCAAATTCTCTTGATTGCGTGTATGGTCAAGAATTATTTTAACAACAGATGAGTCGGCAGCGAATTCAGCTGCTGGAATCGAACGCGGCTGGTTTTCTTCGTCATTGAATACACGAATAGAGCTTTGATGTTGTGAAGGCCCAGCCGATTTTAACTAAAAATATATCAAATTGGCGTTCATATTACTATAACGGATAAAATGCGTACTATGAGCGTACTCTCTTTAAATTTGAATGAATATGTGTATGTGACATTAAATTAACTAATTATGTAATTTAATTTATAAAGTCCCCTTTAGAAGATTTAAGCTCAATTAACTATCCGATGCTTTGTTAATAAAATAAAAGGCACACTTAAAAATAAACATTATTTCAAACATTAAATACACATACTTTCTGTGCATTTCGCTTGCAATTGATTATGAAACCGAAGAACAACAGAGATCAAAATTCCATGATTATGTAAAAATGGGCTGACACAATCATTACTTTACTGCTTTTTCGAACTTGCTGATCTAGAACATTTCTGAAAAACGTTCTTCGCAAGAAAAAACTTTTTATTCCCTGAAAAATATATCCAATATATTTTCATTTTACGCGATAATTCCAGATCAGCGTTGGTTTACCAAAAACTATTACCACATATACTGATTGAAATTAAAACCAAACATGTTCTAAGATTTTAAACAGACCTATGCATGTAACTCATATTATGAAGTCTGTAAAGTGAGAATGTGTGACCATGGGGTTAATTTTCGGAAATATCATAAATTTGTAATCTGTAACACATTTTTGAAAAAACCTATAACAACGATTAAAATATCAACTCATAAAATTGACGCTCTTAACTCATGAATATCATTTCTAAAATCCCAAAACATAACAACTCTCCTCTACTGCAACTAAAAACAAAAAAGGTAAGCTTTTGGTTAAAACTTAAACGTTCTATTATTTTCCCACAGCGCCTGCATTTTCGGGGTAGAAATTAGAAGTAAATTGAAAATATCAAGTCACTACCTAACTTGAGAAAAGTCTCCTGAACAATACTGCTAAACGACGAAACATATACAATTTTTAATGTTTCTATGAACAAAAGTTTTGCTAAGCTAAAATAAAAAATCTTTGCATGGTCCTTTTTTTAATAAAAATGCTTTCTTTTACAATTATTTCTGTGTAACTTAGGTCAAATCTTTAACCAAAACTATAACAGTCACAAAATGACCACTCATAGTGGAATATGTGTTCTCTAAACAAAAAAGTAGGAAAATTACTGCTTTTTTTACTTTAGAACACTCTAAAAGAATTTTTAAAATAAATTTGAAGAATTTTCGAATGTTTTAAAGAAAACTCAATAAATAAAAATACATTTAATGAGCTCGAAGTTTTGAAGCCAAAATGCAATAGGTAAAAACATTTAGTTAAAATTCAAATCTGTCTCGTCGCAATTTTGAACTTTACAACTTAGCAACTTTTCTATTTAGTTATTCGTCATAATGAAATTCAAAGGGTTAAATCATAAAATTACTAGGTATATGACATATAATTTGAATTTAAGTTATTTTGTCAACAACTTAAAACAAAAACAAAGTACATACCTGCACAGTGCCGGGGGCAAATCTTTTAACAGCTGCCCCCGTACGAATGCTCCCGACTTGTTTTTTATGGGATTTCAATGATATCAAAGCACTTCGTTTCTCCTGCATTGAACTTTGATACTTCTCCTTAGAGAGATCATCATTATACAGAATCCTTTGTGACATCGTGAATCCGAAGTGTTGGTGAGCTTCTTGAAGTTCTTGTATCGGTTGAGCATGGCAATCGAGTCCTTTTCGAAAAATTTGATCAGCGCTACGGAAATCACCCATTAAGTCGTAATAGTATGCCCAGCAGATGTACAAGTCGGCCACCATTGTTCCTATGCCTTGGTGGTAGAGTTTTTGATAGCATTCCTGGGGTTTCTCGTGGTTATCGATCTAAAATGTTTTTTTTTTAGAACTACGATCATATTAAGTTCATAAAAACAAGAAAAAACAACTTACGTATTTAATGTATAATTTAATCATTCGTCTGTCTTGGTGGTAACGTTGATCCTTTTCGAACTTTGTCAAGCACTTGATGAGTACTTCGTCAAGGCCCGATTCCTTTCCGCCTGATGGATAGCTCTGTTCTATCCAATAAACATACTCAAACCAAGGTTCCAAGGGATCTTCGCCGGTATAATTCTGGATAGCATCTTCGTAGTGTCTTCTTTGTTGTTGAAGTTCCTCTTGGGACTCGGTGTGAAGAGCGGCTTGAAGGATGCTGGCATTTCTACCCGCCGCAAGAGGTTGAATGTTCTCTTTGGCGTCTTCAAAATCCATTTAAATTCTTTTAAAAAAACAAGAACAAACTCAGGTGGTTTTTTATTGGTGTTAATTCGATTATTTATGTTATCCGCTGTTACGCAGCACTGCTACAATTTTCAAATTTCAAATTTACAAAATACGAAACAAAATGGAGTCTAGCTCCACAGAATATTTCGAACAGAATACACAGAATACACAAAATTTCCCTTTTTTGTCTAGAAATGAACGTGGTGAGTTTTGTAATAAATTTGGGATATTTTCTGAGGTATGTTTTATTCTCAAATTGGTTTGACAAGCATAGATTTTTAAAATGTGAACACCGTCTGGCAAGATGATAATTTAATGTGATTCAACCACATCCTGTTTCAAAAAAGATATTAAAATGTCTGCTGCGTCAAAATTCTAAGTAGAACAAGAATTGATTTTTGACATTAAATTTGATGAACAAAATTAAATTTGTATATCACATATATTTAAAATTGTAAGTCCTATGCTGGCAGCTTAACAATCAACTTAACAATCGAGAGCTTGTTCTTTGTTTTGTACACAATTTTATTCCAGAAAAATGGGCCAAATCACATCCCAGGGGAATAACAATGTAACGTGCTCACTTAGGCAAATTTTTTAGGACTTCCAATATACTGAGAATTCACTGATATCAGTTGATAAGTCATTATTTTACAATGTGAAGTAGCTAACTCACTACATAAATATAGATGCGTAGATGTGCTACAATATAGTGCCGAAACGTCAAAAAGGATCTTCAGTATAAACATCCATGTGAACACCACTTAAGAATCGAGGTGAACTACATGATGAACTATTGGATTGTGGAAAGTCCAAAGTTCATCGTCTACATCGTTTGACATTTGGAATACAATACAATGAAGTTAGTCACCATCCCAATTCTCTGCTCACTGTCACTGTCATTACATGACAATCGCATCATAAAAATTGTTTTATAAATTCCGAAGATTAATTTTTTTCCTTAAAACTAATAATTTAAACAAAACCGAAATATTCCCCAAAACTAGCGTGTTTATTCACTGCAAGTAATCGGCAAAAAGTTCTCAATGAAGGTTACATCAAAACTAGATTTTGATGAAGATTTTTCATCAATATGTGAATCTACGGTGAGGATGTAAACATTTTTTTTTGTTTGTTTATTCCTAACATTGTGTTGGACACGGATTGAACATGACTTTAAACACTTGAAATTTTAATTGGTAAACCTCTTGTAACAATTTTTAGGCAGCTTTAACTGAAGGCTGTAGACTCCCAGTGCGTATGCACAAAACCGATGATTGGCCACTTGCAGAAATTGTTAGCATTAAGGACGGCGAGGGAAAACGGCAGTTTTATGTACACTATGTAGATTGTATGTTAGAATATCCTCGCTTATTTATTTTCCATCATTGATGTCTTGTTTCACTTCATTCAAAGTTAACAAACGCTTAGATGAGTGGGTGGAAGAAGAAGATCTTGACACACGGAAAGTTCAGTTTCCACGAAGGGATGGCACAACAACTGGCGCGAGCACTGGTGTTACAACTCCAAAGAAGCACCACTCCTTAACCGGAACGGGTAGTGTTTCGCGGCCAACTAGTCCCGTGCCATTGAACAATGAAATTGTCAATGGAAATGCTGTCCTAGCAGCGGCCTTGCAGAAGAAAATCAACCGAAAAAGGAAGGTTAGTTAAAAATGAAGACTCTGAAATAATCTTTACGAGTAATATTCCTATTTAAGCTCACTCCACAGGCTGCACCGGTGGTGGAAGTAGCCGAAGAAAACTCACAAGATGGACTTACTCCTCGCCAGTCTGGAAGTATGGTCATACACCAGGACGACGTAGTTACTCGCATGAAAAACGTAGAGATGATAGAGCTGGGTAGGAACCGCATTAAGCCTTGGTACTTCTCGCCCTACCCCCAGGAACTTTGCCAAACACCCTGCATCTACATATGCGAGTTCTGCCTCAAGTATCGCAAGAGCAGAAAATGCCTCGAACGTCACCTGATCAAGTGTAACCTGCGACATCCCCCGGGCAACGAAATTTATCGGAAACACACCATCTCGTTTTTCGAAATCGATGGCCGCAAAAATAAGGTTTACGCTCAGAATCTCTGTCTGTTGGCAAAGCTTTTCCTCGATCACAAGACGCTCTACTACGACACCGATCCGTTCCTCTTTTATGTCATGACTGAGTTCGACTCCAGAGGCTTTCATATAGTTGGTTACTTTTCCAAGGAAAAGGAAAGCACTGAAGACTACAATGTGGCCTGCATCTTAACCATGCCACCCTATCAACGCAAAGGGTATGGCAAACTGCTTATCGAATTTAGTTACGAGTTATCAAAGTTTGAAGGCAAAACCGGATCTCCAGAGAAACCACTATCTGATTTAGGGCTGCTGTCTTATCGTTCATACTGGGCTCAGACCATTCTCGAGATTTTTATTGCCCAGAAACCGTCAGGGGAAAGTGAAAAGCCTCATATCACCATCAAGTAGGTACAAGTCCTTAGTAAAGTCGGAACCATAAAGCATTTCCTGTAATTCTAGCGACATATGCGAGGGAACTAGTATCAAAAAGGAGGATGTCATCTCGACTCTCCAAAATCTGAATCTGATCAACTACTACAAGGGACAGTATATTGTATGCATAAGTCGCGAGATAATCGACCAGCACAAAAAGGCCATGGACAACAGAAAGATACGCATAGACTCGAAATGTTTACACTGGACACCAAAAGATTGGTCGAAACGCTCAAAATGGTAAACATAAAAATCGAATAGTTCATCTAGGCCGACTATTTTTTGTTTATTTTATCTTTTTATTTTAATTTTTTTTTTTTTTGATTTAAATCGTCACACCACCTGGAAATATACCAAATTATCCACACAACCAGAATACTATACAATATTGAGCAACAAAGGCAAACTTATCTCATCTGCCTTGTCGAATTGGATGGAGATCAATATTAATAATCCGCAAAAATAATTTAAGATGTATTTTTCAGATTAACGACACCATTCGGGGGAGATACTAAATTTACCTAAGAAAAGAAGCAATTATTCTGTATTGACATAAATAACTGACATGTGTATGACTTAAATATCAATTCAAATCAATCAAATTGATATACACACTAAATTAAAGATACATTCTTCTACTTGCCTACGCATGGGCGATTACCTTTTTGAGCTTCCTTGCTTGCGTTCTACACAAACACTATCAGAACAAATCCTATTCCTTTAATTTTCCATTTTCAACATTACTAACAGTTATTGCTCTGCAAAAGAGTGAACGTTTTTAGATTTTTGCAATCGAAATAGCAAATACAATTGCTTTGAAATGTTTGCTGCTTACTGGTATTTAAGAACTTTGTAAATATAAAATTAAATAAATTTATCTGTACACGATGGGTTCAGATTTCAAAATTCAACAAAAACTCGATGTTTTTTTAAAGACTTCATTTTTTACGACCATTCTTCTAGAGTTTTTATCATTTCATTGGAATCATTTATAAAGAATAAATGAGGGACATGAATCTGGTTTACATACGTCACTATTGATAAACGCTGCTTTTGGCCTCTAATGTTTCTATATTTCTATTTATATATTTTAATAAAGACCTTTTCGAACGAGCAAGGTTGTTTTATTTATGCTGTTATAAATCTTCGGAAATAATATTTAGATTTACCAACTAATTTTGGATGTACAATAACCAACCATGGTTATATGATGTGATATGATATGATTGACCATAATTTGTGGAGTTGTAAGTCCTCAGTTTTAATATGAAACAAAAATGATTTTTTTTCGTCAGAGATAGAGCTAATTAAAAACCGTTATTACTACAAAATGAACCACTTAACTTCTTCTACTAAAAATGGCCACCTATGGTTTTCTTCTTTGGTGACGACAATAAGACAGAATAGGCACTGTTATTGGCTGTCAAAGAACTTATTTATACAGAAATCAAATCATAATAGTGACCTCTATGATAAGTTCGAAATTGGAATGTAAGCAAGCATTCTAATGTCTATGTAATACTCTGAGTTTGAAATCTCAATTCAAAATAACATTTTGCAAATTTTATTCAGATTTTTATAATTTAAAATTTGGAAACGTACCTTACTTAAAAAAAAAAAACATGTTTCAATTTTTCCCGCAAACATCACAAAATTGGAAAAATGAAATCAAAACCGTATCAAAAATAAAAGAAAAGTGCCACACTTTTTTATGTTACTTGTGTGGCATCACTGAAAGTGACAGCCACAGCAATCACAAGAACTAGGGTCTACGTCGTATTCGTACTTGGTTTAGATTTTTGTGATTATTGTTTTAAGGTTTACATTTTCTTTTATTTTAAAAAAATAAACAATTTGAAGAACGAAATGAGCTCCGAATTTCAATTGGCCAAAGAAAAGGCCCTTGAAGATTTACGCAAGATACGAGAGGAGCTCCTTCAAAGGGTATGTACATATGTAGAATAGAAATTTGTACCTCAACTCATTGAATCAATTTTACCTCCCGCTCCCATTCAGGAAAAGAGCACTGATCAAAAACAAACCACTAAAGCACCTAAAGGAGAACCTTTACTGAAGCTGAAATCCTCGGAAAATAAAGAAAAACATAAGAAAAGCAAAGATAAACGCCACAAAAAGCATAAAAAGTCTGATAAGGACAAACATAAACACGAGGAAAAAAAACATTCACATTCTAACAGTTCGGAGGAAAAGGAAATTACCCTACGAAAGAGATCATGCTCACCAGAAGTGACGACTCGTGATGATTGGATGACTGCTTCTGTTTTATTGAAAACGTTTTCCAAAAATAAACCTCTGCCGAAAAAACAATGCACAGAGACTTATGAGCCTGGCAAGAGTAGTCGAGAGTTGAATCCGCATTGGAAAGATGGTGGAAGTGGACTACCTTCTTTCAGAAAACCTAGAGATGATTCTGATGATGATTATGACAACAACGTAAAGTATTACTCAAGGAGTTCCAAGTCATACTCAGATAGCTGGCACAAAGAAGCAGAATCAAAAGCCACTGCTAAGAATGATCAGGAGGAACGTCATATTTCATCTAGTATTCCCGAAAAGGAAAGTACACCCGAATTCCTGACCGACCAGCAAATGAATGAACTAGGGGCCAAGATATTGAAAGCCGAACTATTAAACAACACAGAGCTGGCTGATGAGCTCAAAAATAAGCTTAATTCTGCTCGGCTAATGAGGGAACAAAACATTGGACATGCAAAAGAAGCTAATAAATTTAGGAATAAGTCCCATCGAAGAGCACATTCTGATGCGCCGAGTGCAGGGCGCCGTTCTCGAGGCTCTGCTGCTGATAATGGCGATGATCACCATCTTAAAAATAAGGTAACTTTCTCAAGAAATTGTGGAAAAATTTTCTTAAGCCATTGTTTTATTTTTAGTTTGAAAGAGAGAAAAACAGTTATAGTAAGTCAGCAGAAGACGGTGAAGACCACAAACATTTCAATGAAGACTTTGAAGATATTTTTGGCAATACAAATACAAAGCCCGGAGACTTGGAAAGCGATAAACTGCAAGAAATTCGTAACAAAAATCGACCTAGTAAGAAATTGAACAATTGCGACAAATGCTTCAACAGTGGCAAAATGAATAGAGAACTCGTTGTGTCGGTGGGAAAGCATGTGTATCTGGCTCTTCCTTGGCACGAGGGGCTCCAGACAAACCACTGTTTAATCATACCAATAGATCACTATTCGTCCTCAACGCAACTAGATGAAGACGTTTGGCAAGAGATCTCAACCTTTCGAAGAGTTTTGACAAAATTATTTGCTAAGCGGAAACAGGATGTTTTGTTTTTTGAAACAGCCCGATACCTGCAGAAGCGGCCACACATGGTAATACATTGCTTGCCTTCGAGTAGTTTTGAAATGGCACCGTTTTATTTTAAAAAAGCCATAGAAGAGAGCGAGTATGAGTGGTCGAAAAATAAGCAGCTAGTGACGTTAAAGGAAAAAAACTTAAGAAAATCGATTCCAAGTGGATTGCCATATTTTTGGATCAATTTTGGAATGGATTTTGGATTTGCTCATGTAATTGAGAACCAAGAGAACTTCCCATCACATTTTGCTCAGGTAAAAACTCATAATTGATCAATTTTGTTCGCATGGTCATTTATTTTTAATTTTTATCTTTAGGAAATCATCGGGGGTATGTTGACTTTAGACATGAGGAAATGGCGTACTCCTAGACAGGAGCAAAATGTTACAACAAAAGTAAAAAATCTGGCAGATTTGCTAAAGCCATATGAATCGGAAGTGTCTTGTGACTAAATTCATTTTTAACTTAATTGTAAGTTGTTTATGAGCAAAAATACATAGATAATGATAAAGCTGTTGCTATTCTTTTTCTATTCCAAATTATTTTCTTGTTTATTTTGAAAGCAATTGGCTTTTAAACACTTAAATATACATAGTTGTAACATCAGCCGCATGTTTAAAAAAAAAAGCTCAAGTGTTATTGGACAGCTATAACTTTGAGGTAGTTACAAGACTTTGTCTTACTAAACAACACATTCGACTTTGTAGAATGTTTTGAAAGAAAAGTTCGTCTGGTGTTCCGTATTGTTGCATTCAAAACAAAAGCGAAAATAAAATAATATTGAAAAATCTGGGTCATCAGAGGAGCTTCTTAGAATACAACCATTATTATTATTGTTATAATTTATTAACCCACAATTTAAAAATTTTAAGCTAATATTGAAGAGCACTAGGCCTTCAGTTCTGATGTTTATATATTTTACATATTATATGTAGTACACAATTGCAAGAGGTTTAATCTTCGAGTAAAAATTCCAAATCAAAAACCAGTTTAAGTAAAATAAGTAGTTAGGGCAGAGTCCATGCATTTACATACATTGATACTACTCCCCACATAAATCAACGGAGTATAATGTACTACCTTTGGGACTAAGATCTTTAGACGATACAACACAAATTTTAATACACGACAGATGGAAGTATAAGAAAAAACAAAGAACACATGACAACAGCACAGAGTAGGTTTCAGTCTACCATCCTTGACTGCCGGGAATATATTCTTTATCAGTATCCTGGCCGTTGCCCCTGGGGTACAAATATGTTTTACCTTTTTGGACTCCAATCATAATAGTTATACACCCGGCTTTGATTCTTCTGGTAGACCTAAGATCAGATAAGAAAGGTGCTTTTGATATCCTCGATTTGCAAAACAATTAATCGATTGAAGAAGTAAATCTTGATCATTGAATAAATATTAGATTTCTGAATTTATTTTTTTATAAAAATATTCGTTTCGCATGAACGACGAAATATTTAGGTTCAACTAATAATAAAATGATTGAGGCTGCTTACCAAGCTTCCTGGAACCTGAAATAAAAGAAAAAATAAATCAAGTACAAAATTAAATTAAAATCATAAATTACTATCGTACCAAAACCGCATCAATTTTCAATTCTGTTGAGTAGGGAATCAAATCCAGTCACTATTGAACTCTCCAGTTTGCGCTCAACTCTAATCAACGAAGACTGAATAAAATCCACACGATTCTTGTTGTTCTCAGAAGAAAAATTCAAATCAACGAGATGCTCGAAGTGCGGAGCCTTCGCGATCATTTCTTTAGTTGAAGCGATATCATCGATATTGAAAAATTCTTCCTGCTTGTCGATATTCGTTTCACGGGCTATTGCTGCCATACTGCTTTCGGTTTGATCATTGCTCTGGAGAGCTTCAAGTTTTTCAGATTGCAGAGCATTTCGACAAGCGGATAACTTTATAACATCAACGTATCTAGAGTATAAATTCAAGTATTCGTTTCTGATTTCGTTGTATTGCTTTATTTTTTCTTCGACTAATGGACGAATGTGATTCTCTTCCTCCTTAAAACGCTTAAAAGCTTCCAGCTGGATAATGTAGTTGATGTCGTTCAATTCTCCAAGTTCTTCCATAATTGATTATTTTAGTTTTGCAATATATTTGGAACACAATCAAAGTAAGTTACTTAAAAAACACAAATTTATAAATTTCGATTTTGAGAATTCGGCTTGAATTCAAATTTTTAAATGAATATTCACCATCATCAATTGATGGATTGCAATTGGAACCATAAATAATTAAACGAAGATAATTGATACTTGTAAAGACGTCTCACGGTTTACAGTTCGATTCAGAAAACAAAAATATCCCTTTTAATTTCCCCAGATATATTTTTCACTTAACTTAAGGGTATTGTACATGCTGATGAATTTCCATGATACTACTTTAATTTTTTTTTTTAAATACTTATCTTCAAATTAAATTCCTAGGCTTTTTAATTCAACTTAATTTATTTATCTACGTTTATTATGTTTATTATTTATTTTTCCGTGAGATAAACTTAGATATTTCCCTCGTAGAATAAATTCCTTTATAAAATGTTGACAGTTTGTTTGTTGGGGGATGAAATAATCTGGCTGAAATAAATTTTCAGAAGGCTTGATTTCACAATCGATGAATTCTAACTCACCAATTTTTTTTTTGGATCAACTAATGTTTAAGGTTACAGTAAAAATATTACTACTCACCAATCAAATGCCAAATTTTATTTTAGCCTATTTAAACTAATTTTAATCCATTGAAAGAAAGTAAGCACTGGTCAAAATTTTAAATAATTCCACACACGGCCGTCGCAGATTAAATGGAAGTGTTATGTATACATGCATTACTCAGCTTTGACCTACTGAGTTTCATTCGTGAAGTTGACCTGTCCCACTAAGCCATTGCGTCACAATAAGTGTGAAACCAAAACTGTTACTATGCATAATAGTTAATTGTTATGCATTCTGACTCAGTGGGTTAGGAGGTGAGACATTTAAAGTAAGTAAATATATGTATACATAACAGAAGGAAAAATTATTTTCCTTTAGTTGATGTGCGCACTTTATATGAATGACAAACAAAATTGACGCAACTCATATGTGAAGAAAGTTATGGACATCTTTTTTTCATCTTTACTTTTTTAGGTCTCACCACAAAAAAGAATTGACATTTCAATCAAAATTTAATAATTAATAATAAATTATTTTAAAATTGAACCAAAAATCAACTGTAAACATTTTCATCACTTCTGTGAAGCTACCATCCACATTATAATCCAAAAATGTTTCCACCACGGTGGAAACTTACCAACGAAATATCCTTCGGAAGTCACCATTCTCAATAAAATACCCACTGAGTACAAATTATTTCTTTGACGTTTTTCTTTGATGTGTCAAATTAATTTTGCTCTTTTTTACAAGGGATACACAAGACACAACCTTATGAAGAAAAAGAAACATACATATATCTTTTAATTCTTTGTACACAACACGACAAAACTTATCATTAATTCATAAAATTATAATATTATATTAAAAATTTCGAATCAAATCAGTTCAGTACCCTTTCTAGTTTGTCAGATTTAGTTTTGGTTCATGTCATAGTCGTCGAAAACTCATTTTCTTAATACCGTTCGTGCCAAAAAAAACAGAACATAGACATTTTTTAAACGAAAAAACTCAAATTATACACTTAACATAAAAATGACCCGGAATTTTGATCATTTGTTCAAGCTGTTAATAATAGGCGACAGTGGTAAGACAAAACAATTTTTGTAAAGCTCATGTTTTTTGATTGTGGAAACCGAACAATTTGGCTACGGTGCAAGAGCCTCCCCTATTTTGTTTTGTTATTTTTGGGTCTCGATATTTTTGTATGTAAATTATGCTAGCCTAAGAAAACTCATGAAAAGTTATATACAATGATTAATTACTAAAAAAAACTCCTTAACCTAATGAAGCATGATATCATTTTCTATTCAATTTGTGGATTATTTCATTTACATAAATCTGTCTTGATCTGGTGGCATCCCCATTAGTCAAGCCATACCCACTGATAATGCTATGTTTTTCTACTTGTAGGGGTTGGAAAGTCATCGTTGCTAATCCGATTTTCAGATGATACTTTCTGTGGAAGCTACATAACAACCATTGGAGTGGATTTTAAAATTCGCACTGTTGTAATCGACGGACAACGAGTGAAGCTTCAAATTTGGGACACTGCAGGTCAGGAAAGGTTTCGCACAATCACTAGCACATATTACAGAGGCACACATGGTGTCATCATCGTTTACGATGTGATGAATGGTGAATCGTTTGCCAATGTCAGACGATGGCTGGATGAAATCAGTAATTATTGTGAAGTGGTTAATAAAGTTTTAGGTAAGTTTCTAGAATATCAAAAATCAATTTTTCATTTTTTTCAAATCATGGGCATATACTTTATTAATGGCAATACATACATATGTTCATAAGTACAGAACTCTGACTGCATTGCAATTTTGTAGCTACCCGCATAATCAGGAAATATTTTGTTTCGTCTCAAGTTTTTTAACATTTTTTAGTTCTGGATTGGTTAGGATTATTTCCAGAAAAAAATCTGAGGAACATAGCCTCTCTTTTTTATTTACTTTCTATTATTAGCGCTTAAGAATGGAAAACAGCCTTAACCAACAAGACTAGTAACGTAAACTAGGCAGGCGGAGGTTGTTTTCCGTTTGTACGCACCATCTATGTTAAAATCTTCCCCCTGCTGTGTAGGCCGTGGATTGTACTTGAGCGAGCTGTACAGAGGTGCCTTCACTTAATAATTTCGCAATCATCTCAATTTTATTTCCATTGAATATTGAATTTAGCCAACTTCGCAGTCCAGTCCGTGTAAAGTTTTTGGTAGAATCTTCTTCTCTTCTTAAATTTTTTCAATAGAATCTTATTTTTAAACCATTCAAGCGAAAAAGCCACCCTGATCTACCAAATTTAACTAATATCTGTTTCACTATTATTAGTAAAGTAAAATCAATCAGAAAAAGTATATAAAGCAAAAAAGGATTGCCACTTAACAAGTTGAATATCTTCGCTAATACACAAAAAAAGTTGACATATTTCATCTTTCTTAATTTTTTAGTTGGAAACAAAGACGACGATCCAGAACATAAAGTTGTTATTACCGAGGATGCACAGCGCTTTGCTAGACAAATGGACATTGAATTGTTCGAAACTTCGGCAAAGGATAACAAAAACGTCGAGGAGATGTTTTTATCGATCACCAGACAGGTTCTTAATCATAAATTCAAACAGACCCCACCATCTAACGAGACGATAAGTGTAAGGAAGCCAACTAACAATAAGAGAAGTCGAAGCAGATGCTGCTAGCTTTTGATGGACTCGCTAAATGGAACAAAAACAAATTGTATTACTTATTCTTTTGTTACTTTTGCTCAAAATTTGTGTTGTTTTTTTTCGTTGGTTCATCATCAAAAATAATTACATTTCATTTAAAACTTGTATCCGTTTAAATGTTATCGCAGTGATACCAATAATAACACTTCCAAAACATTTAGAGTAAAAAGAATACAAATCAATCTTTTTTAACTACTCAACAAAAACACACAAACAAAAATGCAACAAAATAAAATCGAAAAGGCATACCATCTGAAAATATCTAAACAATTACTATTCTGTTTATTCGTGTCGAAAAAAAACTACATATAGAAAAGATACAAACGGAGTCCCAATTAAACGAAGTGTTTTTACATTTTTATATGCATTCTTTTATGTTTAGCCAAAAATATTTTTACAAAGATTTTGTAATTAATTAAGAATGAAAAAATAATAATAATAATTCAGAATGAAATATATAATTTATAATCTTAGAAATTATTTATGTGTAAGTTGTTAATCGATGCGAAATTGTAAGAGTTCAACCGAAGGAAATTTATTAATGTATTGTAGAGTTTGAGAAATTGGAAAAGTACTACACCGTACTTTTGTAAGTTAAGTTGTTTTTAGGACAAGCACAACAGAGCTATGGCATACTACATACATATAGATATGCATATAAACCGAGTTTAAGTCTTAACGGCTTTTATGATAAACAGTACATTTATGCAACTGGTTTTCTGATCAAAAAAAAATGTTTTCTGCAGTAACAGTGCTTTAAAAATTGTAATTCAAATAAGAAATTTGTGGTGAACTAAGATGTTTTTTCAAGGAGCAATTGTTACAAATAGATATTCTTCTTGCCACTAGATTGTAAATTTTATCGTCTTGAAAGTTAAATATGACTCGGAGTTCAGTTGAAAATAAACGAGGAAGTCAAGGCAAAGTGAAGAAACCTATATGTTAGGCATGAGTCGAACGCTCGATGCGCAAGTCAAAAAAGGAATAGCTTTTTTTAAATTGCATAGACGCCTTGCAATGGCAACAGATTTTTCATTTGGTCATCAAGTAAATATGAGTTGCCTCTTGCGAAAATAACTTAAACAATTTTATTAGGCAAGTCCTCTGTTTTAATAATTATTTGTTTTAAACATTTAAAATAATTCAATTAATTTAAAAATAAATTTCTGCCAAAATTCAATTAAGGAACAATAATTTGTTCTACATCAATATTTTTTAGATATTGGCTTTTTAAATTTCAATTATTTTTCCATGCCTAACCATAAAAATAAAAAAATCAATTACAGATGCAAAATAATAAATCTTTGCTTAATAAGACAAATAAAAAATATAAACTTCACGGATGACAACCATTATATCTCTCTATAACGTAAAATGTGCAAGAGAAATAAACATTTCATTGCTTCAGATGGATCTTTAAGTTACTTCGATAACTACGCTGAGGTTATTGACGTTTCTGATATTTCATTTTCCTGGTCATGTCTGGTGTTAAGTTTGCTCATATACAATTTACATTTCTTACCTTTTTCACTTCTCCACAAAAAAATACAGTAGTAAAAAAGTTAATTTCGGAAATTTTTGAATTTTTATCTCAACATAACTTTAAACTGTAGGTCCATAACATAAAACTCTCACAGGGGGTAATCGTTGTTTTCCACAAAATAATGTGTAAATTTTTTGTTTTTTTATGAGAAATGACAGAATATATTTCAAGTACTATTTTTTTATTAAATCTGACTGCAACGTATTCTAACCAAGAATGTTGTGTTTTTCAAAATCCGGTATAGAAAACACAAATGGAAGACATCCGAATCGGATGAGTGTACCATGGGTAAGAATAGCTGATCCTTCCCAGCATCCGTTAATCATAGGAGGTGCGAAAGCATTGCTACATTTGCAATCGGGTTTGACTGGCCCGGTCATCCTAAGCAAAAAAATAAATAAACAAACAAATTAGTCCAAATATTCTTTTAAGGGTCCTTGCTAGATTTTTTTGAAACTTTAACTAATTTTTCGAACAACTGTGCTCTAAAATCATAAGAAAAGAAAATCACTCACCTTGCATTCTCGTCAAGCACAAAGTTTTTGCGTTTGATTCCTCTTCGCTTGTCCAAAATCTCCTGCACCTTGTTGTGCAAATCAATCGTGATGTTCTTGTATTGTTTCGCTGGTGACGGTTCTACTTCTCTAAAGTCACAAGTGTACAATTGTCCATTTACCTCAGTACCATGTTCTGAATAATTGATCAGTTCATAATGCTTGCTTAAATTGTCATAGAATATCGAGGCATGTTTAGGAGAAACCCGTCTACATCGACCAAATCGATCCAGACATAAATCGCTGCTGCTTCCACTACCAACACTAAAACTCCTATACTGCATGAAAATGGATTCATTCAAATCGATTTTCGTAAACCATTTGTCCTCTTCCAACAAATTGCCCAATGGAGTGAGGACAGCCCGTGTTCTAATCTGCGATCTGGCAATTTGAGGTTCAAGCCTTATGGCAATCTCCAATGTTTTTTCCATGTCGGTTTTCTGTTTTGGCTTGTAATTTTCATACTTGTCAATGTCAGCTTGATTCTTTTCTTCGGTGAACATTATCGACAGTCGATGCAGGTCCTCTGGACAAAGAATTTGACTGGGCAGAACTGTGGGTGTTTTTTCATTATCACGTATGAGTTCTCGAATTCGTTTTGCTGCCGATCTATTTTGATACTGCACAACCAAGTCAGTATTGTCAGTAATAATCTGCTGCAGTCGTTGGAAGGCGAGTTTTTTAATTATATCCACATCAAGGTACTTAAGTTCATAGTCTATATTAGCTGCTGTCAATTCTTTCATTCCTTCACTGGTTTCAATCTTCTTTTCAGGAGATTCCCTTAAGTCATCAGAATTGGATGAATCGTCTTCATCGTCTTCGGAATTTTCGTCGCTCTTAACTTGTTGTTTCTTTATAATCTTCTTGATTGGTTTCTTGTTATCTTTCGTGTTGTTCTCCTTATTTCCAACTGTACTTTCAGCGTTATTGTCAGATTCTTCATCAAAACCTAACAAGTCCGTTGAGTTAGTTATGATTTGAACCTCTCTAAGTTTATCTCGGGCACATTTCATCGCCTCCAATTGTTCTCTGACACTTTCGGCTACTTTTTGTTTGATATTATCAGATTCCAAACAAATAGCATCTGGCAGAGGCTGTGTTGTTCTCTTACGACGATAAACATTAGAACAACGGTAGACATCCCGCAGTGATGGTAGAAGCTTAGGAGGATTGTCATAGAGATACTGAATCATTGGTGGTATCTTGATGGAGTCCACACAACGGGTGCGGGCTGATTTAATTCGGAACGGCGGATTGCGTGTATGAATGCGGCGAAAAAATTCAGTTTTTACAACTTCATGATCAAAGGGAGTTGAGAACTTGTTCCAGAGCTTAACTCGCTCTGTTGCTGAAATACTATCCAACATATGCCAATCCTGAGGATTTTATTTAATGTTCATTTCTGTCGTAAATAAAAAACAAGTAAACTTACTGCAAAGGTTTCTGGATGGTTCGGACACATCCACAATCCAGCTGGTAGCACTGTCATCGGTGGATCAAGGCAATCTTGATGGTAAAATAATGAACAATAGTCACACGAAACTAGAGGTGCCTTCTTGCAGGATTTCCGACAATAAAAGCATGTTTTGGCCGGCAACGGTACTAGTCCCTGCGAATCTAGTTCGTTGGGTTTAGAGTTTCGGCGAACACCAGGTTTTTTACCATTGCCATTCTTAATTGGTTCAACTTTAGAAAGAATCTTTTATCAACATCAGACTTAAAGGTTAAGAAAATAAATTGTATAGGAAATAGGGGGAAGTAGGTTCAAAAATTAAAATCGAAGATTCTTAATATTAAAGTTGGTTAATTAAATTTGTCTACTATAAATAGTGGGCTTATAGTAAAAAGACAAATTTAGGACAGAAAAGCTACACCAAGAGGCGAAGCTGCAAAACAAAATAAATAATAAAAACAAACCTTTATCGTTCCCTGGAAACTGTGTATGAATTTCGAGTTCTTTTGGTAATTCAAACTGTTTTGGATTCAGAGTACTAGCCGCTTTTATGAGTTCATAGAGGGGGTTGGGTTTCTTGTTGGATTCGAAAGCTTTTGCAATGCCCAAAGAAATTTTCTCTGAAGTGAAAGTCGGATTTTTTTCTGCAACCGTTGCCGTTAACGGCTCGCTCGAAACTGAAGTCCGACTACCGCTGCGATTGCGAAGAGAACGAATTTTTGGTGGAACAGCCTCGAGATCTGGGGTACTGGGTCGCGAAAGTTCAGACTGCTCTGCCCCAAGAAGTTTATGACCAGCAGCTGTTCTTTCAACAGAACTGGATTTTGATGATAATGGTTTGGAGGTCATGCGACAGTTGTGACATAACCATTGTCCACTGGGTATGTCTTC
Organism: Scaeva pyrastri; assembly: GCA_905146935.1. Classification (NCBI taxonomy): domain Eukaryota; kingdom Metazoa; phylum Arthropoda; class Insecta; order Diptera; family Syrphidae; genus Scaeva; species Scaeva pyrastri. Next base: position 37,980,919 of record LR989927.1, on the reverse strand, counting down.
CTCGTTTAGCGGAGGATCGCTGCAGTAATTAAAAAAACATTTATTTAGTTGCTAAACCTGTCAGCATGGAATGGTAAACGACAACAGTTATACTCACTGGCACTGCAAATGAAAGCTCGATGGACACCGATCACAACACAGAAGATTTCCACCTTCGTTGCAGGCATCACAAGAATCATGGTTATGACCACGTCCGGGCCGACGATAGTACGGGTGCTTCGTTACACTTGGCTTCTGCACAACCTTAACATCTTCTTCCGGTGGCGGTGGTTTGATAAGTATTTGGATTTGCTAATTATAGTTAAAAAGAATACATAATAATTAGCATTAAGCTTTTTAGCTTGCAGTTTATAAAATTATTCCTACCTCCATAATGGAATTCGATGCTATTGGTTCATGTTCCATTTTCGACATTTTTCTTAATGCTATCACTTGGGTTCTTTTGATTTTTCAGTTAAAGATTGATTTGTTTTTTGCAAGAACTGAGTGTAGATCAAATAAGATAACAATTTTCAAGGCAATTTCAATTCGAAAATAAATGTACGAATTTGGAGGCAAAATGTATGCACTACCGTAGTTGCGTTTGTTTTGTTTGATGTTTTTTTTGGATATAAAATTTTGTAGAACAGAATTATGACAGAAGCAACACTTCGAGGGAAATTTCAAGATCATGTCAATAAAATGGGTTTAAATTGATCCCATTGAGGTGAATATTTAGTACGTCGAAAAGTCTAAATTCATTAACGCCATGTGTGACCTGGATTTTGATCTCAAAATATAATATGAATACAAAGAATTTGTAAAATTTACTTTACCACAATCACACCGATTACAATTTCCTATCCGATTAGTAAATTGCGGAAGGGAATTAAATACAAATTACATTTATACTGTGATAGAAATGTCAAAAAAGCCGACATTTGGTTTGAATGACTGTTATGTAATCCACCTTTCAAGGTTTCTCGTTATTTAATTTTAATTATCGAACCACAATTGTTCAAAATTTGGCAGGACGAATTTTTTTAATTTCCTGGCATTCGCAAAGAGTTTTTTTTCTATTCCCTCCCGATCAACAATATAGAATTATGAAACCCAAAAATAAGTTTTCAAATCTAATTGCACATATGTAGTGAAATAAATATAAATAAAATATATAAAAAAAAAAGTTTTTAAATTTATAAAAAAATGTACCTTAATAATCATGTCATACTACTATGACCCACAGAAAATAGATTGTGATTGGACTCGTTTGAAGTTGAATTTTGTTTGGATGAAGTCAAACCCGTCGCCCGTCAGTGTCGTATGGGTAGCACAGCTGTCAAGCTAAGTCACCTTTCTCTTTCTTATAAATCTGTGGTTAAGTCTGTAGTTGAAGTCCGAAATGACACTTCTTCAAGTCAAACAGATTCCATATTTATTTCAATTTGTTACTTTAAATAGGAATCGTTTCTTTTCAATTAAACATTTTAGCCACCACAAACAACGTAAAACCTTCGCTACAATTCCATTGAGCAATCTTGTTTCCCAATTCAAACAGAAAGCTCACGAGGATCTAACACATCTCTGCCCGGCTGAGTGGATAAAACTCCGAGAACAACTCTTTACCAATGTCAGAAACATCCACTTGCAGAATATTGATGCACTTATCCTGGGTCAATGCAATGAAGCGGAAGACTTTTCAATCGCTAAAAACTACATTCAATTTCTTGAGAGCCAAGGAATACAACCAAACAATGCATGTCTAGGTAAGTTGCTTAAAATGTACTATTTGGCAGGAAGAGCCAATAAGTTGTCTGAACCAGACGAGTTGGAAATTATGAAGATTTATAACAAAATTCGCGCCGAACGAAATGCTTTGGATGCAGTCACATGTGAAAATTTGATACATGGCCTTTTAGCGACATCATACTGGAAAGATTGTGTAGATATTTTTAAAATGATTAAGCTATCGACGTCTCCTTCGACAGGAGCGTATAGTGCTATTGTTAGCAAGGCTTTTATGTCCAAACAAGTGCAACTTGGATGGACTTTTCTTGAAGAAATGGTGGAAGCTGGTAAACAACCTACATGTGATGTTTATATATCCTATATTCAATATGCCTCCATGGAGCCTCTGAAATTTGTTGAAAAAATAGAAAAACTTTTCGAATTCCTTGGTATCCATGAGATCCTTGTTAGCGAGGCTGTGATAGAAAAGCTTAAAAGTTGTCTAGAAATGCTTGATCATAGAATTAACGCAACGAGTTTGAATTCCAGTGGCAAGTGCAAAAATTGCTATTCTTACATGAGAAACATTTCAATAAGTGATGAGGAATTCAAAAATTTGAGGTCTACATTTTTGGAAAAGGTTCTCATAAGAAAAGATGTCTTCCAGAAATCCACACCAAAAGAAGTTGAGGACTTCACTAAATTCATTGATAAAACAGGTCCTTATGATTGCGTGATTGATGGTTTGAATGTGGCATATTCGTGTGGTGCTAAAAAGCAACCGAAGGTGTATGTGAATTTAGTAAGTACTTAAATTGCAGATCTAAGTAAAATTTATAACAATTCAATTAAATTTCCAGTTATCTTCAGTGGTAAAATACTTTAAACGACAGGGTAAACATGTTTTAGTGTTGGGAAGAAAGCACATGAATAGCTGGCCAAAGGAAGGAATGAATTATGTCAAGAGAAATGCCTGCTTGTTTTTAACGAATGATTTGTAAGTGATCGATTATACATATTTATTTCATCATTGATTGGTAACATGTTTTTTGTCCACAGGTCTCAGGACGATCCATTCCTTTTGTATGCTGCAATCAAAAGTGGCCAATCAACTGACTTTTTTTCTAGAGATTTGATGCGATCGCATGCCTTTCTGTTGGATGCTGAAATAAAACACATATTCAAACGATGGCAACAAGAACATCAATATTCACTGCTTACCGTTTCCGATAAAGGAATAATCATTAAGGTTTGCTATTTCGTAATAAATATTATTTAAAAATTATTAATATAAGATTTTATGTTCTATAGGAACCAACTCGGCACTTCAAATTTGCCCAAAAAGTAAACGATACTTGGCATTTGCCGTTCAGGGATATTTACTTACCAAACCCCCCAGAACTTTTTGACGTTCCTGAGAACTGGATGTGTATAAAATTGAATAAATAAATTTTTATTTGTAATTTTTAATAAAGTAGTTTTTTTTTAACTGGTCGAGACTGGTTTTCAGACCTAGAAATGCCATGAGTCCTTTCCAGCAAAAGTACTTCTAGGTACTGATACTTGGCATTTTCATGTACCATTGTCGGAAGTAGAAACCCCAATAATTGTACTATTACTTGAAGTCTTACAACACTGTTTACAACTGTTATTATGATGATTGAACCGAAAACCACATGAGGTTTCTTTTTCTAAAAAGAGGAATACCTGTACGTGGTTTTGGAATGAGAATTTTTGTAATTATACAAAACCTTGAGAATCAATAAAGGATGTAGAAAGCACAAGTTTCCTTCGGGTTGTTTTAAAAGCAAGAATAAATCTAGTAATAAGGTAACACCTATCTCCATTTCAGTTGCCGAAATTGTTATTAATTCTTTATTTTTCCAAATTTAATAGGATCATGATAAAGTGAACAAAATCAATAAATGCGTTCTAAAAACTGAAAAGTAAAATTCTGTATAAAATCATGGACACTGGACAGAAGATCATAGAATCGAACTAATATTTTGCGAAAAATTGCACATCACATCAATGAATACAGTGAATACCATGGTAGAAATAAATATCATGTGCACACACAATTAATTATAGTTCATTCTTGAGTGTAAAATAGAAATAAGTAGAAAACACAGTTATCTAAACAAGTTCTACGGAGGGAGGTGAATCAGATGAAAATTATCAACAAAATAAACAGGGCCTTCTTAATTATTTGACGTTTCTCCAACAAACCTCTTTTTTTAAATAGCATCTGCTGTTTTGTTTAGCTAACTATTCCATAATCCATACATTCTTGAAGAAATTCAAGTTAATTCTTCAATCTTTCACTATTTTCGAACATTCCTTTTCTTATAATGGTTTTATCATGTCCGTGGATATAATAAATAATGTAAATCTGAATGCTGATTCTTTCGAACCAGTGGGTGAGCTACAGGAACTCGAGAAATGTGGCGAAGTTTTTCTCGAGCGACATTTGGGAAATCTTATTTACGTGTGCAACCTCTGCGAAGATAAATTCAAAACTGCTGACGGATTCTCAGATCACATAGCAGAAATTCATATTACAATAGAAAACTTCATCAGTTATGAACCTAGTGAATCTGATGCCGAAGTCGATGATGTTGTGAATGAAGAGACTGACCCAATCGGGAAGTGTGTCACAGAACAGGATGATGAATTCAATACTCTTCACTATGAAATCCTGGTAAGTAGTATCTACATTCTACACACTACACTTAATAGTCTGTTTCTGACTTCTTATAATCTTAGATGAAGGTCGAAGAAAACAACTCAATTGAATATTCTTATGATAATGTTAAAGAAGAACACATTTTAAATATTGATGATGATGAACAATTCAAAGATGTCGAGCAAGAAATCAAACAAATACAGAAAGAGGAACCCGGAAGTGTGGCAAAACCTTTGGAAATTAGTCTGTGCGAAGAAGAAGAGCTTCAATTAGAAAATTTGTCACCTCTACCCGAGGAGAGAATTATCGAAGATAAGCATGCTGCTGACCCAAGCGATGAAGAAATTTTGCGTTCAAAACTAACATGCAAGTTTTGTGGTGAGCAATTCGATTATGTTAAAAAAATGCGAGAGCATGATTGTGGCCTGAATAAAAAAAAGAAAAAGCATTTCTGTTCCGTGTGTGGTAAGGAATTCAAAAAAAAATCGGGCCTAGACATTCATTCTCTACTGCACAAGGGAGAAAAACCCCATAAATGCGACATCTGTGGATCGGCATACGCCTGCAAGCAGAACCTTATTGTCCATGTGCGACGACACACTGGTGAGAAACCATTTCAATGTGACTATTGCGACAGAAGATTCGCTTCATCGACAGAAAGAATCTCTCACATGCGAACGCACACAGGCGATCGACCGTTTGTATGCGAGCTTTGTGGAAAAGGACACACGTCGTCATCGCAACTCACAGAGCATATGCATAGGCATTTGGATATTCGGAATTATGTTTGCGAAATATGTGATAAACGCTTTAGGAATTCTTACAACCTCCGAATGCATCGACTAACCCACGATAAGGGCCCCAGGCAACACCATTGTAATCAATGTCCGTCAACGTTTAAAACACAAAGCAGTCTTTTGCAACATTCTAAGATCCATGAAAAAGTAAAGAAGTATGTTTGTAAGATATGCGGACGGGCTTTTGCCCAGCATCCCGGACTGTATAGCCACATGAAATCTCACGCCTCATTAAATTAATTAGACAAATAAAACTCTTTGATAAAAACCTTAGTATATGATTCTTTTTTGTAATTTAAAATGAATTCAAAATTGATTTTTGATGGGCTAAAAAGGGCTCGGTCGATGGAAATAGAACGATGATATTTGGCAGACATGAATTTTCAGCATTCAGAAGAAGTCCATATTTTTTCATAATCTGGTACAAAACAAAAAACTAATATAAATACAAATTTTGCAAAATATATATTTACGTTCACTACCATTCAATGGTTCAAATTTAGTTTAAATAATAATTGACAGTTGGTTGGTAACAATAGGTACATTTAGGTTTATAACTGCCAATAAAGCCTAGGTACTTAAAACTATCAAAAATACTATGTCTTTCAAATGTCTTGATTATAGGCCTATCATCTTCGGATAGTTAGTCTGGATTTACACGAAGATTCCATCAAAAACTCTCTTTGAAATTGCTTAAGTTAAGAAGAAAATGAAAAAGACAATTAGTCGACTGTCTTATGTCTTTCTAAAAAAGATTCTTCGACTCAAAAAAAAAATGTTCATGTAAACACCATACTTAGAAAAGAAATTAATAAATAAAATTACACTTTTAACTTAATTCATTACTTTGTGTCTCTTTGTTCACTATTCTTTCGCTGCGCTTCTGATATCTGAACGATGCGCGATAGTGGAGAATGTGTGCTACTGCTGCTAGGTGCCGCAGCTCCCCTAGAGGTCAAAAATCCCCGATTGGTCAAAGTTGGAGGTGCATGGCTTGCATCTATGGTAAGAGGTGATGGCTTTAGTGAAAGTCTTCTTTGTAAAGCGCTTTGTGGTATATTTTGACTGCTGGGAATGTTAAAACTAGAAATTCCCGCCATTCCAGGTGGAGTCTGCAGATTCGTAGGGCGTACGCTAAAGCGTCTATTAAACTTTAGTGTTGGCTTCTCAGAGTAGCTTGGCGGAGGTTCATTAAGATTGATAGATGGTATATTAGTTTGTTGACGTTGAGTCAGTACATTAGATGCGGAGCTAGGAAACGACGGAGTACCAATTATTGTCGAACGTCGCTGGTATCGATTTCCCGCTGTCGAAGATTTTTCTTCTGGATTTAAAATCGACAAGAAAGGAGGAAGCGCTGATGGGGCAATTCCTGCGGTGCCATACTTTCGATTCTTTTGGTCGTTAGTATTATTTTCTTCCATCGGTTGACCCAGTACTGCTTGAGTGTGCATAACCTCGAGAGCTCGAATCAAATCGGCTATTGTGGTGTTCTCAAGAATTTCATGATTTGATGCTTCTTCATTGTCCTCTGAAAAAAGACTTGTGCGCCGATTTGTCCCCCTATTCATGTTCCTCGATGGTTGATTTACAAAGAGGCTTCCTCGACGATTTGCATTAGCCGTGGAACTAAACATACTACCTCGGCGCATGTTTGGATTTTGCGTAAACAAGCTTTCACGGCGCTTTTTCGTTCTTCCGTCGGTTGACATCATCGCTTGTGGTATTGTTTTGGCTTGGTTTTCATCTAAGCCAAAGACGGCACTCTTGCGATTGAATGCATTAGATTCACCAACATCTGCACCGATTCCCAAGCCATCTGTAACTGAGTTTTTTTTCTTTTCATTAGATTGACAAACATTTATTGTACTGTAGTAGTCCTGCCTCGAAGTTATCCAATCAGGAACCTCGGGAACACTGGCTATTGAGAATTTTCTATCTGAAATACTGTTGGCATCTATAAAACCTTGAGATGAACGTTTTCTAAATGGATTCAACTTTCGCAGCAGTTGTTTGCCTCCTTCAGACACAGAGAACTTCCTGCGTGGTTTGCTAGTTCCTGGGTCATCATTGTCCCCACTAACAACACCTGGATACGGATTTGTGTACATGGTCTTATAGTTTTCTTCAGGTGATTGGCGTTTTTTCCTGTAGCGCGTATTAATTGCTTGTTGAATTTGAACATTATCCCCACTCCATGTCCATTCATTCGATAATGGATGTACAACATTTGGCTTGAAATTAAGATTAAAATCGGAAAATGCACGCCCTCTTTTCGGTATGGTTTCCATTCCCGTTTGGAATGACCATTCGCTTGACAAAATTTGCGAATCATTAAGCCCATGATAACCACCATCGAATCCAGATGAATGAATCGTAGCTTCCCCCTCTGGAGGTCTTATGCTTGCCAAAGCATTTACAACTTGTGCCAAAAGTTCTGTAGTTTGTTTGAAATTTTCGGCAGTTTCAAATGTCTTCTGCTTATTAATATTACTCAGTTCAGTATCGGATGATGTCCTATAAGGCGGAGAACCACTAAGAGGTTGATCCATGGCACCAATACACTCAGAGAATGCCCTTTTTCTGTGGATCACGGGTGCATCCATTCGATACATGCTCAGATCGGGGCATGAAATCGAACGTTTTTCAGTTAAGTATAGTGGCTCATTGTATACTGGCTGCAAAAAATAAAAAATAAGTAGTATTATGATAATTAAAATAACCAGGAAAAGTTTTTTCTATTGGAAAATAAAAACTGTAAGTTGAAACTGATAACGATTTTCCAATATAAGACTATAAAGCGGAGATACTCTCAGGCGTATACACAATATTTGTATCTTATTAATATTTTTGAACATAGTTTCTCTGGTTAATGCAGTTAAATTAGGTGTATTATTAACTGCACTACATTCACATATAGTGTACATTACAATAAACCCCAAATGGTAGACAATTATATAGATAAAATCCAACCGAATTTTGCATTTTATGTTATTTCATTTAAAAAATCTTCAAGCATTTAGAAAATCTAATTAGTTGTGTCTTTGGATTGATTGATAATTTAAATTTAATATCAAAAGGATTTATTCTTTTCTTTTTATTTAATCTTTGTATATCCAAACAAAAAATAACTAGATGCCGCCCTATTCGATTCACACTATAAGACTAATATAGTTTTTATATACAAAAGGTTTTATTCACTGCTGGGTAGCTAGCACAGAATAATTTCCCTCGGTAAACAACAATAATTTGATTGCTGAAGAAAAAGAAGCCAGCAAAAATAATGGCAGCTGTGCTGGCGATATATCTATACTACATTATATTGTATGTAAAGTGAGTTTGTTCGTTTTATTCACTTGAAGGCTTCACTACCTATACAGCAGTTATTTTTGCTGCCTTCTTTTTTTATTGGGGTATTTTTGTCTTTGGAGATAATCAGTTTATAAAGACATTAATTTAATTGAATACATAATATAAATTGTTTGCTAATCATTTCTTCTAAAACCGAATACACAATCCTCATATTCACATGAAATATAAAACCCTACAAATGCAATATAACTGTAAAATGCCCCTTTTTACTTTCTGTTTCTATTCGTTCGCAATATTTAGGTGTTTTTTTTTTCTCGTTGGATCGAATTGCAGAAAGAAATAATTAAATTAATTTCATAATATAAAAAGTTTTGCGATCAATGCTATCAAATAATTTTATCACCAACTAACTACTCCATTACAGTAAACTAGAAATTTGTCCTCATATTATGAAACTAGTTGAAATTATGAAACAAATTCTTCGACTGGGAGGTTGGCATCTCCTGTAATCCGGCTTCTCGGAGGTGTAATTGTAGGATGGTCTGAGGATGGGAGTTCTGTGCTGTGGGTCAGTTCATGTTGACGGAACGTCCGCACTAAGCTTTCCATCAATATGGGTGCCATGGAGGATTCCAAGGTATTCAGGTTGGCTAAGGAGGGATGAACCGGGCCAGGGGCGAAAGCCAGCAGCCAAGAGTCCCCGTGGTAAGCAGTAGTGGGATAGCGTACCGGAGTGGAATGCCATGGCCAGCCTTTCCAACATGGTCAGACTACAATTTTTTATATACACATTTTTTTTTTTTTTTGTAAATAATGTGGAGAATATTTTTAATTGCTGTGTTTTATTGGAATAAAGAAGCTTTGCATGAAGTGGATCGCAATAAAAGAGCAATCTGTTGTTTGAAAATTAATTTGATAAATCCAGTTAAACATTTGTATACATTTTTTGAAGTTTGGTTGGACAGTTATGCATATGTATGAACAAACTTATTTATGTATATTATACCTACTATGTTAGTATTGACTTGGAATGATATGGTCAAAGGTCCAATAATAAATTCATGAAATTATAAACTGTGTTTTATTCACTGCTGGGTAGCTAGAAGAGCAAAAGTTCCCTCGCAAAACAACAACAATTTGATTGCTGGCGAAAAAGATGAAAGCAAAAATAATGGCAGCTGTGCTGGCGATAAAATCAGTTTGATCGTTTTATTCACTTGAATGAGCTATACAGCAGTGAATAAAATACAACTATAATGACATCAAGAAAAGAACTGCAGTCATACAGACATTTACGGTTAAAGGGTGTTTTTTTTTAAGGAGAAATTATTTTACTGTTCAGTTCGGAAAAAACTATGTTTGCCTTTCAAAGACGTTTTCTTTTTTTGGGATCCTTCTCCTTCTATGATCTTTTAATGGGGAATGAAGAATAAAAATAAAAAAATAGATTTTAAAAATGCTTTAAACATTTTGAATATCAGGAAGCTTCACTTCAAAGAGTTTTTCTTACCTTAAACTTTATTATGTAAAGCTCATTAAGGATGCGTCTCAAGTAGCCAACATCTTTTGTGACTCCGCTCCAAATACGATTCTGCGTGGCTTTTATATTCTCCGATAGTTGATATTCAAGCATTGCTAACTTTTTACTTCGAAGGCCTCTGTAAAAATTCACCATTGGTCAACCTTTCTCACTTGTCCATAACAAAGTGTCTATACTTACTTGCTTATGAACGTCATAATCATAACAAGGTATCCCAATGAGAATATAAACCAGACTATAATAAATATTTGATAAACAGTAAACAGTCCTCCGAACTTCCGAGGCTAGAAACAAAAAATAGAACTGAATAATAAAGTTATTAAAAATAATACAGATAGAGCTCATAAATAAGCCCCTTATTAAATTTTCAATATTTACTTGGTGTGGTTGAAAGGTTGGCACAAAATCACCAAATCCGATCGTCGTCATAGTAACATAAGAATAATACACCGATGTTGCAAAGGACCAATTTTCAAAGTAGGAAAACATTAACGACGGCAAAATAATGGAGAAGGTTATTCCCGGCACTAATGCTATACAAACTGTGGCAAGCAAACTCAGTTGCGGAGGAACATAACGAATATCATTCGTTATCTTATAGTTTTTGTATCTCGTGTAAATTGAAATAAACTTTAAAATAGAACATAATAACATGTATGCATGTATGGAGTTATTTTGATTGAAATAAAGTTTTTGTTTGATTTAATTATAGGTACCGTTTTGCTGAAAAAATCTCCCAAGCCCGAAAATAAAATACCATTGATGGGTATACCTATAAGGGAATATGCGATCATAATTGTGCGGCCTAGAGTTGTTGTTGGGGCAAGGTTTCCATAGCCTACAGTTGAAAGAACCGTGAAGGAGAAAAAGAACGCGTGGTAAAATGTCCAAGTATATGGTTCTTCAAATGTATCAGTTGTATAATTTGTTACCGGCTTTCCACAGTACTCTGTGATTCTTTCTAGAACATCGTTTTGCGTAGATTCATTTTTGGATGCAAGTTGATAAGTAAGGTACTCTGTAAAAAAAAAATAAACACAATGTGAGTGTACCAGAGTGAGAAGTGAAATATATGATTATGAAATATAATTTTGTCTACTATTTACGAGTACAATCAGTGCTGTAATTCGTTTATGCAGTAATTGTTAAAATTCTGATATACTTATTCGTAAATAAAATATTAATATTAATAAATTTTTTTGTTCTTTATGTATATTGTAACATCTACTGCGGTATATTACAATCAGGCTATTTATCAATCCAGATGCGACAGTTTTGCTTATTTACGTATCCGTTGAGCAAAACATGAGCCTCATGGCTGAACACAGCGCACGAATTTTAATAACAAATTTCAACAATTTACAATCGTTGTTCGTTTGTTAGTCTTTGCATGATAAAGTAAAGTGGCAGAGTATACTGAAAACTTTTCACTTTGTGAAAAACCAACCAACCTGAAAAACTTAACTCTTAAAAAATCATCCTTTATATACATATTATATACCCTTTATACTATATACATACATACATATGTACGTATACATTTCACGAATTCTAGCAGCCTCATAAAAACTGCGTTAATCTTGTTGTTAATGCATGTGGACTGTTTAGTCGGCATAAATTAAAATTGTTCCTTAAAAATTTAACCATCTCGAAGATTTATCTGATGAGAAATTCACATTGAAATCTCCACTTAAAATCAAACTAAATATTTTGACTACATATATTATGTATGAATATATGTACATACATAATGTACATATGTATGTATGTACTTTACATATATAAAATCAATAGTTCAACACGTTTATCTTAAATTATTTTTAGATTTTAGATTAAGATTCCATATGAAAAGGTCTAAAATTCGATAAAAAAAAAACATTTTTAGATATGTATGTATGTGGAAATGATCCTTACGGTCTCGAAAAATTAAATTCAGCAGGATTTAAATTTTGCATGCATCATTCCCCTGCTACACCCATTTAAAATATAATTTTTATAAACTTAATCTTAATCTTAATCTCATAATAACAGAAATTGAGCCGGGCGAAGTCGCGGGCAACAGCTATTAATAAATAAAAAATCTAGTACTTAAAGTAAAATTGAAGGATCTAGAAAAACGATCACGTTCATACATACATACATAATGTTACATATATTTCTTTAAAAAACGTAACTACAACAAATATTCTAGGTAGCCATAAGATTTAGAAGTACAAATAGTTATTTTAGCAAGTTGGAACCCAAAGATGTTGGCCTATTATACTGTTCAAAGTTAAAAGGGAACCAACCAGGAGCCAAACTTACCAGAACAACATTGTAAATTCATAATAGATTTTTTTTATATTTTTGTTTTGGACGGTCATTACTTGTTTAAATATTTAGATTAATTAAACTAGTATCACCTTACGACTTTTAATTTCGCAAACAATTTGATCGAAAGTATAATGAAGGAAAAATTGTACAGTGTTCGACAGAGCAAACACAAAAATCATTGTGTTAATCCATGTTCCAAGTATATTTTGCGCATCTCTAAAATTATGGCTTTCCATAGTTTCGAGAAAATGGTACCACAAAATACAAAATTTACTTTAGCCTATTTATATATAGATTTATCTTAAAATTCTTGTCCAATAACGTTTTTAGTTACTTTGTATGGTAATTTCAAATTTAGTTAACTAGTTTAATTTGTTTACCTTTCATACATACGAGAAAACTAAATTACTTTTAGGTTAAGTCTACAGGGCGACAGATAAGAAAACAAAATGGTGATTTCGTTTACCCTATAACTCACATGGCAGTAACGATGTTTAGAACTTAAACTAACTACAGAAGAATAATATTAAGCTGACAACAGCCAATCTCAATGAAAAACTGTCTGTTCACACGGTCTTTCAATTTTATTATAAGATGATTAGCTAACAATTCTTTGACAAACATTTTTTTTTAGTGATGGTGAAAATTTTATGTTCTCATATAACAACAACAAATTTTGTAATGAAAAGTTAATCGATCTATTGACAACCATTGTTAGGCAAATTAATAAAAGGTTTGTTCCCATTTACATACATACATTCATAATTATAATTAAATTAGAAAATATTGAAATTATAACTATTTTTAGGACCAAGTGTTACCTACATGTAAGAAAATAACGAGGAGGATGACAAAACGATGTTTTTTACATAGATACATAATGTATGTTTTTAAAATTGCTTGTCGGATTTTCAGCTGAGTCGCCGGAGTTGTATCGAATTGATTCGAAATTAATAGTAATCAAATCACATTCATCAAGTATTCTTGAAATTGGTATCGGAGTTTTAAAACATTATAACAAAAATACTCTTGATTGAAGTGAATTATCAATCTTTTGGATATAATTAATCAGGCGAATAAATTTTATGTACTATACTTGAAAATAATAATTGATGAGTTTCCTTCTTAAAGATAAAAAGCAGACCCGAATGTCTTTAAATACTACGATATAATGACAAGCAGCAGAAAATATTGACAGTATTTTCATTGTAAATACGACGACGACGTTATAAAAACCAATAAAACCGAACATAAATCAGAGAGCTTCGATTATAAATCATCATATAAAAATACATGTGCAGATATACTTGAAACATGAAATATCTATGACGGTTTTAATCCAAATAATGATAATGATGATATATGATCATTTGTTATCAGTTCGCTGCAAGAAAAACACAACTCCATATGGCATAAAATGTAATTAATTGATCTTTATGTGACAACTAGCTAATTCCCACCCGCTTCGCTGTGTGCATTTATGAAGAAAAAAAATTGAACCTGGGTAAAAATAATTTAAAATTGAATTTCGTCTCACCCCAATTTAAAGCCATGTTATACACTCCAGAGTGATAATAAAACTCAGAAAATTCAAATTTAATGGAAAGCTAAATTTTTCAATAAGTCTTCCGGTTCAAAACAAAAAAAGACGGTTTGCGGAAAACAGGGAAATTCGATATTAATTTCAGTGACTTCCAACGATTGGTCATGGCAAAAGAGAAAAGGAAAGTGAATCCGCTTTAATTGGAAGATCAGTTGTAATAATTGGAACCCGTGGGATAAGGTGCTTTTCTCCTTTGAATATTCCATTGATAATTGTCTCCTGTCGTGAATCACGTTGTTTTCAACAGTTTCTTGAATGACATTTTCAATTTCGTATAATTAAGATTTCAGATAATTTTTGCTCATTTCATATGGCGTATGTTGTGTGCGATGTACGACTATTCCGAATAGATGTAATAATACAGAAAAATCGAACACTTGCAGCAAAAATCAACACATTTTATCAATAGAAAATGACAATGCGGAAAGAACATCCACAAATTGAACACAACCTATGTATATCTATCAAATTTTGGCATTGATAGTACCCCAACGCCAGCTATTATTTATCTTTCTGATTTCTTCACGCAAAATGCATGCGAAACAATTTTATTTTTCATACAAAAATCAACTTTAATTTCCTGACTTGTTGGGAATGTTTTCTTTTATAAAAACCTTCTCATGACTAACAGATAGAAAACAGATTATACTGAAAAATATTATTGTTGCTTTTTCGATTTTTCGGAAATTATAGTGATGAAATGCCATTCAGATGTTTGTCCATAATTGAAATTAAGAAATTAAAAAGAATAAAAATGCTTTTTTCAATTTTGTCCCATTTTAGATTTTAATGATTTAAATCTACTCTGAGAAGAAGGAAGGAAAACATCTATCGAAATTCGCCCCTTTCGTTAAAAAATCCGAAAAGATTCAAATGTACGAATACGAATGAGAGTTTCAATTTTGATGCATCTTGTTAAATGATTTTTTGTCATTTTTAGGATTACCAATATTTATTTCAAATAACTGCATGTCTATTTTGTTTAAAATTTATTTGTTTCCTTCTTGGGAGCAAATAAATGCAAGTAGTACAAGGTGTACGAATATGACTAAAAGTGACTGTATGGACTTTCATTTTGTAAAGAATTGTTTTCGAATACCATTTTTTATATACAAAATCCTTAAGTGGTCCTAAATACATTTGAAACCAAAAAAATTACACATCGGTATATTGAAAACACTCACTTTTTTGTATTATAACTCAAAATCACTTCACGTTTAAAAATTTAAATAAAAACGATTCAGAATAAAATAAAATAATTTAAGTTAAAAAAAACTAAGTTTAAATTAATGATAATGGGAATATATTTTCTAACACACAAAATTGAACATCTTTACTGTATATATGGAACTGTCCATTCCGAAAAATACTTGCACATTCTCGAAAACGCCTTAATACTTTAATTTCTGCAAGTGCGATATAAAATGGAAATTTGGAAAATCGTGTGCTTAAAGTATCAAAATCTATTGGAAACAATGTCAAAACTGTTAAAATATGTACATATGTTCTTGATGTTGCAAAATTGCGTTTTTATGAATCGATTTAATTTTTTGCTATTTGTAGAGAATGGTGCGTTCGAATATAACTTTTTTTTTTACATAGAAACCATCTACAGATAATTCTCTATAAAAGGCAAAAAACCAAATTAAAATCGGTGCATAAATGCGCGAGTTAGGCGGCCACACACACATTTTAGAAACTCATTTTTATATATATAGATAACAAAAATTGTGTTTTTATACACAAAGTCGCATTCAAGTCACATGTATGAGATGTTCTGGATCAAAAAAATTTAAATACTTAAAAACATACCAGTATGTTTAGTATATGATGAGAAACTAAAAAATTTAATTTCGATTAGATTATATTGAACTGAAGCCCTCTTCATCCGAAATGTTGCCACTTGCACTTTTATCGAAACGAAATTATGAATCTTAGTCCTAAGACATTTGTGGAAAAATCCAACAGCATGCTTACTGAATTTTAAAAAATAAGTTCAAAGGGAAAAATTATATGTTTCCTTTTGTGCACTGTGGCGTAGACGTGTTATTTTTTGTAAGTGACATTACTGAGATTTGAACATTCATTTACATATGTAGTATGTACATACATAGGTATATTATAATTGCTATTGTTATTGAATTTTAGTACATAAGTAGAAATGTAACGAAAAAAATGGTCAACAACGAATGATCACTGATCTTCACTGAAAGTTTCATTACTTATTTATATTTATTCTGTTCATGATAGTACTGACATGACGTTTTTATAAAAAATGAATAAAAATAAATGACAATAGATTTGATATAACGGGTTAACTTTTTGTAACACATAAGCTATGTCTAATTTTTGACACATAGTGCAAAAAAAGGTGACATAATAATCTATCACCTCTAACTAGCTTGTGTAAAGTGGTTATTTAAATAATATAATTAATTGTTATTTATCAGAAGAAAATTTATATTTACTGATTGATCACGTTATTTTGAAATTATTATTAGAGTTTAAATACTGTTTGTCAAATATTAAGTAATACAGAAATATGACAGAACAGACCGATTTGCTATGTTAAACTTTCTATCACACGCTTAGAAAATAATAAGAGAAAAAAATCTTAACAACAATACCAATTGTTTGTAGAAAATGCTATTGTGGAAGGTTACTTGTTTCAAAACTTGATCAAAAATAAATAACTTGAAAGTTTAAAAATGGGAAAGATGGTATTTTTCAAATTTAGTATAGTAATGATAGGATTATTTGGTAAATTTTTCATAAAATTATTAGTTCCGGAAAAAAAACCATTGTTTACCCTTTAAATAAATATAAACTCAGGTCTTACCGTTTATCTCTATTCTTTCCAGCAGTTTAGTTGCACGTCTCTCTTTTTCTAAATTGTGTTCAATGTGGTAGTAAAAAACGGCACCCAACATTAGATATGTTATATAAAATATCAATAGAAGAATCCATCTTTTTGGGGACATCATTTTTTAATACTAAAAAAAGAAGTGAAATATAATTTAATTTACGCTTAATTCATTTCATTTGATTTGACTAATAAGAAAATAGACAAATTGGTTAAAAATATATTATGTTTTTATTCTACTAAGAGAGATCTATACGTGGAAACGTCAAAATTCAAAACGTCACAATAAATCACGGATGGGCTAATAATTAAAGTGAAATTCTGTCACACGATTGATTTGTATGCTGATAGATATGGAATGAAACTGCTTTTTTTTTGTTGTAAAAATAAGAGTCTGATAAACATTGTCCTTTTTTCTTGCAACTCTCTATAGTTGTTGCTTATATTAAATACAAGTGGATTAAGTGATCTTGTTGGAAATGATTTTTGTAATTTTTTAATTTGTATTCCTACGTCTGTTAAGGCTCATATGTACCTAGTTATAGCAATGAATAACTCTTTTGTATGTTTTATGGTCAATTTGGACAGTTAACAAAAGACCCTATTAGAACCATAATGATGATTTTGCCTTTGCTTCTCAAGAAGAATAGTAAGTAATTTCCATGTTCTATGATATAATTTTTATTAAATAAATGCCTAAGCTCAAAAATTTACTAAAATTAGTTTATTATCTTCCACATCTAAATGATCGTTACATAACTGCGTTGATATTTCAAGAATGTTTTTTATGCGATCCAGTCATGCATTTAATTTTCAAAGCACAAATCAATTAGTTAAGAAAGAACAATCGAATTTGTTGTTCATTTTAAAATCAATTGAACTACCTATCTCTTTGGGCTAATCACGTAATAATCGGTGTCATTTTGTGTGATGTTTTAAGTTTTAGATACAAAAGCCTATAAGGTCAGGTAAGTATTTTAAACTATAAGCGAATTAACGAACGGTAAAGTAGGTATATGATGCGAATAAATTGTATTTGATAAATCACACCAATCTTACGATGGTTGACGAGATGTGGCATGAAAATGCTACAATGTTTTATTGTTAGGGGATAAGTGTATTGAATTGTACTCAAAACAAATGAAAGTCGAAAATTGTATTCAAAGATACAATATCTACGGGGTGTGTTTGTATTATAGATTCTTATTCATCACTTGAAAAGTTACTGACGTGTGTTCATACTCAGGAAGTTACCTCACGATCAAAATAACTATGATGTTCAAGTGGTTTTGGTTATACTCGGTTCAATTTCGAAACGAAAATAAAATATCAATAAATGACTGTACCGCATGTAAGGCACTGATTTTGGACAAAGGTTTTGAAAGGAGTTTTAAGTTAAGGATTTTGAACAATCAAGGACTTCCAGACTATTTGGATGATACGGAAATGATACTATGACTCACATGAGACTTTCGTTAGTTTTATGTATGAGAATGGTAACGAAAAAACTTTCTCATAAGATATCTTTCTAAGAGTTGCACTAGGCTCAAAATGAAAGACTGACTTAAAAAGAATTGAGTATGGAACATTGTTTTTATTGCTTTATTGTATAAAAACCAATAAAGTATTTTAGCAGTTGATATTCCGACAATTGAAAATATTCATAATTCTGTTTAAAACCAAATCCTAGAGGAATTGGTAATTTTTCATGAAGTTTGGGAGAAGTATTTTGAAATTATATACATACGTCATTATTTTTAAACGATTTTGAAGTCACTGTCCAATTTTAGTCGACACTGCTATCTTTCAGATATTTTGATTATTTTTCTATCAACTGTAATTATTTTTATGTAGGTAATTTAGATATACTCCATATTAATGCATATTAATGTATATTTTTCTAAGATAAATGAGGGGTTATAAGATATAAAACTCAAAACGAAATTTTCCGTAATACTCTAGCAATGTTTTATCTGTTACAAATAAATTCTCTATTTTTGATATTATTCCCGTTTCCAATTTTTAAAGTAGGGATAAATGATTCGAATTCGGTTTGAATGAAATAACCTTTTGAACGTTTGTTTTACTTATGAGAAACCACAAATCAATAACCACTTTCTTTTGATGAACAAAGAACAGTTCCTAGTTTTACACACACGATTTTTTCGCACAGTACAGTACAGGACTATTTTATTTTTATTTTCTGACAGCACTGCAGTAAAGTGCTGTGCTAGCATTGTCCCTAAGACAGAGATAACCTTCCATGTGTTTACAAAATCCATCTATTATTATTAAAGGTTCCAAAATATGGATGTCTCACCTGGTCCTGTGTGGTTTCGTTCTACATACCTACTATAATAATAAATCTTTGAGAAGTACGTTTCTGTTGCTCAAATTCACTGATTTAGTCACAAGTCACGGTATTAGTTAAAATAATTCCTTAATCTTCTCAAAAACAATTAAAGGACAATGATTCACTTTAAATTCATTGAATGATCACTTTAGCTATACCTATAATTGTTGAAACCGCACAACTGCGAAATCATATTTTTTATCAAAAATAACAACGCTTAAGAAATTAGTCTGATTTATTGATATTTACCAACCGAAAATAGGTACTAATGGGCTTTAAAAACTTGGCTCCATTGTGATAATTTTTTGACCAACCAACCTTTCAAAATTATTTTTGGTGCTCTTCGGCATAAGTAATAAACTTTTTGAATTGCAAACATGGGCTATATCTTTATCTGAATTATTTCTTAATACCCTCTCACGAAGTACGTGACAAGCTCATTATGGTACAAGTATATTTTTTAATTTTAATTAAAAATCACAATATCACAACACAGGTAAATAGGCACCTACCTCGGTATAAATTAAACTTCTTATACTTCGAAATAATGAACAAAAAAAAAAACACTTAGACATTAAGCATGTTTGTTTAGTGTTTCACACTTTGAATGATCAGTTTTCACCGATATCTACTTGATTAACAACTTCTTACAAACTTTCTTATCATATCGGATAAAAAACCTCTTAAACGATATATTTGTATGCACAAGTTGGCGTCTCAAAAACACAACGTATAAAGATCCTTATCGAATCAATTAATTAATGGGTACATTTTCCATCGATCAGCAGATTTTCAAGTGTACTTTTGTATCCATTTCGCATTTCGTGAGTTATTCGGTTATTTAAACTGGAATTTATTATTTATCCTTCGCATTTGTGCATTAATGATGTTTTATTTGAAAAGAAAAATTAAAAAAAAAACAATTTCGACAATAATTAATAATTATTTCCTTCGCTTACTATTTAACCGAGACTATACTCGAAGATAACTGAGGTTTTTGTGAGAACAGAATTTAAGCATCAAAACGCGGCGGGACGCAAATATGCGCAGACATTTAGTTTCAGTTAGTTTGTTTGTTTTCGAACAAGTAGTCAAGCTCATTTCTTACAAAACAAATGAACTTAAGAAAATTGTTTGCACCGTGTTAGATAAAGTCCAGGCCCAGGGTAAGGGAACGGTACGGTGACCACTTCGGAAGTGAGCTTTTACACGATCGTTATACGACTGGGCAAAAAATACCAAATCTCTACCATCGAAACATAACTGCCTATGCCTTGCCTAATGCCTCTGCCAGCCGAGCCAACCCAGCCCCAGCGAGCGGAGAACGTTCTTACAAATACTAAGCGAGCTGTGTCTTTTCTGTTTTCATAATGTGTGTGGCCGTTGTTGTCTGGTGTCTCTGCCCAGACCAACACACCCCTCCAACATCGTCGTATCGATCGTATGTGGAGCACTTCCATTTCTAAGCGGAACGCTCTACAATGTTCCTACCCTGACAGCTATAGTACACATTGCTTGGCGTGGTGCTGATTAAGAAAATATCGTCGAACTGTGCTAAGTGCTTATGTAAGCTTACCGGAGAGAGAACACGAAACTTAAAGTAGTAGAGAAACTACTGCAAGCAAAGGCAAAGGCAATCATCGTAATCATACCATCATCGTTTTCAAGGTATGCCAAACAACAGTGCCAGTGCTAGAGCCAGTGCCTTAGTATAGTGGAGGTATGTGAGAGCCAAGATCGTTTTTTCTCAGTGAATTCAGCGTATCAAAGGATGAAGCTATGTTGTCTATTAAGAAAAAGGCTCTTTCGTCTTAAAAGTAAACAAATGATCTTCAAATTGTGAAGTAGAGATTTCCCGTTGGAGTTCGTCTAGAGAAGACGGAAAAACAGTAATCAGTGCCATTTTCAGGCATGGGGTGAAAGGAAAAAAGTACCAGGGCCCCGATATTAATGGGGCCTATAAGCAAAGAACTAAGTGGAGTCACTTTAAACATGCACTGCGAAGAGCAATATATTTAAACATACCAATAATAGATAAGCGAGATAATCTTATCTGCATACCTATATAAATTTGCTGGTGATATTTTTGCTATTAACTTTAAGTTATGTATTCGCAAATAAAAATATACAAGCAAATTGTATTTGAATTTGTATCTGCAGTTCTTAAAAGCTTAGAGTTTACTATTTGGTATAAACAATAGCCCAAAATATTGTTGTTGTCATATACTATAAAATGTTTAAGGCAATTTTTCATTTTTCGTCTGTGTACTTTATTTATTACTAGAATGGCCGGCAAACTTCGTCTCGCTTCAATTTAATGCAGAAGCTCAAGCTATGGAAAACAATTGTTGTTGCTTATTCGATTGTCCATACATTTTTTTCATAGTTTCTAGATGTCCCCGTGTACTTTGCAAGCTTATTAAAAAGTGGATCGAGCGGCAGGACAACCGAAGTTCATTGTAAAATATTAACCGCAGATTGCTTCAATTTGCATGTAAAATTTAGTCAATGAAATCTTTTATATACATATGTATGTATGTATGTATTTTTTTCTTTAAAAATTACATACATATGTGTGTACAAGTAACTGTCTTCGCTAGACTGCTTTTAAATTTATGATCTGTGAACATTAACTTGAAGTGCCGTTCGTTTTTAAAGTTAATATTTTTACATTTTGTTTATGTTAAGAAACTTGGAAAAGAATGTGAGTAAAGAATATCTAATATAATATGACTCTTTATTTATTTTTGTAACTATATTGAAAAATCTTAAAAGATCTACAAGATGTTATTTTTTTACGAAGAATAAGTGAAGTTTTGAAATATCCCTTATTGTTTTACGTAAAAATAAACAGTATCGTCAGGACCCTCAGTTTTTCTAAAAACTTTTTTATCCACAATTACCCAGTTTTAAGGCTTTTCTTTACACAATAATAAATATTTACCTTTTGCTTTAAACAAAAAAAAACCTTAAAGTTATTTGGATTTTATTATAAGTAAATATTCAATTTTTATTATTTTCCCGTATGGGATCTATTAACATGCTTAAATTTCCAAACTTATTTTTGTGAGAATGGTCACGCTGTGTGTGAGAGAATAATAATAAGTTTTTTGCAATTCTTCTTGGTGATAAAAAAGATATAGATATTTAGTTTTAAGTTAGGCCGAAAGGCATTAGGATTAAGTTATTAGTTTAACTTAGATTTTCAGGGCCGTAAGTTAGTTGTAAGTTATTGATGCATATGCTAGATGGAAAAAAAAATAATAATAATAATTTGTGGAGAATAATTTAAATTTAAAAGATTATTTGAGACTTTGAAAAACATAAACAAAATACATAGTTTGAAAAAGAATTGAAGATTTCAAAATTAACTAGTTGAAGCCTTTATATTTAATTTAAATCATGTTCATTTCTTGTATTTTGTATACCTACGGATCTTGGTTCTCACGATAATTAAAAATTTACCAATATGACATTATAGTGTTAATTTGATGAAGATGAAAAATGATTTCTCGTTTTTCTGTCAGTCTATCAATTTTAATACACCTAAGACTACAGACTGAACTCCATTTTAGATAAAATTAGTTACTTAAAAAAACCATCATTGTCCCACAAAGAAAAGCTACTTGTTGTTTAACCATATTATCTACATACGAGTACATATATGAACTCCAAGTCTGGGTCCTTTGTTAACATTCATAAGAAAAAAAGGCTATGTGTTATTATTCTTAAACCAATTTTATTTTTGAACTATTATAATCGCTGTTTGGATAAAATAATATTTGTCCCACTTCAAATTTAAGGGATCAACAATAACAAAATAATATATTTCATAATATTTTTGTCGAATGAATAATTTATACACAATCTATCAATAATAATTTGTCAAAAATTTTTTTAGGTTAAGTAATTAAATTTCAATGTGGCTCTATGGCATTTTAATCCTCAATTAGCGATTTTAATACAATTTAAAAGTTTTAAACTTTTACAACTTAATTTTGAAAAAAATGCAATGCTTTTATTGTCCTATTGAAGCTCGATGTTTTTTTTAATATTTAAGGCACGATAAAGGTAAGTACTTATTTTTAAAATTTCATATAACTTATTTTCGAGTGTTAATTTTGTTTTAAGTAGATAAATAACTTTATATATATCATGTAAATAATATATATATTCATATATATATATATAAATATAAGTGTATATGTATATATAAGTATTTAATGTCTTTAACAAACTTTATCAAACAAAATGGTGCATACATGCATTATTAATTTCGTAAGTTTTCGATTGTAAACTATAATCGAAGTTGTCCTGTTTTAGTTACATATGCTGCCTTGAATTTGAGTTTCTCATAAGTGGAACTAAAAGGGACGGAGGACCAGCTTGCCGAAGGAAAGGGTGAGCTAGTAGTTCAGTAGCTGTGGCTCTTTGAGCCGGATCCCGAACTAGCATGCGATCCAAAAATGACTGCAAACGCGGTGATACCTTATGAGCATTTTTAAGGTTCGGAGGCTGCATATCACGAATGCGCCGCATTGCTTGAAGAGGCGGTTCATTAAAGAATGGTGGTTCGCCATCAACCATTTCGATAACCATAATGCCAAGTGACCAAATATCAACCTCGGGTCCATAAGGAAGACGAGAAATAACTTCAGGTGACATCCAATAAGGAGTTCCGACAAGTGATTTTCGTTTGGGTAGCTCTTGAGATACCTGCGCGCAAAATCCAAAGTCGGAGAGTTTTACTCGGCCATCAACAGCAAGAAGTATAGAATCTGACTTTATGTCTCGGTGAATAACACCCTGAAATGAACATTAACAATGTTAAAACGTCAAACTTTTCTACTGTTTTTAGAAAACATACTTGCGAATGAAGATAGGCTAGTGCTTTAAGGCATTGTTTGCAAACAGTAGCAATCTGTTCTTCATCCATGCGGGAATGTGTTACTATATCGGTGAGCGCACCGCCTTCTAAATACTCCATCACCACCCACAATTCATCGTTTACTAGGAAACTGGAATAGGTTTCGACTATGTTCGGATGATGGTAATCACGCATTATGACCACTTCGTTAAAAAGAAGTTCTCTCCGTTGCTGTTTGCGCAAGTCCATCTTTTTAACAGCAACTTGGCGTCCTGTAATAAACAAAAAAATCGTTAAGAGATGTTTAATTTTTTTTAATTTAAAGTTGATTCTAGCAAGAAGGTGGAACCAATATTAAAGCCATAGGTGCTGATATTTATATTCCATACTCATATCAATAATTTATGTATGGTCTATACATTATTTGTGGGAAAGGAAACGGGAGGGAAAAGTTTAAAACTTTCAACATTCCTGCAGTGCTGTATAAGATTTCGTTTTTTAAAGCCTATATAATCACCTGTAGCTTTATCCGTTGCGATGCAAACTGTTCCTGTTGAACCTTCGCCTATTTTCATAAAATTGTCGAGATTCTCTCTTGGGTCTCCAGCAGATACAACCATTTGTAGAGCTGCACGGAACTATTTAAGTCAAGAGATTATTGAGTTAGTAAAATCAAAGAAAAAAAATACAAAATATGCAAAACCAACCTGTTCGTGTGTTAACCTTTGTTCTTGCTTTGGATTAGCTGCAGGTGTTCCGATGGTTCCAGCGGTAAGAGAACTATTGCCTCCACTAGAACTAGACGCTCGGGAATTTGTTTTAAGGCTTCCATGAACCGAAGGATTGTTGGTATGTTGCGAATTTGGACTATGATCTGTAATCTGAAGACCATTTGTTGGAATGGTTTGGGAAAATGAATTGTCCACTGGAGGTGGCGATCTCATTGGTGGTTGTGGACGTTGTGGGTGAATAAGTGTGGACGGTGGCGGCATGTTGTGTGCCGGGAAGTTATTGTTTGGATTTGACTGCTGCTGTTGCTGTAACAGATATTGGTGCTGCAGGGATGGACGTGATGCTGAGCTGCTTATGGATCCAGCTGGGGAATTTGGTTGTGGTGGTGTTTGTCGATAATGTAATGGATGATTAAGATCCGTATGTACGGACAGAGGTCCATTGCCATTGGATGGAATCTTAGAAGCATACATTGGATTTTGTGGCTCAGTCATATCTTGGTGTTGTAGAATAGATGGTACAATTTGCGGGGATTGCTGTGGTCTTAGAGGACCAACGTTACTCCCCGCGTCTTTCCGAATACCAGGATAAGGCATTTGTTGCTGCTGTTGTTGTTGTAATTGTTGTTGTTGTTGCTGCTGCTGCTGTTGTAGTAGTTGTTGTTGCTGCTGTTGTAGTTGTTGTTGTTGTTGCTGTTGGTGTTGTTGTTGTTGCTGCTGTTGGTGAGCCAAAATCGACCCTGGAGACGGTTCTTCTGGAACAGCTGGGGGAACATTGGCATTGCCACGTAAGTCTCGTCTCACTCGTGGCGGGCTGGAGCTCCTCAACGAATTTGATCTAGCAACATGCGATGTCTTCGGAAGAATCAGTCCTCCATTAGTGCTTGGCGTTCCTGTTGTCTCTTGCTTAAGGGACAAAGTTCCACCCGTACTGTTCAAAGAAACACTGTCCAACTTATTGTTGTTGTTAGGGCGGACAATCGTTTTCAAATCTAAAATCTCTGTCGGAGTAATCTCTGAGGGATCCACTAGCGGGAGGGGCCGATTTGTTGACTTTAGAATTTGATTATTACCCACTATAGACGCCCATTGCAAAGGCAATCCGACGTAGCGTCCCTCCAATTTGTCAAAACCTGTGTGTACTCGATGTTCAAAGTTACTGGGCATCGATATTTGTGGTTTCTTCTTTCGTTTCGAAAACATTTTCACCTTATAAATATTTCTATTCACGTAATTAGTTTCTAATTAAACTAAAGGAAGCCCTTCTCTTAGCTATGCTACAAGCTTTGCAATTATTCAACAGGCTATAAATTCCAATTTTTTAGGTCGTTCATATGTTGCTTTCTGTTTCCGTGGTGTTATGATTTCTTATTTACAAAAAATACGAATAGAAATTTAAATCGATTTTTACAAAATCTTCTGCCCTCGTTTTGTTATGATGTTGCTAGATCTTCACTATAAACATTTATTTAACTAAGGCGAACGCAAATAATTCACAAATGCACGTTAACTCTTTCTTCTTTAGATAACAAAAATAAAACACAATAAAACTATGAATTTCTCTTCAAATTGTAGCAATTTTAAGGGAGTATAACAAAAACAGTATTTATTCATATTTACAAAAACAGAAATAACCAAAAATGTTTATTTAATAAAAATTACACAGCGTTGTTGCTGTTTTTTAAAGAAACTACTAATGAGTCATTTCAGAAACATAAATTTTTAAAGATCGAAAACACTCATTTCTCAGTTTTGAGTGGATACCTCAAGATTAGACAGAGAAGACTATGCTTTTAAAAATTAATGCGAAAACAAACTGTCAATGAGAGAGAGAGGTGGAACTATTAAAAAATTAACGAAAACAGAGCTGTCGCTGAAGGAACTATACTCGCGGTGTAGATTTGGTCGGCTTAACCGTTTAAGGATTGGAGTTCACCTAATTATAAAAAAATTTGGGGTCAAAACAGTCCGAAATGAATTGAACCAGCGCAATCACTAGGGGTGATTTAGGTAGGTGATTGTTTGTGTATGCGCAGCTAAGGACCTTGTGCACACTAAATCGATATGCAGTGCTCATCACATTTCAAAGTGGATAGTTCTAATCGTTTTGATTGGTAATCCATGATCCATTTTTTATCGAAAACGTTACTACACATCTTTAACTTTAACAGATCTAACTTTAAAGTTGAACTAGGCCCCCACTGAAAAATCGATATACGCACACTTTATCCAAAACTGTAATATATCAACAGCAGATGTCAACCGTTAAAAAGCTGCTGCTATGAAGATGTCACTTACTCAGTTAAGTGTTCAAGTTTAAATTTATTTATTTAAAATGAGATCTATGGTATTCTGAATCTCTCATTGCACCATTTAATTTTGTAGGTATCTTAAGGTAGTTTATAAGAGGCTGACTTAACCCCCAAAATGTAGGAAGTGTATTAATCGCAACACAATTCAATACAAATTAATAGTTTTAATAGTTCTTAAGCTATTTTTTAGGAATTGAAAAAAGACACCCTTTACTTCCAGGTACTCTAAGGTGACGACATTTTCAAGTCAAAAAATTAGACCAAAATATACCTTCTTATTCACCTATTTTGTACCTGTAAAGTGTAAATAACGAACGAAGCGTTTGAAACTTCTGGTAAATTTCCGTCAGCTATACTTTCTCTTTCTATGTCATTAGTTTCCACTCCAAATTCTACTCATAACAATTTGTGTAAAAGAGAAAACCGATGGGAAAAGGCAAAATTGAGTTGTCATTTTTTGTTCAAGTTTGATTGTTTGCCTTTGCTTTGTATCTTTGTTTGAGTATGAGTGGAGTCAAAGTGTGACATTTTAACTTTCTGTGTACTGTGTCCCAGGATGTTGATTTGTTTCGTATCTAAAAACCAAACACTTCTCGTATATCGTTTTCATTAAATAAAATTATTATGAAATTTTCCGGTTGTAATTAGTACACTACAACATGACCCAAACAAAAACCGATATAATCTCGAATAAATTGCGATTGGAATTTAGTCCTTTGAAACTAACGAAATGCGGTGAAATTCAAATTAATGACTGCTGTACGAATGCTTATATATTTTGCGCCTTTTGCTGGGATGACGGTGACCCTGATACACAAGTTTTCACAACACTCCAAGAATTTATTGATCACATTCGTTGGCATCGTTCTGACTCGGATGATCGCGATCCGAATTCGCCTATCTTGCAGAACGGTATTGGAAACATTGGATTCGAAGGATTGGAAGACGACTCTCGGAGTGATTTGAGTGCTGCGCCCCCAATTCAGGAGCCCGAATTCTTGACGGATTGGATTGCCCCTCCCGAAGAGCTATTTGCGTCGAATACCTTGACTAATTTTATTGAAATGGAACCGCATCCACATGAAAGTGAGTTGATTGGCGTTGGCAAACCTGAAGTAGAGCAACAGGACATTGACAAAAACACACCCTCGACGAAGACCACGCAAGTTGAGGAGGACGTATCAGAACTAACGGGTGAAGTGTTTATTGAGCTATTGGATCTGTACAAAAAGTGTCCCTGTGTGTGGCACGATCATATTGCGTCCACAACGAACTCGGATATCATAGACGGAGTTTATAAATTACTGACTGCACACTTCAACAAATACGCCCAAAAGTCTAAATCAGTTGACTATGTCCGCCGAATCTTGATCCAAGTAAAGAATTGCTTTTTGGAGGAGTACAAAGATATGAAACAGACTCCAGAAATCGAATCTCTTCCGTGGTATTTTCCTTATCTAAGTTTTATATTAAACTGTGATTCCATTGACCTAGATAAGAGTGTAAGTGAATTTATTCGTGAAAGGCGAAATGGCATTTCAGAAAATAATCGTTACCGTGTTCATAGATTTTTACAGATTTTGTATGCCCTATTTGTACGTTAGACCTTAGTTCACAGGAAGACCTATGGAATCACCTTCTCAAATTTCATCTCGAATTGGCGAAACCCAAGGAACCAGAAAATCCTGAAGATGTGGATAGACCGCCCAACAATAAGGTAGGGCACACCAAATTGCCATTATTTTATGAATGACTTTGAGACATTTCAGATTACGGCTTACTAGTATCCCGGAGAAGTTGTGGATAAATTTATTGACCTTTACAGATCTCAAACCTGTCTCTGGGATAAGACAAATAAAGAATACTATTCCCGTTTGATGCGACGAAAATCGTATGATTTACTTTTAGACGTCCTCCGTGAACATGACCCCAAGGCTAGTCATGCTGACGTTGGACACAGAATCAATTATTTAAATGATGAATTTGTCAACACTAAGAAGGATGTTGTTTGCTTTGAAAATAGTACTTCGGTTCCAGATAAACAGATTCAACTTCTTATGGAAAACATCTCTCGGCAGCAAAATCGCAATCCGCCGCCTCGGCTCAAGGTGCGGCCAGGCAACTTTCGGAAAAAAATCAGAAATGGAAAGTGCCCAATATGTGCTACGACCTTCAGCGAACACACAGCTTGGCTAACTCACATGGAATGTGCTCATACAACCGAGGATTATCAGTCTAAAGATGGGTTCTTCTACTGTACTATTTGCGGTTGGCAGAACAAAACAAAAAAGAGCCTCATTCACCATCTACGCAACAAGCATACGAATAATCTGCGCCGCTGCACGGACTGCAATTTAGGATTTCGTCTCTTATCACAGCTAGTTGAGCATAGAGCCAAGATCCACGATGACTTCAATCCATTTAAATGTGAGACATGTGGGGATGGATTCCCCTCTAGATCAGGACTGCGCAGCCACACAGCAACGCATTTGAGTACTGAAGAACGATCACACTGGTGTGTCGACTGCGGGACCAAATTTGCGGATAAAAAGTCTTGCAGAACACATATTCGGGGGCACAAACTCGACAAGAAGGAGCTGCTATGCAAATTTTGTCAAAAGAAATTGCAAACATTGGCAGACTTACGAAAGCATATGCGCACACATCTAAGCTCAGCATCGCAAAAGTGTGGTAAATGTGGTGAAGCCTTTTCAAGTTCACAGCTGTTGAAGAGGCATTTGAATGAAATTCATAATGGGTCTAACTCAAGCACACTCATCTATCGAAACACGGTCACAAAACAGATCTACGCGTCTAAGATTTGTCGGCAAAATCCATCACGTGCAAGTTGCGATGATTGCGGTGCCAAGTTCTTTCGTAAAACATCACTGCGAAAGCACAAACGGCTGAAACACGATCGGATTGCATGTGCATCATAGACATAGTAAACGTAATATTTAGAAAAAATTGTAATCTTGTGTAAACAATGCCGTAGGCTAAATTTAGAGTAGATTTTTCAAAAATAGTCATAGACTAATAGCTTTTTTGATTGATCAATAAAAAAACTGTTTTTGTTTTAAACAAAATCTCTGCGTAAATAGGTACCTGTAAAAGAATGTTTGTTTTGAGCTTGAAAGTTGTAAAAACTAAAGTGTAGAGCCGTTCTGCAAAATTAAAACTTAAGGAGATGAATAGGTATTACCTCCACTACTGAAAAATTGCAAACGCATGTGGAGAGTAAGGCAAACAATAGACAAATCTCTACACTTGGCTTTTACTTTTACAATCTACTTTCCTTTCAGAATCTCCCAAAGAAACAATTTTGAAATATATGTAAAAAATTAATGTTTCTACCAAAAAAAGTTAACCCTCTACTACACAAGAAGCCATATATGGCTTTCAAACGTCCAGTACTGAGATTGCATAGGTGGCACTGGAAAAGTACCATTCTAATAGCTTACAATAGATGTTTCCTTATATTTGTTTGTGTATTTGGTTTCTTTTTTTCTGCACAATTGCTAAAGATCGAGGTCAAAGTTAACAGTGCTCGAAACTAGTGTATTTCAAAAATACTGAAATAAAAGTTTAAATATAATTGACTACAAAATAATTCAAATGTTATATTTTTTGTAGTGTTTCAATATTGGTAAGTCAAATTTAAGTGTTCAATTTTCAAATCCGCCTGTCGACATCAAGACACCGCGTTTTCGATGACACGGTCATTGTAGCAACCGCCTAGTATTCTCACTGAAATAATGTTGCTCCCTGAAATTTTTATTATCCGCCAATAAACTAAATAAGCAACCCAACGTCCCAAAAAAATGTTGTTAGATTTCGCATAGTTTAACCGAAATTGTCGCTTAGCATACTCATTCAAATAGAACTTTATCCATTTTCGTCGCTTATAATACTCCAGATAATTTTAATTTATGGGGCTTTTTATATAAATTTGTATTATAAATTTTCGTTTTGAAATTAATGTTATAGTACTTTTTTATATAGATTTTTATTTATTTTATTATTAATGAGAAAAAGATATAAATGAATTAAGCGACAAAAACTTCTTAAATGATTAAAAATAAGGGAAGGTATCGATATGACTCTGAGGATAAAAACCATTGTCTACTTTGCATTACAAAGAAAAAAGACATCTCGTGGTGCATACAAGGAAAGTGATTATTCTTTTTCAGGGACCAAAGAGCGCCCTATGACACGCTAGGGAATACCAACGGACTTCGTAAATCTGAGGATAGAAGTAAAGGCCCCCAAGGGAACTGTTCAAAATTTCATCCCGACCCTTTCAGTCAATGTGTCGTTATTGGAAAAATTAAAACTAATCTATCCACGAGAACCTTAAGCTTTACCGGGGAAAAAATAGCCTATGTGCTATTCCTGTGTGAAATCTCATAATAAATGTCTTTTCAAGGCATTCTATCGTGATTGTAAAAATTAAATGAAATCTATCTATAAAATGTATGTGCTATTCCATCGAAGCTACCAACTACAATATCAATACAAATGTCATCAAGTGGTATACTGATGGGACGGGAACGTCTGAGGGGACTGGTGCAGGAATCTTTGGGCCAGGAACCAAAATTTAGATACCAATAGGACAGTCCACAAGTATTGTCAAAAGAAGCTATAGTAATCAAAACATATCATGTCAGGTAGTCAAGCTATACTCGAAGCGTTTACCTCCTACACGGTTAGTTCAAAAATAGTATAGGACTGCATTGACACACTGAATAAACTAGGTGAGGTTAACACGTCATACTCCATTGGGTACCTGGGCATGTATGTAGGCGCTCAGGGAAATGAAGAGGTAGACTCCTTGACGAAAACAGGTTCCTCAACTCCACTGTTAGGAGCAGAACCTTACTGTGGAATAGGGGAAAGTGATTAAGTATCAAATAGAAAAACTCTCGAAGGAACTTCCAAAATGAGGCAGGCAAACTTTACTTGGAAATTATAGCCAAGAACGTTTCACAGACTGCATGAAATTAAGTAGGAATAACTTGAGAATAGTGACGAGCCTACTCACTGGTCACTTTTAACTGAACAGGCACCTAAACATCCTTATTTTGGATCATAGAGTGTGCAGTAGAGGGTTAAGTCTTTACTCAAAAATTTGGTGAGTCGGGAATTAAAACCTATTTCCTTAAATTTATGACGGTATTAACTTAACGTCTCATAAAACACTCTAAAATACAATGAAGAAGACATTATCGATCAGAACTAGTGATCTAGGCTTATTATAAAAAATGCAGTGGAGAGTATTGTAAATTACAAACATTTCACTCAGCGCAATATCTGTAGCAATCTGGTGCACCCAAAAGTTAATTTGTTTTAACGGAATATAATGAGTGGCTCATTAAGCTTTAACTTTATAAAAATAAAAACCGTTAATCATGCACTGTATTAAGCTATATTTGAAACTGGCATCAATTTCTAACGTTTGATTATTTATTTATTTCAAGACCAGTACTTAAATTCGCCAAGAACATTAAAAATACTTGTCACTTTGAGGTTTCCTTATTTATTTTAAGTACTTCGTTAGCTTTTATGTTTTTTTTTTAATTTTAATTGAATAATAAACCTAAATGTTTAGTTTTATTGTTTATAATATATTTTTTATAGGTAATATTCATATTTTTAAAGTTTTTTTTTTACTTCAATAGATGCGTCGTTGAATGTTTTTTTGTTTTAATTTTATTTTCTTGAGTAGACATATTTTAACAGAAAAACGAGATTTGTTTAAGATATACATTTGTTTTCGTGATAAAAATTAACGGTAAACGAAAAGCGTAACGGAAATGGATATGAAAATAAAAGTAATTTATACTGTATAATATATAATTAATATGCGGGTAAAACGTTTTAACCATCTTCCTTGGGGGGAGTAAACCATCCTGTGAAAGATAAAAAAAATATCAATAATTTAAAATGGCACGTTTCTGAATTATTAAAACAAATGTTTTCAATTTAATTGAAAGAAAACATCAAAAGTCATGTTAACAATTTATTGTTATCCTGCTTTTGGTTTGATAATAATTATTCTATTGACATAAATGAATATAGTTTGAACCCAGAATGCTGACTTTAGGGTAATAATAACTTTTGTCGAAAACTTAAGTGCCAAGGATCAAGATCATTTTAAAATGTATAATATTAAATTAAGGTTTTTTTTAAATTGCATTGCTGATTAAAAAGCATATTTAATATTTAAGAAGATTTTATGAAATCAGATAGAAATAAGTATTTAACAAGAAATTAACAAATTGTTAACCAACCAAATCTCAACATCAATATTTTAATATTTAAGACATCAATGTAAAATTGAATAAATTCTAAATACTGTTACCGTTGTCTTTATATTACTGAAACGTAAGTTGTCCTACTCTTTGACTTAATTAAATCGAGACACATGCTTAAAAAATAATATCTTTCTTTTGATGTAGAAAAAACTTACCATTTTTCTCATGTATTTGTACCAATGACTTAAAACTTTGTTGCGCACGGGCTAGACTGTATTGTCCCTGAGCCAAAGCCTAAAATAAAAATGTATTTTTGTACTTTGATCATACTATTTACTTCTATATCTACCTTTGTCGCTCCGAATTGAATACGAGCCTTTCCTTTGACTAGAGTCGCTGATATTTGCATTATGACGGCCTCTACCGTGTAAGCCGAGCTCCAGCCTTGTTTTGTAAGCAACTCCATGCAAATTGCTCCACCCACCAGAACATAACCGCCTCGAATAAAGCATAATACATAGATACATTATATGTTTCCAATTCTCACTTCATTGATTTATATCGAACAAAAAAAAAAATTACCTGAGATAATGGGATGCACAACGCGAACAAAAGGTGGCTCAAATGGGTATGTCTCTTTGAATATTATATTCAGGAGAATGCTGTCTCTGCCCTCCTTTTCTTTAAGCATAACTAAATCGTTGTGTAACGGACTATCGGGGTCGACTGATTTCAAGCGGATATTCCATTCGTATATTGAGTCGTTTACCAGTTCTATTGAGTACATGTTACTCTTGAAGGAATCCGAACGATAGATATCACGTAGCTCTTTCATGAGACGGTCGGTTGCTTGCACGGAACCAGATACTGATCCCTGTATTCAAAGAAACCCAATTATAATCTTTTCAATAGTAACATAAAACTGTACGATCCTTTTACTGACCTTTAAGTAGTCTTGTCTTTGACTTTGTCGCAGTCTTTCTAGTGTGGCTAAGTGTTCTACTTCCATTTCATCCTTCTGTTTTTAAAACGGGAGCAGATATTAATAACATTCTTGCAAGTGGTTAAAAAAATTGTCAAACCTTATTTATATTTCGGCCATCGTCCATTTCAAGTGGAAGATCTTCGTCGCCTTCGCTTTCTTGTTCGCTGTCACCTACAGGATCTTCAATTTCGTCTGGATCAGATTCGATATCATCGATTTGATGTTGTTGCATTTGATGTAGGGGTGATACACTGGGTGGTGGCAATTGAAATGGTATTGTTAGGTTATCTAAGTCGGGTGGTAGGGGGACGTTGTGTAGGCGGCATAATTCTCTCAGTAAGATCCCAACCTTGAAAGTTTGAGTTAAATTATGATTCAAAAAAATCTTCATTATATAATTTCAGTCTTTTACCTGATTTATAACGTGGTTATCTCGACCGTTTGTGTTGCTGAGAATTTGAACAGCATTTGTGACACTGGTCTCTTCGCTTTCGGCAAACCAAACTGGAGGGGATGATGGATATGTTTCCTAAATTCAAAATACAAATTTGTTTAGTTTTTTTTTTATTATTTAAACCTATTGTTTAATTCGAAAATTAAAAAAAAAAATATTGGAACATGTATCATGGTCATTAACAGTTTGTGTTTCTAAATCATACTGAATTATGAATATTTGTGTGTGTGTGTTCATTAAAAGCAATAAATCGCCAAATGCTTCTAAGAACAATTTCCGAGGGATTCTTTTCTCGGGTCGTTAGGCTGGGGCATTTAAAATGTATGTGAGATGAGTCGCCATCCTCAGCTTTGTTATTATGACACCCTCGTTGTTTCAACCAGATAAACTGATGTCTTTTGTGGTAGTAATTGGGAACAATTAATTGATAAATTAAGGTTATTGTGGTAGCCTTAGTTGATTTGAAAAGGACTCTTAAAATGTCAAATCATTAATTACAATTTAAAAAATTAAGCATGTAAGGGGTAAGGTCATTGTAATTAACCTACCTTTATACCTTACCCACATCCCATGTTTTAAATTTCAGACAAATTTGTTTATATCCTGTGTCGACAACATACTATTTTATGGAATAAGTTTTCTAGTATGATAACTCAATTTTGATAAACATACCTACATACATAATATGTATGTACATACATAAATATAGGTATGTATGTAAATACCTATTCAAAACAAAAATTGTTCTTAAATTAAAATTATAAAATTGTCAAATGTACATATGTATGTATGGACTCGAAAATCCTCCATTAGGTAAAATTTGACTTTCTTGACATTGCTTTGCGAATTTATAAATAAAATTACTTGTAATACGCCGTAGTGTGCGTAATATATATAATAATATTTTTTGTCTAGTGTCCCATGTTGAAAATCACAGCGTTCTTTTGAAAACAAATAAGTGTGTAACTTGCCACTAAAAGTAGTACGCAACGTTTGATATGTCGATCAAAAATACTACCTATGTATGTACGTACATATATGGTAAGTAAAGAAAATCAGCGACCTTAGAAGATTAAGACTTCAGTTATCAGTGCTTAAAATTACATACAATTTGGTTGACTCTTTAATTGATAAATTTAATCCAAACACTTTACTGAATGGTGCACATCTGAATTAACTTTGTTTCGCTATCAACTTTTAACACCCAATGCAAGAAACAAAGAAGACTTGAGGATTCAAAAAACAGCAATTCAGTGAAAATTAAAGTAAGATTTGTTTAAAAGTAATATAGAGAAACGTAGAAACTAAAAACAAACGATAACATTTATTATTTCTAACTTACTAAAAATAAACAAAAACTCTTGTTTAATCTCAGATGAAAACCTATTTAATCAAAAAAAAAGAAGACCTATGTAGAGATACAAAAACGAACCACATATACCTATACGTATGGAATATCAACTCAGCCAAATTTGTGCAAATCTAACTTCTGAAGAGTCTGCGTCATATAGAGCTTATTCATTATTTTTCCTATAACAACCTACCCTGAACAAAATTTAATACTAAGCTAAGAATCTTTGTTTCAAATGACTAAATAAGTCCGGTTTTACTTTTATCTTCTGATTCGGTTTTCCAAAACAGTAAGTTTAAACAAGAAGTGTTTTTCTTTTGTACTGTTTAAAAACCTTTCATTATTTAATAATAAATAATCTAATCATAATCATATCTTATCTGTCACCATAGTCTCGACGAAATTTTTGACTGATGCAGTACCAATATTCTAAGCCTAAGGTAGGCACATAATTTCCATTAATGTCAAATGCGGATCTTAATTAAATTTATATTTTTGTCTGAAATGCAAATTAATAATTCCATGTGTTATCTTCCCTTTTGACTTTGTTATTATTTACATACTTAAAAGATGAAATCGCAGACCTACAATAACAAATATGTTTATCAACCTTTTGCTCAAATAACTAAATGAAAAAAAAATAATAATAATAAATAAATAAAACACAAAGGGTGGGGGTCGCACATTATTTTTTTTTTTTTCTTTTTCCTACGGTAAGAAAATAATAGATTTCTTTCACCCTTCGTTTTCGAAATTAAAAAAAAAAAAAAAAATACAAGTCTGTGCTGTAACTTGCGATGCAGTCACCATTACCACTTCCACGACTAATTTAAATTCTTGCTTTATTCCTGAATAACTTACATAAATAAAAAACATTGTTCGGCAGTCTTGGACTTTCCATCCACAGGACTGTGTTATTTAAGAATCAAAAGACGAAGGAAAACTCACCGTTATATTTGCATGGATATCATAACGCTTTCCATTTTTACCGATAAAACGGCAAGTCAACTCGTCGACACTAGAGTTGAGTATTTGGAAACGTTCATGATTTCTGTTAAAGATTTTCTCAAGAGTTTTTATTTCTAATTTTAAAGTATTCAAACACGCCATGTTCCAACAGTTTACAATAAACTGCTGTTCCTGGTTGTGCTGTGCTGCTGCTGCTGATGCTGCTGCTTTGTGTACTCAAAGTACTCTTTTTTATACTTTTTTAGCTTTCTTCTGACCGAGCTTCCGACCTTTCCAGATGGAGGAATATCAAAAATAAAATTTTGATTTGGTCCGATTTTTTATTTACTTGTTTTCACACTGACAGCACTACCGTGGTGTAGGGAGAGGGGTGAGGGATAACAAATTATTTAATAAATTTATTTGAAAAGCTTGAGCTCTATTTAGTGGATTTATTTTCTGCTTTTCAATCAATTATTTTTTTCTAAATATTAATTTTCATTTTCACTGCATAATAGCACTTTTGCCAGCACTACCAATTATTTTCACATGAAACAAAGACAAAACGAAAACGACCACTACTGCAACTGTTCAAGCAGTCAGACAGACGAACACAGAAAAGATAGAAGAAGACAAAAAGCAATATCTGTGGTGAAACAAGAACAAAATACACCCTTTTATCCGCATGTGAACAAAAGAGACGACACAAAGGTGTTTAAAACAAGAGAATGAGAGAGCGATTGTGGTACAAGAAGAGCTGGTTGGTTCTTGTTGTTGGGATGTTATATATGGCATCTTCTTCCTTTTTACATCAATTTTTCTTTTGGTAGAGAAAACGAGAAAACGCACGTATCCTCGCGAAACAAAAACAAATCGAATAGAAGGACAACGATATAAATTCATATGGTTATACTTTTGTTATAAGCTTAAGGTTTGAATACAATAATTAGAGGCGTTCGACACAGTTGCTACAATTCGAAATGAGTATTTTAAAGATGTTGTCGTCAAATTTTAGCACTGTAAATGTTTATATTTTTAATTAGAGGATCCGGCGAACTTTGTTCCGCCCCAACCGATCAAATTTTCATTACTCTCGGAACTTAAAAAAAATGTATCTACATTATTTGAATTGTATTGAGTTGAAGTTCGTTCAACTCAGGCACTGACAAACTGATGATAAAAGTTTTTAATAACTGTAATGTAACTGTAATAATGGTCAAAAAATAAAATGTCAACTTTATAACTTTCCGTTAACATCGTTGGAAAGACGGCTGTAATAATAATAATTGCAAACATTTGACAACCAACTGACAATTAAAAATATTGTATGGGAAATGAAGTTGTTTTTTCCCAATTTTTCCATATTGTCTCACTTTTCAAATCTTCCTTAGACTACCTCAAACATTTCAAACCCAAAATCAGCCAAATCGGCCAATCCGTTTTCCAGTTTTAGTGAGACAAACTTTTATCTATCAAAAGATGTTTTAAATTTTCATAACAAATATTTTACCACCAATTTTGAATAAATAAATCTATTATTAGGTATAGTATCTTCTGTCATTTCTGACATTTCCCTCATAGTTGAAATGTTAATCACTCCGAGTTTATGTATTTATGCAACTCATTCATTTAATTCTGTAATGAGTGTTAGTATTTTTTTTTTTAATTTACTTACTTAAATTATTTTCCACCAGGAAGTGAAATCCTCTAAGAAGAACCAAACATAAGTTTATCTCTTACTATTCCAACTATCTATGTAAATTGTGAATGAACGAATGAACGCAGCTAATGAAGGAAACACACATTTTTTAATCAATTAAACTAGATAAATAGTAGAAATTTATGAATCAGAAAAAAATAAACACATAAAAGCAAATCATAAATCTTATATGCATGCATTCAATTTTGGTTTGGCCGTTGATATTCGAATCTACCTAATGTGAGTAAATGTATAACTTCAATACCGCAAAATAAAAAAAGATTGTCGGTAATGACTTTAATGAATGTTAATCACGTTAATCCACTGAATCCATAATCGAAGCAAAATGTGTTAATACAAAATCTAACTCATGTCCAATTGAAATATTTTTATAGTTTTAGAATATTTTATAGGGATCAATGAGTATATTCAATTTTCCAGTGCAGGTTAGATTATCCCAATAACATTTTCACTTCAATAATTCCAATAACATTTTTACTTCAAATAATTCCTCGTCGCATGATATATTTCCGAGATATTGTATTTATTGCATGATATTCCAAAGGGTAGAAATACATACCATTAGCAATACCTAACTGAGCTAGATTGTCTCGTATGATTGGGCTAGTAGGACGAGCTTGAAAAGTTCAAGCGGTTCTATTTAGCCCAATCGAATGAATGTCTATAAATGTCTCTCTTGAGCTAATTTAATTTCCACAACTCTTTGATGAGTACCCATACATACCCAGAATCAAATACAAAGTATATTCCCAGTAAATACCTAATAACAACTTATATAGAAAAAGTAACACAATATTCCGTATAAATACGTTTATTTTTTATTATTTAAAAATAACTTAAGAAAATGTCTTCAGACTTACACACAATGTACAAAAAAAATTAACTTATAATGCTTTTTATTTTGAAACTATTTTACTCCCAGAAAATTGAAATTTCATTTTTACTTTCTCCATAAAATTTCATCGAGTATAAAAATATAGTTCAAACGGAATGGAAAAATGTTCAAAAGGGATGACAAAAAAGAATTGATTAAATATTCACTTCGCTTTTATTTTATGTAATTATCTTCTAGTTTACATGCTAATTCCGAATGTTTTATAGCTCAGCGTGTGAAGCTTCTTCATCATTTATTTTTTTATCATCTTTTTTAGTGGGAGACGCTTCAATCTTTTCTTCGTTCTTTGTTTCTTGGGGTTCATTTATTTTTTTAGCATTTTCTTTATCTGGAGATGATTCAGTTTTTTCATCGTCTAATTGTTGCTCTGGTTCTGCTTCTTGTGCTTCTTGGTGTTCTTCTTCTTCCCCCTCCGAATTTGATTTGGCCTTGGTCTCAGTTACGGTGGGTTTGGGTTTTGGTTTCCAAATTTTAATTTTATTCACTAAGTACTGCACCTCGCGATCGAGTAGAGCCATTTTATCTGTGATATCCTTAACAGTTAGCCGCAGTTCTTGATTGCGTTTGAGTTTCTTTTGAGCAGCTACTTCCTTAGTACGCCAACTAGATGTCTCTTCTATAATCTTGGTTAATGTTGTCACTTCAACATCGGTAAAGATATCTCTTTCAGGGTTTGTTGCTTTTGTCAAGTTCATGGCTTTTTCTAAAAATCTCTGGGCACCGTCTATGAGGCCGTTCAAGGCTTTTAGAGCTTCGGGTCGCTCTTCATGCTCCCAATGACGACCGAGTACCACATTTGTAAGTTTTTTTAATTCATCAAGTTTCTTCTCGTATGTTTCTGCATCGGCGTCAGCACCGTCTTCGTATAGCCATTCGGAAATAAAGGAGCATTGTTCTAGTATCTTGGCCTTTTCCTCCTCGGTAGCACAGTTTGAATATTCACTCCTGGAAAGCTTTTCTTGTGTCTCAATCACATGTGATTCCAGGGCATTGAAAGCCGATTCCAAACGCACACGTTCGCTTTCAACTTTATTGATGGCTGTCAGTTTTTTAAGGGAATTTTCAAAGCCTTCACCTTCCAGAGGTTTGGTGTATTGAAGAGTAAGCTCGTATTCGATTGGCTCTTTGGTAGTGACAATTTTTACTGTGTTGTTTTTGGGCACTAAGCAGAGAACAAAAACGGTAATTATTATTTTCAAGACTTTTAAAATTTAGATTTTACTTACCTTTTTCTTCAGTCTTATTTTCTTCTTTTTTAGTAATGTTTTCTTCTTTGTTTGCCTTTTGCTCTTTTTGGGTTTCCGACGGTTTTTCATCTTCACTTTGTTCGGGTTTTGAGTTGTCTTCATCAACCTTCGAATCATCATCGCTGTTTGAGAAAAGTTTACTTATTGTGCTTCCTAGCTTGGCTAAGGTGCCTTCAATGTCTGCATCATCCTTTTCTGACTTTTGTTTCTCGTATACAAACTCAACTCCAGTTGAACTAAATAATCCAGAGTCGTCTAACATAAAGTACGACTTAATGCCTTTAGAATCGACGATGTCATTCGAATTTTTCTCCAAAGTTTCTTTGACATTGACTAGCTTTACTTTTGTTAAATTTAATGATCCAATGTAAGAGACTTCTTCAGGGCTCAAATGATTCAAGTCACCATAGTGGACAAAGAACTCGAAGTCACTTGTGTGCTTGTTGAAAGTTATGACCTTTTTCTGTGGATATGAACTCATAGGCCCGAAGAGAACTCGCTTAACTTGACGAACGCTAGCTCCATCACCTGGATCACGCTCAAAAGATACTTGAATGGGTAGAATAACAGCATCCTTAATCAAAAACTTCTTCACCTTAAAGCCAGTTGCTAAATCGGCTGCTTTGTATACTGCTCCCATTGTAGCTGCTTCGTCAGCGTTCAAGCTCTTGCCCAAATCTTGTTTCAAATACTCTTTCAATATTTCCTGCACCTTTGGTACACGAGTACCACCGCCAAACAAAATAACCTG
Organism: Scaeva pyrastri; assembly: GCA_905146935.1. Classification (NCBI taxonomy): domain Eukaryota; kingdom Metazoa; phylum Arthropoda; class Insecta; order Diptera; family Syrphidae; genus Scaeva; species Scaeva pyrastri. The sequence goes on along the minus strand of LR989927.1, from coordinate 37,939,230 downwards.
CTTGATCATGTCCAATGACAAACCTGACGACTTAATAGCCTGCTTCAACGGTTCAATACTCCGTGGCCAGATGTCTGCGCAGAGTTCTTCAAACACCTCTCTCGTGACCTGTATTTTAAAGTCGTGGTCTTCAATTAAATTTTCAATTTGAGCATAGTGATCCATGTTGGCACTAAGGACATTTTTTAGTCGGGCAGCCTCTTTAAATAACTTGGCCATTGCTCGATTATTCTTAGTCACATCGGTTTTAGTCTTTCCCAAATTATTAAACTCTTTAGCCAGGTAGTCACGCAATCTGAGCTGAGCTTCCAATCCACCAAGAGTACGGTCATAGCCAACTCCAAGTACTTGTATCACTGGATTGGTTTCCTTGGTTTGTTTGTCCTTAACCAATTGATAGCTTACAACTGAGGCTGATGTCTTCTGAGCTCCCATATCATAGAAAACAAAATATTGAGCGGTTTCATTTATTTCTGCACGATGGAATACTCCATAGTTTAGAGCAACTGCTGTGAAGTCGTTAATTAACTGCAAAACTTTCAAGTTAGCCAATTGTGCGGCAGAAAGCAAGGCATTACGTTCGGCTTGACCAAAGAATCCTGGAACTATGAGAACACATTCAGTAATAGATTGACTGGTGGAGTCTTCGGCAAATTCCTTAGCTTTGACGAGTATTTGAGCAACCAATTCCTCAACCGAAAAGTATTCATCGCCTTTTTTGAACAGAACCGTGTTGCGTTCTTCATCACCAACAATGTCATAGTAAGGGAAACGTTTTCTGTTTTAAAATTGTAATATAAAATAATTCAATTAATATTTAAGAAACAAGAAAACCTGAAAAATAAATAGTATGTATATGAAAAATACAACTCATAGGTTGTCTATAATCACTTAAATCTGAAATAATTTGCTTCTTCCTTAAAAACTTTAACCCACCACTACTGGTCAGTAAACTGATTTTATGGTCTTTAGAGAAACACAAATTTCAACACCTTTTACTACTGTAAGCTGCGAAAAATGAACAATCCAACAAGACTTTTAAATGACAAACAAATTTAAAACAGGCAAGTTAAAAAAGTTAATATACAAATTAGTGTCAAATCGTTTTTTAACCCTTAGCGGCCATATAGAGGCCACACGGGTTTTTTTGGCTTACTATGTCACTTCGCACACTTGTCTATCCTCAGCAGATATCGTTTGTTGTATTGCAAGGTTTAAGACCTCTAATTCCGTTTTGTTGTTTGTGGGGTTACTAATCACCGCGTGTGGTTGCTAAGGGTTAAATAATGTTGGAACCACAAATATTTGAATTATGGCATCAGAGAGTCACCGAATTCTTTTATTATTTGCTCGGATTTATTTTATATTAGATTTGAATACATATGTCAAAAACGTGACTAACTAAATGATTCTATTTCACATAACTTACAGAGCTTACATGGTTTTAAAGTTATTACTAATATAATATATATCTATGTTAAATTCTGTAAGAACACATTTTGCAACCGAAGAGGAACCAGCTCGGAAAGTTCTTTGTAGTGTATTTTAAGGTAGAATACAGCGTGGCAGACCATGCTTACGCTGGAGAGATAGGGTTGGGGTGCGCAACTGAATGGCGTGCTCACGATCGGGATAAATGGAGAGATTTTGGTAAATGAAGACAGGAAGACGGATCGCGGTTGTCGAGCCTATGATGATGATGAAGAACAATTTGTAGAAAAAAAGGAAAACCTAAATAAAATAAGTTTGATTTTGTTTGTAAAAGTAAAAGTCTAGAAAAAGAGAAGATAAAAGTGTTTTGTACTTTATGATGCAATCTATTTTATTTTTTAAGTATCCAATAAACATTTACAACTTTCGGTTCAAATTTGAGTATAACAATTTCTAGTCGTTACATTCTAATATAGAACCCAAAAGTCTGGCTTATGCAAAAAAATCCCTGTTTAAGAATACCATACAAAATATTTACCAAATGGAAGTAGTACCTATGAGTTTTATTAATACAAAACATATTGGAGGTAGACCCAAACATCAAACTTATTTTATTTTGAATGAAAGAGAATTGCAAACCTGCCTTGCTAAAGAATTAACATTTTAATGAATTACTAGCGGCTCGTCCTGGCATCGCAGGAGTGAACATTTTACAAATAGAAAAGCACATAAATATTAACGGTAGTCTTGAAGTTGAGTCAAGTCTGTTTATTATACAACTTAGGTAACATTATTGGAGTTTTTTTAAGGATGCCTTTTTTTTATTTTTTTTTTTTTTTTTGCAAATATAGTACGAATGTCAACTAGGAACAGTGTAGCTTCCCAACGAAGAAAGAATTTTTCACATCAGTCAAGTATTTCGGAGCCTATTCAATTCAAACATACAATATATAGCATAGACATAACTATCGTAGTTTGTGTGGGGGAAAAATGAATCAAAATTTTGAATAGGTAGCACATTGTTTTGCTTCGTTAGCGTAGAACATGCGCCTCTGTACGTCACAATAAGTGATGAGTTCACTGAACTCAATAGTAGTTTCAAAAACTGATTTAGGTACTTACAGACTTTCATCACATAGTTTTTTACAAATGCCACGTGACTAACATAATGTCGTTGTAATTCTTTTTACAATACATATTTCCAAAATTCGAATAAGAAAAGAAATCGAACATTTCTTACCGGTATAACTCAACAATGGGATTATCAATTTGCTTGCCCAATAGATCCAACAAATATGCGTAGGCACTTGCTGGTTCTTTCACACCGACTGTCTGTGCATCTTCACCAAACGATCGGACACCATCCCTAAAGGCCAACACTGCTGGCGATTTCCTTTTCGATTCCTTGTTCAAAGCAATTTCCATTGGAACACCTGGTGAAACTACTCCCACTTTCATCCATTCACTGCCCAAGTCTACAGACATCACAGCAGCCGAATTGCTCATTTGGAGGCCGCATAAGGTGATGGCCAAGATGACAATAGCACGAAGGCCATAAGACGGCACGAATTGCATCTTTTCCATCTTTATTGAAATGGATTAATAAAAAAACACAAGTTCTTTCACTTTTCTCATCACATTTTCAGGTTAGTGTTCGACTCTTACCTTTTCTCGATACTCGGCAAATAACCGGCTTCCTTGGTTTTTCACAACTCAATAGGCTAGTTATTAAATTATGTTTTTGTGCAATCTAGAATATTTATTGAAGATATTTTTATCTCTTTGCCTGAACACAATAAAAACGAAAATTCGGAAAAGATTTTAGTTTTCTAGAAAGTCACTGACGTGTTCCTTCAATTGAGTTGAGAAGGCAGTCCAGCAGTGCGCCGAAGTATTTAAATGTATTCAAGTGTACGTGTACAAACCAGAGACGATAGACAGCGAGAGGCCAACGAGTGTTGTTTATTTTGGACTGTCAAAAGTTCGTAATGAACAAATGAATTCAGTTTAAGGCGGTGTTCAAGTTCAACGATGTTTTATTCTCTGCTTGTTTTTTGGACAGGATTTTTTTATAATTGATTTTTATTTTAAGCATCACCAGCAAACTTTTTCTACGTTTTCACCACAAGGCCTTTCGAAAATCAAGGTATGTAGGTGGTTTATATTGGAGACATAAAATAGTGGTTTTTGTATTGTGAAGGAAATTTTCCAAATTAAAAAATGTTAAAATAACACAGAATGAAGGGCATGAAGACATTAGACAATTTTAATAATTAACGCTTTCGATTAAGTGACAATTAGTCTTCCTTTTTAACTCTGAAATATGTAATTGAAGTTGTTATAACTCCGTTTCTGCAGATAAAGGGTTAATAACTGAAAACTGATTAATTAGTCAATAAAAACAAAATATTACGAGAATTTCATTTAACACATTTCAACAGTCTTATAGAAGTATCTGCATGTATCTGCATTCGATTTCAGCAAAAAAATAGGATGCAGAATACAAAATACATATTTTTTTAAATAGACAGAAAATGCAGAAGAACTTCGTTTCTGCATTATAGGAGATTCGAGAAACTCCGAAGTCAAGATTATAGTAAAGACGAACATGTTCAGCGCATTCGTTTGCATTTTGTAATTTACGACGTTTTCTCATTTATCTATAATGTTTTATATTAAAACAAAGGGAACAAATCCGCAGTTTTTATTCCATTTTTGGGGGTATCGGGGGGTAAGTCTTCGTCTCAAAATAATAATGATGCCAAAAGAAGGCTCGGCCTTTCTTTGCTTGCCTATCATTGTTTTCCATTTCAAGGCTCGGTCTTTCTTGCCTATCATCGTTTTCCATTTTCAAAACAATTTAAATAAATTTTACAAAAAATTCAAACTTCAGACAAAATTCAAATTAAATTTGAAGAAAAACATGTTTAAAAGCTGTCAAAAAGTTATGCCAATTTATAGGAGTTAAAAAAGAGTTATCACCACTTTCGGATTTCAGCATATAGCTTCCTCTCTCTACTTTTCTGCATTTTGCAGATGCAGAAACATGTAAATGTACCATATAATGCTTAAATGATTTTTAAGTCCATAGTTTTAATCACGATCGTGTCATCCCTGCATTTTTCCCAATTTTCATCCTCTTCATACATCCCTTTTATATATCCCTTTCATTAAAACTATTTAGTCGTCTCTCTTCAAGAGCGGAATATAAAATGTAGTCAGTCGTGAACATATAATCGAACAATCAAGTAGAATAAAAGACCTATTCTGTGTAATATTAAATTAAATGTTTTATTTTGAGAAAATCGGCTAGTTTCCTGACAAACATCAGAAGTGGGATAAGAACAAAATAAAGATAAACATTTAGATACATTTTTAAAGAAGTTATAAATCGGGTTATAAAAGAGAAAAAAAAATGAATCTCACGACGATTAGAGATTTGACCGTGAAAGATCTAAAAGAAATTTTAAAACAGTTAAATGAGAAGACGACGGGTACCAAGAATGAATTAATTGCCCGTTTGGACAAGTTCGAGTTCACGGAAGTGCAGAAGGCAGCTGAATCAATTACACCGAGCAAAGATGACGAGGTAACAGATCGTGAGGATGAGGTAGGTAAATTAAGGGACGACGTAGCAACGCTCCATCGGTCATTGGAATTGCTAACCCAACAACTTACTACCGTCATCAATCTGACGTCCCAAAATCATAATGAGAACACTCGGCTAACGAAGGAAATTCAAGCCATAACATCTGCACAGAACAGTTCCAGTTCAGACGGCGGCATAAGTTCCAATCCTTCGAGAAATAATTTAACGGTTTTCGGTAATAACATGTCTACACAAGCACAATCCGTCGGTATGCTGACGACACAAATACAAACGCATTCGGCTTCGCGTAGTAACTCTAATACATTTACAACCAATGCTCTGTCTAACGAAACTATATCTGTCCCTCTCTCGTCAAGTGGGGTGAACAGACGTGAGAATGATTTGATCGCTTTCGAAAAAGAAAACAATAACCAAAACATCGAACAGATAATAAGTCGATCGGAATTGCCAGTAGTGCAAAACAATAATATTCGTGAACTGTTATACGTTATTCCAGATTTTGATCCATGCAATGGAATTTTGTCATCGGTACAATTTATCGAACGTGTTGAACAACTAAAAAACGCATATCAATGGTCAGACATTTCGGTTTTATTTGCAGTGCAAACTAAGATGAAAGGTGCCGCGAAAATGTGGATTGATTCCCAAAACGTTTTTCGTAGTTGGTCAGATTTTGTTACTGCATTTTTCTCAGACTTTCCATGTGTTTTAAATACAGCCGATATTCATAGGCAAATGATGCAGATGCGCACAACGAGAGGTGAAACATTAATCGAATATTATTATAGAGTACTATCTATCGGTCGTCGCGGGTGTCTTGACGATAATGCAATTATAAGTTATGTAGTGAATGGAATTCAAGATCATGCATTGCGTAGAATGCTTTCGGCTTATTCGTTCCCAAATTGTTCTGATTTGTTAAAAACACTCAACCGAGTAAGCGCGAGTGAAGGCCCTCATGTTAATGCACCTAACTATGCCCCAGTTTCTCATTCGCAAGTAGTAGGACAACCGCGAGAAAATTTAGGTCCTGTGTGTTACAACTGTCGCGAACGCGGTCATGTGTCTAGAAATTGCCCACAAGCGCAAAGGAAGCCTCGTTGCGAAAAGTGCTCGACAACAAATCATGAAACGCGAAACTGTCCTTTACTCAATAGAGCCCCGGTTAATTCCATCGCGAATCGTGTGCGACAAGAAACATTGAAAGAAATCTACATCCAAGATATGAAATGTCTAGCCTTAATCGATTCTGGCAGTAGTTTTTCGCTTATACCTAGAAAACTTGCTCTTAATTTCGAAAAATCTATGATTCCTTGTAATGAAAAACTATTCGGGTTCGCAGGAGGAGAATTTCAGTGTCGCGAGATGTTAAAAATTGCAATTACTATTGACGGGTGTGATTTTAAAGGCGAACTTATGGTCATCGACGATGAAATAATGAATTACGATGCCATAATCGGAACAGATATTTTGTGCAAGGGTCGTGTCGTGATCGAAAACGGACAATGTGAGGTGGTTGCGTTGGATAGTAATAAAGTCGATATTGGTGATCATCTCACGGCTGATGAAAAACATAAATTAATCGTTCTTTTAAATTCGTTTGCTGGTTGTTTTGGTGAAAACCTCAACGAACTTGGAAAGTGCTCGTCGGTTAAAATGAATATAAAGCTTACATCGGATAAGCCAATAGAAAAGGAACCGTACTCTACCCCGTTCCCAAAGCAACAAACAGTGAATCGCATAACTCAAGAACTGCTCTCGTTAAATATTATTCGCCCGGCATCTTCCTCTTACGCGTCCCCCATAGTGCTCGTCCGAAAATCAAACGGTGAAGAACGATTGTGCGTAGACTATCGTGAATTAAACGCGATAACTGAAAAACGTCCATGGTCAATGCCCACCGTCGAAGAAGTAATAGTATCTATGGCAGGTAAGAAATTTTTTAATACCTTAGATATGATGTCCGGTTATTACCAGATTGAAATCGAAGAACAATGTAAAAAGTACACTGGATTTGTTACCAGAGACGGACATTTTGAGTTCAACAGAATGCCGTTTGGGCTCAAAAATGCTCCGTCGACATTTCAAGAAATGATGCAGAGAATTAAAGAACAGTTAAAAAGCAAAGTCTCCATTTATGTTGATGAGATCGGTTCCGCATCCGATACGTTTGAAGAGGGTCTCGAAAACCTTGCAGAATTTTTAAATGTGATCCGAAAGGAGGGTCTGACGCTGCGATTATCAAAATGCTCCTTCATGAAGACAAACATTAAATTCCTTGGACATGAACTTGATGCGAATGGTGTGAAACCAGGGCAGAACAAAACGAATGCTATTCGAGAATACCCTGTCCCAACGAATGCGACTGAAATACGAAGATTTCTGGGTCTCACTGGGTTTTTCCGTAAATTCGTAGCTAATTACGCTCACATTGCTGTGCCTTTGACGCGTCTGACGAGAAAAGACGCCGAGTTCAAGTGGTCAGCCGATTGTGACGATGCGTTTCGACAGCTAGTGAAGATACTTGTTGAGGAACCAGTCTTGAAAATCTATGATGTACGCAAAGAACATCAAATTCATACCGATGCTAGTAGCGTAGGTCTGGCAGCAGTTCTTCTGCAGAAAGGCGGTAGTGAAGAGTTAGAAGCTGTAGCATATTTTAGTAGAGCATGTAGTGAATCCGAAAGTCAGTTTCATAGTTATGAGCTAGAAGTTATGGCCGTCGTCGAAGCGTGTGAACGATTTCGTATATATGTGCTTGGAAAACACTTCACCATAGTCACTGACTGTTCCACCATATCAAGCTTAAAGTCGACCAAGCCCCTTATTCCACGAATAGCTCGCTGGTTCTTGAAACTACTTGAATATGATTTCGATATTATGCATCGACCTGGAGAATCTATGAAGCATGTCGATGCGATGAGCCGTGCTCCGGTAGAAGCTCCCAGAGAACCTGAAGATATTGGTGCTTGCATTATGACAATTCAAGCCTCCCCGGATGATTGGTTATGGACGATGCAGAAGCAAGACACGAAATTACTGCAAATAATGAAAATAATGAAAGGAAACATAGTTTCGACTCAGAAAGCTAAATACCTTTCCGAATATGAAATTAAATCAAATCGACTTTTTAAGAAGAATGACGAAAACAAACTTTTGCTGGTGATTCCTCGTGGTGTGAGATGGCGAGTCGTCAAATTATGCCATGATGATGTCGGACACCCTGGTGTTGAGGGAACTATAAAGCGAATCGCTCAACATTTTTGGTTTCCCAGAGCTCGTAACTTCGTTAAAGGATTTATAAAGTCGTGCGTCGAATGCTGTTTCAGCCGTGAACCGAAGAAAAAAGAATGCCAACTGTATGGGATGGAAATTCCGAGAACTCCATTTGAAATATTACATCTAGACCATTTAGGACCGTTTATTAGAAGTCGTCGAGGAAACGAACATATTCTTGTTGTAGTAGATGCGTTAACAAGATACTCTATTCTTGTTGCAGTGAAGTCAACCAAGAGCAAACCCGTGATTGAAGCTATGAACCAACTGACGTTGAACTTTGGTGCACCAAAAACTATAGTCACCGACCGAGGAACGGCCTTCACCTCATCTATGTTCGAAGAATTTTGTAACGAGAATGTTATTAAACACATCAAAGTAGCCGTGAGAACTCCAAGAGCAAATGGGCTTGCCGAACGAGTAAACCAGAGTATTTTAGCGTACCTCAGAACATCATCGAGTGATGCGAAGAATTGGGACTCCGAGCTGCGTAAACTCCAATGGACTTTTAATACTAGAATCAACACGACGACAAAATATTCGCCCCTTGAACTCGTTTATGATTTTCCCTTGCGAGATATTGGTGGCAATAAATTGCTAGCAGCACTACACGATGACGACATTAACTTCGACAAACCTCCCATCGCTGTTAGACGAGAAGAAGCTATCGACAATATAAAGATAGCACGAGAGAAATGGAAGCTTCGTTTTAATACGAAATATAAGAAGCCGCATGCATATAAAGAAGGAGATCTAGTACTGATCGAAAGTGCGAGTCCTAGCACAGGCGAATCACGAAAACTCGAAAATAAGTACAAAGGGCCGTACATGATAGCCAAAGTACTTCGATTCGACCGCTATGTTGTTGAAGATATCGACGGTACGAGATTGAATCAGCGAAGATTTAGTACGATAGCAAGCAGTGATAAATTAAAGCCATGGTGTTCATTGTATCCGGAAATCGATGAGTATGAATCTGATGAAGAAGATGAAGTCAATAGCCCAGCTGAACTCGGGACGAGTTAAGTCAGGAAGGGCCGAGCTGTCATCCCTGCATTTTTCCCAATTTTCATCCTCTTCATACATCCCTTTTATATATCCCTTTCATTAAAACTATTTAGTCGTCTCTCTTCAAGAGCGGAATATAAAATGTAGTCAGTCGTGAACATATAATCGAACAATCAAGTAGAATAAAAGACCTATTCTGTGTAATATTAAATTAAATGTTTTATTTTGAGAAAATCGGCTAGTTTCCTGACAATCGTTAATAAAACACATCTGCTATGCATAGAAGCCTCAATAGGTGTTTTTCTTTTTAAGCTCAGAGCAGAGAACTGAGCTGTCAAAAATAAATCTGTGTTTCTTTTTTAGTTGGAAACAATTCGCTGAATGCTTTCAGTGAACTAAATCACCTATTTGTATGCAACGGACACCTAATTGTAAGCAACGAACTCATTAAAATGACATTTTCTTTGTTTGTTTTGAAACACAGCTGTGCGTTATTAAGTGAACAATTTTTCAAGGTTACAATTGTAAATAATACTTAAATTGATTTTCAGTAAAATAATGAATTAAAAAAGCATAGAAGATTACTAAATATACATTCTATTACTAATGATGATGACAAACAAGTCTTGGCGACTGAAAAAGTAAAAATATCCCTGTTTTTCCTTTTGTGAATTGTAAAATGTCGCAAACCAAATGTCAAAATAAATCTGATTGCGCCGGTGAAAACACTTCGAAATTTATTCTAAATCTCATTCGCTAAATCTCGGATTTAGGTCCGGTGAAAACGTAGTATAAATCTTCATTTGAGGAGATTTATATTTGTGCGGTAAATCTTCAAGATTTAGAGTAGATTTATGACAAATCTACCTAAATCTCGGTTTAGTGTCCGGTGGAAACGTAGTATTAGCTTAGTTTCGCTATGACTATTAACAATGCGCAAACAAACCACCAATATATCAACAAAATTGATTTTCCGTTTGAAGGAGAGTTCACATTCCTGCTTCAGTATCCAGTAAATGAAAAAACTGAACGTGATTTTTGATTGAATTTAGTTGTGAAACCACCATAAAAAATGATCTTAAAGAATAAATCAATATGGAAAGTAAATTTCCTTGAATTTTGTATCCACTTCGTTATCACAATTTTTGGTAGGAATCACGATTCACCAGTCCAACTCACTTATATCATGATAAGACTTACAAAAAAATAAAGTCTGTCTATTTTATTTTCTTGTTCAATATGACAACCGTCAAACATTGCATTTTATTCACAAATAGAAAATAAATACGCTCTGTACAAAATAATTCACACCAACAGCAATCCAACTAAATACCTCATATGAACGACCTCGTTCCAACCATAGATTGAAAATAAAAAGGTCAAATTGAAAGGCCGCCACTGTTGCCCTGTCAGTGCCAAAAACCAGTGGCAGTGTATATTTTATGTTTCTCTCCTAGCCTAGTACTCGGCTCTCGCAATCAACTCCTCAACTCAACTCTTACATCGTGAATTCGTGATTCGTGAACGGTGAACTCAAGCAATGTGCATTGCATGACGAATTTGTGTATAGCTGCTAGTTTTGATTTGGTTTCTAGAGTACTTCAGAAAAGTTAATTTTATGCTTTCTTCTTTGCTTTAAAGTTATGCATTCATTCCTAACATGTGCCATGTTTATTAAATAAAAAAATAACACAATTATCGATGAAGAAGAGAAATAAAGTTCCTCAAAAGTGTACAATCTGATTGATCAGTTCTTATAACACTCCAATCGGAAGTAAACAAAAAAGAAATACTCACCAATTCAAGTCTGTCTGTATTAAGAAACAAAAGAATGGTTCCATGGAGGAAATCCTAAAAAACGGTATGTAAACTTACATTAAAGATTCTGAAAACTTGGAAAATATCAATTTTGCAGCTGATGATTTAGGTTGTCTGGAAACAAGGAACATAAAAGATTTGGAAGTTGCTCAAAATTCGGTTTTTCCTAACATGCGTTATTGGATTGAGCATAGTAGACAAGACAATCATGCAAATCAGTTGTTCTTGATTCAAGAAATCTAAAATGTATAACTCGTTTACGTTCTTATAGGGTTTAATGATTAATTTAGTTTTAAGTTTCTAAGAGATGAAATGTTATGGGTTCATATATGTATATACATACATATATTTTTAATTTCAGACAAGTCCACTCATAAGGATATCCTATGCTCAGGATGCCTCAATCAGATTGCTGAGAATGAGTACAAGACTGCATTGGGCCAGTATTGGCATCCTGAATGCTTTCGCTGTTCGGTATGCGACAACCATCTATCGAGTTGGTATTTCGAGAGAAATGGCTTGCTTTTTTGCAAGGACGACTATTGGACGCAGTTCGGACAATCCTGCCAGCAGTGTAATCTAATTATAACCGGCCCCGTAATGGTTGCAGGCGATCATAAGTTCCATCCAGAATGTTTCTTATGCCAGCATTGTGGCACATATATCGGAGATGGAGATACGTATGCACTGGTTGAAAGGTCAAAACTGTTTTGTGGCCATTGCTATAAGGAACAAGTTAGTGCACATAGTACAAATTCAGACCGAACTAAGCAACAATCTCTTGGTGATACAAACATAAGTCAACCGTTACATTCCATTCGTTTGGTTAAGATTCCATGGTCGGATGCGTCCACTTTGCGTCTGACAACAGATCATGAAAACAATAGCCATCAGTTTCCTGCCGAAAGTGATGGAGTGTGTTGCCGTGCCGTTCGGATATCAGAGTGAGTTACTAAATTTAAGTGTATTTATAAATTATAAAGGTTAAGGTCAACTGAATTTATACTCATTAAGCATTCCCTTAAAATGGTCAGATTGGGACGTAACATTCAAAGGCCAATACTAACAGTGGATTTATCATTTCATTACTATTTCTGTTTTTAATTTTCTTTTCAAAAATTGGTATGTATACTACATATATAAACTTGAAGCTGATCTTTGTCAATAACAACATGTACTCAATTTAGAATTTAGGCGTAAGAGATTTAAATGGATCTCCAACTTAACCCTTTTCCAAAAATAAAGCTTTTATTATTCTATACATATATACGTATACAACTTTCAACACAAATTAACATTTAACATTATTAAGGACTCTTCTATGTAGTTTTCCTCATTTGATTTAATTTTTCTATCGCGTGAACCATTAAGGGCGTATAGTTTTTACAGCACCTGGACGTAGTGACTTACTCCTAGTCCCCCAAGTCTAAGCGATGATAGGTATTGGAGGGACTTAGAAGAGAGACAATCTAATCTAATTTTGTATGATGAAGTATACTGTTCGAATAAAGATTTCTTCATTGAATTATTTACATAACAATTAATTGAAGCTTACAAAATGTTTAAGCTAATTTAACAGATACTCATTTTAATTATATCACGGTAGCAAATTATCTGACACTTTAGGTATTAACAAAAAGAAAAATGAAGCCTGTACTATTATTTAAATTGTCAAGTATATCACTGTTGATACTTCTGATACCAAGTTAATAACCTATCTCAGATAACCGTCCGACATAATGGTCCAAAGCTACTATTCATGGGTTATTTGGCAGCTCTTCTTCTGTCATCTCCGTTCGATACCCAATCTCAGGTGGGGTAAAAAGTTCAAATGTCGACACTTCTATCTACACGTGACATAATATAATTTGTCATTCAATTTGAATGCAACTGGCTGTCTGTAATGAAGAGAATGAAATCATTTATTATTTTTGTATTTTATTTCTTTGTTGTTATCTGAAAATTAGTGCTGAGATAAAAACACAAATATAACTTCGGTAAACCGAGGGCCTCGTCATAATGGCCATGAATAGTACCCTCTAAACAAAAAAGTAAAACAATAAGTAATACAAAATAACATTGTGCATTTACGCATCGAGTAAAAAAGGTTGTTATTTTTGTCAAAAAAAGTATTTATTTGTGTATCAAATTATATTAAATTTGAGTCCTACAAACTTATTTTTTTCTCTTTAATATTAAGTTGTGTATGTAGACTTTTGGGACAAGTTGGAAAGTATGTTTTCTCGTCGATAACTTCAGTGAAAAATTCACCCAATGGACTTCATAGAAATAGGTACATTTTTAATCACTAACATTGTTATTAATTTTTTGTTTGTTTGTTTGTATAACATTCATACTTTACCTTTCTTCTGGTTTGTTTGTTTTTTTTTTTTTTAACTACATAAAGTTAAATTTAATTTATTAATTTTGTGTAAACAATATCCTTCAGAATTGACTTGCATCCTGAAGTAGCAAACGTTCAAATTGGCGATCGAATTCTCGAAGTTAACGGTACCCCTGTTCGCAATACTTCTATCGAACATATTGACAATCTCATCCGAAGTACAGATAGAATACTGCAATTGACCGTAGAACATGACCCCAAAGACGTAAGTCGCAACAACAATGACTATGAGAAGCAACAAAAGCAATACTTACCGACATTTAATAAATCTGAGTCACCGCGTCTAACCAAGGAAGACAAAGAAAGATTGTTTCAGAAAAAAGACGAGGGCTATATGAGTGGTCTTAAAACTCGTCTACTTAAAAACAAAAAAAATAACCTCATTCCGTTCGATTCACCAGAAAAGCGAGAGTGCTCAGCTCTTTATAATTCTTCTAGTTTAAATCAAAAAGAGCGTAGCTCAAGTATGTCTAAGTTGTTGGATGAAAACCATCAGCCTAATAATGAACTTTACGATTTGTCCAGAACCAAATCATTTCGAATAGAGCAGAATCCACATGAAATTTTCAAACCATCAGATCTGGTGCAGGGTGAACTCATCGGAAAGGGTTTTTTCGGACAAGTTTTTAAGGTTACTCATAAAGTGACCAAAGAGGTTATGGTGTTGAAAGAACTTTACCGGGTAGATGCTGAGGCTCAACAAAATTTCCTGAAGGAAGTAGCAGTCTTGAGATCATTGAATCACGAAAATGTGTTGAAATTCATAGGAGTCTTGTACAAAGAGAAGAAGTTACATTTAATTACCGAATTTATTGCTGGTGGATCGCTTAAGGAACTCATTCATGACTCCGAATGCCCGTTGCGATGGGAACAGCGAATTTCGTTTGCCAAGGATATTGCCTGCGGAATGAGCTACCTACATTCGAAAAACATTATACATAGAGATTTGAATTCACTCAATTGCCTTGTACGAGACGATATGACAGTAATTGTGGCTGATTTTGGACTTGCACGGATAATAACATCACCTACGCTAGGTACATTCGAACGATGTCCAAATAAATCATCAAAAACTGGTTCGATTGGAAGAAATCGAAGTCGGCAGAGGAGACAAAGGTACACTGTGGTGGGGAACCCTTATTGGATGGCACCGGAGATGATGAAAGGAAACAAGTATGACGAGCGCGTTGATATATTCTCATTCGGAATAATACTATGTGAGGTATGGAATATATATGAAGCATAGTATTACAATTTAAAAAAATATATACTAAGCCTTTTTTGATTTAAAGATAATCGGCCGAGTTGAAGCTGATCCTGATTATTTGCCAAGAACATCAGATTTCGGACTTAATAAGCAGGTTTTTATGGAGAAATTTTGCCAGCAGTGTCCGGAGATATTTTACAAAATAACCTTCTTGTGCTGTGACCTAAATCCGGATAAAAGGTTTGTATGTTTTTATTTGAGATGTGAGATGTTTTGTTAAATGGAATGGTTGAAATTTCAAACACCGAAAAAGTATTACCATTCCTTAGAAATTTAACAGTCTATCCTATATCTCTGAGCAGTCATCAAAAGCTTTTTGAATTAAGCGAGAATCTATGAGCTTAAAATACTTAAATCTCTAAAATAATTTCCTGCTTAATATCTGCCTATACAAATGCATCTCTGTTTTTAGACCTCCATTTGAAGTTCTTGGATTTTGGCTCAAACGTTTATACCACCTTACATCAAATGGCCATCCTATACCATCACAAATGGTAGACGAAGTGGATCAATTTAAAATGCATTCCTCAAGAGATTCCAGTCAAACGTCAACTCCAGATGGGCTGTTATCACCAAAATCAAATCTCAGCAATGATAATTTATTTGTAGAGAAAAATAAAAATCAAAAGGATTGTGATGGGATCACAGAAGAACAAACTGGATCATCACAACCAACATTCGTCCCTACGAGTATACCAAAATCGCCTCACTTGGGCAAGGATTTCTCCCCAAATGGCGAAAGAATTCGTGGAAGCATAAGAGAAAGACGTCAGCAAAAGATTCTTAACGAACAGAATTCGAGTAGTCCGCATCGTTATCTGAAGCAAAGCTCAGTCAGTGAAGAAGAGCGCCACGAAGTGTTTAGTTTGCCACCGAATGCCGAAGGCACGCTAAAGACTGATAGAGTTTTGGAGGCTGTCCGGTGTGCTCTGGAGGACGACAATATTCTTATTAAAAAACCAAAATGTAAGAGTGATATGATAGGCGAAAAAGGTTTTCTAATTCATAAAGAAGAAAACGGCAGTCTGACTCTGAGTAGTGTCAAAGACTTGACCGAATGCTCGGATAGCTATGACACTAGCTGCGATACTAGCTTGGATTTCATCGAAGCTAATAGTTGGATTCCATCATCGTCGAAATTGGTAGACAACAATCCCACTACAACGCAACAAGTTTCTCAGCACACTGAAGAGAATGAAAACGAGAAAATTGAATCCAAACCGGAAATGAAGATACAAGTAAAAAAGAATACAGCCCACAAATCTTACCAAATGGCCATTGATGACATCCGAGCTAAACTGAACTTGTGCAAGTCCAAATTTGAGACTCTGGACGAGGCCAATCGTAATAATATTTCCAAATCGCAGAACTCAATGAAGACTTTCTTCAAAAATCGTGATGCCAGAGATGAATCTCCGCTTAAAATGTACAATAAGCATAATTTGGACTCCAAGGTTTATCGAGTGCATGAGACTCCCATATTCGGTCGGCACAAGTTCACTACCCAGGTTATTCTTAAACAGGCCGGCTCGGATGAAAATGTTTCCTCACCAACAGAAGCCATTCCTGAAAAACCTCCGACGAAACGATTCAGTTACTTAAGAAGAAAAATGGCCCCCACCAGCAGAAGCCCAGAGGTGAAACCTCCAGGTAGATCCCTTTGGAAGAAATTTGAGAGCCAGACATCGTCGCCGAGCAAGGAGCTACCATTTAGCAGTAGATTTAATCTGAAGAAGTCCGACCAGACGAAAAAGGCACCATCAGAGACAAAGAGTGAAACTGTCTCAGACACGGTACGCAAGCTGAATGCGAAACACGTCGAACAAAAGAATTCAGCACAAAAAAACATTCCAATTGATAGCAAAAAACGACAACTAGACGCGAAGAGAACACCCACGACTGAGGGTAGTCAAAGTAAATGTCCGCCGTCGCAATTCAGCATGAACAAGTATTCATTAAAAGATATTCCCACGATTCATCAGAGTCGGAAAAAAACCCTCCATACGAAAGTTGAAGGAAAATAGGTCTTATTATTATATATTGTTGGTTATATGAAATTATCATTGAAAATTGTACAAATTTAGCTTTTACTTTATCGCTTTTTACATAATTAACCCATTTATTTTGTAAATCTTAAAAAAAGAAAACATCTTAAGATATTCAATTAATATTTGCTCAAAAAAAAAAAAAAAAAAAAAACAAACAGAATTACCGCTTATATAAGTTTTCAAGACATTTACATTACTGTATAGTGTACATAAATACATAAATTTAAAGTATGTACAGCAATTCGGTATTATATAGAACAAATAAGTGCCAAAAACTAAATAAAATAGTTTGAAAAAGTAACACCACGAATTATCTACATTGACAAAATAAGTTAACGTTTTTCTTTATATTTCGAAACAACTTGCGCTTTTTATACCACAAAGAAGAGCTATGTTGGAAGAAAACTTTATTACTTCTAGTCTCTACGTTTATATGAGGTCTAGAAACAGAATTTCGCCAAGTTTGCGGTTAAAAGACTACACTATTAAAAATCTGTATTAATAACAAAATATTAAATACAAGTTAAAGCTGTTGATATTATATTAAATTTGTTTTTTTCTTTTTTGTACCTCTCTTTTTAATAGGTGGTCCTTTTATCTAAATTTTTTGCTACGATGATTTGATTACAGATATGTTTTACTATACTTTATGTTTGGAACCCCACAATGAAACGAGCGACGCCTACTTAATTTTCTGCACATTTAAAAGTGATTTTATTCCAAGGTGACAAAAAGTACAGGTCATTACCATTACACTGTTTTATCACAACTTGCTTAAACGCTTATCTGTTTAAATAGCCAGTTGCATTCGTCCCCTTAAACAAATTCAGAGTGATAGTCGCTTAGCTAGCACGGGATGGATAGATAATAATAGATATTTTTGAGTTGAGTCAAAAGTCTATTTGTTTATAATATCTCTGTGCCAAAATGTATCCCGATTGCGAGATATTAAAAGAAATTCATCCCACGGTAATCATACATTGTACCTGGATAAAAAATAGCCTATGTCTTATTCCAGACTATAATCTATCTCTGTGGCAGCCACTCGGAAATACGTTTTTGAGATAATCGATGTGTTGAAAATGGCCATAAGGAACATACTTAAATTCATTTCAAAATATTAGGGACAGTTAAGATTATAGGGAAAGGATGCTCATAACGATCTTTCTACTAAGCTGCATCAGATTGAGAGACACAATTTAGCTTGTCATTAACTATTTTTGTTTAAACATTAGCAAAAATGAAATTATTTTTAAAAATGTTCACATGCTTGAAATGAGGAGGTGAAGAATTTACATAAAATGTAAAAAGAAAATTCTAATGCCCCATTTTTTTAGCGAATACAGCTATGATCTATGTTATTTGGTTATGTTAACGTTTGATTGTTGCGATTGAATTCGAATGTCCTAATTTAGGTCTTTATTTTATAAATAAAGATTTTCTGAACACATTAAAATTGTTTGAGAGATTGTTGTGTATTACAAAATGAACACAAAGTCGAAAATGGCCTGTGCAAGTCTACAGCATATTGATAAACAGAAGTAGTTCTGACGATAACTTAACTCTGGAATGCTACCCTTACTTGCAAAACTGACAATGCTACATAAGGGAAGGATATTTTATGTACTCATACATTTTAGTTGTACAAATAAGTTTTCCTCGTTTTGAGAGAGAAGATATGCTATACAGTTTTTTTTTTTTTAATTTTAAATAAAAAATAATTTAATTTTCCGTTTACACAAAAATGGCGGAAAGTTATTTGTACCGCCAATAGATAAACAGAAGTATTGATGAATAATGGAAGAAATGAAGAATATTCTGTGTTTTGAACAAGTTGGAATTATTTTATTTTAGAATAATTTGCATATAGCGCAGTTGATCACAGATTTAACAATGTTGTACATAGGTAACCCAAAGATCCCCCAGGGGCCCAAACATGTAACTCGATTCTATAGTAAAAATATTCAAATTCGCAATGTTCTGAACTCTGTAATTCTTTAAGAACATTTTAACAAGCAGTAATTCAACAGCTCTAGTAGTGCCAAGTATATTTTTATGTACTTTCATATAATCGACAAACTACCTTCCTAAAAAATTAAAGCCAAAACAAAGCAATATTAAAAATAATCACTTTAAATCAAATGGGATGGCAGCAAGTATTGTTGGTAAATAGCTTGGCATTATTGGCATTCTTTTCTTTTTTTTCATGCATTGTGTTATTTGCAAATAGAGTCTCAAATAAGTTTAATAGAATAAAAATTAGAATCGAGTTACATAGTAGGGCCCCAGGGTTAGGGGACCAATTTTTTTTAATACATTCGTAGACCCTTTAGAGAAGATATAAGAGTCAGTTTTAAAACAGACCACAACAAATCGGAATTTCAGTAGTTTACACAAATCAAATTCAAGTTACAAGTTGTCAGTTTTTATTTTAAATGGTGAAATTTACGTTTGAAGCTTTAAAGTAATTGTATATATTTGATAGGGGTATGACAGTCCTGTCCAAGTATTTTTTGATCCACAAGATTGTAAATTACCTTTATTACATCTGTTTAACCTTGCAGATTCAGGGTCTAATATATTATTATCTGGCAGGTTCCGCCGGATAGTGACTTCAAATGTATTGTATAGGCCATTCAGCTAGACAAGTCAATCAGCGCTGTGTACACAACAATTTGGTGAAAAGACCAATTTATCGAACAATTCCAAATATTTTTCCATTGACACAACGAATTAGTTAATTTATTCAGGTTCGAATTGAATATTAATAGTTAAGACGGGACAACGTCTGTTGGATAAGCTAGTAGTACATAATACTGTCAAATATTTGTCAACAATTTAAGCCTTCTCAATTGTCTAAGAATTATTAAGCATTGCATAACTTGCAGATATGCTTCCTTTATCCCTTTAAACCGCCGGTATTATTGCATTCATGTTATTAGCGAGAAGATGAAAGGAATTCTTTTTATTCCAAGAAACTTCATCAATTTTAAGCAATTTGCATGAATAGTGAAAGAAAACAGCAATGTTTTAGGCAATTTTAAATAATTTTATTTTAATTAATTTTTTTGTATATTTTTAATATAACTTAAACAATTAACTTATAATACCTACATAATAATAATAATCAAAGGTTTTTTTTTATATAAACAAACAAAATTTAGTTCAACTTTTCTTTTTTTTAATTATTTTCTTACCTTTGCTGAAATAATAAATGATAAAATATTAACTACATATTCAATGAAGCCAAACAAACTAAATTAAACAAAATGTCTATACTTTTTTTTTATATAAGATGTAAGTAAATTTTTCAATATAAAAATAAAAATAATCGTCTTAAAATTGAATAATGCTATTAGCAATAATTTGCTCAACAAAATACTCTCTCAAGCACTTTTACATTATTTAGTTTTAAAATGCAACAAAAAAATTAATAAAATAAAAACAACTTTAATTCTTATTTTGCTTAAAAAAATGTATAAACATTCTTACATTTTTTGTTGTTGTAAAAACTTAATACATATTATACATATTTTTTGTTTTGTTTCAAAAACCTTTACTTCAAGGTATTTACATAAGTACATGTACATATTGTGTGTACTAGTAATATAAATTTGTTTATTTTGTGTGTTTTTTATTTCTTCAAGCATTTTATCAGCCATTTCGGTATTTTTGGATATTTTTTTGTCTCTTACTGAATTATATCACAGCACTTCTAATAATCTAATATTGGTTAATCAAATTACATACTTGTTGAAAACATAAAGAGTTTTGTGTTATTTTTGTTTGAATTTTGATGTTTCTTTACTAGGCATGGAAGTTTCAAAAGAAGGGAATTTATAGGTACCTACTACTTCCTGCAATTGCAGTGCATATTCAATACGTACTCCATACATAGTAAAAAATTAGGAAAACTTGGCCTGTGTAAATTTCGTTTTGTTCTAATGGAATTTTGGAATACTTTGAGTATTTTACACGATAACAATATTGACAAATTAGTGATGACTAGTATCACGTCGTGTAAAAGCTATTTGTATTGTATTGTATTGTTTTTTTTTTTTTTGTTCGAGTTCTACAAATTAACGAATACGAACTGAAATACATGAGTTTATTAATCTCCCACCGTAGAGATTTGTTTTCTCTTACTGATACTTTCACGTTTCTAATGATGTCACAACTAGATTGTGAAATAACCCCGATTCGCTCATCATGGCTGCCTGTCCACAGGAGTCATTGCCAGTCGGGCTTGATGCGCCGAATCTAAGTGCGTCCATTATGACTTCGAATTCTTTTTGGTTTTGATTCATTTCATGTGTTAGATCGAGTTCTAGATCGCCGGCCAACTTTATTCGCTTGCTATCTAGGGGGCAATCGTCGAGGGCCGATATAAGTCTTTGCGGTGGGATGTAGAACTGTGAAAGAGCCTCACGAACCAAGCGGTCACTTTCGTCTTCGCTGCGCAAACGTTTGCGCGAAGACATCGCCTTTTCCAGCTGTTCAGCACCTTGGGTAATTTCTGGATCTATGAGCGGCATTGATGCGTTAATAGCACTAAGTTCACGATCAAGCTTCTCCAAATCGGCATCGACACTGTTGCTGGATAACGAACGTTTACGGTCGCGTTTTTCCGAGCATATTGAAGATGATTTGGAACAATTTGAGCTATTTTGTTTGGTGTGATTGCATCCAGATGTATTGGTCATTGCAGTGAGGCTATGTGGCTGTGTTGCATGAGGAATCGAGGTTATATCGAGGTCTGTTGAATTGTTATTAGATTCGTTTGCTGAGTTTTCGTTACATTCCATATTACCGCAACTGTTGTATGCGCTGAAGACATTTTTGTGAGCTGACTCTAGCCTAGTCTCAGATCTGAAATGAAGGAAGAAGAAAAGGAAAGATCAGTAAATTATAGAATTATTCATGTTGAGGAGAATGTATGTATCGAAAAAGAAATCGAAATTCATAAATTATGTAATGCCAAAAAGACTGGCCTTCTGTATTCTATTAATATTATTGAGGCAATTTAATCATATTTTATTGAAGAAAAAAAATAGAATTATATGTATGTATATGTACTATATGTATGTCAAAGTTATCTTAGCTAAGTGTTCTAGTCTTTTAGCAAATCTTAGAGTTATCAATCTGATGTAGCTTCAAGTAACCCAGTTATGTTGCATTTTAACCATCTTTTTCTACTGGCTAAGTCCTGACTCAGCAATCGCAAAAACCAATCATTTTTCAAAATTCTAATTAAAAGTTAGTTATTGTAAAATACTCATTTCGTGTCATGCTCATGACACATGAATAACATGCAAATATTTGAATTTCAATGGAAAGTTTGCCTTTACTAATGTTTCATCGCTCTAAAAACGTAAGCTCTGTTTTAACATTCATATTGTGGGATATGATATAATTTTAAAGATATCTAATTTTTGTCGCTTGTTATGATTAATTTTATGGTGACCTTAATTGAATCTCAACGATATTTGTTTAATTTTTGAAAGAAAAATTACAACCATTATAAAAGTATTTTGTTCATATAATTTATGGGGGTATGTAGTGATGGGTCGGAAACCGATAACTTAGAAAACTTTCAACAAAATGCATATTTGAGGATACAATTTCTCGAACCACCAACATTCCTTCGGTTTTAACTATCGCATTTTTTTCAGTAACTTACAAATGTGGAATTTTCTAGGAAATCGCTTTGCATGAAGAGTATTTCACGATTTTTGTGAAAATATACATTTTGATAAGTGAATTTAAAAATTGAAAATCTATAGATGGCATAATGTTTCGTGTTCCGGAGGGCTTTAGCTAGAGCCTGGGTTAGTAAAACTAATATTCAAAACCCGGAAAGAGTTAATATTTTATGTCTCGTAGTTTTTTGGTCAATCTTTTCTGTTCTATTGCTCTTTTCAGCATTGTTTTATTATTTAAAAAAAAAAATGTAATCTACAGTAGTATTTCCGTTCGAACCCTTTTCCTTTTCCCACACGGTAAATAAAATTACATAAAATAGTTCTGTAATTGGTATAAGCCTATTGTCAAGAAGTCAAATTAAAGATCTACACTTTAGAAACAAGTATTAGGTAGGAATTATCCCTCCAGAAGCTTATTATAGATCAGTGATTCTTCAAAGGATTTAGATAACTATATAATTCTGATTTTTCACCAGCAGCGTTGCTACATTTTTAAAAGTGTAACCAAAGTTCTAAACTTTTTCTTTTACACTTTAGCCTTGTTTTTAAGTTCACTCACTTAATTACTTTTTGTGCTTTTGAAGAAAATCAGTCATAATTAAAACACTGTACGGACACCAATCAATTTTTTTTTTTAATTTTTGTTAAAAGTAATGGTTTGTCCTTTGGCTGTCTGAAATATTTATCTGATATTATACTATCGTTTCCTACGACCACATTCAATGTCGCTAAATTAAAATTGACAAATACTTGTTTGAACATAATGAAAATGCTATCCCGTGAGTGTGTCTCAGGAAGGTTTTGTGTTTATCCTAAAGCGGAAGAACTGCACACAACACACCTCTTTTAAATTACAGGTGATTTACCATAATTTTTACACATGATACTTAAATATTTCTAGACCAGGTAGATACCTATGTACATAAATTCTTCTGAAATGAAATTCTTGAGAACAGCTGATTTGGTTGATATTCATTTGGGTTTTTTATTTAATTTTCTTTCAACAAAAATTCCCCCTTTAAAACAAAACTACCTTTTATCTTCTGATAAGTGCCTCTGGCAGAGATCTACTTCCCTGAGGCAGAAATCTACAGCGGAACAGAAAAATCAACAATCTTATACATATTGTATGTACAATCATTCCTACACAACACCATGCAGAGCGAAACAAATAAGTGTATACTACCCATGTATGTATGTATGTAACTATACCTAATCAGCTGTTGGTCAGCTGTTTCCTACTTCTTATGTATCTTATCTACCTTTCTCCAAGACGTCATTACCTGCATAATGAACTTCAAGACATTTATGATGATAGTCTTTCTAAAGTAAAAAAAAAATCTTCATTTTTTTCTGATTTCCTTTCAATCACAGTTTAGGCGGGAAAGGACAATGGAAAAAAACGAAAAAAAAACTGCGTGCACATACAGAACACTTCCAAACAACTCACACAGTTTAAAAGACAATAAACGGAATCCAAAGTAGCATACAATTTTCCGAAGTAGGTACACTCGTACACACATGTACATTATGTGCATATGCCGTACAATGAAATAATAATGTAAACATAGAAATCTATGTTGAAACATAATAAAGTATGGGTACCTCCGAGCCGACTCTACATGCCTAGCTACAAAAGTCATAGTTTCTCTCCCCATCTTTATCCCTATTCAATTTATTATTAATTTATTCGGTTCGGTAAGGTGGCCTGGCCTCACTGCTTCTGCTTTTCGTTTCTCGTTTCTCGCTTCTCGGTTTTGCCTCTGCTGCTCTGACATTCTGCCAACAACACACATAAATGGGTCTGGCTTTGGCGTATGGGTAATGTGTAATAGGTAATGGGTATAAATGTTGGGTATACCAAAGCAACCGCACCAAAAATCTCTCTCAAGAAAAAAAAAAAAAACTAATTAAAGTTCATTGTATGAGTGTTGCACGAACAAAAAAGTACGAAAAATAAAACGAAAGCAAAGCGTGCGATGACGTTCAATACCACCGTCAACCGTCAACATGCTGACACGCATTCAATCAATGAAAAAAATCATGTAGGTACTTTTTTGTGTATGTTTTCAAAGCACTCGCTCGCAGTCATCCTCATCCTCATCATGCATTTCGCTTTTGCTTTGCTTCTTTTTAATTTGCTTTACTTCTTTTTCGTGTACTCGATAAAAGATTGTGGTATTTTTGTCATTTGATTACATATTTGTGTTTTGTGTTTGATACACAAAGGGAAGAGTGTGATGAGGATGTTCCTCGAATTTGGGGACAATCTACGAAAATAGTTTCGAGTTTTCGACATCTGTGAGAAGGACTTTAAAAATAAAGTAGGTAGTAGATAGGTAGTGTCAAAGTAAATATGTACATGAGTACCTACATATATACGATCGTCCTTTGTTTGATCAGATTGGTCAAGAATCCGTACGACCGACCGTAGCAACAAAATCAACATCAAAAAACAAACAAGATATCGATATTGGTAACTTATGGTGTCGTAAATGGTCTTTATCTTGCCCCTATTTTGAATAAGCAAAAAAGTTGTATAGTTTTGAATAATTAAACAATCGTTAAATTAAAATTAGCTCTTATCATTTATATGAAATAGAAAGAAACGAGTTTTTGTTGTTTCTATTTCTATCAGGTCTACATATTCGCTTAGTAATTCATGTCGTCTCGCAGAGGTTTGTAGCTAGATACTCGTATAGTCTTGAAAGAAACTATGCAAAACAGTGTTTATATTTTTGTTACTGTATTTTATTTTTCAATTTGAGTTTCTTCATAAACTAGCTTTTGTATAACGTACATATGTACATATGTATAAATGTAGGTATGTTATATATAGCTAAGAAACATATATGGGTACCTTTTGAAACTACTTTTTAATTAGGCAGGTTGGTAGGTGGGCACAAGGTATGAACAATTAGGCAATAATAAAAAAATGGAAAAGAAGCGTTAGAATTATTAAGTTTATATTTTTGTTTTTTTTTAGATAATTAAATTTGTTTCTGGTATACCTACGTTTTATTTAAAGTAGATTGGTACACGTTAAGTCCAGTTTCCTATTACAATAAATGGCATAAAGCCAATATGGGTATCTAATTAAAAGCCAAGCTGGCTTGTTTACATTTATAAGTAAGTGGCCTTTACATAAGTCCCTATAATACTGAGCACTCTAGTGAAAATAATAATTCAAACCCTAAAACTGACCGTAAGTGAGAAACTTAAGTACCTACCACTTAATCTCTCGTAAGTGTGCACTGTGAAATCGGTCCTTTATATATGTACATACATAGTAGATGGTTTTCCAATAAAAGGATTTATTTTAAATAGTCCATCATTTAAGCAACTTTCACTTTTGAAGATGTCAACTTTTGACATATGGCAAGTAAAATTTACTCCATTATATAAAATAAAAATTGACATCTCGAAGGATTCGTTAAAAACAGAACTGTCGCTTCACCATTTTCAACTTGTCACTGTTTTGAGCAGTTTTGAACTGTGATTGCACCTTGCTTATTAGAAAATGAAGCTAGTGCAACTTTAACGGTGAGTGATGTTTTATGACCGGAATTGGATGAAGTTTATTCAACAAGATGGCGCCAAGTGCCACAAAAGCAACGAAACAATAAAAATTTTTTCCTTTAGACTTTTTTTTCTTTGGGCCACACTCCATTCAAGTTATCAAGGACATGCCACCGTAAATGTGCAAATTGGTCATGGTCATGGTAAATTTTATGAAAAGGATATGGGGCTGGGAACATAGCTGTGGCGGTCATTTGGATGATTTCGTTTCATATATTGTCAATGACAACGTTGCACTGAAATAAACATCCATTGCTTTCTAAAATTGAAACCTCTAAGGTTGCGGACTGGGAAAACTATTGTTGACTCGAAAGTTTAAAATCTACATATGTACATTATGTAACAATGTGACTACGCTTTGGGTCAAAATTCGAACGAATAGTTTAAGGGTCAGCCATAATACAATACACAGGACCATTAAACTTAAGAAGGTTAAGGTGTCAAGTTTATTAAGCGTTGTTTTCTTTTTTTGCTAGTCTTGGTACCGAATCCATTAATTCGTCAAACCCGCTTATATGGAAAAAGCACTTCCGATCCATTGAACAAAACAAGAAAACAGTGTTCATTTTCTTCCCCTCGGTAGATTTCCGTACGCAAAATCATCAAAAGTCCTTCACTATATACATACGTATGATTCGTAAATCTATGTTGACAACCCCATTTGTGCGGAAAAAATAAACTCACAATTTTCTTGCCTCCCCTCATTTTAATTCTTCTTAATCACGTTTTTTCGTTGGGTAGGTAGGTAGGTATATTGGTTTAGAATAACTTCATGATAAAAAGGAGGAATACGATACAACAAGTGAGAGCGAGAAGGGAGGCTGTGTGACACTTGGGAATATGGTATGGGTGTTTAATTTTTTAAAAGA
Organism: Scaeva pyrastri; assembly: GCA_905146935.1. Classification (NCBI taxonomy): domain Eukaryota; kingdom Metazoa; phylum Arthropoda; class Insecta; order Diptera; family Syrphidae; genus Scaeva; species Scaeva pyrastri. Next base: position 37,912,218 of record LR989927.1, on the reverse strand, counting down.
ACCACCATTATACGGACTATTATAACTAATGACTACTGTTTCTGTTTCTGTACATACATATGTACATATGTATGTATGTAAAGTATTCTTTTCGTATGCAATTGCAATTTTTGAATAAAACCAGGAATTTAATTAAAAGCGTATTATCCTGTTTATTGGTGTTTTTACTTTTTGTTTAAATCTTTAATAAATTTTGTAATCCGTTTATCTAAGAAAAAACATTATACCTAATTTTAAGTTTTGGCGTTCCCAACCTACTTTATCTTATGTATGTAGATATGTATGCATACATATGTATTTATGTCTTGATTTTGTATTGATTTGTCAAGATTATTGTTTGAATTTTACAATACGACTAATGTCAAAACACGTGACATATGTTATACATATGAGCATAAACGACAACCGAGAGAAACAAAAAACATAACTATGGTAGGTACATATGTTTATTAAATTAATCCACCGAGTCCTAATGAAGTCCAGGACGTACTTAACCTTTTTTCATAATGACGCGCGCCCTACCGCGCATCTATTGTGTTAAATCAGTGAAATGAAAACAGTGACAATCATTAAAGGTGAAATAATTTTCAAATTTAAACGATCTGTCAAAATAAATTAGCAAATTTAAGATGAACTCTCAAACACTCGAGGTGCTAGGTTCTGTTGATATGGCTACTCTACGTCTCCACTACTCACAAAAGAACGACATTTTAAATTTCTAAATGCAATAAACAACCAAAAGAGCGAAATTCGGAATTTTCATTCGATAAGAGCATTTTTCTTAGTTCTGGGACTTCAAGTCTAGATACATAATAGTATGAACATATGTATGTATGTACATATTATGTCGTATCCTTGTTTGCATGGATGTTCAACCATGATACTAACTTTTAGCCCATAATAATCCTTTCAATGTGTTTATCGTTGAAATAATGTAACTGTAGTATACCTACTCTTAAAAATGCCCTCTCACCAACACTTGCCCGAAGCTTTGCGTTTTCTCTCTTCCTTCAGTTCTGTATTCTGTTCCATTCGCATTTTTCTGATTTTCCTTTGTGTTGAAATAAATATTATGTAGGTATGTACAATACAACACGTTGAAATGAAACTACGGACATGGAGTAGCAAAAAGAAAATGCAAAAGACAACGCTAGTAAAAATGCAACGGCTACGGCACGCTTCAAACAACAAGAAAGAGCTGATTAGAAAACAATGGAAAAAATAATCGCGTGCATTGATAAGAAAAGTCGAAAGCACCTGGAGTTCAAAAGTAATGAAAACGGTGACTAGGTGCCATTTTATGGAAGTTACAATATAAAATGAGGAATTGAATTTCTTGCGTTGAATATAATAATAGGTCGTGTGCATTCGATTGAAATTATGATGAAAATTTGATCTCAATGTACCTAAGGTTTGATGTTTCTTAAGTGGGAAATGCAATTTTGATTTTTTTCTTGAATTAAAAAAAAAAAGGTTTGTTTGTTATGCTCTAAAATACATATGTATCTCTCAACTCGACTTAAGGTGTTTTTTTTTTTTAAATCCTGAATAAAAACTGACAGGTAAATTCTCTACCTTTCAGACCTGAAATCGGTATGAACCCACCCTTAACTTGCTAATGTTACGAATAAGCTGTCAAAGTGACATGAGATGCAGAAAATGTAATTATTGTATCTTGAACACCATAAAGAACTTTAAATTAATAATGATCCACGAAAACAAAAAATAAAATTATTTAAAACATATACCTAAAACAAATCGCATATTTTTTGCGTTTCCTCTAAAAATTGATTTTTTTTTTTTTACATCTCTTGAGGTTTTTAAGAAAGTCTGCGTTAACCCTGGTTATAGTTCAACGAACAAATCTACTCTTTTAGCACCAATACATAAGAGTAATGATTATGAACAAGCTCATTTGTATTATGTGTGTTCAAGGACTATATTTGATTTTGAACCGTAAACATTAAATAATTTATTCTTAATTTAATCCGATTCATGTTAAAGATTTTAATATCACTATATAACTAGATGTTAAATTAAATTGTCACAAGTAAAAATGTATTAAGGACGGATGCTTAAATCCCAAATGTTGGCTGCATGGTTGTCACGGAAAGTTAATCTTACACAACAACCCCTGTCAAATGTAACATAATTGCTGTTAGAGTTATCGATAAATGTCACACCTTTGAGTCTTTTGCAAATTTATTTACAGAGTTTTTTCACTCTCCTGCCAAATTAGTCAAAGTTAACTAAGCGATTTTTAATTAAATCTCCAAATCAAAGCTCTCTAAACCCTCTCCCTTCTAAGCCCACCACGAATATATGTGTACATATGTATGTTTTTTTAAGTTTAAATTAAAAACAAAAACCCCCAAATTCAAACTCTACTGTCAGTAAAAAGTATCTAAATGACAAAACTAATAAATGCAAATGTATATTTTGTAATACATTTATACATACATACCTACATAATGTATGTGTGAACACCGACGACGAACGATATGAAAATTGAGGTTATTCGGAAACAAAGGGGGTTAGTTTATATCGACAAAAGCGGATATTTACCATTTACCATGTATAAATTTCAATAAAATAGGGTGTAAAGGTCTGGTTTTTGTTTTAATAGGATTTTGTTAAAGTGAAGGAAGGTTTACGAAGAATATTCTTTCTTATTTTTGTATAAATAAAGAGAAAGGAAATAGTAGGTACACATGTGTGTGTATATTGGGTGTACCCTGCTTATTCCTTCTTATCAGTTTCCTTATGTTGTGGAGTATGACTCAATACCTCTTAGGTAGGTACCTACGAGTATGTATCTAGCATGTGAACGTGAATGTACAATATATGTACATACCCTTTTAAAAAATCACTCCACAGTAAAATTGTGGTGATACTTGGCTCATTTGTGAAATAATCTTTTAATTTGAGTTTTGCACTCAGAAAGATACACAATTAGTATGTATCATGAACTAAAATTCCTTTTGTTAAAGGAAAGTCGTATTTTTAATAAAGCCAGGTCTTGTTTTAAATCCAGCAAGTGTGATTTTTAAGCTAAATAAATTATGTTTCGGCAAAAAATTATAGTCAAAAACTCGACTTAAAAAAAAAAACAGCCCTTTTAAAGGTTAACTTTTTTCAATAAGTAAAGAATCGTGGACATTTTTCGGATTTTTGTTTTTTGGCATTCAGGATTATTAAAAGTTGAACACTCTTAACTTCCTAGCAAAATATTACAACGAACAAATTTAACACCAGGCCTAATATTCTTATAAAGTTATCTGTACCCTCGTACAAAAAAAAAAAAAACTCGACAAATAGAACTTATCCACAAAATTGTGATTTTCAACACTTGAACAATTTACACGAACTTTATCCCTGATAAGACGCTGTAAGAACCTTGTCCCAGAGTCTCTTATCTCACATCTCGACTTCAACACGTGTTAAGTGAAAAAAGCAACAAAATTTCACCCAAACAATCACCACCAGGTTTCTCCCCTGCGATAATCCACATCTAATTGTTTCCCTAACAAGAAGATTTTTCCCAAACTAAAAATAAAACTCTTAGATCACGATGGCGATGGGGGAAAACCCCTCAACTAGCAACCCTGATAAAAATTGCTTACAACAAAACTAGGTACACACTCGTATCTAGATACAGCCAAGACCAACTCTGATAGGTACCTACTTGTTTTTGTTTATAGAATAAAATGAATAATAAGTGAGGATATAGAAATAAAAAAAAAAAATCATATAAATGAAGCATACTGTCGTCAGAGCAGAGCTCAGCTCACTCATTGCCAACAGTTGTAGTCAATAAAAAAATAAAAATAAAAAAAAGAAGAACCATCTTTAAAACGTAATAATAATAACAAATGAACAACCTAGTGTGAGTTTGTGTATGTGTGTGAAAAACAACACATACATGCCACACCATGATGTCAACAATAATCATCATCATTTTCATCATCATCAGTGATCTCTCAATATTATTCCATGTTGGAATTTTCTTGCATGCACTGCACACAAGTTCAACTTCAAAGAAAAGTAAAATATAATAGAAAAAAGATATGAAAATAGAATAAAATGTGTAACTACAGATACAGATACAGAACGTCGGTCGGGTTAGCGTTAGGGCGAGCCGAGCCGAGCGGCTTGAAATTTCTGATGGCCTCTATTGAAAACTATTCCCTGTCCATGTTCTGTTCTTTTTTGTAATGTCAATCCGGAGACGGAGAAAAATCATAATACTCGTAGTCGTAGCTCCCAGCTTGTAGGTAGGTATTATGCTCGCCTCTGCTGAGGAGTGAGTGGTTTCGGCAGACGACAGTCGGGGGATGTAAAGTGTAAGAGATAAAAAGGCAATTCAGTAAATGATGAGTATAACCCCATTAGTTTTTGGTTATGTACGATTATACTTATACCCCTGCCTCTGTTCTGCTCAAATTTGAGGAGCAGAAAGGTTCTACAATCCACAATGAACCTTACGCTTCGCAGGGGAACCAAAAGTGGACAGATGGAAATGGGGTTGACTTTTTTTCTTCCTCTTTATGAAAACTCATACATACATATACACACCAAATGTTGAGTATATGTACTCGTATGTGGAAAACCAAGCAATTGCTTAATGTATGAAAAATAGCAACTTGGTGAAGTACTAATCATTGATTTGATTTTGGTTCTTACTTAGTCATTTCCTTTATATGAGTACGAGTATGTGCTCACTTTTACGTAGGTATTATCGTTTATCACAAAAACGAGAGTGATTTTCGAAGTAATACAAAAACAACATTTTTGTTTTCAACCTGATTGCTTTGCACAGTTTATGTTATGTTTTATCGTCGAAGGAAATCGAATTAAAAAAAGAAAAAAAAAAAAAACAGAAAATAAAGAAATAGGTAGGTATAGGTACGAGTGTCGACTGTCGAGTATAGATATAGATATTTATTTTGACTTATGGAAGTAGGTATACTTGTACTTATTATAATTCAGGTTTCTTCTTTCTGGCTGAACGAAACAAAGCGAAAAGATACGAAACAAATACAACGGAATGTAGTTGTAGCTTACAGTAGAAGTTGAAGTTAAAGTTGGCTAATCTTCAACGCACACTTTTTCTTGCTAGCTAGGTACATACATACATATGTATAACTTCATAAATAATATTATAGGTACCGCTGCGCCGCCGCTACTGCTGTATTCTATTTTCGCATAATAAACAGATACCTCGACTCGACAGTCGACTCGACATGTTATGCTTACTTCTCGTTGTTGTTGCTATTTTGTGACATCACAATCATGTGGTTTATACGGTTCGATTCTGTTATTAGGAGAGAAATCATTTGATTGTTTTCTTTTGGTTTGGTTTTGTTTTTTTTTTTGTTATGTCTATTTTACAGCTCTCTTATCACTCAAAAACAATTTGTTTGGATGTTTAATTTTTAAATATAGTTCGTTACTCAAAAAGGAAAACAGTACAAAATATTGTGATTGTGACGTCTGTCATAAGAATACAAATAAATAACAAGATGGTGGCGCTGTTACGATTGACAGATGCGAAATTGCAGAGTCAATATGAAACATACTTATTATTATTATTTAAAGAAGTCTTGCGTAAATATAAATAAAATAAAATTTGTTTTTCAAAATGTTATTTTTACAACCTTCAAAACAAGCAAACATGTGTACATACAATACATACATACATACATATGTAGGTAGATATAGGTATTGCTTGCTGGTCTTTGTCTACAATAAAAATGTGTTCTAGATAAAATCAATCAGACTCTTGTTTATGTCCACACATAACCTACGAGTAGGTTAACATAATGAAGTTAGCCCTTTCAAGAAAGTATTGCTGATGTGTCAACATTTTACATATTTTTCATTCTTTTGACAATTTTCTAAGGACTAAGTTATTTATTATGTTCATCTACCTTCATACATATGTATGTGTGTAAATATATACTAAACTTTATCTGTCACTTGCATCTACGATGTCAACTCATTTGCAATAGTAAATACATACCTATGTATCTACATATGTATGTACATAGGTACCTAACTTATTGAAATCTATCAGAATCTAAGTAATTTCTATTTGTACCAACTATCTTCTTTTTCCTGATATGTGCAAGTTCGACTTTCTAAAATCCAATAAATTAAGGGTCTCACAGCACAAAACGCAATAAAAGAATACATTTTTGGAGTCTCTTACATATTTCTTGTCACAGTTGAATAAATTTATAAATAAAAAAAAGAGAAGCAACCAAACTGACGGATCTCAGAAATGTAAGCTTTTGCTAATTGTGCAAGTCTATTGGTGCTGCTCTAGACTATTGTTATACCTTCAGTTATAACATACCAACTTCACCAAATTGACCGAGCATAGCAACACCACCTATGTATGTAGGTATACCTACTAATAATTTGAGTTAGGAAGATCTCATTAATAACGGGATCAAGGCCAACAGACAACTGAATTTTGTTAATCTTTACTTTAAATCCATTATTTTAATTGGAAAATCGTATTCAAAATATGATATTTTCCGCATAACTACATACGTCATCGTTACGTTATTTTATACCGATATACATACATACATGTGTATACACATACATATACATATGTATGTATGTATATACGTGTATTTGTACATGCTTTGAAATATTCCAACCACCAAAAAAAATAACATTCTCTCGAACATCGCTCTACCCTTGAAATTTGAAATGAGACAGCACTGGTAACTAGTATATTGTTTAATGAGAGCCCCACTTCAAAAACACGAACAGAAAAAACACTTCCCTGGAACTAGAAGACAAAGAGTCAAATCAAAAGAGTGTCATTGATACTCTTTGCTCACAAATGTTACTGTTATTATTCACGTAGCTACGTAGACGTATCCGTATGTAATGTACGTTCACACGTCACATTGCCTTATCTGCCCACCTATTATTTTTTATTTGATTAGTTTATTATATTTTTTCGTTAACAACAATTTGGATATGTCAAGGCGAAATCTATGTATTTCAACAACACAATAATTCATACCCACCTCACCTGCCTAGTCATACTTATTTCATATTTATGAGAACTCTTCCTATCTACCTACCATACCGATGATGTTAAACCGATATTGAACCGAGACGAGCCTGAGGCTAAGATATTCATCACATCATCATCCTCCTCTTTATCGCACAAACAAAGACAAAGAGCACGTTCAAGATTATGAAATTGAAAAAAAAAAAAAAAAAAAAAAAAAATGAAAAAAAATTATACTCACTTTGGTAAATTAGCTAAGTAACGAGACTGCTTCTCCCGACGGAGTTCATCGTTCAGCCTCGAGTATGTGTTGTTGATACACACACTGCGACGCAAATTGGTCTCAGAGTCCTTTATCCTTTCGAGTTTGTGGGCGCAAAGTTGAAGTATGCGTTTACGCTCCTCGCGTTGTCGCAGTTTTGGGGAGATCATTGGGACGCGTGATCGATGGTGATGGAAGCCAATAGGTGGCGATGACCTGGGGGGTCCGAACATATCCGAGTCGTCGTCTGTGTCGTTTATTGGAATTGTTGTTGGCAAGGTCATTGTATGCCCTTGTTTTTGACTCTTATGTGAAATTTTTATTGTGATGTGTTGTTTTTTACTTGTTGTTTATTAATTAATTCTTTATCTGTATATGTATTTGATTTTTTTTTCTTTGTTCACTTTGCTTTTGCTGCCACCACTCAACGAACTCAATTAAATATATGCCTTCTTTATTAAGAGAGTATCAACTCTTGGCCGCTCTCTTTGATTTGAAATGGTCGTCTCTTTGCTTTTATTATTTAATGGAAAATACTAAAAACGAGTATGAAATTCACTACAGAGCGAAAAGTAATGTTATATTTTACATACACACAAGGCAGAAGCAGGCAGAATAGAGTAGAGAGACACAGATATGAGATACGAGTACTTATGCTCATATAGGTGAACGTGAACGGTGAACTACAAATGATTTTTATTATAGATAGTAAGTCCACACAACATAATTTTCTTTGAATTTTTTTGTTGGATTCTTTTTTTTTTTTTTTTTAATTAAGTTGAAATACTTTTTGCACTTTCATTAGAATTGTTAATTTGTCTTCCCCTTTGGGAGGACCACAATGTTATTTATTTAGTTCTTTGATAGAAAATAATTAGTCTCAGACGACACAGTTACTCACTTTTACCCTGTTTTGTTTTCGAGTGGGGGTAGGTAACGAAAGTAGTTGTGCACGTACGTACTCCTTTGTTTGCACCGTGGTTATATTATTTTTTGTTCTTCTTTTCGTACTGTAACAATTTTCCTATATTCACTTCACTTTCATCACTTCATATCTGCATGTACAATCAGCTGTGAATAATAATTATTATTTATCTAATCAAGTGAGTGATTTCTTTTATGGATTTGGCAGGTATATATTTGAGAGAAATTCAATTCAGTGTGAGGATGTGATAAGGTGTCGTGAGTTCCATAAGCACTTTGTTCTTTTTTCTTTTTATTTAATTACGAGTTGATAGGTAGGTATCTCATCAATATCAATTAAATCGATGGATAGGAGAATTAACAAATGTAGCCTCTCTGGCTTGGTTGGCAAAAGTTTATTAATACAACAAAAAAAAATGTACAAAAAATAATAAAAACCGTGAAAATATGTTAATGGTATGTATACCTAATGTATAAGTGTTTTGTCGCGTGCTGAGCTCAGGAGCTTACGGTTCTCACGTTCGCAACGAACTGAACTGCTGGCTTGAAATGTTTCCTTCCTCTACCTACCTAGATGCTGGTTTATTCATATTCATTTCATACGTTAATTTGGGGTTCGGCTCAGTGCTGTCGCTTGGGATTTTCCATTAGTAGCAGACTGAGAGGATTTTCTAGTGTACGGTAAATGTGGTGTCATGTTGTGTGTAAGTAGTTTCTTTAAGTTTATTTGGATTTAATTTTTGAAAAGAGATTGTAAATATATGTATGATGGAAACATTTATTTGATGATAATCGACTTTTAAAAAAGGACAACCTAAGTACCTATATAACAGATTAAAGTATTGACTTCAGTGAATGAATTACTCAAATATTTCTGGCAGCCTTGTGTCAATCTATTTTATTAGTACATTATTTTGTACACCCGTTTAACAGAGCAGTTTACAGTTTGTAAACACTACAATCATCGTAGCGCAGAAAGGAATCAAAATATAGCACGATTTTTAAGAAAGTATTTTAGTATGATTGTAGTAAGAACCTTTTTAGGTTTTTGTGAATTTCAAGTGTTCTTAATACATATTCACATATATGCTTTTGACATTATGGAAAGATAAAATTTGTATGATATAACATGTCAAAAAAGTATATCTACTCATTTACAGACAAGTTTGCTACTTTTTAAGTAAATCTTAAGCCATAGGCAAATTGAGTTGAATTTACAACACAATTATCCAAGAAAAAAGAAAACGAGTAAACTCTCAATAATTGCTTCAAAATTTTGACTTGGGTGACATTTTTTTCCATAAGGAATTCCATTATTCTATGTAGGTATATGGTGTGAGTGGATAAACCCATATTAAAGTCTCCATATTGGCTAGTAACACTTTTCACTTTAACATTAATGGGATTCAGATATTATTCTATGATTTTACTTAAATGTGGTTATATTTTTAATTTGTGGTGTTTTTTCATGTTTTGTGATTTCGATCGACAAAAGTGTTCTCGCATAGAAAAAAAACATCACCCTCAGGCAGAGGTCTATATAGAAAAAATAAGACGGATTCGTATTCTATGAAGGAAGGACATTAAAACCAGATATTATGGCATGCATTTGTCCTTCTACTCAGAAAATTATTAATTTTCCAAAAAATGTTCTTCGTGTATTCTTTTGATGGCTTTTGATCCCATCGGTTAAATATTCTGAGCGACATCTGTTGAATTCTATGTAATTTTTTTTTCTGTTTAGAAAATTAGATACCTACGTTTTGACTATGCACACCCACACATGCAGCGAAGTTTTTGTTAAATATTGTTACTTAAAGTGGATTTTTTAGCAGTTAGCAAGCTGTAAGCCTGAATGGTAAAATAAAAGATATATAGAATCTATTAACCTATAAAAAAAACTTTTGTACCTATCCTTTGATTTATACGATAAAATACAAACCGACAAACACAAAATATATCTATGTCTTAGTTGTTAAATAATAATTTTATATTTTTTTTATAGAATCTTTTTTGTTAAAAATTATAGTTTTTTTAATTTATGTAGATACCTATGTAGGTAGTTCAGTTTTTGACAACATTTTCCACGTTTTTGCTTGTAAAAAATACGATGTGATTGGAATCCAATTATGTACATTGTAGTTAAGCTACAAACTAGCATTTACGAATTGATGTCGTACAATTTAGATTTTATAAGGCTATTTAAATAATCTTTAATGAACGTCACTCAGAAATTAACTAAAAAATCATAAAAATCAAAATAAAATCCTGAGTGATATTACTCGATCACTTTGCCAGAGTAGCTCTAATAACAGTAAGGGTGGATTTGTAGAATACTCCTAATTTTAATGTTATACCATTTTTCATTCAAGGCTTCCCGCCCTAAAATATACATATGTACCTATACCTGAAAGTTGCTCATTTTTTATTTTATAATTATTGAATTTTTTATATTATTTCAATTTCAATTTTTCAATATTTCAGTCCCGACTTACATAAAATGACATTCGAAATTATGTATTTTTAATCTAACCAAAATTTGGTGAAAAAATTAAGTAAGAAAATGTTTGTGATTCTTAGTGTTCATAATTTGTCCGTCGAAATGTAGCGTCTAATATGATTGATTTGAAACTTAACTATAGCAATGTTCTGTGGTATCTTCATATACATATGTATATCCAAAAGCAAAAAAGATAGATTAAGGGCTTTTGATTGGTCGCCGATTAATTTCTGAAGGTCACAACCTTTTTAATTGAAAGAAGAAAAAACATTCTTGGATTTGAATTCACAATCGACCAGATGTAGGTACATAAATATTGTGATTTTTGAATGAAAGTTATGTAAAATTAATAAAAATTATAGGTAAGGTACATACATACATACATGTGTAGATACACCAGATATATTTAAAGTGCGTTCTTTGAATATTTTTTCTTCCAAATTATTAATCCAAAAACGCAATAAATGCCCATTACATCACAGTTGTTTAACTTGAACTTTGTGTACAATATGGCGTGCTAGTTTCAATTTTATTGCAAGTACCTACCTACTTGAGGTTTTGATAGGGGCGCCATTTCTCATATTCTATGTGATTAAACATAATTCAAACTTTTGTGAAAAGAGGAGCCAATGTGAACACTACTGATACTGACTGTAAAAGAACTTTTTGTACTAGTGGCAACCTCTGTTATAGATACCTAGGTAGTACTTATTTGGAATGCCAACAATTACTCTATAAGACTTCTTTTAAGAGGTTCATGTGTGATGAGCGCCCTATTTAAAAGAAAAAAACAGGAGAGAAGCGTGGGAGCTAAATTTAAGCGCGATCATTTAAGAAATCCCGAATTATTTTTTCATACGAAATCAATACCTCTCCCAATTCCCATCTTTGCAGGTAACACATGCCGATGTCAGAATCAAGTAAAATTTTATAACAAAGAATATCCCACCAATACAATTGCAATTTATTCAACACAACAACAGACTGCTTCTTCTTCTGCAGCCTGTGGGACTCGTAAACAAGTTATAGGTAGGTACACGGCAACAAAAACACTACATGGAATTTTAAATTATTAGCAGCGCAAGAAACCCCCTAATCGCAATAATTCTGCCTGACACTTGTTAATTGTCGGAGTCGTGCGGTAGCGGTTGTCCAATATCCAGTAAACATCATGAAACGTTCATCATTTGTGTGGTGAGTTGCCTTTTGCTTTAATTGTGTGTATTTCATGTATGGATGTATGCTAAGTAAATGAGTACAGACCGCCTTGGTTAGGTACGGTTCCATTGAAATATTTGTCTGTCAAATTGTTCCTTCACACTCCACTTCTGGGTACCTGATCTTTTAAGTTACAAAACAGTATTTAAGGGATGCAATTCTCTCTAAATTATGATATAACGACACCTTTACTTTTTGGAGAACGAAATACCCTTTGGGGAGACCATCCTTGGTCTGAGTAAGGTTGTCAAAAAACAAAAAAAAATGCAGAAGAGAGACAGACTGTGCTTTGATGGTTGTTGACAGAACAGACCAAAGGCGTGAAGTAATAGGTATTTGATGAAGCGTGTTTTATTTATGAATGAAAAAGAAAAGTTTTCAATAAAACAAAACAATAGAAGTCCAACATATTTATAGGGGAGGGTGCCTTGCCATGCGATTTGTGTGTACGAACAATAAACTAATCCACTTCTTTATCTATCTGTCTATGCTCTACACAAATATGTATGTATGTACATACATGTGATGTAGACATGTATGTATGTATGTATAGTGTATACCTTACCTACCCATTTATGAATTGACATTGTTGAAAATTGAAATGTGTGCCTTTGCTGCTGTAGAGTGCTGTTTTCTCTTAAGTTCGTACTCATTTGAACGCAAATACTCGTCTAGTATGAAACCAATGGACGCGACGCGACGACCGACCGACGCACGGCGACGACGACGACGTTTAAGAAATTTCATTTGTCACTTGTTTTAATTTTTCTAGAATTTAAATTTTCTAAAGCTTTGTATGTACATATGTACAATGTACAGTATGTATTTACATACACAATTTATTTTTGTATTTCGTTTGAGAGAAGCAAGTGTTGATCGCTTATGTTTATATAAATGCAGAGGTTTACGCCAACCTAAATTAAATTAAAGGGTGCATAAATATGGTGAGAAGAATTAGGTATATGTATGTACACACATTTGTATGCATGCATTAGGTAGATATACAGATACAGATACATCTCAACTCATAAGTGTTTGTGAACTGTTGAGATCAATTTTTATTGACTGAACATAATATGTACATAGATAGTTTCGAATGTAATAATTAATTTAATCGAATGCTATAGGTATACATATGTATGTAGTTCGTCAGACTTTAAATCAATTCACTGAGAATTTGACGTATGGTAGATCAACCCTTTTTTTATTTTGACAGATAGTTTGCCTCTTTTTATTATTTTTTAGAGTTTTTCTTGTATCTTCAAACGTAAATTAGGTATCTGCATTACCTACATAGGTAGATGCATCTTTTTATAATTTAGATATATAAGTAGGAAATATTATTCTACTATTTTTACAACTTTGTAGGTAACTGCATACATCATACTTTACATACATACATATGTATAATTACACAGTTTGAAGATATCAATTTTCCCTATAAACTACAGCTGAACGTTTAGATAGCAGTTCCTATTTTTCTTTTTCTGGCTGATTTCTTTGCAGAAAACACATACAACATACATATCTTTAAAACCTATCTCCATATGTAGGTACCTACATATATACATAAATACATACCTATCTAATTTGTTTGTTAGTATTTTGCAGGTTGTCAAATTGAAAATGTCAGAAATTATAAAATGGTTGCTCAGCTCAGTTTATCGGTGTTCACATTAAGATTGAGCTCATTGTAATTCGGCTTTTATTTCATTTTGCTTTCACTTTCACAGAATAAAATTAAAGAGCACTGGACACGCATAGAACTGAATTAACGAATCCTTATTATTTACAGCTTTTGTCAGTAATTTTGTAATTAAAAAAATATTTTTATAGCTTAGCAAAATTGTTTATTTAGAAAATATAACGAATATAAATTTAAAACTTTTCTTATAAATACATAATGTAGTATGTACATATGTATATTTAATTTTAGCCGCTGTAATCTGCAAAAATATAGGTATATGTATGTATATACCTATTGACATATGACTTATCTTTTGTGATCTTTTATTTTGTTTATTTATTTCAATTGGCATTTGTTAAAAAAAAATTCATTAAATCAATTAAAATAAATTAATACTTGTGCGAATCAGCTGGGGTTTGTTTACGTTTATAACATGAGTTTTAGATTGGTCATTTTTCTAATACAATATTTGACATAAGCAAGGCGTACTAAAACGGTTAGGAAAATACTTTTTAAATAAGGATTTGTTTGACGTGGCGAAAAGACGTGGTAAATGATTTAACTAGTGTTAACTATTTCCAGGTTTAAATGAGTATTTGTGAAGTCTAATAAATAAGACTGTTAGTCGTTAAGATGCAATGTCCCTACTCCGTGTTCTGGAGTATTGTGATTGTAATGTAACATACACAAATCAAACCCCAAACTAAACTTGATGGTTGCTGATATCATGACCAAAGGGGTTAATAACACTAACACCATCAACATTTAAAAATCATGTTCTATCTGATTCAGTGTCTAAATCGTTAAGGTAAAACAACTAGATGTGTAAAATGATACCTATACTAATATTAAACATCTCCTAGAATTCGAATGCCTATACATATTAATGTATACTTTTAGTTATCAACTATTGCATCCACTTGTTTGTTTTATGAAATCACTTGAAGAGAATCTAACAGATGAATTAAATGAAAAAATTAAGGAATGACTAGAGACAGGTGCTGGGTATGTAGATTTCTCTCACTTGTTGACTTGTTGTTCCACATAAGCTTCTAATCGTCAGCGTCTGAATAACCTGTGCTTACCGTTCAAGCCAAATATTTTTCGGTAAACTACCCAAAACGACAGCCATTCATACATCCCTGCAACGGCATGTTTCCATTTACACCCCATCACACAAAATAAAAAAGTACTTCCCAGCGGTAACATAACCACAGGAAAATCACATCGAGCTATATCCTATAAAATTATAACTGTATATCTACCTACCTGATGATTATGGGCGAGAGGAACCAGATTTGAAGCGACGACGCGACGACGTTAGACGTTGCTTTAGATGCAAGTCAACCTTTATTTAACATACTTCTAAACGTTCCATATCGTTACATGATAAAAATCGATTTCTTTGCTAGTGTGTGCACAACAGGCTCGCGTGTAGGTTTCGTTTCACCCCTCTTTAGAACGTCGGTCGGTCGCGCCGAGCAGCGTCGTGGTTGCTTTACCTAGAATGCCATGCCAAGCCGGGTACGAGTACGATTACGAAATGTTTTTGTTGGTATTTTCCTGTGAATCGTATTAATCGAGACCGAGAGCGGGAATTCAGCGCTGCGCTACGCTTACCTTACGGTTCAACGATGAGGGGTAGTGTGGTGTGTGCGTTGTACGATGCGCTGCCTGAACTCTGTGGCGTGATATTTCCGCAGAGAATGATTCATTCAGTTTTAGCAGCACTTCAGTTTTCAGTATTCAGTTGTGCCTGAAACTTAGTCGTCTTGGGAGTGTTTTTTTTTTTGGTTTTTGTTAGTAGGTAGGTAGATATTTAAAAATTTGCTTTTAGGCGTGATTGGATTTGAGAATCATTTTGTTTGTGAAATAATGTTCAACGAGGAACTCGGCAGCGTCGAAATTCAGTATGACAAGACGTCATGTATTGATCCGTTTATTTTGATAAACGAAGTGCAAAAATTTCCAGCTTTATACGATAAGGATTCGCCGGATTACGACAAGTCGCTGACAAAGGACGAGATTTGGGAGTCGATACACTTGGTTCTCTTTCCAAACTACAATGAATTGAGCGAAGAAATAAGGGAAACTATAAGTAAGTTGACATAGAAAGAAGTTTAAGTGACACAAAACAGACGCGCGATAGCAGTGACGATAACAAAATGTGTTTACGTATATGTATCTGTCAAATTTGTATGATATGACGTTATGAATGATACAACTGGTTTTAAGTGGTGCCAAACACTTCACTAAATTCTCATATGACAGATGATAGATAAATCGTGTAAAGTGTTTTTAAATAAACATAATTATTTTATTTATCAAAAATCATGATTGAAGTCTAACTTTTGAGTTTTAGATTGCTAAACAAAATCTACATTTAACAAACTCAAGCTTGTCCTGATCTTAGTAAATTTACTGTTATGGCAATTATTTTTAACGCATGCAAATATTCTCTGAATTTTTCATTTTTGCGCATGTTATGCAATTCGCTTGAAAATGAATTGATATCAGTACATCACATCGATTTCGAAATTGCTTCGAACTCAGTGATCATCAAACTTATTTTTTTTTAGTTGCAGCGACCTATTTTAATGTAAATTCATAGATCATAAACAAAATGAATTGAATACGTTCAGAAAACGGAATAAATCGAATTGCAGAAAACTTATTTTTATTTTCGAATTTCCAATTTCACAAAAGTGAATCGTGGAATACCCAAATTCACTTTCGCCAAGTGAATTCACAATAAGTTAAATGCAGAACAAGGGAGTTTGTTTGCTACTAGCATTCTGAATCTGAAGTTATATTCACGGGTTTTTATGCGCATCCATGCATTTTTATACGTCCATGTACATATATCCTAACCACCGCGGTTCTGAATGCGGTGCCATTTTTTCATGAAATTTTCCATGGAACTTTGACAAAGTTCTGGTTCTATTTTTAAATTGACTATTCTTCGAATTGTCGACACCTTAAATAATAATAATAATCTTTCGTTAACAGAAATAACAGTTCGAAAACGTTGGAAGTCCTTGCGTGATGCTTTGGTAAAAGATCACCGCTTACGAAAAGATGATCCTGCTTATAAATTAAAGAGAATGAGTCCGGCGGTGAAACAGATGCAGTTTTTAACTCCTTACATAAAATACCCACGGTAAGAATAAATTTAAAGATAATTAAGGTCCCTTATACATAGATTTGAAGGCTCAAGTTAAGACTACACTCAAAAGATCTCTTAGGGCCAGTTTTTCAGTTCCAGATCATCCTCGAGTAAGAGTTAACACTAATAATTTAACTCCTCATTTCAGTTTTTCAGTTCAATTTAGTCCCAAAGTTAACTCAGAGTTATCCCTGGATATTATGTGAGTTAACTCCGGGAATAAAAAAAAATACATTTTAAATTTTGAATATTTTTTTTTCAAACAAACACAAAATCACAACAAATAACTATGGAAACAACAAATACAGAGCAAGATCCGGTTATATGTATATATGACAACTGACAAAAGACATTTCAGTGATGCCAAATTTCTGACTCTTCACTGAAAAACTGATTCAAGAGTAAACTCTGGCATCAGGATTAACTAACCTCAGAGTTAACTCGGAGCTAACTCACCAGTGAAAAACTAGCCCTTAGAGACAGATTGTAAATTGTATTGTTGCCTAGTTCAATAATGGTCGCATTGTTTTGGTAACCCCATTTAAAATATTCATTTTTTTTTTTTACTATGTATTAGGTTGTGTGAAAGATAACAATTGTTGTGCAAATAAAAGATAAAATAGTACTGAGCACTTAAAAAATTATAAATAAAAAATAGTAGACAAAACATTATATGTAGTTTAAAATTCAAATTAGGTAATCAATTTATGATGATAATAATTTTACATGGACGATTTTTCTACTAAAAATCAAAAACATCGTCAACCTTTGCAATCCTACAAATTTTCAAACCTTCATACACTTAAAATATGTATATGTCATCTGTTTAGATACATCCTTAAAAACGACCATACCGATAAAAAGAATGATTAGATTACATTTCATAAACAACCAAGACCCGAAATTCCTTTTGACACTTTTCTTTTTAATATGTACATACATATGTATGTCTCATTTGTTTCATGTTTCACCATTTAAAGTTGTAGCATATTTATAGGCTTCTAGCTACTGGTCAAATAAAACAGATTAAATAAGTTTCTTTATTAATGTATGTTGTTTTGATTATAAACTTTTAATCGAATTAATTCTTTAATTTGTTTTTAAGAAGACACACCGACAGCATCGATGGGAACCACTCACCGGACTTTTGCAAGCTTTTAAATGAAACAACTATCGACTTGACATTCCAAGAAGATTTCGAAGATTCTTATGTTCAAATTGACGAAGAACTAGCGCAAAATGGAGCCCTCTATCCTTCAGTACATTTGGGCACATCCGAAGCTGGATCTGAAGAAGTTGAATGGAAAGACGGAATTTGTGTTTCAGCTTCTGATGCCTACAACAATGCAACACTGAATTATACCATTCGTGAAGTTGAAGAAGCTGAAACAGCTGACAAAGACACAAAATCCACACACAAACGAAAACGTTCAGGATCCGAAGAAGACCTACACTCAAAGCTAAGCCAGTTGATTGATCGTTGTAATGAAGAATCTCAAGACGAAGATCGAATGTTTTTGCTGTCACTTTTGTCTGACTTCAAAAGAGTGCCAGTTCAAAAGAAACTAAAAGTTAAATCGGTTTTTGTACAAGCTTTGTATGAAGCCTTGAACAACTGAAGTTAAATAATGCTCAAATAAAATACTATTGTTCTTTTACGTAATTTATTAATTAAGAATTTAAAACCAAAAATAAAATTGCAGAAAATCAAAGGTTCAAACTTAAAGTATACGTAAATATATTCTACCATTATGTTCTTAAAGGTTGTAAGTGTATACAGTATTTTAGTCTTAAACAAATACGTATGTGTATTTATATTTAAGTATTTATTAAAGAAACACATTTTTAAAACGTATTATAATAATATTAATAAATTATTATATAACTGAATGTAAACATCAATTCAAAATATATGTTAAATTATGTACCTACATTCAAAAATTCATAAAATACTCAATTTTCAAAAAAAAAAACAAACTGCAAGATCTCTACAAAATATAGAAACTAAAAGTGGTCACCAGCAGAAATCCGATTTTGGTAGCCATTCTCAATTTTAATTTTTCTATTTAAAAATACTAGATTATTTTTATTTTAGTCTAGAACGCAGTTTATATACATATGTATATACATATCTCTATACAAAAACACCAAAACATGATGACATAGAAAAGTAGCATATTTAAAAGTAATTACTAATTGCGTATTTTTCTAAAAAAGACCGGGGTCTGTATTTATGTTGTTGTATATTTATTTAAAATAACATTGGTTTTTATATTTTTAAAATAAAAGGGTAAGTACTAGGCTTACACATTTTTAGCTACATCTTATTTATTGGATCATGATTATTGAGTTTTATTTCGTATTTCAGGCCCTAACCCTAAAGAGGTATCGGAAAGAATAAAGAATACTTTGTTCCGCGATGAATTTGAGTCAACAAACACTTTATCGAATTCCCAATTCACCGGTTGCGTATAAATATCGTAGAAAAATTCCGAACAGCTTATTGGGCCCTATCGAGGTATTCGTTCAGAGAATTTCCGAAAGAAAATTCGTTTCTATTTCCGAAAATATTCCCCAATGATTTTTTATCGGACTACTTCTGAAGAAATTCAAAGCATAGCTGTCAAATATTATTGATTAATCGCATTGAACCGCTGTGCGATGGAATTTGATGTACCTACTTTGTCGGAAGATTTATTCGAAATGGAACGGATATCTCGATAAAAAATTCTCCGATTTCGAGCAGATCGGAGAAAAATATCTTCAAAACGGATATCTCGAAAGTGGTGAAATGGTGAATAACTTAAAGAATCGTAAAAAATCGTAGAATTTTCCTCTCCTCTCTAAAGCCGATATTATCGTTTATCGTCTTACATTAATTTTTATTTATTTTATAAAATTTAGGATTTAAACTTTGAAATTGAAACACTATTTGATTTGAGAACTGACGCAAAGATCCTACCTCTCTCTTCGGTTACCCTATCTATACTAATATATAAAGCTGAAGAGTTTGTTTGTTTGAACGAGCTAATCTCAAAAACCACTGGTTCGAATTGAAAAATTCTGTGTTGGATAGTTCGAGGAAGGCTATAGGCTATATAACATCACGCTGCGGCCGATAATAGAGAAAAACCAATGGAAAATGTTGCAAAAACGGCGAAAATTATTCATCTTTGAGGGCTTCCGTTATTCGTTTCAAGGCGATGATCTCAAAAACTACGTGATCGAATTGAAACATTCTTTTTGCATTGGATAGTTTATTTATCGAGGAAGACTTTAAGCTATACAAAATTACGCTAAGACCAATCGGCGAAATATACATAGGTCACTGGTCATTATTGGTCTTTGGTCATAAATGGTCTTTGGTCATAAATGGTCATTGGTCATTATAGGTCATTGGTCATTATTGGTGTTTGGTCATAAATGGTCTTTGGTTAATATAGGTCACTGGTCAATATAGGTCATTGGTCAATGTAGGTCATTGGTCATTGTACCTTTGACCTTTGACCTCTGACCTTTGACCTTTCACCAATGACCTGTACAGGCCAATGACCAATGACCTATATTGACCAATGACCATTTATGACCAAACACCATTTATGACCAAAGACTAATAATGACCAATGACCCATATTGACCAATGACCATTTATGACCAATGACCATTTATGACCAAAGACCAATAATGACCAAAGACCAATAATGACCATTCTCCTATAATGATTCATAACCAATGACCAATGACCAAAGGAGTCTCTCATTTATCCCGATCGTGACGAACGCCACGCCAACGCCATTCAGTTGTGCAAAGGATTCGGACGGTTTGGTCTGCGCCGCCGCCGCCGTCCCTCCAACCATAAAATGTACTACATAGAACTTTCCGAGGTGGTTCCACTGGTTTCATGCGAGCTAGGTGACTTGCCCGACGGAATCTACCGAGTTTATTTTTTTTCACGACACATCTGAATTCGAGGTAGATTGCGGAATCGTC
The DNA here is from genome assembly GCA_905146935.1 of Scaeva pyrastri. Taxonomy (NCBI): domain Eukaryota; kingdom Metazoa; phylum Arthropoda; class Insecta; order Diptera; family Syrphidae; genus Scaeva; species Scaeva pyrastri. The sequence goes on along the minus strand of LR989927.1, from coordinate 37,891,435 downwards.
CTTCCTTACATACGGGGCCATCAATTCTCCTTGCGACTTGCTTTGCGCTTAAGAGGTCAAAGTTTGCTACTATTGACCCAAGTTGTTCTTCTCGTAGTCGAAAACAACCAATCACTTTGTTTTTCTTTCACTAATCAGCCAGCGTGATATCGTATTAAAAAGAGAACAGAAGGCACACATTGCATGGGATAGATTTTTGTTTTCAAACGAATCGTGGATTTTGTTTTTGAGTATTATGAGTCATGTCCATCACTTTCCAGTATTGTAATTAAAAAACAAAACATTTTAATCAAAATGTGTCGACTCCTTACTCATTAATTTTAATCTGTATTTAAAATACATATTATGATAAATAATATTCAGTGCACATAATTAACATATGAACATATGTTTATCTATATCTATACTAATATATAAAGCTGAAGAGTTTGTTTGTTTGAACGAGCTATAATCTCAGGAACTCCTGATTCGAATTTAAAAATTCTTTTTGTGTTGAATAGTCCATTTGTCGAGGAAGGTTTTAAGCTAATTAAATTATTGGTGCTTATTATGACATTCTCATGAATAGTCTATTCGTTAGAATGATTCTATTCGTTCGAATGAATTTTCTTAATTTTGAGATTCGATCGAATAACATTCATTTGCGAAAGATATTATAAAATGAACTTGAAAAAAAGATTCATTTTCAGTATCAGCTGTTTGACATTTACCATGTTTCTATTTGAATTAGTATGACCGTTTTACATTTTTTTGTTTCTAAACATTTTATAGATGTGGGATAAAGAATCAAGAAACAAAATAAATAATACATTTTTTTATTATAAAGTAAAGTTTAACCATAAATAAATACATATTCATTACATTTTTTGAGTCAACTCGGCTGATTTGAAACTATTCTTAAAAAAAATAAGTTGTTCATGAAGCGTTCTAATTTCTTATTTTTTTCGTATACACTTGGTCACACTAAAATATCAAAAACAAAAGAGAAGTGTTTGTGAAATGTCAAAACCAAAAAGTGAAATCTTTGTTTATTGTAATTGTTTTGTTTATTGTTTAATAATTTAAATTTGTTTGATAAAAACATAAAATAATTAAATAACGATGAAAATATGCCATTTGTGTTGTTTATAAAAAATGAAGATGGTGCTGAAGAAGTTCAGAGTAAAAGGATAGTGGATGCTTCAAACCCATTGCTACCTCCGGGTTTTTCTTCCATTATTTTAATTAATTTTCGCTTTTGTTCGCGGTTTGTCCAGTTGGAATGCGACCTTTAAACATAAAACAACAAACAAATTAATAAAAGTAATTTATTTTCCATGAAATAATTAAAAACTTACATGTTTTGTTTCTTACTCGACAGAAAAATTCAAACGAAACAAAAATGACATTTAATTCTATTCTTTCGATTGTCAAAATTGCGCAAATGAATGAACTTTCTATGGATTTGGTGAACTTTCGATTTGTTCGATTAACATTCTAATCGCCGAGTCTCAAAATTAAGTTTCAACGAATTCGAATCACTTTCGAACGAAAGAGAATGTCATAATAAGCACCATTAATTAATTAAATATTTAAGCTAAAATTACGCTACCATCAATAGGAGCGAAGAATCAGTGGAAAATGTTGTAAAAGGAAAGAAAATTATTTATCTTAAAGGGCTTCTGTTCCATTGTCAAAATCGGGTTGCAGAGAAAATCCGTATGTTCTTCAGCCATAATAAAATAAAACCTAAATATCCTTTACGAAGTCCTTTAAAATATATATTTTTTCAAACTTAATCTTAATTGCTATAATAATAAATTGAGGCGGACGAAGTCGCGGGGAACAGCTAGTATTATATATTTCTTAGTAAAATTTTTGTTTAGATAATCGATATTTTTAAGACAGGCATGAGTTTACGAATATGTACCTACCTTTTTACGTGTAAACTTAATTTAAAGATAAAATTCCAACAAACACTTGTTGACGGTACCTTAAATACATACCCTAACTAACCATCGCCCCAGTTTTCGTTTTAATCAAAATATGTACAAAAAGAAATTCATTCAAACTTCAAACAATTTAAATAATTTATATTTATTTCTTCATAAAATAATTACCTATTAATAAATTTAATTTAAATATATACTTTTTTTAAACATTGATACATGTCTTTGGAAATTGTCTTTTTTTGCATCATCGGATATACAAACATTAGATTTAAAATTTCTCTGTATTTTAGTCTAAAGCTTCAGCTAGAGCTCTTACAAATGCCGATTTGACTTTTAGTTTCTTATGCACTGGAACTCTTTTAAAATCTGACAAAAGTGACAACAAAAACATACGATCTTCATCGTGTGATTCTTCGTTGCAGCGATCCACTAATGCAGTAAGCTTTGAATGCAGATCTTCCTCAGAGCCTATGTGTTTTCTTTTTCTAGATTCAGTTGATTCTAAAGTTGCAGGTTCTTCAACTTCTCGAATTGTATAATTCATCGTTGAATTAGAATACGCATCTGGGGTTGAAACACAGAAACCATCCTTCCATTGAACATTCTCACATTCGGTTTCGGATGTCGTAAGGTGAACTGATGGATACAAAGCGTCATTTGTGACCATAAAATCAGCGTCATCATCGATTTGAGCATTCGAATAGTCTGATTCCTCGGGGAATGTTAAATCGATAGTTGTGTCGTTCATGAGCTTGCAGAAATCTGGTGAATGATTGCCATCGACATCGTCATAGTGTATTCTGTAGAAAAAATAAAAAGAGACAAAACAATTAAATTATAATCCAACAAATTAGAACCTGCTGTCAAAACCACTGTCAAAAAAAAAACAACCCATCTTTTTTCATTAAATATGCTTTCATTCATTCAATCAGGCGATCATAATTTCATAGCAGGCACTTACTTCTTCTGCTCCTGGTTTTGTTTACATTCACCAAACCATAACAATTGTTCATATTTACATATTTACCCACAGGTATCAAAATTAACACATTGGAGAAGTAAAACAAATTAAGGAGTATGTGTGTTTGAATGATACCTACTCTGTCTGGTGCATCAGGATTTCTTTCTTTATGCTTACTTCTTCATACCAGCAAAAAAGAAGAGTCTAACTCTAGGTTAAGAGAAAAAGAGAGATAATACTGATATCGCTATCCAGAGGGCTTCTTGTGCAAAACGGTAATCGTAAGTAATACCGTATTCGTTAAATTGCGATTATGAGAAACGATATTTGTAGTATAAAAAACGAAACTCGTGTTTTATTTGCGATTAAAAGAAACGGAACTAATTTAAAGTTAAAGAGTGACATTTCCTTCGTTTTGGGTTTGTTATTTGTTAGAATTGTGTTTCTGTTTTGGTCTTAGCTTTTGCTTTCTTATTAAGGTGGAATAGTGGCTTGAACCATTAAAATATTTTAGGGCTTATCCTTAAATACAAAATGGGAAAGATTAAATCAAACAAAAATACTTTGAATCAAAGGGAAACGGCAATGATTTGAAATCAAAAAAGTATATTTATTAAAATCAAAGCCGTATTAAAATCAAAGCTTTGACGTATTTAAAAAAAAAACATGCAGGGATTGAACCCAAGAGCCCAACCATGTAATTCGATTCTATAATAAAAATATTCGAATTCGCAAATACTGAACTCTATATTTCTTTAATATGAGATAGTCGAACAGCTCTAGTGGTGCCAACTGTATTTTTATGTACTTTTGTATAATTGGGAACCACCTAACTCGAAAGTTAATGTCAAAACAAATCAAAATCACTATATATCAAATGTGTTTGCGAGCAGATCGTTCGAAAATCGCAAATTTGTTGAAAAATGCTTGGTATTACTGGCACTCTTTTCTTTTTCAATGCATAGTACCATTTAAAAATAGAATCACAAATAAGTTTCGAATAGAATCAAAATTAGAATCATGTTACATAGTAGGGTCCCAGACCACTGGCATGACAATCTTATGCGCTAGCCATTAAGCCAAGCTTCCCACAAATATAAGAACCAACATGCTTTCGAACTTAAGCTTTTGTGAGTTTATCTATTGCGTTTCGTATTTGTATTAAAATCTAGGTCCCACTTTTTCTATGGGTGACTTATGAAGAACTTGAAAGGCTCACAGGGCTCTATGAATCTCTAATAAGTCTTATTTTTACATGCATTTTTTCTATGGATAAATATTCATCTTCACTTACAAAATAGTATTCAGAATAATAGAAAAAATTATTGAATTATTGAAAATAAAATTTTATAAACACTTGAATTTTGACATTTGCAAATAGGTGTGAAGTCTGTTGCGCTTTAAAAAAAAATATTATTTTTTGTTTTAGCTTGGCAACATTTCCTTGATTGCATTATCGTTTTTCTGCCGGTTGTTCTCATCTCATAGTCTGCTATTAGACGATGAATCTAGATGCATGCGACATCTTCGAATTCTTCTTTGTTATCCTATCCTGTTTCTCAAGTGCTATTACACGATGAAACCAGATTCATGAATCTATTTTGACAGTTCTCTTTTATTTATATTTCGTTGTTTGACTTGTATGTTTGCTTATGAGACTTTTCAAATTCAAATGATTTCAGTTTTCTTTGAAATCAATTAAAAAAATATATAAATTTGATTTGTTTTTATTTATTGATGAAGAATATGAATTTTGGAATACAAATTAGTATAAAAAACATTTATAATGTTAAGATGCATCGAAGTTTCTTTCTCGAAGAACGAAACCATATGAAAGAGAACAGTAAAAAAGCGAACAAGAGCAAAGACAAACGTCAAATTGTCGCACGGAAAATTTTACCCGTGCGACACAGGTCGATTTTCTTGCGTCTCATGTTTTCGAATTTTGTCTCTCTTTTGCACTTATGTTGTTCGAAGTGTCGCATGCATCTAGATTCATCGTGTAATAGCAGACATAAGGACCCAATATTCTAGTGATGGTTAAAAGTTGTTTTGATCGTTATTTTTTTTTTTAACGAATCGTTACATTTCAATTACCAACTAACGAATAGTCAAGTAGGCATTTGAACAAAATATTTGTTGCTATTTATTATCATTATAATTATGATATAAAATAACTGAGCTGTCAAAAAAGGATCTATGGTTCTTTTTTTACTCAGAGCGTCAGATTGTGTTTCTTTTTTCAATCGGAGATCGATCAATGAGCTCTTAATAAAATGACCGAGCGAATGAGTAAAAAACTCACTTTTTTATGTGGTATGACAGAGACAAAATGCTTTTGGCAGTTCAGTGCTTAAGTTTGTTTCATAAATATATCGGAGAGCTCTGATCAAACTCTGCTCAAAACATACTCGAGTTGACGTGCTTAGGCTCTGCTCAGTGCTCTGATCAGATTTAAATAAGAAAAACTCCTATTAAAGCAAAGTAAGTCTATATTCCGTTTGTTACTTTACTTTCACTTTCATCAACCCACCACTCCCGCATTTATCGTACATGTTTGAGAAAAATACAAAATATGTGTGGTATTCATTAAATGTAGTGGTTTGATTTAGAGTATAATGACAATGACCAATGTCTACGTACCTGTGTTGTCATTCTGATGGCCTGGTAGATGAAAAAGAATACTCTGTGAATGTAAGCAAACAACGAGCTTCCATACATTACCGTATTCTCCTTTCTGTGTTTGTTACACCAAAACTGATAACACAGAATATCTCAAGTAAAACATAGACAAGGCAAACACCTTCTTGGTACATCTAAACAATAAAATATGTACAAGCCCACCCAATGGGTTTCAAATTGAACTGAATATTTTGACATTCACCAGGCGATCATGTTGGAGTAGTTAGTGCATTGTTTTTAGATTTTCGCTCTTTTTCTTTCTTTCACCAGCTTGAGTGATTTACTCTCCATGTAAGATAAATGGTTCAAATTTTTTGTCTAAAAAAACCTAAGGTAACTTCGTCAGTTTATCGAGTTAGGTTAAACATTGCATTCGTTTCTTTTCACAGAGTAATCGTTACTTTTGAGCATAGCTTTAAATATTATAAAGAAATACAGTTTAATAAGACATAAGTCCTATGGGATAAATTGTTAAAATTTTGAGAAGTGTACAAAAAGTGTAAAATAAAATCTTGAGTTGAGAACAAGTCATTTATGTGCTTTGTTCAGAAACTAACGAACTAACACTGCTTCTCTGAAATTATTTATTTACGTTGATCGATTTCACTTTTTTTATCGATTTTATCAATTGTTTTGAGGGATTCATTATCTCAACAGAAGTTAGTAGTCTTCTGTTAAACTAATGCCGATATGTCAAAAAATAAAATTTTCAATAATGTTTAAAAAGTTCGCCACTGTTTGGATTTAACAGTTTTACATGTGGATTTTCTAGTATTACATAGTTCAATGTACGCATGTTCAAAGAGTAAACGAAAATCCCTGTGTAAATTTGAATGTATTTTATGACTGAATATTCAGGAACTGTCAGGCTTACAAGAGTTTTCGACTAACGGGATCCCACAGTTTCAATGTCAGATAGGTATCTAAGTTAAAAACAGTGAAAAAAACTCACCTCGGATATTTTATATATGGAATTAAAAACTGCATCTCCTTTACCGTTGCACTCATCCGCTTATTTCTGTGATCTGGACTTTCATACCGTATTCGGTGATCCTTCACCACGGCATCTCTCAATGACTTCCAACGTTTTCGAACAGTTATTTCTGTCAACAAAAAGCCGCCATAAGTACCTACATCTAAACAAGACTTTGTTTGTCAAACGATATAACTTACTTATAATATCCTTTACATCATCGCTCAACTCTTCAAAGTTGGGGAAGAGCACAGCGTGTACTAAATCCCAAATCTTTTCTCTGTCTTTATTCGTCATGTTGGCATATTCCGGCAATTGCTTGTTGTATAACATTGGGTACTTTTTCACCTCATTGATCAGGGTAAACGGTTCGATAGATGACGTTTTATCGTATTCGTTTATCACGTATCCTTCGTTGTTGTTGTACGCCATTTTATTTAAACTTGTTTGATTTGTTTCGAATCCTTCGATGTGCATTTTATTTTTTCCGAGTTGTAAAAGTTACAAAGTTACGAATTTTTTTTTAAATTTTGCAATGTCCAAGCGATAAACACACGTTCGGCCGGGTTTCAAGTTTCATACACAACTAAACTGCTGTTATACTGAGTGAATCATTCTCCGCGCCAATGACACGCAAAAGAGCAAGACGTGAAACGCCAGCGCATCGCAGTCGCCGTCGCACACACCACCACCGTCGCGTCGGTAGTCGTCGTCAGCGCTGCCGCTGGGTTTTTTTGTCGGTCTCTCGCTTCGAACGGTTCACATCATGAGCATAAGTACATTGTATAATGTATATAGCAACAAAATTAACAACAACAGCAGCGTGATTTGTGCCAGGCATGGCAGCGGCAACGGCAACGGCAGGCATACCTACCCAACAAAAGAAAACACGCGGCGTACCAAGGAGGGGTGCAAATGACACGCCAGGCGTGTACCTTACTCACTCACACTCGGTGAAAATCGATTTTTCCGTATACAGACATGGGACCACTGAGAGTGTGTTGGAGTTCACGTGCAGCAAGCACCAGAACCACAACCACACCGTTTGGCTCCGTTGCCGTCTCCTATCTCCTTCTTCATCGGTTTTCAAGCAGCCAGCGCGCCGCGCCGCGTCGACAGAGTGTCGAGTAGATTTTTTCCCAACTTGCAGCTATACCTACATTTATATAAGTAGGTAAATACATATACAATTATTGTACATATTCATAGAGATGTTCTATATGTCAAAGTATATTTTATACAAATACAAAGCTTAATGGAAGGTTTTTGGTCTTTTTTGTATTTTTTTTTCTCAGCTACAGTATGTACGTCAGTTTGTATCTTGTATCGTAATAAGGGTGCAAGTGGAAAGAGTGGGGGTTGTTGATGGTGAAGAACAATATGAATGTTGTTGTAGGTTTGCGTGACTTGTGACAAGGTTTGCCTTAACGCTCAGGCATAATTCATGCGAATGGGAAAGTCGTTGGCGTTGTTGTGGGTAGGTAAGGTAAAGGGTGAGTTCCGAGTATACTACAGTCAGGCCAAAAGAAGCGTGCGAATTTACTTTTTATTTCCTCTCCCCTTTGGCTACATCAAAAGAATTTGCACTTTATTTGTCAAAATAAGGGTTAGTTGCAATAGCTTCAAGAGTGGAATTAAGAATAATTGACGATTTCGTGCATTTTATTCCATTATTCGAATTGTAGCTATGATGTCCTAATAGAAACTTTTGTAAAAGACACCTGATAGAAAAATTTGTATTCTTTGTTTAAATTAATTAACCCCTGGAAATAAGGACCGATAAAATTGGATTCAAATTAAAACAATTTCTCTTTTTATTAATCTTTAAATTATAAAAAAAAAGTTGATTGAGAGTGTAGTACCTAATCACACTTACAAACCCTCGAATGGCATTGTGTAGGGTAAGTTATAAGTGACGTGAAGTTAAATTGCATATGGCTATTCTACTTAATCCAAATTTCCAATTTTATAGTAATGAAACCAAAATGTTTTTGATTTTCTTTTTTTTTCAAAGTCAAAAATTAAAATCGAGAAAAACATTTAGGTATGTATGTAAGTTTCTGGTAATTCTATGTACATTACAACAGAAACGTCAAATTCACCGGAAAGTAACTACTTCAAATTGTAACACACACCAAATGGATTGATTTTTGTCACAAATCAACTAATCCGAACAATTTCTTTGATATGCAAGATTCGTATGTATGTTTTCTTAAATCAGAGATGTCTTAGAAACCAACTTAAAATGTCAGATTGATAACTTCCTTTGGACGACACCAGTTATAATCAATGAAACTTATCATTCAAAATTTGAATAGGAAATTTTAAGGTATAAATTAATATATTGGTAATATTAAGCCAAAAAAGGAAAACTTTTTTGCCCTACGCTTTCAAAAATATACTCGTTGCAGTTAAAAAAGCTACTTAACATTACTCTTAGTCGTTGTCAGTCATATCACTCCTTGTGTAGTGATGTCTATACCTACCACTATGCGACCATCCCTTCTACCTAAGACTACCTGTACAAATGTATCACTGTCTGAAAATGAATCTATTCACAGACGCATCCAAAACTAAGACGCACGTATTCAGACAAACTAAATTCTTTAATCTCCCAGAACTTAAAGAAAGCGTTATATACATATATGACAATAGCCAACCCTAAGCTACTGATAATCTTAGCAGTTTAAAATTCACCTTTGTTATAGATTCCAGGAAGTTGCATAGCTGACAAACTTACAACAAGTGGAACAACTTTTCGCACTAAAGCGAGATACCATAGAGAATACAAACCCCCGGTCGCCAATGCCACCACCTGTCTGGACGATAAGACAGATATGGCCTAAGCGTTACAACAACTTATTTCTCTTGGTAGAATGATGGGCACAGAAGGTGAGTATTTCTTTTTACTTGAAGTTCCCGTGAATGATTTTTGCAGAAGCTTTAAGAGGGTCATGTGACAGTCCGAAGACAGGGAACCTGACTAGTAGAATTTTACTTAATTTTAATTGAATTCTGACACCAACTAGTATGCAAGATCTGCTTTTCATTTCACTCAGAATATATAGGTACAAGCTCAAGATTTTGAGAAGTACATGTGACAATACTTCTGGCTAGATTACTTTAGCGTAACTTATTTTTTGTTTACAATAAGCCTTGTTTTTTTTTTTTACAAATTTTAAGTTAAGACTTAAAAGCTTAGAACTTAACTTTAAGTTAAAATAACATGATGTAAAAAACATACATAAATATTAACATTATCTGATATTTCTTATTTCATTCTCGAGCATTTTTTTATTCAGTCAAATAAAAGTGTGTATTAAATTAAAAAAAAAAAAATATGTAATGCATAAAACTACATTAATAAATTTATTCCTATTAATTTTATAATTGTGTGTGTTTAAAAGTATATTTTCTTCTAGACAATAATATTAACCTAAGAAGACATATTTAATATTATTTAAAGTGTGTGTAACTTAACATCTTATCGCTAATTCTAAATACATGTAATAATCAAAAAAAAAAAAAAACGATTTTAATCGCTTTCCTTAGTCTTATTTTTTGACCTTGGCAAAGCGAGTTTGACCTGAAATGGATTTTTTTTACCGATAACATAAATAACAATAAAAAAATTAAAAAAATGAATTAAAAATTAAACCGAGTTGTAAAAAGTGTGCGAACGATTAATATTCATTTTCATAATTATTATTATGCACAATCAAATTAAAAATATATAGAAAGAGAGGTGGGAACAGTACAAGAGAGGAATAAAAAATACAAATCACAAGCATTCTTTTTTTGTTTCTTTAGTTTAGCTTATAGGGTATAGTTATATCACATAGGCTTTTCTTATGATGTTGTTCCCGCGTCTTCTAATCATTTGCACAGTACATTTTGAGCTCCGAGTAGCCACATGGACGACGGCAACATTCGTGTATGGAACCATTGCCGGTCAGGGGTTGGAAGAAATCATCTGGAATGAGTCTCCGTAGCAACGCTGATTCGTGGTACATTCTCGAGGATAATGGGCCACCGATGGATTCAGCTGAAACGAAAAAAGAATCACAAATAGATTAAACTAAAAGTTGGTAGATATATTTAATTTCATTATTTTTTAAGAGTTGTTTTTGTCCATTTTTTTACTGCTCCCAGAATTGCAGTCAATGCAACATGAAATGATTCAATGAATGAAGAGAATGCTTGGCTTTTTATCTTCACGGACCTATACTAAGGAAACGAAAAACGAACAATGTTAAGTGCTGTGAATTCTAGTTCTGGAGATGTGAATATGTGGTGAACCCCCTCATGGAACAGGGCGTTTTTATAAAGAGGGTTCAAACAAATATCTATTGTGTTTCATTTAGGGGTTGGAAATTTCTTTGAACCATCGCATCATCGAATCGTTTTCTAAAGCCACAAGTGCCGAGTTACAAATGATGCTAAAGAATTATACATACATTATGTATGTACATATGTATGCATATAATATGTATATTGTTGTTTTGTATGTTTGTCGGGAAATTGAGATTTTTGGTCATACCTATAAAATTATACAAACACTCGTTTAAAGATTTTATGGTGGCCGTGGAAATTGTTGATTATGGAATGGAGAAAATGGACAAAGAGAGATAAGGCAGAAGATTTTACGCGATTGGGTTGAAAAATAATTAGATGACATTTTTGATACATTAGTTTTAGAAATTGTAGACAAGTGTGTCAAATATGACTCCATATCCATACCGATCAAGGAGTCTGGACATGAGTCTAATTCTCGACATTGTAGATTTAAGAAATTTAAAAAAGAAAAAGTTTTCGAGAGTCTATTATTGTTATAGATATGTACATATGTGACCAACTCTTTATATTTCGAGAGTCCGTACATACATAGATATTTATTATGTGTGTATATCATGGAACACAACAATTTTGGAATTATTTTTAAAAATATGTTGAACTAATATTTGAAAATCTTTAAAGACCTTTTCTAAAAAATCTGAAAATTGATATTAATTTGGAATAAAGCAAAATATGTTGAAAATAAAATTAAACCGAAAATGGGTTTGACTCAATTCAAAATTAATTCAAAATTAACATTCACTAAGACTGAGTATTTGTATGAGTGTTTCTGGTTGTGATTGAAATATCCGTCATATTCATAAGCAAAATATCTCTTTTTATTTTAAAAAGTAATTTTAACATTTGTCACCCAACGAACGCGACCAATCTAAAGCGACTTAAATTACTGAATTGTAAGTTTTGTTTTTGAATGTCTGTGATTCTCTTTTAATAAACTAATCAATACATCCTTTGTGAGGCCTGAGGCTCACATTGAGAAACTTTTCTTTAAGGGACCTTTGAAAATGTCTTAAATGGCATGAGGTGTACCGTGTACGTAATGTCAAAATGTCTTGCATGGAATTCTTGTAAGAGCTTTAGAAAAGGAAGCACTTATGGAAATTAAAAGAATTTTCATTTTATCGAACAAAGTATAGTATATTTTTTAGAAAAGGGAACAGCCTCAAAGAATGAATTTTTATACATAAGTGATTTTTTGCCATAACAAAGACGTATGTATGTATGTACCCATACATTTTGAGAATGAACAAAGTTAGATAGGATACTATTTTTAAAAGCAACATGTGTATTTGAATCCGAATACTGATATTTTCACAATTAATAGTGACACAAAAATTAGATTTACCAAATTTTTAACTTTGCTTTACTGGGGAAAGAGAAAAGGCATAAGATAAAGTTATGAATTTTTTAAAATTCATTTTTCCTTAATTTTTTGGTAGTAATACTTTTTTTAAAGAAGTTATAAACAGTAAGTTCTGTTTTTTCTTCAAATAAATCCAACCTCGAAGTGACAAGCAGATGAAATCTGACACTTAAATGTATTTTTAATTATACTCTTGTACAGATGCAAAATATTTTTTGTCACTTTTCAAACTATCAATCACTGCCATTGTAAAACTAAAAGCTACATTTCAGAAAGATTTAGGAGCAAAAAGGCCGTAAAATCACTGTTCAATAAGCTTACCACGAAAGTGTCGGAATCGAAATCAAAAGAAATGAAATTTTCAAAGGCAATAATCGCAATGAGTTTTTTAGTTTATATATAGTTGATAAAATACATTTAGATACAATAAAAATTTAAATAAAAAAAATTATATTTATATGTATTATTATACTTACGGAATTTTTTTGAAAACGAATAAAATTTGCCCCCACAAATCAGTTGTAATGCATCCGACAAGGAACTACTGCAATAGATTTTAAATTCAATGTTCTTATGATCACTACAAGAATACATTGGTAATCCATTAAACGTGTACACAATGGTAGCGAAGACCAAGAAAATATTAAGTGTCGCCAGAGAAAAGTACATCTGAAAAAGAAAGATAAAAATTAATATTTATTTATTTTATTTAAAAAAAAATACAATATTCTTAAATATTAAAATTGCAACTACATATTAAATTACGTTAATAGAATAAAATTTGTATTTGTTGTAAAACTTTGCCTTGTTAAATTAGTTCAGAAATAAAGAAAAGTAAAAAACAAAGTTTGTTCGAAATACGGAATTGACGGATGCTTTAAATGGAAAGAACAAACATTTTTCACAGTCACAGGTTTTTGTTGAAAATTTATTCGAAGTGATTCTGAAATAGAAGTGGATGAAATAAGAAACCTCCAGGTCAAATTAATGTTGTTTACCTCCTGAAATTGTAATAGGAACATATTCAGATAGTTATGTAATTAGTGTCATAATATAAGTAGTCAATAACAAACTCGTTGTGATAAAAATACATATATATATATATTTGAATACGATCATAAAATGTATTGTTTTTTGAATATACATTATGTAGCACAAAAACAAATAATACCTACTTTTTCAGGGGTAATTATAGTTTGATTATTGAGATGAATGCCCTTGGAGGAGAAATTTGGCAATGAGGACAAAGTGATCAATATAAAAAAGAAATTAAGGATACGTGTGACCTTAGCTATACTTTACTTGGAAGTGTTGAATTGGAAACTCAACCCGAGAACAAATGCTATATGTATCAACAACTTTATTATCTTAAAGCCCCTTTTAGACGATCAGTTCAGTTTCAGTTAAGCTTTCAGATAATCTGATGTCTAAACACAAAAACTGAAACGTTTTACTGAAACTGTAACTGAAACTGATGGAATTCTGTTCTCAGTTAAACTGATGAACTGAACACCGAACTGAGTTTCATTTTAAATGAACTGACGAGTGAATTGAAAAATGAACTGATAACTGAACTGATCGTCTAAAAAGGGCTTAATATGGCTTGATTCATGGAGACAAGGTAAAATCTACAAACTTAGTCGGAAATTTAGTCGGAAATGACGAGATCATAGCATCGCTACTTTTCCAACTTCAATAATTCGAGGATGTTTGTGGCGGTGACTCTATGAAACCCTTTTAATAACACTATAATTTAATATGTAGGTACTTGTTTTGTTCTTCTTTTTAAAGTCGAACCTTTCCCATAACACTAAAAATTGATATAAACTCCTCCTAAAAAGTTCCCCAAGTTTCCGCTTTGAATCACATCATCTGTCAGATTTGACGTTTAGATGCTCTTACATACATATGTTGCTAAGTTAACAAAAACAAGAATAATGTTGATTTACAAATCTTTTAAACTAAGCACCGCATATCGGTTCGAAAATTTCCACACAAACAAACAAAAATTGTAGATGAGTGTTTGTGTTTTTCCTGCTAATCGATTAGGTATTTACATATGTATATTTAAAATTCCTTATGTTACTCATTACTGAGCGACTAGTGGTACACTTTTTATTCAAAATAAATTCTGGAAAAAAAAAACAAACAAATCAATTAGCCACCTATTAGGTAAAAGTAAATACAAATTCCTTGTGGTCATAGAGGTACCTTATTTGTAAATAAAAAATCAAGCGGCAAAAGGTGCAATTATACGAACAGAATCAATAAACATATATTATGGTAATAAATATTATTTGTTTGTTTTAGATATACACTTTGAAGTTGCTGGGGTAGCTGTCATAATATTATTTTTCGCACGCCCTTATCATTAAACAATATATGCATACATTTATACAAATACATCTGCATATGAGTATCTACCATCAAATCAAGTTCATTTGCCTCTTAAATTCGAGGTTAGTTTATAATTAAGAGAAAAGATAACAAAAAGAGATAGTTTCCTCTTTCCTGCTATTTTAATTCTAGATTTATAAACACCAGACGAGTGTATTTTTTTTTTTTTTGATTTTTTAAAAATAATTAAAATTAAAAACCGAATCACAAAGTCATTATCATCATCATACACACCCTCACTTTGTGTATAATGTACAATGTATGTACATATTTAATTATGTATTTATATTTGTGTGGGGTACAGAAAAAAGGTCGAAAAGATGATTACAATAAACAAAAAAAAGCAACTTTAACAATGAGTTATTTTTAATCCTTTATATTAAATCATAATAAGAATACATATGTTAATGGTTGGCCTATATGATAATGAAGCATTAGCGACGAAAACAATACTTTACGTCGTCGACGGCAGAGGCGTTGGCGACGGCAAAGGCGCGCGGGCTTCGTCGTCGAATCGCGACGCCGAGTCACATTTCGAAATTAATATTTTCAACAAGTCGTTGTTGTTTTTCTTGAAAATGTGCGATTAAAAAAGTTGCATATTTGTTTGTTGTCATTGTATTGTTTATTGGTATTTGTTTATTTGGTTGTTTGTTTAAAAAAAATAATATTTTAGTTAATTATTTCATGGTCGAGATTTGAGTTGGTAATGTTCAAACGGAAATATGTACCTACCTACATATGTATGTTATGTAGGGGAGATTGATTAAATTATCATATTTCAATTACATACTCAAAAAATGTAAAAAAAATCAGCTGAAGCGTCTTGGCGTTGAAAATCTTATTTTGACAGTTTTATTTTAAACGGCTGCACAGACTTAAATAGGTACCTTTGTCCTGAATTTATTAATACTCAACAAAAGAGTACCTACATATCTAAGTGAAAGCCTTTTTTGTTAAGTTGGTTGCTTTGAAACTTATACCTAACTACATACCTACGTAGGTACATATTCAAAATACTAAGTTGGCCGTTAAAAAAGGTTAGAAAAAGAATCCATATACCTACATAGGTATGTATAGGTTCTTTCCGTGACTTTTGTTATTGTTCAAAAAAGTAGTAATTTTAAAATGTTGTTGAGTTTAAGCGGTTCTATTTTTTAAACAAAATATTTAAAATTTATTGTGATTTTTCAGCAGTTTCGCTCCTTTCAATTCATGTTTCATACGTTTTCGTCATTACTATAGCTCGTGAGTAATAAATAAACGTTATTTCTTATGGATTTGAAAAAGTCGTTGTTTGAAAAGCAAACCGACACATGTATGTACATTACAAAATGACATAAGGGTGGTATAACATTCAAAAGTGGAACTTTTTCGTAGGTATTGATTGAAATTCAAACTTAAAAAAATAACGAACAAGTTTAAACGTCTCTTCCAGAAATTTTGACTTATATACATACATACATGCATAGATATGACAGTTTACTTTTCAAGCGAAGAAGCCCAAACTACTTGAGGATAAAAGATTAGAGTTAGACAAATTATAATTATTGTACAACATATGCTGTGTACATAACACAAATATATACATACATACATACATATGTATGTAAGTATTTAGGTACATTGTACATTGTTTTTATGTTATAAAATAAAATTTCCATGATAATAAAAAAATGCTGAAAAAAATTATTTACAGAGTGAAATATTGCTTTCATTAACGGTGGTCTATCTATGACATGGTCAAAAATAAGTTATAAAGTAAACGATCACTGCGATTACAGAATACGATGAATTCGGAGTACCTATGTATATTTGACATTCTTCTTATTATAGAAATGTCAAAACTGTGATGTTTAATTTCCTCCGCAGCCTACTCGTCGGATCTGTAATCGGTGTGGATAACTTTTTGACCCTAGATTTCTATTATCTACATTGTACGTTAAGTACTCTTAAATGATCGGATATTGTGGTATTTGATGGACAATATGAGAATCCAACCAAAAACAAGAGTTATATTCAATACTTCTGAAATGGAAATACCTACTAGAAATACTAGAAAAATTGATTTTTAAAGGAACTCCTCATTTGATTGAAATGAATATTTACTATAGGTATACCATGTGGTCCTGACCAATCAAGTGTGTTACGTGCCACCCAAAACATGCTACGAACGCAGTGAACCTTGGCAACCGAGACGCTTAATTGAGGGTTTTCGTATATTGTAAGTCCACGAGAATTATAACCACAAACAATTTATGGTGAAAATTGGGCATCCCGAATACGTGCTACTATCCACGAAGTAGACTATCTATTCACCATTAAATGACATTAAAGTTTTCTATCAAATTAAATAGAATGGAATGAAATTCTGACACATATGTAACTTATTCTTTGATTTGTATTTACATTATGTACACGAAAGTCAACTATACATTGAAAGTCAACTATACATACATCTAAGACTCTTCTATTTATTGGAAATTGTCTCATGAACGCACAGATGTGACAGTCAAAAAATAAGCGTAATTATTTCTTTGAATTTTTGTTTTTAAAATGCGGAGTTTCGGCATACCTTAAAGACACCAATTTCTTGCCAAAAAATTTGAGTGATGCAAGAGTTATTGAAAACTTGGGAGCATAAAATTATTTAAATGTCATTTTTTCCGTTAAAACGCTTATTCACATAAATATGTATTCATATAAATATGTATGTAGTTAAAATTTATATTCACTAAAAATGCACAACACCGTTCAGAATTATAATTTTATAGATTAAACAAAATATTTTTTCTATTCGCAGCTTTAAATTTTCTGTCAGTGTCAGCGGAGTGTAAGAAAAATTTATTTCGTGGAATCTGATCTGTTCGTTTACTTTCCAGAACTGTCAAGTTCAGTTAATTTTAGTCCTGCCAAGTTTCTTTTACTTAAATAAAATTGACTATTCGTTTTTATCGTAAATTTTTTTGCCAAACAGAATTTCTAAGTTTTTAGGAATAAAATAAATGTTGGAGAGTGGTCACGTTTACAAAAAAAAGGTTTAATTTATAATACAATTATTATTTTTTTCCACCAACCTCTGCTGATAATATGTTCTCTTATCCGAAAGACTATTTTCCGCCAGTAATTATGAACCGAGCCTGTGGACATAATTTTTTTTGCGTCAATAACGTCAAGTGGTATCTTTCTTTAATTTCTTTTCGGAACAAACAAGAAAAAACAATTTGCTTAATGCATTTTTTGCCTTCTTCACAGTCACATTAAAATTCACATCTTTCAACCTCAAAAATTATATATTTTCTTTTTTTTTTTTTAAACTTGATACGAAATTCGTTTCGGCAAAGAATTTAAAAACATTGACATCTACACGAAATGTCTATTTAATATTGACAATTTAAGACGAAAGACCGTAAACCACTGCCACTGATAACAACAAAACCGCAGCGATGTCGTTTCATTCACATTCTGCGATACTATGAGCACTTACATATATTTGAAACATATACAAAAATCTATTATAAGAACACTATGCTAAATATACATTCCCACGCACTTAAAAACAAATGACTGCACATGACACGCTTTCCTCGATTAGATTTCTTATAAATAAATTGTAAATTGTTTTTGAATTTTCAGAGCGACTTGTTGTTTGTTGCACAGCCAAATATGAAAAGAAACATACAGCAGTTCATCACACACTCAACGCATCTCACTTAAAATTCCCATTTCCCACACGACACTTTTTGTTTTTGTTTTTAACTACACACCGACACCAGTATCAACACTCAACACTTAACATACACCCTACCGTCTGCCCGATTCCGATTGACAGCAGTCAGCAGTACAATAATAGCACGGACAGGGACGGGACAGAGGCCGTTCAAATTCAGACAAAAGAAAAAAGAAAAAATAGAACAGAATCTACAAAAACCGAAGAGAAGAAATAAACCTAAATAATTGGTATATCCCAGGCAGGCAGGCGCAAAAAGAAACATGCGAAGGCAGGGCGAACAATGACAGGCCGTCCCATTCAAAACTGTCAGACTTACAGAAGTAAATACGTGTATGAGTAAATTATTTTGTTCTGCTCGGAATGAGTGCTGCTGCTGCGCCTACGTAACGCTGCCCCTGCCAGTGCGATGGGAGGCTGAAACCACTCAGTCAAATGCTGATCAGTGATCACTAACCAGCAGCGGTCAACACTTTCCTTATCAATGTTAAATTTTTCCAATTGTATGCGTTGTTTTATTTTTTCAAAAATAAGAAGAAGCCATTGACAACAACAACCTCTCAAAATAATTACACACTAGTAAACGCTATACTTCACATTTACACCTACCCGTTTGATCAAAATTGACAGTTCTAGTTCAAAATTGTATATTTTACAGGGATGTTCAGCTGAGACAGCAAGAGCAACATGTGCTGTGGAGTGAAACAACAACAACAACAACAACAACAAAACAGCATTTTTATGATTTTCAATCAAAACTGATTTCAAACATGGCTGACGTCAGTTTTTGCTGGAAGTTTTGTTCAGTTTTGTTCGATATTCCATACCATTACATTGGTTGTATAGCTTGTAGTGGTACACATGATCACTGTCATGTAATCTGTGAAGCCGTATCAGATATTTCGAAAACATATGAGGAAAAGGTCAACAAGTTTAAAAATAAATATAGAAATTAATCTGTTTTGGAACAAAAGTTAAAAATGTACCAAAATAATGTTATTTCTAGAAAATTGTTTTCCATAGTTTTTGTTTTAGATTCTCGTGAAAAAGAAATAAACATGTGTTACTTATCAGCGCAGCATTATTTGACACAATCCAATCATATAGTAGTTGATAACTTGACAAAAGAGGTTCATGTTTATTGTTTAACCTCCAGACAATCAGACTATTTTTGAAAACACATTTGTACATGTATTTATATATATATATGTGTGTGGGTATTAAGCTTCCTTTTTAGTTTTCAGATCTCCAGGCTTAGAAGATTATGACATTCAAAATAAAAGAACGTTTATTACAGAAGACCACCTGTTATAAATTTCTAATCCAAAACCAAAAACTTGAGCTTAACCTTCACGTTCAATTTCAGCATTAATCAAATACTTTCACAACTATCCCAAAGCATTACATTATGCCATTCCATATGACCAATATAACAACGTCATAATAAAATCGATTCCTTATCGACAGAGAAAAGTTCCTCTCAATACTGGCGCCACCCGTCAAGTCCATATTGATGCATTGCAAACTGTCCTAGATAGACGGTCTTGATAAATCAGTCCGCATCCAGAGGTATTCCTTGGAAGCTTTTTTTAGTGCATCGTAGTTGTTCTGTGTCACTTTTTTTATTTTCTGACCACATACCATAATTATCAAATTCGAAGTCGAAGGATAATTTGGCAAGTTTTAATTCAATTCTTATAATTTATTTTGCAAGAATATTCGTTCAAACCACAAAACGGGGTCATTGAAAGGTTTAATAGAATAAATCAACATCCAAGATAACAAAATAAGATGCACGACTGGGTATCAAGTATTTGATCATATATCAAGTCACAAAAAAAGCTGTAACAAAATTGTTATTAATGAAACACACAAAATATAAACACATACATATGCATTCTTTAAGAGCAAAAATTTAACGAAATTCTTGACTTAAAATTGTTAGGAACCCGAAAAAAAAAATTACTTTAATTTTAAAATTTTGGATTTTTGAGGTCGCTGTGCATTTTTCAATCTATCAGTTTTATTTAAGTCGAAAAGCTTTTAGTTTTTAGCTGCTTCATCATTATTTATGTACATGCTCAGTTTTAGGATTGTCTGGAATACTTTTCGTATTGCTGTAAGTGTAATCAGGTCTAACCTCTGAACGTCTGAACCGTTTTTATCCAACTTTAATAGGGCAAGCGTCTCTGCATCATATGTATGTATAACCAGGGACATTATACCCGTTTTCCAGGCTAAAGGCAAATAGGCATTGTGACTACTGACATTCTATCAACATCCTACCAAAATCACAGAGAAGATGCCAATTTAGAGATCCTCCAAACAATAATGCTTCTCAAGCTCTGTTTCTGAGTTGATGAAACCTGTCAAAACCCTTTTATTTCATAAATTCTACACTGTTATGCTCTTCTAAATTTCCTATTTCCTTTCAAGAAACCAGTGTCTCTTCCCCACTCCTTTTCTGATTTTTAAACAGTCGAACAGTTATCAACAGTACAAAGAAGTGGGGTTTTTGAGTTTTCCATATCTAAAGGTTGGCAAATATTAAAAGGACTCCTTGCAGTAATTAAGGATTGATCGCATGATCACGATATATTTTCTTATTTGAATTTTTGGATTGAAACTATTTGCTCTGATAAATACCACAAAAATTCAAATCAAAAAGGTTTAATAGAAATAGAATTATAATTCCTCCAAAGAATTGTTGTTGCTTTCCATCAAAAAAAAAAAAAACATAATTTTTTTTTCTTATGAATCAAATACTCGACCCATAAATCAAGAACAAAAATTAATTATTATATGAATCAGTTAAACCAATATCTCCGAAAAATCAAAACAAGTTCCAAGTCCATTAGCTATATCAAAAGCATGACAATAATAGAACATTGTGTCTCCCTTGATAGTAAATTATCATTCACAAATAAAAACAGCAACACAATAATATTATTTTAGTCCGAAAAATGTAAATACAAAACTCAAATCAAAGCAATCTTTTAATATTATTTGATGAAAACAGCTGTGATTCCCGACTTATGCCGATTGTAGAGAGTTTTGTTTTTATTTAACATTCGGAAATGTATTTATGTATGTGTAAATAATTATTTGTTTCTTAGATATAATTTTAAACCTTGTGTTGTCGAAAAAAACAAAACGTCATAGTTTTATATTGACCTTAAACTAAAACCATGTTTAAGAAGTTCTTTATTATATATGTATGTAGAGTTGAGACTGAGTTTTTAATTACAATATTTTTTTATTTAACTAAAGAGAAGAAGAACAAAAAAACGCTCTTGAAATAGTTATATGTACAAATGTATGTTGCTTTTTATGAATGTCAAAGAGAAATTAAGATCATTAGATACCTTTTTTTATTCCAACTTCCAAGATACGAGTTTTCGCTCTTAAATTAAGAAGAAGATACCTTCAGGAACGACTCAGATTATTTTGATGAAATATTACTTGAGACATAAACTATTTAGGTTACAAAACTCCCGTGAAGAAAAACAATTTATTGTTTTTCATTTACAGCAAGGCAATATAAGGCCGATTTTTGCAGACTTCCTGCAGATTGCTTTTGTTATTTTTAGAAGAAACCCAAAGATAACGATATTATTTACACTGAAAATAGATCAACAGAGTTATCAATCAATAATAATATACTGTATAATAAATATGTCTACCTAAATTTGAATTTTTCAGATTCTTGGTTGTTGAACTTAAATTGATTGATTCTCTTAAATGTTGTTTTATTTATATAAAGTAAACAACAGGTTATTACTCACTTGAGTGTATTTGTTATTTTAATAAATTTGTTTTCATAAACAAATATAAATGTATGAATTAAATTTTTGTTTCTATAATAACAATTTATTAATAAAATAGATTAAATATTTGTAACCGGAGCGGTGTTTATTGATTTGTAGATAGATTAAAGAGTAATGTCTCCATATTTTTGGTGAAATATAAGCCATTACGTCATACTTCAGGGTTTTTTTATTGCTTTTCCATTTTAATTCATACAAAAAAAAATATCTTCATGCATATGTTCATATGTATATCCAATCCATACGTATGAACATATTTGTTATTAAAAAGCAGATACAATTTTGTAAGCCCCTTTTAGACGATCAGTTCAGTTTCAGTTTCAGTTGAGCTATCAGTTAAGAATTCAGTTAAGCTTTCAGTTAAACTGATGTTTAAACACAAAAACTGAAACATTTAACTGAAACTGATGGATTTCCCATCAGTTGTCAGTTCAGTTCTCAGTTAAATTGATGAACTGAACACCGAACTGAGTTTCATTTAAACTGAACTGACAGTTAAACTGATAACTAAACTGAAAACCGATCGTCTAAATGGGGCTTTATATGTGCTGTTTTCGTAGATTTGTTCCGAATCTCATTTTGTTTACTTCTTTGAGCTTTTCTACTTACGATGATTCACAATCTTATTTCTCAGATACATTATCTCATCTTTTAATGGTAGCACACAATTGTAGTAGGAGTACAAGTACAATTATTGCTCATTGTGGTATTTCCAACTCTATTGTCTTTTACTGACAAATATTTAAAAATTAAATTCAATTCGTGGAAGAATCATAAAAATCGTATGAACATTATTTTTTTTTAATTTTAAAAGTGCTTTTTGGCTTTTACATAAATACCATTTTAAGCAAAAGTCTTACAAAGAAAAAATCATTCGTTATCGAATTACAGAAACAAAAAAAGCTAGACAAATATTCTTGGCAAAAATATTAATAGACTTTAATTCATTGAAAAGTCCTTTAAACTGTCTCAAGAACCAGGAATACACTTTTTTTGTCTATGAATAGGATAGTCTTTACTCGAATTCATACCTATATTCATTTTAAGTAAAAATATGGAAGTCTATATTATTTTTAATTTCCCGCAGAATTTTCCCGTATTACGAAAGGCGATTAGAAAAAAAGCAATAGGAAGAGAAATTTTAATTAACCAAGAATGGAGTAAAATTAAGAGTTCAATTCGACTTAATCGTATTAATTTGAAGCTTCATTATCATTGGTACAATTATTATTTATGAGGTAGCTAATTTTGTGTTTCATAACATCAAACGTTTGAAAGTATGCTGTCGATACCAAAAGAAAATTGATATTGCTGTTTATACCTGAGGACGTTGATGGAAACACTAACTTACTCTTTTTTTATATTTATACTGACACTCAAGGTCACTAACGCTTTAAATTGTCTGTGCCAGAAAGAAAGAACGTCCCACAAGAAAAATTTCAAAGGGGTCAAATCACACGTCGCGTCGGTCGTCGCCTCGGCGGCGCTTGAGATAACCATACCATGTAACTGCTCGTGTAGAATATCGATTGTATCTTGAGCTGTGTGGCACGTAGCGCCATCTTCTTGAGACCATATGTCTTCGGTGTAAGTAAAAGAAACAATATGGCCTATAAACTGTTGGTCCGTCCCTATTAGAAAACCCTTTATTTCACTTTAATTTTCACGTTAGCTCAATCTTAACCCTCCAATAGGCGTTTTTCTTTTTAAGCTCAGAGCAAAGAACTGAGTTGTCAAAAAAAGATCTGTGTTTCTTTTTTAGCTCAGACACATCAGAGCGCTCAGTTTATGTTTCTTTTTTCAATTGGAGCTAGCTCGGAGTACGCTCTACGAGCTCTAAATAACATGACCGAGCGAATGGAGTAAAAAGATAAGCGCGACTATGTCACTTTTTTGTTCATGTGGTATGACAGAGACAGACTGCTTTTGGCAGTTCAGTGCTTAAGTGTGTTTCTTAAATATATCGGAGAACTCTGATCAAACTCTGCTCAGAGCATACTCGACGTGCTCAGGCTCTGCTCAGTGCTCTGCTCAGAGCTAAAAAAGAAAAACGCCTAATGTAGCCCCAAGATCCAATTTCAACCGAATAATAAGCCGGCTTGAATTTCTGATGATACCCTATTGAACTCCATGGGTTTTAGTCGAAATTTGTGGATTTTTCGATGATATGTTTTCTTATTTCAACCACTTCAGAGCAAAACTCACTTTTTTCCAGGTTTTAACAACCGTGAAACAATGAATGATAAAATAAAAACCTTTTAATTGGCAGCTTCTTTAACGACAGACTGCTTATTTTTTTATAAATTTATCCAGTTCTAGTAATTTATATTTTTATTTGATTCAGAATCAATAAATATTTTTAAATTATGTTTTTTATTATTATTTACATCCAAGCAAACAATATTAATATTAATTTTAAACACCTAAAATTCAAATTGCTAGTTTATGTGAAATCGTAGTGAAACCTAAATGATTTGAAAAAAATCCAACTGTTTTTGTTTTTATAATACGTTCTTCTCTTTGAATATAAGGCATTTGTAAAAGCTTGACACACAATGAAATTTTTGCCTAGAAAACGGACGACATTGTCATCTGAACTAAAGAAGCAATAGACGTCCTAAAAAGAAGTCGATATCCTAGGACATCTTAGTTTTCCCCTTAGATTCTAGAATCTAAAAATTTCGTTCATTATTTTTATATTATGTTAGTATGTTTGTTGTTAGTATCTCATCACAAGAACAGATGTATTGTTCCCTTAAAATGTTAGGTATTAGCATTTATTATTTGTCAATTAAGATATAAAATTTTTTAGTTGTCTGAAAACATGCTTTTAGAAATTATAATTGTTTTAAATATTCTTAGGCATGAGACAGTTTTCCAATAATTAATAAACTCTTTTTCGTGGTTAATACCTGATTCTAACTTTATCAATTTCTGCGAACTTCACATATTAATTTAGTATTTTAAAATTAAATTAAATTACGTATTGTTTTGTTATCATATTTATTTACCTTTATATGCACCTAATTTCCACCCCTACAAACATATCCACAAAATTATACGGAACTAGACTCTAATACACCCACATACCTATTTTGATATTTATCGCTTTTATTTGCCTGAAGATAGGGTCTTTCAATCTTGTTTGATTGGTAAAATCGTAAGCGAATTCCTTATCAAAAGACGTGACTGAGGCCAAACTTTTTCAGTCAGTATTTTCAATTTGAAATTATATACATACATATGTATATGTTATATGTAGGTATTATGAATTGTGGGTTTATTGTGGTTGTTATATCATTTAGATTGGGATTGCACTGGACTTTTGTATCTTTTTTTGGATCTAAGAAAGAATTTGAAGTTACACTTCGTACAAACATTGCTTCAGAAAACAAGTTCTCTAAACAATAGCCTTTTGATAGTTGTGCATAAATATGTAGACCAACAAATTTAAAAAAATAAAATGTACATAATGTATATATAACTTAAACCTGTTTATATTGCTCATAATTTTGACCTTAACTTTGATCAATTGTAATTATTGTTTCTTTTGAATGTTGCAGAATACATATACAAAAGTTAAGCCTTACCTAGGTAGATTAAAATAGCAATTATTATTACATATTTGTTCTCCAGTTGCATGTGACTCACAGTAAAAAGCAGTTAAAAAATCGGATATAAGCTTGTGTATCTTAAATGAACACTGCAGTTCAATTGATTGAGATCAAGTTTAAACAGTGGAAAAGTGTGTTAAAAAATCCAATGACAGTACAATTACTATACTATGACATTTGCTTCAAACGAGAAAGATGACAGATTTCACATTTTAATAAAGCTTAAAAAACTAAGGTTCATATCGATCAACATCAAATTTTGTCATATGAAGAGTAAATTTAACTTAAATCTATCAGCCGTATTAATAAATGCTTCATAGAGGCTGTATAGATAAATATTTACCTCAAAAAATTAATCAATAAATTTCATCTTACGCCAAATAGAAGCTCTTTAAACACAAACGTGTATAGAAGTTGCTTTAGGTTTACATTAATCTGACTCAAAGTCTATATTGTACCTATAATGGATCAGAATTGTTCTTAAAATATGGAATTTCGCAACGTTAACCACTTGTACACTCGTTGATAGATGTCGAGCGCATTTTGTTTTAAATTATAAATAAAAATTAGATTGAGTTTAATTCAATCTCGTGAAACTGTTCTTTTCAAATATCAGCAAAAGTTTTAGCCATGAAAAGCAGTAGCTTTCTTTTAAAAAAAAATTACTTTATTACAAAGATGTTACTTAAGTAAGTGAAGTCTTAACTTTTGGTTAAAGAAATATTGTACATATTTCAATACTCATGTTTAGGTTTTGACACATTTACATATACATGTGCTTACATTTTCGATAAAATACTTGGTGGAGTTTTAGCTTAGCTTAATAATTTTGGAGATAATTTAGCATGGGAGCGAAATTTTATCTAAGATCGCGGTATTTTCATCATAATTGGAAATAGGCTTTTTGCAGATGTCTATCAGAACAACATTTAAATCACAATGACAGAGACAATTTACTGATAAAAACTGTAGTACCGACTTAATTCATCACAATCTTACTATTTGTTTCTTTTATTAAACTGTCAAATTTATTTACATCACCCAATACTTTTTAATTCCACTTGAGATAAGAATTTCAAGTTCTATTTGAGATTTCCTATACGATTTCAAAGCTCAAATTCAAGTTTAAAAAAAACTTGAAGATATGTATCTGTATAAAATAACATGCAATAATTTATTTTTTATCTCAATAAAATGACGCGGAGTGTAGGTATACATAAAAACATGTACACACTTCATTCGAAAACAGCTGCTTGCTCTTATACTGAACTTCCACACAATATACACACAAAATTCCCTCCTAACCGGCAAAAGCATTAAAATTCAGTAAGCTGGCGAATGAGTTACAGATAAGTCTATCCATTCCACTGGCCGAACGTTGAAAAATAAATTGGACAGGTTACTCGTGGAAAATATTCCAAACGTCATCATCGCACCGCAGTGTTTTTTTGTGGAATTCCCCCGCAGTGATTTTATTATAAATTTATGTTTTCCATCAAAATGTGCATCCTATTCGAGTACGAATAGAATTGAAAATATTCTATTGCAATATTATTGTAACTTGGCATTTCTAAGTGGTGTCGTCATCGGTGATAAAAAAAATAGAGATATTTTCTTAACACGCCGCTGTCGTCGTCGGTGTCGTGAGTACCTACACTTTTGGTGATTTGAGTGCTAAAGTATACTTTCACAAGGTATGTGAGAACAAAATTGTGTTAATGAATTTTCAATCATAACTGAATTCCTACTTAATTTTGCAACAGGTCTCGAAAAAAAAACATACTACCCATATACAGTTCAAAAAGAAGTATCTCTCAAAATGGGGTCCATTAATTGCAAGGAATACAAGACAAAGAACAATCCAGCGTGTGCGCAGGAGAACGATGGTAAGTCAGGCAGGACATGGTATCGGTTATTCGGTTTAGGTATCCTTTTTCCTTTTAAGATTTAATTACTTTCTGTTAACCTAAAAGGCACCTTTATAGATTTACGTAAAGTCTATTTACATTTTTTTGCATGAGGCCGGTCGCGTGCAACAATAAGTTATGAGAAGATGTTTGTTTTAGATTATATTAACTTCTAATCAATTGATTTTTAGGTTTGAAGAATAAATATTGTAAATTGTTGAACAGTGTATGAAAAGTGGTAGGTACTTACAAACAATGTAGGTAAACAAATTAGTACAAGACGTAAATAGTTAAATAAGATGATACATAAACTTATACAGGCTATAACAATTGAGTCACTTTAGGATTTTACTTTGGGCTTTTTGATGGATTTTTTCAAAATATGTATTTGTTTTTTCTTATAAATTTCAACCTAGTGTACCTATAACAAGTGTCTATATAATAATGGCATGTTTTCCTTGCAAAGTAGGTTCAAGCTGTTAAGCATCGTGATGTCATTGTTAATTTTAATTTTAAATATTATTACCTGTGTTTTGTTCACTGCTGGGTAGCTAGTGCAGCAAAATTTCCCTCGGCAAACAACAACAGTTTGATTGCTGGTGAAAAAGAAGCCAGGGAACTATGTAAAGTGAGTTTGGTCGTTTTATATACATACTTAAATGCTGCACTAGTTATACAGCAGTGAATGAAACATAACTATTGTTTTTAAATATTCAAATGAGAAATTACGAAAAATATCCCCAAAATGCATAAATAATTTCCTTAAAAAATTTCAATTTAAAAAAAAAAATCCCGAAAAAATGTATGCCTGGTATCACTATAAAAACATGCAAAAGAAAAGAACTGTCAAATGATAGACTAAAAAAATAGATTTGAGTTTTACTGTAAATTTTGTGAAAAACGTTTTTGTTTTACAACTAAAATTTAACATTTTTGAAGGGACGGCGAAAATGTTAGGTGTAATTTATTCTTATTTTATTATTTTGTTCTTTGTCTGCAGTGATTGACTCTTATGAATAGTCACTGATTTGAAAATTGTACTACAGAAGCCCTGTATTGTACACGTTCAAATTCCAATGTGATTTATTTGAACGGAATAGAAATCAGTAGAGAGCAATATGATTAGCAATGATTGTCATAAGTTGTCAAAACGCGAATAGGCAATGTACATACAGCTTACTGTTAGAAAAACAGGGAAATTCGAGATTAATTCCACAGAATTTTGATGATTGCCCTTGCGACTCATTGATTATCATCGCAAAATCCAATGAAACAAAGAACTGAAAGCAGTTGAATTAAAATGGAAGATCAGTTAGAATAACCGAAACTCGTAGGTTTCCTTTCGTTTGAATTGTTTCTTTGACATCGCGAAATACTACTATCCGTAATTAGAGCAATAATACATAATACAAAATAACACATTTGATCAAAAGTTTATGACAATGCGAAAAAGGGAAGGACACCCGTTAAATTGCACATAGCCCAAGTCAACGTATAACGCCCTCTATCATATTTTGACATTGAATGAACCACAACGCAATCTATTATGTTTCTTGTTAATTTCTCCACCCAAAATGCATGGTTAACATTTTCTATCACAATGTATTTTACAACTACTAACATATGTAGGTATCTGTTCAAAATCATCAAGTCATGCAACTTCATGGAAATAAAATCAAAATCGATAAAATCTATAATGACAGACAAAACTAATCATACGCCATTCACACCTGTCAAAACAAAACGTTTAAAGCAAAACCTTTCACCAACCAATATTATTTTTTAATCTCAGTTGTTGTTGTTCAGTTTTTATTTCGGAACGACTCATTTTAATGCATTGCTATATTTAAATAAGTTTCGTATAAAATGATACGTTTTGAAATATAATGTGACTACGAATAAATTATTTAAATATGCACTGCAAAGTTAATACTTAAACAAGTTGCGAATGCGGCCCTGCACTCAAGAGACTGTCAAAAAATTAAATCAATATAAGAACAAACTTCTAAAGAACCTGTGTGTACCTAGAAAATTTTGCCACTCTTTCAACTCTCCAACATAATTTAGTTGTGCTGGAATTTTTAATCGACATGGTTAGTTGCTCTAAAGTTGCTGCAATTTTCGTCTCGAATGTTGTAAGCGCATAACCCGTAATATTAACTTGCAGCGTGTTTAATAAATCCAAAGAAAACTGTGACAACGACAATAACCAACTGAAAATAAACTTAATATTATTCTTTTTTACACTTCAACGGATTCACGCGTTCTGCATCGGTTCCATCACAATCGAAATCTTGACGTCCATCACACTGGTTATAAGTTGAAATAAAAACTACATTCTAAAACCTATTTTTAAAGTCACTCAGGTAATGTTAAATTATTATTAAAATTACTGAGATAATATTTATTAATAAGTTTTTAGTTTTTAATTCAATTTTAAGAGTTTATGAATAAATATTGGCAGTCAAAGCTAAACTATTGGCAATTCCCAACCCAAACAAACTTATGGTGAATGAGTTGTCAGTATTTTATTTCCCCGTCTGATATGTTAAAATAGTTTTTTTTTAGCAAGAATATTCAACTGCCAATTCGATGAATTAGATTAGATAGATAAAATGACAAACAAAAAATTATTACACTAATTATGTACTCCTTCAAATTCCAAATGATTCATAATAATTGTGTTTCAATTCGTTGTGTATATAATTGAGGTTAGTCTCAATATATGTACATTCATGTAGTACAATAGGTACAGGTACGTTATACTTAAATACATAATATATATAAACCAGCTGTCTCACAATTTACTTTTTATTACTAAAAGAGAACAAATAATTCTCTTTTCAATGCCGTTTAAAGCCACCGCTATTCAAATTGAATGAAAAAAGGTTGTAAAAAGAAGTCAGATTCGTCGAATTCCCCCGGAGGAAGGTTTTTCTTTTTGTTTTGGCCTTGGTTTTTTTTTTTTAATAAGCTAATGACCAGTTACATAGAAAATATGAATTAAGATTTGGTGGTGAAGTTTAGACAGGTTTGGAAGTACAAAAATTGAAAATCTAAGTGTTTTATACCAACTTATACCAACAATTCAGTAGTCAAGGACATTTCATTTTAACATCGAATTTTTCACATCGAACGGTAATATTTTCGTCTATTTTTTGTAACCACAGCACTGGGTGGCAGACATTTTTAAAGCCGTTGCTCTTTGCCGACTTCACTTTTTAACCTGACCCAAACATTTACAAAACGGAGTCAAACTTCAATCTTTGATCATTTTTAAATTAACTTGACTAAAACCCCTAAAAACTATTCGAATCTTGTAAATTTTGACATCATTTTTGTTCGCATCAATTAATTAGGCAACAGAATAGATTTAAAAAACTTTTGCAGTCGTAAATGTACGCGGCACAAACAATATTGGATTACAAAAATAAAACACGATCTAATAATCTTTGCACTTAGATTTTTGTTTTTTAAAGTGTTGTCCTTTCTAAATGTTAAAAGTTTTCAAGGACAGTCGAAATATAATTTTCACTATCATAAAGAGGAAAATTGATTTTTTCGGTAGATGAAGTTTAGATTACTATACTTTTGCTTATTTGTTGTTTTGTTTCATAAGAATTCGTCGGATGTCAAAACTGCTGAATTATTCAATGGCGTTTTAATAATATTTTCAAGACAGAAAAAATCGTCAACTGATGTTATGCAGTCAGACATTTTCATAGTTTTTAAGTTAAATTATTAATGTTTAATTTTTTTTTTTTTTGGTTAGTTACATTTGCTTCCGTGAACATTTTGTATTTCGGGATTCGAACTGACAATACTTTCAAAATCCTACAGTTGTATCTCTTGTCATAAAAAATTGTAGAACTCGAGTATTTATTTGCATTTGCAGGGCTGTATGAAAAAACACGAGCAATAAGTCACGATAAGCTTTTGTTTTTCACCAGCTGTGGCTTTACCAAATTTATTTGTATTCGAAACGTTAACAAAAATGTTTTACAAATGCTAACCTTTAACCTTAAAAATAAAAGTTCTTTGTCCATTTTAAGACAATACAGAATGAGAAGCGTTTTCAAATTTAGACTTAAGCTACATTATGTGTATGTGTTGAAAGCTGAATATTATTTGATCATGAGAATTTAATATTGAACAAAGGCTTTAATAAAAATGATTAATTTATTTGTTTAACAACCAATAAATGAAAATTATTGACAATTTTAAACAATTTCTTATCCTTTTAGAAGAAACATATTATTTTTTTCATTTATTTTTCCTCTTTGGTTTCACCTTCTGATTTTGGCTTCTTTTTATCTTCAACCGGTTTCTTTGGTTTCTTTTGGGTAGTGATTTTTTGATTGGTACTTCCTTTATTACCTTTTATCGAACTCTCCAACTTTGTTGCATTTGAAGTAACGCTTTCAGTTAGTGGATTGGCTGGAAGTTGCCAGTTGCTCAGATTTGATATGACTTGGCCGAAGCGATCGAATGCTTGGCCAACACGATTCGCAATTGATGGACGCTCTTTATCGTTTGTGATTAATCCGTTTGGATAGTAGACAAAGATACCTTCCTTCTGTCCGAAGGGGCCTTGTTGTTGGTAGCGTTGTGTATCAGATTCCGAAACTTGTGGTCGTCTGACTGGAACGCTTGAAGGCCTGAACACCGTTTCAAAGTCATACTGTTGTTGTGGCTGTTGCTGGAACTGATACAATTGCTCAAGCTGGGATTGTTCATTGAGCTGTATTTCTGGGACTTGTGAATAGAGTGCTACTTGGGGCGCAGGTACATACTGTTGTTGCTGATCCACCTGAACTAACTGTTGGGGTTCAGATTGGTATTGAGGCTGATATTGAGTTTGATATTGTGGTTGATTTGGAATTGATATTGGTGGTGAGGCTTGATAGACAAATGTTGATGTTTGTTGGGGCTGGGGTTGAGGTTGAGCTTGAGGCTGAGGATGAGCTTCATAGTATGGCTGAGGATATGGCAGTGAGTATGCAATATTTTGGTTCGTCGGTTCGTTGGTTGGAGTTCGAGTGCGCTTGAAGAAGTTCGTAAAAATCGGAAGACTTTTAGTTTTTATGGGAGACTCTTCCGAAGCACCTCGTGCTTTTGGCAAATCAAGGCCTTCATTGGATTGAATTAATTGAATACTCAATTCGATGTTATTTTTTTGTGCTGTGTAATGCTCAACCAAGTGTTTAATGTCTGATTTGTCAACATTTGGCAACGAAGTTTTAAGCTTGTCCTCCAAGAGGCTAATTTGTGCGAGGAGATTATGATGCATTTCAAAAAGTGTCGTCAACAAAACATTGACATTCTCAGGATTTCTATCGTCCGACTCTTCTGGCCGGTGAACTGGTAATCGAACGTCTACCTTTTTGCTATCTACATCTGCCATCACAGATGTGACAGTTAAAGAAACTAGAAGATACAACTTTAAATGAAAAGAAAAATGTATTAAATTATTGTAAATATGTAACTATACGTACATATGTACGAGTACACATGAAGGAAGGTACTTACAAATGATATTTGCATGTTGAATGCCAGAGTGCTTCTGATTATTGAAACCTTTGGTGAGTAATCTTTTATAGAATTCTTCCACCTTTATACTGGTTCTAAAGTCTGGCTTTATAACATTCCAATGCAGTGGGCAGGTCATTACCATTAAGATATTTCCCTTGAGGCTTTTTTTAATACCACTAGAACGGTCGTTAAACTATAGATTGTTGAACTATTTTTACTTCTGTTCGTCTATGTAAATCTATGATTCATCCATCTGCCATCTTATAAGCACTACCAATGTCTTTACAAAAACTTTTATAATTTTTCGAACAAGAAACAATAAAATACGTTTATTATTTATGATGATGAATCCAAACAAGGGATTCCCTCAAATATTTGCAGACTATTTTATAATTCCACCATTTTCATATGATTTTATGATTTGCATCAACTTAACTTAGAAATGAGGTTGATGGCTATAAATTTCAACCAAATCGAGACTAAATACAATTTAAAATATTCTGCAAATTAAATTTCAATAAACATAAATTCATGGCTTATATTAAGATTTTAAAACCTTGACTTGGTTGTATCTTATGACATTTACTCTTCTATTCAAAACTACCATTGTTGTTAATTAAAATTTATTCCTTGTTTTTTATAAACCTTAGAAAAAAAGCCAGCTTCTTGTAGCTTTCAAACGTAAAATTCTCAGCCTTGCTATTACAATGAATGCAACACCCTTTCATGACAACACATGGGTACTTTCAATATCTTTATTCTCAACTCAAATCATATCTGAATGTGGAATATGTTTAGTGCGTAGGTTCCTACCTACATGTCACTAAAAATAATATAACTTTCAATGACAGCTGTCCAATCAAAATATTTTAATATATAGTTGCATATTGGAAAATTCCGTTTTAAATTTTTTCCATCAAAAAAGTTTCGATGAAGTTTGATTCCTAAACCATTCAGTGGGGCGTATACGCAATATTTTACATTAATAAACGTTACATAATTTCGAATTTTCTTATTTTTGAACAAATACAGTGTATATCACTAATTGTTTAAATATCCTCATTACTCGCTGAAAGATAATAAAAGTCAGTCAGCTCCGTTTTTAATTTTTGACGTTAGCAAAAAATAATAACTTCAACTTTTTTAAACAAAATAATAAAAAGCAAAATTACTCAAACTATAAAATCATTTGTTTAATATTTTATTTCCTTTTTAGGAGACACAGGTTCCTATAAATTCAAATCAGAATCCGACATGGAAGACATAATCGAAAAAGTTGTTTGCAATGACTCCGACATAAAAGACAATGAAATGAAACAACTTAATTTTGATGATGATTCGAAAATTCTTCTCATCAAACAAAATGGAAAACTAACAGCCATCGGCAATAAGTGTTCTCACTATGGAGCACCCTTGCACACAGGAAGCCTCGGGGATGGGCGTGTCCGTTGCCCATGGCATGGTGCATGCTTTAACACTGAAACAGGAGACATTGAAGATTTTCCCGGGCTGGATTCCATTCCTTGTTATAGAGTTAAAGTAGAAAAAGATGGCCAAGTCAAAGTCCAAGCCAAGAAAAGTGCTTTGGACAAAAACAAGCGTATCAAGGACATGGTGCGACGGGATGAGAATGATGATCGGACTTTTGTTGTCGTTGGCGGAGGACCATCGGCTGGAGTATGCGTTGAAACGCTCCGTCAGGAGGGCTTTACTGGGCGCATAGTAATGCTGTGCAAAGAGAATAGCCAACCATATGATCGTGTTAAGGTCAGCAAGACTCTGGATCCGGATATTTCAAAAATGCAATTCCGCAGTCTAGAGTTCTACAACGAATATGGCATTGAAACTATGTTAGGCGTGGAGGCAACAAAATTGGATGCAGTGGAAAAAACAGTTTCATGTTCAAATGGATATGTGATCAAATTTGATAAAATCTACATTGCAACTGGATCTCGGGCAGTCAAGGTTCCTATTCCGGGAGCGGATTTGGAGAATATATTTACAGTGAGGGACCATGCGGACTCTCTTGCAATAAATGCTCTTGTTTCAAAAGATCTTGATGTGGTGTGTTTGGGATCGAGTTTTATTGCTCTCGAGGTTGCCGCAGCGTTGGTGAAAAAAGTCAAAAGTGTAAGTAGTGTCACAAAAGATTACCTACTTAATTTGCTTTTTTTATACTCGTAAAATATATTTAATTTGATTTTTTTAATTAATGAAGGTCACACTCATTGGTAGGGAAAATGTTCCCCTAAAGCCGAGTTTTGGAGAAGAAATCGGTCAGAGAGTCTTGGAGCTCTTCAAAGAGAACAACGTTAATATGGTCATGAATAGCGGTATTAAAGAAATAATTGGTACAAACGGCAAAGTATCGGAAGTGGAGTTAATAGATGGAACAAAAATACAATGTGGAATGTGTATTATGGGCACAGGCTCCCAATTTTACACAGAGTTTCTCAAGGACTCTGGAGTCAATGTCAACCCGAATGGATCCATCGATACTGATAGCCACTTGATGACAAATGTTCCAGATATTTACGTCGGTGGAGACATTGCCAACTCTCCGGTTTACCCAATTGGCAATGAACGTGCCACAATCGGACATTACCAATTGGCTCAGTACCACGGACGTATTGCGGCTATGAATATGGCCGGAAAGTCTCAAGAGCTGCAGGCAGTACCATTCTTTTGGACGATGTTATTTGGCAAAAGCTTCCGCTACTCTGGATATGGAAAACCAACAGATATTAAAATTATAGGAAACGTACAGGAACTCAAATTCGTTGCTTTTTACTTGGATGCGGAGAACAATGTAATTGCAACAGCTTCGTGTAATCGTGATCCAGTTGTATCGCAATACGCTGAACTGTTGGCAATGGGGAAGAAATTGCAAAAAGATGATTTGGATGCAGAAGATCCGTTTGCCTGGACGCAGACATTAATGAAAGCCGATGTCAGAGTTTGCTGAGTTAGGTTTGCCTCCAAGTGTGAAATATTTACATAAAACCAACCAAAAATGCTTTTGAAAAGAATCGTATATGTATGTATGCCTCTGTATATTTAATGTATGTATTTTTATATTGTAAATAATATTTGATGTTCCATAAAATTAAGGTGTTTTAATCTAGTTTTTATATTGATGACTTTTTTTTTTGGATCACTAAAAGAAGAATATGAAATATCCACTAATTGGTGGCTAAGGAGAGCTATTTGGCTTTGACCATAAAACATAATAAAATTA
Source organism: Scaeva pyrastri (assembly GCA_905146935.1). Lineage (NCBI taxonomy): Eukaryota > Metazoa > Arthropoda > Insecta > Diptera > Syrphidae > Scaeva > Scaeva pyrastri. The sequence continues at coordinate 37,854,924 of LR989927.1, read as the reverse complement.
TTTTGATTTCAGAAGAATAGATTATGGAATCAAAAAGTTTATACAATACAAATAAATTCGTTTTGCTAAGAAAAAATCTTTTGATTACGAGTCAAAATACAGTTATCATCAAGTTTGTTTGATGTTTACGGACCAAGAATGTCTTAAAATAAATATTAATAAACTGTTAAAAACATTTGAAGTCTTGATCTTTATTCAAAAACCAAGGGTGTGAGAAGTGCACCTCCCATTTAACATAGTTCGTATGGATTTAGAAATACGAGTAATATTGCTACATAAAATATATTAGAACAAGGTCAGAGCTGATGAAAGGGCGCCGTTTCTACATCCAACTTATTAATTAAAATTATTATTTTTTTTAAATGACTTAATAGAGTTTCATAATTCAAATACTAAATTTAAATCTACATTACTTAAGATAAGACTATAAAACTAAATGTAAGTAAATAACGTGTTTTTAAAAAACAATTGATTCTTATGAGACAAGACAGTCCAACATTTTACTTTAGTCTTTAGATTTAAAAAATCACAAGTTTTAACACTAGCGTCTAAGTCAAAGTTATTAAGTTTTTATTGGAAGTCTTCCCTTTATGAATTAAAAAAAAATTATTGACAATTCTTAAGAAAAATATTATAAATGAATAATGATGTATTATTAAACTTATATTTCGTTAAAAAATCTTTTAAATAAATAGTGTTAAATGTATGTATTATATAAATGAATATAAGTATGCATTTGAACATCGTTTGAGAATTCTGTTTTATTTTTTTAAATATCTTAAGTCTTCTACTTAATTTAATGAGAGACAACCAGGAAACTGGAACAAGAGGAAAACAAGAAGGGAAGCGCAATAAATAATTTTGTTATGGCACTTTCACAATATTTTACATTAAAATCCTTAACTCATTTTATAGGTTAAGCGGAAAATGATAGTACAAACAGGAAATCAGTCCTTGATTATAGTTTTTTTTTTCACCAGAAGAGCAAGTATAGCTATGAACGTAGAATATCAAAAAGAATAAGTCCATTTCTGACAAGAAGTGTTTCCAATCTAAACGGGACCTTACAAAAAATTACTTCTCTATGCTGCTACTAGCGCCAGTACTTTTATGTGTGCGCCACTCACAGCTGACTAAACGGATTGACAGTTGACTGAAATCTGACAGCCCTAACTAAAATATAATAAATTATTCTCCCTTGTGTTACGAGAATTGTTAACACATAAATATTTCTTTTTCGTTTATTACAAAAATGCGTTTAACACTAATCAATTTTTTCAAAAAAACCGTACCCGGTCACATATTTCGTGGTAAACGAAGACTTGTCAAGCCTGTGAGTAAACAAGCTATGGAAACATTAACCAGAGAATACGACCGGCAAGAAGCTATCATGCTACTTTTAAGACACCCATATTTGACTCAGGTGAATGAATATTCCTCTCCTCATGTAATGAAAGTAAAAAAATGTTGAATTTTGTATTATCTGATCATAGGAGGAATCTTCAGGTCATGCTAAAGTTTTTGCCAAAAGAGAATCATTGGTAAAGAAGTGGCAAGATGAGCAGGCCTTGAGTAAAATGAAGCCTCACATCACATTGGAAGATCGTTTGAATCACCTTAAGATCAAGGAAGTTTGGGATTAATTCAATATAATTGTTTGTTATTTTTAGCCATTAAAACAAAACTGGATACAAATTTTTAATGTCAAGAATTAAAATTTAATCCTAGATAAAAGACTTTTTTAGTTTTATATTTTATTAAATTTATTATGTAATGGGAATGGAGGATAGATTGCTTTGTGGTCAATCACATTTCACGTATGTACGTCTATGCATATGTGTCTTGATTTATTTTCTGGGATCAAACAGATTATATCTAATTAAAATGGGATGTAAAATCCAAAGACACACCAACTCCACACAATTGAGTAAAAGTCTGCGAGTTCATCGAACGAACTTTATTCAACAAAAATAAAATTTGTTAACAAATCGCATGTGCTGATTTTTTTCATAAACGTTGTTATACCCAGGATAAAAAATCTTTCTACCCAAAAAGGTATAAGAAATTTGTCTTCCCAACTCAAATTACAAGTTATTATGACATTAGAACACAATGGACCATTGATGGTCTAAGTGTGTTGGTCTTCTTTCCAGCAGCCACCGTAACCTATGACATTAGAATCGGAGAAAAAGAGTCAGTAAATACGACTTTTATGATCATCATTTTTGAATAGCCTAAAACAACCTTTAGAAGTAAAGGTCACAGTTGCTTGAATTAAGTCACCGTCTTATTTAAAAATTGTTGTTTAAAATTTCAAAAGTACTACAATTAGTTTTCTGGATAATACATACATTCGATCACAAACTAGAATTCAAAGATACACCCAAACTGGCAACAAAATAAGAAAGTTATGAGTTCAAATAGTTGTCAAAATTTCGAATCACTACTATTCGTCCCAACCGTAGGTATATAATAATCTTACAATCTATGAAGAGTTACCATTGCCTACCAGATGTCAATCTCATTCGCTTCCACATTTAACAGGAAATTTAAACAAGCTTCTAGGCTAGGTTAGCCTTGAGGTTTTTCCGCAAGTAAATTCACAACATACATTTGGTATGACACATTTATCAAGAAAAATTAAATTACTTTTTGTATTTTATGAAAAAAATTGCAAAGTCATACCTCCTTACATATATGTAATATGTATGTACATAACTGTATTTGAACTCAATTTGTGGACTTTGTACTCTTTACGACATTGAATTTCCAAGAAAAGTAAGTTATTTATCCCACAATTGACTAATTATATCACACTGAAAAGAAAACAAAGACAAATGCCTTCCACAACATAAGGTTAAATTTTAACAAAAAGAAAAAAACAATCTTACATTTTATTTATTTTCAATAAAGTTTAAAAATACTAAATACTAAGGTACTTAATGTGCTATAGGAACCAATTCTAGTGGTTCGTCATTTTGGTAATGTCGCTCCATGTGATGCAGAATTTCGAAGCCAACCTCCACCATAATTAGAATTATAATCATCCATTCCAGGCGAATGTGATGTTTGTCATTTAGATTATGCGAAATCAGTTCGGCCAGCTCGACGCAATGGTTGATTTTTTCGTTCATTACTTTGGTCCTGCGGTTGATGCTGAAGTACGAACAAACTTGAATGTATAGTGTCTCTAGTTCCTCGCGATCCCAGTAGAAGTCAGGAGTGTCAAGTAAATCAGAGCTAAGATTTATCATGTGCCGCAGAGCGAACAGCTCTCCAGTCATACGTAGTGCCTGGGCCCGGTCAATCTTGATGCGGCGGCCTTTTTTAAGGTCTTCAGTTAGATATTCCATGCCGTCAATGTACCTTTCCAAGGTAGCCTCCCATATGCCAAGTTTAATGGATGTTGCCATAGCATTTGAGAACGTGTATTTCTCCAAGAATGTCTGATCTCCTTTTGTAAGGAAAAACTTACCATTTTTAAAAAGAGCCATCGTTTTGCTTGGCGGTGTATTTTCTTCGATAGGTTCAGGGATATAGGTGTACGGCATGACTTCACTCTCGCCCCTTACAAGTGCCTTCAAATAGCTATCTTTTTCGTATTTTTTCAAAAACGAAAGCACATTATTTGCCTCCAATTCGTTGAAGTTCCACATGACAACGGAGCCTTCGCGGAAGAAAAATATATCTCTCGCCTCCCCGTTTAACATGTACTTAGCAGTTACATACAGAACGTCCTGCTCGGCTCCTAGATTGTCGGTGGAAAAAAATTTCTTAGCAGCATACAAATTCTGCTCCTCCAGTCCGATGACTAACCCTTCCAGGTCATATTGCTCAGCAGTGGAAAATGCGGTTACGTTGAAATATCCCTGAGCAGCAAGGTCTTCTTCTTCGTTGCGTTTTTTGCGAGTCACACGCTTCTTAATTTGGATGGGTTGAACTGTGTTCTCATGCACAGAGCGAAACTGTGGCAGGTCCTTTGGAACAGAGAAAGCTTTTCTAAAATTACGAACGAAACTTGGCTTGACTGTCGCTGTTACTGAAAGAAATCCTCTCTGCCCAGTGGTTTGTGCGATTACAGCAAATCCTCTTGTGAATAATGCTCGTGTGACGTTCATTTTGTACTAATGTTTGGATCTTGATTTATGAATGCGACTATGTGATGAAATCGAGCATATTTCACCGGCAACGATGAAGGGAGGTTATTTAACAATTCGGACGAAAAATTACAAATGCAATAAAGAAGGTATCAAGTCCAACTGCATACCGTCAACCGTGTCGGTATCGGCTTCGGCGTAGAACTTGACAGATATTGCACGTGTAGGACGTAAACGTAAGGTATCGAGCAGTGCTGTCTCTATTACTTTTGTAACGATAAGTTCGAAGTTGTGCGGCACTTCATGAGTCCAAAGAATTTGAATTTTAAAATTTAACGCTTCTGAATGTAACTTTTTTGATTATATTGTACAATATTAAATTCATAAAGTTAAACTCCATAAAGTTAAATTTATTTATGATTTTTTTAAACAAAATGTTAAATTTCTAAGGTTTCAAATGAGGTCTAACTGATGATATCTGACTAGTAGATAATGGACCAATAGTGAAAAATGTAAGTTCATGGAAAACATTATAACACAAATGCAGGATAATTCTAAAACCATAAATAGTTAGGGATTTCATAAAATTAGATTTGTATGTGTAGTTATTCCCTTATTACATACCTATTTATAATTTAATACTTTATGTTTATACAATCAACCCGAATAGGTACTATGCCATATCATTTTTCTGTAGCATCGAATGCTAAACAATTAATACCGTTTAAAATATTGTGTTGTTTAGAACCATGAAAATACCTCAAAAGAAAAATATTTATTTTACACATTTATGAACAGAGATAAACTATTTCAAATTTGTATTTTGTTGGAAGTCTTATTGCACTTTCTTATCAAAGTTATAGACTCAACTGTTGGAATTATTACAAACAAATATGATTGCGCTTTCAATATTATGTATGTTTGAACATTGAACATACATTATGATTTATTTATAAGAACTAACAAATCCTCTTTAATATTCACAAATTACTTTCGCTTAGTAGGTACTTATTAAATTTAAACGCTTTTGTGATTTCCATTTCAAATTTAAATTTTGAATCATGTGAACTTTGCATTAAATGTTTATATGGTCTTGATATTTATATTGAAGAACCGAACAGAGATCTTAGATTTTATTTTGATGGCAATTCGAACCTGACTGATTTGATTTTACATTGAAATTTATTCCCTAGCGGTTTAGTTATCTATAACATAAAACTTGTTAAAATTTAAAAACTTGTGAGGCTGACAGATCTTCCTCTAGCATCCTAAAAATTAATCTCATACTTTTCTTCTTGAAATGCACCACCAATTTATAATCTCGACTTAGGTATTCCTTTCTAAGTCGAATCACACCAATGGCAATGTAGACTGTCTCATCTCGAGCGTCTCTATTTTTAAATCTCATATTAATATTCAAAACAAATACCTTGTGCGTCAGTATCAGTATCTCCTTTTAAATACTTACCTATTTTTGTAATGCTTATTCTATATTGATTGATTCGAATGGAGTCCGCATAAGTTATATAACAAAAAAACTTAAATTCAATTCAAATTGAGCTCACATTACTTAGTGACTCATGGCACAAATTTGTAGTGTATTTTCTTTTTCTGTCTTTTATCATGAATCACTCTCATAAATTGAACTTAATTGGAATAGACATTCTCCTCTTTTTTTTGGTACATAGTTTTGTTGTGTTTATTTTGGAATACTAAAAAATATAAAATATACAAATTTTATTTTTTTGGGATAACGAATGGTGCAGAGAAAAGAGAAAAAGGTATATTTTGTATTTGTTGGGATGTTTTTGTTGTTGTTTTCATAAATGCGATAAAAAAAAACTTCTTTTTGTTTGTTTCTTCTTCGTCGTAATTGCATCGTCGTTCGTCGTCATAATTGTTCGTCGTCCAGCATTATTATAACAGAGATACATTTAATAATTTAATGTTGTTCATCTTTCAAAACCAATTAATCACTAAGGGACTATTACATTAAGCCGACAATAATAATTATATAAGAATATAAAAACAATAATATAATAATATAATATAAAATGAACTGGAGACATTTTTTTTTACTTTGCTTTGCTTAGTTTTAAATTATAAATGAAACACATATATGTATATGTATTTGCACATACATAAATATATCTATCGCTACGAATACAAAATTCTGCTTTGAATCCAGACACTTAGTTCTTTGCTTCTTACTTCTTAGTCCTTGTGCCCTTTCTTTCTATCAATGCAAATGTTTTGTTGATTTAAGCTCAACTAGGCTTCCGTTTCAGCTCCTTTTAATCTCAGCCTGGCAAAGTCCTCGAAGATGATGTCATCATCTTGTCCGTTGTCGTCGCCATCTAGTTGAATAAGATTGGTTGTTGGTACTTCGGCGGCATTCTCTGCAGTCAGTCCAGCGTTGGCCGCCTGTAAACTGCGTCTTGGTGATCTTTCTGAAATGATTGGATCCGTGTCATCCTCTGGCTTAGGGTGCATGAGGATAAATGGCAGCTCGGCAACCAAGTCGCCGCCCAGAAGTGGGCCACTAATAAAAAGTTTCACCTTCACCTTGTAGTGAACGATGATACCCAGGCTCTCGCGCTGTGTCGGATCTGCGATTATTGTGCTCGAGGCCAAATTTGTGTCTTCGTGCTTTAACTGACCATCCAAAGCCAGACCCCACTTGTCCTTGTTGTTCGCCAGGAGCGGAGTCAATTCGAAGACCTTCGACAGCGTAAAGCCGGGTTGCACTTGAACTCCGTCTTCCGACTCGGTTTCTGCCACCACACACTTGTACTGCGCCGTCGAGAACAGGCAGATATCAGCAAATTGACGCACTAGCACCTTAATCTTCTTCACAGTGCGATTGGAATTGTTAGCGATATGGACATTCACACAAATTGACTCGCCATGGTGGTACAACTCCTTGTCCAGGCTGGCCTCGAGGTGAATTTTGTTTGGTTTCAGCATGAACTCTTTGCTCACCTCGATCGAGGGCTGCTCGCCAAGCTTGGAAGGTGCGTACATAATTTTACGTATAGCTAGGCGTACCGAGTTCCTCTTGTGTGGTTTGTCGTCGACATTCTCGCCCACGAACGCCTTCAGCTCATAATCTACTCCGCAGGGTTTGCCTGTGTCCCCCGGTGCCGGCTGCAGTGACACCGATGCTGGACAATACGGAGGAACTTCGAAGTAGAATGGATATGCGTTTGGGCCCAGCTTTTTTATTAGCCTCTCCTGCAGCCGGGTCAAGGGCCGATCTGATTCCATAATCGGGAATATCTGTTCGCTGGCCAAGTAGAGGTCTTTCCGAAACGTTAGTCCCAACACGTCCAAATCCTCGCGGCCATATCTAAACGCCGCTAACACTTGGCCGAACACCTTGCGGTCCTTCACATAATCCGGCTCAATCAAAACCACTCCGTCGATTGGGTCTACATGCGACACATGGTCCACAAAATCCCGTTTACCTAAATACACTGTTATTTTGCCATTGGACGAACTCTTCTTAAACACTCGTGTCGCCTGGCGCTTCGAACTCCCATCGTCAATGTCCGGATCCGGAGAAGGCTGCGGGGATCGATGTAGAACTGAATTAATCATACTTGTGCCTGTGTAAAAACCAAAATCACTATGAATATATGTACGCAACCAATAAGCGAATGCAGAAACTTTTTCTTCTTCTATTATTACTTTTATTCTTTAATACTTGCGTTCAGGCTCAGGCTGAGGGGCGTGCGTGACGCGAGAGTAATGAATGGAATTTCGTTTAATGTTTATCTCTCTGGAAGTCGAAGTAGCAGTAGATATAAATTTTTTGTTCGTTTCGTTCTTGTTTTTTTTTTTTTTTTTTTTAAGTCAATAAAAATATGTACATCGGCGGGTTTCCTTTTTTCTTGTGAGCGAGCGAGCTGTTGTTGATTCGGATTTCTTATTTCTGAGTTAAGTTATTTTCTTTAATCGCTGACTATTCTAGTGCACACATTTGTTTATTGATTAAATTTCAAACAATAGTTTGTAGTTGGGAGAGGAAAAAACAATACAAATTTGGTAATATTTTTGTGAAAAATGTTAAAATTAATTAATTGAAACGACGAACATAAACGCCCAAATATTTATCTAAACTCATTTTTCTCGGCAAATGTCAGTTTTTTTTCTGGTGTGCGATATGTGCGATGTGTGATTGTGTGCGTGTGAACTGCTGGTTGATGGCGGTGGGTGACAAATGTTTTTTTCCTGGAAATTCCTTGTTACGATAGCAGCGCTGCCGGTGGTGAGATTATGCGTTAAATAAATCACCCCGTAGAAGAGTGGTGGGTTCTACTTATCGGCCAAGTTATTTCAAATGATGGCGTTCTTTTAAGTGGAGATATAAAATGTTTGAAAAGTTAATTAAATTTATGTCATTTTTTTTGTAACCGTAGATTGTGTTTAAACAAGTTTGATTTAAGAAGCTGATAAAACCAGAATGTCAGAAGACTAGGGAAACCAATCAGTATTTGTATTGTATTGTGAAGTGGAAGCACTCTAAAATCTATTTCACTGGTTTTTATTTTTTGGCAAATATTTTTTTTGTTGACAGGAAAAGATGACGAGAACAGATGTTGATAAAACGAACTCACTACAAATGTCTCATTGTCCATTCTCAATTCATTGGTGAAAAAACAAAAGATTTGCAAGTAAACGGAAAAAGTTTGGAAAGAGAGGCAAAAATCGCAAAACTAGCTGTCGTCGCCGTGTCGTGTTTATTTTTTCTCTTCACGAATTAGAATTCAGAAATATGAAATTACCTGCCAAAAATTGAAGAAGTTGATTATTTTGAATAACAATCAACACGCAACATGGAAAACGTTTTGTTTTCGAATTTGAAGAAATTATACGACACCGAACTTTATAGCTGTGTGATTCCTGTGGTAAGTCCTTGCTCCTATTTAGTACATTATAATTGAAATTAAATTTAAGAAAAAACATATATTTCATAACATAGGCCAGTCTGTTAACAACTGTCTACCAGAATGACAGATTGATTGCTACCCCTGAGCAGGAGTACCAGGTGTTGTTGTTCCGTGGAGATGCCTACTATCACGAGCGAAAGTTTCGCTTGGCGGCCACACACCTGCATTCGGCTCTAACTATGCGAAAAACTCTGTTGCGGCGTAAGAATCCCAGCTTCGATTGGATTGAGAACACCTATGATCAGTTCACGGAGTTAGAAATCAAATATCGTCTTGCTATTTGCTATCGCGAACTGAATGACTCCAATTTGGCTATTTCGACATTGCAATCTATCCCGAGTAAGTCTAGACTCCCAAAGATAAACATGCTTTTGGCTAAACTGCAACATCGTCAGTCAAGAAATCCATCGGAGGCCATCACTTCGTACAAAGACGTATTGCGTGACTGTCCAATGGCTATGGAGGCGATAAGTTCACTCTTGGAAATCGGAGTCGATGGCATTGAAGTGAATTCGTTGGTTGTGAATGGTAAGGAAAAATTATAGTATTAAACAATTGGCGACAAATGTATGGACTGTTCCATCCATATTTTATTCAATTTTATGATTTTTCCATTGCTTCGGTTAAGTTTTTTCAAGTTCCTTAGAATTCAGGGTGCTAGTGTGTTATCTGTCCCAAATTTACGAAGGTAAGACTAAATTCTTTTTCTTTTTAAATCCTTATAGTCAGTTCGGCTCCAAAAAATGTTGAATGGCTAAGTTCTTGGATCAAAGGCCATGCTCAAATGTACGTCCATAAACATCTGGAAGCGTCCAAGACATTCCAATCGATTAATGAAAACACCAAACTCCACCAAAACGATTATATATTGACGTTAATTGGAAAGGCTCTCTACTACAATGGGCACCATGTTCAGGCGCAGCAGTATCTGGAAACAGCACACATGATAAGTCCCTATAGCACTGAACATATAATGCCATTGGCCGTAGTCTACGAGAGGAACAATAACCTATCAGAGTTGGAAAAGCTGGCTAGCCAGCAATCCAATATCAATGAATTCAACTCAGAAAATTGGTTTGTCATGGCCGAGAGTTTATCGGCAAATGGAAAATACGAAAAGGCGTCATATTTCACTCACAAAGCAATATCGGTTGATCCAACAAACGTTGAAGCGTATCTCTTGCGTGGGAAAATCTTCCTTCAGCTAAAGCGATTTAAGGAAGCCATCCATTACTATCGGACAGTTCAGAGTTTGGCCAATTATCGTTTTGAAATATACAAAGGTCTTGCGGGCTGTTACATCGGACTAAAGCGCTTGAAAGATGCACAGACAATATGTGCCTTGGCCGCACGCTATTTTAGAAACTGCCCAAGGAGCTATGTGGTGAGAATTATTTGAACTTTTCTTTCCAATTTTACTCAGAACTATTATGAATTTGATATGAAATGTAACTAGCTACTTGCCAGTACCCTTTTGTACTCATCGAATACGGTTACAAAACGTCAGGCAAAGACTTTCATCAATCGGGCTTTAGAAATTGACCAGTACTACTTTCCAGCAGTATCAGCGATGGCAGAGATCCTCCAATCGGAGGGAGAAACACAAGAGGCCATAAAGCTGTTGAAAAAACAAGCTGCTAGCTATCCCAGTTGCAAGCTCTTCACAATGCTGGGAGATATTTTAAGTAGCGAAAAAGACTTGGATGGTGCTTTGGAGTACTACACCATTGCGCTAAGGTTTATATAATGAAACAGAGTGAAAAACTGAAAATACCTACACAAACAAAATTGGTTAAATTTTTTTTCAGCATGGAACCCACAAACCACCGAGCTTTGGAAGGTGTGAATGCCCTTGGGCAGGCATCTGAAACAACAACAAAACAAGATGAGTGTTCGTTAGCAACAACTTCGCAGGATGAAGAATGGCCAATCGATTATGATGAGCCATCAATTGAAGCTGTTGAATTTTCATCAACGGCTGCTGCCAATCCAGATGGCGAATCAGAAAGTGATCCGATATGGTCGGATGTAGATGCTTAAGCTAACACATTTTCATCTTTTAAGTATTATAGTTATTGAATCAATATAATTCATTCACAGTTATCACTACCAATTTACGTTTTTAATATTCTTTTAACTAACGGAGCCTTACAGTCTTAAGAAAGTATTTTACGTCAACAGAAGCTGTAGATTTCGTTAAAATAAAAGTGGGGTTGGGGTTTTAAATGCATGTATATTAATTCTTGAAACGGGACAGTTTGTTTTTTCAATCAAGTTTTTGAGGAAACAAATGTAGCCTCTTTTAAAAGAATTTCACGCCAATAGTCGAATCCATCCTTGAGGAACAGCGCAATAAAGAGGAAAATTTATTCAAGTGATAAAAAAAAAGATGGAATCAACTAGCTCTTAATCCAACCAAAGGGGAATAGAATGCTGTTTAGCGTTTAGGCATCATGATACGGCAAGTACCCCCACCCCTACACAATACAGAAGAAATTGATCTTGCTATATAAAAGTTAAAGAAACCCACTAGTTCTGACGATCACGATAAGAAAAAAAGGAGATCTCTTTGTTGGATATTTGTTCACATGGACTGCATTTACTCGACCAAACTGAGCGAATGGAAAGCAAAGCTTCACCCAAGTTTCCAAGGTTCGAGACAACAGGAAAACAGGTCTGCATGGCAGGAAACAAAGTTTTCGAAAACGGAGACAATGGAGGATTATCGTGTCTCAGGAAGAAGCCCTCCATGGCTCGGGGCCTTGAAAATAAACAACGTACTTCCATTTCCTTTTCAGCTAATATATGGGTAAGCCTTTATTATTAAAACGATAAAATTAATATTACTTGTATTACAAACGAGAAATTTCATAAATATTCTTATTAAAGTGAAAATGACAACTTTGAAAGGATCAACCCACAAAGACGTCCTTAATTTTCGCATCCTCATTTTGGGATTTGAATCGAATTAATACGGGCCTCCAACTTATTGACTTCCTTGTTGACATTTTCCAAATTATTTGCAAATGTTTCCTGCACAGAAGTCAGCAAGGTTTTATTATTCGACAAACTTCTGGTAATAGAACTTTGAGTCTCTTCAACTTCCGCGATAATTTTGGCGAAATTCATTGCATATTTGTGTAGGGACTCCAGTGCTTGCATTCGCTCGATAATATCCGGTAGAATCTCAGCAATACCTTCAGTTCTCTTTGCAATATCATAGAGCTCGCAAACCTTTTGGTCTCTCTTAGCATCATCTGCCGAACCACTTGACTTCTCGGCAACCGCATCCATTTTAGTGGCCAAGTTTACAAGACGCGTTTCGATTTGACTCAGCTGATTAGGCTGAAGGAGAGCTGCCTTGGTACTCAATTGGCGCACTGCTTCAATTAAATTCGAAGTGCCAGTACTAACAGCCAGCCGACTCAGTTTCTCCGGGTTGACCCCAACGGCCTTCTCCAACTCGTGCAAACGATGTTCTAACTTTGCCACACGAGCAGACGCAGCCAAATCAACATTCGGAAGCTTGTACGCTGTAAGAACGCCCGATGTTTTGTATTCTTCTACTTGCTTGATCAGTTTGTCGACTTCTGGGCTGGACGCCCCAACGTGTTCTTGACCCAGCACCTGTTCCAATCGCAGAGAATCGATGACTTTTTTAGCAGTTGATATGATTGTAGCAACTGCGTCGTATGACTCCCTTTCTTCCTGATCGACCTTTTTCTCATTTCGCATTGAATCCAATTCTTCAAGCAAATCGTTCATTTCGGTTTGTAGACGACGACATTTTTCCACAGGCGTTTCCTTCTCTCTGTCGTAATCTGTGCACATAGTCTCGTACCCTTTGCGGTATCTCTTGTCGATGCGGTCGGAAAAATCTTCACGGCTTTCAAATTGTTTTCCCTTGAACTTGCCAAAGGAGTCTTTTTTTAATATGTGAAAGTATTGGATGGAATCGGTGCTGGGTTCTTCCTCATAATAGTCAGAGGTTTCAGCCTCCACATCTGGTGTCTCATAAACATCGGGTTGGTCGTAGGCGATGCCAGGTAGGTTTTCAAACTTAGGATCTGCCATAATGTTTTCGCAATAATGTACTTTCTACAAAATAAAAAAAGAGCAAGCTATTTGAGAATAAGACGGGTTTTCTTAGGTCGGTCAATACGAACCTGTAATTTTTCAATTTCTTTTAGAAACCAAAAAGTTTTCAGGTGATGACGAATCTTGGGATAATAAAAAATCAACAAAATTGGTAATGTCGAAGTGACATATACATCAAATTTAGAATTTTTGCCGGTCTTTGTTGGATCCATGAAAAACGGAGTAGTTAATGGTAAGAATAATGAATTGAAAAGGAGCAGTCCTAATCAAAAAAAAGAAACATCATTTTTTGAAATAGAATTTCTCAAGATTTAATTATAATTTTTTGGTTTTACTGTTTCTGTCTCATCATAATGAAGATACAAACTTACATAAAAGAGTCCTATTTCTAAAACTTCTATAACTTTAGACATTCGACCAACTTCAACTTGCGAGGGGTAATCTACTCTACCTAATCTTTGATAAAGTTTTTAATAATTTCACATAGTCTAAAACGACCTATTTATATATGTATATTTATATACCCAAACTCACATAATTAAAATATAAACATTCTTGATGGATCTAAGTTTGATTTCAAGCTATAATTCCCGCTTTAGGTTAAATGTGCCAGCATTTTCGTGGGCTGGAAGTAAACACGAGAATTGAGTACTATTCTGGTAGACAGCCCAGTAACCAAAGTAAAAAAGTACCACAGTTGTTATCTGTCAAATACGGGCAGGTTTTTTGACATCTCAGACCTGACATAACCTAGAATACAAAAACAAATTTCTCTAACCAGTACCGATTGCGGTGGTATATTTTTATTTAACAATAAATTTAAAGATTTAAAGATGTCTAAGTCATTTCGTCCCAAAAACTGTGCTAGAGTATTGCACAAAGTAAAAGAAGTCCTGGCACCTTCCGAACATGAAACTTACCTGATAAATCGCAATCCCCGGAACCTGGAAAAACTACGCATAGCCTACAAACCAATTGGCTACCATTTGGAGAAACCAGGCAGGACTTTTTGGCACAAATTAGACATTAATGTTTCTGGAAAATATGTCACCGCTGAGGTTAAGCATTTCGAGAATGGTTCAGTGCTCTCAGCAAGCACATCGGAGTGGGCAATCAAGAAGCACCTGTTCAGAACCAAGGACACTAGTGCCTATATAAATCTGGGACGTGTGCTGGCCCAACGTTGCATTCAAGCAGGTATCACTGAAATGACTTGCAACATTGAAGCTGTTCCCAATGGAAAAGTAGATAAATTACTGAAAATCATGGAAGAGAATGGAGTAACTCTAGAGGAACCCGAGAGGTTCAAAACCCCTCATCCATGGGATGCTTACAGACAAGATAAATATTGGGACACAACCGAATAAATTTAGCTTTGTGTTTTTATTTTAAGTCCAATAAAATTTACATTGCAATTAAATTTAGTTCTCGTATTTGTGTTTGATGTCGTTCCAGAGTTTCTGTAGAGAGAATAATGTGAAGTTATTACATAATGCGCATGGGAAAACAATTTAGTCTACTTACACCACGATTTGCGGATGTGAAGATGGCCTCGGCAGCCATGTCAAAGGAACGTTCGAAGAAGAACGTAGACCCTAGGATGACAATTGCAAAGGTGGAACTCCTTTTGAAGAGGCTGTTGTAGATGGCTTTCATTTTTTTAGAGATTTATTTGCAACTTTTCGTGAACTCGAAATGAAAAATTTTCACAAAGTCTGCTGCTCGGACTCGGACTTGAATTTTGACAGATGACGGATGATGCAAAACTGATGGGCCAGAGGTGCCAGATCAAATTGTTTTAGAAATTATGAGAATGACAGTAAAAATATAGGGAATTTTGATTTCGGTACTGCCAATTAACAAAAATATCTAATACTGATAATGCTGATACACATTTACTCGAAGTACTGGGTAGTGAGAAGTTTTCAAAATTAAGTACAGTTGTTTTTATATATTTTTTAAAACTTTTCAACCATAAGACTTTGAAGCTTCCCATTTTGTATAAATGTGAAACACATTTAAATGAAATTGTTAAGAATTCACAAAAGGTTTTGCTTAAATCTATGATTCTGCCAAAATAGGCTATTCCATAAAATGAAATATACCGAAGCGTTATTATTTGTAAAGCTTGAATTTGATACTTTTTCCTTAAGAAGCTGTCGCTAGTAGTAAAGTAACAAATGTAGATAAATTTAAAATCAAAATTAATTCTTTTGCTTTAATGTTTCCACAATATATTCCAAGTGACAGATTTTAAATCAAAAAAGTTTTTATTGGAGTGTTTAAATATAGGGCCAGGAACTACACTATTACAAAAAGTTCTGTTTTTGAAGGGCCAGATATTTAAGGCAGTTAAACACATTTTTAGTCAGTTTTTTTCATAAATGAAGCTTGACTTTACTTTACTACTTTCGAACGCAGTAACCTTTTCAGGTTTCCAAACGGACACAAATACCGGGACAAAATTCCCAAAATAAAAATCCCACTGCACAGTTATTTACCCATCATCTTTTAATCATTTTATTTGTATTTGTTTTGTTTTTACTTCTATATCCACATTATTTACCGCTGCATTTTTAAAACCAAAACTTCTTTCTTCTTTTGTGTATAAATAGTTTTAAAAACATGTCTCATGATATTCAAATTACAAACATCAAGGAGCTCCTCACAGAAATGGTAGTCCCAGCACAGCGCCCTAACGTGAGTATAAATCCAGACCACATTACAATGTTGCACGGCACCAAGAGCAAAAAGCAACTCAACCACAGAAGGAAAACCAACAAAAGCACCACTCTAAACAGACGCGAATTCCAAAAACTTGGACTTCACACACTGCCCACTAAGCTCTTAAAGTACAAAGATGTTCTGCCCCTTCACAAACTCTGGAAGGGCTACATCAAGGAGCATTTGAATTTGAAGAACGGCGACAGCATTCCAGAGGTATATGAGCCAAACTATGAATCATTTAGCAAACTTTTGGGAAAGTCTGACCTGCACGGTGCTAAGATATCAGTCGTTCAGTCAAAATGCCCAAGTCTGATTGGTCTTTCGGGAATCGTGGTTCTTGACACAAAGAATGTCCTCAAGATTGTGGGCGAAGACAACAAACTAAGGACGATACCGAAGAGCGAGTGTGTTTTTGGAATGAAATTGGGCAATATCACATTCACTTTGTTTGGTAAACATTTGAATATCAGATCGGCAGAGCGATCGGTCAAGAAGATTAAGAACTTCATTGAGCCGGATTTGTAGGTAAAAATTATAAAAGAATAAAGTTATTTTGTTGAATCAACTTGCATTTTGACTATGGTAATTAATGGTTTGTTTAAATAGGTTTCGCACAAGAATCGCTTCTAATTGAGCTTGGTTTGCTTCAACTTGTTTTGCTAACAGGATTTCAGGTTTTGTCCATCATAGTTCATAGTCAGGTTATTCCATCGTAGTTCTTGAAACAGCATGTTATATCACTACTTTGATTTGATTTCTTGAATGTGATCCCATTTTATTTAGGATGTGGCGAAAGGTGAACATAGGGTTAATGCACTTGTATCCGGACATAACGTACTTCGTCAATTTTGTTTCCTTATTTTGACCCTGATTATTTTGGCAACAAATGCAGTTTATTTTTATTTTGATGGTAAAACAATTTATAATTAAAAAATCACGTTCTTTTACAATTTATAAAAAGATAAATGGTGGAAAAATACGAAGTAAATAACATTTTTCCTTATTCTGACCCTGATTATTTTGGCAACAAATGCAGTTTATTTTTATTTTGATGGTAAAACAATTTATAATTAAAAAATCACGTTCTTTTACAATTTATAAAAAGATAAATGGTGGAAAAATACGAAGTAAATAACATTTTTCCAATTTTCACTCTCTGTTGTATCTACTTGATTTTTTTTTTTCAGTAGGTATTTCAAAGCAATTCTGCGTTATAGCTATTTTTTGTTTCAAATGAACGATTACGTATCCGGATACTAGAATTGGCTGTACATTATTGCTCTTAACTTATAAATAATTATATATATGTTTTTTAGTATCGTAGATTCGAGCAATTTTTGAGAAGACGAAAACCGAAAACAATTCACAGAAAGGTCGTAGAAATTCTATCGGATTCTTTGAAGTACTTTTGTAGGTAACCCATTTCAAGATTAGGGAAGCTGAATTTATTATTCTTAAGGATAAGTCTTAGCGGCTAGTTCCATTCTTTCTCAAGAGTTGTTGATGGTATTAGTTCATAATAGCGAAATGGACGTATTTTCTCGTCCTATAGCAGTTTATTTAAAACATTTCAAGCAGTTTTGATTGGATAAAAATTAGGTAGGAAGTTCCTCTGTCAAGTAAAGCTAATATTATCAATGTAAGATTGTTGTCCCGATGTTGTAATGTACACAGTACAATTTAAATTATTATGTTAACAATCCCCATGACAACTGAATACATTTTACTTATCTCTATGCGTCATGTGAAAAAGTGATGGTAATTCACCGCACACAAATGGTCCCGGATTTTTGTGATTCGGTGGCCTTATTCCTTAGCAAGTGGATGTATTATAAAACAAAAAAGCCTAAAACTAAGTATTTATTAATTATTTTGCGATTTGCGATACAAATATAATCAACTGATCGCGTTTATCTGCTAAATATGATCGATTCCTAGAATCGAATTTCGTAGTCACAAGAAATACAGAACGGCTAAAGATATGGAATGGAAACTGAGAGTAGAAATTATGATGAAGATATCAGAACAACAGCAACTGCAGCTTATGGGTACATTTCATCCATTCAATTTATGGCAGAACTTCTCATCATGGATTCCTATGTGCTAGTCTTGGGGTTGAATGGAAGAGGCCAACGTGTTGGCGTTTAAAATTAAAACATTTTCTCAATAAAAAAATTAAAACACATTATGTATGATGTATTTATCTGTCAAGTTTATACATATAATATAGTTAAGCCTCGTTGATCATTTTAATAACCTTAACAAGTAATTTAAATAAAACTAAGATAAGTTCTCTTAAGCACAACAAATAGAGGTACAGCAAGCTTAATGATTTAGCATACATATAATTTTTCTACAATAATCCTAGCCCTCAAATTTTTCAACATGACGATGTCTGGTTTAATCTGAATAGCTTATATTAGCGGCTAGTTTCGAAATTGTTTTGGTACAAATGTTTCACTCAGCAATTATCAACACTGTAAAAATGTAAACGCATGCATCCAAGAAAATTGAGATGCCAGTTAAGTAGTACACTATCAATCTAGGATACAAGTTATAGTATCGTAATGAATTAAATCCTCAATTTCCTATTAATTGTTAGATTACTAAATAATATATGTTTTAACATAGTGGTCAACCAAGAAAACTATATGTTTAAAATTAAATACATACATACATACTTACAAACCATAAATTCAATGATTACTGATCTGTTGTGAAGACACATAAAAATGTGTGTGAAAAGTTCGTTCTCTTTCTGGTCATAATCATAATAAAGTTACATTTCCCATCCGGTCAATCGCACTTACTTACCATACCAACAATAAAAGCTGTCAAAAGTCCCAACATAAGCTCGCTCAATTAGTTATTGTTGACTTGGCCAATGGACTGTGCAGAAGCCGAAGAGTCGACCCCTTCAGGCGGACCAAACAAAACACCTAAAGCAACAATTCAAAATGCAAACTTGCACAATCGTTTTAGCATTCTATCGACCCAACCAAAATGCACTCCACCTAGCACCTCTCAACAAGGCTCTTTGTACATACCTCACTATACTCGTACTATACCTACTGCTTACCCAAACTCTTCTTCATTCATTCTTACTTCATCATCATAACAATAATTCCGAATCCACCAACACTATGGAAACCCTACAAAAGCCCCGAAGCACGAGTGTTAAATTTTACATTTCGCCTGAGCTCTACCAAATCCGTCCAAAAAATTAAATATGAAATATGTTTCCAACTCTGCACCTTTTCGAGAATTTATTTTCCACCTTAACCAGATGCTGATGCATTGTTCATGGAGGAGGAGGTAGAGATTGAGTTTTTCGTGTTTTTTCACTACTCATGCTCGCCGCACCGTCATCAGTTGAAAAAAATTGTTATATACACAAAAAAAAGTATAAATAAATTTCATTTATGTGAGGGGGGATGTGAAGGGAGTGAACCTTATTGAATTTTCAATGAATATTCCAAAGGTTCACCTACTCACCCTTTTGTATTTTTAAGAGACAGTAGCGGCCAATTTAACAATGAAAATTTAGCTTATGTCGTAGAACACTAATGGACTAGAGTTTATAGCATGATTTCAAAGTCCCAGATTATAATTTTAAATATTAACAAAAACTTGTTTAGAAAATAGAATATGTACGTTTATGGTTTTCTCTTTTTTTCAGATCTGTAAAATTCGACATAACAATCAATTTTTCAAAAACTACTCATCAAAACCATGGGATTGACAGATTGACTGTATGAATAGCTGTTTAAAATGCATCTACTTCTTCAGCCCTATAAGTCAAGTAACTCATTTATAAACGTGAGATATTAAGATATTATGTAAGTATATTATATCTGTCTCTGTAATTAATTTCTTAAACTGAATGCTTTTTAGTTTTGAAAGTTCTACTTGTATAGCAATGAAAATTCATTTCTACCCCCAAAGTATAACTCTTTAGTTGAGAAAGAAATTCTGTTCATCAACAATTTCATTTACTCTTTACCTTTTGATATAATGTATACGCCAAACGACCTAGACTGCTGAACGCTAGGTTCACAGTTTTGTAAAGTATGCTACAAATGAGTTTAGCGGTCATTTTAAACTGGCTAAAAAACTCCTCTCTTGGACTTTTGAAAAAAGTTTCTACCTAAATTCGGTTGGTTTTGAATTCCACTACTGTTAGAGCTGAAAAAGATTTGATTTTCTACCATAAAAACCAGAATGGACTCACCTACTTACACACTTGTATAACCGTATACCTTACCACGACTAGCCATTGAAACAGAGATGCCCTCTGCTGAAGCGAGGTGTAAACCTTGTGTGTGCTGAGTGTGTGTCGGCTGATTTTCGCGCGATTCTTTGTTTGGAATTATTCGGAAAATGGGCGTTATGAGGTAGGTATTTGGATGCACTATTAAAACAATTTCTAGCCACCCTCAGCTCAGCTCCACTCTTATTTTGCGCGAACATTATTTTGAATAATCCATTGAATCAATGACCAGAGTCAGAGTTGAAGGGTGAATGGTGCAGATCCATATTTTGTAGATACATATATGTATATATGTATATGAGTTTATTTGGGTGCTCGAGGGTGTCAAAATTGAGTACAAGCGGTTGAGTATTCGGCCATCAAAATACAACGACCGGGTCCGGGTTGGCGGGTATTATTATACCTTTTTTTTTGTAGCCGCCAACTGAATAAAATAATAAAAAAATGAAGGTATTGAAAATACTACGAGAACACAACACATCACGTCATATTTATGTATTCTTTTGGACGTTGAACGTTGAAAATCCTTCCAGGCAATTTGCCAATGAACAGTCGCAGCTCAAATGGAAGCGCGAGGTTTTATATCTACAGGTGATGGTGCGTTATTTTATTCTATAAACAAAAATATATCTATATTATTAAATGGTAGATACTGCTACCTATACATATTATTGTGCTTATTCTTTTTTTTTTTATTATTTTGGAAGACCCGTATTTTTAAGGGCGAACATATTTATTGTTTATTCATGGTGAATTGTTTCCGCGAAACAATGGAACATTTTTACCAAAAAGAAAAAAATTCCGGAACGATATGAAGTTTGATTGTGGGCTGGTAGAACGTAAATATTTCAAAATTTCATAGGAACATATTATTGTGTATGTGTAAATTTTTTATGAAGTAATTGCAAAATTCTAGAAAACTCATTTATTTTGATTGAACATTGAATGCGTAGGTATTTTACAATGTATATTTATTATAATTATTTGTAGATATTAACAAACAGATCTGCATATTAAAATGCTTACCCCCAGTCAGTGGAAGTTTAAACTCCACTTTCATTATAAAGTTTAGTATAAGAATTTATTTGAATTCACAGTTTTGTGGAAACCTTGAACTTAGTTTCTGTTTGGAGTTCGAGTTAACCGACAATATTCTGTAAACTTCAGTTCAGCAAATACTTACTTACACGATGACATTTCAATTAGATTTGCTGTTTTTAAGTTATTTAACGTTTCCTGTGAATATTTACAATTAAAATAATCATGACCCTTTAAATACATATGTAGTACATATGTTTGTATGTACAGCTCAAGGGTATAACTCACACATTCTCAGAAAAACACAAAATTCTCATAAAAAATTACCATTCTTGCAGACAAAATTTAATGGATTTGATTCCTCAAATATTCTCTATTCTATATAAACAATACTGTTTACATTTTATTCTTCTGCTTTGTCAAATTAAACTGTCAAAAAGTCTTTTTGTTAGATCTAAGAATCAAAATCTAAAGCATTCAAACTTTTGGGATTGATGTTCCAGATAGCCAATAAAAATATTCTTTATTGGCAGGAAACATCGGTACATGTCGTAAATATGCGGTAGTTGAAGAGACAAACAAGAAATCTTCTCAATTTAAGTTGATTTAGTTAATTTCTAATAAGCCTTAAAATTAGCAATTAACACAAATCATGTTAAAGATACATAAAGTAAAACAAATCTAAATGCCCTAGGTCATAATTATTAATGTCAGGATAAAACCAATAATACGTCAAATTTAATCCAAAATTATTTACATAAATACTGATTTCGTCAAATTAAGTGATTGATTAAGGAAAATATTTAATTTGCAGTTTACTTAAATTGAATTGTTACGTATTTGGGAAATAAGACCACAGCTTACATAATTAAAAGAATTTCGAAAAAAGTTTAAAATTCATCTGATCACTCTGAATCCAAATTCTTATTTTCCAGTGTAGGCTTGACAATTTCTCTATTAGAAGCTGTCATTACAATATTATGATTAATGTTTGTTGATAAATAAAAAAAAATTGCAGTTAATGACTGCCGATAGAAGTGAAAACCCAGAACTTTTAGCAATAAAATTTGAAACTTTATAATGTTGGAATTAAAATTATAAAAATCAATTCTTATTTTCACCTCTATTATCACTCCGAACAACAATTATGTATGCATATGCATGTTTACATGTTTTTAAAATTATGTATTTAAATATGTACACTGCCAATCACTAGGATGAGGCCACATATTTTTTAACCAATTTTCGGTCTGTATACCTGTTGGAATTTGTTAAACCCGGAAAATTTTACTACATGAGAGTAGGTACATACATATTTTCTTAAAACAAAGTGATACAATTATGGGGTTAATTAGAAAAGACCGTTGGAATTTCCCTACATTAATGAATGGGCTACCTAAAAAAATGGGCTATATAAAAAAGTGCGTCACTAGGATGAGGCCATTGCGAATATTTCGTTGTAGAAGTTGACATCAGCAATTTTTTCCAAAATTTTGGTTGCAATATTTAAGAAAGTTATACAAATAACTCTTTTTATTAAATTTCAATTACAAATGGCTTCCGGAAAGACGTTGACAGTGGCAGAAAGAGGACAAATCGATGCTTTCAAGGAAATGGGACTCTCAAGCCGAGAAATAGCAAGAAGTAAGACAGTTGTAAACAACTATCTAGCTAATCCTCAAAACTATGGAAAAAACCAAAAAGGATTCACAGCCCAAGCAACAACATCCCGAGAAAAGCGGTTAATTTTACGTATTGCTTCAAATTCTACTCAATCAGCTACTAAAATAAGGTCCAAAAGCGGAGTATCAGCCAGTATTTCGACAGTCCGAAGGCTAATAAGAAAAGATGGTACTATCCAGAGAAGAAAACTCAAAAAGAAACCTGTTCTAAAGCAAGAACATGTCTCTTAGAAAAGTCAATGGAAACGCGTTGCCTTTCGGATGAAAAAAAGGTTAACCTTGACGATCCCGATGGTTACAACTTTTATTTCCATGATTTAAGAAAAGAGAAACTAATTTTGGGAAGACATCACAGCCGTACATCAGGTGTTATGGTGTGGGGAGCTATCACATGTCGTAAATATGCGGTAGCCCATTCATTAATGTAGGGAAATTCCAACAGTATTTTCTATTTAATCCCTTAATTTTATTACTTTTTTTAAAGAAAATATCTAAATGTAGTAAATTTGTATGGGTACGAAATTTCCAGCAGGTATAAAGAACGAAAATCGATTAAAAAATATGTGGCCTCATCCTAGTGATTGGCAGTGTATGTTACAATGTACATATGTACATACATTTCAATGTTCTTAATTTTTAATATTCTTTTCATTGTTGGCATCATCGTCATTATTCTAAAACAATACATATACTTTGTGCACTTTCAATTGTTAACAAAAATAGAAACAATTTGTATATATGAAAACACATAATATTAAAAATCAAGTACATTGAAATTTATGTAAGATAAAATATTATTTTGCATTATAACCATCTTTTAAACTTCAACACATTTCTCATAAATATATTTTATTAGATATAAGAAAATAATAATACAAAATTATCAAATTCCAAAATAGTTATTAATTAGTTAAAATAATATGTATACAATTTTCAAAAGCCAAAATAAATACGAGGTTTTAGAATTATTTTCTGTTATTTATCCTTTTATTTTAGAAATATTTGTATATTTTTTTAATTCTCACTATTGTACTGAACAATGATTCTACAATTAAACAATTGAAATAATAATCAAAAAACACAATTCACAGTCCAATGCACTATCCATTTAAAACACTTATACGATGTACCCATTACCTACACAGCACTTGCACTTGCACTAACGTGTCACACACAATAATATGTTAGATCAAAGACTGGACTAGATGAATTCATTGATGTTTCCACCAATTTTTCATCGATAGATTTCACCCATTCAGTAATGAGCATGTCAGTGACGTGAAACCATAATATTTATAAAAGTTTTCACTTCAAAAAATTTTAAATAACAAAACAAAACATATTTGATGTAGGAGAAATGGGCTTAGTTAAATGAAATGAAACAAATATGAGTTTTTCACGAAATTTCTGTCATGGCTATCAACATCATCAGGATTTTATTATTTTTGTCATTGATCCTCAAAGCAATATAAAATTGATCCACAGTGCCAAATTAAAAATTCCTTATTTTTTCCATATCATTGACTATAGAATTCCATTTAAAAATTAAAATTACAAAACCAAATATACAAAATGAAGTACTACACCAACCCATCAACTAATCATCGTCACCCTTTTTCTTATTTTGCAAATTCACCTCTCTCTCAAGTTCCCCAGTTCTTCTGGTGGAACCGTCATCTCGCGAGATGGATGAAATTTTAAGGTTTTTGTACAATTGACAGTGTTACGAACCCTCCATCACGAAACAAAAAAAAAATCCACTTTCGTAATATACTCTCTTCCGACCACCATCCTACCTATATAAAATATACAAGTATACATATACATTGGAGCAGTTGAATTTACAACATCAGAAAGAAAAAAAAAAAGAAAACACATTTTTAGGCTACATAAAGTGTGATGTACTCGGGGTGAAACTCATCATCATCGCATCCTAATCCCTTGAGTTTGGTTCCTGAAATGAAATTGAAAACAAAGGAATTCTGATGTCGACGACGAGCAGGCAATGCTCGAGCGATATCCGTTTCCTGGGCTCGGAAATCAAATGAATTGTACTCCCTCGTGGTACTTAGGTATAGTAGTCGTAAGTATTTAGGATTCGTTGTTGATTTAAGTGAACCGAGATGTGGTTCAAAAATTCACGGCTGCATTTGCTTTATAGTGTATTATGGGCGTGAACAAAACATCAATGTTCTCTTACTGAATTTCAATGGAACTTCTGAATTACAACAACAAAGAAAGGAAAAAAATTGTACTATTTTTTAGTTTGAAAGTTAAATTCCAATTTGCCTCTTTACTTACTTACTTACTTAGGTCCTCAGACCTACGAAGTCCGTTGGTGTTCCCTAGCGGGACATAGGGCCTCAATTACACCTACGCACCATCGTGTACGGTTTCCAGCGATGTGTTTGAGCTCCCTCCAGCTCTTTCCCAATCTCGCAGATTCCTCCTCGACTGTTCTTCTCCACGTGCTTCTCGGTCTACTAACTCTTCTTCCTTCTTGTGTGAGTGGATTCCACTGCATTGCCTGGACAGCAATGACTTTGCGGATGACTTTGCCTCTTTATGGTTATGATTAAATACTGTGGTGCACTTGGGCGTATACGTACTATTTTTTTAAATTTTACTTTTAACAAATTGGGAATATAATCCTTTAGATCCATGTGTTATCCTGACGCCATATTATAAGAGAACGTTTTTCTAAGTTTGACATGAAAATCAATGTCACGATTTCTATTCTCAACGCGACGAAATGACTCTCGATAAGAGGTTCTTTTAATAATTTTTTACCGTTTTACATTCAAAAGTCGAAAGAGTTATAGTCTCAAAAGGGCACTCCTTAGTGCTGATTGCGTCACGAATCGAAGTTTACTTATGCCTACCATTTTTTCCAGTTTATATTGCTTTAGTTTTTTTTTTTGGCAATTCCCTTCTTCAGACCCAGTAAATTAGCTCTTTACGAGTAGGTATGTTTTGGAAATGAAAGATTAAATTTTGAATTGGATATCAGACATTGATTCACTTGTCCTTCAGTGCAGATCTTGCTTTTATTTTACGCTCTATTCGTATTACCTCGAATTTACTCTTTAATTTTGGAAAAAAGCCTATTAAATATTTATAACTTATAAAAAGTACACATACGAACAAGTACATCGATTTACAATCGCTCAAAAGCACCACTTTTAAAAATGTATAACTTAGATTCTATTAAAATCTAATAATTAATATTTTACTTTAAATAAACATAAGATACTCTGTATAAATTATATAAATTATTGTGTTAATGAGTTTTTTATCTACAAAAATATAACTTCCAACCAGGTGACCACAGGATCAATCGCACAGGCACATTGAAAAGTAAAATTGAGTTACATAGTTGGGCTCCTGTCTGATTCTTGCATAGATACGAACTTTTTTCATAATACCTTAGTTCGCAAATCATCAGGAGGCAAGTAAAACCTTCATCTACATAGCTTATGTACATATGCATATGTTTTCGTGGTTCCATTATAAAACTTTTGGATAATAGTTGAATTAACTGGATGGCAAATTAAGATATTGATATGCATTCATTACTGATGACCTTACAGACGTGCGTTTATCTGCCCATGGATCCATAGAAATATTTAAGCAATTATATTTCAACTGAACCGATCCATTTCGATTAAAATAAACCACGAAGAAGGAACATCTGTTAGAATTCAATAAAATAAGTGCGTATACGCCCGAGAGTCCTCACATTTGCTCAGATCGTATACGAATCATTAAAAAGCCATTCAAAAATATTAATTGTAACAATACCTCAGTTCACTCAAAAATAAAATAATTTTAAATAAGAAAACGTGACGGGTGAATGGTTCGGTTTTTTCTTAAACTCCAATTCCGACCCTGGAAATATTTTCATGGATTAGCCATTCTGCTACTTGTGCTTTCAGTTGTAGTGAAGTGCTTCACTGGAAATGTGTAAATATATACGAAACCAACCCCCAAATAGAACACCACTTCAACCCCACCATCATGGCGACGACGACGATATCAAAAGGACTTTCTCTCTATACACCCAGCGTGTGTACATTGTACAGTGTACTTTTGGAATGAGAGTAACAAAAAAGAAAAAAAAAAAAAAAAACTAAAATCCACAAGGAAGGGTGGACGGAAGTCTCGCGTTGATTCTAGAGATTGATATTAATAGTCCCCCGTATTTTCTACCACGGAGACTAACACCAGAGCGAGACGCAAAAATTGTGTGTATTTGAACACCCAGCTTAGCACACAAGGGTCTATCGCGCCATTATACTGTGTATCTGTATATAAATATGTATATCTATGCACTAGTATCTATGTATCTCTGCAACGCCAGCGAACGATGCCTCATGGACCGAAAATGACTGTCGGATGTCGGAGAATATAGGCTATAGGTACACTAGGTACAACTTCTCTATTTACTTAGTATCTACTACATATACTTACGAGAATGTATGTTTGAAGGCTTCCTTCTATTTATATAGATACATATATGTATATACATACCTCTCCGCAGGCCATAGTGCTGATGGTTTCCCTTTCGTTAGTCGCGTTGTTATCGACGATAATGGTGGAGGAAGTTTCACGCAAAGCCTTTTTATTTTTAAGGGTGGCAGGGCTCGGCTGTTATGTACAAGCAAGGCGTCATTTGCTCTCACATACCCTAGAGAATCCCTTGGTAATGATGCTCATTGCTCGTTAATGCGATTTTTTTTTTTTATTATTTATACCATCAGTTCTTTTTATAGCTTGAAAGGGAAAAACTTTTTTCACTTTTTAATACTGCCAGGCTACGAGTACGAGTATATGAATACTCGTAGGTAGGGAGATACGAGTCGAGTATGTAGCTATTAATTTCAATACCGTCTTTAATAATTGAACCTGATTCTCAATGGACTTGAGTAATCCACCACCACCACCATAAACCATCAGCTCGTCGTAGCGAAGCGATGATAATTGTAATAGAGATGATGGAATTCTTTCTTCTAATCCACTTAAGTCAGTTCGTTGTTGGGTTATATGCGAGTACTTCTGGATGATGATGATGATGATGAGGGTTTTCTTTCGCAAATGGAGGTATCCCTTATCTTTATCATGCGAAATAAATTCTTTCTTTCTTTTTTTTATTGATCGAAAGTTATTATTTTGAATGAATTCAGGTTGAATTGTGTTGGTGAATTGTTGTTTAAGAGATCTGTGGATTGATTGCTTATTAAAGTATGTAAGCTTAGTACGAATTCTATCAGAACTCTAAAGACGAAATTTAGTTTCAGCATACTGAGATGCTATGTGTATGCCTTGATGGCTTAAGTCCTCTCTGAAACTATTCATTCAGAAGGTTCGAAGGGTATTATACAAAAAAATCTGAAGTAATTTATTCTTACAAAGGAAAAGTCGAAGTTTCCATATCAACAACTTATTATTTTCCACTTCAACTTTAAGGTTCAATCCCCGATGATTCTCATCATAGAAAAAACGTTATCGTATTATTTTCAAAAAAAGGTATTTAACAATATTATTAAATTAAAAAAATTACTTAAAATACCGATTGTAAAACTTGAAACGTCATGTTTTCCTATGAGTTTTTGAGTCGGGGTTGGGAACAAGAATAAATAAGGTTTTTGAGAGACGAGAAGAAAGAAATAAAACATTGGTTTAATAAGATATTTGAATTATTTTAGTAGTTTTAGTTTTTCTTTATAAACTCAAGAATTTTTCAAATAGCTTTTCTTTAATAATTTCTATATGGTAGTTTTTTATCTTCTATATTATATAATTATATAAATAAAAAACTGAGTACCAAAAATGTGTGTCTATTTATGTACCGATTTCAATTTTGTGTTTTTTTTTTGTTTGTAAATGGTTTCTATATAAAAACAATTATATCCAAAAACAATTCTTTACAAAATGGAAATTCATATATGTTTTTCTCAATATGACTCGAAAACGGATGTACCGATTTGACTTATTTTGGTTAATTGCAGTAACTTAAACTGTGAAAAATTATGGAAAAATTGAAATGGAAAATCGAATTAACAACAATTATATTTTTCAGTATAAACTGCTTCCTGTAAGCCAGGAGAAGGTTTTTATAAAAGAAAACATTCCGAAAAAGTTTGGAAATTATTAAAATTGATTTGTATATGCAAAATAAAAGTGTTTGACATGCATTTTGGGTGGAGAAATTAGAAAGATAAATAATAGATGGCGTTGGGATGTGATTCAGGAGACGATTGTCAATGGAAAATTCAAAGAAGGAAAGGACCTTTTTCCACGGGTTCCAATTATTCCAACTAATCTTCCAATTAAAGCGGATTCAATTCCCTTTTCCATTGGCTTTTGCAATGACCAATTGCTATATTTAAGAGAGTGAAATTAATATTCATATATTAGAAAACCTTTTTTTTTGTTTTTGAACCGGAAAACTAATTGAAAAATTTTGCTTTCCATTCAAATAAATTACATTGTAATTTAAATTATCTGAATTTTACTATCACTCTGGAGTTTATCACATGGCGTTAAATAAAACTATAAAATTATAGGTAGTAAATATGTAGGTAAATAAAATAAAATGGAAATGAAGGGGCAAACTTAGCACCTTTCGTTACGTATTTTTTGAAACTTAAGTAATCTGAAATTATATTTTCGGATGCCTTAATTTAAATTAAATATTTATGTTTATTATACATAATGTATGTATATTAAAAATTAAACAATCGCATAAACTGGAAATTTTAAGATCGGGATAGAGGTAAAAATATTAAAATAATATTGAACCAAGA
This sequence comes from Scaeva pyrastri, assembly GCA_905146935.1. Lineage (NCBI taxonomy): Eukaryota > Metazoa > Arthropoda > Insecta > Diptera > Syrphidae > Scaeva > Scaeva pyrastri. The sequence continues at coordinate 37,825,254 of LR989927.1, read as the reverse complement.
TGTAAAACTTGCATATAATTAATTAATTATACTTTTCTAATGTTCAGTTTTTTTCCTGACTTTCAGACTCGAATATTTCGAAAACTCAAACAAATGTAACCAGTTCTGAGATGATGGCAAAAAGTATTACATATGAATACATACATATGTACATAGATACGTCAACCAAGTTTTTCGATTAATGAATTCAAGTATGCAGGTAAGTACAAAAGTTTATTTATTACATCCCAAAAACAATAATACATTTTATAGCACTTATTTACTATAACTTTATGAACTATTTACCAAGTACATGTTTCGAAAGAAATATAGGTAAATGAACACCTTTAAATACTTGAATGTTTTGGTAGTTAGAAGAATATTCCAAGCTGAGAAAGCTTGTTTCATTTTTTAATTTCTTAGAAATTTTTGTCTTTTAAGCTAATTAAAAAAGTGTTCATCTTGCTGTTAAAAATAAAAACCAACGGCTAATTCCATACACAACCAGACAAAGAACTATATGGAAATTAATGGTGTAACATTCATAACATAACGTGTTTCTTTAATTTTGTATAAAATATATTGTGTATAGTAAAAACTTTCTGTATTATCTCCAATACAGAGTGTTTGATTGACATCTTTGTAGAACCGTCAGAAAATATGAGACAATTGTCATTTTTCAGGATCATAAAAATTGTTAGGATAATTCTTTTTAAAATTTTTTAAAGTAATGATATGTTTATGGTATTGTGCATGGTTAAAGTTATAGTTATCTAGATGTCAAGCCGCTCGCTAGAGCAAAGTAGTATTCTAACTTTTTTTTTAAGACTTTGACACATTAAGGGTCTGAGCAAACTGAGTCAAGAACAAGATGAAGAGTTAAACTCTTAAAACTTTTTGTAGGGACCATATTTAATGACTTATTAATATTTATTTCTTCTGAGTCAAAAAAAAGGTTTCTATTTGACTAAAAAATGAGAAATTCTTGCGTAATAAAATGATAAAACAGATAAATTCTAATTTATTTAAAAAAAAAAACGATACATAGCCAAAGCTTGATAAAGAAAATTCTTTTAAATCAAAAGGCAACATTTTTGTAAATAATTTAAGATATCAGTTTTTTATTTTAGCATCTGCCACCATCTTATAAAAACGGCTGCATAACAAAATGGAATATGCACGAGAAGATTCAGGAACCTTTGTCTAGATAAATGTACATATGTACATATACAAAAGTATGTAGATTTGCCTGAAGGATATACGAGTACAATCCATTATAGCACCCCTGCGTGATTATTTAGGAAAAATAAAACGCAAAACATTTCACCAACCCTCCTGATTTTGGAAAACAAATCAAAACAAAGACATCATTCCGCGAAGGTACCATGTTTACGCTACTCACCCATTTGGAAAAAAAGAAAATAACAAAGCCAAATGCGAGTTATCTCGACTCGCTCAACACCAGGACGAATATCCTTTTGTTTTGCACTCGAACAAAAGTAAAAAAAACTCCCTTCATACATAACAAGAACTCGTACATACATTATACATCCTTCTGGAATAGTATGCGTATAATTAAAAGATTCTTTCCTAATTTAATGGCTTCCATGTTCCTACTTATCACATGGAATGAATCACACGCCACGTGTATACAAATACGAATACGAGTATGGTGCCCGTGCTCTTAACTACAGAAAATATCCCAAGGGATTCACCGGGCATGACGCACACGTCAAATCCTTCACAAATGTCAAATTTTGTATAGCCATAGACACCGCGGTTATTTTCTGTAGTGTGTAACGCTTTTGAGCTTTCAATCGTTTTTTTCGTCACTTTGCTGAAAAGTTGGTCACACAATCAACAAAAAGGATGCTTCTCATGTGAATTAGAGATCCAATCTGTCATTGTACCTATTTATAAAGGATCAAACCTCGAGTACGTATATTTATGTATATTTGAGCTAGAAACAAAAATGGAAAAGAAGCTTCAATCCAAATGGGGACAGCGCAGCGTCGCGTCGTTGTCGTCCTTGCGGTCGTGGTGAAAATTTTGAAAGCATATTCGTAGTGCGACAGGACGACATGATGGAAATGCAGTGACTGCGACTATCACAGTAGGGTCCTAGTTGGAATACTCGTATATATATCTACAATCCGCTTTTGGATCTATGTGCAGTGTGCATGGTGCATCTTTGTCAATTATGCCTATATAGTGGAAATGTTTTTCCTTTATTTCGACAAAAAACATAAGCAACGATTCACCTCCTCCATTTTTGTTTAGCTGGTGCAGAAGTTTTATTACTTTTTTTTTTCTGTTGGGCTTGCGGTTGGAAGCACTCGAAAAATGGGCTCTAATTCGTGCATTGTCTGTTTGTGGAGATAAGATTGTCGTCTATAAAAGTTTCTGTGCTTTCCAAATCGGCTTTGAAAGATTGAAAGCGGCACATCATTAGGATTTTGTTTTTATAAAAAAGAAGATAAAAGGAATACTAAAGCAGTTGACATTGTTTATGTTGAGGAATTAGATTTAAATGAAAAAAAAAAAAAAAAAAAAAAAAAATTATAAATGAGAAAATTTAGTTCTCGTGACGTTTTGTGGATAAAAATACTAAGATTTTATCAAGTATACCTGAATATTGTATAATTCATGACAGCTAGAAGCTAACTGAAGTCTTGCAGTAGTTTTCATGTTCATGTTCATGTCATAAGAGACCAAAAGTTTTAAAAAACGGTTACAAATAATTCAATTAGTTTTCCAAAAACAACTGCGCACTACTTTATTATACGGATTAAAATCTTGTTTTTGTAACTTGGTTTACCGGCCCCACTCATATTTCTATCGCTGAATGTTAAGATATACCACAGAATTCAAGTCTAGAATATGATGGTGTTTTAAATATACATTATTCGTGGTGTTGAGTTACGAGGGGATTCTATGAGTTGAGTAAACAGAATCCAATTGGTACTAGTACAATTTTTGATTTTTAAGCACTTATAAATTTATATATTATAAGACTGCCAAATTGAACTTCCTTTTGGTGGCAGCAGCTGTCAATAACATCCATAGCAGAAATTGCCAATGGTTATTGATAAATCGCTGTCATAATGTTTGATTTATCAGGCTCTCCGTTCTTTTTATAAAAGAATATGATTGGCCCTCGGAAAGGCCAGGTTTGACATTTTTAGCATTTTTTCCTAAGCAAAAGATATCCGAAGCAGTATTAGAAATATCAATAGAAACAATAAAGGTCAATAGCCGCAACCTTTAAAAGCCTACACAGAAGCTAAAACCTGTTCTTTTAATAAAATACTATTTAACTAAATTAATATTGTGGTTAAATAAACAAAAAAACTGAATACAAAGCAATATACTGTTCCACGTATTTTTGGTACATTTAATTTTCATTTTCAATTCATTTTAAAGCTGTCTAACTATGTTATACCCTCACAGATAACTTTCCCTTATTACTTGAAAACTTGACATTCCTGATATTAATCGATTTACATTTGATATTGTTTGATAACAATTTTATTAACAAAAAAATTATCAGACTTCAGAAATTTCTCGAGATATTGTAGTGGAAAAACAATATTTACCATTTTTTTAACAAACTTTTTGTAGTTTTTTATTTATTGTAAAAAATGTCAATTTGATATTTGTGAATATTTTATTATTAAGGTATTGGCAAATGCATTACGTTAAAAATAAAATACATTTTAGGTCCATATTATTGTTTTGAAAGTACATATTTGAGCCGAAAATCAATTGTTGACACTTTTTTGTAAATTTTACTTTTAGTTTTCGTAAAAAAACTGTCAATTCGATATTTGTCAAAATTGTATCATAATATGTTAATATGTAGTTGTATTATGTATAAAAGGTCGTCACCCGCTCTCGAGATATTCGAGCCAAAAAACATTTTTTTACCAATTTTTCGTAGAATTTTGTGTTCTTTTTATTTTTTTTTTTTTGTAAAAAAAAAAACTTTCAATTGAATTTTTTCCATAATTTTGACAGATGTCAAAAACATTTATTTTAAATAGCAGAAAATTGTTGTAAAGATAATATTATTTTTCCTTCATTGTATATTTAAGGAACAAACATTTTTTTTTTTAGTTTTTCTATTTTATAAAAATAACGGCATGTTGAATATTTTTTCCAAATTTATACCAAAACTGTATCACATCAAATATACATAGTAACATTTATTTTAAGTCAATAGCTTTATCCGTTCCTGTGATATTGACAAATTTGTATGAAAGCCCTTTCTGCATCTTTTGAAGTTATAACCTGTCCAACAAAATTCAATCATAGAGTCGATGTCTCTATTCGATCTTGAGATATCGTATCTTGAACTTACGAACGTACAAACGTACACACGTACACATAGACATCACTCTACAAATGACGGATCTAGATTCTATTAATCTTAAAACGTCCAGATCTGTCATAAAATTCAATTTGAAATCCTGTAACTATAACTTATCTAATATATCTTATCGTATGTATATACAAAATAGGCTTCTTTATCTTTTTAGTTTTTAGGTACTTGTGTTGAGGATTGTCTATTATTATTGCTGAAAAAACAAAACTTAGGTGTCTAAGTTCGTGTTTTTTTAACATTTAATTCAAGTGCTTTTATTCTTAAAATTTAATAAAAAAAGTAGCCATTACACAAGGTTACAAATGACAGATGAAACAACATGGCTGTCTTCTATCCTATCAAAATGTACCCATTGAGATTCGTTATATAACTACACTTTCAATAAATTATAATTCTAAAATATGAGATCAAAAATACAAAAATTGAGGTTGAAAATTTCATTTCAAAAACCTATCCCAGCCCATTATGATGCAATTTAATAAAACAAAAAGATTTAGTTTTTCTTGATATTAATTAGTTTTTCAATAATGCCGGTCGATGACAAGCTGCCAGAAATGCAATCTGTAATCATTTAAATACCCTGAAGTCGGCCGGCATTTTAATTGAAAACTGGCATTTAATTTCGCCGAAAAATACAACTGATACACTTTCTACATAATTATATACTTTACAATAATAATCTGACACTCTTTGTTTAACTTTTGTATAAGTAGATATTGATTTTCAAACTGATTAAGTTTGGAGTAAATAAACTATGGAAAAACAATTTTAAAAAAAGACTTCGACTTGTTTTTCATTAGTAAATTATGACACTCTTCTGAACATCATTTAGTTTATCTTAGAAACTACTTAGACAAAACTCTGAAGATTCCAGGAGTTCTGTTTCGCTTTTGCCGTCCATGATTAGATGACACATCCATTGTTTTACAAAGAGCGACATTCTGAAAAAGTATACGATAGAACAGAAGCATTCGATACATTCCTTATACTCGTTCCTATACATCCCTTATGTATACGAGAACATGTACCTAAAACTTTCTTAGAGGGTGACAAAGTATGCGCATGTACACTGTACAGTGTACAGTGCAGTGTGTATACGTTCATATTTTATATATGAATGTATGTGTAGTGTACAGTCTCTGTAAGGAATAATGTCGCATCGTCCTTTTCCTATGTAAGTCGCCCTGCTATGATGTCATGTGTTTATTGTGGTGTACGAATCAAATGGTCCTTGAGGGGATAGATGGGTTTTGTAGATAATAAGGATCTCGTTTCTTGTCGCAGAGCGTATATTCGCCATTTTGATTTATAAGGGTGAGGACTTCATTTTGGTTTTCAGTTTTTTTTTTTCTTTATTTTTGTCCTCTCATTCTGTTTTTCTTGGTATTGGGAAATGAGATACTGTATACCTATGGTGTTCGATAAAGGAACTCTAGAATGATAATAATAATATCTAATAAAAGAATTATTGAGATCGAAAATATTAATTGGCTATGTATAAGTACATAAATCAAACTTCTAGTTTACCCTATGACTCGCATTTTTCTTTAAATTTGTGCAGACAAAAAATTAAACGAAACAGTGTAAAGGAACTTATTTTTGAAAATAATAGAAAATGTTGGTATATTTTGTATGAATTTAGAATTTAACTAAAATTGTAAACAGATTTTCATACTATACACGAGTATTAATTAAAATATGAATTCAAATCAAATTCCTTCGAAAGGAATGTCTCGGTAACTGATTTCACTAAAAAAAATACATCAAAACTCAAAAACCAACATCAACTGTTATTTATCCATATACACTTTTCTTTTATTTTCGAAAAACCACAATTAAATTTCGAAAAAAAAAACATTTTTCTTTCTTTAATTTTAATATGATAAATAAAAATTACGCTAACCACATAATGCAGTCTATAACTACAAACCTTAAGCAACCAAACCCGGTTAACCTTAGCAATTTACTGCCCTTACTTCAAAATAAACAACAAATACAAGGTCATAAATCATTGCGAAGAAAATTTGAAAACAGGAAGCGTTGAAAACTGGAAATTGATAAAACAACAAATGCAGACAAAATTGGCTTTTAATCAAAGAAAAAACTGTTGGAAATTGTACAACAGTTAAATTTAAATGTTCATGCATCATCTATGTTTCGGAAACGGACAGCTGAAAATGATTTGCAAAGTTACAAAGTTCGTATAGTCACAAGACTATCACAAGATATCAACTTAATTAAAATTTATTATATCTAATACATTTTTGAATGGTATTTTGAATTATGTACATATGTACATACTTCAGAATTATTATTGAAGTTCTATCAGAAGTCTGTCAGTGCACTGGGTTTGTACGAGAGTAGCTTTAGGTTCTAAGCATTAATAGATACTAGTATCGCCAAGTGTCAAAATTCGACACCTTTTGACTTTTAATTTCAAAAACAATTTTAGCGAAAATATTGAAGGATTAAACATTGTTTCTATACATATGGTCATGGCTTCCGTCTTATAACGTTACATTGTACGTGTTTTTTCCTTATTACTAGAAAAACTGCAACGCTAATCTGATTTTTAAACATACGTCTGAAAGATCTCTTCAAAATCTAATTTTTGTAGAAAAAAGTTTTTAATTATCTCTTTTAGATTTTTAAATATTCACCTCCGAATTGGCTGATAACGTTACATTTTTTGGAAGTAGCTGTTGAAGTTACTGGACATATTTAAAAAACTCTGCGAAATTGGTGTGCTAATTAATTTTTTTTCTTTTAGAGAATTGAGATAAAATTCCAATTAACAGTTTACCATTTTTTGTTTAAGAAAAAGTTATGTTTGTATGTGTTATTTGAGGTCAAATGTGTGTCTTACAACGTTACAGAAAAAAGTCTTATAACGTTACCTTCCGAATTCTTGTGTGAAAATTGGTGAAAATATGACTGAAAGAAAAAATTCTAGTGAAGTATAAACAAGAAAACAAATTTATATAAAAAAATAATTTATTTAACATAAGGTACTTAATTTTTTGTTATAACGTAAATGGGCGGATAAAAAAGCCAAAATATAACCGAAAGGTCCAAAAAAATTGATTTAAGAAATTTTATGATTGGAATCGACACCAAACATCATTCTATGCAACACAACAAAAACTTTTCCAAAAACCCCATTTTTGTAAAATCGTATTTTTTTTTTGGTTGTGCAGGTAAAACAAACTCATTCAATCGTTTTAGTACACCCAAATCATATGATACATGATTTTAGGGTAGCTTTCGATGCTTAATCCATTAAAACCAAAATCAAAGAAATTGGACAAACCTGTAAGAAGTTATAGTCCTTTACAGTAAATGTTGTGTTTTTTCAGAAAAGCAGGTAAAATATTTTTAAAATTTCCTTTAAAATTAATTTTTCTTCGTCAAATTTGAAGCAGATAAATAATTTGGCATATAAATAAAGAATCAAGACAGTTCACTAATATATTTAAAGTCCAAAAAAGTCTTAAACTTCATCTTCATTAACTTTAGCAAAAAATGTCTTATAACGTTACACATCCTTAACTACTGTTTAAATGAAAATGGTCGCTTTATATATATATTTTTTTTTAGTTTTGTTAAATAAATACAAAATACTCAATAAAATTCAAAAAATTCAATTTCTAAAACTTTCATAAGAAAAGTAAAAAAACTTTTAAGGAATTTTGTCTTATAACGTTACACGAATTACACGAATTTGGTTATTTAAAATTTACAAACTTGAAACTTCTTTTTTGACAAAAAAATGAGATATTCAGGTAAGGTAAGATCTTTTCTTGAAAACTTAAGTGTATTCAAAAAAAATAAATTATTAAAAATTATATAAATTACCTTTTTACGAGCACTTGAATTTCCGGTCATTTTTAAAGAGCTCAACAGCCTGACTTTAACTGTGGCTTAGATCAAACTAGAAATGTTTATACTGTTGATAATGATATCGGTCGTTCCTATGAGATGTATTCTCTCAAAAAATGAGCATAACAGCGGTAAATTCTAAAAAAAAAAAAATGCCACTCGGTTTCATTTCTCGAAGCCATGACCATATACATACATACATACATAAGTATATTTTTTGACATTTTAAAGTTTTTCTCCAATTCAAAACCCAAAATGACAGTGTGTTAATCGGTGTCAAAAGTATATTCTGCATATCTTCACAATTGTGGCTTTTCAGCTTAATCGAAATCGGTCAAATACTTTTTTAGAAAATTTTCATATGTATGTATGTACATAATATATAAATGTATGTATGTATATATGTATGTAGATTATAGAATAACCCCGTTACATACAAGCGTCATTTTGAAGCGCGGAGAAAGGAAGCGAAAAAAGAAAATTCAATGTTTGGAATCTAATTGTCTCCTCTTAAATAAATTAAGTGAAGTGTGGCACAGCTAGTAGCAATGGAATCACAGATGAATCTGATGAGATTTGTTAACTTTCCATTGAATTCCCAATATTTTGCCAGTCAAAAAAATAGCACCGCATCCTAAAAATATATTACAAAATGAAAACTGGACCATTGTTGGTAACATTAAGAATACATTTTTGAATTTGTTTAAAAATTGTTCCAGATCAATATTTTGTGGTATGTTCTTTATTTGCAAATACATACAGCTGTACAGCGCCTTTGCATTGAGTCTACAAGACATTGGGATCTTTCGACAGGAATCCATTTCCAGCAACTCTCAGCCGTACATCAAAGTTCATTATTCTTTCTTGGACTCTTCCGTCTTTACGTCGTCGGATCAAAGGTTTTCGATTTGATTTTAGTCTGGGGATTGTACGGTCCATTCCAAAACATCTACTCTGTTATACAGAAATCATTGTTCGGCGAGTTTGTTGGTATGCTCGCGTACGGTTGTTCATTTTGAATAACCAACTTTAACGGCATTTTCTCAGGAGCATAACGCAACATTTTGTCCTGCAGTATTTTCACATAAAGATATTTATCCATGGTACTTTTTGAACCAGTATATGGAGCCAAAACCGTAATACGAAAAACAGCCCCAGATCATAATGGTTCATCCGCCATGTTTGATGATTTTGAAGTGTATTTGGAATGGTCATATATTGAGGCTTTCTAACTTATGACCTTGATCCTCTTCCACCAAATAACACATTCATGTTAATCGTTCGAAAAGTACCAAGTAAAACCACAGTGTATGTACAGTACACACATATGTATGTATGTAATTCAAATTATGTATTAAATACAATTTTACTGTCTAATGTCCTGACGCGAAATCAAACTTCCATTCGAAATGCGATTGGACCGAATAAATTGTTAAAATTCTCAGTATTTTACTTTTATTAAATATCGATTTCCAATGAGAACAACATTTTACTGCTTGAAAAAGCAAAATGTCAATATTTCAATATTCTTCAATTTTCAGAAAAGTCATTTGAAGTTTTTCGTTTTTAATAAAAAAATTAAAATATTTTGAATTTCCCAAAAGTTGTCAAGTAAAAAAGTATAATTTTTATTCCTCTTTTGAGTGATATGTCAAAATCAGTAAAAATTCATGACTTATGTCATTTTGCATCCAAATGCCCTTTATGTTCGAAAAAATGTTAACATATGGCATTTTGCATCAATAACAAAAGTGTTTGCTTATCCAAAATAACTATATAATTTAAAAAAAAAAAAAAATGGAACTTCGAAAATGTTTTGGCTTAAAATAAAAAAATGTCATATTAGATATAAAAAACCCATTTTATGACAGTTTGATAGAAAGAAAGTATTTTGTTTTGCGATTCGTCAAATGCATCGTCAAATTCATAACTTAATCACTGCTTATTTTTCTTATACCGATTTATAATAAATTTTAATCGATTTTTTAAACTTAACCTATGAAATCCTATGAAAATGAATATCTAACTCACGAAGTTTAAAACAGAAGTTGATACATTTATGTACGTATATTTTAAAAATTTCTTTTTGAAAACTTTTTCTTCTGAAAAAATAATATATCAACTAAGTACCTCCGGGGAAGTTTATGTTTTGGTTTTGCGTTAAATTTAAGAATCATGTAAATGTCAAAACCTGTTTTTGGATATTTGTTTGTCAAAAATGTAAATGTAATTAATTTTTCACCGTAGATCTTTAAATATCCCCGAGCTTATAGGAAACCTTCGTTGCACAAAAATTTCCGTATTTTATACTGCCCATGGCCAATAGCTTCAGGCGCTAAGTGATTATCCGAATAAAAAATCCCATCATCCTCAGCACAGCTGTTTTTAGCAGACAGAAAAACTTAGGTAACTAAAAATTGAAGAAAAAAAAAAAAAAAAAAAACAGATCCCAATCAAACGTTTCCGCTAATTTACAATTCGTCTGCTGGCAAAACATTTTAATTGCACCTACTCGACCTAATTCCCAATTTCAAAAGGAAACATCAAATCAGATAGAGCGAAAGAAATGGAATCCTTACTGACGCTGATGTTGATGCTGATGATGCTGATGCAAAAGGAAGAAACCTCTTTTCAATGTTTCATTTGTTATTACATTCATTGTTGGGCATTTCATTACTATTGTTGCGTCGCGTCGGTCGTAAGGAAAACACACAGCCCGAAGAAAGGAATTCCGATTTATTTAAGAAGGATCGCCCTTGAGCTAGAAATAAGTTGATGTACAACAACTGAACACAACTGGCAAAGAAGACTGCGCTGATGCCGCCTCGAAAACAAATAGAGACGAGTGTTTTTTTTTTTTTTTTTCTATTTTACTTTGAGACTTTTTTCTGGATTGGTATTCTTAAGAAGTAAAAAAAGGAAATATATGCAATATGGGCATACTGCTTCTTTAGACATTAAAATAATATAAAAAAAAGAAAGAATCAAACCCTAATCAAAGGGAGACCATCAACAATAAAAATGTATGGGTTGAAGGAACTTTACGTGGCACTCCTACTGCTTTTTAGTCAAGGAAACCAAAGGATAAACTCGCATATTGAAGTTGAATGTCTTAACACTCAAAGCACTTGAAATCCCCGAAAACAGAGATACTCGTATACGCACATAATACCTACTTCTTTTTATTCCTATTGTCAAAGTTGGAGTTTTATTTATTTGTCTTTTTTTTTTCTCTCAAAAAAAAGGGCACCCAACAAATGGATGGATTTCATTTAAACTCTTTAAAGAGTTGAATAACTACAAGATCCTTAGGAAGGCTCGGTTTTCGTGTGCGTTTAATTTTGTTAGGTCTGAAAAAGATCATGATTTTCTTAGATTTGTTTGTTGTTTTTTTTTTCTTGACAATGTGTCTAGGTCGTGTAATCCAGCCTAGCACGTGAATTGAGAATTCCACTGATTACACAAGGATACAGGTAAACGCTGATTGAAATCAGGAAAGGCTGATCTATTATGTGATTTATCTTCAACGAGTTATCTATCATATCTTTAGCGTCGTCGTCGTGGGTAGATGTAATGGTTCCTGATGACAATAGACAGTAAGCCGATTTGTCAGTTTACTTGCAGAATTACTTAATTGTGAGGAAAGGTAAAACTTGTAGCACTCTTGGTGTTGTTGTTGTAAAAAAACAAAGCCGCTATGTTTAAGAGTGATAAAGTAAGAAAAATACAAACACATCCTTTAAAAAAAAAAATTGTCAAATACTCCTTGAAAACTATTAACAGTCTTATCCAATGGAATCTATTAAACAAGTGAATAATAAACAGTAAATAATAATAAACATTAAAAACAGTTATAATTGGATTGTGTCAAAAAAGTAAAATTGTAATCTATTACATCAAGCTGTCAATACATGGCTCAAATGTCAAAAATATAAAAAAAATTGATTTCCCGAAAGACAGCAGAATTAGAGGCATTTACTGAAATTTTGTGAGATAGATTTCTGAATTTTCTCCGAATTTTCTGAGAATTTTCCCAATCAGTTGTCAGAGTATATGTAGAACTAAATTTGAACAAAATTTCTCTCAGAAATTAATCGAAATCTGTAATTCTTGTTATTTTAAATTGAATTGAAATCTGGGGTGGAATCGCGTAAGACGATAGTTGATTGTTGATTATCAAAATACATTTATATGAATTTTTCTTCACGTAAGGTGATTATTGATTATCACTTTTCTAGTATAGTTTTTTGGTGACAGCTATTTAATTGTCACTTTCATAAATTTTTCTTAGTTTTTTGAGAAATATAAGTTATGTTTTACTTCAAATTGAAAAATAAAGTAAAAAAAGTTAAAAATATATCAAATTTAAAATAAAATAATGTGAATAATCTATAATGTAAACATCAATGCATATATGTATTTTATGAGAGCAACTCAGTAAGAAATGACCACAAAAAAGTTCATTTGCTGACAGTTAATCTAAAGGGCCAACTATAATAGACTTAACCGAGCTTAAGCTAATGTCAAAACCGAACGAAAAGTTTCCGAAAGTTATCGTTAAAACATAAATTAACCATAATGGATTCTGGCTACTTAAGAAAATGTTTTTTGATAATAGCTAACGTCACAAGCAAAATTGACAAGGGAAGAGACAGAAATTATTAGTAAGACAGTAAGAGACAACAACATTTAAACATGCATTGCGGTAAAATGCCATTCAAATTTGACATTTACATAAGTTCAAGTTAATCCAAATGGCTCTTGCTTAATTTCGCGAAAGTTAGCGAAATTTAACGAAACTGAGTAGAACGTCTATTATGATTAGTGATATACACTGCCAATCACTAGGATGAGGCCACATGTTTTTCAACCGATTTTCGGTCTGTATACCTGTTGGAATTTGGTACATATTTTCTTAAAACAAAGTGATACAATTATAGGGTTAATTAGAAAAGACCGTCACTAGGATGAGGCCATTGCGAATATTTCGTTGTAGAAGTTGACATCAGCAATTTTTTTCAAAATTTTGGTTGCAATATTTAAGAAAGTTATACAAATAACTCTTTTTATTAAATTTCAATTACAAATGGGTTCCGGAGAGACGTTGACAGTGGCAGAAAGAGGACAAATCGATGCTTTCAACGAAATGGGACTCTCAAGCCGAGAATTAGCAAGGAAGCTGAACAGAAGTAAGACAGTTGTAAACAACTATCTTGCTGATCCTCAAAACTATGGAAAAAACCAAAAAGGACGCACAGCCCAAGCAACAACATCCCGAGAAAAGCGGTTAATTTTACATATTGCTTCAAATTCTACTCAATCAGCTACTAAAATAAGGTCCAAAAGCGGAGTATCAGCCAGTATTTCGACAGTCCGAAGGATAATAAGAAAAGATGGTACTATCCAGAGAAGAAAACTCAAAAAGAAACCTGTTCTAAAGCAAGTACACAAGGAGCTGCGAATGAACTTTGCAACAGAACATGTCTCTTGGAGCAGTCAATGGAAACGCGTCGTCTTTTCGGATGAAAAAAAGTTTAACCTTGACGGCCCCGATGGTTACAACTTTTATTTCCATGATTTAAGAAAAGAGGAACTAATTTTGGGAAGACATCACAGCCGTACATCAGGTGTTATGGTGTGGGGAGCTATCACCTACTATGGCAAAATCGAGTTGGAGTTTCTTTCTACAACAATGAACGGAAACAGCTACAAATGTTGGAACGGTCATTTCCGAAGATGAAAAATATTTTTGGACCTCTGCCTTGGATTTTCCAACAAGACAATGCCCCCATCCACACTTCCAGGGTTGTCAAAAGCTGGATTTTATCAGAAAACGTAGAGCTTTTGCCATGGCCACCCTATTCACCGGACTTGAACATAATCGAAAACGTATGGGCATGGCTATCTCGAAAAGTTTATGAAGGCGGTAGACAATTTGAAGACAAGGACTTCTTAATTGAAGCTATCCGTGATGCCTGGGACGAGATTTCACTTGACTAAAAACTTTATGATTCCATTCCAAACCGTCTAATAGAGGTCATATCGAAAAATGGGGGCATACTCATTATTAATTGAGAAAAACTTAATAAATAACTGTTTGAAAACCAAAAACTGTTAACATTTCTTTCATTTTTTTGATATTTTATAAGATTTTTCATGTGGCCTCATCCAAGTGACGTACTTTTTCATACTGTTTTTAAGTAGCTCTTTAATTAATGTAGGGAAATTCCAACAGTCTTTTCTATTTAACCCCTTAATTTTATTACTTTTTTTAAAGAAAATATCTAACTACTCAAATGTAGTAAATTTGTATGGGTACGAAATTTCCAGCAGGTATAAAGAACGAAAATCGATTAAAAAATATGTGGCCTCATCCTAGTGATTGGCAGTGTATAAAACACTGTGTTGGCTCGCTAGCTTAAGTTGGCTAAAGTTCGGTTAAGTCTATTATAGTTGACCCTTAAGGAATAAACCTAATATTTTGGAACTTCCTAAAGGACTTTCTATGAAAATTTATTGGTATGTTAGTTCCAACACATAAATTATACATTTCAGATTCTTAAAAATCTTTCGAATGAACGTTTGTGTATGTTTTGCGATTGCTCGTTTACCACCAGGAATTAATAGAAGTAAGTACTGTATGTATTGTTATTTTGTATATTGAGAACAATTTTCATAATAAAACACAACAGCTGATCGAAATGACATTTGTTCCTGTTTGATAATTTAAATTTCGAACTAAGTTTCCCAAACTTGGGTAAGTGCTACCAAGCAATCTTAAATTTTTAGCTATCACTTTACACAGAGCATAGAGAAGTTGATAATCAAAATTGACTATCAAAACAGTGACAATCACCTATCACCTAACGCGATTCCACCCCTGTTCTTGTTGTTTGTTCTCAGAAATCGGTTTACATCGGATATATTAGAAAATTAAACTGGCTAAATATATTTAAAAAAAAAGCTAATGACGTTAATAAACACGAATCATTTAATTGGGAAGTTATTCTGTCTGTCAAAAAAATTCATGGTTTATGGTTCTTAACATGGCAATTATGATAATTTCTAATTCCACGAAAGTTGGCAATTATTTTTGGAATTGTAAATACAAAATTTTAAATTATAAAATATGAACTCCTGGATAAAAAAATTTTGTTTTTTAAAATCAAAATCCTTCGTAAAATTTGTTCAAAACATACATAAATTTATTCCATACCATACATTTTGAACTTTACGAAGCTATTCATAGTTTTTTCGGTTGTCAAATTGTCGAAACCACATTATCTATGCATGTTGAATAAATGAAGCGTAATTTTATGTAGGTACACCAATCAAAAGCAAACACATTACAGCATAAGAATTATAAAAACTATGACAGCTGTCTAAATAAAGCTACTATGCCTTGCCTTTTAAAAATTGAATTCGAGTTTTGCAGGAGCATATAGCTATGAACCCTCTTTGTCAGAACGAATTTAGGTGAATGCCATATTAAGTCAGTGCCAATGTTGACTCCAACTTGATCTTCGAAATCTCCGCAAGGCTTCTCCTTTTTCATCCAGAAAGATCTATACATACATTAGTTACTCGTATTTATGGAATGAGTTTTTGTAGTTCAAATCTTGAACCTTTGCTTCAGAATATTTCTTAACTTAGATTGTTTCAACAGACAAGAAATTGAAGATTTTTATCACTTCTTGACCTAATGTCTTGTATTACAGAAAATACGTCACTTGTTTCTAGGTAAGTTTTTGGAAAATTTTGGCCAAAAAAAAGAATGCTATATTGTCAAAAAAGTAGTTACGTTCTTGTGTTTCAACGACGAAGAATAGTAAACCATTTCAGTTTATAATATTTTATAACTATTGATCTATAAATAGTAAAAATAATAAAATGTGACAACAAGACGGTGCAACTTGCCAAACAGCGCGTTTAATTATTTATTTATGTAAAAATCAATTTTCTGACAATTTTATTTCCATAAGTGGTCCTATTATCTGGCCCCCATCAAGTTCTGAAACTCGTAAAAAAAAAACAACCATTACTTTGGTGCATGAACTAAAATTCAATAAGATTCAGTTCTAAATAAAAATTGTATTTAAGTATTGAAATGTTATTCCAACGACATCATTGCCATTTCTTATTATTTTTAAGAATTTATTGTTTTAAAAACTTTTTACACAAAACAAAGAATTTGCTTTTATTTTCAATCATGTAGATATATTTTTAATCGTTAAAAGCAAAGTCTATTGAGTTTTAACTGGGTCGTTATTTTTAAATCGATGCTGCCCATAAAGCTTTTTTGAGTCTAAGAAAAATAAACTTCTAATAAAAAATACATATACAAAATTTAGCATACCTACCTATTCCTTTCAGAATTTTTCTGGATTTCATACTTATTCTTCAGCCCTATCGAGGTGTTCCTTTGGAGAATTTTTGTAACGAAAGTAAACTCCGATCAGAACTCAGTTTACTTTCGAGGTATCCGTTACCAAATTAAATGAAATAAAGCAAACAATCGCGTTTGTATTAATTTACTTACAATTTTGTAGTTAACATTTCCAAACAGATTCCTCAATGATTTTTCATCGGACAACTTCTGAAGAAATTCAACGCGTAGCTGTCAAAAATTGTTACCTAGTCGCATTGCACCGCTACGAGAGACGAAGGAATGCGATGTATTTTGTCGGAAGATTTATGCGAAATGGTTATCGTAACGGATTTCGAACAAATCCGAGAAAATTTTCTTCCGAACGGATACCTCGATAGGAGTGATTATTCGAATTCACATCCTGTCATTCATACACATGACTTTATGCAGATAAAACCTTAAAATAGAATTCCGTTTCTAAAAATCAACTATGTCACGAGCAAGGTTTTTTGAAAACTTTTCTATTATTCCAAAAACAAAGTAGAAAGCGTGCGGAACGTCATCAGAGTGCACTTTTAGTAACTGTCAGAATTTCTGTGCCTAGATAAAACCTTGAAATCAGCAATGTTTCTAAAAACTTCTTAGTTTTAATGGAAGAAATAAATATGTATCTGACATCTCTGACTTTAATGGTCTGGCCTATTTTTGTGAAAAATTCTTCATCTCTGAGGAATGTTGATTTGCTGACCATGTAAAATCCCGCAATCATTTTTGTCAGATGAAAAGGTATAATATCACTCCTCCATTCTGTTATCTTCCCTATTACCAAGTTCCATCTTTTCTTTTGCCATTCCATACCTAAATTGATTATTTTATGGTTACATCTGTTTAACAGGCCAATATACGGTCCACAAAACCTATAGCAATCCTTCTTATTTGGCCATAATACCTACTCAATAGCACAAAACCCTTAGATTTACCGTTAGCGTAAGCAGTTTCATTTTTTATATTAGCCAGCCCAATAAGTTCCTTTCCTCACATACTTGTTTACCGAGAAATACATTGCACCGCACATCCTTCGATAGGTTATATGTATACAAATATACTATAGGTAGAAATGTATACGGATAAGAGCCAAACCCCGAAGAAGGGCCATCCTCGAGTCCTTGTAAAATACGCCATGCAGTCACAATTCAATAGACTTAGAGGCGCATTATTACCATCATACCAGAGTGAATCTCTTAGGCGCTCTCGTAAATAACAAGACGATTAATTTGTTCGTCGGTGAAAGGATATTCAAATAATGAAAATGAAATACTGAATTGAAGCAAAATAGAAATGAAAAAAAAAAAATGGAAAAAATTGAAAAAAGGAAAAATGAAAATAAAGGTATAGGGAAAAAGACCGACTCTCCAATAATGGGGAAATATTCACCCCCAAGCTCAAGAGGAAGCCATTTTCATTCTTCGGATTGAGAGAAAAGGCTAGAAATACACAGAGTAAATGAAAATCGACAAAGAAAAAGAGGAAAACGTTGATAACAAAAAAAAAAGGAAAAAAAGGAAAAAAAGAAAATAAATAAATCGCGCATTCAGGAAAAAATCTGTAATTTTCCACTCTTAATCCTGCAAATGCGACATTTTCTAAGAGGCTGACAGAGTAAAATAAAAAGAAAATGAAGGACGAGTTGTGCACATCAACCTCTCCCCCTTACTTTTGTGAGAAGATTTTTTTTTTTTTTGTTATAATTTGCCGATCCTTACGGATGAGCTTTTACAATTACTCCTCGTCGTCGTAGTCGTAATTCCAAAAGAATGAGAAGCATAAAAGCAGGGAGCACGCAGCTCCTGCATGCGGTTGAATAAATATTACAAGACCTAGAATTGAAGTCTTCTCTCTGTCACTACGCTGCACTGCGAGTATGAAATGGCAAGTCTCTTGTTCCATCGTTGTCGTTTTAATGATAGAAATGTCCTTATTAATTCTCTCGAGATAAGTGCGGGTGGCAGATGATGGGAGCCGGGGTAGTAACGGGGTCGGGGCCGGTGCCGGGGCCGGGCCGGGCGCTGCAATAATAGGATGCGAAAATAATAATAATCATCTCCGTCGTCATAGTCATCGTCGTCGTAGTCTATTCCTGCATTAGAGAAGGACGAAAAAAATTGAAGCGCATTCATGTGCACTTGCTGCATCTAGAGATTTGCGTGACGTGACGTGATGAGACGACGACGATGCAGCACTCACTCTTCGTTACGTTCATTAGGAGAGGTCCTCCTATTCTAGTGACTTATGTACGTTTGTCTCTCTATACTATACTATATGTCATAGTTGAATCCTTTTCACCATTTTGTGCATTTGTCTATATGTATGTATGTTTGTGATTTCATATTTAAATAAAAAATAAACAAACATAAACATAAAAGCAACGAGTTATGTATAGGATCCACGTTTTTCAAGATGTGCAGCAAGTAGGATAATTTTATGCAACGACAATGGGGGTTCGGCCTGAAGTATCCTTCTATATGTTCCTCATGATGTACATATGTATGTCCATATGCATATGTTTGTAGGTACTCGTACCTACTGCACTCGTGTATGACTTTAGTCTTATATAGTATAGTGGGGGTAGGGTGGATAAAGCTACTCTGAAAGCCGAACGCTTCAATTTGTCAACTTGTCAAGTGAGTGACTTCGCATACGGCACAAACGGCAAATGTACCACTCATCATATCGTACATAAGCTACTTTACTGCTTTTTTTTGGCCAAGCATGTCATATGACATGATTGAGAATTTTTGATGTGCAGTATGTGCAGTGCATAATGCAGAGGTACTATCTATGTTATGTCGGTGCTGGGTGCTCTCGAGGTATGCTCTATTATTTAATCTGGGAACACTGTGCGCTTTTAAGAGGTCTCGCTAGACTCAAGTGGATGTGAGGTTAAGAGGCGCCTAACGAAATCATAAATAAGGATTATTATTCGCAGTGAATAAGGTGAAGGAATCTTGGATATACATAAGTATATGCATTGCAGGTATATGGAGAAAAACGCAGTTACAAAGGTTTTTTTTTTTGTTTGGTGCAAATATTCCAATTAGCAATGTTTTCTGAACAGACCTGTTCGAGTTGCATTTGTTGAGGACACTTCAATAATTTAAATGTGGGATAAGCTCGAATTTTGATTCTACATTATATCCTATATCCATAGCTAACCATTTTATGTGGATGTATTTTTATTTTATTATTTTTATTGAGTTAATTTGAAAAATAGATCTTCATAAAAAATAGCTTTTAAGGCCGTTCGTTTTTTGTTTATTTTTTGTTAGTCAAAGTTCAAAGTTTATTCAGAATTGTTGCAAACCATTTGCCCACTTTATGTGTATAGGAACTTTTAATTTTCTAAAAAACATGTACCACATTTTAAGGACTTTGTGGTCACTGTTAACTGACAGAACTCAAAGGAGCATTTAGTGTCAGAAGTCTGAAGCCTGTTCATTCGAAATTCTTTTTCATTTTGGTTTTGATTGGAGGATAATTTTTCGTATATTTTAATTCTCTTGTTTTTGACAAATTTACCCTTTAAGCAATTCAACTTTCAAAAACATAAGAAATTATTCAATTTCGTTTGCTTTCGATTTCGAAACGACTTGCCAAAGTAGAGATTTACTTAAAATTGAAATAATTGCGAAAAAGTGTAGAGTTTGCTTTAAATTTAATTTGTATGATTTTGGCATTCTGTAAGGTTGTTGTTTTAGTTTCAACTTCGTTTCCATAATGTTCAGTGACGCTAAAGGTTGTCAAAACTTCAATGGTTCGAAATTTGTGTTTAACATTAATTTAAAAAAAAATGTGTATTGTTGCTGCATGAATAAAAATTATCAAAACATTATACCTAAGCCTTTTATTAACATTTGAGCCGGGTTTTTAAGTGTGAGATCATCCTCGTTTTTTGAGTTGAATTAGAGTTTACTTAAATCATATTTTTCACATGTAGTTAATTCAGAGTCAACCCTCCGCGTTTGGTGAGGAATTAAAGGAACAGATGTGCTTTTGAGAGAAGTTGAAATAGTATTCAAATAAGCTTTTTGTTTTCTTTTTCTGCAAATTTCCTTATACATAAATTGTTGTTAAAATGAATCAGTTTTGCTGACCTAAACGACACGGATTTACTCGAAATATTAAATTTATCTGTTTTGAGAAGAAAGACACATCAGATCGCAACCATTTCATTTTCTTTTTTTCGGAAAGCGTCGTCAAATGTCTTCATTTTTTCATTTCCAAAATGAAAAAACTGTTGAACATCGACATCTACATTTAAGTCGATTGTTTTTGACTAAATTAACTTTTTGTGTTTTATAATTTTATAAATATTCAACATTTCATTTAAATTCCATCTATTCAAAATTTGTCATTATAAAAAAAATCTACAACTCCACTGTACCTGTGTTTATTTGTTTCTTACCAAATATTTGGTTCTAACAATTTTTTTTGCCAAATTTGTTTGTTTCTACCAACTTGAGAGCGTACATTGGAAGAGTACAGTTAAGTGGGTTGTATTTTGAGTGATTTTTGCTGATGCTGCTCTAAGCAGGGCTTATCTCTAGTTCTTGGATTTTGACCACAGCACAGAACAGACATTTGGGAACAGATTAAGATATTCATATACATTTTATTTAATTTTTGCTGCTTTTTTTCTTCTGGTGTAAAGTGTTTTTTACAAAATTGAATTTGATTTACTCGTGTAACGTTCCTCATCATCGATATTTTTGCAGTGGTGTAAAATTAAAAATCACTCTTCAGAATAAAATTAATCCTGAACTGAAAATTTACTTAAAGAATCAATTATGAATTCAAGATTAACAAAGTCTGATGTAACACCGAGTTTAGTTCAGCATTGAAAAACTAGGTCTAAATATACATACATATATACCTATACAAAACGATTTCAAAAGTGAACAAAAGTTGACAATGGTTACAAATTATTAACCTGAATCCTCAGTTAACTTCGACGTTTCTCCGAGAGCAATGCAGTAATGCGGTGTGTAAATATATTTCATGAATTCATCTAAAATTAACCTTCATAGAGATTGAACTTCGAGTATTTTTAGATGTCATTAGAGTACATAATCATCTATTTTCTATATTATATATTTCCTAAATAAAGCGACCTTACTTTCTAACTTATTCAAACCCTTATTTCTTTTACAATTAAATACAGTAAGTTGTTTAAAACAATTATAAATAAATTCAAATATAAAAACACAATTTTACAAACGAGATTTTAGAATGTAAGTTTCTTTGGACATAAAAAACAAACAAACAACGAAACGTAGGGAAAGGGTGAAACTGATCTGTAGATAAGTCTGTCAAAGTTTCAAAAGTTGGAAGTAGTCATTTTGACTGATTCCACTTTTTGAGAAAGTCGACAGATTTTAGATACCCAAACCTACTTTACTTAGGTTATGGTAATTTTTCAAGTGCTGTTAGGATGGATGCACTTAAATTCAAATTCATACTAAAATTTTTGCGAATTTAGAGTTTCTGATTTTATAATTCGTAAAGACTTCCTAAGAACTTCATTGAATAAAACTCTGTCTATATGATTACTGACTATAAAAACATATTTGCAGCCTTATAGTCAAGCAAGATAACGACGATATTAAGTTATTTGAATTATAAAAATCGTAAAATCCATTACAAATAGAATCAATGTTCTCCTTAAACCAACCACCGTAACAAAGCCAACGCCAACAACGGTCAGAATTTGAAGAAGTAAAATAAACTCTCAAAGGAACTGTTAAGGTCGACAAACCTTGGAGGTATTAGTTGTCCCACCATTTATACTAAATACTAATTTCAATATAAGCATATTTACTCAAAAACCTCTCGACTCAAAAAGTTCATTATTTTGATCCTTTCCCTATAAAAGAAGGAAATTTAAAAAAACAAAACACACATGCACCACCAATTTATTAAAATTGAAAAAAAAAAGAAAAACAAATGGAATCTGGTGGGCGGAAAAATGAACTTGTAAAATGAGCTGGAGCTCGGTTTTCTTTTCATGTGGCTCCTTTCAACCGAATGAGCTGTGTGCCCTTCAAAAATAATAATTTGTCGTCGACGATATCGCTTACGCTTCTATAAATTAAAATTATAGAAATGACGATATCAAGCGTTTAAGAGACCTCCTTTTATTTTTTTTTTTTAATTTTTAATTTTAATTTAAATATAAATACAACGACATCGACAAAGACGAAAGCAAAAACTCGAAACTGAAAAGCGTAAAGAGAACTGCCGCCGAAATTGTAGGTAATTGCTTCGCAGCAGCAGCGGGTGCGGGCGGCCGGCCTGCCACCATCGCCACCTGTGCCACCAGTTCCCAAATGCAGAAGCAGTCAAACCCTCCCAGAGTTGGTCTATATGGTGACCTCAGCGTGAATTCACAACATTTGGCCAATGAAGTTCCGGGTCCTGTGTATACCTACTCTGAATACCCCCGTATTGCTGACTGCCCCTGCCTGGCCTGGCCTGGTATCGGTATCGGTATGGTATGGTTCGGCTGAGTTTGGTTTGGTTTGGTTTGACCTGGAGTGGCAGCAGAGGGAGCTTAGTGCTCTTTCAATTTATTTTCCGATTTATTATTTCTTTCTAATGGCATAATTCAGTTTTACCTTTATTTCTGAAGTACTTGCCTCCAAAGTGTCCCATTAATTTGTATTTTAAGGCTGATGCACAAATAGGATCGTCCATTGGAACATTCCGTAATGGCGGATGTTGGAAAATTCTACCCTCTCATAGGAAAATATATACTCGTGGCAGTATTCAAGTGAAATTCCTTTCATGGTGATTATTGCAAAACAACCAGGTACTAGGTAAGGTAGGTGGTACACATCATCATAAATAAAAATGAAATAGGAATAGCTGACGATAAGGAGGGGGGCTCTAGAGATGGGGGATGGGCAAGAGAGTTCCACAAAAAAAAAAAAAAAACTTTTTGTCGTAGTTTTCTTAAGTAATTAAAATCGGTTTTATTATTTTTTCCCTCCATACTATACCTACTTCGTGTTCCATTGGGCAGAATTTCAGAATTTGTGGTTTTTCGATCGCGGGACACTTGAAGGAAAAAATACTATATAATTGGTCCTTGAGTTCATATTTTATGTGGACATTTTTGAATGCCTGAATGGCAACGGACAATATTCTCTCCTTATAATAAGTATAAATGATGACGACGAAAAGAAGAGAAGAGTGATATAGGGAAATGCGGAGAATATAAATTAATAATTGCCTGTTATGCTCCTAAGAAAAGACCTATTCATATACTGACTACTGAGGGCGGACATTTACAATTTTACATACATACTCGTACAGTACAGACAGAGTTTCGATCTCGCTTTTTTATCTATTGACCTTTGGCTTGAAATGTGTACGATTTATCAATCATCATTATTTCTCAAAAAGAGAATAGAATATTAGAATGTGACCCTTCTATTGGTGTCTTTGAAATTAAGTATGATTTAAAAAGTTCAACTGAATCCAACTTTTCTGTTTGTCCTCAACCTCAAGGCATTCCTGTCCGAAACAAAATTAACGAAGATTTTTGTTTAAAAAAAAAACTGTCAATTGAAGTTTTTAAATACTTTACCACTAGTTTTTGACATTCCTGTTGGCTCTAAAATAAAATAAATGTGGTTTCCCTTAACATTGTATCAGGAAACGAATTTAGGAACCTAGGATCTGTTAAAATAGTCAAGATCAGTTGGCCAAAACTTAAGCATTTTTTTTAATAAAAAAGAAAGTGTGTATGCAATTGATCAAATTTGAACAAATTTTGTTATAATTTTATAAATAAATATTTCCACTTTATAAAAACAAAAACAACATAAAAAGCTAAAAAAATTAAAAAAAAAATAACAATTACAGATTTTCTTTTTTGACCTGGTCAAAACTAAAGCAACTTTTTTAAAATTTAATAATAAACATAGAATCTGTCAAAATATTGTGTCAAATACTTTATTTGCTAAAACATCTCGCTGCATCCCCTTTACTTACTCTCTATTACATTTGAAATAATTGAGCTTGAAACTCTGTTCTAAGCCTTTTTGATGTGGACAAGTTTCCATGGCAAGTTTCCATGACTTCACTTTTTTTAACAGGAAACTTATTATTAAACTATTTTAGAAGTATGCTTCGGGTCGATGTCGAGTTGGAATGATCATTTGAGTGAAATATTATCCTCGGCATATGAAAGCATAACATCCTCCAAGATGTCTCGGAACATGAATCGATCCAGAAGACCAGGCCACCAATTTTATGTATGGGTCCTACTACATGTCCTGAGAAACATCCCCAAACTATAACGTTTCCTAATCCATATTTTACAGTGATTCTTATAAACCGTGGATTTATGTAAGTCTTGTTTGATGATAATCCGCCATCGATAGCTCTCTTGCGTATTGTTCTTTCACTTATTTCTATCTTTAGTTCATTCTGTAATTGCCTTAGGAATTTTTTTATTGTTCTTATCGAGATTTTACTCACTCGCAATGCTGTAGCCCTTGGCCTACCACCTCTATGAATCCGTTTTTACGAAATCGTTGTCAGTATACAATTTTATTAAACGCCAAATCACTGATTTTGGAATGCAGTATTTATTTTTTATAATTAAACTTCTTAATTACTAAATTAAATTTCTTTTAAGCTCATTAGAAAACTGATTACTCGCAATTTGAAGAAAATATGGGTGTTTGTTTTGTTTAAAAAAAACGTCAAAGAATAAGTGATTCAACTTTCTTTTTTCTCTTCTTTGTGACACGTTAATCAATTTAAACTAACGTTTTTTTGCATCTCAATACCACAAATTATGATCACTAACAAATTTATCTTAAAGTTGTTTTAGTTTTGGTCAGCGACAAATTGAAGTACATTCAAATAAATTTCTAAATTTTATCATGAACTACGGATAACGTCTTATGGATTTTCCAAAACGATAAACGACATTCATAGATAAAGTTCTGGCTGATAGGTTCGAAGTATATATGCATAAATTTTCATAAAGAAAAAGTTGCTTAAGTTTTGGCCATCACTATATATATATAGCACAACAAACTAGCAAAAGGTGATTTTTGAAAAGAAAAATGTCGCATAATTCAAAAGATTCATTATTTGTTTTCTACCTATTCGAAATCAAAAATATTTAGTACAATTAAACTAAAAAAAATGTTTGAAATTGATTTATATCTTTCTAAAATTTATTCCATTCTAAAGATAGTTATAACAATATAACAAATATTCAAAAAATTTAATTTAAGGTGATTGCAGATTTGATCATGACTTATTTGAGATCATCAAAAATAAAATTCAAATCACATTTTCAAGTAATCATTTATAAAACAAAATTTTATTAAAATCGCTGCACGTTCTTGAGATTCTGTAAGATAAACAACTTTTGATAACGACATATTTTTCTAGGAAGGATAGATAGATAGAGATAGATAGATAATTCGATTTATTAACATTCGTTTAGATTGTTTACAAAAATAATTAAGTAAAATCGTTAAGGCTTGGCTATGCCGGCCGTCTGCCGATTGACTTCTGTTTAAAAATTAACAATATATAATTTTTTTTAATTAGCATTTAAAATATAAAATGAATACATTTCTGTTTTAAAATGATTCTTTTATGATTTGATTGTAGTTCGAAAATAATTAAAGAATTGATTGATGTTTCCTTCGCAGTTGAGGAGGGCGACTATTTCTTCCGTTGACTTCACGTTGCTTCACGAGCAAATTTCTGCGTATTTCACATAAAATTGGACACTTTCCTATGAAATGGATTACATCTTCTCTTACTCTTAAGTTACAAAGGCTGCAGTAGATAGACAGATCCTCCTGATGTGGTATACATAATTAAGGCTTATCAGTTTACCTCTCATTTTGAAAGTAGTTACGCTCGCATTAATTATTATGATTCAGATGGTTGTATGTTGATCTATGCACCGAGGATGTAGCTTCATTCATAGAGTCGACACTAAATTTTTCATCTAAATTTGAAATAAGATTTTGGAGGTCATCATCGCAGTATTAATCATTTTCATCCAGTATTCTAAAATCCGTTCTACAATAGGCAGCATGGTCTTCTAACTTCTTATACCACAGATTTTTCTTCTCAATTGCTCTCAAATTTTTGAAAGTCTTTCATCTGACATATTAAATACCTTTTTGATATAATCAATATGACATTTAACAGTTTTGATGAAGAGTGGTGACGATAGATTTACACAAAGCGTCATTTAAACGTCTGGATCTGTCTATGTGACAGATTTTTTAAACTAAAATATTGGACCAAATTTAATAGAATCTTAAAAGTCTAAAATTTAACGGATACATTTTATGATTAAGTTAAAACAGACTGCAATAGTTTCGCACTTCGGGAACATTCAAAAGATTTTAGTGTTAAAACATGTAATTCATGTAATTCGTACGGTGACACTATCAAATGGCATTCCGGTCCTCTCTCATTCATATCATTTGGGTTTTTTTTTTTACTGTGGCCGGATCTTTAGCAAGTCATGACGTAAAGCCAAGACCAGTATCCGACGGTTACCAACGTGGACGTAATGTAAGCACTGGAAGTGTAGGAAAAGATACATCACAAGGCCCCCAGTTCCTATCACATCCAACCACCATCAAGTGGCATTCATCACCCATAAATCTTAAATACTTTTTTTCTTAATTTTGTAAATTTTTCTACATGTTTAATTTGTAATCTAAATAAAAATATTAACAAATGATTTCTATGACTATTTCAGGTAAACTCGAATCTCTAACTAAGTAATAGTAACGGAACAAACTTTGAAGTCAACAAGTTTGTTGATAGAATTAATAAACAGTTAACACTTCTGACAGGTAAGTTCATCAATTTTAAATAAAATGTTTATATTATTATTTTTTAAAAAAACAAAATACTTGTATGGTATGTGAATTAAAAGCTCAGAACAGCAGCATTTTATCTCTAGAAACACTCATACGTCATCTAGTGTACAAGTACATAATGTATACCTTAAGTTCGATAGGTTCTTCCCCAGTAAGAGTTAAAATTAATGCACGCAGTAAGACTGCTATTTCTTTAATTAAGCTTTACTAGTTTTGGTTAAAAAATTTTACTTTACAGATTTGATGCAGAGTTCAATGATGGTTCAAGATTCAAATTGATATGAGATATATTAGCTTACTTGAAACCGCCGCACAGTAGGCCCAAATGGCATTTTGCGTCTCAAAAAGCTTTTTTCGAAATTAATTTTATACAAATGAATTAAGAAAAGGTCAAATTTTAAATCGCAATACACAAATATAACGGATTATTTTGCGTGATTAAGGAATATGGCCACCTGAAGTGGTCACTTCACAAAACCTTACATTTTTGGCAAAAATATTCACGTCTTAATTAGAGTTTTTTTAAATGTTGCTGTTAATAGGACTATACAAATGTTATATATCGTTGGAAAGCTGGTAATCTTGGCTTTTTAAATCAATGAAAATAATTTCAAAAACTTAAATTTTTGTACTATATTTAATCATTTATATTAACATGCTTTTCGTTTCGTTTCCTTTACTTCTATCTTTGATTAAAGTTTTAAATGGTTGCGCTGTTTTCTCGTATAGTGCAATTTTTTCCTTTATATATTAATAACAAGATACAAGAAAAAAAATTTGCTCCAAATGTGCACTTTTTGAAAATTGCCAATATTTGTTACTTAGGGTTACGACCAAAAAAAATCCCGCTCCGCCCGTTAAACTGGGGCTCGATTCTAGTTTTGATTCTATTCGAAACCTATTTGCGATTCTACTTTTAAATGCTACTATGTATGAAAAAAGAATAGAGCGCCAGTAATGCCAAACATTTTTCAACAAATTTGCGATTTTCGAACAATCTGCTGGCAAAGATGTCTGCTTTGTTTTGACATTAACTTTCGAGTTAGGTGGTTCCGATTATACGAAAGTACATTGAAACCAAGCTGGCACCACTAGAGATGTTCGATTATCGTATTTTAAAGCGTCATTAAAAGAGTTATAGAGTCCAGAATTTGCCAATTTGAATGTTTTTATTATAGAATCGAGTTACATGGTTGGGCCTCTACTGTTGAAACACCGAATAAGATATTTGCAAACAAATTGAATTATCGTAACATGCAGTCCCTGAAAAGGAACAAATTTCATTTGAGAAATCAAACTTTTATAACTGACGTACATTTCAAGATGTTACTTCTAAAAACCAATTGATAAATTGCAAAACAGCACCCTTGACATGGGTGGAACTTCATTTACCAAAGTTTTTCACATCTCTCCTACATAAATTTCACGTTAACAATATATCGCGATAGTCAACAGTTTAGTTTTGGTTAGGCTTTTATTTAATTTTGGTTTTCTGGGGGAAGATGTTTTAACTAATGTCCGAAACATGCTGCCACTAAAAACGAATTAAAAAATTGCCTTTTAAATTGCGGCTGTCAACAGTTTTTAACAACTTTAAAGTATGATTCTAATATTTTTTTAATCCGTTTTTTATTATATTATTTTAAGAAGCTTTATTAACTAAAACAAAAATGTTTTACATAGTTTAAAATACATTAATACATTATTTTTTCAATTTTAAATTAGTTTTTTATAAACATATTTAATTCAAAAATTTATATTCCGGTTTTAATTTAAAAAAAATTTGTTTAAAAATCTAGTCCTGTGTTTCTTTAATATAAGCAGGTATTTCGTTATAGTTTTTTGGTTCGCATTAGGTCTATTCCATCTGGCATAAGCCTCCCCCATTGCTGCCCACATATGTATGTACATATCTCTGTTTTTTGCGTCGTTATACCAGTTGTAGGTAGTTGAATTGTCTTAGATCATCCATCCATCTCTTATTCGGTCTTCCTCTCGGTCTTGATACGTTTGGTAAGGTCCAATGGGTTACTATTTTTGTCCATCTGTTGTCTTGCGTTCTTGAAATGTGACCTGCCCAGCTCCATTTTAAGTGTTTTATTCGTTGAATTACGTCAGTTATGTTAGTTCTTCTTCTGATTTCTTCGTTGATACTTTCTTAGTTTATCGAGTGAATTTGATGTGAGTCCCATTGATTGTCATGACAGGAAGTATTGTCGAGTCCAGAATGTATTTTTGTGTGTCTTTTCCAACCTTTGAGTCCAAAATCTGTTTTACATTCCAGAACTGCTTCCAATTATTCGTTATACGTTCTTGTTTTTGAAATGATTTCAGTTGTCCGAGATAAATGTAGTCATCAACATAGTCAATTTTTTTTTATTTATAAGCGAGATGTCCTTCCTTATGGGATTCGTCATAACTTTGGTTTTGTTTAGATTTATTCTTAGTCCGTGTATCTTACATTCCGTGGAAAGTTCTTTCAACATTTGTTCTATGTCTTCTGGTGTTTCGGAAAGCAAAACAATGTCATCTTCAAATCTCAGGTTACTCTGTCTCTCTCTCCCCATATGTTTATTCCAAATCTATTAGTCCAGTTAAGCTTGCGAAAAATGTCAGTATCTGTTAGTGAGTATATAATGGGAGTGATTTTTTACCGCTTTTCAACTGGTCAGTGGGATTAAAAAGCTTCAGATTTCAATGTATGTTGATGGGTTACATTAGTTTAACAAGACCGAGATTTCAATCTCATCTTCAGGTAGATTTCGTTCACCTAGACGTCTATAGTCTGTCATGGGTCTGAAGTGGTTTTCTTTTTTCCGAAAAGTTGTACTTTTGCTGCACTATTTCTTGTAAACGCATCCACTATGTACTTGCAGACGAGTTCGTTATAGCTTCCCATTAACCTGGGTTATTTATAATAAGCTCTCTGTAAAATGTATCTTTTCTGGCGAACTCGTAGCGCTAATGACGAACAGAATGCGCTTTCATTAGAGCTCTTTTTTTTAAATAGTATTATAAACTTGATGTTCAAGAAAAATTTTATATTTTTCTGTAAAATGTATAATTAATCAGGGTATGTTTGCACTAAGGTTTATAGGACTTCAACCATTTTCCTGACTGACGAAAATTAAGGATAGCAAAAGGTTTATAACGATTTCGAGCAAATAACGTGAAAATCTTTTTCTTTTCTCTTAAAATGTCTATTAGACTCGAGTCCTGACATGACAATTTTCTGATCCTGCTTAAGAGCAGCTTGTAAGCTTTTCAAGTTTATTTCTTGTACCTGGAAAATCAAATGTCATAATCTAAAAAAAAATGTTGGATTTGAAGAAGATCCCACTTTTAAAATGAAAATCAAAAATGGCGGTACAAACTGCCACAGCTTCTGACTATACATACAATACGAGTATAAATTCAAATGGAAATCTTGAATATGTACATACATAAGTATATCTATATGATAATTTATTATTTGCAGATTACTCGAAATAAGTTTTTCTTAATGTACTACTTAACTTTTCCACCATGAGACTAATTTTATATCCTAACTACTATGTCTACCATCAAAGATATAAAAAAAGTAAATTTCAACACTCTTACTTCCCCTTTTTTTTAACGAATGAAAAATTGGTGACAAATGTCGTCCTAGTGTCACCACCGCACGGTTCTTCACAGCACTGTCGCACAATAGTCGCTCGTAGAGTTCCTATATTGAAAAGGCAGTATAGCATCAGTTCATGGGACAAGTTATGCTGCTTCATTTTCATTTCTAAGTACCTATCTATCTACTGGCTCGGAACTAGCTTTAGGTCTACATCGCAGTCTCCTGATGGAATGAGTTTCTATACAGAATGATATCTATACGAGTATGTGCGAGTATAACTTGCCAGGGAAGGATCGAAGAAAGAAATAGCTGATAGTTGTTTCTATAGGTTTTTATTGAGTATGCGACTATCCGGCCTAAGGTTTCAAGAAAATTATTTTTGGCGAAAATGCTGATGAGTTGAGTAGGCTTCTATTAAAAATTGCATTCCTCGATTTCTATTTGACACTTTGAATTCAAATCTTTCTGTCACCCTTATTTAAAAATAAAAATTAATAATATGACAACTTCCAAACTTTTGTGAGTTCATAATAATTTATGTTTTTAGAATGCATTACTTATCCATTAGTCATTGGGGGATCATTTTATTGATACGTTTATGGCGCCCTTGGTGTTTTATTCGCACAAAATCCGTCCTTGAGAAAATTTATTCTATCATCTTCATTGGGTGATGTGCAATGAGGGTGTTTATGGCCCGGGCCTCGAGTAAATTTTCCACCCAAAAGCTTGTATTTGTTAGATATGTATACGTTTGTATGTATGTATGTAGGTATGTTCACCAGGTGAAATCCTATCTACAATGAACGGTTTTTATTTCTTTCGCTTTGTACTTATATACATACTAGGTGTATCTTACCTAACCTATAGCTTTCTATGGAAGTGGAATGAGGGTATACAAGGTATCGGTAGGTAAGGTAAGGTATATATTGGGGTGTAGATATTCGTCGGTCTTTGCATCATAAAGTGTACCTACATTCTGGAAAGGCTATTAGGGTATTCTCTGCCAATTCCTTTCTGTTTGATGGTACGTATTCCTGTGTCATAGTTATAGCATCCCCTAGTTTGAAAAATAATGTTCAACTTTTACATGGTCGCACTAAGTGGTCTAAAAAGGGCCCTTCAAAATAAATAATATCAAGTTTTCAGATTTGTAATATTCCATGATTCAAAAGACAATTCCAATTCAAGCGTTTTTATAAAGATATACGAGTTAATTTAAAAAAAAAAATTAATGAATAAAAAGATCGAATTTTCGAATATAACTTTTGAACGTAGAATGTCATCGTAAAGTAAAAGTGATGGTTGAAAAGATAAACATTTTTGAAGACCATTAAATAAATAGTATAAAAAATAAGTGTTTTCACATCTTTCTCTTAATCTGCGGGGTTCTCGAAATAAAATAATAGCTCATTTTATAGATGGTTATAATGTTTACGAGTTATATTCTCTTGAAAAATGAAAAAAAAATTTAAAAGTACTAGTTTCCAAAAAGTTATAACGGATATTTTTGAATAAATACAATAATTTTGTCATCAGTGATATCTCCAGAACAGGCATTGACTTCAAATAAACTTTGTTACACTGATAATAGTAATTTCAAGACCTTTCTAAAAATTAATCTAAATGTTATTCTTTTATTTTACTACAGCAATTTTAAAAAGTGAAAATTTTGGTTGGTCTTAAATATCTCACGAACAAATAACGGAGCTTTTGTTTTTAGAGCTTTTTAAAACTTTCAAATGATATGTGGTTAACATAGTGTTTGTTTGCAAATTGCAAATTACGAGAAATCTTTTAAAATGCAGTTACAATAAAGCATAGACGGCAATTCTTTTCATTTTCTGGAGAGCTTTTGCAATGTTATTATATGCACTACGGTAACGCTAAATAATTTTTTCTTTCACACAACTAAAGGGAATTCTTCTGAAGATAGAGTGAGATAAAGACGTCCTATCTTCCCTGGACTGCACATTCGATTTGGACGAAGTATAAAGATCGATAAATGATAATATTTTCTTCAGATAAATGACAAAAATATAAAATGACGTTTTTGACAACTGATTAACAAATGATAAGATTTTGAAAAAAAATCTAACTGACAGTTTTTAACAGACAAATAAAAATTTTCAAAAATACAAAAATTTTGTTTTAAAATGGTGGGTACAAAATTTAAATTAAAAGAATGTCAAAGTTTCCGGTTCGCCGACATTTTGTCCGTTGACTTTGTAGAAATTCAATCCTTAGTATGAAAGCTTGTAAATCCTAAAAAATGGAACCACAACGAAACGTCATTTATTTTCTAAAATTTCTACCTCCAACCGGGTTCAACGAAATACGACCCTGAGGTGTAGATACACTCGCACTCTTCGTCATCGGTACATAGCAACAGAGCAGAATAGATACAGATCCGAAGCATAAACATCATCACACAGCTACAGCTACATAGTACATACTCGTACATCCCCGTAGTTATATTTAAGCTTGCTATAAAGAGCGCCCCTGTGGTGTCCGCAATATCTGTGTGAGGTAATTGAATAGAGCCATTTTATTATTAAAAAAGAAAAAAAGAAAAAAAAAAAAAGGAAAAAGGAAAAATTGAAGCAAGGATGAAGGGTCCGCGTTGTCATAGCAACGCGGCACTTTACGTGTCGAAGTCTGGTGTTGGCTGCCATATTTGCTCTTTCTTGTCTCGTATCTGGCTTTGCGTTTGCTGGCGCTGGCTGTATAGCTGCTCTGCTACCCCTATATAAGTATGTGTCGCTGTCGTTGCCATTGCCGTTACCGTACCGTGTCTGTGTGACTGTGTGTGCTTTATAATGTTTTTGCTTTTCCGAATTTTTCGAGGGATCCGGATCCGGAGGACTTATTTCTTCTTTTTTTTTTGTTATCGTTGGTTTCCTTCTTGTTTTGTGTGCTACGGTTGCAGGCAGGGGCTGGGAATGATGATGGTGATGGTACAATGTACATAAGGGTGAGCCTGAGCACTGAGCTGTGCAATGGAAGGAAGACTTGACTGGGTATATGTATGTACATACAAGCTGGTGGAGATTATGTAGGTAGAAGGTACGAGTTCGAGTATATCTACTTGAAACGAAAGTCACGTGTACCTTATGTATTGCAGACTTTTGTCACAATGGGTTAGAGAATTTTCACGCTTTTTTTCAAAAGGGGAGGAAAAAACAAATTATATTTTGTGCATTGAAGGAAAATACAAATAAACAAAAAAAAAAAAAGAAATTGAAAATGAAAATGAAAATGACGGCGACATTTTTATATATCTAGAAGTCTAAAAGCACTGTTTTACAAGGAGCGTGGCAGCTATTTGGAACACAAAGCATTAATGACATTCGTTCGGTTTGCAAGTTGACATTAATTAAATTGACGGAAACAACAGAGGGAAAATTATATAGATGAGGGTTCCATATACACATACACCATGACACTCTCGTCAAACGAATCATTTTACATTACTAAAAGTTTTAAACACCAAACATACATACCAATAAATTTAAATTAATTGTAAGGCTTTGGGCGTGTCAATCGAAGCCTGCAGCAAGTTGTTCGATAAAATGACTTACAGTCAAAGCTTTGAAGATGAATTGACACTGCAACCATGTCTAATTAGACTTAAAAAATCAAACGCACGCTTGGATTTGCATCTCCAACAATGGTTTTTGAAAAAGTATCTATATTACTGTCAAGATTTCTTAAAGGTAGAGTTTAGAGTATAGAGTTTAGGTTAAATTCCAAACATTTATTTTTCAATTTATTATTTCAAAAACAAAATCGAGCAATGACATCATCCTAGACAAGTTTTAGCAGCAGCGAAATCTAATTATCTTTTGATTTCGGTAGATCCAAAATTGGACCTTTTCTTACAGTTCTTTCGATAGGTATTTTGGAATAAATTGAACCTTCAGATTTCTTTAGGTTGTTCAACGGACTTTAACATTTCAAACTATCAAACATTTATGTATGTTTCAATTTGTTTATGTTACACAATAGTTGACATTAAATCGGGTGTTCTCTAACAAATTTCATATTTCTTATTCAAAAAGTAAGCAAGTGATTCCAGATTTGTGTCTCCAGTATTTGACGGTATTTATTTTTTTACTTCTCATCATTTCATCTTAATCCCATTAGAGC
This sequence comes from Scaeva pyrastri, assembly GCA_905146935.1. Lineage (NCBI taxonomy): Eukaryota > Metazoa > Arthropoda > Insecta > Diptera > Syrphidae > Scaeva > Scaeva pyrastri. The sequence goes on along the minus strand of LR989927.1, from coordinate 37,789,960 downwards.
CCAAAGTGAAAATCCACTTTTGCATAAAATCCTGATAAACCAAGCTTACAAATCAAGTCATAAAATTGAAAAATGAAATGTCAAGAAAACGCTGCATCCTTTCGAAATTTGTCATTTCTCTAAGTCTTGAAATTTGAAACTTTAGAAGAAGATCAAGTAATAACTGTGTAAGTGAAATAATAAATTTAATTTATTAAATTAAGACGTCCAATGTACTCTTTTCTATTTATTCAAAAATCAGATTAATCACTTGTAACTTTATTATGCGCCATTTGTAATTTTTTGATTGTTAGTTTTGAAGAATTCTGAATGCAATTCGGTGCCAAACTTTTAAGATTTTCTTAAAAACTTCAATTCTACTTTAGAATAATAAGACTTAGGTTTCTCAGAACGGAGAGTTTTGAATAAATTAAATTCTGTTCATTTGAAAAATTTAAACGGTAGAAAGCGAATTATTATAGTTTATGCATTTCTTCAAAACGATTTTGTGACATGTGAAATTATGAAGAAAAAAGTTCTTCGTGGGATTCTAGCTCCCGACATAAACGGTGGTATTCACCAAATTCTGTTTTGACCTTCATCCGAACTGTTTAACATTTTGAGGGATTTTAAAACCGCAAAAATTGTCAACATTTTCTGTGTTGTTGAAGTAAAAGAAATGTCACGTTAAATAATCTTAACGCGGTGGCGTTAAAACGCGTTCACCGTTATTTTCCTAAAGTCTTGATTTTTTTTTCAGAAATATTAAAACGGTTATGAACATCCAAGTTTGTTAGGACTTTTACTGCTCTATTATAGGAACAAACACTGTCAGCTTTCGAGCCCTGGGATTTTTTGAGATACAGCACTTTAAGTATCATGTATCGCAAAATTCGTAACTGTATAAATTTACTGTCATGATTTGAAGTTGTTTTACAAAATATGTATACTTAGATTATGAGTTTATAGATCTCATTTCTTTTCATGAATTTGAATTTGTAGGCAATGAGTTTGGCTGCGTTTTGTACATTCGTGTTTTTGGGTGGGATATTCGAGCCAAACAAAACGTTCGATTTAAGTGAATATTTAAGAATACTTTTCTTTTATTTTCCAAAAATATTTTTAATTATTAATATTTACCTAAATTGCTTTCTTAAACTTATAGTACGTAGATCAAGAAAAGACAAAATTTATCTCTGCAGTCTTATTCACTACAAACAAATTGTTAACGGTAGCGCAAAAGCAAAAGTTTGAAGTTAAATAAATAAAAAAACCTGTCAGGGGTGTACTTTTCTGTTGGTGATTATAAGGCCCAACAGATTTTTAAAAGTCTTTATATCAGGATATTACTTTTGCTAATGAGTCCATTTTGAATTGTTTTTTTTTTTATCAAGTTATTACATAGTTCGCTTTTATTTTCGGGAAAAATGTCCCTTAAATACTTCATTCATATCATAACTAAACAATACGTATGGACACTTTTAAGAAATATATTGATTTCGAAAAATAAAAATGACTGTTACGACACTCAGTAAGTAGCCATCAAAAATCAGTCTCCCAGTTGGAATGGATTTGTGTTTGTGAGAGCTGTCAAAATTTGTCTCGCAAAATAATGATTACAACTTTATTTTCGCAGAAAACGGATTTGCGGAAAATTTACAATTAACCGAAAACACAATTTGCCGATAACACTAGTCGACGAATCACGAATCCTGTTTATATAGCGGACAATATTCTTAGGGAACCTCAACTACAACGGGAACCATTTATAGAAATGTTCAACTACTGCGAGATACTTCGTTTCAAAACAATAACGTTTAACATTCTTAGAGACAGTTTTTCAGTTCGAGATCATCTTTGAGTAATAGTTAACCCCTCTGGTTTAACTCTTCATTTCAATTTTACAGTTCAATTTAGTGCCAAAGTTAACTATCCAGGGTTTACTCTGAGTTATACATAACATACATTTTGAATATATTTTGTTTTCAAATAAACACAAAATCAAATCAGAACAAATACATATATAACTATGAAAACAACAAATACAGAGCAATATATATATACATATATGAAAACTGACAAAAGACATTTCAGTGATGTCAAACGAACTTATATATATTTTGATGATAGTTATCTCTTCACTAAAAAACTGATTCAAGAGTTAACTCTGGGATCGGGATTAATTAACCTCAGTGTTAACTCCGAAGTCAAAAACTAGCCTTTAGAGATTAACTAACTATATATACAGGGAAAAATTAACAAATATTTCTAACTTTCTCGTACAACAAGATATTTTTGATTTTTTTTTTTTCGACCGCAACGGAATATATTCTTTATTCGGTTGGCGAGAAATAGTCATAATTTTAAGTATAGCGGGATATACTCAGTTTTGTCCTTTGTACATCTAAAATCGTATTTAAATTAATAAAAACTTCAAACAAATTTGAAAAACGAGAAATAAAAAACAAAATTAATTAAAAAATACACTAAATATAAAAAAATAAAACAAAAATGGAGTCATATATCCGCTACGTTTTCGTTCGTTGACTCCGTTGAAAGCGGAAATTTATTATTTTGTATTTTTTTATTACTTTGCTAAAAACACCTTTAAAGGTAAACGTCACGGTTTTGCGCGCGAACAGCGTACTCCCCGAAAAAAACAACCTGAACCATTTCATTTAACATTTTTTATCTAAAATTTTAGTTGATGGCTTCAAAATCTGATGCAATCACAAATCATATCCTTTTTTTCAATTATTTCTTTTTTCGAACAGAAATTTTTAAATCGAATTAGCAGCAATAAAAATTCTTATTATTGGACAGAATTCAATGAAATTTATTATTGTTTATATTCTGGTACATTTACATACATACATACAGTGACCGAAATAAGTATAAAGACAGTCATTCGCAAAATGTTCAAATATGACGTAGGACCTAAGTTCCAAGAGTTTACAATGTTTATATTCACCAAACTCTTGTAAAATGTATTTTCTTTTAAATGCAAAAAATAAGGATGCCGTTATCTCCGATTTCTGTTGATAGAGAGTTTGATTTGTCAATAAATTCAGGAAAAGAATAGAAAAAAATGCTAAATAAGTATAGAGATATTTCAATATTTTATTCAGTTTAACAATTAATTTATCTACCATTTTTTAAAGTTAGTACTTTTTATAACCTTCCTGATTTTCAATAACTTGAAAAATCCTATTCGGCATCGAATTTATGAAGTTTTGGCGGACTTCTTCGTTAATCTCCAACCATGTGTCAATGGAATTTTACCAAGAAACCCAAAAGCACCCCAAATCACAACACAGAGTGGCGACTCAATTTAGTAGCTTTTTCGTCCCTCAAATCACGCCAATAATACCTAAAACCATCGAAGTCATCTAGATTCAATTTTTTCTCGTTAATAAAAATGACGATATTCCACTCCCTGGTCCACGCCATGTGATCTCTTGCAAACCTTATTTTTGATTCTTTGTGATGTTGTTATAGCTGTGATTTTTTTATGATTTTTGCTTACGAAGGTTATGATTTGCCTCCAACACTTGCTGCACTCTTCTAACAGTAACGTGGATGTCTAATTTACCTTTAATCTGCCTTGCATTTAACTAGTTCCGTCTTGCTTCATGAAAAATCATATTCGTTTTCGAAAGGTCAAAAGACCTGGTCGCCATTTTCACCTATATTAAGGAAATAACACGCTAAAGAAACAGATCATCCAATTTTTGTGGCAATCGATCTATAAAATAAGCCATATTCCTCGTGTGTTGTAATAGTTGCCCTTTCTTTCGCCGCGCCGTCAATTGAGTTCCGCGAGCCATTGCTAAATAACAAATTCTTAAAAATAAATTTTCAAACCAATTAGTGAAATTTACCTCTACCATAACTTAAAAATATTTATTCAACTTTTTAGTTTAGAAAAAATTGCAGGAAAATCCAAATATTGAGAAGCAGAGGCTGTTTTTATAGTTATTTCGCAAATTTCTGCACTATTTTTCGTATAATAAAAAATTAATCACCTTATTTTTCAGGAGTTTTAAGGATAACGGTATCAATTTGTTATCGTATTTAAGAGAAAATATGCCTATTTATATAACATATAAATAAATATTGCATAACTTTTGGAACTAAGGTCTTAGGTCCAATTGAACAGATTAAGTATCGCTGTCTTTATACTTATTTCGGTCACGTATTTGTATACAAACAATAAATATTTTAGCTGCTATATTAGACGATTGCATGGATTTTTATTGAAGGTAACAAAAATACCTGTTGGACATTCATTGTAATACATTTTTGTGACTAAATTTTTGAAACAGAATTTCACCATTGTTCTTAGTCTTTTTAAGAAAAACTTTCAGTTTTCAACATACAAAGATTTGATTTCAAATTACTTAGGTACCTATGCCAAGGTATGCGCAAAATTTTGAGTTATTCAAGGGACGTTTGTAACAAAACTAAATTTCAAAGTATTTTTTTTTTTATTGAAAAATTGGAGGGATTACAAAAAATCTTGAGAATTGGAAACTATGCCTATTTAATTTTAGACCTTTGATTGAAATAAAAGACAATGATTTATTTGAATAATGTGTGACTGATTTTGCTTTAGTTTAAGTCCTTAACTCGCCCAAGTTCGTTAAACTTTCTGGGTTCCCAAATCCAAAACCAACTCCCACTTATAATTCTTCTAAAAGGGTATTCGTTAAGAACTTTATTCCGCTGTTGTTGTGTTTGTTATGTAGATGACGTAACAAACTATGTATATTGAAAACACTAAATCATTTTTCATATTTACTTTTATTTCCTCTTACTTAAGAAAACTTTCTCGCAATTTGATTATTATTTATGATTCCTTATTTTTTTTTTTTTTCTTCTGCTTTAATTCTTGGATCACCCCTTTTCATAATCCGCAGATTCTTGAAACTATAATATTCAAACAAAATCTTCAAGCCAATGTTCTCGATTTAATTCAACAAACACTTCCGCTCGTTTGATCTTTCCCGTCTCCGAAAAGAGATCCTTTTTCATTTTGGGTCGACGATGACGACAATGACGAGGATGACGACGATGATGACGATGATGACGCCAACATCAAAAAACTCATATAAAATCAAAAAACTTGACGGCTAATCAAGGGTAATCCTGCACTACTCGTTCATACTCGTATACTCAAACGCATTAAAGATTCCGCAGAAAAACGCTTGTCATATATTCATTATCCTTAAATGAAATACCCCTCGGAGATTTTTAATAAATAGGTATTAAAAAGGAAACAAGCTACTGGCGTGCGTTTGTGTTATTTCTGCATGTAGTTTTTTTTTTTTTTTTTTAGTGTGCGTCGTAGAGCGTATTATAAGTTCGCGTGTAAACATCACGAGCGGTCTATGGCCATGGAGCTGTCATACATCAAAAATGTCTTACCAATCTATGTGCTATGTTGTTGTTCTGCCCATGGAAGATACATATAGAGCGTATTTTAAGAAAACATATGTACATATATAGCGAAGCGGATAGGTACATACGACGAGTAGATATATGTATATCGAAGGCTGTGTCCTTTTTATTATGGCTAATCGCTCGAAATAGCGGCGATATCGGGTTACTCAAAGCAAACTGTATGCGGCTCCGGCTGCACCGAAAAGAGCGATATAAGGGTATCGATGTCAAACTGTTACTGGAACGCCGCGCCGCCGCCGCTGCCGCCGCCACTGGCCGGCCAACCGGTGGACTCATTGTTTTGTCCTGGACGGACGTTCTTAATTTTGTTGTTGTACAATTCCATATCAAAGGTCAAACCAAAAATGTTGATTATGTTCAGCTTTTGTGTGTTAACTCCTGCGTTTTGAGGGAACTTATCGCATGTAATTTCACGCATAATCAACCGATAACGAAAAAATTAGAAGACATTTCTTCTAAAAAAATAACAACAGTTAGATGGCGTGAAGATTTGATTTAAATACGGGGTTTTCTTGTGGCAGGGATGCGCTGTCCTTATGGTACAGTGCAGTAAACATTTTTCTAAAGAAAGTCAAATCCCAAAGTTTCTTAAGCAACGTTTATTATTTTTCCTTCGATTGTCACTTTTTATTTTAAAAATAAATAAATATAGTAGCTTGGGACCAAGTGGGGACTCATGTCAAACCATAATCCTTTATACGAGTAGCAGACTTGAAAACATCCGAGGTGTGAGCCGGCGTATTGTCATTAAGCATGAAGTACTCCTCGGGACAGTTATAGTTGTGTTGCTTTGGATGATTTCTTTTTTGTGACTGATACCGGTACACCTTGTTTTTTTTTTTGGGCTACGGTGATATGGTTAGACAATAAGGATCATGATAAAGAATTATAGTGTCATATCCTTCGACAATTGAATCCAAAACTTCTTTTTGTTCGATAAAAACTGAAGAAAGCACTTCACACGTTCTTATTTCTGAACAGCGGAAAAAAGGATTTGGACCCACCATTTACTGGCTTTATTCATACCCAAGTGCTCATAAAATTCTTAGTTAACGAAAGCTTACGAACGTTTCGTCATAGCTGCTAATTCTTTTTTTTCAACTTCCTGTCTTTCAGTATTGTGTCTTCGACAAATTAAACGTTTTCAACCGTAATAGCTTCAGAAAGACGTGGATAGGGTTAATCTTCCTAAACGATATTGTTTCGCCCATTTCTTTGTGATTCAATATAACGGGGAAGATTGTTATCAGCCAAAAGTTTTTTAATCACGGGTCAATCTTATCCATTTGAATTTTCTGTCGACTTTTTGACTTAAAAAATTTTATTTGATGATAAACTCTTGATATCTATGTTTAATCCAATGAGGGTATCCCTGATGAAACCACTGGACTTTATTTTCATCTTTTTTTCGAATCTTAATGCAAGTAGGTACGTGTTCAAACAGTTCACAATGCTCAACATCTCCCCGTTAGATGACCATGTTCTTGGATCGATCAACCTTGTTGAATCCATTTGTACTTGGTCTCCATATTCAAGCAATGGCCTGGCCTACTTTCTTATCAAACACAACACGTCAGAGATTTAAGGCTTATAGATCTTATTTGGGAAAACATCGTTCCAAATTCAAAAGTTTTGCTTTTTCTGAAGTAGGTACATATGTAAATATTTCCTTGAACGCTGCCCTTACAGAACAGAATTTTATGATGTACGCTTTTTTTTCATCCATAATGATTTGACAAGAAAGAAATGACAGATGTAATTTCAGTGAAATGGAGGCTATCAACTGTCAAAATACGTCTAATTTAAAATTTTGAAGCAACAAAGACAGGAGAACATTTTAAATTCTTTGAAAGTTGCAAAAAATTATTTTTTGAAACTGATTTTCATATACATACATATAGTTTTCATGAGATCATGAGCCAAATTTTTTCAAAAGGACTTGGTAGAAAGTTAATTTGTCGGTGAAAATTTTGAATTTTTCTTTCAAAAGAATTAAGAAAACACTATTTTAGGTTATTTGTAGCTTCAAATTGACTTATATTCCCCATGATAACCCTAATTACAAAATTGTTGCAGTGGAAACTAGAGGGCCTTGAAAGCTTCGTCTCACCCAATTTAATCCAGAAAATCAAGCTATAGAAAAATATTGTTGTTGCTTATTCGGGTTTTTTATGAATTTTTGCATAGTTTCTAGATTGCCCGGTGACTTCATAAGTTTATTAAAAAGTGGATCGAGCAAAATGACAACCGAAGTTCAGTTCCTAGTTTTTGAAACCATCTGTTTCGTTGTGCTGAATATACGATAAGTATAAAACAATAAGCGAAGATTGCTTCAATTTCTGTGTGAAACGTGACTTTAATTTATCTCTGTGCCAAATTTTATCCGGATCCGTTCAGCTGTTCTTGAGTTATAAATAGTGTAACTAACACGACTTTCTTTTATATTATTGGAAATTAAACACGTACTAGACACAAAGAGTTTTATTTCAATAGTAAGAGAAGTTTAAAGACAAAAATGTAAAAAATTTATAATTGTGATTTATCAGTTTGAGTGTTGTTTTGGTGACTTAAGTGTTGCCACTCTGATTTAATTTTAACAGCCTTTGATAAAATATTGTCAAACGGAAAAAATATCAAAGTAAATTGCTAAGAATTCCTTTTTAAAATGTTTCAATTGTCATAACGTTATGAAAGTCCTAAAGTCTGCCCTACATGAACGAGCTTCTTGGCACCAATCCACAATTTGGCACGATTGGTTTCTAATTTTTCTCAAAATTAAAATGGTTCCATCAAGTCACTTCATGATTGAAACATTTCACTGTATCAGGAATTTAAACAACACCTGAACTCAAAGAATTGCTGGATCCCAATACAATTTGCACATTTTAATGTTTAAAAATGAATTGTGGACTTTCAAAATTTTGAAAATGCAAAGATTCTGTTCATGTTTTTGAAGGTTGATTTATGTATAAGTATCTTTTCAACATTTTATTAAAAACTACTTTCGTAAAATTTTTTATGGTCTGCAAAGTCACTTGAATGATTGCACGAGTTTATACTTGACGTAAACGTAACTTATGTCCTAGTTTTTGCTCCACTGCAACACTTAAAAAATTCAAAGCCACCTTAAGACAATGTCATCCATATATATTCTGTAATTAGATAAGATTTGGTTTCAACTTTAAACTCGATATGAAAAATTGGCTCTTCTGTCAAATGGCTCTATAAATTAGTATGTGCTTGAGCTCTGCAAAAACCGATCAAGTTGAAAATACTTTTAATCGCTTGTTTTAAAAAGCGAGTTAAGTTAAGTTTGGTATTTATTACAGCTTTGGCTTGAAGAATGTCAGCTATTTGGTCTGTAGGTTCCATTTCACATACGGATACGATACTCGTTAAATTATTAGAACGGTATATGGAAAATGTTGATCCCTTTGAATCGATGAAGATATGGCTCTTTGCATAACATTTGGATGAATCTCTTCCTTAGCCATCAGTAGGTATCTTGTATCTTGTATCTAGATGTATGGAGGACATATCATACAAACATAAGCTTGAGTATTTACCCATATGTAGGTATAATTGTATACTTCAAAGGTCCTTTCTCTGTCTCTTTCTATCTTTGGGTATAGAAATTTGTATGTACGAGTATGTGTGTACATTTAGGTTGCTAATGCCATTAATGGATAAATAATAGATAAGGGACATTTCCAGCATCTCTAATGATTCTATATAAATCGAGGGTAAAAGAAGCTCGATGATGGAAGTCCTTGTCCGTATCACACTAACATGTGAGAATACCTAAAATCTACATCTCAACCCTAAAAATCATCATCCAGAGAGTGTATGCCCAGGGCTCCTAAGCCCAGAAAATCCCATATATTCTCATGGTTGTTGTTGTTTCTGCTCCTATACTCCTACTCCTGATGCTACTGATGATGATGTTGCTGCTGATGTTGATGCTGATGCTGATGTTTCTATAATAGAAGGCCAAAGCCTTAGCCCAAAGGATGACATTGTTAGGACGACCGACGAAGAGGAATACATAAAACCATTTATATTGGAATTCCTGTTATCTGTGTTTTGGTCAAAACGACACTAGGTACCTATAGGAGCTAGAGATTCATCTGAATCTGGGGTTTGTGTGTGGAGTTTGCAAATACATATAGATACAAACATACACCAAAATATCGTATATAGGTATACAACAGTATACCTAACCTAAAACATGCGATGATTCCTCATCCTCGGCGCTCTATTCTATACTCGGTCCTTGGTCCTTGGTCCTATAGTCGATTGTGGCAAGAGGACGGATGAGTAGAGGGTTATGATGATGAGAATCCAAGGGTGTCCTTGTCGTCCCGTTCTTGACGTTATTTCGAGTTTCTGCTTCGGCGTTGGCGTTTGAAAGCAGAAGCAGCAATGTTTCCATCATCACACAGCAAAATAAGGGTTCTATGTGTCCTTTGTAGGTATGTATACATAAGTAGACAAGTATATGCTATGCAGGTAGCTGTACAGTGTACATTCAGTGTACACTGATGCCTAAGCACATACCTAATATTCCTCCTGTGGGTATGATAATATCCTCATGGGACTTGTGTGCGATATGTGTGCACATTTGGCCGGAATATGTCGTCGTCTCCTTTAATGGCGGTGCGATATGTCAACTGAATAATGCCCCGACACAAAGCTATGTATCTTCGGAGTGTAAATATGGGTGGGGCTTAATATTTACCCTTGCACTTATGTTGTTACCCTCGCCAGCCGGGCTTTACACATCCGTCAGGACTTTGGTTTCATTATTATAGTGGGTGAAATGGATAGAGACACACCATAGTACCAGTACCAGCACCATCACCAGAATCAGAACCAGAACCATAACCAGCACCATCACCGTCACAGAGCAAAGAAGAGGGGTGAAATGGTGTTACGCGCAATAAGAGCCAAAGTTGTTTAGACGACTATAACGAGGACTATACTCGTATAACACATCAGGCCACTCTGACTACCTTCCTATTCTCGTCAACTAGGTATACAACCAACAACCAGCACGGTTCTGGTTCGGGTTCGGGTTCAGGTTCGGGACAGTAGAGTAGAGTACATTGGTGATGATGGGAAAAGTGACTTTTCCATGGGTGTCTCGTTTGGAGTGTTTTCAGCTGGTACTTCATTTGGCTGAATTTTTGAGGTTAGATGTTGGAAAGTACCTATCTACACGGGACGGGAGGGAACCTATCTAAGCATATGGTTGTTTTTTGTCCTTATTGTTTGTTGGTTTCACCATGTTTTCTCTGTTATGGTTTTTTTTCGTTTTAATATTTCTTTCGTACCTAGCTTCGTCTACATCTAGCATACTATACACCCATATACATATTTATTCCTCTTTCATTTGTGTTGGCTGTTGGTAACTTCTCGGCTCTGGACTCAACCTCAACTCTTGGGGTGATTCTACTTATCTATGCAGTCGTCGTCGTCGCCATTGTCGTTGTTGCCGTCGTTGTCAGTCGGTCGTCGCGTTATATCTGCAGCGTCGTGTCGTCTTCGTCATTTAGATCATCCATCTGGATTATCATGTTTGTTGACAAGCTATAGAACCGTGTTTGAAAAGCTTCAACACAAAAAGTCCTTAGACAATCACAATAGGTAGGTACATATATACAGCTCTATATTAAACTTGAAGCTCTTTTCATGTGAAAATTTATATTATGTACTTATGTACATACATTTGTATGTACATATATGCTTGTTCATGGGCGCCTTAAAAAGATATACCTAGACGAATGTCAAGAAGGCCGTTGTCCTACAAGTTTTCAGTGGACGAAATTGTTTTTTATTGAATAAAATGTAGCTTTTTTACGAAACACTTTTATCTTGTGAAATTCATAAAACGCTGGTCTTTGTAGAACAACATTTGGTTCGGAAACGGAACCCGAAAACATGTTCTTCTTTATCATTTCAAATCAAGAGGGATCAGACAAATCTTTTCACTGAAGTATCTTGATTGATCTCCACTTATTTGAACTAATATTGACTAAGTTTTGATTTGTTTTTTTAACACTTGGTAATAAGTCCTGGCAAACGGAAATTTTGTCAAGAAATTACGTTCAATTGTCAACAAAAGAAAATGTAAATTTGGTCATATTTTAAATTTAAAAACAATAAATATACTTTCGAAATGGCACTTATGTATGTATATCTATTTCAAAAATTATACTTAATTGAGCTTTCTTTCTAAGTAACTTCTCATTTCTCAAAAAAGATTTTTATTTAAAATGCTCATTTGTTGATAATAATATTTTAAATGCAATTAAATATTTAAGGAAATAACAAAACGAACTTTGAAAATAAAAAGTAGCATTTTTGCTGTCCTATTAAATTTTGTCACTGAATTTTAAGATTTTATCAGTTCTTCGGATGTTTTGTTAATTTTTTGTTTTTGTTATTTATATTTCTATACAAAAAGTTTTTGAACCCGACGGGAAGATGAGTAGCTATTTTCCTTATTCTTTGGCAAGCCTAATTAGATGTTTCTCAGTTACTACATTTTATGATAAACTTTTCTAAGGAGGAAATTCTCTAAACAGAATCTTCTTCTTGAAATTACCAAATGCATTTCGTTTCATCAAAAATTCTAAACATTTGACAAATTTCAGGGGGACAATTGTTTAAATGCTGTTTAATTCTTTCTAATATAGTATAACATGAATTAACTTCCTTCAGAATGTATTGACTTAGTCAAGCTCGTCTGTAATGACCCAATACTCTAAAAATTAACTATCTAAAGCATTTTTCTATTGTGGTGTAGTAAAACTACTTTGAGGTACCCCGATGATGAAGATAATTTAATATGAAGATACCCCTCTTCAAAAGCCCAACAGAAATTGTAACGATGTCGATTTCCTATCTTGAATTTGTTCAATCTTTGTGAAAACAAGATTATCAAACGTTTTCAACATCGAAGAAATTGGGTTGCAACTGAAAACTTAATATTTTCCCAAGTGGCACAGCTAGTAGCAATTGAATCACAGTGACTCTCTTGTGACTGATGGAATATAACAAAATGACAACAAATAAGTAATAATGACTACTTTGTTACCAAAAAAGCGAGAAAATCCTTGAGTTTTATTACTAAACTTTTGTTGCAAAGTAGTAACAATATTATTACATTGTTACTAAAAATGTTGACAATACGCATTCACGCAAGTAATTTTGTGTTACTAAATTGAAACAAAAATTCAAAGGTTTTATTATTTTACTGTCGCAATATAATAACAAAACTTATGGTGGAAACTTTTCCAGTTTTATCCACATATACATACATATGTTAAAATTTTGCTAATTAATTTAATTAATTTTGCTGTGCTCTGAAATAATTTAAATGTTACCTGATAGTTACTTTTTTGTTACTTTAAACCATGGTTCAAACATTAGATTAAATTTAGCAATGGATGAAGGTAACAAAGTGGTTTCAATTCAGTAACATAAGATAAATGTCAAATTGATAACATTAAAACTAATGTGCTACTTTCTTGCTACTTAAGTTTTGGTTTGTGAATTCGGAAAAAATAGAAGTTACAAAGTAATTGCAAATCAGTAACTTTAAAGTAAATGTTTGAATCAAAAACATTGAAACTGCATTGTTACTTCTTTGTTATATTAGAATTTTTAATAGCAAAACAATTGTGTTTAAACCTATACATATGTAACTAATATTTTTACTTTTTTTACCAAAATAGTCTTTTGAAACTATAGTGCTACCTAAATGTTACTGTTTTAGTTAGATTTTAGTCACAAAACTCAAATCTGTGCCACTAGGGTTACTTCTATCATAGGGAATAACTGTTTTTTGAGAAACAAATGTGATTTTTTAATATAATATTTTATTAAATGATTTTTTTTTTTTAAAGTTTAATTCAGGTGTAGTTGATAAATTCAAGGCTGTTCTGTTTCTTTTCGATCAGAAGAACCATCCTTTTAATTTCAGTCACCTTTTTATATAATATCCATCGACATTTTGTTTGTACTTTTTGACAGTGCAGAACTGTCAGCGTTTTTATTTTTTTGTTTATAAATTCATTGAATAAATGTTATTTGCATGTCATGTACAACAAGGTTCAAACAAAAGTTAACAAAAGGTGCACCGAGGCGTATACACACTTTTTAAATATATACATTTCTCTGTTGCTGTTTTTTGACATAACCTTGGTTTTTGCATCACGAAAACGGTAGCACAACATCTCCCAAGGCATGAATCTAATTATTATTAATTTATAATCTACTGCTTGAATAAATATTCTCAGTATATACATTTATATAAATGCTAAATTTATTAAAAGCTGCATTTTATACAAATATGATACTTACCACTGAACAAACATTAAATCAAGGTTTATTTTCTACGTCATAAGAAATAAAAGGTGAATATTCAAAAGTTTTAGAAAACATTTTTTAGTTATCACTAAATAACGAAACTCATGCCAAAAATTCAGTGTTCTTGTTTAGAGTTCTATCAAAATGTGTCAAAAATGTTTGATAAAAAGACGTTGTCAAAATAAAACCACTTATAATCTATTCAACTTCAATTCTATTCTTTCCAAAAAAAAACAGGAATACATTCAAATGCCTTTAATTTGTCGTTAGAAAAGTCAAGAACGCTCATGGCTTCCAATTTCACCAGTTTACCTGAAAATAAAAAAAGAGGAACTTTTCTTCTCTCAAAATCAGCGTCACTGTTTTTATTACACAAATTAAGACCGACACAAAAACACCAAGCAAGACATAGAAATTCCCGTCTTTTACGCTAGAGGAGTTTTGAATTCTTCGCCTCAAGATATACCACGTCTCGTCTGTAAGTTTTCTATATCGCCATGGAGTGGCAATACATACATAGACATACATATAATATAAACATAAGTATACCTACATTTGTATATACATATGTATGTATGTATGGTATTACTCGTATTTTCACAACCCCTAAAGGGGACAAAAGAATATCCAGAAAATCCACCACCAAACAACATTACACCGCGATGTGAACTTGACAAGGGATTTATTTTTTTGTTCGTCCTTGTTTCCTTCTTTTTATCTTGTATTTACTTATGTACATACCTACGAGTATATCAACAAAATACGTATGTACATAAAAAGTGGGCGTTATGTACAAGAGATACCTTTTTACGGAAGGTCTTTTCTTTCGTCCTTTATTATTGCCATCATGTTATAAATTTGATGTCAGAAAATTCATAAAAGAGGTATGGCCCTTAATCTGAATAGAGCACAAATGTTAATGCGAAAAGTGAAGGCAAAAAATGTCTCCTTGTTGCCAGTTCCATTAGTGAACGTAACTTAGTTATCTTTTCTTTTTTTTTTGGGGGGGGATTTTGTTTCAGAAAACGAAAAAAAAAAAATACAGATACGCTCATTAAATGTTGGAGAGCCTCTAATGGTCCATTTATGCCTTGTTATTGTTTTCGTTCTTGATTTCAAAATACGAAGCTCATTATTTTTGTCAGCATGTAACGAAACGCATATTTTGGGAAATTTGTTTAATTACGGGTAAGATCTCGTAACAACAACAAAAAATTAAATCCAGGAACAAAAAATATAAACCTCCCTCGTATCTCTCAGCAGCCGTGTAGCCTCGGATAACGACGAGGACGACGAGGACGACGACGACTCACGTATATGGTGGAAGGACAATACATTGATTTCTTGACGCATCCTATCTCATCAGGATGTTATTATATTTCAAATTATTGTGCTTAGTTAAGCATGAAGTACATATGTACATACAAATATGTAATAATGTGGATTAGGAATGAAATGTATGTTCATATAGTTTTTGAGAAGAAAGAAACTGTTTTTCTTAATGCTTACGGGGTGAACTCGCCTTATTCGAGCAGTTTCATTTAGGAAGCTGGGGAAGGAACAAAAGCTTCATCGAAACGTGCTATAATTTATGAAAAAGTTGTTAACTTATAAAATATGTACATATGTATGTGCGTATATTTCTTTTGAGACTGTATTACAATTAATTACAATTGTATATTACGTAAAGTATTTTTTAATAAAAAAAAACAACGAAAGGTTCCGTTTTTCGGGAAATACTCAACGGCCAGAATATTTAATAAAAAATGTAGGACTTCAAATTTGAAACGTATAAAAGGCACTAAAACTTAACAGTCTTTAAAAAGTTCGATTTCTTCAATTATTTGGAAAAGCTCACTTATTATAAAAATGGACAATAAACGTAATCGAGCAGTCCAGGACCCTATTCCACAAAAAACTTATCAACTTTTCACTTTGCACTTATCAAATTGATTTTTTTGGGCAAAATGCTAAGTTTTTTTGTTCCACAATATTCTTTGCAAATTTTACTTTTCACTAAGCAAATTTTTGCAAAGACTGCACTTAATGTAAAGACTTTGCAAAAACTGTGCACTTAATGCAAAGTCTTTGCTCTTTTCCGCAAAGTGAGAGTGAAAAGTGTTCCGCAAAGCATTTATTCATCTTTGCACTTATCACTTTGCATTACTACAAGCAAGGCAACACCGCAAAATAGGGTTACCAAACCAATGAAATAGAGTATTTTAAACTTTGGAGGGATTAAAAAATAAATAGAGAATAGAGAAAAAAAGAGTATCTACGAAAATTATTTCAGTTTTTAAAATTATTATATATTTTTGTTTGTATTTTTTAGCAGAATTTAATAATTTTGTGTTTTTAGAAAAATCATACTTATACATAAATCAAAACAATCTACTTCTAGATTTGTATAAATAATAGCTCATTTTTAATTAACTTTAAAGAAGCCCTATTTCTCTCTACTCACCATTTTATGTTCATTATTGAGAAGACTATACTTCATCCAAATCGAATGTGCATCAGTATAGGCCTTATGGGAGAGCTTTATTTTTACCAGTTACGTGCCTCACATTCGTACTATACTGAATTCAAATGTATCCTGCATAAAAAGTACTCACCCGCCTATGGCGCAAAGTCAAATGCGCACTGCACTGACACATTTTAAACTTCATTTTATATTTATGAGATACAGGGTTACCTTACCGTATTAAGTAACTTTTAACTTGTCTTTTCTTTAGGTTTTTGTAGAGGAGCTTTTGTTTTTAGAGCTTTTTAAAACTTTCAAATGATACGTGGTTAACATAGTGTTTGTTTTAAGTATTTGCATTGCAAATTACGGGAAATCTTTTAAAATGCAGTTACAATAAAGCATAGACGGCAATTCTTTTCATTTTCTTGAGAGCTTTTGCAATGTTATTATATGCACTACGTTGACTAATTTTTTCTTTCACACAACTAAAGGGAATTCTTCTGAAGATAGAGTGAGATAAAGACGTCCTATCTTGCTTGTACTGCACATTCGATTTGGATGAATATAGCTCAGTGAATTCAAAAAATTCGCGTCTCAACATCTTGTTAGCTTCACAAACTTTTGATAAACTTATCAAAATTCGTTTTGCAAAAATAGAATTTTAAGTTTTTGTGGAACGAAACAGCATAATTTTGGCAAAGTCTTTACAAATTACATATTTCAATATTAATTTCACACTTTGTACAAAGGAACGTACGTGGAACAGAAATTGCAAAGTGAATATACAAATTGCAAAGACTTTGCAAATTACACTTACCATTTTCAACTTTTCACTTATCAGATTTTAAATTTCTGTGGAACAGAATTTTTGCAAATTGACGGAAAATTTGAAAAATGCAAAGTGAAAAGTTGATAAGTTGTTTTGTGGAATAGGGCCCAGAATAATTATTTGACATTTTCTCATCAGCTATCGAACTAAGGTATAGACAGCTGATAAGAAAATGTCAAATATTTTTTCTGGACTACTCGATAACGTTAGTGTAGTAATCTCAAATTCAAATAATTCAGTCACGTATGACTCGATTAATGATGCTGCAATTCCGCCCCTGAACAAGTAGATTGTGTTCGTGTATTTATTGAATTAAGTAAAGCGTTTGACAAGTTAAGACACTAATTTTTAAATTGTTTCATCAAGGTTTTAATAAAAATTACTTAAATTGGATTTCATCGTATTTAGAATGTAGACACTATTAAGTACTGAGACTCCGTTTGTAGTGAATTCTATGGTGTCCCTCAGGGCAGACATTTAGGTCCAATTTTATTAATTTTATTTATAAGTGACTTGTTTTCGATTATAAGAAATTCGTCTGTCCTTTTATATGCTGTTGACATTAAACTTTGAAAAAAAAAAAATGAATTCTACATTTGACTTAAGAAAAAGAAGACTTAAAATTATTTAGAAAATGGTACAAATATTGTTCGCTTTAGCAGAGTACAAAGTATGATTTACTTTCATCGCTCCATAAAATACTCATTAAAAATCTCCAATCTATTTATGTACTCGTATGTACTATGTATATTTTATATGCCTCATAGAGGAAACGGAACTCTGCTGTTCACTTTTTATTTGTCGAAAGTACTTAGTAGGAACTTTTAGCGTACCTCGGTCCGCGTCTGATAGATGTCCTCTTAACCGATACACCGCATGCTGAGAATTAGAGAGAATCCTTTTTTCGCGAAAAATTATTGAAGGGTCCTGCTTTACCATCATAACAGTTTTTGCGGTCGGTTCGTTCAGTCGTTTTTTTTTTTAGAGAATATCCTTTGAAATTTTTTCTACGAGACTAATTTTTTCCTCCGAATAAAATTTTATAATCAAATTGCACATTTTTCTTTTTAGGTCTTCGAACGATAAATTTTTCTAGTTTTGAGTTAAGTTAATTTAAGGAAATTATTAAAAAAAATATTTATATTTGCATAATGTTGACACTCATGGCAGCAAAATAGTGATACTACATTTTAATGAAAAAGCTGTAATTGACGGCTTTGAACGAATTATCAATAAAAGAATTGTTGTTTAGGTTTTTGCAAGAATCAACTTAAAAAGGATTGTTATTCATTTAAGTTGTAAATACAAGCATTTTTTTATTGTGGACATCACTTAAATTTGCTACAAGCAGAGCTCTAGAGTTTATGGTCACGACTTTCTATGAGCTTGAAATACAAAACACGGGTAACGGATATTAAGTACACCGAATACCGATTCTTAATACACGGATTCTTATATTACACGGGTTTGGTTTTTTATTCGAATTCTTTATAATTCCCTAATAATTATGGTCCCCTCATGCCAGGAGCATGAATGTGAAAATAAATTTTAGTTTGACTTTCTTTCAATGATAAATATTTCACCAAACGGTGAATGTTGAATTCAGTCACAATTAACAAAAGCGATAAGCTTTGATAACCGACTTTCCAAAGTTTCTAATTTTTCACATATCGGCTGTCGAAAAATTGACTTTCAAAAACAAAAAAATAAAACTTTGTTTAAAAACTTAAAACATTTTATTTTGAAAATATTTGTATATGCAAAAATATTGGAGTAAGAAAGAACGTTCTATGTAAAAAGTTTCGTTGAAATCCTAAATCCGAAAGGTACAATCAATAACTATACATTATATTATTTTATATTTCTTTATTTAAAAAGTCCGCCTTGCTTGCTATAGTATAAATGCAAATTTTAATCAAAATCTTTATAATCGTTTTTGAGATCAAAAAGTTTTTCATTAATTTAGTTTAAAAAAAAGGGATTCAGCTAAAACCCTTAACTTCCAGGTTTTAGTAAAATCGCTTCAGTTACTTAGGCTGCAGTTCAAGATTGATACAGAAAAAATTGCGGGACCTACATTTTTGCCTTTTCTATCACAGTTATGTCATGTCTGATTGTTATGTCGAGTTCTATTGTTTAAATGAATCCTAAACTTTCCCTACTTTAGGGAAACAAGTAATAAATAGGAAGTGTTGGTTAAAAAGTATATAGAAAATCTTTATTTTTTGTTTTAAGCATTAAGATGCGGTACATGAACATAAAAATGAAAAATTTAACTGCACGTGTACCTACACGTGTTTTTAAAAATACATGGAAATAGGGAGCTATAATATATACACATAGAAAAGAATGTCGTATTAGTTACACTATTTATAAATCAAGAACGACTGAACCGATTCAGCTGAAATTTGGCACAGGGACAGTTTATAGTCCGGAATAGTCTATAGGCTAGTTCTTGGCACAGAGATAGATAATAGTTTGGAAAAGCACATAACTTAACTTGTATCCCATTAAAATGTATTTTATTAAAATTAAACACTGACCACATTTAACACAAAAATTGACGCACTCTGCGCTTATTGTTTTACATTCAGCACAACGAAACAGATGGTTTTAACAACTAGGACATGAACTTCGGTTACCTGCTGACCCTTGATTTACTTTTTAATAAACCTACGAAGTACACCGGGCAAACGAAAAAATATGAAAAAATTACATGAAAAATCGAATACTTAACAACAATATTTTTCCAAAGCTTTTCTGCATTAAATTGGTCGAGACGAAGTTTGACGGGGCTTCTAGTATTGAAATAAAGAATTTTAAGCTTACAGAATTTTTGATTTAAAAAAATTTGAAAATACAAAATAATACATTTACAAAATAATGACATTTTAAACTATGCTCGTTTATTAATTCTGTTTTAATTTAGACTTTGACAAGATTTTCTTAAAGAATTTTGAATAACACCTTGTTTCAAAATTGTATATGCAGGATAACTTCAAACTTGTTTCAAAATACTATTTACTTAGTTTGTATTATGTTGAAAATATGTATTTGAATTTTTAAATTACGGTGCCGTCTTTGAAACTTGAGCTTTATGTATGTACATAAGTGGTTTGAAATCTCATATAAAAGTATTCATAAAAGTGTGAATATGAAAATGTGTTCAAGTAATAAAAGTCTGATGTCATATTTGAATGTTGGACATGTTTTCGAAATATCGCCGATAACTTTGAAGTTTCTCAAATTGTTTTATAAAATTTGAAAAAAAAAACAAAATACAAGAACTTGTAAGATACATATGTATGTACATACATTAATTTGTTTCTATGTTGTTTAATTTATTTATTTAAACACAGTTTTATCTTCTTACAAGAATTTCCTTAATTTTCGTCTTGAATATTTATTTTATAAATAAATTAAGAAAATTGTTTCTGACTATAGATATCAAAATTTTGCTTTTTTATGTTTTTCAAAATTCATGATTGCAAAATTTAGTAAGTGAAATAAAAATAGCGAGCGTTTTATAACATTTTAATAATTTTTCAAATAATATTGATTTTAATTTTCATTTGAATGGGAACTCTTTCAAAAATATGTCAAGTTTGTACTTCTTAATAACATAATTTTTGTTAATTATAATTTATAAATACCTAATTTGTATACATGTAACTGTATTTGTTTTATTTTTATTTAAATTTTAAATAATTGTCTAGTCTATTTGATATTGTGAACTCTAATTGATTTAATAATAAATAAATATTGCGAACAGTTGAAAGCAATCTTCGAGATTGTCAAAGGAATTCGCCCAAGAATGACAGCCAACCGGAGACACTAAGCTTTAGAAATTGTAAAATATGTATTGAATTTATATTTAAAAGTATTTTTTGCTTTTTATTAACTTTCTACTTCTTCGAATTTCATGTTACACTTCGTCGCTGTTTCAAAAAACACGATTTTTGAGTTAATGATGCTAATCGAATAAAAAAGCAATTCTCTATCTTTCTTTCAAACTGGCATAACTGTAGCTCTTCGAAATCCCGCTGTATGTAATTTGTTCCAAATGTCAATTTGGATAATAATATGAAAAATCGTATGACTCACAAACTTTAAACTCGTTTTCTTAAGAATCATGTTTTTCGAATTATGCCGATTTTCTTAAACAGCGACGAATTTATTACAATATTTTATTATAATTGTTATGAAAAATATTATTCTTATTCACGGCTGAAAAAACGTCGATCTGTTTACGGGACTTGTAACCTGAATTAAGCAAATTTTTAAGTCAATTTTTGAAATACCTATATTTCAGTTTGATGTCTTAAAAAAACATTCCTTTTTCAAATTAAAAATTGGCATAAATTATTAATGGCAATAATTTTATGTGTTATTATTTTTTTAACGGTAATTATTTTACTTAGATTTCGATCTCTATACCGATATTTTATGTGCATAGGTCTACCTACCAAGCCTACAAAGAAAAGGATCTATTTCAGGTGCTGATTCTATCGCCCCTTAGTCCTTAGTGAAATCAATACTTTCCTCTTTTTGATCGTCGGGGTTTCGCCATCAGCAACAATCGCAACTTGCAGCTAATCGTTTGGAATGATCAATTTCACTAAATAATTCGGAAAAAGAGGGTCTCCTTTGAATGGGATCTTTCATAACGATAATAACATTTGGACAGATGTTTTATCCGCATTATTTATTTGAATACCTACCCATAAAAAAAAGTCTCATTACCCTGTATACACTTCAATCGTTTCCATCAAGAAATCTTCCTGATGCCTGTTCGGGTACCTACCTACTTTCGCAAAGATTCAGCTGAAATAAAAAGAAAACCTTTTTTAATATTTTAAAAATATTCATAACTTATGATCTTTCTGGAAAATCACCTTGAACTCTAGAATCAAGTCCCGCTTGTAACTGGTAACTGAGCCTGATGAGCCAGGCACAATTATTCTTGCTTCCATTGGAGGCGCACTCAAATCGGAGTTCGCGCATGACAACTGACAACGGCATCGTCTACTTCGGCCATTTTCCTTTACATACCAATGGGCTGCGGAGGTGTGGCTTTCTTGCATGCACATTGTAATTATGGGACGGGAATTAAACTTGTAAGATGTTAAAAACGAGTTCTTCCATTCACCGCTAGATGTGGCTGTAAGAGTTTCTAAAAAATTCCCATAGATGGTTCTGTCTTTGGTTTTTGTGTTAATAATTATTTTGAAAGAATTTATTACAAACAAAGGTATGAAAGTTAAGTGTGTAGGTTTGTATAGGTGAGTAGGTGGGGAAAATCTTTAAGAAAAATTTCAAAATTTTCTTTCTGATTAAAAAAATAATTGTTTAGGTGAAAGTTCGAAGTTTTGATTTGAGAAATGTAAAGAAACTGTCAATTATATTTGTGGATTTTTGGTCCCCTAGTAAGTTAGATGTTATTCAAATTAAATTTTGAAAAATGTTATATAAATTAAAAAAGTATATTAAGTCACAAACGTTGTGTACCTATGCTTAGTAGTATAGGAACTGTTCTTTCACTCTTAATTAAAAAAAAGAAATAAATAAATTAAAACTGATTTTTTTTTATTTAGAGTTGACTAATAAAAATAATGAGCTATCAGTTCAGTAAATAATGCATATGTTCACAGTTCTTTTAGAACAATGCGTAAGTAAAACTTTGGGAGGAGAGTTTTTTGTTTGCAAAAATTGTTTGTAAATAAAATGAATGTTTGTGTTGTTTAAATACTTAATTGAAGGGTAATAAGTTGTCTATAGTTAACTACAAATTCGGTGATTTACTGTTATTTTCCTCAAAAGAAAGTAAGAGGATTTTTGCCCTTAGACCTCAAATCAAAATTGTTTGATTCGAATAAATCTTTCTCACTTATCTTTTGCCGAAGGATGAAAGTAGAAATTAAAATAAATATAGTACAAGTACCAAACACTTAAATTTTAGCACCCAGAAATTAAACTCAAAAATATGGCAACATTTTTTTTTTTGAACAATAAAGTCAACGCATTTTTACACAAGCTACAAGTTGAGTCTTTACCCTCGTGTTTTGAACTATTTTAGGACTTTTTTTTAAGTTTCTTGAATTGTGGTGTTTTGAGTCTTTACACTTTAAGCAGTGACACTTTAAATTGTGTATTAATTCAGGGTTTTCCAATTTTGTGTCATTTTGATATTCAAAGAAAAATGGCATTTTTTGAGATAAATGTTTAGATGTTTATTTCATTAATAATGGAAAACAAGATCATTCAAATCTCCGTCTCGGTTACTCTTGAATGAATGAATTATTTACGTTAGGGTTTGTGCACTGCGACCTAAAAGATCTATTTTGCCCCCTTCTAAAAGTGAGTGAGGTTCTTTTTTTTACAATTCTTCCTCAACTTTAATTTCTTTTAGGAAATTGAGTATTTGGGGTACCGTCAGTGAGGGAAGGTTTATACCTTCTACTTGGTATAATGTCCCAAGTGTTTCCTTCTTTGGTGCATGAGTACTTCGCTACAGAATCGCAAAGTGGCTGCTGTATGCCCTCAATAGCTTCACGAATTCCATCTTTGAGGTCTTGAATCGACGCTGGGCTGTTGGCGTAGACCAAATCTTTTACGTAGCCCCAAATGAAGAAATCGCAAGGTGTTAAATCACAAGATTTCGGTGGCCAATAATTGTGATCACCCTTTCGAGAGATAACACGGTCCTTAGACTTTTCCCGTAAAAGATCGATGGCTTTGTTGCATAAAAAATCATTAATCATCAACGGGCTAATCACGCCTCCAGACGACATAGCGCAACACACAGTGACACACTGAGTATGCAAAGGCTCCTCAATAATTGCTTTAGAATTTTCAGAATCACAAATGCGGCAATGTTGACGTACCCTGACAAATGAAAATGGGTTTCGTCTGAATTTTACGAAATGTCACAAACGACCATTTTAATAGTGGATTTAAATTATTTCAATGCGATTTTCGAGCGAATTTGGAATCATTGGATAACAATTGCCAAAGCACCTACTAATACGAACCGCAAAAAACTAAATGTCAAAACTATCACGTTCTTGGTGTTGCCCCAATGGAAAATCAAAGTTCTTGTTGAAATACCCTTTATGTGTATAATGTTATTATCTTTTAAATAAATTCTAGTATTTGTTTCGCCACCCTGATTACTTGGCGTTGGCCTGACCGAAAGAGATAGTTATTAAAGTTATTGGGCTCAAAGTGACGCTTCTTCTGCAATTTTTAACTTCCTATAGGGAGTTATTGTAATCGGTCCGATTTTGAGAAATCTATACGTTTTAAGGTTCCTAGAGTCTAAATCCGTCATTTCTAGAGAGATGTCTGTGTGTGTCCACGGTATCTCAAGAACGAGTAGAGATATCGACTCGAATTAAATTTTTTTCGACAGGTTATAACTTCGAAAGAAGCTGAAAGGACTTTCCTAAAATTTTGTCGAGCGGTTTTTTCCCTATAGAAGTTTAAAAAAATAGTGAAAATTTTAGTTGGTCGCAAATATGTCAGAAACGGATAATGCTATAGATTTAAAATAAATTTTATTGTATGCAATGTAATGTGATACACAATAAGTATAAATTTGGAAAAAGTTCAACATACCGTTATTTTTTTTAAATTGAAAAACTAAAAAAAATTTTTCGGCACTCAAATATACTATGAAGCAAAAATTATATAACCTTCAGAATAACTTCTTACTTTGTGAAATGACATTTTTTACATGTGGTAAAATTTTGAAAAAAATTCAATTGATAGTTTTTTTTTTTTTTCAAAAAGTGAAATAAATACTACCAAAAATTGGTAAAAAATGTTTTTTAACTTGAATGTTTCTAGAATGTTCAATGATATTGACTTCAAATTTATTTAAGTTTTTACAAAATACAATTATGAATATATGCTACAATTTTGACAAATATTGAATTGGAAATTTTTTTAGGAAAAATAAATACTTAAACTGAAATTTACCGAAAAGTGTCAAAAATAATGTTTCGGCTTAAATATCTTCACAAAAAACAATGATGTTGACTTCAAATTGGTTTTATTTTTGTTACAATGCATTTGTCAATAATACCTAAATGATAAAATATTGACGAATATCAAATTATAATTTTTTTTTTTACAAAATATTAAAGTTAAATTTGTTAGTAAAATTTGTATCAAATAATATCAAAGTTACGAGTAAATCGATTTTACAGTTTGAACAAAAATTTACAAGTTCACAAGAATTGACAAAATTATGTTATGCTTGAAGACAGCAAGGGGACAGAGTGACAGACACTTGATGGCTTTTTATTGTGACACAAAAACTTCAATAAAAGTCAATTTTTTAAAGTAAAATGGAAAGTTATCAGTGTGGGTCGCACCCAGCCTCTTTTTTTTTACAATAGAATAGGAAGTGAAATTCATGATAAAATTAAACCTTCTTTCCTGATGGGGAAAATTACTGCATTAGCTTGATTTTATTAGGTTAAATCTGCCCCAGTACATAAACTTGTCAATTTTTTCTTTCCTGAATTTCCGTAAAGGCAAAAATGATGTAGGTGTCCAGTTCAGGAAGGCTACAAGAGAAGGAACACTAAAAATTATTGATTAAAAAGACAAAAAGTGTTCAACAATATTGCTCTGATTAAACGCCATAAAAACGAGTTAATGCGCAGATTTGTGACACTAGATGAAACATGGATATACATGTGATGACACATCTGAGTCAGATTGACAGTCTACTGAATGATTGTTGCCTAGTAAAAGATGGTCAAAGATCGAGCCGGCCTGAAAACACAACTGCAAAGTCTTAACCGGTATTTTTAAGATTCACGTTGGATTAGAAAACATTGCTCTTTCAAAAACATAATGGTGATTATTTTGACATTCTTGTGAATAGTCTATTCGTTAGAATGAACGTTCTTAATTTTGAGAATCGATCGAATAACATTCATTTGAGAAAGATAGCATAAAATGAACTTGAAAAAAAGATTCATTTTCAGTATCAGCTGTTTGACATTTACTATGTTTCTATTTGAATTAGTATGACCGTTTTACATTTTTTTTTGGTTCTAAACATTTTATAGATGTTGGATAAAAAATCATGAAACAAAATATATAATACATTTTTTCATTATAAAGTAATGTTTAACCATTAATAAATACACTGCCAATCACTAGGATGAGGCCACATATTTTTCAACCGATTTTCGGTCCGATACCTGTTGGAATTTGTTTAACCCGGAAAATTTTACTGCATGAGAGTAGGTACATATATTCTCTTAAAACAAAGTGATACAATTATAGGGTTAATTAGAAAACACCGTTGGAATTTCCCTACATTAATGAATGAGCTACCTAAAAAGGATATAAAAAAGTGCGTCACTAGGATGAGGCCATTGCGAATATTTCGTTGTAGAAGTTCACATCAGCCATTTTTTTCAAAATTTTGGTTGCAATATTTAAGAAAGTTATACAAAAAACTCTTTTTATTAAATTTCAATTGCAAATGGGTTCCGGAAAGACGTTGACAGTGGCAGAAAGAGGACAAATCGATGCTTTCAAGGAAATGGGACTCTCAAGCCGAGAATTAGCAAGGAAGCTGAACAGAAGTAAGACAGTTGTAAACAACTATCTTGCTGAGCCTCAAAACTATGGAAAAAACCAAAAAGGACGCACAGCCCAAGCAACAACATCCCGAGAAAAGCGGTTAATTTTACATATTGCTTCAAATTCTACTCAATCAGCTACTAAAATAAGGTCCAAAAGCGGAGTATCAGCCAGTATTTCGACAGTCCGAAGGATAATAAGAAAAGATGGTACTATCCAGAGAAGAAAACTCGAAAAGAAACCTGTTTCAAAGCAAGTACACAAGGAGCTGCGAATGAATTTTGCAACAGAACATGTCTCTTGGAGCAGTCAATGGAAACGCGTTGCCTTTCGGATGAAAAAAAGTTTAACCTTGACGATCCCGATGGTTACAACTTTTATTTCCATGATTTAAGAAAAGAGGAACAAATTTTGGGAAGACATCACAGCCGTACATCAGGTGTTATAGTGTGGGGAGCTATTACCTACTATGGCAAAATCGAGTTGGAGTTTCTTTCTACAACAATGAACGGAAACAGTTACAAATGCTTGTTGGAACGGTCATTTCCGAAGATGAAAAATATTTTTGGACCTCTGCCTTGGATTTTCCAACAAGACAATGATGCCCCCACACTTCCAGGGTTGTCAAAAGCTGGATTTTATCAGAAAACGTAGAGCTTTTGCCATGGCCACCCTATTCACCGGACTTGAATTTATTTATTTATTTAGTTCGTTAAAATCTAACGTACTTGAACATAATCGAAAACGTATGGGCATGGCTATCTCGAAAAGTTTATGAAAGCGGTAGACAATTTGAAGACAAGGACTCCTTAATTGAAGCTATCCGTGATGCCTGGGACGAGATTTCACTTGACTATTTAAAAAAACTTTATGATTCCATTCCAAACCGTCTAATAGAGGTCATATCGAAAAATGGGGGGCATACTCATTATTAATTGAGAAAAACTTAATAAATAAATGTTTGAAAACCAAAAACTGTTAACATTTCTTTAATTTTTTTGATATTTTATAAGATGTTTCATGTGGCCTCATCCAAGTGACGCACTTTTTCACACTGTTTTTAAGTAGCTCTTTAATTAATGTAGGGAAATTCCAACAGTTTTTTCTATTTAGCCCCTTAATTTTATTACTTTTTTTAAAGAAAATATCTACCTACTCAAATATAGTAAATTTGTATGGGTACGAAATTTCCAGCAGGTATAAAGAACGAAAACCGATTAAAAAATATGTGGCCTCATCCTAGTGATTGTCAGTGTACATATTCATTACATGTTTTGTGTCAAATCAGTTATTTTGAAACTATTCTTTAAAAAAAAATAAGTTGATCATGATTCGTTCTAAATTTTTATTTTTTTCGTACACACTTGGTCACACTAAAGTATCAAAAACAAAAGAGAAGTGTTTGTGAAATGTGAAAACCAAAAAGTGAAATATTATTTTATTTGTAATTGTTTTGTTTATTGTTTTTTAATTTAAATTTGTTTGATAAAATATATAAAATAATTAAATAACAATGAAAACGTTAATATTTAAGACGTCAAAATATTTTCCAAAGCAAAAGTATCGATTTGTCATTTTAAAAACACTTCGACATGTCATAAACTTTTTAAATGAATTATTTTTAAATGGTTAGCTACTAAATAGCTGGTATCATATACTTACAGCCTTATTACGGTTGTCAAAGATCAATTAATTGACAATGGAAATATTTTGTCAATCAATTGATACATCGGTATTATAAACCCGAGTTGATCATTTTTTGATCCATTGTGAACAAAGATCAAAAATCTATTGTGAATAGTGCCTATTTACTTAAGACAGCTGCACATTTTAGTATGTTTGGGATGGATTGTTGCCTTTTCGTTGGCTTTAACTTGTTCATGATATATACATAAGGAAGGCTTCTTTCGAAAGTCTAAAGTTTTGAATGAATCTCGAAGCGAGCCAAATTAGTTTTTGTAATGTAATTAAAAAAGATCTTTTATCTACATACATACATATGTTCATTGTTCAGCCAAATCCATGCTTCACATCGCGTTATTTTCTTCGAATCATTGCTTGCTCCAAAGTATTTTCTTTTTCAATTTCATTTTCACCGAAAAATAGTTCTATAGTAGACATGCTTTTGGCTTTCGCGATCCGTAAAATATTTTATCAACAAGGAATTTGTGATTGACTTAAAATTTGATAATCAACAAACATTTTGACAACCATAATACCAAGACTGTCAATTTAAATCATTCACAATAGATCTAATTTCTGAAGAGCGTTCACAGTTTATCAAAAATTTTGATTTTTGACAACGATAATACCGATTCATTAATTTTATTGATAAATATCAAATATCGTATTGATCTTTGACAACCGTAATAAGAGTGTTAGTTTCAAAATCTATACACCTCCAGGCAGCTGACGACATATCGCATCTTTTATTTTCCAACTTCAAAATTCGAATCATTTATGTTTTCTTTTCGAACAAGCAAAACAATAAGATTGCACACAGTTCGTTAAAGCATCTTTTTAAATTACAACACTCGCACAGTGTTTTTAATTTTTTTAATTTTTCAATTGCAACAAACTACGACTGTGTTGGATACAACAACAAAAAAAAAAACCAGCAGACCTAGCGTCAAAATTCAATGAAGAAAACACCCTCGGCTTGGACCGCTGTGCTCTCTCCGTTCGAAGGTACAGTGCAGCATGCCACTTTTTTCGGTTCATCATTTTGTATACAATTTCGCTGGTCGGTCCTCAATTGATGCTGAGTGGTCTTAATGAAATTATATGCCCAGCTGTTGCAGAAAATTTATTTATTTTCCAATATAAAAATGATGTGCTCGCATATGAAGGTGCACGTTTACACTACATACATCGAAGTGCTTTGATTGATTTTAATTAATTTTAATCGAAGATGATTGTTTTTGTTTTCATTGTTGTTTTATTTGTTTAATCAATAAGTCTGGACGAAAAAAAAAATACCAAACACTTAAAAACTGCCAGAAAATATGACACTTGACAGTAGTTCTTGAAATCTGTCACTTTTTCTCCAGAATCATTTGCAATATCGTAGCAAATAGTGACATTATAATGTATCCCGAGATTGATGAGTATCATTCTGAACTGCAATAAAGAACCATAAACGTAAAGAATGTTTCCTTCCACCATCCAGCAGAGCAATAAGATCCAGTTCAATGGAACCTATCGCCATGCGCGTCTACGTATACCACCATTTGAGTTCGAGACCATTAAATTACGTATGCAACGGAGGTGTTAAAACGAACACGTCAAGCATATTTAAATTCTCACCTTAAACGACCTCAGGGCTCCAGAAAGAAGGCTCGAAGGCAATCTCGACGATCATTCTCATCAGCGATAAGTTTTCCAAGAGATGCACCTTCAAATGTAAACAAACATACAACATACAACACACAACAATCAATTTCCATGTAATGCTCGTCCATAAAAATAAATGATACAAGATACTACCAACTTGGTTGAAGCCTTATTATAGAAGGCCACTCCAAAGTCTATAGGGCAAGAGTTGCATGCTTCATAGTAGATATCCATTCCATATATGTACATACGTATATCCACGTTGTTGTCCGTTGTCCGACTTTATACGAGTAGGTAAGGTACTGACCTGGTGATGGTGTCGAATGGTCTTCAATTCTAGGAAGTGATTTTCGTGGTCACCGGTGTAAGCACTTTGTCACTCACATTCAGTTCATGACGTACCTGACGTCTGCGCTACTGAACGCGTGCGTAGCAATCTTTTTTTTTTGTTTCGTGATGACACTTTGTTTTTGTTTAGATGCGTATCCGTTTTTGAGAACAAGAGTTACGTGTGTGAGGAGTTTTTTTTTTTTTTGGTTTTGTGAATGAATTCACATTTACAATTCTTGGTTCTTGGCAGACGAAAGCGAAGGGGTGAAGTTCTCTAACAATGTAATTCAGTTGTAAATCATAAAATTTGAAAGATATTTTCCGTCGTTTTATGGTAATCTCCCCTTGAGGAGAGGTAACATAGATGTGTGGTGTCCTTTGAAGAGGAAATTTTAATGCAGACACCATACAACATGTGATTTAACAAAAGATGCAGATGCGTGAAAAATTGTTTCGTTGATTGGAAGGATATTCAAAGAAATTGGCGCCACACGATTATTTAAAAAAAAAAAGAAGAAATACATGTTCTTGGAAGCAGTGGTATTTTGTTCCTGTTCATATTTTTATTTAATTGTGACCCTAACAGGATGTTCATATAGTGCTGTTAATAATTTCTTACGTGAAAGTATATCTCATACAATTTGTATGATAGATTGTGGGTCAACTTTGGGGTTAGCGAAAAAAAGTTGCGCGAAACTTTAGAGTCTCGGAATTAAAGAATCTACAATCGAATCCTGTTAATGTAATGGCTGAAGTTTATGTATAGTTTAAAATTATTTTTATATTTTGTTTTATTTATTTATTTTAAGAATGATGGGCTTTAGCTTTTGTCAAGAAGTTGTCAGTGATATAAGTTAATGCTCACGCTAGACATGCATTCGTCCTTGAATGTTAACAATAATGTCATGACTTAATTTGAAATAGAGAAAAAATGCAACAAAAAAATTGTGATAATGAATTTAAATTGGTTTTTTAGACTATTTTCCCATGGAAATATTTTTTTCAATTTCAATTCTATTTTTATTTTTAATATTTAATATTGATGACTTTCGAATATGTACATACATACATTTTATCGAAATCGGTTATATAATTTCTGAGAAAATTGTACTACAAATTTTCACTTATCCTATTAACATAATAAAGGGTGGTTACATTTTAAGAGTCGATGTTGGTTCTGAGATTTCGAGCCGTTAATGTGCCGAATTATTTCATCTTTAAGCTGTTGAATTGTTGCTGGCTTATCGACGTTACGTACACCTTTTCTTTCAAATAACCTCAAAGAAAGAAGTCCAACGTTGTCAAATCACATGACCTTGGCGGCCAATTGACATCTCCACCACGTGGGATAACACGGCAATTGAATTTGTCGCGCAAAAGAGCCATTGTTTCGTTAGCTGTATGGCAAGTGGCAGCGTCCTGTTGAAACCACATATCTTCCAGATCCATATCTTCCTATTCGGGCCATAAAAACTTCGTTATTATCTCACGATAGCGAAAACCATTCACAGTTTGTAACTGACTGACCGGCTTCATTTTGGAAAAATACGGCCCGATAATGCCATCAGTCCATAAACCGCACCAAACAGTCACTCTTTGTGGGTGCATTGGTTTTTTGACAATCACTCTTGGATTACCATTCGACCATATGCGGCAATTCTGCTTATTGTCGAATCCACTGAGGTGAAAATGTACCTCATCACTGAAGATGATTTTCTTCGAAAATTGGTCATCCACTGTTGCCATTTCTTGCCACCATTCTGTCCATTGACGACACGCTTGAAATGGTCAAGAGGCTTTAGTTCTTGAGTCAATTGCACCTTGTAAACGTGTAAATGCTAGTTCTTATGCATACTTAATGTTCATCAATGACGAGCGTGAAAGATGCAATCGCACATTTTGACGAAAGCCTGAATAACTGTAACGCGTTGCTCGATTTTGTCTCTTTCCATGGTTCAAATTGAGTTAGTCTGAAATTGAGAAATGTCAAATGGAATGCAGAAAAAAAACTTGAGGTTTAGCTGTTCACATTCAACATCCCTAAAAATTTAACCATTATTACTTACTAGCTTTTACCCGCGACTTCGTCCGCATAAGTTTTTTTTTTTCTCCCGGCTGTAAGTCCCCCTGCAACAATGTCCCACTATCGTGTTCCGGTCCTCAACTTCACATCAAAATTTGTTCAAAAGCAACCTAAGCACATAATGGATAGCTCCGAATGTTACCTTCCTACCCTATAAGTTAAGTAGTGTGATGGAATGTCGCTAAGTTTCGATCCAAGTAAAACTGTTAAATAAAGACAGTTGCATCAAAATTTTATCATAAATTCCCTAAATAATCAAATACTAACTTGAAGTATTAGTAACACTCAGTTAAGAAAAATCAAAATCATTTCAGTAGCTATGGCGTCATGCGCTTCTTGACACGATCACGCAAGATTTCCGTGGGAATGTGGTATTTTCCCGCCGTAAAAAGTAGCCTGTGTCCGTGCCTAGGATCCTATCTTTAAATAAACCAAGTCTTATAAAAATCCGTTCAGACGTTAAGGCGTAAATGAGTTAAACTTTTAAAACAAACGATTAAAAATCACTAACTTAATTAGTTTTCTGCCTACTGATTACGCCTTAAGTATGATAGCATGAATATTAATAGCCCATATCCTTTTCTAGGTTACTATCTATCATCTAACTAAATTTCATCAAAATCCGTTCAGCCGTTTAGGCATGATAGAGTAAAACTCCCAGCAAAAACCATAAAAAATCACTAACTCAATTCAGTTTTCTGCCTACCTTCTACCCCCTAAGTACGATGACGTGATCATTTTGATCTTATATCCGTTTTTAGGTAACCATCTATTACCTTACTAAATTTCATCAAAATCCGTTCAGCCGTTTAGACGTGGAAGAGCAAAAGTCGCAACAAACACTACTAAAAATCACTAACTCAATTTAGTTATCTGCCTACTGCCTGCGATAGCGTGAGTATTTATAGTCTATGACCATTTCTAGGTTATCATCTATCACCATACCAAATTTCAACAAAATCCGATAAGCCGTTTAGGCGTGAAAGAGTAACAGACAGACAGACAGACAGAGTTACTTTCGCATTTATAATATTAGTATGGATGGTTTAGGTAGGACCTCTTTCGAAAAACTAGTGTCAACTGTTTATCAAAGGTGACGAAATATATTTGTAAGGATTTATTTATACAAAGCGTCACATTGACAATATTCAGACCAGTATTCAGACCAAAACGATATGTTTTCCTCATTTGTAGCTCTGGAAACATGGCATGCTAGAATTATCATTCTTTAAAAAAACACCCTATTTCTCTCAATGATTTTGACTTAAATTTTGATCAATTTCCAAATGTCTCTGATTGATACAAAGTACTTTCTAAACTACTAGAGGCCTAGTTACCGATCAGACAGCTTCATCTATAGCCGCGTTTTATTGGTAATCTATCCCTAACATAGTACTCACTTGTTAAAGAAATTTCTGGCTAACATCTTTACATTTTAGTTAAAAATTCAATTTGACTTTTAAATCAAATTAAACAGCAGCTGTTCTACATGGGGTGCGTTCGAAGAATATATAATAGTTTAAATTATTGGGTCGAGTTGGAAAATGCATGAAAACGCTTGTTGAGTTGAAGTTTGCATGGAAATACACACCGAGTTGGTTTAGAATGTTTCTTACTTATATTTATAGTAAAACTTTAAAAAGATATTGATTTTGCTGTTGGATTTACACCACCCATAGATCAAAGTTCACCATTTTATTAATTGTCTGTTCAATTTTATTGGCTTATATGGAAGAGCGAAAACTAACTAAGTTTTAACTTTAAAGACCAGTTGAATAATTGTGGTTGACTTTTTTCCTTAAGTTATTATCCCATTTATGATATACAAACCACCAACAAATATTTGAGTTTTGCTTTTATGAAAATCGGACATTTAACATTTGCATTTAAGAAAAGTATATGCATTCGTCAGACTTTCACAACCATGCATTTATTGAAGCAACCTTTGTCAGCTTTTTAATGAGAACAAGTATATTTCAATAATTTTTCCACAATATGTGATGTTTAAATACACTAATTCTAAAGAAAATTATTTTATCACTTATGAATTGATCCTTAAAGTCTTAAAAATTTGGTGAAGAATTGATTTTAACAAATTTACTAACGAAATAATTTTGTTTTGGTAATTTCAATCCAAATAAATGTTTGGTTTGAAATTTGTACTTTTCAATGCAGGCGAAGTGTATTTGTTACCGAACACACCCTCATGTTGCCAACATTTGCATATGTTTTGCACTTATTGACTGTCTCCTACATTTAACTAGATGAAACTCTATCTTCACTAAAATACTATGGATAATTACTAGCTTATTTTTGTTCACTAATGAGGTGTTGTTATTTTCCATGTAAAATTTTACTAACTAGTATTATCAATTACCAATAAAACACGGCTTATGATGAGTTGACCAAGAAAGAAGACCCTAGTCTCGTCCTCGTAAAGTTTAAATCGAAAAATGTCATAATAGTCTCTCTGTATCAATAGTAGCTTTGACTTTTTTCTCAATACTTGTATTTTTGTTCTTAGTTTCTGTTTTGAAATTACACTCCGAAACTTTTGTACTTAAATTTTGAATATGCAAAACCAACCAAAATAAATTCACATTCTTGAAATATTTCTTTTTAAGAGTCACTCCAAAGCTTTTTCAAAAAGATGCACCATCATCTGAAAGTTTCACGTCCTGTTGTCATTCTCTGTCACTTTGTCTTGCATAAATGTTTTCTGTTGTATCACCTAATATCTTCAATTGCTATAAGGTGTAATTGTAATGTTCCTACTCGTAGATTTATGTGCGGAGCTTTGTATATGAAGGGAAATGTAGAACAAAACGTGGTATTTTTGCTGATTGGGTCTTTGAAATGCATAAAAATGGTCGCAATTTTTATTAAAAAATTAGAAGCAACGAAAAACTCAATTTTAAAAAGGTGATCATAATTAACCACCGAGATCTTGTGTTTTAACACCTCAAGACTTTGCTGTTCAGGGTCGAGTATTTTAACTTAGGTGTATGCTAATACTCCACATTAGATTCACGACATTAAAAGTGAAATTCGTCCAGTCAGTTATCAGTTGCTTAAACGCTCTCAAATCCTATACTTTTGAATATCTTCTATACGTTATCTAAACTGCATTTTCGCAATTAAGTTTCTTTTACTCTCTGATGTGTTGCTGAAGTCAGACAGACTTGAAGAATTGCGACCTACAATTTCCTACCGTCTCGTCTGAGCCAAAACAGTCACAGTACACCAACCAAAAAGTGTCAGTTTTATTCCTTTCATCACACACGCTGTAACAAGTAGGATTGCCAATAGCATCCTCTCCTCATAAAGTGCATACACATTTCTGTGCCACATCAAAGGGTTTTGTGCACCAGAGATGGAATTCACCACAAGGACCTTGTCTTTTATTCCTTTTTTGTTTTTTGTTTTTCTTTTTTTTGTTGCTTTGCAACATGCACGTTCCTTAAAATTTTTATTTTGCGGTTCTTCTCCATCAGACTCCGCACAGCCGACTGATTATAATAACCTCTTGAGCTAGTCTAAAGGGAGACTTATAGAGTCCTTGATATCTAACTAAGCAGTCGCTTAGTAAAAGGTGCCGAAAATTGCTGCACTACGAGTTTATATGCGGCCAGACAGTGTTGTGTCAGTGTGTGATACTGTGATGAACATTGAACACGTTTATGACGGAGAAAGTGTAAACTTTTTCAAAAGAGTGTACTTTTGAAAACCAGGCCAATATACTATGTATGGCAAGAAGAGTGTTAGGAAGAAGATTGTGAAGCCCAGCATGTCTTTGAGAGGAACACATAGTATACATATGATAAACAACCCATGGAATACATACTCGAGTAAGAGTTGGAAGGAAAGTTGAAAAGAAGTGGTAAACAGCTCAAAAAGTGTATTTGGAGGTGTTGTAAGTCGGCTTTTCAAATTTTTCGAGATTACGTTAGGTATGCTTGAGTTTGATGTGAGTTTTTGTAATCAGGAAGTGTCGAGAAGAGACGATTTCTATACATATGATATATTTAAATTATTTCAAAGAATTGAACTTTGACAAAGGAATTTAAAAACTTGAGATCAAAAAGGTTTGGTTTTTGTTATAAACTTCCGTTCGAGATTTTCAAAATGACGACTGGAGTATGAATTTTATATTATTTTGATCACAGTTACTCTGAAATTCATTCATCATCCAGTAAGTTAATGTCATCATTACATTGACAATAGACATACTCCACTGACAATGACCGGGTTGCCGTCGTTTTGAATTTCGAAGCGTTAATTTATTTGTCTTACAAAATCTTTAAAAAACACACAATATCTTATGCAAATTTTTTTAAAGAACTTTTTTCAAGTGACGTCTTTCTTCTAAGTCTAAAATAAATAAAAAAAAAAAAACTAACTGAGAGGGGTTAAATTTGTTCCGATTCCAGACCTGCATCATCCACCAACTTTTATATCTCAATCCTTTATATTATTTGAGTTTCATTGTTAAACAGTCAAAACCTAATATGTATTATATCCGAAACTGGGAAAAAATGAAGTGAACTTGTTTTCGTAGTTTTCAATTATATCAAAAATAAAAAACCTAAAATATAATTAAAAAAGTGTCTTCTTTGGACTTCCACTTTAATTATTATTTTTTTTTTTTTCAATTGCATCCACATATTCCTGTCAGTTAAATAGCAATCCAGAAACACTTCAGATACGAGATCTCAACTGTTTTGTTCCTTTTTTATCCTTTGCACAGACTTTTTTATTTTATCATGATGTGTGCGGGTAGCCATGTGTAGTGTACGTATGCCATGAGAATGAGGGTCATCGTATAAATAATCAATCCATCCTCACACAATCCAACTGCAACCATTCCTATAAATGTATACCTTCACCAGAGCAAATAAAAAAAAAAAAAAAATACATCCAGATTCCAGACTTTACTTTGCTCTGGGATATGCGTTTCCATGTCGATGTCGCATTTGTCCCCATCGCCCACAACTACCTCCCTCAATCTGCCACACCATACATACACACATATAACAAATACCACTAGCATCAGTGACCTGCATGTGTTCAATTCCAGTACTGGCCAATTTAATTTTCTCGCCCGACCCGCTTTTCAGATGATTTAACTGTGTTGGACCTGCTACTGTGTATTCGAGCTTGCTCATGGAACAAGGACTTTCTACAACGACATCGACTCGACTCTACACTTCTCCCCTTCTTCGACGTCGCTCCGCGCCGTGCACCACAGCATATTCTGTCCAAATTATTGGGGGTATTCTGATGTGACATTTCATAACCATGCTCGGGCAGTTTTACGCTCCATTAAGCTCAGCTTGTTTCGGGCATTATTATTACAATAATCCCCACATCCTTTAGTCAAATGCGCCTGGAATATGTACGTCGTCGTCGGTCGGTTGGTCGTTCGTCGCCGGTCAGCGTGTGCTGGTAAACACATATAGAGGAGGAACAGAACAAATCCGCCCCCTCTGCGAGACGCTCATTTGCTTGTCCAAAGCAATTATTTGCGTCAATATGCGTCCCAAAATGTAGATGAGGAATCTTAGCCACTACGTTGCTGTTGCAGCTGGACTGTCGTTCTTTGGAGTCGTGCTTTTTTGTCAACCAAATGCAATAAATATGCACGAAGCAAAAGAAATACGAATCAATCGCGACGCGATCTCCTTCCAATTGATTGTCACAAGAAATTTTCCAATCCCCATCACCCATCATGTTCGACTACCCGAAGGGGGTAGGGTGGGTATATTCGATTCGCAATCGGGTAACGCGCAACGCGTAACGCGTAATCATTTCGTCACTGGAAATTGCTTGGTGTTTCTTATTATAAATTGCTTGCATTGAGTGCCGCTGTCAGTGACGTGCTGCTATTGCTATCAAAACTCACGCATTTTGTGCAGGTAAAGTTTTTTTTTCTAATTCGATTTAGCCAAGGCTCACAAAAAATAAAACAATACTAATTCCTCACGTTTTGGGAATTTATAAAAGTGTGTAACTATCGTGGGTCTATTGATTTTCTTAGAACTCAGGGAAAATTGTTCCAATCTTAAGCTAGAGTACAATGTACAATGGCAATGATGAGATGATGGGTGTCAGGTGCGGATCTCTGGAGGGGACAGTTTTTTGGTGAAGTCATTCAGGGCTATTTTTCTATTTTTTGACTGGTGAGTTAACTCTGAGGTTCGTTAATCCTGATCCTGGAGTTTACTCTTAAATCAGTTTTTCAGTGATGAGTCAACTTAATCATCAAAATATCCAAGTTGTTTTGGCATCACTTAAATGTCATTTGTCAGTTGTCATATGTACAGTGAGTGTCAAAAGAAAGTGTACACTTATTATCTTTTTTTAATGAAATGTTGAATTAAGGGGTTGCGTGCATTGATTAAAAAACACATGTCAATTTTTCAGATAATTTGTTCTTAATGAAATGCAAAACAAAAATTTTCAAAAAATATTAAAATAAAAACACAATAAGAACATCACCAAAAAATACACGTCAAAAGACAGTGTACAACTTACAGAACATACGGTTACAGGTTCTGTTTATCGTAGAAACAACAGTTATTTTAAATTTTTATTGTTTTTATTGTTTCTAAGTCATTAATTATTTAAATTTCGGTGAAAGCGCCACGTGGATTATTATTATTAAAAAGTGAATTCTTTTTGGTTATGTTTCTATTGTATTTTTATTTTAATATTTTTCGAAAATTTTTGTTTGGCATTTCATTAAGAACAAATTATCTGAAAAAATGACATGTGTCTTTTAATCAATGCACGCAACCCCTTAATTCAACATTTCATTAAAAAAAAAGAAGATAATAGGTGTACACTTTTTTGACGCTTATAGTATCTTGCTCTGTTGCTTATTTTATTCGTTGTTTTCACCGTTATTTTTTCTTTTATTTATAAATATTTTTAATAAAATATCTTCACTTTACTCGTTCAATTTTTGTTTGCAAAAAATTTGCATGCTAAGCTGTCAAAATATTTGTATTATTCCCAGAGTTAACTCACATAATATCCAGGGTTAACTCTGAGTTAACTTTGGGACTAATTGAATTGAAAAAATGAAATGAATAATTTAACCAGAGTTACAGTTAACTCTTACTCGAGGATGATCTTGAACAGAAAAACTGACCCTCAGTCCTCAGTGTCTATTGTTTGACTCAAGTTCTGAGTGAAGTCAAAATTTCTATAGAATCTCAGGACAGATAAATAAAAAGAAGAGTATAATATTATGTACGAGTATGTATGAAGTTTGGGGCTCTGATCAGATAAAAAGGAAACCTATCAAAATACACACAATTGTAGAATATGACAAGGACATTGTTAGAAAACTCTTTTCTTCTTACTCTTTGATTAACTATTGTAAAAATGTCATAATTATTTTGAACTGTCATCTTTATACATTTTTTAAAATTATTTTGGACTATTATTAAAAAAAAAAAGACTGATCTTTCAAACTATCAGTGTCAAGTATCAAAAACTGAATAACTGTTCTTATAATTTAGATATTTTATTATTATAACGTCTTGGACTTAAGAAACGACAAAAACTAAACGATTGTCAAAAATTGATGACACATATAGAACTGGTTAAACTTCAGAGTTTTGTTTAATTTGAAGCACCAATAAACTTGTACTTTGAAAAACAGTAACGTTAGCTACAGTTTTGAATGAATTTAATTTTGGGGTATGTGCACTGCAACCTGAAAGATCTATTGTGCCCTAGCTACAGTGAGACTTCACTGACATAAAACTGCTTAAGTGTAGAATATTTATTGTGTGATCAGTTTTTGAGCACGTCTTTTTTTAGAGTCCTTCGGTGTTGCTGATATTCACACACTTTAGCTAAGGCACATTTTTTTTTCTAAAGTCAAAGAGTCAATAAAAAAGTCCAACAGTGGCACCAAAATGGTGACTTTATGATATTAAATGCATTTTATTTATTATTTCTTGACTAAGTGTAAGAAAGAAAATTTGAAAAAAAAAAAAAACTTTTAATAAAAAGGATTAAAACGAGGCTGTGTGCGGTCCACACTGATACCCATTATACATGCTTTGAAAACTTACATTCTTGATATAAATCGATTGACAAATGCATCATGTTAAAGACAAAATACATTTAAAGTCAGTATAATTGCTTTTTGTGAAGATATATATTTGAGTAGAAAAACGTTTTTAGACACTTTTTATTAAATTTAAGTTTTTGTTTTTTATTTTTCGTTAAAAAACTGTAAATTCGACATTTGTCTAAAATGTATTAAATGTTAAAAGTTGTATATTATGCCAAGAATATAGTAAAATAAATTTGAAATTAAACTAATTGACGACTCTAGACTTATTGAAGTCAAGAAACAACTTTTGACATTTTTTGGTAAATTTTTGTTTAAGTTTTTTATTTTTCGTACAAAAACTGTCAAAACGGTATTTGTCAGAATTGTAGCACAGTTTTAATATGTATAAAATAAAATAAGTAGGAGGTCAATATCGTTACCCGCTCTCGAAAAACATTGCCGATTGATTATTTTCAAACATTTTTCAATAGCATTACACGTTCCTGAGATATTTGCGACCAACCAAAATTTTCTTGAGATACCGTGGATACGAAAAAGGGTACCTCGAACGCATAAACGTACGAACGTACGTACACACATCTCTCTCGAAATTACGGATTTAGATCCGAACAAACTTGAAACGTCAAAAATTTCAATTTGACAAATCGGACCAATAACAGTAACATCCTAAGGGAAGTTATTAAAAATTGTATTGTTTATAAAATAAAACTAAATTTGATGTTCATCTTTTAAACTTTACTTCTTCTATGAATTTATACAAGTCACGTTTTTGAGATAAGTTATGTATGTAACTTGGTGTATTTAAATAACGAGAAATATTTTTAAACTTGTACATTTAGTATATTTTATGGCGTTACAATTTTCACTAAATCTTAATCTACCTACTACTACTTTGCTTCAATAGTAGAGTGAAAGCTTTCTAGCTTAATATTCGACAATCTTCAAAACTTAAAATTATAGTTAAAAAAATTCTAAGCTCACTTTTAAGACGTACATTTTTGACGTCAGGCAAAAAAATTTTAAGTCAGAAGCTGCAGTTGTTGGTAAAACCAAATTGAAAATAGTTTAAATATTTGCAAACCTGGTAAAAATTAGTTTAAAAAAATATTACTAAATTTTAACGTTGGGAAGCAGCCGTGCTAGACTTAAGTCGATAATTCTAAACGAAAGAGAAAAAGAAAATGAGTTAAACCCCGTTTTAAGTCCAAAATGCAATTTTTTTGACTTAAGACCTTTTTGCCTAACGTCAAAGAATTTGTTTGTGGCGTCAAAAAGTTATATTGCTCTAGAAAATTCTTGGAAAGTCCGACAATACTAAATCATAGTACATATGAAATTGACCTCTCTTTTGATTTATAATAAAAAAATGCAATTAAGAGTGTGGAAAGGTAAAGGGAGAATTGTTATTTAAAAATCTTAAATTGTGTTTTTACTCAAAAAGAAAATAAGTTCAATCTTAGTGCGTTTTTTTTCCTTAAAAAAAAAAGAAGGAAGTTTAATAAATTCAAGTACATAAACCAAAATGACCACCCGAATCGTCAAGACCCAGACGTCTAAAAAAAACAGTTTTTCAAAATGATTTTACTCTCAATAACTTGATGCTTGGTTTCAGTGGAGAAAAAGTAGTTGTTAAAAGAGCTGCAAATTGATTCCATTCGTTTTTAAAAACAAATTAGAA
This sequence comes from Scaeva pyrastri, assembly GCA_905146935.1. Classification (NCBI taxonomy): domain Eukaryota; kingdom Metazoa; phylum Arthropoda; class Insecta; order Diptera; family Syrphidae; genus Scaeva; species Scaeva pyrastri. The sequence continues at coordinate 37,747,727 of LR989927.1, read as the reverse complement.
TTGAATAATCTGCAGTTAAGAACTTTGGCCCCAGAGATTGTGAAAAACAAGTCCGAATGCTAATACTACCGCGATATCCTAAATGTTCCCTTTTCCCTTCAATAAGAACTTAAGGACCAACTCTTTTTCTAATAGTTTCTCCCATCTTATAAAACTTTCAACACTTGCACCCATCGAAATAAATAATAATTTACGAAGCCGCACCTGACTAATTTTCAATACCGATTCTCATCACAGGCGCTTCTTGATGGACTCACAAACATGTGGCCGTTTTATTGTGGACGACAGAAGACAGAAAAACATTTATAAAAAAAAGAAAACCAAATAAACGGTGGCAATCAGCAGTAGTCTTGGCCTTGATTGATGACAGACAAGAAAATTGAGATGTGTGTAAAGTTGAGAAATCACTTTGTACTTGGGATTGGGGCCTTAATGTCGTGCACCTACTTCTATTCAGGGATTCATTTATCTGTTCTGTATAACTTTCTGTTTCGACAAAATTGTATGTTATTGAAATAAGGATGCACAAGCTTTTGCTAGATGTCAGATAAACTTCGAACCGTCATCTGTCAGTGATAACGTTTGAGCTCGTACTTCTTTGACTATAAAACATTTTTTCTTCCCGATTTTTCAACTACCTATATATCTCTAAGCTCTATAAGTCCTGATGGTTGTGTTGATTTTAGTGTGAATCTAACGTGCGTCACGTCGTTGGGAGTTCGAACTGAATTTTTGTACTCTTTCAAGAATGCATCGATTTTTGCATTTCCGCACCAGTTCCAAGGAGTTGTTTTTGTGGTAAGACTAATCTTCTTGCCTGATGGTTCATCCCGAACCTGATTGCTGATTCAACTGGTGTTCAGGTGAGAGTTAAGATTTTCGATTGGATTTTCACTTCCAGTCCACGTATGCACCAACCTGGTGCGTGAGGAAATCCATCCAAGTGCTGCAAACTGTATTCCCTCCACTTATGAACCATTTCGAAATCCCATAGCGTTCAACAGTAGCTTTCTCATCTCATCTCATCTGGAGCTATTTTAATCCTTTCTTTTTATTGTAGCTTTATACGAGCAGATATCTGCTGATAATAAAAAATCGAGTAATTGACTTAAATAACTAAGCGTAGGTTCAACATCGCGCTGCACTGAGCAATTTTTAATCGAGTAATCACTTTTGTGGCTATATGCGGCAGTGTAGGGGGGGGGGTAAGGTATTGTATTGGCAATATCTCCTCTCCTTTCCATCTCGGAGACGCAGACAGACACGGACACGGACACCGAACGTAGGTACATATAACGGACGTCATGTGCTTTTCCTAAATTAAGATCTCAACATACATATAAGTACGAGTATGCGTGTGTGTTGCGCCGATAAATAAACTAACAACGCAACGGCCGGCCGGCCGGCCAAGACAAACGACACATTGTAAATTGTACAGCATAAGGACCGAGAGAGGTATTATTGTCCATTTTTGGTCAACAATTTCGCTGTGACATGGCTGCGCGCAGCCGCATGATGAGCTCGCACTAAGTACAAAATCAATTTGCGCCGATCAATCGAAGCAAGAAAAACGCGCAATGCGATCGAAATGCCAGCAAACTAGTGACGGCCGAAGTGAGAATTAGTGAGGAATTTTCTGTGAGATGGTTTGGTGTTTTATTTTGTTTTGTTCTGTTTGACAGGTTATCGTTTTGTTGTTGATGTTTTTTTTGATTGTTGTTGTGTTGTTGTAAGGCTGTAAAGTACGGATGAACAATTTGACATGTGGAAAGAATGTCCTTTTGAACAGCAGAAGGGAGCTCAGGAACAAGAGTAAATGTACTTGCTGCTGTGTAGAGAAATGCATTTTTTTGTTGTCAGTTTAAAAACTGAAGAATAGAAGAGCGAAATAAGTCTCTTTTTCGTCTAGTTTTATAAGATGGACTTGACAGAACAATGGTTGACAAGAAAAACGGAAAAGTTCAGGATGATTGTTGCACTTTTGTTGAGGTGACTGAAAATAGTTTGGTTCTTCCGAGTCAATGTGGAGACTTGTGTTTTCTGTCTCATGGTCAAGACTAATTTTTGTAATTATTCAAACTGCTGATTTGAATTAGAACTTCAAGTTTAGTCTTTGATTTAGGGCAAGGGGGTTGCCCAATAATTCTGCTATGGTCTTGGCAGTTCTTATGGTGGTTATATGCTTAAAATTTAAAATGACCAATTCGTTTAATGTAATTCCATCGCCATAAGTTATGGTCAATTTTTATAAAAAAAGGGTTGAAGTAAAGCTGATACATCAACGTTATAGTGGACTATTTCAGAGTAGTTTTAGTCAACGCTAGTACCTAAATAAAATCTTGAAAAAGTCACTAGTGTTCTTGACAGTTCACGTAATGCAAATTATAACTAAACCCTACACAATATTTATTTTAAGAATATGGCGCGTCGTCGGGAGCTAAGCACTTAAATTTAGAAAATTAATCTGATCTAATTGCTAAACTTTTGGATTTTTTGTAGGGTGCAAACGCACGACAGTTCCATCAAGTGTCATTCATCATTTATCAGTAGGACCAATTGACTCATTGTTAACTTTTGACTCGGGTGATCTGATTATCTCGCTCAAAGGCTACAAGTACACGCTCAATGGATCAGCTCAATATATTCAGAAGCGAAAAATTCGAATTGCAGTCTTAAACGCTCATTTCGGAAACAAATATTTAACTCTAAGTATACTAAATTATTTAAAACAACACTTTTGTCACTGAAAAACTCTTGAAATATTAAATTAGACAACTTCTTTTAAAAAACAGTGCGGAATTAATTCAGCAAGGTTTAAGAAATCCAATATAACATGTACATTTTTGAAAAATATAAATAGTGTTTTTTGAATGGATACAAAAACCCAATTTGTATATAAAGCAGCATCGAGCATTTTTCGAAACATTTATTTCACACTTATATAATTGATATTTTTTATCCAGGAAAAAATTAAAGGCAGGGTTTTAAAAACTGAAGCCATTGGAAAGATAATGCCATCAGAAATCATTGCCTTTATTTTTATTCATAATTGCTGTATGTATCGGGTTTTTCAACAAGGACGCTACAAAAGTAGAGCGACAGGGACAGCAAACGACGCCGTTTTTCTTGCCGCTCTTTTGATATTTCTCTTCAGTAAGGTTTGCCATTTCATGATGGAAAGATATACATACGAGCCGACAACGAGTCGTATTAAAATTTAATACCGAAATTCGGAGTCAGTGGGCTCAACGTTATGGTCGTCATAATTTCTGTCTAAATGGCTTCGTCAATAAACAAAATATGCCGTATTGGTCAGGAAGCAATCCAAACGGTTTGATGCGGTTTATGAACAACTAGCAGCTCGCCCTGTTTCCGCTCGGGAGTACATCTATGGTTTTGTACCATTCGCAAGGTTCAGCTGGAATTTTTCAGTTATTTAACGGACCCGGTGGATTGCGTTGAATGTGAAGTGCTTTTTTTTCAAATTAAATTTTTGACAGCTAAGTGTGTTGTTCAAAAAATTGTATTTGACAATAAGTTCGTTATACATAAGAAAAAACAAGTTTTTTAAAGTCTAGCTGTATTAGTATAAGTGCGTTCCACTTTGCGACGCCACTGTCTAACTAAGTAGTTCAAGCCATCTCAAAATTTCATAACTCCCATATTTGTTCTTCAATAAAGTGCACGAATACTTTATAATAACTCTAAAAAGGATTGTGCAAAACTCGGACGTCAACACTGTCTGTCCAATTTCTAGGATACGCGGATGACATTGAAATAATTGGAAGATCTTAACGTGATGTCAATGCCGCTTTTTAAATATTGAGACGGACATAAAACAACGACGTCTTCGACAAAACATCACCTAGACACCGCTATAAACTCAGACAACAACAGCAGCGCTAACATTAAACGGAGAATAACTCTTGAAAATCGCTGCTTCTCTGGACTTAGAAGGAAATTCAGTGAAGTCCTCTCTCGAGTCCTTATGTATGGCGCCGGCCGAGGCTTGGACTTTGTCAAGGCGGGATTAGAGGGTCTTAAGTTTCTTTGAGAGGAAAATTCTCCGGTTGATCTTTGGTCCCGTCTGCATAGAAGGAGATTGGTGGAGATTTTTCAATCACGAACTGTACGGATTGTACAGCGACATTGAACTGGTCAAAAGAGTCAAAATTCAAAGACTTAGATGGCTGGAACATAATTATAGAACGAATGAACAACAACGCTCCGGCCCGGAGAGGAAATCAAATCCCAAGGGATGGCGCAGTAGAGGAAGACCGTGACTCAGGTGGCGCACGTAGGTGGGACGTGGGAGAGGACGTCAACCAACTTGGCATGTAAAACTCAAGACAGCTAACAAGGGATCATGCTGGCTGGAGACGCATGTTGGTTGAGGCCCATGGTTCGTCCTGGACTGTAGCGCCATCTTAAGTAAGTTTAAGTAAGTAAAGATACTTCAATAAGAAGGCACTAAGTTATTAAAACATTTTTACTTTATGGAAGAATGAAGAATGAATGAAGGACTACAACACCTATTTCGATGAAATACATAACTTCTTCAAACAGTGAGCAAATTCAAAAACAGTGTTTCTTTAATCCGCCCACACTTATGGCCGTTTTTGTAATGTTTGGGTTCTTCCACATTTTTTAAGTCAAATTTAATTCAACTATTTTGGACTTGAAGTATTACATTTGATATTTTCCGCCCTTTCCTTCTAAACTTGATGTAAACAGAATTAGAAATTAAGTTTGAAATTCTAGATTTTCAGTTGCAACACGAAAAAATAGAAATCCATTTTTAATCGTACATCATTCGAATGGAAAAAACAATCTGAATCAAAAACGCCAAGTGACAAAAAATTTGAGTTTCAAAACAATAATTCCAGATCAATAAAAAGTACGCTCAATCCTTCTGTTCAATTAAAGGCTTACCGAAACAACTATCCTATCCAGACATGGGTATAGTACCTATTTCTTCGTAATCCCGCATAAAACTAATAAGAAGACTTCTTATACATTTGTTTTCATTCACAACCACAATCACTCTAATCAAACACCTACCACCGAGGTAATCATCACAGGCGAGGTGATTTAATACAATTATTATCGTCGGATGAAACATCTATCCACCCATTCAACACCAGCACCGCCGCCGCCGCGCCGCGCCAGCCACCCCATGTACACTTGTACAGTCGGGCGCATTAACTTCGTTATAAGCAAAACTTTTCTCTCCCAAATTCGGAGAGCAATCGCACAGAGAAATCTTGGATTCCCTGTGGTTTTCCGGATATACCGGATACAGAACGCACAACTCAAGGCGACCAAGAAAACGAATCCCGAAAACGAACAAAAAACAACGGCAATGAAACCGCAAATTTACAATAAATTATCCCCAAAATCACATCCTCCCTGTAATTTGTTGCCGCAGCATTAAGAAACAGTCCCGGTTACTCCTTTGTGTTGAGTTTTTTTTTTCTTATTTTTCTTCTGGATGTTGCGGGATTGTTTGCCATTTGGTTTTTTTTTTGTGTTGCCAAACGCACTCACTCGGTGTGCGATTATTTCCGAAGCTTGTCTACAAATTTTTAATGTAAGTTCATTGGGTGTTTTGTTGGCGTTGACAACCGCGCCGCATCACATTTTATAGAAGGCCGAAGACGCATCAAACACCACAGGGGAGGGCGTTTTTGTTTTTGTGGAATTATTGCCGACTCAGGATCACGGTTCATAAATTCACAGCAGGTGGCAGGCGGTTAACTTGATATTGAACTGCAGATCTTTAGTGTGCGGAATTGTTGGGGATACTCTCCTCACTGCACTCGTAACGTTTGCGTCCCGTCCCGTCCGTCGCCGAAGCTCGCCTTGCCTTAGTGTGTTGTCATGTTGTTGCTGTCATTTAGCGAGAATGATTAAAGATGCTCAGCTGATGTTCTTCGGTCCGCACAATCACTATACTCGTAGTTCACAATGAAGTTAGTTCGCTTTTATGGGTAAGTGACATTGAAATGAGATTTAAATTGAATCACAGTTCCGCTTGAGTGACACTTGAGTGTATGCAATCATAATTTCCTATTAACTGTCAAATGACAGTTCATTGTTCATTATGTATGGGAATTTTAAATTGGGTACGACAACGCCCATCATCATCAGGAGTTAAACAAATGAGCCAACAAAGTGAGTTCACTCTTCTGCTATAATCGTGGGTCGTGGATATGAGGAATTGGTTATTCCCAAATCCACACCTTGACAACTCCAACGGCAACGGCCACGAATCAAGATTTTTATGATGATTGCGCACGGATATCTGTTAGTGCGTAACTGCGACTTCAGTAGCCTAATAAATTCAAAAGAACACTTTGTCTGGACTGGGAGTGTTGTTTTGTCGAAATAAGACTTTCTGTAGTTGCTGTCAAGATTCAGTGAAACACGATAAATTATTCGTTTTATTATAGGTACGAGTATTGTAACTTTGGCGCAGTGGGAATGATGCAGAGTGAATTTCATGTAAAATATCCTTTTTGTGGGGATTACGAGGAGAAGTGCCATTGAATTATGTAATGATTTGTTAACACCATGTATAGATAATCCGGCGGCGCCATAGAATTTATGTGGCATGCATAATGTGCAAGTATAGAGTTTTCAGAACGTATGGCATTTTCTTAGAGTGTCATAATATTTGGAATTAGAACTGAGTTATAAAACTACCCGTTTCTAACCTTATTTAACAAACCATTACACTTCGAGCTTTTATTTGGTGGTTCTGTGGTGAGTCATAAGAGAAAAAGACCATATTGTTTGTTGCAAACCAAATCGCAGTTGTTTCATTCTACTCCGCTGACAGAAAAACAACAACAATGGCGAATTTATCCTTGTCAAAATTTGTGTGACATTTTATACTAAGTTGTCTCTAATTAATGTCGTTTTTAATTGGCAATCCGGAATTGGAATTAGAAGAAGAATCCCAATTGAACAGTTTTTCTGAATTCTGAAAAGTTTGGTGTGACTGTATTGATAAAATGTGACATGTGACAGCTACAAACAACAAAACTACAAACTCCTGCAAGAGAAAATTAACTGCATCACTTGCATCGTCATCACTTGATGAAGAAGATGAGGAAGACGACTCCAACAATGTTTCTAACAAATTAGGAACAATTGTTAAGATATTTTCAATATTATTTTCCAGTTTTTATATTTTTATTTTTATTTCGCACAATTTGTTAATTCAAAAAATGTGACATTTAAAATCTTTGAATGTGTGAGTGATTCTGTTTTTGTGTCTGATTTCAAATCCAGAAGAGAAATCTCTTCTGTTTTAGAATCAGAACTGTCACTTTTGACCAATTGAACGCTTTCAGAATGCTTTTTTCTGCTTTCAGATTGCCAATTGAAAACGCCATAAGCCTAACAAAGCATTTTATATAATTTTGTATGACTGGTGTTTGAAAAATCAATTTTATTTTGAAAGTTATCAGTTTATGTTGACTGTGATTTTATGACGTTTGTTTACTGCAAAGATTTGTTAACTGTTAAGTGAAGAGGTGAACACCAAGAAATTCAGAATGATTATGTGTAGATATTAGTATAAATGTCAAATTCAGGGATGTATAAAAATTGTTAAAATAAATGACAAGTACAGTAGCATTCAAGATTTTGTTTTAGGATGCGATTACAACATTCCGCTCTATCACGAATTCCATCGTAATCGAAAACCTGCTACGAATTTCGAAATTCGGGGAATATGGTATCACTAATTCCGAATCAAACGGAAATATGACGTCCTTTTCTACGACATTTAATTCCTTTCGTAGCCAAGTGGAAAACAGTTGCATTTTATTTAAAAAGAGAGTATTTTGTTTTTGAATCTGTGTCAATTTATTCTTTTCGGAGGCCAAGTGGAAAACGGCTGACTGTGCCATTCCAACTTGTGAGTCTTTGTCAACACTTAGCTGATACCCGTCTTCCCCGAGAAATCTAAGCACTGCACTCAGTCGACATATACATAGACTGCTTCGGTATCTCAAGCAATAATTGCGTAGGCAAATGAATCCATTTCTTTTTTTTCAAAATTGCTACTTTATTTTTGAAACTTTTTTACTCTTCTAAACACTGAATAAACAAACGAATTTTCATAACACAGTTTTTATTTAATCAATCAATCATTTGACAGCTGGAATAGTGCTCAGTGATTATGGGATATTTTCATGACCATGGCAGCCAAAGGTGAAACTAAAGTAGATTTACAAAAAAAAAAAAAAAAATTGAAACATGCACGTTATTAATTTTTTAGTAAATGCCTTTTTGGCCTAGGAAATAAAATGGGAACAAAAGGGAATTATTGAAAAGTTGAAGGGATTTTCGTTTGAAAAGTCTCCAAACATTGATGCCAATGATGACAGCTAATTTCGAAATTCACAATCATTTTTTTTAATTCCCATTTTTCGATTCCCTTCGGATTTTGTGATTGCTTTTTTTCGGTTTGCGTATAGCGGAATAATCCATTCGGGGAAGTTCCACGATGGAATTCATGATAGGACTGATTAACTGAAATTTGCTATACCTTGTGCTGATTGACTACATACTGTTTAATTAATATGAACCATAAAAAGAGAAGTACATGTAAGAAACAGGAGCATATACATATATATGTACCAGGCACGAGGCGTGACTTTTTTGGAAGCGGAAGCACTTATGATTGAACTTAAATAAAAAGTTTTTATCAAGATCATATTTCTTTTATTACACAAATGTAAAAGAAAATTTTATAAAATTCATTTAGTAAAATATTAAATTGAGTAATAAGTTAAAACTAATGTAAAATTAAATGTTAGTTTCATTTTTTAAGAAAAATATCATTGATCACAAAATATTAGCATTGTTGACAATGCGATTGGCACACACACAGATAAAAAACATAACAAGAAAAAGGAACACACAAGTGTTAAATAAACTTTTCAACCCCTATTTCAATGAATGAGAAGAAGCAAATAACTCAAATCTCTCCTTTCCTGCTCTACTTTTGTTTTCATAATGAGTTCACTCAATTCAATCTTCGCTTCTTATGTGAACCCCAACAAATTAAAAAATTTGCTTTGAATGAGATTGAGTGAGAGTTGAGTGTAGGCGATATATCAGAATGCCTAGCTGGTATGCATTCCAAATATTTGTTTGCAAACGTGAGTGTATAATGGAGTGATATTGCGCATTCCCCGTGGAATTGAAGTTTGAGTTTTTGTAGTTATACCTAGTTTTGCATTGTTTTTCCTGAACGACTTTTATTATGAGATTTTATTAATTTACAGAAGAGATTAAATAAAATTCGATTAGGTCAGTTTCGAATTAAAATTTCTTTGCTTAAATCATATAATTTTTTGAATTGCTTTACGGAAGCACTCATTCCACTCAATATATGGACGCTTCGTCCCTGATATGTACATGTTTGAAGTTTGACAGAATTTAAAACTTAATTTTAAGATAAACACAAAATTTATAAGCAGTAAGTTCACAGACAAAAATTTTATAAAACAAACGACAAACAAAATTCGAGATATAGTCCGATTCCCTTTATGAAAGAATTTTGACGTTTTAGTAGATATTTGACGAATTATAAAGTTGTCATCAACTCAATTTGTCGAAAGAAAAATCGTGACAAACTTAAAATTTAAAAGGTTTCTTGTTTGCATGTCAGTACTTTTATACTTTTGTGATGCTTTTTTAGACTATTTCCTATGTCTTAAAAATAATTTTCACAGTGTTTTCGAACAAATAGGACTATTAATTTCAGCTAAATTTTATTCACGTATTGATAGATTTCTCAGTAAAAAATTGCACAGTATCTAGAATAATTTTATACTGTGAACAGTAGCGTTCTGAACAATTGATAAACATTTTCAAAACCATTCAACTGACCATTTTTACTAAAAATTGAAACCTAAGTTCAAAAATATTACCACACATTTTTTAAGAATTGTTATCATTTAGTTTAAATAGCTTAACAAGTGAAGTCTGCCTCTGGACTCTTCTTGGGTATTGGGACAACGATTTTTTTAATAAGAATTTCTTCAGCGATGATAAGCTTTTCTCACTCGCTGCATAAACAAAGAAAATTTTCGGATAAGGTAGTCACAAAACCCAGAAGCGATTGGAGAAGTGCCGTGCATCCAAACAAAGTGACTTTTTGGTTTGCATTAGGGTAAAAGGGTGTCATTGGTTTGGTACGTATTTCTTTTAAGATGCCAATGGGCAGACGAGACGGTGACAATCAATTCGGAGCGATCCTATCGAATGACTCAGACTATGGACTCACAGATCTTACAACAAGCATCAGTTGCGTAATTTCACGACTCATAATTTGCTACCAAGATCATGCAGTATAACACTTTTACATTTTTACTCTGGGACTACGAAAAAGACTTAAAAGCCCCCAAACTCAGTAAGACACAGTAAAAACCAATATCACTCAAGGTACATATGAACTTAATTCCAACTGAAAAATGCGAAAAAGTACTTCAAAATAACCTCGAAAGAACTGCATGCTGTGAATCTTCCCCAGGTGGTATTTTGAAACTCAAATAATAATAAATTAAAACCTGCATCAAAAATTTGTCTCTGTGGATAAGGATTTAAAAAGTTAGTATTAAACTTAGTTAAAAGTCACACTATTTCATTGATTTCGACCCATTTTTCTGGTGAGTGTTGGTAAATATTTATTCAGAAAATTAAATTCAGAGTTTTAAAACATTTTCAGTAACTACACGAATTAAACCCAGAATCTAGAATGTTCTGAACTAAAGCTAAATATTTAAGACTGCTTTTTTATGTTCTAACATCCTCCATACACAAACACATACAATTAAAAAATGTTTATTAATTATTCGTCAGCATTTATTTTCTATTGAACTAGAACAAATTATGTTGAAGTCATGTCAACAACATTAACTCGGTGCTCGGTGTTCGGCGCTATCGGAAAACGGGCGGGCGGTCGGGCGTGCATTGTGCCACTCTTCTGGTTCTCAATCAATCAAAAAAAAAACCACTTAGACAACGCCTACAAATTTGTACCACAATTTTACCAGCGCTGACAAATAAAAACTTCACCAAATAAAAATATAAACTGAAACACAATTTACCATGCTCTCCACGTGAAACTTTCAAAAACATCGCAGGCAAGCAAAAGTAACGAGAGTATAAAAAAAAAAGGACAATCAGCCCGAACATGCAACTTCAACTGTGACTGTGACTGTGAGTTGGCCTCTTTAATTCCATCCTTATACCTTAAGTTGATTGGTGCTGTGGGTATCTAGTCATATGCCGCGCCGGGAATGTCGCCTCCCCCAACAATAACGAATTCGAAAATTATATTATCCAACTCTTTGGTTTGGATAATTGCACGAGAATTAAAATTAATATACTGTCATTGTGGGTGAATCTTTTCGGGCCTCCTGCTAACAGTCATCACCAACGCCCGCTACGCTCCGCACTGTTCTACTCTATACTCTAAAAATTCTGGGGCTGGAGCTGCCTGTGGTGGTACCATCGTCGAGATGTCACCATTTGTTAATGCCTCACAATAATTTCTTATAAAATTATATAAACGATAAAATAAAAAAAAAAGAAGCAAATGTGAAGACACGTACAGTACCTACCTAACCTACCTATGCACTATTGGAGCGGAGCAAGAGCAAGAGAAAGAGCAAGAAAACGAAAGGATTTAAGGACCTTATAATCAGGCAGTTAAATTCTGCTATAACGAATGCCATAAACAAGAAGCATTTCAACTCGACATGGGCTAATGAATAACTTTTTTGATAGTAATATGACTTGGGCTTTGGCTTGGGAGGGGGAGTTTGGAGGGTGGTGGCATTACATTAATTTTCAGTTCGTAATTTCATGTTTTCTTTCCGTTTATTGTGGAGTCCTGGTACACACTTCAAGGAAAACAAACTTTTTGCTTCTCGGTTTTTTTATTTTTTGTTGTTTTTTTTTTGCTCTGGATTACACGCACAGGAGAAGGTTTGAATTTTTATGAAGTCTCGCGATTGTGAACAGATATAAACTAGAAATAGTACCAGGACATATTTGAACTATTAAAATTATGGAAATAGTTCATATTAGGATAATAAATAAGGTTGAGTGTGGAAGGATGTATGGACCCAAGGAATTGGATAAAGTGGCGAGGATTGAGGACGAGTATGAGAATTGCCAAAGAATTTTCCATAAGGGTTTTTGTTATTTTGTAGTGTCATAACGTGGGAGTGAGTGCAAAATGTAGACAATGCACAGAGTTCTAAGTTCCATTGGCGTTTTGAGTCCTGAAAACGAATTAGGTACTATCCACATAGTTTTTCTAAAGGTTGACATTAAAAAGTTAAAAATAATTTCGCTTACTTTTAAAATAATTTCTTTTAAGACAATCCGCATATTAAATGTCTCCGTTTGAATCAAACAGATCTATTGGGCATTGAATGATATTTCTGTCGCATTTGATAGAGTTGCGAATCAAGTTTTTCTATTTAGCAAATCACACCCCCCGGTGGAACAACGACGTAAGTGCAAATTTTAAAATTTTCTGAGTTAAGTATGCCATAGTTCTAAAAAAAAGGTATTTCCTTCGGAAGAAACAAAGACCTAATTGAAAATGTTCTATTTGTATCCAGGGAGCAGAAATATATTTGGGCTGTTACATTGTTTTCAAACGATTTCAAAATGTTCAAACGCTTTTTCTGAAGAATCGAAATTTTTTGCAATTATGACGTTGTTCTACCGGAGGAGGTGCGAAATATGCTTTCTTTTCAACTCAAGGGTTACTTTTTTATGGACCGTTCATTACCAATTGTTCTAGATGGTTTCAAGACGAAGTAAGAACCGATTGAGAAATTAGTAAAACATTGATAACGGAAACATTTGTTTCGTTAAATCACCATCAAAATATCCCTTCTTTATCACCGTTATTATTACTTCCATCAAGCATTGACATTCTTATTTTTTTAGCCATATTTTGCAAATGTGGAATTCCTATCCCAGTCTTAATTTTTCCTTCCTCTTTTAATATCCAGGTTATTAAGACAAAACATCGTTTATTTTTTACTCAATTCTGATTGAATTTCCTAAACTCACGCACTGTGTTAAACATTTTAGGGGTAGTTTATCACTCCTTAATTTCGTTAAAATTACCAATTGATTTGAATTTAATCTGAGGGTGGAATTTTATAATCAATGCACTTAAAACAATCAAGTCATTCAATTGTTCTGTTTTGCAGAATTCTGCTATTTGCAATTCTGGAAAAACGTCTATTTCTAAAAATTAACTGCTAATTCTTATAAATTAAAAGAATTTTTCAAGGATATTTTTAAGCTGAAAAATATTGTATTTTGAGCAGAAAATTAAAATAAAGAAGCCCAGAAAAAAAACATTCTCAGAAAATATCCAAACTAACTAAAATGTTATTTATTAATAATTTTCGTTCATTTCGCTCATTTAACATAAGTCAAGTTTTTCTACTTTAAAAGAAAAGAATTTCTAACATGTATTCATAGCGCAATGTTAGTTTTTAACGTGTCTTGGACATAAGGTAAGGTAACCAGATCTGTTGAGATGTAACTAGTACTCGAGTTTTAAAAACCCCGACAAATGAGGACTGAAAAACGAAGACAGAATAAACACTTTTTTACTGTGAAAGAAAACAAAAAATTGTATGAACATAAAATACCAAAAACACTTTAATTCTTTTTTTAAAGTTTTTGAGTATACAAATATTATTAAATGAAACAAATTAAATGTACCTTAACATTCAAAAATTAAAGTGAAAAACGGCGCAATTCTAACTGACTGTTAGGTCAGTTTTCAGTTCAGTTGAAATGGGACTCAGTTCGTTGTTCAGTTCGTCAGTTTAATTGAGAACTTAACTGACAACTAATGGGAATTCAATCAGTTTCGGTTTCAATTAAACGCTTTAGTTTTTGCTAACTGAAACTGAAATGACAGCTTAAAAGTTCTATAATTTCATTTCTTATGTATTGGACCTGTTCGTTGAATTAATTTTAATGAACTCGGTTAATATTCGAATAAACATTTAATTATTAGATAAAAGTGAATGCATCGATACTCTAATGTGAAAAAATAGTACAATCCCGGACAATTGACAAAAACTATCCCGGCCGTAACCACACAGTGATTTGTGGTGTGCCCTTTCTTAAACTAAATTAAGGTCACTTTCAAAATATCAAACGATACCTAGTGATTGATAGTTTCATAACAAAATATCTGGGCACTATTTCCTTGATATAAGGTAATAATATTGCGGTTATTATTACATACTATATTACTTAATATATTTACCAATTTACTAACTATTTCAAAATTCAAACACGTCAATTTCAAACATTTCAGAACACCTCTGACGTTAAAAAAAAAAACAAAACAAAACAAACAAAACTTAAACCAACCTATTAGTTGTAAATGTCAGATATTCCGAATTCAGAAGTAAAAGTTAAAACTTTTAATGTTTTTGTTTATCGTATTTTCGGGACTTAGAACAAATGCTTCAAAACCTTCGTCTTCTGACACACATAAGAAACACAAACAATCAACTCTTTTTCTAGGAAAATGACAGTTATCATATGGATTATGGAACAATTTACTAAAAGTCAAGTGATCTTAATTTAAGTAAAATGTTAAATGAAAGTAACATGTCAAAATCGTTTAAAATTAGTAAAACTACTTATTTATTAACAAAGGATTTAACATTTAACTAATTTATTTAAAATTTTAGGACAGCATGTTTAAGAAAAGTTTCGAAAAAGAAGAAAAAGTTTCGCGATAAATTTAGAAAATCGTGAAAAGCTAAATTTTTTTCTCAACCATTAAAGTTTTAAAATATGTACATTCAATTGACGTTGGTGAAAAGATGACATTAGATATGACGTCTCTTTTACACACAAGAATATTGTACATAGTTCGAAACTATGTACTCAAACTCAGTTTTTGACAAACTCATATTTTTTGTCATTTGAACCTTTGGAAAATTCTAGGAATTCAGTTTCAAAACTTCCCAAAGCTTTTAACCTTACTGTAGAATGGTAGAAATCAAGAACTCAACTTCGTATGTTTTTGTTCAATTCTTAACTCCTTTTTGTTGGCTACTTTTCAAAAATAGCATCAATAGCCTCAATATATGTATCTACTTCTACAGGTATTTAATTTTTTTTTGTAGATATTTCGAAGTAATTATCAACAAAGAGCCTAAGGCTACATTGTGACTGACAACTCAAATATACAAACGCAATTTTTCGAAAACCCTCGAAAATGCTCCGGAATCCTTGCAAGTGACATTTGCGATACCCAACACACATACGACTTACTCGTACCTGCCTTTTTGCCGCATACAATCGTATCGCATTTTCTAGTGACTTTTTGTTAGTTAAGCATATTGAAATATCCCAATCAATTAACCCCAACAATACAGTTAACCGATGAGATGATGATGAATTGAAAAGTCCCCGAACCGGACCACGATATGATGGCATGGCATGGTAATGGTAAGGCATGGAGATGGACGGGATACAGGGGCATATAGCTCGAAAACAAATACACAAATTCATGTGCAAGGCCCAAAGAATAGTAATTCGTGATAGCGTTTTGTGCTTTCTGCCGTTTCTGCAGCGTTTGCTGGAACAACCCCGTATCGTATCTGGCAGTGGAATACCCGAACGAACCGCATCACGCATCACATCACAGATCATGTCACTAAAACGGGGGTGCCGCTCATTCATGCGAACCAAACGCTTCACTAACTTTTTGCATCCATCTCTGCGGCTCAATCTGGCCTCGATATATGTACGTATACAAGTTTGGTGATTGTGATGGTGATGGCGAGGAGAGAAGTTTACGAAGCAGCCAGCGTCCGTGTCGCTCCTCGTCGTCGTCGTCGTCATGTCCTTACCAAAGATGCATTTGAAACATTTTGAATGATAGAGTTAGTTATTCTTTGCGGAGTCCGACTTCGTCGTCGATTTCAATTCTATCCAGAGACTGAATAGCTGCTAGCGACAGAAACACGGGACGCATTGAGCAACTCGTCATCGTCCTTGTCGTGGTGCAGAGGCAGACCATCACCATATCCTTTTTGGGTAGCGATTGCGATTGAGCTGGAATTCCCTTAGGCGTAATATTCCATATCGTTGTTGTTGCTAGCCTGAGGAATTAATTCGCCAGTGGATTAGGCACAGGAAATGCAATCAACTACATTGACCATCAAACAGTGGGGAGACGTGGCAGTTGGCAACCATATCACCACCCTTATCGCATTATAATTGAAGGGGCTGCGGCTGTAGTGTTGTGTTGTGTTTGTTTGCACTGACGGACGATGACGATGACGCTCTAGCGTTTTGGCGAGTGATGTGATGACCTCTTCCCTGGCAAAAGATGGCATTCCAAGTCACATGCACTGCAGCTATGTGTGTTCCCCGATTGGCGAACGTTCGGACGTGGACCAAACTTATTTTGCAAATTCCTGAGGTAGTACGACGACGCATCGCTTTTGGTTGGTTAAACTGAGCTAATGGAAATCAACTAGGCTCACGCGCATCCTGTGTTTCTTAGAAGCGGACAAAAAAAAAACCGAAAATTAATTATACAGAGTACAGTGGGCATCAGATGCATGAAAGGGGGCTCTTTATTGCTCAGTTCGATATCAATAATTGACGACTTTAATGGATCAATTCATTAATAGTGTCCACAAGAATGCACAATTTATAGTAGAAGTAGATACAACTCAGGACTTTTGAAACGAGTATGAGGGACTCCGCCAAAAGCCAAAAAAAAAAAAAAAAATATCGAAGCATCAATATGTGACGCTTGGTTGGGAATTTAACACTCAATTTGTTTCGAAATTTATTACAAGTGACAATGGTCGAAATTAGCTTCGCTTGGTGTTCTTTTTGAACAAAAACAACAACAAAAATGTTTTACTTTTGTGAATGAACAATTGGGAGTATCACTGTTTTCAAAGTGCACACATGAGCGGACGCGTCAGTGATGAAATGGTAAGCGAGCGCAATGTAGGGTTGACAAAAGTTACAGTAGGGTTGAGAAAGTTGGGTCTTTTATTTAATGAAATGGTTTCCGCCAATTAGAGTGAGTTGCGGTTAATTGAATATTAGAATGTCTATAGGTACTTTGTACGTATAAGATTTATCCATTCCTTGTTTTCAAATACAGTGTAACTCTCGTAAAAGACGAACGGACAAAATGGTCAACATTGGTTTAATCTTAATCTTTGTTCGTATATGTGAAATATTACTTATGGCTTTTGAATTGGCTATCTTCCCCTTCTTTGGGGGCAGGCCGTTCGGGTTTAAAGAATTAAGAAACTCCTGTGGGTAATGGACCGCATTTTCTTGATCCGTTACCATTATATTAATAAACGTGTAAGTAACTATATCTCCTAGAAGTTTAGTTAAAATTAGTTCGTTAATTTCGTCAACACTGCTGTATCTTGCCGCCAATATTGCCCTTTGACACATCCATTGATAATAATCTTTATTTTCTATTTCGACGCTATCTGGGTAAACTTTCGATATTAAATCTTCAATGCTAGGCACTCTTTCTGCTAAATCGCGATCAATTTCAGTTTTATGTATTTTCAAAATGAGGTACTTTCCCGTCTCCTATTAAAAGTAACTTTGAAGGAAAATTTGTATCCCGTCAAAATGTATGGTTCTCGTGGGATAGATTTCATTTAATTTTTCCAATCCCACCAGAATGACTGAACGGATCTGAATGAAATTTTGCACAGAGATGGATTAATATTATTTTATGTTGAAAGATCTCTTTTTGGCAAATAATTGGCAATAATGCATTAATTTCAAACAAATTTGATAACCATAAAAAAGGATAAAGTGGGTCGATTTTAAACGATAGACATATAATATCGCTGATATTTTGAAGATCATTACATTACAAACTACACAGCACATAAATGTACTGAGTAGAGACACTGGCACCTTGGGCCACTAAGACTATAAAGATGATACAACACAAGACATTAATACAAGACAGAAGGACAGAGGAGAGAAATAACAACTGAAAGAAAAACACAACATGACAACAGCACCCGGTAGGTTTCGAGATGTTACCCAATATTTTTCACTGATGTTCGCTCCTACATATTGATCGCAGCGTAATGTTATATAGCCTTAAGTCTTCCTCAAAAAATGGACCATCCAACCCAAAAAGAATTTTTCATTACGAAACAGTAGTTCCTGAGATAAGCGCGTTCAAACAAATTGTCACTATAGAATTTTTGTTTTAAAATAATTCTATAACTTTCTGGTATATTCGGTTCAGAAAATTCAAGGGACAGATTTGAGAGAGTCCAAATAAATTTCACCAGATTCCAACACCAAGGTCATCCCACAAAGATTGACTAATGGGGTGCTGCTGCCCCCATCCAAATTAATAAAATCTATATAATACTAGCTGACCCGGCGAACTTCGTACCGCCCTATAATCAAGAAATATCTGTTACCTATTTATCTGAATAAAGTTAATTTCTTTATTAAGTACCTAAAGCTGACCCGACAGAGAATGTTTTTAACTGTGATTGTATATTAATTGGTATATACCTATATTGGCATAAAATTTTCTTGAATAACTTTTGTAGCGCCAAATGATGTCATTTGAAAGCAATTATTGTATTACTGGATATCAGTTAAAAAATGTCTAGAATCTGGCCCATTTTCGAAAACCAATGAATGTAATGGCTCTGGTGGCGGTACCAACGGCCTCAGTTTGACTTCACCGTTCGAGCAACACAATCCAGGGGTTTCATTTTTAAACTTTAATGCCTGCAATATTGACAAACAACGTTCATTGGTCTAATAGCAACGATATGCAGTGTATTGTAGTCAATGCAGCTCTATAAGAGTTAAACGCAACACTTCTATTTTGTTAATGTCGGTTCCATCGATTCCGTTCAACTTCATTCCGCGTTTCACGTTGCTCATCAGTTTGATTTGCTCTTGTATTTCTTTTACTTGCAGCATTACGGGTTCTGTGACTTAAGTTTGTACATCTAATTGCCGGCATTTTTAGAAACAAAAATTCAACAGAAAATAACAAAATACTATAGTACCTATTCTTTTGTAAAAGTATGAAATGGTCTATCAAAACTTTGAAACACTATATTAATTTGACTAACCTTGTTGAACAAACACTTCACAAATGAACACACACTACAAATAATCCTATGGAAACCAATGTGAAAAGTACACTAAGAAATGGTAAATGAATTATATAAGTATTTTGTTATTATAACTCCGACCACTGACCAACTCCGACCGTTATATTTGCAAAGAGCATTTAAACTACAATTCTCTATTTTTAATGGCAACTACGTGAATATTACTGACATAACACATTATTTTATTAAAAAAGTAAAATCTTCTTGTTTCCTGTGCAACTTCCGTAATTTTTTCTTACATAAGAGACTTCTCCTAATAATAACAAATACAACAAAAAAAGAATTAGTGAAATCGGTCCAGCCGTTCACGCGTGATGCCGTGACCAAGGGAAAACGGGATTCATTTTTATATATATAGATATGCTAACACCAAAAATTTAAAAAGTGGAAATAATTGAATTATACGGTATTTCGTTCACTACAAAATAAATTTAATTAATTTTATAGCGTCAACAACACGTGGTAATTATGCTGTTAAAATGTAGATATATGACAAGTTCGTAGATTTATCATAGCAGCGCCATCTATTGATTACTTACTCAACCCAGTCGAAAGGTATCGACATCTGTTAGAATCATTTGGAGTTAACAGATAATTGTGACTGTCAAATAATAACAGACAAATAATTAGCAATAAATTAAAATTGCGACTATAATTTGAGATTTAAACTATCCTATCTCTCAAGTTGGATCGAACTGCACATGGTGTGCGAATTTTATTATAATCGGTTAAGTGGTTTAGGAGTCCATTGAGGACAAACATTGTGACACGAGATTTATATATATTAAGATATGTACGCCCATAACTTTGGAACGACTGCACCGAATTAGATGATTCTTGGTTTTATGTATTCGTTATTGTTAGGACAAGTATTGTTTAATATAAAAATTACAAAATATAACCACACCATGGCTCATTTTTGTCTTTGCACTATCGAACACTGTACTAATGCCAAACAAATTTTTTAAATTAAAAAAAAAAAATCTTTCAATATTTTAAATCAAGTTTCTTACGAAATTGAAAGTCTTAAAAAATTTTATGAATGATGTATAATTTCGACACGTAGGTACATATTTTGTACCTCCGTATTTTTTAGTCACAATATTAATATTATCGATAAGAAAATGCAAAAAGTGTCCTCCTGGAAGTATGATCAAGACATAGGTTTGCCACTTTTCAAATCAGGATTTCTGAATTGAAATAATTATATAATACAGCTTATTTACATATACAATGTATATGGGATGTCTCAAAATGACTTTCGATATTAGACTTGTCATCTTGCCAAATAGCGCTGTTTACAAAATAGACATAAAATTGAAGATTGAATTTTAGAATGGTCGAATTGAATTTTTGACAAAAGGGCCATAGTACCCAAATCAACCGTTTCTCAAAAGACTTTTTAAAATTTATAAGATTGTCGGGGGTAATCTCTAGATCTACTGAACCGATTTTGAAAATTCTATTACCAATAGAAAGCTGCGTAATTTGTGACTAACATAGGCTATGTATTGGTGATAAATTGGATATGGAATGAAGCAAAAAAAGAGCTGTAAGTTTGTGTTTAAGAGAAATTCAAGGGTAAACAGACTGAATAAATATTAGGTCCATTTATAGGTCAAGGCTTTTTGAATCCACAAATCTAATCATATAAGCTGCTGCTGTTCATAGTCCTATGAATACTCACATGCATTCTTGAGCGTGTAGCAAAAAGAGTCTCGAACTCTTACCTGAATTCTGGTAAATTCTTACGAAAAATTGTTGGTCCTGTATGTGAAGAGAAAAGTTCTAGGAGACGATTTATTTTGCAAACAAAAAATCAATTTTGTTTCCAGATTTTTAAAAATCATTAATCGAATTGAGTTTAAAAATTGCGCTCATTGGTTCGGGTATGAATTTCAAAACTTTAATAGAACCTGAATATGAGGATTTGAAGCAACTTCTGTCACACAATTTGAAAAGAACAGGGCAGAACAACGTATGCGGGGTCAGCTAGTTAATAATAAAATCGATGATTGATCTTTTGAATACAATCACTTCCAGATCGCGGAGTTTACTTTTTAGATAGTCTTAAGTTTGTCAGACATTGATTGTCCCCCGTTACTGTTAATAGGTATTGGAAGAAATGCTCCATCAGGGATCATAGGTTAATATAGTGTTATTGATGAAAATAAACACCTTAGTCCGTATTTCCATGAGAGTATTGCTATTCCTTGTTGAACAGACTGTAAATTTATTGTGTTTTTTTATTGTTTTCGAAAATGTTAACGCAATCAATTACATGCACCACGCAGTTTAATCAAAGTGAAGTAGATTGCGCCTCAATTGTATCATTGTGTCGGATGTGAAGTGGGTCTTTTTGTGGGCTAATTGTGATCACCAGAAAAACGGACTTGGTCTATGAGCAGAGCACTCAAACATTACATACACACACATATAATAACCCTGCCCTTTGTCGATGATTCCTGCTGGTGTCCGTTGCATTTCCTCCACACTGCGCTCCACTCTAACTTATTCCATTCCCAATTGTGAATAATCGAAGAGTTTTATTTTGTCGCTTATCTGGTGATGAGATCGTCGATCGATGGATCGTTGCATACGGTTGACCATATGGAACCGATCAATTAGTTCGATAGCTGGACTCGCGATCGCTTCTTCCTTACTAAAAGGTCACATCACGTCTACGAGTTACGAGTATCTATACCAGACCAGCCGGCAACTGCCCTTCTGTGCCGTGCACCGCAGACACTTGAGAGTTGTTACAATTTGTTGTGTTTTTTTTTTTCGCGCTGTTCGTTTTTATAATTTATTCGATTTTTCTTTTGTCGTTTTGGAACCCCCCAAAGTTACGCCAAGACCTCGATCGGTTATTCGGAAATGCACACACGGAATTAATACAAAACGACGACGATGAGGACGTCGACGGAGTTCAAACCTTTTAATAGTCGTATTGACGTGCTTCCGAACGGTAAGTTATTGCGGTCGGTTACAGTTGAATAAGTTCTTCATTGACGCTCTTTTTCGAATGCTGCGACTGCGACCTGCGAGTGTGAAAAAGTTGCTTTAGTGCTATGTTTTCACGGGAAGACTTGACGTTTTGTTAGCATTATGCTGTTTCTGGCTAGCGTTCCCAGAGAAGGCGCGACAGCTGGTTCACTGTATTGTGACTTTTGAAACCAAGAAATTTAGGTGGAATATTTTATAATTTTTTTCTTGTTGGCGTTAAAAATAATCTTCTGGTTATAAGGGTGAAATATAAGTTAGCATTTTATTGTATTTTTTTTTATAGGAATTAAATTGAGTAGATGGATTTTAAGATGTGTTAACAGAATCACTTGCGAAGAATAAAGAAAGTGAAGGTTCACTTATGTATTAAGCCCATGAATTTTCATATATTCAAGAGCCGAGATAGCCTTGGCTGCTAGTGCTCCTGATCCTTATTTGTAACACATTTAAATATGTTTTTGATAACTAGCTAATTCCTACCCGCTTCGCTGTGTGCATTTATGATGAAACCTGTGTATAAAGAATTTAAAATTGAACGCCATGTGATAATTAAACTCAGATAATTCAAATTTCAATGTTAATTTTCCGCTTTAATTGGAAGATCAGTTGAAATAATTGCAGTTTGTGGGATAAGGTCCCTTTCTCCTTTGAATTTTCCATTGATAATCGTCTCCATAATCACATTGTTTTCATCAGTCATGTCCTTCAAACATTTCAGATATTTTTTGCTTTTATCGTTTGCGTATGTTGTGTAATAACGCACAAAAATCCGCCATTTGCAGAAAAATCAACACATTTGATCAATAGAAAATGACTCCTGTATAATTGAACACAGCCTAAGTCAGCGTATAGCGGCATCCATCAGATGTTGGCATTGATCGTACCCCAACGTCATCTATTATTTTTATCTTTCTAATTTCTCCACCCAAAATGGCATGCAAAACACTTCTATTTTCGATACAAACATCAATATAATTGTTGCTATTTCGATTTTCAGATTTTTGTCCATAATTGAAATAATTAAATTAAAAAGAATAAAAATGCATTTCCATGACTTTTCGTGCACGACCATAATTTATAGCAAAACGTTTTATAAGCTCGAACTAATGCATCGTTACATAGAGCCTACATAAATTCTTATGCGCTTCATAATGACACTGTTACACTGCCGAGAAGAACATACCATACATCTACATTTATGTATATATTTTAATATGTAAAGAATTGTTTACGAATATTATTCTTTATATACCGGCAATTCTTTACAAAATGCCAAGGACAAAATTGAAATAGGTAAATAAATACGCGCGTTAGGTGGCCACATAATCATTCTTAAAAAACAAAATCGATCCAAAAGAAAAAATAATGAAAATTACACAACGGTATATTGAAAACACTCACTTTTTGTACTATAACTCAAAATCAATTCACGTTTAAAAATTTAAATTGAAAACACATTTCAGAATAAAATAAAATAATTTAAGTTAAAAAAAAAAAACAAACTAAGTTTAAAGCAAAATTACTGATAATGGGAATATATTTTCTAACACACAAATTTGGACATCTTTACTGTATATATGGACCTGTCGATTCCGAGAAATACTTGCACATCCTCAAAAACGCCCTAATACTATAATTCGAGCAAGTACGAAATCAAAAAATGGAAATTTAGAAAATCGTGCACCTTAAGTATAAAGATCTAGTTGTAACATTGCCAAAACTGTTAAAATATGTACCTATGTTCTTGATGTTGCGAAATTCCGTTTTTATTAATCGATTTAAATTTTTGTTATTTGTAAAGAATTGTTTTTTTTTTTTTTCATATAGAAACCATCTACTGATAAATATCTACAAAAGGCAAAAAACCAAATTGAAATCGGTACATTAATACGCTAGTTAGGGGGCCGCACACACATTTTTGAAACTAGATAAATAAATAAATAAATAAATACATACTGTGAGCGTCAAAAGAAAGTGTACAATATTTGATAAACTTAACTTTAAACTAATACTAATACTGCTTTTAAAACAGCAGTTAAGCGTCTGGGCATTGACTTCACTAGTTTTCTTATGAATTCGGCTGGTATCTGTTGCCATTCTTCCAACAAAACAGCTTTCAAGGACTCTCGAGGACTCTCGGCTTGTTATATTCCGTTTCCGGATCCGGTTATCAAGATGCTCCCACAAATGCTAAATGGGATCGTGGTCTGGGGATTGCGGAGAGTGGTCCAATTGCTTAGGGATACCATGAAGTAACCATTCTTTTATACTAACTTTGCTGTATGCTTCTGGTCATTATAGTGTTGGACGAACCATTCACCACTCAATTAAGTGTTGTAAAACTCGAAGGCAAATAATTGTCTTGTAAGATCTTGAGGTTTTCAACACCGGATGCCGCCATACATCCCCATAACATCGACGAACCGCCTCCGTGCTTTATGGTCGGATTTAAATTGGTTTGTTCAAATTCGGTGTTTTTTTTTTTGTCTCCATATTTTAGGTGTTTCGAATTTGCTTTCGTCACTAAAAATGAAATTTTTCCAGCATGATACACTTACATTTTTTGTGTTTCTGGGCATAAAGTAGTCTCCGTTTCTGGTTTCTTATAGAAATGTATGACTTTTTTCGTGGAACTCGGCCATGAAACCGTTTTTATGAAGGGTTCGGCGAATAGTACTTGCATTACATTGACTCCAGAAATTTGGGTTATGGTTTTAGCAATTTTTATTGCACTCCCCTCTGCATTTTTCCTGACTTCTCGCACAATTGCACGCTCATCAATCGCGAATATTCGTTTTGGCCTCCTGGAACGTGGTCAATTTTTGACGTTTTTCAACACTTTTAACGAAATTCAAACAATTAATGACTTAGAAACAATACACACTTAAAATAACTGTTGTTTTTACGATAAACAGAACCTGCCATTGTGGGTTCTATTGATTGAAGATTGACAGAATCAATGTGTCAAGTTGCGTTTTTAACTCAGTGAGACATTGATACAAAATTAATAACTAGTTAGTTGACTTCCAGTGCAGGACTTGTGCCGAAGAATTACATTCAAAATGTTGACTTTCAAAACCTGTCAATTCTAAAAGTGAGAAAATTATGTTTCTTGAAAATCATTTTAAAAAAATATTTAAACTTTTTATACTACTACTCTCGTATTTCAAAATTTCTTTGTATGGACTTTGATAAATTTATGCAATTTATGTATGTATATGGCTTTTTCATATATCTTCTAACTGGTGCCGACCTTTTCCAGAAATTTTGATGTAATAAGACCTTACCAAATATCCTTAAATTCAGTAAATTTTGTTACTTACCTTTTACCTCATTTCAGGCAGGAGAAAATATTTATTGGCCGATAAAGGAATGTTCCCAAAACACCAGTGCAGTGACTTATCTCGAATATTAACAAATCTAAATAAACTAATTTATGACATCGAAGCGTAAGTACATATTTATAAAATTCATCCTTGTTTAAAATAAGTGTCAAAATTCACGTTTTCGAGGCCGGTCACCAAACCAATACTTCATTCTTGCTGAAATATGTTCATATTAGGTTATGTGACGTATTTTATGTCAATCTTTTGCTAGCTTATGATTTGAAGTCAGATCGAGGTTATCTTAAATTATTTTGCTGCTACGAGTATCATTTCAATTTTCAACAGATTGTTGTCCTTTTTACACCATTCCTATGGATTCTCATTCCTGCCTTTTACCCGCCTTAGATTCTGCACAAATACATGGAAAAGAGTTACCTTGATCTGGGTTTTGATCTCTATGCATTTGCCTTATCATCTTGAAATTGAAAATACCTACTTTCTAAGTTGATATATAGTATATTTTAGAATATTAAATTCCCAAAAACCCTGTACAATCCCTGTCACAATCATTCCTTTTATGATGGTGGACCTTAAAAGAACCTACATTTTTTATCGAACACAAATAAATAATTTTTCACTACAAAAAATATACCTACTCCTGAAAGAATTACAATTTCTCCCAAAAGTTTATAAGCCGGGTCCTGGTACAACTAGTATTCTGACATGGCAGTCCTGGTAACTAATCACTACAGAATACAATTTTTTTTTTAATTAAGTATTCATCCAAAATTCAATTCAACTTCCAAATGTGATTTATTTCAACGATTACATTTCCAACCACAAATTGCTTGAATTTAATTTGAGTTCCACAGCCGATAGCAAATCTAGGTTGCCTAACCAATTCCTCCTGTCAAATCGCAGTGTCATAATCGGACAGAGATTTGTCAAAACTTCATGTCATAATCCCTGCTCAATCGTCCTGTTTACATCCAAACGTCCATTTAATTTCGAAATAAGCCACTTTTTCAGACAAATTTTGACAAGTTAATTCGGCCATCAGCCATCAGGACTTGCTTTCAAAAAATCACCCTCAACAGTAACAAAACAACAGTAAAACAAAAACAAAAGCAAAATAGAAAACACGAGATATTTCGATTCGATTTCGATTGGGGGTAAGAAAATAATTTGCTATTAAACCGTCAGAGACATTATCGCCGAATAGCCATCGAAAAAAAAAAAACTCCCTAGCCATAAAAGAGATACTCAAATAGGATATGACTTGACCTGGACTATTAGTATCAATCTCCTGTTTTCAATTAGTCAGAAAGACAAATGTACAATACCGTTAACACAAGTCGTTTGACATATGTGACCTCTGGCTCATAGCCGTATTATACGAGTATAGATATATTGAATCGATATATGTCCAAAGCCACCCCTTGTTATCTTGGGTGGGTCGTATGGGCTACTGTGTATCGCGTAGGAGAAGGAGGTATAAAGTAAATGGTGAGTCCTCTGGCGCGTTAGAGACAAAACGCACACATAATTTTAAGGACAAGACGCCAGCGAAACGATTCCGACAAGAATTCGAAAAGAAATTGATGATCAGTGTTGACTTCTGGAATTGCTTCATCCTTTTTACTGATTGCTGCTTCTGGGATGGATGACAAATGTAAGTAAGTGTGTCACTCTCACTACTCGCATAATGTGTGCTATTTTGTAGTGCGACCGATAGAAACGTCGTCGGCGGCGCGGGCGGTGGCGACAACAAAACCTTCAACGGCGGCTTTTTATCCATCACATCGCCCATATATCGCTTCGAAATCGTGTGTCGTCCTGTCGTTCTGTCATTTTGTCGTCCTGTGTTGTGTGTGTCATCATCCCCTATTTGCT
Source organism: Scaeva pyrastri (assembly GCA_905146935.1). Lineage (NCBI taxonomy): Eukaryota > Metazoa > Arthropoda > Insecta > Diptera > Syrphidae > Scaeva > Scaeva pyrastri. The sequence continues at coordinate 37,720,261 of LR989927.1, read as the reverse complement.
GAATTAAATGACCCTTATGCTTGATAGTTCCAATGTTCTACTTGTACTGTAAGGAACAATCACTTACACAAACTAGATTTTTCTTCAAAGAAAATCATCTCGAATTGTAGCAATTCCTTGACTGATGGAAGGAGTGGGTGTTTGCTCTCAAGGATCTGTGTGGATGGATACGAGGATGTGTCGTCGTTGTTGGCAGGAGAGGAATTTAAAAACAAATGATTATGTTTGTTTCTTTGGAAAATAAACATACAAATGTATGTACGAGTATGTATGTACATATGTATAAACAGATATCCTGTAATTTCTCTCTATTGAGACATTTTGTTACAAAGAAAGTTTCCTTTTTTTTGTTGATTTTTGATCATCTAGGACTTAAAAAGGACATAAAAAGTTGATAAACCATTACTTTCTATTGAATAAAACACGTAAAAAGTGAAGCTGGCGCCCGTCATTGAAATGTCTAAAGCTGTCAAATGTTAGAATGTTCAACTCAGGGTTTTTACAGAAGTAGATATAACTAAGTTTTGATTAATGACATCTAATATTGTTTTAGAATGGAAGGGTGGGTGGAAAGTTCCACTGATTCGGTTTTCCAAAATCTACTCAAAATTTAAAAGTCTAAAAGTAACGGCTCATAATTTCGGCCATAGTACGCTACTGAACAACAAAATTCGCTTACGAAAATGCAATCGAAAAAAAAAAACAGACTGACTTTCAAAACACAGAATTCTATGCTAAATTGAAAACTATGTGTCTTTTCTCTAAAAATACATTTAAAGGCCTGGCCGATTAGCTTTCAGTGAAAAAGAATGAAGTCTTCCTCAGATAATCTGAAACAATTGCAGAGCTTCGAAGATGAAGGCGCTAAGTACTTCTCTGTATTACGTCTTATTTAGGTAAGAATCAAGGTCCTAGATGCAACCACTTTGCCAAAAAATTCAGTAGTTGTGTTTCCTCATTTTTTGAAATTATTGAAACTTTCGACAAATTTAAGTTTATCAACCTTATTACGGTTGTCAATTATTATCGCTATTGATAAAAATACTAAATTGATATTATCGTTTGTCAAAAATCAAAATTGTTGATGAATTGTGTATGTTCTTCAGATTTAAGAAATATTGTGAATGAGTCCATTGCTAATTGCGGTATTATAGATGTCAAAATTATTGCTGAGTGTCAAATATTCCTCCAATTGAAAATTTGTAGTTGGTGAAATAATTTTTGGGATCTCATTCAGCTTAAAAGTAATTATTAAAATCCTAATGTCTTTGCAGCAAGCAAGAATGCGAAGAGTACGACATGATGCTAGATTTGGACGAACATTATGTAAGCATATTCAATAATACTTTCAATAAGCAATAACAATTTGGTTCTATTTTAGATTTGTAAAAAATTTAAGGCTTTCCAAAGAAACCTTCCTTGCCATATTTGTCGATATAGACGACATACTAAAACCAAATAAAAGATTACAATCTCGATCCCGAATATTTTAAAGCTTGCAGGTGCCTTAAGATTTCTTGCACAAGGAAGCTACCAGTTGGGTGTTGGGAACGATTTCCATATTAGTATGGCGCAACCAACTGTGTCTGTTATTTAAAAAAAAAAGTGTAAAATTCATTGGAAAGACAAGAAGAAGAACGATGGGCTAAAATATACTTTTTTGAAAAGAGCATCATTCCAAATATAATCGGGGCTATAGACGGAACCCACATTAAAATTATTGGTCCGAAAAAAGATCTTAGACATCTGTACTACAATAGAAAAGAATATTATAGCATCAATGAAATGCCTGCAAGTTTTTCTGCATTTTAGTTCCTAAATATGTGTACTAACTTTGACCATCCATTTCCGTCATAAACGTCAAAACAAATACTTAGATACTATTCACAATAGATTTTTGTTCGTTATTCACAATTAATCAAAAATTTATCAATTGGGATTCATAATACCGACTTATCAATGGATTGATAAATTTTAACAATCGTCAATTTGATCTTTGACAACCGTAATAAGGGTGTTTGTTTTTTATTTTAACAATCTCCGTGCTTAAAAGGTAGGTGCAATTCTTACGAAACTATGTATAATTAAAAGCTAAGTTAACTTTAAATTTATTTGTTTTTTGAACTAACTTACTCTCGTTTACCAAAATTAAACCATTAAAACTTGAGCCTTTTATATCATTTAAAAGAGATGACTTCCTGATGAACTTTACAAGAAAGGTATGTGAAATAGCCTACAAGGAGTTAAATCTGTCAATCTCTGAAGAAGAACTCCAAGCAGAATTAGTCGTACCTATAACTTTTTCGTGTTAAACTGGAGGCAGTTAGCATAGACAATTAGACAATGAGCTGACTGTGACTTCATGGACAATAAGTGAGTAAGTTTGTTCCGACGCTATTTGTCTGTAAAGCTTCTTGGTACCTTTCTTTCTGCTGAAATTTATAATCAAAGAATCTTATAGATTTCTTAGCAATTACAAACTTCTTTTTAAATGATTTCTATCAAAATTTCCAATTACTTACTTATGCCAGAAAATATGCGAATGTATGCCCAATTTAGAATACAGCCTTATTACGTTTGACAAAGATCAATTAATTGACAATGGAAATATTTTGTCAATCAATTGATACATCGGTATTATGAACCCGAGTTGATCATTTTTTGATCCATTGTGAACAAAGATCAAAAATCTATTGTGAACAGTGCCTATTTACTTAAGACAGCTGCAAATTTTAGTATGTTTGGGATGGATTGTTGCCTTTTCGTTGGCTTTAACTTGTCGTTGATATCTAAAAATACATTAAGGAAGGCTTCTTTCGAAAGTCTTAAGTTTTGAATGAATCTAGAAGCGATCCAAATTAGTTTTTGTAATGTAAATAAAAAAGAACTTTTATCTACATACATATGTTCAGCCAAATTTTCTTCGAATCTTTGCTTGCTCAAAAGTATTTTCGTCTTCAATTTCCGTAAAATATTTTATCAACAAGGAATTTGTGATTGACTGAAAATTTGATAATCAACAAACATTTTGACAACCATAATACCAAGACTGTCAATTTAAATCATTCACAATAGATCTAATTTCTGAAGAGCTTTCACAGTTTATCAAAATTTTTGATTTTTGACAACGATAATACCGATTCATTAATTTTATTGATAAATATCAAATATCGTATTGACTTTGACAACCGTAATCAGGGCGATAATTAATATAAGTAAATTTTTGGTGCATTGCATTAACAAGTTGCTTTGATAAAATGATGAGATTGATGGCGTCAACTGTGTCAAAAAATGTGTTATACGCTTTGCCAAAGAATTAAAAAAATTAAAACATTATTTATTTCTTTAAACTTCATCTCTTGAACCTCCTTTCTCAGTGGTCAATTCAATTTCAAAACCATTTCTGGGAAATAATTTTTTGAAAATAATTGAAACAGCTTTCCCAGTAGTCACATTGTCAATAGTTGAACAATATCAATAATTACGAACTCGTTCAAGAACTCCGAATTGTGTTGTAACCTGTCTATATTTAAAATGACATTCCTTTGAACTCGCCATTTATAACGGCGGCGGCAGCAATTTAACAATTCCATGAATAAAAATGTTGCCATTTAAAATTCCACTCAACACCCGACATCTCCTTGGCGGTATGGTAGAGAAGAGATGCCTTGTTGCTCTGGATTCGATTCACAGGCACAGCATCGACACTCAACCAGTGGGCAGTGACGCACAGTCAAGATAATTGTCTCCAACATTTTGGCTGGGAACTTAACCTCGGCTATGGAACCCGGACCACATCTATACGTATAGATCCCCACATAAATACTTATAAGTCAAATAAAAATTGCCATCAGATGCCCTCTATAACTTTAATCTCCGATAAGGACACGGCTAACACCTTCGCATGCCGCACCTCGTAGCGTATCGTACGGCTATAAAGGAAATTATACTCCTTACCGGTATATTGCAAAACAGTAGCTGTAGCCGCTTGCCGAAAACCCGACTATACAAAACTCAGCGATTTCACAAATTTACACGAGGTTAACCAAACCGGCAGCATTCCAAGGTATGCAATACCAGTGGAGAATGCGTATCCAGCCAGCGCAGCGCAGCGGAAGAACACACCAGCGACCAGCACCGTTCGGTTTCTCGCACATAATGAGATGGTTTCAGGAATCTGTCCACGCCAACCTGGGAAATGCACAGGCCCTTACCCGTGCACACTTAGACCTCTTTGGTGAAGCCCTCCGCCCGCATTCGGATCGGCAACGGCGATAGACGTGAGATATCAGCGACTTAGTTTGTAGGTTCTTATTTGTCTTATTCACAGCAATTCAATGATTCGTTGTCGCCGCCGCCGCCCCAATATGGCCAGCAGTCGCGTCCGGTCCGTCTGTCCATGCGTCTCGTCGTCGTTGTCGTCGTCGTATCGTCTTCTTCTCGGCATCAGTGGCAGTTGTGCCAATCTCGACCGACGACCGACGACGACTGGGGCTATTATCACGTGATTCCGTAAGTGGTGCTATGGTCGCTCTTAGCAATTTGGACATCAGTGTGCGAGACGAAAAGGCCCTATCGCTATCCTATTGACTTGGTTTAGAAAATCCTCGTAAAGTTTGGCAAAGTGTCAAGAAAATCAATTACCTGAATGTCGGCTGTCCAATTGTTGTTTTGCAAGCTATGGAACTCTAGAAGGAAGACTTAACGGGCGCGGGTCATGTGCATAAAATCGAAATTGCTGCGGCTGACCGTTGGGATTGTTATTTGATTTCAAACAACGGAGCCACTTATCAAACTGACACCTAACACCGTCTGTGAATTCCCTACGGAGAATTCAATTCTCTGTGCGAAGATTTATGCCCCCAATCGCATAAAACTTATATAAAATGCGAATGCGAATCGAATTTGAATGTGAGTTGTTTCGCTTTTTTTTTTGTTTTTTGTATTTTATTTGTTTTCATTTAAAAATTTATAGCAATCGTTTAAAAATGAAAATAATTAAGTTGGGATAGATTTTTCTTGTGTCTAAAGCTACTAAACATTTTTTTCTCAGGAGTTTCGTGGCTAGCAGAAGAAACTTGAACTTTGGGGTTAAGAAATGAAACAAATTGTTTAGAATAGTGAGAACTAGGAATTCACTTATAGTTGTGGCAGATCTTTTGTCTTGAATACAGACTTTTGTTGCTCTTTGGAAGGTGATAGTTAAGGTATTCGTTTCCGAAATAGGTGATTTTGAACTTTTCGGAGATTGATAGTGATAGATATTATCGTCTAAGATTCTAGATTAAGCTTAAAGAAATTTCGTGGAAAGTATCAATGCTTCAATATACTTCTCAGGCACAAAAATAACTGCCACAGATCTTAATAATCTGTAAGAGGCAAATGGAATTCTGAAACATTCGCTTGTCACAAGGAAATCATGTAGAACATAAGTGAACTATACCGTGGAAGAAAAGAGATGGTCTCGATGAGTTTAGAACCAAGTGAAATAAATAAATAAACGTCTAAGAACTACTGAGCTTCAGTCCGAAAAAGTTTTGACTTCGCAACTGATTGATGATTGTAAATTGAAACATTAAGATATTTAATGAGACAGCTGGAAGTAGCTTCTTTCTCACATGTCACACATGTCTTGAAGAGTGCAGTATAGAAGTCCTGCGTTTGAAACTTATAGATAGTGTTAGTTAAAAATCGAACTGACCAAAAGAAACTTCTGCAAAATCTCACTTACACCCTTATTACGGTTGTCAAAGATCAATACGATATTTGATATTTATTAATAAAATTAATGAATCGGTATTATCGTTGTCAAAAATCAAAATGTTTGATAAACTGTGAACGCTCTTCAGAAATTAGATCTATTGTGAATGATTTAAATTGACAGTCTTGGTATTATGGTTGTCAAAATATTTGTTGATAAGCACATTTTCAGTCAGTCACAAAATCCTCGTTGATAAAATATTTTACGGATCGCGAAAGACAAAAAACATGTCTACTATAGAACTATTTTTCGGTGAAAATGAAATTGAAGACGAAAATACTTTGGAGCAAGCAAAGATTCGAAGAAAATTACGCGATGCTTCAAATCCGATGGATTTGGCTGAACATATGTATGTAGATAAAAGATCTTTTTTAATTACATTACAAAAACTAATTTGGCTCGCTTCTAGATTCATTCAAAACTTTAGACTTTCGAAAGAAGCCTTCCATAATGTATTTTTAGATATCAACGACAAGTTAAAGCCAACGAAAAGGCAACAATCCATCCCAAACATACTAAAATTTGCAGCTGTCTTAAGATTCCTTGCGCAAGGAAGCTACCAGTTGAGTGTTGGGAACGATTTTAATATTGGTATGGCGCAACCAACGGTTTCAGTTGTTTTGAAAGAAGTTTTAAATGTTTTGGAAACAAATATTTGTCCTAAATGGATAAAATTTAACTATTCACAAGAAGAAGAACGCCAGGCCAAGATATACTTTTTTCAAAAGAGCAGTATTCCAAATGTTATTGGTGCTATCGACGGGACTCATATCAAGATTATTGGTCCGAATAAAGATCTTAGACATGTATACTACAACAGGAAAGGATTCTATAGCATCAATACTATGCTTGTAAGCTTTTCTTCATTTCAGTAGTAGGTATATTCTACTAACTTCCAGTTCTGTTTTGAAGATGTGTGACCACTTAATGTGCATTAGGTATATTAATGCGAAAAATCCAGGATCGTCACACGATGCCAATATATGGAATATGTCCTCGTTGAAGGCAAAATTAGAGGAGGACTACCGTAGTGGCCGTACTGACTTTCGGATTCTTGGTAAAAATTTTGATTCATGTTAATTTGTAATTCCATTGTATTTTTACGCACATGTTATAGGAGACGGAGGGTACCCTCTATCACCGTATTTAATGACACCGTACCGCAATGCCGAAGAAAGTTCAGTTCGAGCAAATTTCAACAGGAAGCATGCACAGGGTCGCAATATCATTGAGCGAACGATTGGCTTGTTAAAAAGCAGATTTAGATGCACCCTTCAAGCACGAGAACTGCACTACACGTCCAAAAAGGCAACACAAATCATAAATGTATGTGCAGCTCTGCACAATATTTGTATCAAGTATAGAGTGGAAAACCCTGAATTGGTTGGAGAAGAACCAGATAGTATTGTTGAAACCATTGATATTGCTATAGATTCTGCAGACACATCATTCAATGAAGGCAACCGAATAAGGGATTCGATTTTAAGATTCATGTAACTTCCAATTGGAAGTCAAAAAAAAATATTTTAGACATACTCTTATGAAGTTTATTGTTCGTTTTAAACTAAACTTATGAAATATTAAATTAATTTGTACTTCATGCTTACATTTAAAAATAAATTAAGAAACTTAAACAAATTCATAAAAACTCAAAGGTAAAAACTAACAACATAAACAAAACAATTCATACATATTTGTGTATATACATACATAGGTACCTATTTTGGTACATATTAAAAATTATTTTTCAATTCCAGTTTCTTTTTTTCAATTTCAAATATTTGTAATTTTAGCTTCAATTTCGTCTTTCTGTCATTTTCCTTGTTTTTGATATATTCTTTTTTAAATTCTAATTTTTCTTTTTGAAGATGCAGTTTTTCTTTTTTTAAATCATAGTTTTTCTTAGTATAGTAGTCTATGTTGCTCAAACTCTTTTTAATTTCAGAAATATTTTGTTGCACACTGTTCATGATTTCAACCATAGAGCTATAAAATTTGTCCTGTGCAGTAGTTTGATTTTCCAAGAGCTTTAAGCGATCGATATCATTTTTTTCTTTTAGGGTCCTACGTGTTGGAACTTTTTGTTGCGCTGGGGACACCTCGACATCTTGCTGCAAGTCTATTATTTCGACATCGTTATCATCTGCCTTGAAACTTGGCAATTCAAGGCCAAATTCTGTGCCCGGTGGATCGACACAGGAGTCGAAGTGCATCAATGCACTAACCGCTTCCTCTGTGTCTGTGAGTCGGTGAAGTTTGTTAGGGCCTCCACCAGTCGCCACAATTTCAATTTTATTTTGAGTCTTTTTTTTTTTGGTTTTGCATTTTAGGTCAGCCCATACCTGCGTTAAGAAGAATTTTTAATTAATTTATTTATATCCGAAACACAATACTAACCCTCTGCCACTTGGCTGAGTCTCGTTGTGGCGGTCCTAAGCTATTTAATTCCACCGCAATCTCTATCCACTTCTTACTCATGAGCGGCTTTGAATAAACACCTTTGGCAAAGTCTGGGTTCTCTTCCATCCGTTCTACCAATCTGGCGAGCTGATTTTTGTTGCTTACAATTTTACTCCTACGTTAAGAAAACACTTTAAAATTGAATAGCACCATTAATTTATTACAAACTACTTACATTTTTAATGCAAATCGACCAAAACAAAATTCGTGACACGAAACAAAAGCAGTTCGTTATAAAATTATAAATGAAATTGAAACGTCAAAAGTAAATAGACACTATTCACAATAGATTTTTGATCTTTGTTCACAATGGATCAAAAAATGATCAACTCAGGTTCATAATACCGATGTATCAATAGATTGACAAAATATTTCAATTGTCAATTAATTGATCTTTGACAACCGTAATAAGGCTGTTAATATTTTAAAAATAAAATAAAGAAATTTAAAAAAATGCACACTACTTGACAGTTTCCATACATAATTTGACATATTTATGTAAGTACGTCTTTCACCTTTTATCACATTTAAAGTCGTGTTGTGGAACATTGCCATCGGCCTTCTTTCATATGGCCTCAAAGAAAAAAATTTGAGGATCTTCGAGAAATAACATCCCCCGGAAATTCTGCTCTTTAACGTAACCTTCAAGTTAAAAAAAAGTCTCATCACTAAAGACATTTTTTTCCATGAAATTTTCGATCATTTTGATGCATTTCCAGATACAACATTGTTGGTGATCGACCGCCTAGATTCTTTTGTCAACTGAACTTTAAAAGTCTTAAGACCAGTCTTTCTACAAAATATGATGTAATTTCGATTTTTGGAGTGTCTAATTCCAATGATCGACGAGGAATCCACAAACCTATTTTTTTTTGTAAACATTATATATTTTCAGTTTCTCTTGTTTGGAGCACACGGTTTTGATTCTTCATATCGCTAACTTATTCCAATTTCCATTGGCTCCAATTTGTCACCAGTTTCCCTCAAGTCGGCCGAGAATTTGCTTCAATACGACCCAAAAATGCTTTAGTTTTATGAAATAATTTCTGTCGTGAATTGAAATAATGTCAATGCGGGGTTTAAGTGCGTACCGTCATTTTTATTAACAGTTTTTAACTACCAAATATCAAAAGATGACAGTTGTTTTTCAAAGAAAACCTATTATAAAACCCTTTGTAGGTTAATTTCCAGTAAACACATAATACACTGCCAATCACTAGGATGAGGCCACATATTTTTCAACCGATTTTCGGTCCGATACCTGTTGGAATTTGTTTAACCCGGAAAATTTTACTACATGAGAGTAGGTACATATTTTCTAGAAAAGACCGTTGGAATTTCCCTACATTAATGAATGAGCTACCTAAAAAGAATATAAAAAAGTGCGTCCCTAGGATGAGGCCATTGCGAATATTTGGTTGTAGAAGTTCACATCAGCAATTTTTTTCAAAATTTTGATTGCAATATTTAAAGAAAGTTATACAAATAACTCTTTTTATTAAATTTCAATTACAAATGGGTTCCGGAAAGACGTTGACAGTGGCAGAAAGAGGATAAATCGATGCTTTCAAGGAAATGGGACTCTCAAGCCGAGAAATAGCAAGGAAGCTGAACAGAAGTAAGACAGTGTTAAACAACTATCTTGCTAATCCTCAAAACTATGGAAAAAACCAAAAAGAACACACAGCCCAATCAACAACATCCCGAGAAAAGCGGTTAATTTTACGTATTGCTTCAAATTCTACTCAATCAGCTACTAAAATAAGGTCCAAAAGCGGAGTATCAGCCAGTATTTCGACAGTCCGAAGGATAATAAGAAAAGATGGTACTATCCAGAGAAGAAAACTCAAAAAGAAACCTGTTCTAAAGCAAGTACACAAGGAGCTGCGAATGAACTTTGCAACAGAACATGTCTCTTGGAGCAGTCAATGGAAACGCGTCGTCTTTTCGGATGAAAAAAAGTTTAACCTTGACGGCCCCGATGGTTACAACTTTAATTTCCATGATTTAAGAAAAGAGGAACTAATTTTGGGAAGACATCACAGCCTTACATCAGGTGTTATGGTGTGGGGAGCTATCACCTACTATGGCAAAATCGAGTTGGAGTTTCTTTCTACAACAATGAACGGAAACAGCTACAAATGCTTGTTGGAACGGTCATTTCCGAAGATGAAAAATATTTTTGGACCTCTGCCTTGGATTTTCCAACAAGACAATGATGCCCCCACACTTCCAGGGTTGTCAAAAGCTGGATTTTATCAGAAAACGTAGAGCTTTTGCCATGGCCACCCTATTCACCGGACTTGAATTTATTTATTTATTTAGTTCGTTAAAATCTAACGTACTTGAACATAATCGAAAACGTATGGGCATGGCTATCTCGAAAAGTTTATGAAAGCGGTAGACAATTTGAAGACAAGGACTCCTTAATTGAAGCTATCCGTGATGCCTGGGACGAGATTTCACTTGACTATTTAAAAAAACTTTATGATTCCATTCTAAACCGTCTAATAGAGGTCATATCGAAAAATAGGGGACATACTCATTATTAATTGAGGAAAACTTAATAAATAAATGTTTGAAAACCAAAAACTGTAAACATTTCTTTCATTTCTTTGATATTTTATAAGATTCTTCATGTGGCCTCATCCAAGTGACGCACTTTTTCATACTGTTTTTAAGTAGATCTTTAATTAATGTAGGGAAATTCCAACAGTTTTTTCTATTTAACCCCTTAATTTTATAACTTTTTTTAAAGAAAATATCTACCTACTCAAATGTAGTAAATTTGTATGGGTACGAAATTTCCAGCAGGTATAAAGAACGAAAATCGATTGAAAAATATGTGGCCTCATCCTAGTGATTGTCAGTGTAAATACGTTTCCAGTTTGACACCGTATTTTTGTCTGCAATATCTCTTAAAAAATCTAAACTTACTGTCAAGAGCATAGTATTTTTTAAATTAAAGTAAAACTTATTTCAAATGAATTTTCGAAAACAGTTACGAATCTCCAAGTTTCGTTGTGATTTTTTCGCGAAAAACGTAAGTCTATTTGTTATGAAGAAGTGCCTTTTTTCACTGGTAAAATTCGCATGAAATATCAAAACACTACCTTATGTCAAAATGATTTCAGCGATAGAGCCCCCGGAAATTGATTCTCCTTTAAAGATTTCACATTTATTTTCTTACTTTAAATCATAATATGTCAATTTAAATTCCCGTGTGTAAATTCACTTCAAATTTCTGTTGACAAGTATTTATATAAATTTTGTTCAATTCCTATTTGTTTTTTTTTTTTTCAATTAATGTATTTTATTTGACTTTGCAAGAGTACCTACTCATATTAAATTTGTTTAAGGGTTATCAGCAACTACTTCACCGTCACGCCAAAATGATGTGTCACAGATCAATGCTCGATCAACTCCCATTTCCGGATGGTTGACAAATAATAAAAACTTAAAATATGCCACCAGTTAATCGAGCATGACTTTTGCTCCTACTCGCTCCCCAATATTATTAGCTAAGTACCTATGAACAACTGAACGGGCATGGAGGTAGATGTTTTATGACAAAAAACGACAACAAAATGTGAAAAGCCCACAAATCATCACTCAAAGTGCACTCAATGAAAAATCATCGACAATCAAATTTCAACCAAACTCGTACAAAAAAAAAAAAAAAAAAAATCGAAAAATAACACACGCATATTTTTATTTAACCCTTTTCCCGTGAAGGTTTTTCAAAGTTAATGGCCAAAAAATGTTGGTATTCTTTATTAGACCGCATATAAAATTTACCTTTATAAACAGGGAACAGAGGTTCCCCCTTTTGTTGGCTGCCCTGGTTGCGTACACATTTCATGCTATCGTCACCTTTTTCCAACCCTTTCACCAATTCGACATACCTACCACCCCATCCTATGCTAAACAGGTGAGCGGGTTTTGTACGTTTCCACGACCTGTGCTGTGTTGGCATTTCGTGTCAGGGGGGGTAAGGATATGGGTACTGTTCGGTGCGGTGCGTGAGTTGAGTTTTTATACACATGTCATAGGGAAGAAACCTACAACTCAGTGTAAAGGGTGAAAGGACGAATTTATGAAGGTTTGCCTGTTAAAGAGACCTTATACTTGTTATACGCATAAGAAATGCAGTAAAATTATGAAACTAATTGACAGTATGACAATGGCGCAGTTTTATTAGACAGTCAGAGTCTTAGAGCGAGGTTTTGATGAAAAAAACTATTTTCTAGTCACCTTGCCTTGGTTGGCTTATGTATATGTTTGATGGAGTTTGTCAAGAGAAATAGGTTTTCTACATATATTAATGTGTTGGTTCCCGTTGATGATGGTTGCCAACTGGGGTTGAATGTCACATCTTTCATGAGAATATTGTCAAAATAATGGTTACAATAGTGAAATTTACAAGTGGTTCCAATATTATATCTAAAAAAGAGGCTGGGTGCGACCCACACTGGATAACTTCCCATTATCCATACTTTGCCAACTTGGCGTTCCTGATACTAATCCATTTGATGTTGATTGATAACAATTTTGAATAAAACAATTATCAGATTTTAAAAAATTGTAGCAGAAAAACAATATTTACCAATTTTTTTAAACTTTTTGTAGTTTTGTATTTATTGTAAAAAAAACTGTCAATTCGATATTTGTTAAAAATGTCCCATATGTTAACAACTGTATTCAGCAAAAAATAAAATAAATTCGAATGTAAAATAATTAACCACTCTCGAAATATTGAAATCAAAAAAAAACTTTTGAATTTTTTTGGTTAATTTTAGTTTAAGTTTTTATTTTTTGTAAAAAAAATCTACCAATTCGATATTTTTCAAAACTGTAAGATATATTAAAAATTGTATCTTGTATAATAATAAATAAATTTGAAGTCGTTGTCATTCAAATCAAAAAAAAATGTTACCAACTTTTGGAAGAATTTTTTGTAAAAAAAACTGTCAATTGATATTTTCCCAAAATCTTACCAGATGTCAAAGGAGTCATTTAACATTGTAAAAAATTATTTTGAACATAATATCATTTTTCCTTCATTGTATATATTTGAGCATCTAAAATTTTTTTTTAGTTTTTCAATTTTTAAAAAATAACGATATGCTGAACTTTTTTCAAATTTATACCAAATCTGAACCACAACACAGTGTACACAATAAAATTAATTTGAAGTAAATAGCATTAACCGTTCTTGAAATATTTTCCACCAACCAAACTTTTCATTTTTTTATTTAAATTGCTATAGTAAAAAAAAAACCGCTTGACCAATTTTTATAAAAGTCCTTTCTGCATCTTTCGAAGTTATAACCTGTCGAACAAAATTTAATTTGAGTCTATATCTTTACCCGTTCTCGAGATACAGTGGACGAAAAAGGGTATTTTGAACGTACAAACGTACGAACGTACGTACACACAGACATCTCTCTAAAAATTCCGGATCTAGATTCTAGGAACCTTGAAACGTCCAGATTTGTCAAAAATTTCAGTATGAGAAATTGGACCGATTTCCATAACTCCCTATGTTAAGTTAATAAAACAAAAAAGGAAGTTTTTTAAAAGTAATTTTGATAGAGTTGGTTACTCCACTTTTTTTGCCTCAGAAATGTCACATTAACTGACCATATGACTTCTTTATTTTCTAGGGTGGAATCACTGATTTTTTTTTTTTTAAGTAGGTTATAAATACATAGAGGTTCTCTTAGGTTAAAATCGATCGACTGTAGAAAGTATTCTTTTTCTAATTTTCAGGAATACCCTGCGTTAAATCTGTCAAACTTAAGGTTCGAAACTCACCGCATAGAAATACATATCGTTTTTTCCAAATTTTGTCATATGAATGTGAAAATTATGGTAGATTCCTCCCTCATGTTTAAGCAACATTTCTGTGCCATAAATTTAAAAGTTTCTAAGTCTATTTATTAACGAAAAAAACGAAATTAATTTTTAACTTTAACCTTAAGAATCTTAATGTCAAATTAAGTTACTTAACAAGTGGTTATAACTTTCATATTTAAAAAAATACAAAGTAAGGGAGAAAGTAAGTTTTATGACGGAATATTTTTTCTAAACTAGTTAAGTCAATTTGAGCTTTTTGTCATTTGATACATTCTTATAAAAGTATTTTAAACAAAAAAACAATCCAGTGTGACCATTCTATCATATCGCCGTTCGTTAACTTAGTATAACTTTTTCATTGGTCATACCACAATGTTGTACCAAAAACAACAGACATCAATGCGTCAAACAATAGTCAAATTTATGATTTTATCAAAGCTGGCAATCATTACTACAACAAGCTTAATGGAATAGAATAATGAATCGCAAGAAAATATTGTACCCTAAATCTAGAGGGCGCACATCACAGTATCTGTTATTCGTTTTAAGACCATAAAAAACATTTGTACCTACTTAAGAATTCTTCATTGCCTCATGCACGAAAAACTGAAAAACAATAAAGCAGCCTGAAACGCTTTGCATGACTTCTCCTCATACTCCGCGAGCTGTCAATTTTTACCGCCATATAGTCAAAGTCAGTTTGTTTTGTTTAAAACCAATGATGACTTGTGAACCAGAAACAATAATAAAAAGGGCTATAAGCCCATCACCTTTACAAAAGTATTCAAAAAAACAGACCATTGCGACTCAGGAGCCATTTATTAATTAGTTTCACTAGAAAGTTGATTGTTAGTTTTTTATCTGACAGTGGAATCTCTCTAATTCGCACATAACTTTATGGGTTATTTAGCAACAATAAATTAACGCTCACCCGCACCGCGTCTGTTATACCATAGATATACCTACCTGCCTCTACCCAACAACATTCGTGTGAATTGTTCAAGATTATCATTTCATTAAAGATTTTTAATCCATCAAAAAAAGAAAAAAAAAAAAACATTTTATATTTATTTGAACAGACAAAGTGAAACGATTGGTGTTGGGTGCAATTAAAAGTCATCACGGCTTATTTAATATTGCCCAAGTTTGTAACAAAAACAAAAAATAAAAACAAATTACAAGAGGGCCCCGCTTTGTTAGATGGAGAGGTGTTAATTGGTTGAAGTGGAGGCGGAAACTCTTTAACATTTAACTGTTTATCTGTGTAGTTGGATATTAATCTTTTAGTTAGCACTTTAATGGTTTTTGCCTAAGAAGAGTAGTTACGTGTGTTTTGGAGTAGCAAAAAACTGTTAAGAAACGAATTTCCTCTGAAGAGCATTTAATATTAATGGCGTTTAAATTGGACTTGACACTTGGTTGAAACAAGAAACTTTTGTGTCATCCCTTCGTTTAAAATTAAGATAATCTTGCCGTTTCTGGTTTTTGACATCCGAAACATCTTCTTGAATGTACATATCTTAGTTTATATTTTAAATCATTATTTCATACTTCTGCACATAATTATGTAAGAATTGACAGACGCACTAAATTTTAGTAACTGTGGCTATCAGACGATACATTACAAGATAGATTAACAGAGAGAAGAAGTAAAAAATGACAGGAACCCACTGTAGGTTTCAGATGGCCCTCGCTTAGTTATGTTTGATTTTGCTGATGGATGGAAACCGATTCTTAAATAATCTTCTACCCTAGCGAGGTATCCGTTTGGAGCGGAAAATTGTCGCAAGTCCAAGTTGTTTTCGAGTTATCTTATCGGAAAGAATTATAAAACATCCATGCGTCGGTACATTTTGTTCAACAATGAATTTGTGTCGCAGGAAATCGGAAGAAAAACAGCACTAGCTTGTCAAAATAGTAGCAAAAGAATGCACTTTATCGCACTTCAACGCAATTCACCTGGTGCGTTGAATAAATGTCAAAAAAATAAGATCTGATGTTCGTAAGAATACCTATAAACAAAAATCATCCGATTCGTACACAGTTGAGGAATTTTCCTCTCCGAACGATAGGGCCGATTATGATTTCTATGTTGAATAGAAAACCGCTATGTTTGACCCCTAAAAATCTGAAAGAGCATTTTTAAAAAATGATTGTTTCGTTTAAATTCTAAAAAAAGGGAGTTGCATTATTATGCCTTTACCGATTTCTTTTACAAAATCAATGGAAAACACTTGTAGTCAACACTTATTAAATTAGAAATAAATTAAAGTTTATTAAAGTTTTAAGTTCGAGTTCTCAAAAGTTTTGAATATTGATTCGTAAAGTTCTCCATTGGAGTTCAATAAATATGCATGTGCATTTTATTTCTAATTTCTTAAATCCTTCTCGTACAAGTGGCTAGTAAAAATTAAGCCAATACAATACAAAATTAAGTAGACGCCCCATTTCACTACAGACAACAATTTGTATTTTCGAATTTTTATAATTGAAAGCAGTATGGCGTTTAAAAAGAGTTCATATCATACGATACAAAAATATTGTAAAATTGGAAAAGTGATCTCTGAAGTGATAAATTTTTGATAGCTTAGTATGATTATTCTTCCGATTTCACCACGGAGCTAAATACTAAACCGCATGGGTTTATTCTTTACCTCGAAAGCAACTTGTTCCTTCGACAAAGTAACATGCGTTTCAGACAATTTTCTGCTAGACACTCTTATTTTTAAGGCCTCTATATCTGCATTTAAGAAATGTAAAAGTACAATTTATCGTTTCATATTCGTACTTTTGCTGTCACTGCCCATCACTAAGATGGAAAACCCAGTTACTATTTTTTCTCATAATCTTCTTCTTTTTTCTTCCATCTTTAACTAATGTCAATAATTTCTGGTGAACTAACTACCAGGCGATCATGCTGTCAAGTAGGTCTCTTCTTCTAGTTTCTTCGCTTTCACCCTAACCTGCATACTCTTGCAGTGAAGTTCTGTTTTGTTTGTTTGTGTACTCTTCAACACACCCATACTTGTTCACTTTTCACAATTTTTGGCGAACTTTTTTCTGACTTTGCTACTTTCAGTGTGAAGTTATGTTAGAGTGGGATATCTTAATGCTAACAAACATAGTCCGTCCTTCTTCTTCTGCTTGCAAATTCATCAAAACATTTTTCCCGCCAACTAATGTGAGAACGTGACGAAAGTTCCAAATAGAATTCGTCACTGTTTTTTTACTTTTAACTTACGTGTTAACATTTACTAAAATAATTACATTGTCAAATTGTGTAAGAGTGATTTGACTGTTGACGAAATACCTGTCTTATTCATTAAATTGTTTTGCTCACTAACACTTTCATTTTGGCTTATCAGTGCTGTCAGATTACAAGTTATAAAAGTACCAGTGTTTGGTATTTGGTACTTGGAAAGTACTGTAGTCTAAATGTACTTAGTAACTCCCATGCAACTTTTTATCATTTTAATTAAACCTTGAAAAGCACATCCTACATCTAAGAAAATGAAATCAAAGCGGTATAAGTTTTTTATGTCCGATCGCCTGTTGTCAACATCTTGAAAATAAATACTTACTACTTTTTTTTCTATGTTCAGCACCAGAAAGTATACTCCTTTTTCTTATCATTTCAGTAACGAGTCCTGATCTTTAAAATTTTGGAATTGGAGGAGTGGAATCTGATAAAGCTGGACCTGTATTTTTTATTTCATTTACCCCCAGTTTCACAGTGGAAGTTTAATCTCCACTTTCAGTTGAAAAATTTATTCGGTTTTACAATTATTTTGTTCCGTAATGAAAGTGATGCTTAAAATAAAATAAGACAAGGACACATAGTTAAAAAACATCATATAAGTGTTGTTTAAACAAGTAACGTCACATTACCCATTTGAACAAAGCGAAGTTTAACTAAACTTAAGTTCAGATTTTACTGTGAAACCGGACAAGTTAAACTAAAAAAAACTTGAACAACCGAGGCACTTTTAAGGTTCAGCTGAACTAAAGTTTAAACTTTCTCTGTTAAACTGGGGGTTAAAGTAACATTCGAATAAATTGTATTGATTTCCCATCACTGTTGCGAACTACTACACAGAACGAAACATGGATTGTGTATGGTATGTAAATATACGGTTTTGTAATGTACTCGTATATCTTTTAAAAAAATATCCTTAATTTTACGGAATATATGAAATAAAAAGAAATATTTTTAATACTTTTAAATCATGTTTTATTATGAAATTAAATTGAATTGCAAGTAATTGCCTAAAGTATAAATTATTCTGGGTAAGTACATATTTCCAGCATAGATTTTAAGTCAATAAGCAGAAGTTTTATAAATTTGAACCATGTACAAAAAAAAAACTCCTAAAAACCGTAGTGTTTTTATTATTGATCAAACTTGAATTGTATTTAATTCGATACAATTCTACTTAATTTGACATCCCTGTTGCAGTTCTTTTTTTTTGTACATACGAACAGTGTGGTGGAGAATGTCAACAAAAGAGGATCAGCAGATAGAAATCCAAGTAGGTAGTTTTGTCTTGCTCTTACAAAAATTCAAATTCGCAACGTAGGTGAATTATAGAAAAAAACCCTACCTACTTTTTCGTCTGAGCGCCTGGTGCATCAGAAGAAATTTTATAATTTTTGGTTTGAAAATTTGAAGCAAGCTTATAAAAAAAATCTTCAATATCTACCAGGCTATCATGCGCACTAGTAGATAAACTATACTATGCTTAAATTTTATAATTGCGCATGTGTGAAAGTCTTTTTTCTGATCTGCTTTAAACATGTAAACAAAGAATATAGGCTCCGCCCTTTAACTGTTTTTCCAAATAAACTAGAATACCAATGTAGTGGAATTGACAGTTTCGTTGATCGCTGGTTGAGTGTCAGTGATGGCCAGTTGTTTTGATCGCTACTTTCGAAAGTAGTTAATACTTACTACAACGTAGTAAAAATCTGTAATTTTACTGAATTTTTTGGATTTTGGTTCAGTTTGAGATAATTATGTTTTCGATTCTTATCCAATGACTTTTAATGTCGAAACTGTTCTGACTACATCCAAAATTAAATAAAAGAAAAAACCCAAGTCGTAATTTTTTTAATATATAATTTTTATTTCTTTTTGTGTCAGTTTTGTTTTTCATTTTCTTTTTTTTGTTGCTTTTATATTTTTATTTAAAATAACAAATTTACAGATCTCCGTTTGTTTTTTTTTTGTATGTATATTCCATAATATAATATATATATATATGCCTTCTATTTTTTTGTATTTGTTTAATTTTTTGAAAGTGATTTTGTTTTTTTTTACTTATTTTTTTCTTTTAGTTTTCTTATTAATTGTTTCTAATTGTTTTTGTTTTACTTTTTACACAATATAATAATAAATTCATATAATATTATATATACGGTATAGTTATTTATTTTCATGTTCAGTATATATATATATAGATAAAATGTATTCTTAAATAAATCTAATTACACGCTAAAGTTATAACTTATAAGTATTTTTATGTTTTCTTTTTTTTTTAATAATATTTACATGAATAAAGTTGTTTACTTATAATATTCTTTATATATCTAATTACTTTAATATTCACAATGAAATAAGATAAAAATTGTAATTATAATAGCAATGCAAATAGTGCTAATTAACTATGAATAATATTGCTTTCATTTTTTGTTTTATATTTATAACATTTGTTTGTTGTTAATTAATTTTCTTTTTCTTTTAATTTGTGAAGTGTTAATGTTGCTCAAAGTTGTTTTTTTTTGTTTATAGGCATGCGTTTTCATTTTATTTTTGTGTTCTAATTTAATGAAAAGTGTTTTTCTTTAGAAATGTCAGGAAGTGGGAAATTGTTTTTTTATTTTATTTTTTTTTGGAGTTGAAATAAAAATAATTATTATAAATATTCTTGTTTTGCATTTTTTATCACACGTTGTTATATTCAAATAGTTTCAAATAAACCTAATTTTGTGTTTCGACAATTCACTTGGCTTTTGTTAGTTGTTAATTATTTTGCATACCCAATTATTATAATTTTAGATATAATATTCAATAAAATTAGGAAATATTCAATACATGAACAAATCTATATAGGAATTTAAAGAAGCTTCATTTGACATAATTTTTATATTTTTTTTTCCGAATTCGATGCCCGACTGATATGTTAGTGATGTAGTGTAGTAGTGGTAACTAGTATACATGCTATACAATTGCAAACAATTTTGATTATTTTTTTGTTTTGTTATTTAATACTGTCATGCCTTGAGATTTTTTAAAAAATATTTTAATTAACTTTTCTTCATTCTTATTGAAGGCTTCATTTCTGTTTTTTTTATTTTTATTAGTTGACTCAATTAATTTGCAAAATTATATTTTTAAGTATGTTTATATACGAGTAACTTAAAGAATAATAGGAAAATTACGGATACACTTAAATAAAAACAAACAAAAAAACTTTCTTTGGTTACATCATTGATTGAAAAAGGGTTTCAAGTCGAAATTTAAAGGGGTGTGAGCGGAAAGTGCTATAGATCAGCCAAGTGTGTTGTTTTAATTTTATTAATAGGTGGGTCCAAGATTTCTGATTTAGGGAGATAACTAAGCTGCAAGAAATGCTTATAAAATTGGTTCATAACTTTCAATGGTAAACCAACCGACTTGGACTTGGGTATACGTATTTTTTTCAGTCCATATCTTAAAATTAAAGACAATTTTAAAAACTTTGTCTTTGATTGAACCTTGGTGATGGTAAAAAGTGTATGTACCTATCCGAAGTAATAAATGACGAAATGATGAAATTGTGTCTGTCTTGAGTTTGGTAACATTCGGTTTAGAATTAAAAGAAAAACAGTTTTTCAGAATCATTCGATTCAATTTTTTGTAAAAATGATTTGTTACCCTTTTTTAAAAGCCCATGAATTCTTAAATTAGGAAAAAGTCAGCGTATACAAATAAAAATTAAGATAATTAACTATTTAATAAAACGTGCAGCATTTCTTTAAGCGTAGTTTCTTTTTTTAAAAGAGGGTGGAAGTGAAAACGAGAAAACGTCCAAAATCTTATGTTTACAAACGCCTCCGAAAGATGCATTTAAGATCGTGCTGATTTCTATTTAACATTTAAATGTGAGTAACTTTTGCTCGTGCTCTCAGAAACACTTAAATGCTTAGGTGCTAGTAAATACTCTTTTTTCAAGTATAATTTTCTTTTCAAACGTTAAGAATTTAAGAAGTATTTGACTTCTAAAAGTTTGAACGCCAGATGGAGCTTTTTTAAAGTAAATTAAATGACTGACATTTTCTTTTCGGACTGTCAGAAACACATTAGAAAACTGAACTGAACCCGGACGCTGTGAAACCGTATAAGAAAAAAAGAAAAACAACAACACAGTAACTGCCTAAAGCGTGGCTTGCGGCTTGTGGCACTATGCTTGTTCTTATTTGTGTGTGAATACTCACTATCTCGGATCGAATTAAGGTAGGTTTTGATAAAATTTAATATCATTCTAATTTATATGCGTATTTTTAGTTTCTTTTTATGTTTTTAACCTAAAAATATAAGATTCTATATTTTTTTTAGTTATTTTCTTCTTTTTTGTTTTATCTACAAAATGCTATGCGGTTTGTATTTACACATGTGTTTTAACTTGGGGGCTTGAAAAGCCTCTCTCTCTATATATAATATATAGTCTAAAATGTTTAGGTTGTGAATTAAATAAGTCTTACGAGTAATGGTGTGTGTGTGGAGTGTTTGTGTGTGTATGTGAGGGAGGAAGATGATTTTTGTTTGTAGTTTGTTTTATGTATAAAGGGCACCCTTCTTAGCCTACAATTCGGTGTGTCACACGTCGTCGAGATCTATAATGGATGACTTGTCATTATCATCCGCGGCATACAAATGTCACTGATCGGATGACGGTGATTGCTTCCCTGATCTACCCTGGTGCAGATGGTGGTGATGATGCAGTGGACTATCGTCCATCGAACTATTTGCAAGTAAGCTGCTGCCATTGTGCTGCACTTCAAGACCGTTGACCATTTTTTCGATATTTTTGAGTTCTGATGGTGAACTGGAGCGCTGTTTCAAGAGCGATGGCGGTGTTGTGGGTGACATGGAGATGGGTCGCGTGGGAGGAGAATTCGAGGAGGCACGTTGATGTCTAGATGGGCTTGAACTAAGGCTTCTTGGACCGTTGTCACCACTGATGTTGTTGCCATCACCCGAACTTCCAACACCTGTGCCACCACCACTGCATCGTTGATTATTCGAACCGGGCGTCACAGCATCAAATGCCGATCCCAAACTTCCAGGCAGGTTATACGGCGTAAATCGATGGTTTTTTAGACCCTGTAAGGGTGACACTGGCGAATGCCCTGAATAGTGACCAAATAAGGCGGGATGTTGAGCGGCTAATGCAAGTTGTGCATTAAACAATAATCCTGGATTCAATCCCGGATTCATAGCGGCCGCAGCAGCTGGATTGTGGAGCAGTGATAGATGAGGTGGTGGATAGAGTGTGTGTGGATAGAGATAAGGCAATAGATGAGGCGATGTATGAATCGGTGGACCCACTGATATATTCGGTGCCGGATAAGAGCCACCACCGGCAGCACCGTGCGCTTCTTTGGGACTACCCGAGGAGGTTGGCCGAAACGCACCTCCCGTACTGCCACCCACACTTTCCGAACAGCTGGAATCGCTGCCATCGCGTTCGATATCTTCCGATTGGAGTCGGCGTCGTATTGCATCTTCGTTTGAATGATCGCCAGCACCGGCTAAGTGGTTGAACCAAGCTGCAAGGGCTTTAAATTGGTTAAAAATTTTGTTAAAATATCTTATTTTAAAGGTGTTGTAAAAAATAAACTATGATTTATGTTAAAAATTGATCAAAGAGGGAGGGTTGTGGGAATGTCCATCAAAACAAATTGACAACATTTTTTGAAATTTCTGACGCTTCAATTTTTGACTTGTCTTTGTGTCTTTGACCAATTTGTTTTTACAAAAAATATCATACAAATGTCAACCTTACCTGAGTGTTGATGCGCATGCATCTGCTGCAGCGAATGGCTCAAAGGCAGCAACGGACTTTGTGGTGGTCCTACCACATCCAACAGCTTATCATCATCATCCTGACTATCGTGCGGATGAGGCCGACCGGTGTGTCCCAAATGTAAGGGTGCTCTAGAACTGCTTACATGTGTTGGATTCAGTTTATCTGAATCGGAGCCGCGGTTAGACATCAACGCCTGCCTGTAACAACAATTGGTATGGGAGTTTGTTCATTAGAATATCCTCGGTTCTTTCAGATAGAAGTCATTGTATGGAAAATACGAGAAAGAAACGGCTTATGACATTTATCAGGCTTTTGGACCAACACTTTGAAAAACCTGACATGATGCGATTTGAATCGACAATTAATTATTTACTCAAGTTGCACACGTGAATACAAATACTCCAAAGTGAAGATTTTGACGTTTTGTAAACTGGTCTTTTCAAAACCGCGCTGCAGAATGTATTCGAATACGTTATTTATCGTATCGATTTATTGCTTGCTGTTAAATGTCAACTATTTTGTTTTTTTTGTACATGACATTTAACGGCAATTGAAAGAATTAATTGACATTTAAATTATGACATTTTAGCCCATCTTTTTCCAATCATAGGTATTTGAACTTGACTTTCGTTGTTATGTCAAATAAAATTTAAGGTACACAAAGAAATTTGTCGCACTTTGACAAGTCATCATATGATTTCGATATAAATGGAAAATCGCAACTATTTGACACTTCAAGGTGAGTTAAAAAAGCTGTGAGTGTCACGATTTTAAACTAATGAAACGTTAATAACAATTAATTAACCATTGCTTAACTTTTTAGACACCAATCTATGCACTTACATATGTACTGACTTTTGGTTAGTAACGTTTATCTGACAGACAAGCTCTGATAAACACTTAATTGCCAGGGCGACTTAATCCCCATCAAAGTGATTCCCCCACTTGAGCCGCCATTCAAAAGAAAAAAAAGATTCCTATACTACATATATACTTTCGACTAAGCCGCTGCTAATTACTTCAAATGTTATGCAGACATTTTTATTGCCAGCACAATTTGTTTTCATCCATTTCTCTATTTGATTTTGATCACCCAAAGGACCACTTTTAAAACCCTTTATTCCCAACGTCAAGAGGGCTAATTTATTAGCCTGTACACCAAAAGAACCCTTTCTGTCCCCTTTTGTCTACCGAACAAAAATAGGCAATGATACTACAGATAGACTCTTAGAATAATCCGGTACAAGAGCAAAAACGGTCTTGTGGTTTCATCCCCCTATCGACAACGACGACGATGTTATTACGATGATTATTATAATACTCAATGATAGGGTATTAGATGTTAAGTTACTTTCCCAACACCACGGGGATTTTGAAAAGGATATAATACTCCAGATCGAAGGTATACAGCACATCACTCGGCATTATTATTATTATTATTATTATTACGATTGTCAACTTTTCTTTCTTTTGTGGAAAAGTGTGTATAGAGAGGTAGTCGTCTTGGGCATCGTCATGCTGTGGTTATAAATAATACTTAATGTTTTATAAAGAATTCATTTTTCTAACAGTTCTTTTTTACGTAATTAAGCAGCACCTCAGTGGAAGAATAGTGTTGGCAAAAGGATTTTCCGGTGTTTTGCTTGTGAGGAACAATTTTCATCGTCTACCGCTTCCGTAGGTTCCTCTCGACAAAACTTTTGCCTTTCTCGTTTTTTTATTTGCCTTTCAACTCTTTGCTCTACGCGAAAAATAACTGAAGTGCTTGACTCTTTGCTGTTTATACAATTGATTCCCTTCCCAGTGCTATGAGGAAAGGGGTTTGAATTTTTGATGCCCAGAGGGCAGAATTCTGGATGTTTTGATCGTTTAAATATTGCCAGCTGGGTTGAGTTAACTGTTGAAATGAAATTGTGAGGCTTTTTACACTTTTTGTTGTTTTTTTTTTTCTTTTTTTTTTGTAAACAATTGTACAATACTTTTTTTTTTGAAGGACCAAAACTGCTAAAGGTGATGTGGCATCCAACTCTCTCACTGTTGACTTGCGATTAATATTAAAATTGAAATTGAAAAATATTAGTTAGTTTAAATTGAAAACTTTGCTTTAAGTTGAAACGAGGCAAGAATGTACATAATGGTGAATATTGGAGCTCTATAAGGATTCGGACAGGACTTTGAGCAAAGCCCTACTATGCAACTCGATTCTAATTTTGATTCTATTTGAAACCTATTTGCCATTCTACATTTAAATGCTACTATGCACGAAAAAAGGACATTAACTTTCGAGTTAAGTGGTTCCGATTATACGAAAATACATTGCAACCAAACTGGCACAACTAGAGCTGTTCGATTATCGCATATTAAAGTGTCATTAAAAGAGAATTTTCGAATTCGAATATTTTTATTATGGAATCGAGTTACATTGCGCACAATTTTACAAGAAAAGCGAGGATAAATTTGACATTTTTTTTTTAAATACTTCAAAATAGAATCCATATAATATGTCAAATTCCACATTTCGTATAAAGTTTCAGAAAAAAAATCAATCAAATGTTTCAACCAGGATCCATCATATGCTAAGAATTGTACAGCGGTGTCCTTTAAATAACGACCTACTGTTTTTGACAGCTTTATTACTAGATTAAGCCGAGTCATTGACAGCAACTGTCAGTCTTGTTTTCGCTGAACACACTAACAATATAAAACAATGGGTGCATTCACTAATGTAGTCACTACGTAGTCGAAAATCAACTAGCTTTGTGAATGCAAAATGCACTACAAAGCTAGTCAATGTTAAATGTCATATTTTTGACAGATGTGAGAATAAAATGAGTGATTTGGAACAAGATGGAGTCATATGTATGCAATATGGTTAAATTTAGATCATATTATAGTGGTTTGGTAAATTAAAATTGTATTTTTATCTAACAGCTGAGAATGAAATGTCAAAATCGCTGTCAACTACCTTTGAAGTTGAAATTTTTTACACTACGTCGGAGGGGAAATTTCAACAAACTTCTTAGTTGTATTTGACCAATCAGAGTGAGTTGACTACGTAGTGACTACATTAGTGAATGCGCCCAATCTCACAGTTACATTTCAATCATGGTATTCGGGTGTAATCATAAACCTCGTACTAATTTAGATCTGTGTTTGTAGTGTACATAAAGTTAGATTCGTGATCGGACTAACCCGGACGAATTGCAGAAATTGTGTTCATAAACTTCATAAATGCCATCAGCGTCTAGCAGATTGCGTAGCTATAATTTTTTAATTACAGAAAGATCGGATTCTTCGAAATTCTTAGTATTAAAAACAGAAAAATGACAACCTTTATACATGTTTCTAAACATTTAGTGGCTTCACAAATGAACATTTATCCCCTAATGTATATATTCCTTTGCGAAAAAATAAACTTCTGACAGTTATTTACCGTTAGTTTAGGATTTTCAATATTCGACAAACAGAGCCATCTGGTAGTAAAATGTTTCGGTTTTAATGTCAAATTTGTCTGTTCATCCTTTTTTCAACTTTTGGATGCATAAAGTGTGGTCAAAAATAACATTTAAAATTCTTTACTCGAGTTCAGTTTATATGTATAAAAAAACTTGAAATTGACGTTTGTATACTCGATTAAGATCTCTCCAAAGGTTCTGATTCGGAATTCTTTAAATAGGTTTTGCGATTCAGCAAACAAACATTTAAAGTTTACAGTCGGTAGAGAGCCTACAAATTTAAAAGTTTAATTTCTTTTCTTTGACTGTGCATATGTGAACCTCACTTAAGACTTAAGTGAACATGTAATATTTAGTTCATGAAACCTAGAAATTTAACCTCTAACAGATAATAGACACTTTTGTGACTTAAAAAGTTTTAAAGAACTCTGAAGAGTAGTTGGCTTTGAAGCCTTCCCAGCAACGTTAGAAATATTTTACGTCTCCGAATTAAACTCAAAATGTATTTTATTATTATTTTTGACCGTAATATCATCCCAAAGCAAATAACTATTTAAATCTAACCATATGCATGAAATCTAATATATTTCAGTGTCTAGAGGAATTTTACTCAATCCTTCCAGCCAGCCCGACACCATGCAAAAATATATCCATTTCCATTTCCCAAAGAAAAGTCAAATGCAAAACATAAAAACTAAAAACAAAATAAACAAACAAAAACCCAATCACCGCACGTACATCACCCGCAAAACAAAACCGAAGAAAACCTCAACAACTATCAGCTTCCCAGTTTTATTCCAGCATTTTCTTTCTTTTTTTTTTTGCAAAATTCGATATTCCATCCCTAACTCCTGGGTCGCACGTCAAAAACAATACTTCTACACTCTAATCAACGAACTGAAAGTACAAAGTCGTGAGCAGAATATTCCATTCGACAATGAAACTCACGGAAAAGAAGCCCCATTGCGGCAGCGGTGACTGGTGACTGGCGATGGTGGCAGTGGCAGTGGAAGAGTGGCAGAGTGGCGGTAATGGTGATGGTGTATATACTCGACTCGCAGTGTATTGAATGAATGAGCGAGTGGTATTTTGTGGGAGTTAATTTCAGACTTTATAATATCTGTGTACTGAGTCGTTAAAAAACACAGTAAACTCCCACTGTCAACTTTTGCACATCGTTTTTGCTATCCGTCCGCGTGTAGGTGTCATGGGGACTGGCAGCCAGCAGCATGTACTCGTACCCGTACTCGTACTCGTATAGAGAAGAGCTAGAGCTGACGTCTCTCCAAATGGCACTGACACTATTTGCCGCACTGTCAAGTGATTTTCCGGTTTCAGCTTTGTGATTCTAAAATCCACCCCTTGACAACCCAATGATAGAAGCTATCATCATCAACATCATCGTCATCGTAGTCATCGTCATCGTCATAGTCAGTCATCCCTTGTCCAAGGACATCACAACCGTCACCGTCATCATCTGACAGGCCGGAAGAAAAAAGTCAAATTGATATGTCATTTCTGGGTTTGAATTCGCCACAGAAGTTGTAGACTCTATCAATCTGTTTGTCCAAATGGATTTGTGATGACAATGACGGGCAGAAGATGAATGTCCTGGCAAGAGTACATATTCGAGGAGAAGGTCGTCCTCTGGCTCCGGGACCCGGGTGTATCGGATTTCCGGTAATCTGGAGGAAAATTGTTTTTTTATTTGAATCAGTGGCGGGCGTCAAGTTGGGGTGACTTGCGATATTTACTCTCCTTTTATGCATTGTTTGATTTGGATAATGCTCCAGCAGCATACCTACATATACGAGTACATACATACATACTCGTATAAAGAGCTTAAAGAATCCGATCATGATAACGCAGGAAATTAAAATCAATCAATCAATTTAGAGAATCCTGCTTTTAGCTTTGTATAACTACATCTGAACTGATGGAATCCTTGTTGCAGTGTCTCTTCAGTGTGTCGTGTATATGTTTAAAGCCCCCTCCCCATCTCGTACTACGTTATTGCCATTCTACCAATTGCTAATGCTATTAAAGTTGACGCAATGATTTCTTTGCGTTTAGGTTAGGTGTCTTTGAAGCAAGTAGGCTTCATCAGCTTCTTGTCTATCTTTAGCAAGACAAGGGTGGCAAAATGAGCATTAAGCAACCAGAAGATGTTTGTCAGAATGTTAAAGATTAGGTTGACGGCGCAATGACATTATAAATACCATGTAAGCTGATTTCCACAAAATCTATTGCTTGGTTACCCTTTAATACGTAGATATAGCTTACTAAAATTGCTAACCGCAAAATAGCGACCAAAAACAACAACACCACCACCACCAACATTACCACCACAGAGGGTTGATTTTCGAGACAATTATTTGCTAATGGAATTCTTTTCACATTCTGTTTTATTTTTCAATTTTACAATTTTATTTTTGCTTAAATTTGTACCCTTCCTGTTGATGGTGAAGGGGGTGGTGAATGAGGTGGAATAGAAGGATGAGTGAGTGTTAAAATCGGCTCACATGAATTTAAGATCAAAGAATAGGAAAAGTAGGCGTTGGCGTACATAACGAAAAGAATTTATTTTTAAATTTAGAAAATTACAGGCCTCATGACATATAGAATAAAGATAAACGGTGGTGTAGACTATATAGGCTGTAGGGTTTTGGGGGTAAGTTGGAATTTAACAAGCTTAGAAATGAATAGCCCTGAGCGGGAAATTAACCATAAGCCTTTTTCAAATATAGAAAAAATCGAATTGAACACATAACTTCTGCCTATAGCTAACTGGCTTTAACCTAAGTTCTTTATAACTAGTGTTTGGACATAGTGCATATTTCTGGAAGACCTTTCTTAGTTTGAGGTGGAATCAATCAACACAACAGCTTTTGAACGGCGAAGGTCATTCTTGTTTGTATAGATCTGTTCTTGGCTAGTGAGAAAATCATGACTTGGTCATGTCTCCCCTACTTAAGACCCTCCTCTTTGGTGTAATAGACAACAAACTTAATGCAGTCTGATTCCATTCCAAGCTCTTCTCATAATTTCTCCAACAGTGTAAGACATACTTTGAAGGCAGAGCTCTAATGCAAATAAGTTAAAGACGCTAAGATTTCACAGTAAAGAGAGTTTTATTGTAAAAAAGAAATACAGGGGAATCTCTCTAACTTGAACATGTACGAAACGAGGGCTGTTCAAGTTATTGGATTGTTCAAGTTACTGGAAACAATAGCAAAAATTTAATTTATGATTATTAATTTATATAAATGTTACAGAACACAATTTTATTGAAACCAACTTTACAAAAAAGAATCGTTGCTTAGTTTTATACAAAACATTCTTCAGCGCACTTTCTCTCCGGTTTTGGAGGATTGTGAATCCTTTATGAACGTTCTGTTCTATTGACGGACCCAATTGACTACTTTATCAATTGATTCGAAAACTACGGTATAAGTTAAAATTTTTTGTACCATAGCAACATCACCTGTTCCAAATATCTAATTATTATTGTCAGCAATAAAAAAGTTCAAATGTCTTAATTGTTCAACTCATAAAGTAAGCAATAGAAAAGTTCAACTTAAAGAGTCTTAAACATTGCCTGTTTATACATAACAGGGAAAATAGCATGTTTAAGTTATAGTATGTTCAAGTTAGCAAGAATCCACTGTAATAGTTTTGGGGTTATTCTTCACGTCGTTTTTGACAGTTTTCGAAATTAAAAAAAAATCTAAGATCGAAGAAGAAGATATCAACTCAATTCTGGGTAGAAATAGCCATCACAAGTAATGTAAAAAGTCAGAAAATGGAAACCTCACAACTTTGACAGTTAATAGCTGCCATATTGTTGTAGCTACTGTCAAGTTGAATGTGATTTAATTGGTTTATTTCGACGCCCTTCAGATTTATAAAAAAACTCGATGATATTCACACTTCCCTTGATTTATTTAAATTTGAAGATATCAGGCCCTTGATGACAGAGCTGGGACATTCGCAATTGTAAGAGATTTAAGTTGAAGCTAGCATTAATATTGGAAATAGAAACATTTGGACTAACAGAAGACTACTTTTAACTATTCCAATTTTAAAAAACTTCAAAAAGACTTTAAAAAACTCAAACTCAATTTCGTTCAATTTGACGTTTCTCGAAAATTATGAAAATGTAAATAAAAAAAAAATTTAAGGATACTTACTTTTTCTCCCTCTTCCCAGCACCAGTATCACGAAAGCCTTTCGCAAACGGATTATTATCAATCTTTAATTGAGTTATCTGCAAAAAAGTCGTAAAACAACCAAAGTTAAAGAATATTCTCACAAAAAAAAAAAAAATTGTATGTAATTTTCGACTCACCTTTTCATTTTGATATGCAGTTACAGCAATAAACTCTGTCTCCTTGAACACATACGTCCTAAATGTTGAATATGGTAACTTTAGGATGTCATTGGCTCTTACCAAATGAAATCTTGGCTGATATTTATGCATTGAATTGAGTATAGTCTGCAAATAAAATTCAAAAAAAAAAATAACAAATTTATACCGTACCATTTTTATGTCAATAAAAAAATTCATATTATAATAATGCCCCGTAAAAAAATAACCTGCCTATCAATGTCAAATAATGAAGCAATCCAAACTTGAATTTAACGAAATCATTTTTGTTTTTTTTTTTTTTGCAAGAGCGACACAATCCCCCGTGGGGATTCTTGGGACCACCCACATTTGGCCATTTTTGTATTTTAACAAAATATACTTTTGTTTGTTGCTCTTGCGGAGCGGAGAGGCTAACGTGATTAACATCATAAATAAGTTTCAAAATTACACCCATTTCCAGTTATTTATCACTTAATTATCCTTTATTTCGGATCTGACAGGAAGAATGACGGCGCGTCGGGCGGCGAGAGTGCGAGCGAGGGAGAAGGAGGTTGGACGAGATTTTATCGCTGGGAATAATTAACGAATCGGACCGCTTTTTTTTTTCCTTTTTTTTGATTTTTTGATTTTTCGATTTTTAGTGTCCCTCTGGGTGACAGTGACGGCGGTGGCTCGGCGGCGGCGGCGACGGTAGTGGTGGTGGTTCTTGAGAACCTTGTTAATCTTGTTTTACGGTAATTAGTGGAAGTCTTTTCTTGTATACCTTGAGGTATATTAAATGTATCTAGATGGCGGATGTGTGTGTGTGGCTTTATGCGTGGTGTCGTCTAGAGTCTAGTCGTCCTCGGTCACAGGCTTGAACACTGATATCTCGTTTAATCTCTTTAATTGGTGATAAAGTCCTCTGAAGAGGCGGCCGATGAAATGATAGTTTTTTTTTTTTTTTTAATTCAATTATATGTATACAAATATTAGGAACTTCAGACCTCACACATTCGATTCGATTCTTTTAAGCCCTCCGGAATGGCCATAATTTGTCTTCGACACTTTTCGATTAAAACGCCTTTTTCTTTGTTTTTGAAAATTAACAATTTTGTTATACACTCAATCAGCATATGCGTATGTGAGCGATCTTTTGGGATATTCATCCTCATGAGTTAATCACCTTCATTAAGAAGCGAGATGTATCCGTCTTTTAGCGTTTCATGGTTTCTCAGGTCGACACGACCAACAACGACGACGACGTCTATAATGACCAACCAAATGTAAAAATGTATCGCAAACAAAAGGAGTATATAAGAAATTTATAGATCTGATTCAGAGTTTTGGCCTGCATAGGAGTAGAAGAACCTCTGACCAAGTCAGAGATGTCAATGTGAGAAAGGAGGACTAAGAGGCTAATGCGAATGTGAATACCTTTGTCCGAAATTAATTTGCTTCTTTTCGCAAAATAATAAAAAAAAAACTAAAGTTATTAGTTTGGATTTCAATTTTGTAGCCCATCAGCACCGCGCAGATAAGAAAACGACATAGATGTAGATAGAATCTGGAAGTGCGAGTGTTCTCCAAGCTGCACCATCATGATGTGGTATGGTGTGGTGTGGTGGTGTGGCGCTATTAGGGAGGTCTCTGATGCCTGATTTGTGTGTTTTTTGGTGTCATGGGAATAAATTGCTGCGCGTTCCATTTCGTATACCTGTGCAATTTTGCACTTCAGGGAATTCTGCGACAGCGTGATGTGTAGACAACGACAGTGAACTAATAGCCTAATTAGAAAGATCACAAAACGATTAATTAAATTGGAATCAGCTCGGGGCTTATAGCTCGGTGTTTATACGGCCATCGATCGTTGCGTCGTCGTAGAGCTGTTGGGCTACCGCCGACACCGGTATAGGCATGGGTGACTCAAAGTGGTTTATTTCTTCGAAGAAGTAGGGACTGGGCTTTATTTTACTAATTCTTTAGAATTGCGATAGTTGACAATCGATTATGATATTGCGGTTCTATGAAAAGTCCATCTCAGTTCGTTTTTCCGAAAACGATATAACTCTGTGTCTGAGAAAGTTATGGTGATCTTAGATCACTGATCTATTAACAATATAATTTATTAACAGAAGGGATTTAGGAGTTTTTATAAATAATGGCGAGATGACATTTTTTGTTCACGAAAATTCAGGGAAATAACTTCAATGACAGTCTTTTCATCCGCTCCGATAAACATTGGTCAACAAACAGTAGAGAAAGTAGAGAGCTTCCAATACCTTGGAAGCATCATCTCTCCTGAAGGAGGTACCGAACTAGACATCGTCAATCGTATCGGAAAAGCTAAGGCTGCGTTCGGGATGTTGTCCAATGTTTGGAGGAACAAATCTCTCAGCTTGAATACAAAGCTACGACTGTTTAACTCCAAAGTCAAATCAGTTCTGCTATATGGATGCAGCACCTGGAAAATAACAACTACAATAACCAGGAAACTGCAAACCTTCGTCAATAGGTGTCTTCCAAACATCTTAAGGGTTTTCTAGCCCAATCGTATCTCCAACGAGGATCTACATAGACGAACAGGTCAGGAACCCATAGACACCATTATACGAAGGCGTAAGTGGCAGTGGACTGGACACACGCTTCGAAAAGGTAATGACTGCATTGCTGTTTAGGCAATGCAGTGGAATCCACTCACACAAGAAGGAAGAAGAGTTGGTAGACCGAGAAGCACGTGGAGAAGAACAGTCGAGGGGGAATCTGCGAGATTGGGAAAGAGCTGGAGGGAGCTCAAACACATCGCTGGAAACCGTACACGATGGCGCGTAGGTGTAGTTGAGGCCCTATGTCCCGCTAGGGAACACCAACGGACTTCGTAGGTCTGAGGACCTAAGTAAGTAAGTACAGTCTTTCGAGAAATCTTCCACCGATTCAACTGGAGACCCTTAAAATTAACTGAAGGTTGAGTAGATCAGTATACGTTCCTCAGAGCAAGGGAATGGATAAAAGGTCTAGACTCGATATTAAAATAAAGCTTGGACCAAATTTGACAGTCCACATTTGACGAAATAAATGACACTTGGACTAGATAAATTAATGACACTGAAGATCACATCTTTTGTAAAAACAATACACGATCTGAAATAGACAATGATCAATGGAGTGATGAATTTGAGTTTTGATTTGATTTTCTGATTAAAACCACTTTTTTTAGCACGATCAGAACACTTAACACTTCCTTCCTTCCAAAATGATTTATTTTCATGCTAAGTTATGGGCAATTATATCAATAAACCCTTTTTTCGCAGAGGGCACCCAAAAACAAAGAAAAAAAAAACACCAAAAACCCATTCGATATTCATTCAAGACATCCGTCGCCACCGCACCGCCCCGACACGCCGCGCTCCCAACATTGCACCGCTGCTGGAGCATTCTCATATTCTTGGTTCATCAGACCTGCACCCTAAAAACAAAAATTCTCACACTCATCAAGGAGATGGTTAAATGTTAAACACCATAGGAAGAAATTTTACGATTATTACTATTCATCTCCGACAGATAAACATACACATATTCATACACACACACACAAAGGCACCTTTTATACGAAGGCATTATGCATAAAACAAAATTTATAGACATAAACCCGTCTGCTAGATCGTTAAAACGAATCAAATCACGAACGGTATACAAAAATTTTAACTCGGTATCGAATAAGATCAGAAATATAAAGATACTTGATACAGTGACCCTTAAAACACAACAACAACACAAAATTTAAAAAATAAAAAAAAAAAACTAATTTAGGGCCGACACAATATAAACACCGTCTTGACGAGGATGATAGACGAACGGTGGCGGCAGAGTGGCGCTTGACCAGTGCTGAATTCCGAATTGAGGAAACTAGTTAACTGTGTAAGGATCTTGTGGTATAGTCTAAAGGGCTCTGAAAGCTTTGATTCTATATTTGTTGAGAAGATAGCTTCCTTGGATAAATTTGTGGAAACTGGTTGATACGTAAGTCTAGAATCTTACGGGTTCCTTGAAAATAATAACTCCAAATTCACACTAAGAAATTACACAAAACTTTTAAGAACTGTTAAAATTGTTAGAATGAAATGATTTCGACTCCAAAATGAAGCAAAGTGTGCCCAGACATTTCTTGAGGTATTGGATTTTATTTATGTTGTAATAAACAATTTTTGCAACAAAGAACAGTTAATAACTATATAAAATATACATATTATGGATATGAACCTTTAAGGAGCTTAAACCCCTATAGATTTCCAATTGGAACATATCAAGAAGTTACTATTATTGAGTCTTCAAAAGAGTATTGCTGATAATTAAGTTTCGTTCAGACTTTCGTTGTTTATAGTTAGAAAACATGTTGCATGAAAAATTTCCAACAACATTGTGTGTTTTCATAAACGTCAAAAATCTGCGTTAGTACAATCATCTTTCTGCTCTGTTGCAATTTTAAATCGTCACCGAATGTTAATAAACGTCAGACAGAAATCAAAAATGACTGCCTTGAGAGAATTTGTGCTGAACATTATATGTGTTCAATTTTATTGAATGAAGGAGGATGTAGTAGGTTGTGGTCATATTTTGTGTAACTCAGCTTATCAACTCTCGACATTTAATTAAATTTGCTGTTTCCTGTGTTCTCCACTTGTGCATGTGCAGTCAATATAAAATAGCTGAGCAATTTGCAAGATGCTGATGACATTTATGACGTTTATGAACATGTCTTCTGCAATTTATCTGCGTTTGTTCGATCTGAAATCTGACTTTATGAACATGTCTAACGCAGGTCTTAGTTAGAAAGACGCTTATGAAAACACCCATTGTTATCTTCTAAGTTTGCTGGAAAGTTTGAAACGAAAATGAGCTTTGGTAACTCTTTCGTATTTCTCCACCAAATTGCATTTCACAAAACATATCGATCAATTATAAGTTCAAGTTTTGATTTTTCAAATGGAAAAAGGCCCCTATGCCACCGAATCCGACTGCGACCATGTCTAGGAATATTTTACCAAAAAAACATGAATTATTATTAACAATAAACCATTTTAATTATTTGACCATTATAGACAATATAGGCTCCGAAAATTATGAACTGGCAGCGAGACAACCAACACAACGGCAAGACAACGTGTCAAGAAAAAGCCACTTTACCTGCAACACCTTTTGATAGTGTGGACTATTCCTAATTTTAATCACTCTATCGATATGCAAAGTGGGGTCTACTCGTATACGTCTAGCTTATGACCAAAAGGCCACTTCTTCCAGATACAGACCCAAATGGGTTACCAAAGCTGTCTGACTGTCTGATGACCACAATCGGCGGCGACGTGTGATAATAAAATGATTTAATTTTGTTTGATTTTAGAAGATCTCAGGCAAGAATCTGGATTTTTTATTTTATTTCATCTTGGTAATTTATTTTGTCGAGTAATTAGTTTTAATAGACAGACAGCAGCCTTGATTATTTATTGTGAAAAGGGGGAGGGTAAACGGGCATTTCACAATTCGTTAAGGCAGTTGATGGACTGACACACATTGGCTTTCTTCCACGCTTGGACACGGACAATGGACATCATGGACTGGACATGGACAACGGGCTATCCGAATCCGACCCATTGCTCTGAGCTCAGAGCTCAGACCTCACTACCTGTTGAGTTGGCGTGGCAGCACTCATCTAAATGCCATGGTTGGTGCTGCTCGCCGATGATTGATGATGTATTAACTTTGTTTTCTGCGTGTGCACACCTCCTCCTTTGGACGTATTATTAGAAGAATATACGATTTTATATATTTTTATTTTTATTATTATTCTTTTTCCATTTTATTATAGCGCATATACCTACATATACGTAGTAAATACTCGAATGATCGAATGAGAAAGATCACTTGTTGATTTGTCTTAATTTGTAGAAGACAGCTTTGGAAAAAGAAAAGTTGTTACCGTGTAATACCCCGGGCTGCCGGCTTCGTCGTCGTTTAGACTATGAAGGCGAACTACCTGTGCAGCGCTGCACTACGCCGGCCGTGTCGCCGCCGCCGCCGAGCCGGTACATCATCAGACATCAGCAACTCTACTTTGGGAATTATTACTAAAGGAATTAATAAATCACATGGCACTTATGCGTATATTGTGCTAGGGGCTTATGGGTTGTTTCATATTTTCTTTAATTTTTGTATCCTCATTTGGTAATGTCTGAGTTGTGCATGATGGGTTGGGTATTTGGCGCCAGCAGGGAGGATTCTAATGATTGGTCTGGAATTGGAGATAAAGTCAGGCAATCGGAATTTGGCTAACGAGGTGATGAGGAATGAGTTGGGATAAGCAAAAAAAAAAAAATTAAAATTAATTAATAAATTGAAAGGAAGGGGGAGATTTGAAGATGTCTATTGATTTTTAGGAGGTCTTGATTTAACTTAAGCATCAAGCAAGTACTCTAAGACCAGATACAAATTTGGTATTGTATCAGCAAAGATCACAAAATAGTAAAACAAAAGTGGAAACCATTGCCAACAGGTCATAAGTGAGCTTCTTTATCAGAGGCCTAGAGTTTCTATCCTAGACCATATTTAGCACACTGCTTTAAGAATGTAAAGTCACAAGAAGTTTTAAGTAAGCTGATCGGAATAAAAAAAATTATCTTCAGTTTTGCATTTTATTGACCTTAGTAATAAATATTCCCCTTGAATTCTGGAAACATGTAACAAAACAGTTTCACTTTTCTTCTAACAATAAGTTTGACTATTAAACATTTTACAATTTACTTATTTCAGTGGTTCCCTCTGTATTTGCGGGCTCAGAAATGGTTGGAACAGGAAATCGCTACCTACTTCAGGAAATTTTCAAGCTGTGTAAAGCGTTTTGCAATTGAGAATAGTTTTGCGTTTTCAAGATAAATGAACATGAGTTTTTTTGAGTGCACAGCTTCGAGTAAACCAATCTGTCACACGAGTGAAAAATCGCTTCATCAATTTTATGACATCGCTATTTCAATTCAACGCAATTCGATTCGGTTAACTACTATTTTGAAAATGATTGCTAATTTGTTAAAACACTCACTCTTTCTATAATCTTTGGTAAATGAGGGACAAATGTAATTAGCTGCTTTTGAGGCTCTACCACGTTTGGTATCTTCATAATTGTTAAACTCGGTACCAAATTGGACTTATTTGGCAACCTTAGTCGTGTATTTCTGTGTGAAACATCTCCCTCTCTTCACTCCTCGTCCTGTCATAATTCATATACGTCAAACAGATAACACTCTGAAGCAACACGCATCCAGTGAAACTGCAATATCTACCATCGAAGTGCAATAAGGGCCGATGTCATTGTGCGTCTATTAAACGAAGACACAAGTACAGGCATTAATGTTGTTACCATGGTGAATGGTGAATGCAACATACATACCGAGCAAACCGCGAATATCGCAGCAAAGAGTGTCGATGCAAAAGATACTACTTGGCGAACATAAGCCCGAAAGCAGAGAACTCGCCACCACCCATGTTATTGTGACAACCACACGTTATTTATCAACAACAATAAAATTAAAACAAAAAAATAAAAAACACATCACAAAAATAAATATGAAGGATCTCAGGTGTATGTGGGCCTTTATAGCTCAGCTGCTTCGCTGCAGTGTGTGTTGTACAATGTACATGCATACTTGAAGATATACATATCTCAAAATGCTATCTACTTCAATTGCTTTCATTTTAATTTGGTTTCGCCCCACATGGGGCTGTTTCTTGGAAGAGATGTGTGGTGTGCAAATCTTGAACCACACATCACTATACACAGTACACACTACACAGCAACACACCCCGCCCCATGTAGAGCGGCAGCGTTGTCGACACTGCATAAAATTATGAGTGTTTTGTCATCCCACACGCTCAGCGACAGCGGACTCAGCATCGAAAATAATTTAATCTGCA
The DNA here is from genome assembly GCA_905146935.1 of Scaeva pyrastri. Lineage (NCBI taxonomy): Eukaryota > Metazoa > Arthropoda > Insecta > Diptera > Syrphidae > Scaeva > Scaeva pyrastri. The sequence continues at coordinate 37,681,348 of LR989927.1, read as the reverse complement.
ACACATCATATACATTTACACGACAACACATATGTAGTTTTATAAATTGCACACAAGGATTTTTCGTTCAATGTGAGATGATGATGATGATGATGATGATGACGGGGAAGGAGATTATCTCACTAGGATAGAAGGACGCATCCATAGGTTGTTTAACGCAACGCAGTAGGTATGAACCGCGCAGAGATGAAACTACACACATTCATTCGGACATGTATCGATGTAATTGATTTGTCGGACAGATTATGCCAAAAATGTGTGTTTGAAAAACTAAACTCAAATGTACCAGTCTGCAAGAGTCGTCAACTGTCAATTTTGACAGAATGGAAACATAATAAATCTTCTAGACATCATCAAGTGAAATACGAGAGTTTCAGATCGTACCATTTGCCCTTAACCTACGTTACTCAGCAAAGCAGAATATTTTTACAAAAATAACAAATTTGAAATTATGTAAAGAATGTTGGGATTTTGTCAACACATCTTTCCCAAATATTTATGGTTAATTTTTTACTTTCATAAATTGTTTTAAGAGAAACCATCACTTTTCATAATAAACTACCAGCGCAGTGTGACGTGAAAACACAGCTTTATTGATTATCTACATAAGTCGGCAATACAGTTTGAAGTGATAGCTGATTTGACAACTGAAAATACTTTGTGCTGATTGAAATCGATGAAATACTTTAACCATCTTAAGATCATGCTATTTCCGTCACAGTTATTTTTTAAAATTCTTTTTATATTGACATCAACTTATTGTATTACACATATACGAGTAACTGTACACGAGCTTAAGATTAAATGATCTTCAACAATTGTTGTTGATTTTTTTTTCTTTTCTTAGCCACATTAAAAGACAAAATAGTTTCTATGTTTTCCATGAGACCAACTCACACTTCCCTTAATTTATTAGTTTTTCTCACTTTGACATGATTTTTCAAACCGCAAAACAGCAAAACGCTCACAATAAATCCACCAGAATGAGATATTTGACGTTGCCATGTCGTTGCCAGTGGCAATCAGACATTAAAATACGTGTCTCTGTCTACCTCACCGACCGCGACCGTCACCGGCACCAGTACCAGCAACACCACCGATCCATTCGAACAGCAGCGCATTTATTGCAACTTCTGAATTTGCGCGCACTTGAGCAGTTAAACGCGAAGCAAAATAACAACAACAACAACAAATAAAAACATAACACCTTATTGCATCGAGGAGGAGGTAAGGTTTTTTCATATTGTTTTTCATATTGTTTTTTTTTTTTTTTAAAGACAGATATAAAAAATCACACATCATTCAGGAATCGTTGAAATTATGTGACAATATTTTAACGATGGCAATGTATCAATTGACATTGCTTCGCTTTAGCACCACAAGGGCTTGTCGTCGTCGTAGTCGGTCGTCCTCACGTGCAATTTACTTTCAAGCGTTTAATGGTTGTTGTTGTTATGTTGTTGTATTGAATACAAAAGTTATTTCGATCAGCAAAATGGCTGATGCATAAAGTGTTTGTCATGTTTGTTGCATTGCCATTGCGTTTGCCTCCTGTTTGTCTTAGTTCCTTTGAGTTGCTTAAGTTTTTTTTGTCACTTTTTCTTGTGTTGTCATTTTTACTCATCGTCACATTGCGTACTTAAGTTGCTCAGCTCGTAAAATGCGTGTACCTTCTGTGAGTGAATGAGTGAGTGACTGACGTGTAAATTGGCAAACAGTCCGAATCAGGGTTAATGATTTACTACTTTTCAGTTTTGTCCATTACTCCTTTATCGTTTTAATTTGAGGACCTCTTAAACAATCACTGTTCAGTATTTGATTCGTGGTTTAACTATTTTAAATCATTTTATTCGATGGATTAACTTAGGTTCAAAAGAGGTTCAATTGTATATGTATACAAATTAAACCTCACATTTGAACCTTGAACCTTGAACCACCTTTGAACCATTCTTGCTCTATATTAATAGGCGAGTTGAAATTGTTAAGCCATGAGTTTAAAAGCAACCATCACGAGGATGCAACATAATTTACTACTCTGGATTATTTTAAGACAGTTGAAAAATGTGATTGATTATTGACAATTAATGACACATTTGATATAATGGAAGTCTGGATTCTGAAACCTTAGATTGATCCAAAGAACAACGGATGCACTTATGTTTTGGTAAATATTTCTTTAAATTTCTGTTAATGTTTTTACAATAAAAATCAATTTTAAACTGAACGCAATTTGTTTGGCAGCTGCTGCACTAAAAACAGTTAACAATTTATTAAATTTAGATAAAAATGAAAGGAATAACCAAAAACATAAAAGTTCTTTACCATAAATCTTAGAATGTCAAATGCTTTAAAAGAAAACTTCAATTGATATTAAGGATTCAAGTTATCCAATTTGCTTCCTTAGATCTCTCATTGAAAATTCAAGCCTAAGGTCAAAGAAACTCTGGTCACACTAAAGGAATACTCCATGGTAAAAAGGTGTTGAATGTAGTGTAAGGTCTTTGCAACGAGTGCAGGAGCAGGTACAGAAGTGACGGTCAGTGCGGCGTATAATTAAACCCGGTATTCTTGAGACACCTGATGGAATGTTGAACAAATGCTTCAAGAGTGTTGACTTGTTTCTGTTTCTGTTTTTTTATTTTTTCAATTACTTTATAGTTATTGTGTGTTTACATCCAAAAGTAAATAACTTGAAAGCGAGAAGATACATCTTGACAACCATTCGGGCCAACCTTCCTTTCAATATCTATGTATTCGTACGATACACGAGCAGGAACAATCGAATACTGTGAATTTAATTGTCATTCAAGAAATGCTATTGGCAATGATATTTTTATGACAGGATCATAATAATATTATCATGCTGATGAATGATGATAATGGTACCGGTTGCGGTGTGGTTGTTGTTGTTGTTATCATCAACTCAAATATTGTATAGTTATAGCCCAAAGCAATTGAAATCGAACTGCAGCGGTACCTATACGAGATTGTTGATTGTTGTGCAGCCCATCCGTGCAGAACGCCTTTGTGTGTTCAATGGAATACTCGCGATGTGCGATGCCAAACAAGGATCGTTAATGTTTATTGGTCAATAAGTTTAACTTAAGTGCAATCAATACATATGGCCAGACAACAGAGCCAGGTTTTATGTCTTCTTGGGCATCATCAGAGCTGTCATTTAAGTACACCATGTGTCTGTGTATATAGGGAACTTAAAATGTGTGGTAGTTTTGTTGGTCATGCGATGGGATTTATGATGCATTTGTCCAGCAGAAGAAGCTAAGTATTATAGATAGACTTGGTCTGCATAACATATTTCTCGGAAGCTATTGTGTGGAAATAAATGTCTATTTCACTCAAAGCTAAATGTTTTGGATTGAAAAAGATATATATTTTGCTTAGGTTACATCTGAGATCACAGATTTTGGGGGAACTGAAGAGAATACTTTCAAGATTGGATCGTTGTGGGGACAATTTTGGGACTTCCTTGGAATTTCGTAGTTTGTAACATACAAATTAATTTTGGAACGTCAAAAACGTTTGTCAATCCCTTCATAGGACCAAAACATTTTTATATATGTTCTACTTGCATTGTGAATTTAACAGGAACTTCTATATCCATAGGTTGTTGATTCGACAAAATTTTCACATACCTAAGCTTTTTTTTTAGACCAATTATCTGTGCTAATAGAAAGTAGTATTGTCTTAAAATTGATGTTTGCAACGGACCCCAATGAACTTGACCGAATCTATTAACAATTTCTGGCTGAAGGAAAAACGCTTTCTACCATTTAATGGATGATATGAATCAGAAGAAAAAGATTTTATGCTAAAAGTAAAATTTAGGAACTAACCTCACTGCTTCTGCCACAAAGTATTGTTGGCTTCTAGTAGCTTTTAAATACTTCAAACTTGGTTCTGACTGTGCCAACAAAGCGTTCTTTTTAAGAAGATTACCTCTTAAGGAATAGAAATAAAATCCTCCAAGTTTACTCATGTCATAAAAAAACGACTTGAAGGGAGGCTACCGCTAGAATTCCTTGCAAGCTGTTGCACCACAACTTTGAAAATATTTCCTGAGAATGTTTTGGACAATTAGAAAAACACAAATACTATTGTTAAACACTCAAAGTGTAGAAGGAAAACTAAGTTTAAAGTAAAGAGCTGATACAGAACAAAATATCTTCTTCCTGAAACGAACTGTAGAAATGCTGATATTGAAGGACGCTTTGATCCTGTCACTTTTAAAGTTAAGTTTTCTTTCTTTGCAATCTTCCCATTAGATAAAATATTGTTTCAATTTAATCAAATTAAGAACATAGAACTTATACAAATGTTGATCCATTTTCATTTCAAGATTGAAGTACCAACATACCATGAGGTTAATAATATCATAAACTATTTCAAAATTGTTATCAATTTTATAGGTAATATATTCAACTCTATCAACACATAACGTGTTTTGAAAAAAAAAAAAAAAATATTTGTTTACCAACCAAATGCTTACCTTAAGAAGCCAAAATCACCCGATTAGTTATTTCAAATAATAGATAGGTAATATATTCATTCACATAAATACAATTAAGGATTCATTATCTTATAAATTACATTACTAAATTTCAAAATATCTCTATCAACACTCATATTATGTATTTCGAATGCATTTCATAAACTGTAACACCGTTGGTGGTTCGATGGAAAATGTTCAAAGCGCATGAATTTTATCTGCGCTTTCCGCTTTAATTGTCATTATTTGTCTACCCACACACACACATAACAAGTTCCACTTGACCCTTACTCACTCAATAAAATGAATAAAAGACAACGGTTCCCGATCTTCATATCGGTTTACCTACTCATTTAAGAGTTACATCCAACCGACTAATACTCTATTAAATATTCAGAAACATATATCTTACACACTTACATACAATTTTCGATCTGTCCTAATTAATATAGCAGGTAGGTACCTATTTTATGTTTAATTCAGAAAAAAAGGTTTCCTTTCAACCAACTAAATAGAAGAAGAACAAAAAAAAAACCCACAGACAGGCAGAAAAAAAAGAAGGTCCAGTAAAACCCATAAATTAGACAAAAAACAATGCCGATGGTGATCCATTAAAGTAGATAAAAAAAAACTTTACTGCTACTGTACACAATCTAATCCCAGGCTCATTTATTGATTTTCCAATTGTCTCACAATGCAAATTAGCAATTATAGACACACGGAGATCACCCAAAGCTCCTAAAACGACTGGCTTAAGAACTCAGAGCTCTTCCGGGCAAATGTTACCAGGGGCGGATTTAGAAAGAACAAATGATGGGGGCCTCTTCTTAAACGAATTCAAAATATTGCACTTTTTAAACGAACAATTTAATATGAGTTTATTAACGTTGAGATAAGTCTGGTTTATTTTTTGGGGCCCAAGAATTTCAATGTATATATCAAGGATTTAAAACAAAAAGTACCTAATACATGTTTTAATCTAGTATCTTATCGTCCTTACATTCTTACAATAAAGATCGTTTTACAATAATTTTTCCCTTACGCTATTGGCGGCGGCGCCCGACCTTAGGAAAAGACGAATTTGACATGTCTCTACATCGTCAATCGTTCAATTCTAAATTTTATAATAAAAAAACTTCTAAAGTCAGCCAAATTAATTCATAAGGCCCATAACTAACTTTACAGTAAATCCGCTCCTGGAAAGACGTTTGTGGGTTTTCTATCAGTTTGAAATAATTTATTCCCATGCATTGATTGGAAAAGTATATATTTCTTTTTATAGAACACACAAAAAAAAAAGTATCTAACACTAAAAGGGGACACTTGGGTGGCAAATGATTTTAATTTATCACAAAAACATATCAAAGTCAAAAGAAAAGACACAAAAGAATCAGTAGTGTTGATGAGGTTTTGTTAGCTGCCGCGGCAGCCTCTTAATACCTGTAATCTCCAAACTATATACTACCTACATACAATTATACCTACGTATGGTATTACGATGACGTCGCGTCGCGTCGTGTTGAGGCGGCAAGGCGGCGCTGAATGTTTAGCATAATTTTGTAATTAACGAAATGTCTTTGTTTTTATATAACGAAAAAATAGTAAGGAAGGAAAATTTAAAGTATATTATCAGTGGAATTTGAATATTTATAAATAACCAATGACAACAAATAGAGAGTCAGCAAGTCCGGCTGTGGGATGTTAAATGCTACACGCACGACTCATACCGTTTTTTTTTTGGTGTCGTCGTTTGAGAGGGTTTTGTGTGAGAAATTTTTGGACCGTTTTTTTTTTATTCCTTTCACGGAGGCCTTCGAACGACAGATTATAAAAATTGAATAGTTTCCAAGATCTGAAGATAAAAGAACTAAATTGGTGTTTTGGTTATAATTTAAGCAGGCATGAAGACGGTACCTACAACAAGTTGTAAGTTGTATCATACATGTAAATTTTGGTGATAGAGGCAAGTAAAAAATGACAAACTACGTATGTCAATATTCGGAAAGATTTTTTGAAGTCAGAATTTGTAAATATTGACACTTGTTATGATATTCATCTTTGCTAGTTTCATTTAGCTATGAACTTGCAACATCACACATGAATGATGTAAGACCCTTGAAGTCAAATAGTCCAGATTCTTTTCCACAACACAAATTATAAGAACAAATTAAATTAAGGAGTTTAAGAATAACAAAGTAAGCTTGATGACAGATTAAAGTTGTCAATAAAAGTGTGAAGGCTCGGTAGACTCCGGTAGGCTGGTCACCTAGCTCGCATGAGCGTGGCCAAACATTGAACTTATAAAAATTAGCCTCTAACATTAGGACTTTAAAAGAAGCAAAAATTGTCGAAGTTCCCTTGACCCTGAATTCATTCCACCTCATAAACAGGAGCTGCGTGTTTACCCAAGAAATTAACAGTTACATACACAACACACCCAAACAACCAAACTTCAAACATCTTTAGTAACTATATGCAGCTGTTCTGACACTTAAGGCGCCACTGCCACTAAATATAAACATAACATAATTAAACCCTCAACTGAAAAAAATAAGAAAAAAAAAGGGGTTAAAACTTTTTGAGGACTTTTTTCTTTAACGACGACTTGTAGTTTCGTTAGAGTTGTCCTTGACTCCCTGCCAATTCCCTTCCATCCCCCCATTAGTGCTGCTAAAATAAATCGAGCCGAATAAAGGTGAAATGTTTGCCAGTCAGAGCAATAAATTCGTTGATCCCGCAAATATAAAAAAAAAGTCTGACGGTCAAGGAATCAGTCCCGAGGTACTTATACCACACAACAGTCTCCTAAGTGATCCTTAAAATTATTCTTCCCAATCCCAACGCAACGCAACGGTTTATAAAGCTTGGAATTGACGTCGCAAATTCAATAATGGCGCTGTGATTGCGGATACAACAGGTATGCAAAGTTATCAGCTATATGGGATGAAGCACCGACGACGTTGTCGGTCGTGGTCGTCGTTTTCGACAAGCGCGACTTTATAGAGGAAGTGTAGGCGGAAGGGAATAAAACAACAAAAAAAGCCAAATGCAACACAAAAAACAATCTCTTAATGGTTCGCCTCCGAACACGAAAAAATACTCAAGGTGTTATCGATTTATGTTCGAGTCCAGCGGCTACCGGGCGCTTTCTGTCGCTTCATCATCATCATCATCAGCATCAACATCAAGAGCGGAGCATTTGAGGTGAAGGACGAAGACATCACCGACGACGACGACGACGGACGGAAGCCTTCGATTACACATCATTACCGCAGTCAAACAGGAGCAACACCAGCAACAGTGGCAATGCCCGAGCACCGGCACAAGCATCAGCATCAACATCAGCAACAGCAGCTAATGTTATCCACTTTAAAAGTGGTGGCGGTCCAGATGACAGAGGAATAAGACTACTTGGACTGGTTGCGGTCATGTCGCTCGATCTCAAAAGGTGCTATCGAATCGAATGTGAACACCTTTATCAATGTAACTTACTTATTCTAGGTATATGTGTGGCACCGACTTCAAGGTGGCAAAAGTGGCTGAGATGCAGGAGTGTTTCCAACCGGCCCGGTCCGGTCTGGCGATGTGACGGCGGCGGCGGCGGCGGTGATGATGCATCTCCTTATCAGTGGAAACTCATTCCACGCAGTGACACTCAGGCAGTGTAACGATTAAAAAAGTCATTTTATGTGTGCGCCTCGGACCAGCAGACCTCTTAGTAAAGTCATAAGAGTGATGGCGATGGCGACAATGCAGTGCCGCAAAGGGAGTAGGAACCTCTCACTCGGCGATTCGGCCACAACACAAACCTCCGGCAAAGACAATCAATTCGTTTTACTAACTTCTCCTGCTTTGTATACGAGTGCACAATCTCCCAGGTCAGCGACAAAACGCGCGATCTAAAAAAGAAGGCATTTAGCTTCTGGATGTGACCGTATTTCCATTTCTGAATCAAATGCAGAGTGCAGGACTTCCAACTCCTGACTCCGTGCTCCGAGTTCCGAAACACACTCAGGTAAGGCTATGCTCTGTCTTATCTCACCAAGAATTAGTTACCCTCTTCGGGCTGCGAACGTTGATAATGGCAGCCGTAAGTGATGCGGCTTGGCTTTCAAGTTGTGTCGTCCGCTTCCAACGACACAACGACACGGCGACGACGACACGGCAGCACCGGTAACAAGAAAAAAATGTCAAATTTCGATAAAGAAACGGAATTCACTAAACGAAATTAAATACATAATTGTGAAGTGAAGAGGAGCTGAGCCAAGCCGAGCCGAGCCGAGAGGTATCCATGTGCGGTGAGTGATGTAGGTAGGTAGGACCATTGCCATTGATACAGCCTTGCACATTAGGGACTGACCGGTTTTAAAAAGAAAAACGCTCGAAGAAGTGTAACGACTTCCGAATTGAAAGATGATTATAACAAATAGACAAACAAGTTGCATGGCGGAGGACCTGACAAGATGAGCAGCAGAAAAGCGGTGACAATGAAGCAGTTTACAAAACAATTGAATATATTAATTTAGAGATGAGAGCAATATTTGACAAAAAGAAAAAAACAAAGTGACAGATCGGAAGGTATAATGGGATATCAGACGGAAATCTATTTGAAGTTTAGAATTTTTTGAAAAATTTATTTGGTATCGAAACTTCAAATTCGAAAACTGTCATTCGTTATATTTTGCGGTCGTAAATTGATAGGAATTTTACATTTGATAAGGTAGACCGACTTAAGTGAGGCGATTGATGATTTTTGACAGATTAATATTTTCAAACCGAACAAATCATGCAGATATGTCAAGTCAAGATATAAAATATGACAGAAAGATATTTGCAATCCTTTGACAATTAGAAATTAATCGTAATAAATCTAACATTCTTCTTAACTGTCATCTGTCATTATTTGAAGTACTTAGAGTTGTGAAATATTTGTCATAAATAGAAGTGTTCTTTTGGTAATTTGATTAACGGTAATAATCGTTAGTGTCACATGACATTTATTATCTTTTATAAACCTGTCAAAATAAGGGCAAGTTTCTTCTACAAGTTTCTGACGTCAGTGTCATTATTTCTACTACATATTTTATAAATTTGCAAATGATATAAAATATGGAAGTATTTTTGTTTTATTATGCAATAATTCAAAGTTTAAACATTTGTGTTTTATTTGACAATAATATAATTTTCCTCGAAATATTGTATTTATGAAATATTAGTGCGTGAACAAAATCAAACGTCAACGTTTTAACTGTCAGGTTCAATTTGATCAAATTTCTGGTAATTTACAGAACTCTTAACGAATTATGACAATTTAAACAACTTGCCTATCGTGTAAACGCGGCTTAATAAAGTCAGCTGTCTACTTTTCAAACCACATTCATTTCCACGTCAACACTTTTCTCTTTCATTTATACTACTTGTCATCCAGTGTTTACAAGGTCTATGTATTTTTTTGCAACAAATGTCATTAAATATTGTGAGTCGTGTAAACCCAGCATTAATTTGAAATTAAAAAAAAATGTTTTTATGTAGCCGCCACCGGTTAAGCTTGTCATTTTTGAAATGACATAAGCAATATCAGACTTTGACAATTGAGTCAAATATTGTGACAGATAATAACATTGAAGCTTAAATGTGGTGAAAATAAGACTTAAATAGCGGAAATTTAAACAAAGGATTAGATTATTTTTCTTTGTCAGTTGTAAACAAATTTCCCAGATTTTTGTGAAGTTTCTTTTTAAATAATTACAAAATGGCAAGATACGATTTAGATTTTGAAGATAATCAACTAAATACACCATCATGTTCGATATTTACACGAGGCGATTTAATTGCAAATTCCCATCTTGGCTTTTGTTGGCGCCAATAATAAAATCTCACGTTATCTTTATTTGACATAATTTTCCATACCCATATGTATGAACCTTCCTGGAATCGTTACGTATCTACACTGATTGTTATTAATATGATGATGTCTCATTTAACCATCATGATCATCATGGGATTCAGACCAAATTACCACTCTTGACTCTGACTCCCGATCTTATCGATTTGTCATTACTGAAACGCACTTAATTTCGCTTAATTAAGCAGCAACAATTCTGGGCGATTTCGGTTCTCACTTGGCCGCAGGAATACAAAAATAATACGAATATAAATAAAAAGCTATAAATTATATAGCTTAGATCGTCGCGCTGATCTTTTTTAAGTTTTGTTCTTTGTATGTTTTAAGGTCGAATTTGTTGTGGCTGTGACTGTGGCTGTGGCTTCCCCAGAGTCATTTACATCGACTGGGATTTATTTGACTCAATCTTGTACCAGCGTTCGATAAAAATGTAAATGTCCTCCCCAGGCCAGGAACGACGCGACGACGCCATCATCGCCATCACCAGTGCCACTGAAAGAGCCAGTGCATCTTGTGAAAACCAAAGACAATGGTGATAAAATTGTTCGCCATTGGCATCATTATCGTCAGGGCAGCATTATCATATCATCATCAGCTGGAGTCACGGCCGCGACCGGTGCTGGTGGTGGATCGGCTACGGCTTCGGCAGCATTCAGCACCAGCAACAGCAGCGCCACCGAAATCAGACAAAAAATGAAAAATAAAAATACCAGTCAGTCAATGTCTCTGACGCGTTTGGAAGATTTCCTCTTCTCCGTCGTCGCCCATCAGATCACCATCTAAGCTCTCGGGGCAAAACCATCAAGAGCGGGAGTCGAGTCTTCAAGCTGTCGTCACCAACGACGTTGTTGTCATCGGTGTAGTCGGTCGTCGTAGTCGAAGCCGTTGTCGTTTTGGCCGTGTGACCCCCAAGTAGATCCACATTTTGTTAAAACAAATGATATCGGTCAGCGAGATCAATCGGATGCTGTGTGTGAACAAACACGTTGTTCATCCAAAGATCGTGGGATCATGTGTATCTGAGGAGTTTCTATACAACACTACCAAGCCCTTCTGCCAAAACCGGAATGAAACCGGAGCACAGCAAGGCGGCAGAAGCCAGCCAGCCAGCCAGCATCAGCAGCGCAGCGGTTCGGCAGCATCGCAGAGCAGCGCGGTGTGCGACAGAATGCGACGACAGCATAACAAAACGATAGAAATTTATGGTTGTGCTTATAGCGACAAAAACGGTAGGCCAGCTTACAGCAGCGCATTGAAAAGTTGTAATCATGTTCTGTTCCTTTTCTTTTTTTTTAATTTGTGTTCTTGTTCCCTGATGTGTGTGTGGGTTCCCATGTTATGGGTGAAAGGAAGCAATAAAGCTATTGACATGTGTCGAATTGTGAACGTCATAGGTGGCCGGAATTACAAATGAAATTTACATATCTTAATTATTATTTAAAAAGAGATTTAATGGATTCTTCTCAGACAGTTGTTTCTTTTTTTTTCCTTCTTCTTTTAATTGGATCAGCTGAACCTAAAGATTCAAAAGGTTAAATTTATGTATGAGAAATTGTAGGGAGTTCGTTCAGTGAGATTTGTCAGCAGGTTGAGTTTATAAAATGGGCGAATACCTACACAATATTTTATTGTTCATTGAGAAAATCAAAATGCCTCCTCAGAAAATCTGATCTGGTATGGGAACACTGCACAAATGTCAAACCGAATTATGTCTAAATCAAAATGGAAGTCTACCAATATTTTTTTTTTATTTTTGTGACAGGTGAATATTCAACAGTCTAGATGTGCTATAAATGACAGTGATGGATAGGTCGGTGAGAGTCACAAATGATAGCTAAATAGCTATTGCAACACAAACTTGAAAGTCATTTTCCAAGGAGTTTGACGTTTCTGACGCAATGCGAATAGAGTTACCAGGTACTTACAAGTTGGCTACCAAATTTTCTCGATTTTTAAGTGGTACGAATATACTCACAAAGAAGTTCAGTAATTGTGAATCTACTTAAAAACTTTACTTGATATCTAATATTTTGACAGTTCTGATTAAACATTTAGACGAAGAGATTTATGATTTTTATGAATGAACTTTGACGGAAGAAAGGAAACGAACAGATCTATTTTAAGTAAGTCGAGTAACTCACATTACGTTGGTTCTTACTTTAAACAAATCATGATGAATGGCAATATAAGAACAGTGGGTTCTGTTAATACGCTACGTATTTCTGCATGTATGTCTGTCGGATGTATGGGTTTTGAATGAAGCTTGAGACAGTTTTTCAACGGATGGGAAAATAATGGTATTTGGACCTGTCTTTAAAATTTTGTAGAAAGCTTTGCACCATTTTATTGAGGTAAGTTATAAATTTGCTTATAAATCTGTTCACTGAAGCTGTTTCGAACAGTTTGGAACAGTTTAGAACAGATTAGAACAGCTTTTTGCAGTTCAAAACTGTTCTAGTTTGCTGTTCATTGAGACAATCTAGAACAGTTTGGAACACTTTAGAACAGCATTTTCTATACTTGCTTTTTAGGTAGAACAGAATTGTGAAAAGTGTCAAAATCATCTGTCATCATTTGTGATTGGTTTTCATTTCGTATTTTTGTGTCCGAATAAAAATAAAATATTATATTTAGAAAAGTTTTAACTGATTTTTATATCGAAAAATAAATAATTGGTTTATTTATCACAAATTGGTAATAAATTTTCATAAAACGTGAATCAAAGCAAAACAATTTTTTGTTTACAATTTCAGATGTCAGATATTTGACTGTTCTAAGATGTCTGACTTTTATGGTTCTGTTCTATCCTATTCTACTCTGTTCTATTCTGTTCTATCCTAGTCTAAAACTCAGTGAACAGACTTTATATTTAGTCTTATAGAAAAATATTGATCAAATCTTTAAATTAATAGATTTTTTAGAGTGGAATAAGTTTTTCAGATACTCGTAGATAAACTTTTATCAATATCTATCTCCCAGCTAATGCCTAGCTTTGAACATGTGTTCTGTAAATAAAGAATTATCGTAAAATATTCGAATTCGAATCGATTTTAGTTCTTTGATCAATTTTAAAAACGACTTGATAGTAAAGAGACATATTTCATGTTCAAAAGTTTAACAAAAATCTCAATGCTTATTATTTTTCAATTGTCATTAAAACTTCATACTGTTAAATATAATTTATTTTCCAAAGCAAAAAAATTGTTCGTCACAACTTATGTCATCCATATTACGAGAGTAAGATAACTTTTCTACGACAACAACTTCTAATGTCGTTTCCAACTAAGGCTAATAGCTTAAAATAAATCACAATTTATTATATAAATTACATATAAGTTCACCTTTGATCTGATTGTCATTTCTCCCAAACACTAATGACATTCAGATCTACTAATTGATAAATATGATTGAAAACAAACATTTATGTAGTACTCGCATGTATACTACAAAGTCATTCCTAATCAAAATAAAACAAACTCAAATTAAAGTAAACGCAGTTTAAGTCGTTGTCGTTTCTCTCTTCAAATGGACAAAATGTGTTTCTGTTTTTGGTCACAACGAGTTAGAAGACAGCACTTTGTGATTGCAGTTTTTGGCAAAAGCCAGTTTTCCAGCTTTAATATCTACAAAAATAAAAAACGACAAGAAAAAAAAAAACAACATAATGAATATATTATTTCCTTTTTGTTGACTCGAACCACTTAATAGTGAGTCACTGTACAAACCGCTTATAGTGAAGTCAAATAAGGTAGCCACTTCCCGCGCGCCCAATGCGCATGTTGTCTCACACCAAAAATTAATAAAATAAAATTAAAATCTACAAAAAAAAAAAAAACGAATCGAATCGACACAACATAATAATAAGGCAAATTTAAATCTCTGCTAATTAAACAAAATGATGCTGTTGATGTCGGGGCTGATTGTGTGATGATGTTTGATGATTTGAATGCAAATCTGTCGGATATCGATTGAATGACAAAAAAAAACCTTAAAACAAATAACATCCCAAAAGTATATAGCTAATGTACATACATACGTATTTTGGGTTTTTCAATTAGTGTGATTTGCAGAGAAGGATATATTATAATTAAAGTATCTGCGACGACGGTGTTTTGTGCTCAGGTTTATAGTTTTGAATTTTTTTTTTTCCTGGACAAAATTTGCATAATGGCTACCGTGTTTTTACACCGCAGACATCAGGTATCACTTTCTTTTGCTGATGGAACAAGCCGCCACTTAAGTGATCTTCTCAGCAAACAAAAGCAAAAACAACAACAACAACAACAGCAACAGCGACACAAGAAATTATCAGCTGAGAAAGAATGTTTTAAATCGAACAGGCAGTTGTAGGTAAGGTAAGGACATTTCGGTCACAAATTGATTGCGGGTGCTTGTTCGTGTCGAATTTTATCGGTGCTACAAATTTATGACCAAAGATTTAAATGGAATTATCTGCATTAATATCACGAATATGACCGCGATGCAATGTGGTGATGATGACGACGACGCACGGTGAGAAGGCTCTTATATGGAGGCTTGGAAATGAAGGTTCTGTCATCGGTTTGCATTGTCAGTTCAGTCTTTTGTTCGGTTTGATTTCTGGTCCTGGTAGCAGATATTGCTACACTTTGAAAGCAAAAATATCATTAAAATCTTTTCACATTTTGCAATAGTAACTTTTGATATGAATTTGTTTTAAACTGAAAACCTTTGTCTGTAATTTTGACATTTGCCACACACGTAACAAAAACTTCTCAGCAGTCTCAAAAGATTTGACAGTTACAAATCGTGCTCAATAACTTCCAAATATGGAATTAACGATGCAGACCTTTTTTAAACAAGTTTTCAATGGTTGAAAAAAACTCAGTATAATATATGAATAAAACACTTCAAGTCTTATAAGCCGTGTTTTATTGGTAAGTGAATGCGGTAAAATTTTACAAGCAAAACAACAACACCTCATTAATGAACAAAAATAAGCTAGTAATCAGCAAAAGGATTTAAGTGAAGATAGAGTTTCGTCTAGTTAAATGTAGGAGGCAGTCAAGTGGTGCAAAAAATATATAAATCTTGGTTACACTTTGCCTGCATCACTAAGTCAAGCGTTTCAAAAATTCCAAACCAAACATTTTTTTGGTTGAAATTATCAAAACAAAATTATTTCGTAAGTAAACTTACTAAAATCAATTCATATAGGATCAATTCCTGTAAGATAAAATAATTTTCTTTAGGATTAGTGTATTTAACCACAACATATAATGGAAACATTATTGAAATATGCTTGTTTTCATTACAAAGTACTGTGAATAAAGCATTCAGTAGAATAAGTTGCTATTTATGACTCTGCAGACAACTTAAAGTAACTTCTAGAAATTTGTACTTAGTATTTCTTCATAATTATTTCGTGTTGACTTTTGTCTTCTAATATCTTATTTATTGAATAAAAAGAATGTTTACATGGTCTTTATAATAAATTGGATAATAATTTAAAGAAAATAGTAAATCACGATTCAACTGGTCTTTAAAGTTGCCGGAAACTTAGTTCCATAGTTTTCACTCTTTCATATAACCCAATGAAATTGAATAGGGAGTTGCTCAGGTGGTGAACTTTAAGCAGTTGGCGGTAAATCTAACAACAAAACCAATATAATATTTTCAAAGTTTTACTGCAAATATAAGTTAGAAAAATTCTACTTGCATTTCCATGCAAACTTCAACTCAACTAGCATTTTCATGCATTTTGCAACTCAACCCAACAATATACATAATTACACATTTTTTGAACACATCCCATGTAGAACAGCTGTTTTTTTTCAAAATTAAATTGAATACTTTATTTAAATGTAAAGAAGATAAACCATAAATTTCTTAACCAAGTAGTTTGGATATTTACAACTTTTGTTTGCAATATGCATTTAATTGGTTCTATTTTCAAGTTCACCTTATTTATATTTTGTCTGTGACAGAAGATTTTGAAATTTTGACATCAATAAATAATTTGACAAGTAGATAATGTAGGGATACCAACTTTGAGAAATCAAATTAAAAGTGATTTTAAAAGTGAATGAAACGCCTTATTGGTACTCGTAATACTATGTTAGGGAAAGATTTCCAATAAAACACGGCAATAGTATCTAATTTGGTAAGAGTGTAAATTATTTGACATTTAAGACCAGGTGAGGTATACGTATGTTGAACTCTGCAATTTAAAAATTATATTTTAAGCATGTTTTCCATGTTATTTGAGTTAACTTTTCTTAATTTATGAGCTATAAAATATATTTTCTTCATTTCTGACGACCGATTTTTGACAAGATTTAATCCCCGAACAACGATAAGATTTTAAACATGAACAGAAGTCATTTTGCAACAAATATACGAGTAGATACATTATCAACGAACACATCCTTAGAATATCTATCAACTTCGAAAGCACAAGCGCCCCCTATATTTCAGCACTAAATTCTACTTTTATTGATTTTGTAATTTTGTTTTTATTTTCAAGGGGAATTTTAATGCAATTGCGATATGGAATAACCAATATAACACGTCGATTTTATGCATTTTTTAAAGTGCTATAAAACTACAATTCCGAACTTGTTAATATTGCAAATATTGGTGTTTTGATTTAAAATATTTAAGTTTTTATAAGTGTCATATTTTGAGTAACGAAATTTAAATCGCAAAGAATGACTTTCAAAACTATTTTGCAAGTGTTTTGGTTAATTTCCAACCTCAAACGAATTTAAGGACTAACATTATACTTATTGAGATATCAGAAAATGAGAATTTTATGTGTCTTACCTGCTCGTCATCTATAGGAGACCTCCTCGAGAAAAAAGTGCTTTCAAGTGCAAGCATAAGTCGGTTCTGTGAATGAAATTTGTTGGAGTCATGATGAGAACATTGTCAAAAACATTTTTGCTTACAAGCGCAAATGTTTGGAAAAAAGCCAGATGAAGAAGATGATAATAAACTTTTCTCATCTTTTAGGCTCTTAAAATCTTATAACAGAACCGACACCTTCTTAAATTAAACTTTTATGTTTTTTTTTTTTCTTATATGAAACTCTTAAGCTATACAACGAGACGAAAGTTCCTCAATCCTCATACTCCTGTCAAGCATTTACCTATAATTACGTACATATTCACATATGTATGTGGTGAAAAAATTCCCTGCCATACGTTTCGGTTCCGTAGTAATTCACTTCACTTGCCAAATTGCCAATTTAGTGGAACCACTTTCGAATACCATGCCTAATACCATCATCATTATATTATGGCTCTGCCAATTGAATCAAATCAAACCTGAGAGTTGTGCTTTTTATAAATTCCATAAAAATCCAACAATCATCATCGGACGGAGATGTGCGGGCTGAATTTCATATTGCGAAAAATAAAATAAGCAAACCCTTATGGGCCCCCGTTACTGCCAATCAACCATCAATTAAGGTACACACACTACACAAATAGGAACACACAAAAGACCACCACGGAAAACAATTAAGTGCGAGCCCTCTGACACAGCTCGCAGTTAAACAAAGCCCGAGTTTTCAAGCCCAGAGCATAATTATTGTGAATTCCACCTACTCCACAAACACTTGAAGTGGGCGCTTGCGATTTAGAAATACTAAATAGTAATTTAAAAAAAAAAAGAATAATAATAAAAATATAATTACAACCGTCATCATAGCTACAGGATTATATAATGGCTTTATGTTTCAGGCCCATATGAGTGAGTCACTTTATGTGGCTGGATATAGGAATCTTAAGGGCCAAGATTGCGCGGATGCGGATCTGAATCTTATGTAGGCAGTTATAGGTCCCTAAAGGTAGATGTATATAATTGCTTTGAGTAATGATTAGATCTGCGAATAAGGTCCTGACAAGAGCCATTAAAATACCTTAAATGGGGTATTTCGTTGCGGTAATTAGCAGCTAAACCTATTCAAATGGCATTTAGGGTTTATTGTTTAACGGAATTGATAATTCAAAAAGATCTGAAGTGTTAACTTTTATATCAAAACAAATCGTATACATATTTTTGACAAGTGACAATGACAAGTACACATTTGAATTCTACTACCAAAAATTTGTTTTTCTTTAAAAACACAATAGACGGAGCTTTAGTCACATTAGCTGTCAAAATCTTGAATAAATATAAGTTAAATGTCACACAGGATAATTTTGCACAAAATGTGTAACTTTAAAATGTTGTATTTTTTAATTCTAACTTCAAAAGTCTGTTCACTGAGTTTTAGACTACGATAGAACAGAATAGAACAGTGTAGAAGAGGATAGAACAGAACCATAAACGTCAGACAACATAGAACAGTCAAATATCTGACATCTGAAATTGTAAACAAAAAATTGTTTTACTTTGACTCACGTTTTATTACTAATTTGTGATAATTAAACCAATTTTTTAGTTTTCGATATAAAAATCTATCAAAACTGTTCCAAATAATATTTTATTTACTTTTTCCTCACACAAAAGAAATATAAAGCACAAAATACGAAATGAAAACCAATCACAAATGATGACAGATGATTTTGACACTTGTCACAATTCTGTTCTACCGAAAAAGCAAGTGTAGAAAATGATGTTGTAAAGTGTTCCAAACTGTTCTAGATTGTCTCAATGAGCAGCAAACTAGAGCAGTTTTGAACAGCAAAAACCTCACTGAATAGCAAAAAACTGTTCTAAACTGTTCTAAACTGTTCCAAACTGTTCGAAACAGCTTCAGTGAACAGACTTCAATTGAACTCGATGAACAATAACAAATAAGTAGGTTGAAAGAAACTTAAAGCTCTATTCAAACTTCAACGTACTAAGTTGTTTGAATGTAGTTGTTGTTCTGATACTAGAAATATTCTCGTCTTAAGATTTCGAAGCACTTTGCTAAAATATCAATTATTTGTTTGCAAATGACACATCTCTGAAATCGATTTGTCAGTGCAAGCAATCTGACATTTCATAGGATTTTCGATCAATCGAAACCGTAGATATTTGTTGATGATGTTTTACAGTTATGATTTTTCAAAGCAAACAATTTGATTTTTCAGAGGATTTTCCAACCATCGAAGCCGTAGCTATTTTTCACTGACATTTGACGGTTTATAACATTTACATTGTCATATCCGCTTTAATATTATTTCGAGCTTTGTCATGGTAAACCTTAAAATACATCCTGAAAAATGTGGAACGGTTTTTGATTCATCAATGGAATTAACAATTTGACAGTAATAGTTAGAACAACAAATTGTTTTTTTGAGTGCTGAAACTATGAAACCCGAAAAGACTGACGAGACTAGCAAGAGTCTGGGTTCACGGGACGGTATATTTCTCACTTAGTGGCTACCCCTAGAAACAAGTTGCAACAATCTGTTGTGTAAGTTACTCAAATAGTTGATAATCGATTCAATCACTGATGTGGTAAAAATCAGTCCCTTTTTGTACATAAACCAAATGCTAGATTTGTTAAACACATTAGCCATCAACTTGACAGATTCGAGCTACCATATACTTGTAAAAAACTCCAACTGATCCACGAGCTGTAATTAAACCTAAAAGGAAATTTTGAAAAATCATTTTGGAGGCATGACATAATCTTCCGCAAAAGACGTGACTAAACTGGCCATATCAACGAGATCTTGCGATATTACCCCAATAGACTTATTCAGTTCTTTATCAGTTCAATAAACAACAAATAACTCGTGCCCTCAAAGTCAACTGCCATGGTTAAGCATTCGATTAAAAAAAAAAGACATAAAAAGCCCCAAAACACCCTCGGCTAACAATCAGAGGACAATTTTGTACCCATAAAGTGCAATCACAAAATCACATATCAATTTCCCCAAAACACACCCATCAGCCATCACTAATCAGCCCACCTACCCCTGATGGCACAATTAACCTTTCCATTCCAACACACTTTTGCTAATGGTCACTGATAGGTCTATATTCTAAAAAAAAAATGTAAGGGACATTATTTCCCAGTGATTGCTCTCATCAAGGGACATCGCACACCAAATCTTTGTAAATAGGACGAGTGCGATGGTATCTTTAATTACAGATACTTAGACTTTTACGGGTGCGTCACAGTAAAAATGTGTACCTTAAGTCCATTAGTCACTATATTTATTGATTGTCGTTTATCTGTTGTTTTTTTTTATGACTTGCCACAGACTTTACCAGCAGACAATGTGCCACCCAAAAATTAAGAAAATTAAAAAAAAAAAAAACAGAACAACAACAACGATGACATTTGGTATAAATGATTCACAGCTACGCATACTAATCATGTGAATTTCGGATAGCGCTGATGATAACTGGACTCCAATTAAACATAAAACACTGAAAACGACAAATTAATTCGCCTAATGAAGACGGAAGGTATACGAGTAACAAAACATACATATATAAAGTGGAGACAGAGGTTATAACTACCTACTCAACTCGTAGAGGTATAGTCGGAATGTACGACGGATTTCCGTACCCAAAAAGACCGGATGCATTCCGTCAAAGAAACCAAACAAAAATAACAAATGCCTCATAATCAATCTTTAATCTTTTGGCCATTATAAAATAGCTGATATGCCTAATTGAATGACATACGTGCGTCAATATAAAGTTAGAGCTAATATGCATTTTTTATTTTTTCGATTGAGGCGTGTGTGGTCACTGGTCAGGGGACGGACGGTGTAAAGGTATAACTTGATGCGATTTTCACCCATCAAATAATATGAGTCGATGTATGAAGGTTTACAGTCCGGCCGCCGACGAGATCATCTTCGTCGGTCATTCGAGATAAATTTTATCCAAATCGTCATAAAAACCACTCGGATTTAGAGCGTGAGAATCGAATTGAATATTGTATAGGTACATAAAATTCGTTGGGGTCTTCCCGCTCAGGTAGATTCACCTTTGAGTATATGGATTGAGATTTGTTTTTGGTTCAATTCCAGATATGTTCATATCGCCGTTTAAGAAAAAAAATTCCCCTATTCCATAAAAAAAGTAAAAAAAAAGAGGGCACCCTGAGGCGTGGTAGACAAAGTTTGACGAAGCAGCGGCGGCGGCGGCGGCACGACGGAGACCAGAGCGGAGGTGCGGAGCTCCCCACAACGGCGACATGGAGAAACAAAAACAACTCGAGACACTAAAACAAAAGATATTAAAATTCATTCGTTTACATTTTTTTTTTTTGAAGTTTCTTAATTAATGCACTAAGCAGTCATAAATAAATCGAGTTTATTTTTTCATAATTTTAAAAATTAAATATTGGACAACGCAATATGGCAGCAGTTACTTTACTCCAATTGGTGTAGCGTTTTTTTTGATAATAATGTGATAATGGATATAAAAATACTCAAAAGGGAGGTGTACTTATGTCAAGGTCAGTTAAGTCTGGGAAACGTAATTAGAGACCGGTTAAAGTGTTCTGGTTTAAGAAGACTGACTTTTTATACCCACCTGACAACCGACCAAAGGCATCCAATTGGAAATTAAATTATTTTTAACATGGTTTTTTGAAAGTTTTATTACTGTAACCGTTTTGTGTTGGTTTGCTTTGTTCTAATGGTGTTTTGTTAGCTAAGTTAATGTGTTCGCTTTTACACACCTTTCGTGGCATCGTGCGAAGACGAGATCATATCTTTTTTTTTCTCTCTTTTGTATTTATTTAATTTGATTTAATTTGTTAAAATATTACAAGCACTGTTTATTGTTATTGAAAACATTTTGTAATATTTTCCGGAAAATTAGGGTACATTATGTTTTGAATTTTTATTATATTTGTTTTGACAATTAATCGAAGTTTTGAATTCACTAGTTGCAACAATTTTAAGTTTATTTCTCATATTTTTCTTTCTTTAACAATTAGCAACAAATATCTGTCTTTTTTGCTTAGAAACGTCAAACGTCAAAATCTCAAGTTTGACATGTAATCTTTTGTTATTTGTTTTCTAGAATCCAGCGGATATTGGCATTGTTTGAGATAATTTCAATTAAAAATCGTTCGAATAAAAACTCTAGTTGATGCAGGAGAAATTTTCGTTTTCGATAAACTAACTGTCAACTGTCACTTTCTTCTCAAATACAAATTTAGGAAAAATCACGACGAAATTCAAGTTATCGCAAGTTATCAACTTTGTATTTATTAAATTCTCTATTTAACCTAAAGATTTTGTATTCATCTTCGTTCTATTTTGCATCTTAACAATTTTAAAGTGTCATTTGTCATTGACAGCCATTAGGTCTGTTCCAAGTGTGCGAAAAACTGTGAAAAGCTGTTCTAAGTTACACATTTTTCGTAGTTTTTTACAGAAGAGAGAGCAAACAATTTCCCCAGCCTGCGAATTTCAGCCACAAAAATGTCTGTGCACAGAGAATTGAAGACTTTAATAATAATAATTTTAACAAATCTATTTTTTTATTAACTTTAAGCAATTAGAAACTTTCAAATCAAATTTGTTGAAATGATTTTTTGTTGACATTTTTGTTGACGTTTCATAGAATCTGTGATTTTCTGTGAAATGTCGTTCCAATTCGTTGTGCACAGTTTCTCTCTCGCTGAGAGAATTTTACCCCCACTCCTTAAAAAAATATGTGCTGTGAATTTCTGTGCACAAAACACTTGGAACAGACTTATTAATAGCAGCAAAAGTAAAGTAATCAAATCACAATTTCAATGTAAATTAAAAAGTGTTTCAAATGTCAAATTTTAATCAATGAGTTAGAGAACAAGATGGTTGGATTACAGGTTGACCGTTCAAGAAAACTCTTTTTAATGCCAAAAGAGGCTTCTGGACTTGAATATCTGATCAAATCTTTAATTTTTTCATTACAAAAACGAATCCAATTCATTTTTCGAGTAACATAACATATTTCAACAAAAATGTCAAAAAGTTAGCTCTCAGATTTCTTTCATGGAACAATCTAGATCTCATGGTTAGAAAAACCTGAACAAATACTTTTATACAAACATTAATTCAGTTAACTCGATGCACAATCTGTCAAACTCTAAGTTGTCAAATGACTTTCAGAGAACATTTGAATTGAATAAAACTGTTATTTGTTAATTTGCAACTAAGAAATTCATATATTTTGACAATCAAAGAATAAAAAGAATTACAAGATTTTTAAATTTCAAATCAAAAGCGAAACGCACCTGAACTTTTACAAAAAATTCGAGTCTTTCAAAAATTATTCTATTTTATTTCGCTGCGCTGGTGTGCAACTACATAATTCTGATTTGATTTACATCAACCCCAGACTTCCTACCTTCCCCTTTTGAATTGATTAATCAATTAAAAAAACAAAACTCACTCCAAATCACGTAAGAAAGAAAAGAAAAAAATGGTAGTTAAAACATAACCATCATCAGAGGAGAATAGACAAAAATGAACTCGCCAAGGATGGGTCCTACACAGACAACAACAAAATATAATAACTCCATCTAGGGAGATCTCTACATAATATACATAAATGTTTATTTGTATATTAATAGATACAAAAGAAAAGAGTAGCACAATTCCCTGCAAAAAAAAGGAGTCAGCAGTTACAAAATAATAGAAAAATGCAGTAAACCTCCCCCTGCAACAATCAGGACTGCAAAAAACATATGCAAGTCCTCGCGTTCTCGGCATAGACAATCCCACTTCTGATCTAAAAGTCAAAACTATAAAATATTGTGACTTTACTCAATGTAAGCGGTATGGGAAGCGCCCGGATTATTTACACTGACGATGACGATGACAATAACGACGAAAACGACGAAGAGTACCAAAAATTACACACATTCAAACACTCAAATTCGACGAGGTTGCTTATGGGACTTGGTTCCTTTTTATTTTGTTTTTGAGCAAAAATTTTGTATTCCTATTTATTGATAAGGATCTGGCAATCCAATTTGTATCCTGCCAATGGGGAACCAAAAGGGTTCTTTTTTTTTTCTTTTTCCTGATTCATCGTCGTCGTCGTCTCTTCCAATAAATATAAGAAAATAAAACGAAAAATTCCGAAAATCATTCCAAAATTGAAGAGGGGTCGAAGGGATTGCTACCAAACCTGCCCAGGACATGATTGCGGAGATATAGGGAGAGAGAGTGAGGAGTTGAGGATTGGAGGCAGGGGCAGACTTTGGAGACCTAACAAACAGCCACTAAAACAAACCAGTATCCAGATATTTGCCATTTGTATACGACGAAGCTGATGCAAGCCAGCAGCGGCCTCCACTTTTCGGTTAGCTTCTGGGGCCCTCATGATGCTGCTACTTGTGATGTTGATGATGATGATGATGTGTAGGTTAGGTATAGAGCGATTGTGGAAGTAAATTTCAAAGGGTGGCCTTGTTAGTCTTTAGGAACAACGAAGGAAGCATCCGAAAACCAACAAACCAAACTATCTGCGCTGCGCACAGCAATATTGTCTTATGGGCTGGCGACGAAGCTCTAAAGATGTTCACAAGATCGCAGTTCGCGTCGCGTCGTCATCAGTGTCTTCGTTTCTTTGTTTTAGGGACTTCTTCTTCGCATTTCGTTCCATGGATTTTTGAATAAGTAAATGCGACGACTAAGACCCAAGATGATGAGGATGACGACGAAGACAACGACGACGACCGACCAAAAGCCCATGACGACGATGATGGCGCGATGGAAATACGCGCCGCGATTTAAAGTTAAGATTTGAATTTCCAACCCATCCCGTGAGAGTAAAAGGGAGAACAAACCAGCACTGGCGCCTGCGGTCTTCATCGGACTCCCTTTGAGGTATTCTAGGAGAACAAATCTTATGAGAAATGAATGATATCGCAGTGGATGCGCTGCTGCTCAGTTTAAGTGTGTGGATGCTTTGGACAGACAGCAGACAACGAAAACGACAACGACAACGACGATGGCGCAGGCGCAGGCTCAAACGAAGGCAAAGACGACTCGCAGCAAAGCGAAATTTTTATTTTATTCATATATCGCGTATGCATGCATACCTGGTCCTGGTCCCGGTCCCGGTCTTGGTCTCGGTCTCAGCCACGGTCCCTATAGCAGACTCCGAACTGGTTCCTGGGTCATTTGTGGTACATACCAATACATGTTGTGTAAATGATGTAAGTATAGCAACCATTTGGTTTAATATCCGATCTACCGCCCAGGAGCAGCGCAAAGTAAAATCGCAGCCGAAAGAGAGAATCACGTTGGGCGCCACTTAAAGAGAAGTCATGTATCTTCGTTCAAGGATTAATGTTTGTTTGTGTGTTGATATGGTTGTGGTTGGCTGTGTATGGGTGCGCGTGCGCGCATGTTTGCTATCCGTGAGCACATCTCATTTTGTTTTCGCGAGATTTGCAACAATCCAATTACATGAATGGTCTTTGACATGAATTCGGGACGGCCGGCCGTCCGCGTCGTCGCCGTCGCCATGGTTGCGGCGCGGCTAAGCCAACGACCACGACAACAACTATACTGGTTGCTGGCTTATTCGTCTTTGCCACTGCCGCACGCCGCGCTGCCACCGATGCTTTGTGTTATCGCTGCCGTCCATCGTCATCGTTGTCGTCGTCGTCGTCGCATAGTCGAAGCCGTCTTTGATTGTTGTTGTTGTTATTGTTGCGGTTGTTGTCTTAGCAACACACATATTGTATAGCGAATGTTTAGGCAACAAACGAAACCATGACATGTACGCTTTAATGATACCTAATTAGCAAGTCCCGCTCTATCAATATCGCATTAGTTTTTATTCCATTGGCTACGATATTGCAATCATATAGTTCGTTAACTTAAAAAAAGGTGTACCTACCTAAATACTCATTTCTTGATAGAAGGTTTATCTATCTAACTTAACAAAATCGAAAAGTACACCCACCCTATGGGTTGAGATTTCAACGAAACTTTCTATATCACAATGATCTGTGAAAGTCTTGAAATAATTGCACGTAAAAGTTTAGTTGCCAATGAAATGCCAGATTAAGTGTACAATGTTGGATCTTGGAAGGAAAACAACAGATGTAGTTAATTATATTTTAGAAACTTGTCTAAGACTCAACTCAGCAGTCACTGGAAAGTTCCTTTTTCTCGATCAGTCAGTCTTGGTGTGTCCTTAACTCGAAAAAACAATTTTTCTAAAACAGAAATTCGAAGTGTTTTGATTTCCGGAATCAGGGAGGCACATATAAATTTAACTTAAGAGGTGATTGTAGTTAAAATATATAAACTTCCAAAAGTTAAACGTGTATACTGAAAAAGTGAATTGTAGTGGAAAATAGTTTTTTTTTCATAATTACAAAACGTCTCTAAGGCGCACATTCTGAAAAGTATAAGGCCACGGGTGACAAAATGACTGTCGTTTTATTGGTTTGACATTTTCTTAAAATTTGTATTCACATTTTTATAATTTAATTCTGCGGAGTTCAACTTAATTAAAATTAAATAAAACTTATTACCAATTTTAATGAAATGATTTTTTAAATGAATTTAACAAGAAAAGTTCGCATACGCCTCAGTGTACCATTTTCGATATCGTTTTTAAGAGAGAATTGAATTCGAAAAAAATTGTTGGTGTCTTTCATTTGCACAGATAATAAATTAATACCTTAATACTTATATTTCGAAATTGTCTATTTGTATAATGAGATTTTTCAAGTATGAACTTTATAAGAAAGAATTTTTCGTATGTAACTTTACTCCAAGTTATTGTCAATATTCTGAGAACCAAATCTGAAAACTGCAAAATATCCGAAAAAAGGCAATGCTGGGTCAAAAGACATAGAACTGGCATAACAATCGGAATTCTCCAAAATTTGCATTTTCAAAAACTTCTATGACAGAAATGACACGGTTACAAGAAAAATTATTTTTTATTTATTTTGTGTCATCTTCTTTATCAAAAATAGGCTTAAAGTGACACGATTCAAGTGGAATAGGCAAAATGTATTTATGATTAGGTCTGAATGTCAGAAACGAAAATGTTACTGTCACTTCCCAACAACTTGCCGTTTGTGTTACAACATAGAGTTACCAGATGCTCACAAAAATCTAACAACTTTGCTTTCACTTAAAGACTTTTAACAGCAATAATTAAAGGGAGTAATATGTACATTCGTCAAAAAGTAGAAATAACTAATTTAAGTATATTTTTTAAAAATGTGAAATTTCGTCAAATCTACATTTTAGAAAATAGAACTTCTAGAAGTGCTATTAAAATATTTTTATTGAATGTGCATTGAGAGAAAACAACGTTTCCAATTCGTTTCAACACCTACATTTAATCCGCAGATTAATTTCGTGTTGGTAACGAAGATTCTCTTCAAAAACCAGAATTAAACGTCAAACACCTCTATACTTAAGTCAAATCCAAATGAAAGTGTTAAGCCCTTAATTCTTATAGTTTTCTTTCAATTTTCTTCGGGTCTAAAAAAATTTAAATAATCACTCAACAATTTACCAATTCCATCATCTTAATTTAACTCTTTGCATATATGAATGAAAATAACCATAAAACTTCTCTCGTGTGTATATTAATTTAAAATTAATTTCATTCGACAAAATTACCTACTAAATTATATTGCTAAATGACACTCATCTCACACATTTTAAATTCATTTATTCATCGCCAAACTAACTACATACAAACATTCCAAACTAATACCTATTTAGTTAAATTAAAAAGAACCAAACGTTCTTCTTCATCCATCGCGACGAAAAAATCAATTTTATGTTCTAAATTTACATTTAAATTGTCAAACACAAAACCAATGATCCATAAACAAATTCCAATATAATAAAAGACGAAAAAAAAAAATAAATAAAAAACTAAACAACAAAATAGAAATCAAACAAAAAGGTGGGTTTGTAAATTCATCTAGGATTTATTCAACACACTATTACCACACCCACGCCTGTTACTGTTTATGTAGATGTGTTTTTGTAATTCTTTGTTATTTATATTTATTGAAGACATTTACACATGATTAAGCTTAAGTGGCTACCACCTTTGTGTCTAAACTTTGACACAAAAAACTACATTTAACCACAAAAAACGCACATTAATGACATTCATTAAGGTTCTTTTTTTTTTTTTTTTTTGCTGTCAGAATTGAGTCTCGTTGTAAGCGTGAATTTGTGTGTGTGTGTGTGTGTGTGTGTGTGCTTGTTCGTATGTTGTCAAATATGTGTAGATATAATTTTAGTTTTAGTTTTTTTTTTTGGTGAATTTAGATGATATTCCTATAACAACATTGGCTGTCATGTTCAATTAATTCTCAGCGGTGAATAGCAATTTGACACGCTAAAATCATGTCAACACGAGCTCTGCCAGCACCGCACCACAACACACAACACACAACACAACAAAGTTAACGGCTCTAATGTTGTTTTATCGAGAACAGTAAAAATTGTGACACACAAGTTGTAAAATATATAAACCTAATAAAAAAATATACATTAGACAATCTGTCACATTCTCCCAACATGTGCTACACTAACGCTAGAAATGACGTTAAAAATGCTTAAACTATAACGGAATTTGCTTGTTGCACCCAATCTAATTGTGATGTAATTGGCAGCGAAGTACAAAACCCCAAGCTGACAGCTTAGGAATGTGTTATTTACACGTCAGTGCGGTGACAAGAAATGTCACTTAAAGAATTGTCTATATTAAAAATGCAAAACTTTTCAAATTCTCAAACTTTTAGTCTGACCAAACGGGAACGGAACGACCGACCCGACCGCTTACACAAAATTCCTTCCCCCATCATCATCGCAGGTAATGAGAATAGTCAAATTGGGAATGGTTTAAGTTTAACTGCCCCTGATGTGAAGTTAGACAAGAAGGTGCTGCAAGGTGTTTGGCACAAAATGGTTGTTCAAAATCACAATATGATATGCAATAAGCCTTCTAATATTATTTAAAGTGAAATAAATGTCCAATTAAATGCAATTGTCGACAGCAAGTGCCAGGAAGAAGGGTCCTTTGGAGTGTTAGGCATTGGGTATACATTTGGGATGGGGATGGGTTCGGCCTTTGGATGAGAGAACCGGAAGAATTGAAAACTTCTCAGCAGCAGCTTGAGCCACGGTCGGTATAGGTATAGGAATAAATATGAATCTATTATTTAACCGGTGAAGCGACGAACGACGACGACGACGTCCATCCGCTTTGGTAAGTACAAGGAAAGTAATTTTATAAGTCGAAAAGGGTTAGGTTAGGTACCTGCCTGCAAATAAGCTTACATGAGGGGGTAAACTGACTGCAGTCTATCCGTGTCGAGTGTATGAAGTTTTTTTTTTTTTTTTAAAGCATTTCAACCAGTTTTGAAAGGCGCATATGTTTTTACCGGGTCTATTGGTGGTGTGATTTAGAGCTGGTGGTGCATACAGTGTGACTGACAGGCAAGGGACTTTTATTTTATAATATTTCTAGAAAAGTCAGATTGGATTTTAACTAAACAATGAATTTGATGTGTACAATAATTCAGTAGGCAAATTCTATGTCTATTTGTAAAGTGGATCCTTGCTCTGAGTTCCAGAGCTGACCTTTTATGTGTCATAGAGTGTAGACTTTGAAAGATCAGATTATTAATGACAGACATTTTTCACAACTCTTTTCAATAAAAAGATGCACCATTCTAAAAACTGTAGAACATTTGAAACCTAATACCGTTTGATCTTATAATTTTTCGAGCTTTGAAAGGTGGCAACCCTATGTATTGATCATATTTCAGCAGGCACCAAACATTAGGTTAAAAAAAATGTTTATAAGGGTACATTTTTGAAAATAAGTAACTTTTGTCAGGTTATATCTTTTCAACATTTTTTAACACGCATGAAATGTACGACACGAAAATAAAAGATATATAGAAGTGCTCTACAAAATATCTTCTTTATATAAAAGAAAGTCGTGTTAGTTACACTATTTACCTATAACTGAAAAACGACTGAACCGATTTGGCACATCAGGGATAGTGTCTACTCTGGAATAGCCGATGGGCTACTTTTTATCCCAGTAAATGTATGGTTTCAGTGGGCTAGATTAATTTTTTTCCAATCACGCCAGAATGGCAGAACGGATCTTTATAAAATTTTGCTCAGAGATTGAATTTAGTCTGGAGAAGCACATTATGCAATTTATTTTATTAGGATAAAACATTGACTACGTTTTAAACAATAATTGAAGCAATCTGTGGTTATCGTTTTACATTCAGCACAACGAAACAGATGGTTTCAACTCGATTCAATTTTTAATAAACTTACGAAGTACACAAAGCCACCTAGAAACTTTGAACAAAAACAATATTTTTCCATAGCTTGAGTTTCTGGATTAAATTGGGGCGAGACGAAGTTTGCCGGGCTCTCTAGTTATCTAATAAAGTAATAAGTCTAACCACAACTCTACTTTTAAGGCTAAGTTACATCAGTAAATCGCCGAGTTGTGTCATATACGTAACATATTGACTGTTTTGAAGGGAAGAATTTTGCAATTTTATTATGAGGAACAGCTATATATGAGTATCAAGATTATGCTCTAGGCAAGTCCGTCGGTAAATGGAAGGTTTTGATAAAAAAAAATTACAATATAGAGAAGATAAAAGGATTATTGTTAAAAAAGAAATTATATTTTGAAGTATCTAAAACATCCTGTAAAAATATCCCTTTAGCTGAAATCGTTTTTTTCCAAAGTAAAAATTACTTGTTTTTCAAACAATTTCCTGTTACCAGACAGCACTGCATTTTCATCAATGGAATCCAAAAAAATTGATTTCGAAAAATTTAAGAATAGTAATAATTTATGACGAATTTCTGTCAAAAGTAAATTCAAATCAATATTAATTTTTAGATAGATCCGAAAAGACTGAAGTGACTGGCGAGAATCTTGACAAATTTCGTTCCAAAATATAAAGTTCCGGCTCGG
Source organism: Scaeva pyrastri (assembly GCA_905146935.1). Taxonomy (NCBI): domain Eukaryota; kingdom Metazoa; phylum Arthropoda; class Insecta; order Diptera; family Syrphidae; genus Scaeva; species Scaeva pyrastri. Next base: position 37,650,035 of record LR989927.1, on the reverse strand, counting down.
TCTAATCCTGAGGATATTTTTCGAGAGACGACATAATTATTTTAAAGATTTTAGTCCATCAAATTAAAAGCTTTTTGTAGGACTTTTAATTTATTTATATTTGTGTCACATTTTTCATTTTACAGAAACGGATCTGTTTATCAATTGATTGCTCAAGAAAAACTATTCATCGGAATAGAAGATATTTGCCTTGAGGTAGGAAATAGTTGTTTGAACTTAGCAACTTCTTCTACTACTTTTTTGAGTCGCGAGGAATTCGAATTAAATGTTATACCTCGTTAGCTTTATAAATATACTTTGTATTTAAAATAAAGCGGTTTTTTTAAGAGGCCTCCTGAAACACAGCCTGTATTTTGGCCTCTTACTTCAATACAATATTCACTTCAACTTTTATTTTGTTTTTCGTTTATAGAAAAGCTCGTGGGGTGGTAATGGTGCTAATGGCAGTAGTAGTGTTGGTTGTGGTAGTGGAGCAATTGCATACCATTCACAAGAACTTCTGTATATATGTATGTACATAATATACAGTAAATATATTCAAATAGAAAGAGAATGTTTCCAGCCCCCAAAGGCATGCAATTATCACAACAATAAAGTTTTTGAATACGTTTATGAATTGTTGCTAACTGTCGCCTCCCATTCCATGTTGTTCACTTTTCCCCATCGTCATCATCATCGCCATCATCGTCGTCATCGTCTATCCAACAGTTTAGAGTCACTCAAAACTGCTTTTAGAATTATACACAACAAATAACAACAACAACAAAGAGCTGTGAGAATCTTTTATGAGGGTAGTTCCATAGCTAAATACATATACTTACATACATATATACGAGTTCGAGTCTACCCACTTAACTTACCCCCCCATTTGAATGAGATTGTTTGCATTTTGGCGAGATACAATTGTATCTGTCAATTTGAAGTGTCTTCATTTTTGTTTTGTTCCATTATGATAGGTATTTTTTCCCAGGCTCTGGTCTGGCTAATGAGATTGGATTTGTTTATCTCGTGGATGGAAGTTAATCCTTGTGGCTATTTTCTTTTCTTTTCTATTCTATTTTATTCTTTTCTATTATTTTATTTTTTATTTTTGATTTTTTAATTCAATCTCGGAGTTGAAGGTGGTGCGGATATGAAGTTGGTTGTGGAAAAAAAAAAGTGCTATAATATGTATTGTGAGAGTCTGTCTTTATTGCGATTACGCTTGAAGAGGGTGTGGCTGGCTTAGTGAACTTAATTAGTATGCGTTTTCTTGTTTGCTCCTTTTTTCCAGGTTTCTGCTTTCCTTGCCTTTTGTTACGTGTTTCGCTGATGGTTTGGTTTGGTTTGGTTAGGTAGGTAGGTAGGTTTATATTGAGTGCGCGAAAAAGGCCTAGTGTGGTTCAGCATCCATGTTTGTTTTTCCTTGTTGCACAATGCACAATGCACACTCACGACTCAACTCATACAGAGTATGTGGTGACTGCTGATGGCGATGGTGATGGTGTCCCTGTTGCCCTCGATGCTCCCCTGTTTTACTGCTTCTTTTTTTCGTATTATTCCTTTTTCTCTTAGGTAGGTATTTGCATTTTTATTCGTGTGTTAATTATCGCACTCTGCCTTTTGGGTATGTTTTTTGTTCGTGCTTTTTTCTTCTTTTTTTGTTATTCTGGATTTTTTGAAAGAAGCCATTTTGTCTTGAATGCACGACGGCAAAAGCGAAGGCAAAGACGAAAAAACGACCACGAAAAGAAAACGACAGCGACGAGTATGACGATAAATTCGACGTCGTCAACGACTAAGACGACGAGTGAGAAGATGTCAATGACGACACTGCCTCTAAAAGAAGAGCCAAGATGGTCGTTTAGGAACGCTCGGCGATGTGGTGTTGGTGGTGGTGGCGCTTTAAGGCACTGCCAACTTAGCTACCTACCTATCCCTACTTTTATTTCTCTCTTCCTCCGTTGCACTATCAAGTGTAACTTGACACCAGCGACGGCGACAACGACAACCCTTGAGAAACAACTCTCGCCTTGTTGCCCTGTCTTTGCGTATGAAGAGCGTTTCTGAATCTGTCAGAAAACGAACAAAAAAAAAACAAAAAACAACAACAAAACCATAAAAAATGCAGGCAGAAAATCGTTGCCATTTGCATATTACCCGGTATTTCTATACTCAGCTTGAATGCAGACCTATACTCTACTACCATATATAGATGTTGTATGTCGGTATGGCAGTTATGTATGTACATATATTCGCATTACCTACTTGTCATTAATGCACTCCTTCTGTCGCACTTAGCTGTGCCCACTCACGCAGCGGAATACCGTATATTGTGTTGCTGCTGCATCTCTTCCAAGATGTCTGTCACGCTGGCTCACTGCTGTATTGTTTTTCAACGCAGTTTCTTTTTTTCTTTTGCTTTTTTAGAAATTTTTATATTTGCAAATCCCATTTCAATGCGTGTGACAGTATTTTGCATATACCTAAGCGGTTTCATCATTTCTTGTTGTTGTTGCTTTAGTCTTATCCACCATTTTAATTTGGCACGATGATGATGAAGCTCAAACTAAAAATATGTGTTGAATGTCACACACTTCATCATGCGTTGGATGACAGCACAAGGAGATACAAAAGAAAAAAAAAAAAAAACATGGCGTCGAGTACTTCTGCACAAGATGATGAGCTGACAAGAGCATTTTATACGCAGAACGCAGGGTAAAATTGCAGAATCTAAACAACCAACTTTTTTTTTGATAGCTCAGCAAATGTCAAGTACCTATTTGATGTAAAACGGGATTGGGGTAGGCACTTTAGTTAACATTTTATACCTTCATATTTATATGTGGTGGGTATATGTAGGAAGAAAAGGAAGGTACCAATACTAAACCAATACTTTTACTTAACTGCCAAGAAGCTAAATATAGATATGGGGTTTTATGGTTTTGAAAGACGTCAATTCGAGAGCGTCACATTTAAGACGATCGTTGAAAACTTGTGAACGGCCAAGGAAGAGGATAATTTTCAATTATGAACATGCAGTGCCACTTGATTTGGTATTGTTTTGTTTTTTTTTCTTCTTCTGTTTATTAATTAGGTATTTAAAATATACAAATCATGAGAATGGTGGATTGGTATTTAAAACTTGATCGATTTCTAGTTAGCCTGAAGATATGTGCTTAAGTTAGGGCCTTAACTTAAACTATTGAGTTTTAAATAAAAATACTAAATGAACGGAGTGAAAAATTACAAACATCCAATTGTTGTTAATAACAACCGATTAATTAATTTGACAGTTAATCCTGTTGAGTTAAAAACTTAAATTCGTACAATCCCGCCGTTAAAATTCAATATTGGTTAATATTTTTTTCTATACATTTTTTGATGTTTTATTGAAGTTTATGACTAGAATTCTTTTTTTTTTTAGTAAAATTATTAATTTTTTTTTGTCAATATATGAATGCATTTTTAACTACTTTATTGTTAAGCATTAAGTAATTAACATTGATTTTGCATCAAAATAATCAGAATTTGTTTTAAATAAGCATTAAAAATTTCATTGAAAAATAAACTGGCGCCCAACACTAAATTTCATTCACCAATCGAACACAAACGTCATCGTGAATCTATGAACTTAGCTTTCATAGATTCTTTTTATGTCATTATTGAACTATGTTCATAATTTTAAATGTAAAATGTGGTTGTTAAGTTGCAATGTAAAGGCTAAATTGAAGAAGACTCTTTCTTGCGGCGATTTATATTCTTCAGAGCTTTTGTGATTGTATTTGTCTTATTTTTTTACAACTTATTCATTCAAATACATTTATATCTCATTCCTTTCCGATTCTATATCTACACAAATAATTTTCCTGTCAACAAACTGAAGTGTTCCAAACAGATTTTCCAATAAACCAAGTTAATTTTTGTTTAATTAAATAATGACTTTGGGTCAGAAAACCGATTGTATGTACTTTAGAAGCACGAATGCAATTGATAAACTTCACCATCATCATCCAGCAGCCGCCCACCCAACTTTACCTTACATACATATATCTGAATCGGGTATACGCAGATTGCCTCAGCTTAATCTTTAGTGAAGATAATTGCTTAATTGGTCACAACTCTTTGGAACAGATTACCTACCACCCAAATTGCATTAAACAAGCAAACTAGTTTATACTTTGATGACAAAAACCAATTTTTCCTTTTTTCCAATATCAATACTATACACATACATATACCTACCTATGGAAAGCTATAGGTTGTAGGTTGTAGGTTGTAGGTTGTAGGTTGGAGAGTTCACATCGGACCTTTCAATGTGCCTACTCTCTATCCTGTTTGTGTACAAACGAGTATCTATATATAAAATAAATCGATTGTCCAGAGGAGAAAGACAAACTTTTTAATTAATTTCGATTACCATAAGAATCAACTAATCCTGCCACCTGACCATGCAGTAAGCAGCCAGCAGCGGTCCAGTCCCCACATAAGTATACACACAATCCCACACACAATTTTTCGAAAAGACTTTGTTCGCTATAGAATTAGCGACGACAACTTTACGTTTACGTTAACGTTTACGCTTATAGCGTTCGTTGGCTGAGTCCGTCTTGGCGGTATCGTTTTGAAAAATCAAAGTGTATACGAAAATCCAAAATTATTGGCCCATTACCCGGCTGTGTCGTGTTGAAATGATCTTTATCCGATCATCATCAAATCATCTCTTTCAAAAGAGAGAGCTCCCTTCTTGATACGAGTACATACATATTTCTGATTTCTGAATACGTATAGCGTAGCGGAGCGGCGGCGTTCGTACCTGGTCACATATCGAGGACGGATTACTGTCATTCGCAAGAGTTGTTTTCTAGCACAAACACTCGAATTAGGAGTATATCTCTATTTTGTTCCACAGCGCGGGGCTTTAGATCTCAAAGCTTAAGTCTTTGATGAGAAAAACAGTTGAGAATGGACAAAAAGACAAAAAAAGACAAAAAAACAAAAAACACAAAGAAGAAGAATGCCTTTTGTGGTTTGATGTGATGCTCAGCGGCTTATTAACCATTATTGTCACACAATCCCCATTGATCGCGGCTTAAACAACATGAGGGAGGGTACCTTACCTATACTCGTAATACCTATCCACTGTCATCGAAACCTCGCTCGATTCCGTGGAAATTCTTTATTATAATTATTTCGGTGGTAATAACCAGAGATTATGATCGTGCCCTGCACTGAGATACATATACGAGTACATTACCCAAAATTCAGATACTCGTAGATAAGTTGGTTGAAACGTGGTGTGGGTTAAAAGCAAATCGTGACAAACGCAGTTAGCGCCATCTAATTTGTCTATTTGAAAATGCTCTTCAGATATTCCTCACTTATCAAAATTTATTTAAAAATTAAGTGCGTGATCATAAAGCGAATGACAATGTTTTGAGATACATACAAAATACACAAAGATACAAATTCATAATACTCGTACATAATAATATTTTCTTTTCGAATCAATCAACTGATTGCATACTAATTTGCGTAGATGTCTCGATTTTTTTTTTTTTGTTCAAGAAAAATTCCAAAAAGCCCTAACCATCATCAAGGAGAAATGCTTGGCGCCACATAAAATGTGAAAATGTACACCATCTACCTGCAACCAAATACAAGAAGATACTTTTGTTGTTTTTATTGCACTGTGTGGAGTGGAGTGGAGGCGCACACGTCAGCTGCTTTGTGTGTTTCCAAATAATTCATTAATATTTTCGGATAATAATTATGACTTTGAGGTACAAAATAGCCCTTTGGAATGACCCTATAATAATCATTGCATCATAAAAACCATCTTTGTGTATGGCGAAGAGCCCTTGAGGCACTGAGGTACAGGCAGAGGCACATAGATACATAGACATACCTGTGTGGCAGTGCATGATCATGATCGGTCTGTCGTGTGAGTGTATGTGTGTGCTCGAGGACCCTCTGGCTAATTTAACAGCCCATCAAGGAAACAGGCACGAAAAACAAACATTGGTAATTTGAAAAACAACAAAACTAATAATAATAAATCCTTGGCTTGTTAAAGTGCACGCAGAAATTCAAGGGGGTTGTTCGGAGGTATGTTCCTATATAGTAAGGCAACATAATGTGTACATATCTATCGGGACGGGACGGGAGTGGAATTATTGTTGGTATAAATAATGATTTAAATGGTCGTTAATCATTTAAACACCCTCTGCGCTGAGAGACAGACAAACGAAAAGAAAAAATAGAATTTTAGTAGCTTCTATCGAAGGTAAGTTGGACATGGACAGAAACAGAAACCGAAACAGGACATACATGAGGTTTATTATTAAAAAAATATATAATTTAGAGATGTTGGAAAGTATCTAATATTTGATGCCATTAACAAGTAGAAATGTATTTTTTTAATAACAGATGTTTACCATAAGTTGGTACTTAAACGTTAGAAGTTATCAGCAATTACTCGTATGTCCTAAGAAAGTTGATTTCTTTTTCAAGTTTTATAATTTGTTATTGCCCACCCGTGGTGCTGAAAATGAAGATTTACGAGCCAATCAAAAAGTTGATAGAATTATCAATATTTAAAAAAAGAGCTTTATGCGAAATTGACGCCATTCCGAAAGTATAGTGACACAATTTTTATACTTTTGACAAAGTTCTAAAATGCACAAAATAAAAGTTTATTAGCCAACGACCAATCAGAAAATGATATTCAATTCAAATGTCAATTTTATTTTGACATTTGAATAGTAACTCGACACAAACCTGAGTGGAAGACTTGAATAGATGAATTCCTGGTCAAAACTGAAAATGTCAAACAATGATTTAACGACGTCAGTTTTAGATTGAAAATTACTTAAATGTTTTCTTTGTCAATCGAAATCGAAATTATCCAAAAGTCAAAAGTTCTATAAGTTAAGGTACACACCCGAACTTGAATTAAGTCTACAAGGTTGGAGATTTTGGAGGAATTATTTCTGCGAACTAAATAATAGATAATCCTAGTTTTGAAGAAAAGGGAAAGAAACGAACTCTAAAGGAAGAAGATCGAAAATTCTGCCCAAGTAACAAAGTTACTCACTATTAAAAAAAAAACACTCTATTTGCTAAAATCGACTCCAACAACTAACCCTGACAAACATTGATATCAAGGCGGCTTTTGAGTAACAGACGGAGTCAAGATAATGATCATCAATATTTAGTAGTTGCACTGTCAAAATCGTCAATGTTTACTCAATTCTATCAAAAGAAAAGTGCGAATCTATTTCGTCATTTTTAAACAACATCATATTTCGAAACTACTTCTTCGAAGTGAAAACAGCGCCATTTCTTCTAAAGCGGATAATAGCTCTACTTAAACTGATTGTCAAATTGATATTTATTATGATTTTAAAATATTTTCAAATTCAAGATTTCAAAATGGAAAGTTCATAATTGATAAATTTACAGGGACCAAGTTTCCTAAATTTTAAACACCTATACTCGTAGAAAAATATCAACGGTCTTAGACTTTGACAGACAATAATCTTTACTGGACTGGCAGGGATGGGCTCGAGAATGGATGGATACTTGATATGTATCACGGGTAATAAAAGAAGAATTTTTTTTCTGAAATACAGTTGAAATAGAAAGCGTCTATAAGACCTCAAAATGAAACCATTCAAAGGTAAGCAGTCGGAAATAAGTTTAATTTAAGAAGCCCCATCATAAAAGCCTACCACACACTTTTAAAGACGAACAATTCTGAAAAAAAAGTATCTTCAAACGTGTTTGTGGTATTTAAAAAAGACATTCTGTTGGGAAGAATCAAAAGCTGGATGCAAAAAAAAAAAAAATTCGTTTCTTAGTGGAGGACTTCTTCTTCCAGACAACCTGATGAAAAACGAAGGCATTTTTCCCCAATTTTATTCCCGGAATGCAAGATATTACATTCTTCTTTAAATTCTAAATAATATAATAGAACGTGTTCTTGTAAATATAAAGGAATCTTTTCGTCAGTCATGATTTCTTTTTTCCTCCAAACGCCACAAAGTTCACAACAACCAAGCCAAGTAAACAAAAAACCGACTTTGACTATCATAAACATCTTCCCACTTCTCCACCATCATGTAGGAATAAAGAATTTTTTTTTTTTTTTTCTAAATATAATTTGAAAATTTCCTTATCAGAAGTGCTCCCCTTTGGGTTTCAACTTGAAATTACATGCCAATGAACACGAAATAGAATTAAATTCGTTGGCCCTTATTTAATTTTTTCTGCTTTTTTCTGTTGTTTTTTTTTTTTTTTTTGTTAGTCGTACCTTATAACCTTTTGTATCTCGGTGCTAAAATTGTTCAACACCCCCAGGCGTCATTGACTTGAAAGCTTCCCCCTTCTACCGAATTTATCGCCAAGTGAAATTAATGGGCCATAGTTGGTTTTTATTACATTTTAACCAGGATAATTAGATTCATGTTTAACACACCAACTTCGTCGCAGGTATTGGGTAGATGTCGTAGTATAGATGGGGAGGTGCAATGGGTAGGTAGGTTTTGAGTAAGTACAGCACTAAATATATTATGTTAATTAGATTTTTGTCACGACGGCGACCAACGAATAACCGATACGACGACGACCGACGTTTGACGGGAGTGGTCGCGTTTTCATATACAATCACACACTCAAACGCACACACACCGCTGCGCCCGCCGCACCGCCACCTAAATAATAGGTAAAATGGTGGAAAGGAAAATCCCTTGCAATCCTGTTACGGGCGTCTTGATGTGTAATGTGATGATTACCCAGAGCCCAGATTAGACCAGGCTTTTGAAGTTACCGATTTTTGTCTTGTTCGTCTCGTCTCGAATAAAGAAGTCCTCAGGAATTCTATTCGGCGGAAAATATCCTAACCGAATTGTCCTTTGTCATATCATCACCCGCTACTGTTTTCATACTCCTAGGTACTTTCTTTTTCTTAGACCTTTCTTCTTTCTTAATTTTGTTACCTGTCTGAGTGGAGTCTTCTTCTTATATCCTTTGTGTCCGGGCCTGATGGATAAATTTTCATTTATGATTTGTCGTTGCTTTTGTTGTCCTTTTCGGCAACCAACATACACAAAAGATTGCAATTTATAGTGCGGTTTATCCTGGAGGATGATAATTTTGCGATTAGCCTGATTTTTTGTTGTTGTTGTTGGCTATGTGTTCATTGAAGCCTGCTAACCACTTTGTCGTGGCTGATGCTGATGGTCTATTTCTATGATGCGGTTCGGGATCATCGTCTCTTCGGATTCAGCTTCATCTTCAGTTTCAACCAACTAAAAACCCAGCAGGATATTTCTTAGGGCGCTAGGGTTTCTGTTCGCCTTTGTTTCAATTGTATTATATAACAGACATTGAAAATTGATGTACCTTTATCTACCTGTGCTACTGATGTCGATGTTCTCGGTTGGTCTCTCTTTGGGATGATGAGAGTATATCTTAATGTGATCGGAATGAGTGCAAACCATAACAAGGATCTATGATGAACCTATTCCATAGCTACATATCTGCTGTGCAAAGGGAGAATTGGATATAATAAATTTGTCTGCTCATCTGTCGAGTGATGAAGGGCCATCTCCTTTGTCCCTATTGTCAAGATTAGAAGATGTTTTGAGATAAACAAGGAGGAGGGCGAACCTATATAATGTCGATAAAGAAGGCACAAAGTAAACGTCTGGCCTCTTGAGTGTGCATTGATAGGGGTATTAAAATAAATTTTTTGATCTTTAAGAAAGACCACATTATACTCGGGTACTCCCTTAAAAACACACACTAAACAAAAAAAAGGGTGATCCTGATGATCTTATCATTGAGTTTTTATCAAAAGGAAGTGCTTGTGAATTCAGATAGACAGATGGTTTACATGCGACAGAACACACAAATAATAGTTGTGGATTTTAAATTGCATAATTTCGATAACTTAAAATGTTGTCTACTTTTAATTAGTGTTGCATTCTATGACATTTTGAGCAAATTAAGACTTTTGAGATTAGCTTATTAGTGACCAGTTAAGTATGTCTCATCGCATCATGAATATTGAATTCCAAAGAAGGAGTTTATCTTATCCCCCTTAGAAGTCTGACTAACACCATGTGACTTTTGGTGCAGATTTTCGGCATTTGTTTTGACAGTCTGCGAAAGTGTCTTAAAAGAGGTTTTCGGCACGGACAAGCCTCCCAAGACCCAACGTTGAATTGGACATTTATAGATTACGGCAATTTCCGTCACAATATGCTTAGGAGCTTCGTTCACAAGATGATGCATTTTTTTATGTTTAAATAGCTTACAGGGATTCAAGCCTACGACAGATCGGTGATTGAACTGTTCGAAATGGCAGATTAGGTTAAAGGCATTAATTTGGAGAAATGAAATAAAAAATATAGGATTTTTAACTTGCCAAAAAACTTAATGATGAAAATATTAAGTTAACGGCTAAAGAAACGAATTTCTGTATGTCGGAAATTTAGTTGAAGTCTATGGATTTCTGGCATCCGAATTTTAAGGGAAGAATTGCATCTTCCTGACTCATTTCTTTGAAAAAGAAAAACTTTAAAAACTACAAAAAATTTGACAAAAATATCAATAAAGCCAAACTAACCTGGCTTTCGACAAATAGCTGTGCCTTAATTTAGAGCTTTCCAGAGCAGAGGCTCTATATTTTCACTGATGTAGGACTGAACTTAACAAATTCACAAGAAATCATTGATGTTATTTTCGAAACAAACAGTACCCTATGACAAAAAAAAAGGTTTTTCTTTGGTCTTTCAAGACTCCTTGTTTGGAAGTCCATAAATCATAAGAATAAGTGTAGATACGCAAACACTTTTAGAACCGTTTTTAGAATTGGATTGATTCTCTTTTGGCACACATTTTTTTTAGCAATGCCTCTTCAAAAATGGGAGGTTTTCTTCTTTTAAGCCGCATTTCCACTGTGATCTATCTAGTGTCTGTTGAAAAACGACATTACACCAACTTCATTATTTTCACGTTTCAATTCTTTCAAATCTTAGAAGTACGTACATAGTACATACATATAGTATAGGTTTAGGTAGGTATACAAAACAATCCCGAATAAATTTAGAACAAAACTCGCCTGAAAGACGTCAACGTGTGGCGCCTTAAGTGTAACACTCAATAAACAAAAAAGGACATCCTTATAATAATAAATATCGATTGCTATACCTTATATGGGCTAAAAAACTCTGGGCAATTACAAGCATTATTATGAGCATCATTCTCTACTCTACATATCTTTTTTTGATCTCAACGAGGCAGAAAATTCGAAGGATATACCAAGTACGTTATATTGTTAATTTTGGTCCGCCACTTAGAAAAGTAAGTCCTTTTTGCACTAGAAACCACCTTGAGTTTAGTAGGTTTGGATTTTCTACATCGTATATGTATGTATGTTATGTAGGTACAATTATATACATATCAACGAGTATGTAGGTTTGAATCACTCTCTTACAAAATTCTTCATGCGCAAAGAACAACGTCAAGGACTTCATACCTCCTTATATTTGGTTAAATTTAATTCATGTCCTTTCGTCGACGTCCTGGCTTGTGTCAGGAAATATTTTGGTCGTCTCTAGTTCAATCCATATACATATACACACATATGCATACGTGGTACTGGTAATATGTTATGTACCTTACCTACCAACTTTCTGATAGCATAAAGCTATCATCTGCATCGACGGGAATACAAGATGACACAATTAAAATAGAAACACGGTTGGATGAGCTAAACATATGTGGTATAAAAGGTTTCGGCACAAGTACGATATAAGCAAGTGTATATATGTAAGACGTGTGTCCCAAAAAAGGACATTCACCATGCTGTACACCTTAAAGGAACACACAAGAGTCTATTACACATTTGAGAACCAATTCAGATAGAAAATCAAAGAACTACTCCTGTTCCACCACTTGGGATGTATAAGTAAAGTATAATAAATGTAGGTAAGATACGGTACATATGTATTTTCATACATATACTACATATATTTTTGGGGTTGTGTCCATTTCTTGTCGGTACGTATGTATACCTTCATATATATTATTTTATCATAGGGCAAGCATTCTGCTGGGACCGTTCCCCCAGGACGAAAATGGAAGAATAAGTGAAGATGGCAGTTAGGGTAATTTATTTCAACTCCTTCTTCTATTTTTCACCATCATACATACATTTGTAGAATATATAGTGTCTTTGAATTATTTAAACTTTGTTATTTTGTTTCGAGAACATCATGTTCTTACCACACAAAAACCATAAGGAAAATGTTAACATCAAAGAAACACGCAAGTCCAGGTTTTTGCACCAAATTTTCAACTTAACACAATAAATTAAGAATTTAATTTGCAGAAAGGAACGGACTTGGTCGAAGAACTTCAGCATCGACAAAATTGAAATGTCACTTTCGAAATTTTCTTAAAGTTACATTTTTCATCGCAAGAAACGCACAGAAAAATTAAAATCTTTTAGCTTTTTATTAATCTTTTTTCAAAATTATTTAAGCATTAAGAAATCTTTATTTGAAATCTATATTGCACTTTCTTGAATTATTAGATTGATAATAAGTAATAACTAAACAATTTTCCTAATGAACTTTTGACAGTTCATACAAAGAACATCAAATGAACGCGCCTAAAACAGTTCATAAACGGACCAATTCCGCCATTTCTAAATGTTCAAGTTCAAAAGTAGCCATTTTGTAAATATTCACTACAAATCTTCTTTTTCTTTCACTAAGTATCATACTTAAATGGCATTAGTGTGTCGAACTAAATAGACTCAAGTTTTCGTTGATATGATTTTTAAAATCAATCTTATTGCTTGACATTTTGTGCGGGCCATATTTTTTTATACTCTACACAATACCTATGCCAAATTTTGACAACTGGCCAGTTTTTATATCTGAGAATTTTTTCTGTCAAAATAACAAACCAAGAAAATTGACAAAGGAGGAAAGTAGTGTGCTCAATGGTTGCTCAAATTACCAACTCTGCTGGGCGATTATGTCATCCGAATATTGGACGCGTCACGTCAACCGAACCCATATGTTGGTAATAAATTTGCACGATTCCCAAACGTTGTTCAGAAGTATATGATGTGGCAAACCTAACTGAGCATACATATGTTAAATCAAGTGACAGCTGTCAAAAAGACCAACTCCTAAAAAAGTATTGTCAGATTGAAAACCACAGATCTAAAAAAAAACACTCTTCATAAAATAACTCCCCATAATTTATCCCTTCATGTCATGCCTAAAATCAGACCTCTAAAAATACAAAACGAAGATGTCATAAAAAGTCTTAAAAATTGGTTAGCAACCGAAATTTTCAAGTTCAAAACTATTTTCCAGATACTTCTAAATGGACAAAAAAAAACAGGAACTTTATAATAGAAACCTCAGTTAAGCGGAACTTACAGCTTAATCTTATAAGTCAAAGAAACAATACTCAAACAAAACGCAGCACAAACGAGACATTTGACAGATCGGCCAAACCCTACCGGCGGCGCCAGATTCATTCCGACTACATTTGTTTGTTTACGATGCAATTTTTCAAAAAAAAAAAAAAAAGATTCCAAACTCATCTCTTTTCGTCAAAGTCGGTGTCTAATGCTCAGGCTCACCTGCCACTACTCTTTATATGGTTGTTGAAAATTCATAAAAGTGTGTTGACATCTCTCCAAATGGTATTTATCTTAATTTCTTAGCTTAGCTACTTGTTTGTCAAACCAACCATGGACAAGACCATTCGGTGAATATCACAGAAATACTATGTCGGGGAATTCATCTTGACGAAGTGTTTTCTTTTTCTTTTTTTTTTTTTTGTGTGTGTGTTTGTCAAGTTGTTATAAATATGTACAGCTGATGACGACGATGATGATGATGGGGAGTGCTAAGGCAGTAGCTAAATTGAAGGTGTTTTGTTGGCACCTTTAAATCTAACTTCACCGAAAAAGACTCAGAAGAAGATTTAAAGCAAACATCATATTTTCTATAAATTCCTACTATTCGAGATTTGAAATATAAAAACAACAACCAAAAAAAAAAAAAACAGTAGACTCAATTTGATAGGATTTTGGGATGAAGCAGTAGCTAGCTGGTTGAGATGTTTGCCAAGGTAAATGTTATACTTCCGCTCTTATAAGACTTATACTCGTAATCCCATAGAACAATGTCCCCATTTAGTGATGCTCGTATTTTTTTTTATTTTGCTCAAAAAAACACACAGATGCTCACATTTTTTATGGACGTAAGTCACATATAATAAAATACCCACTATCTTGTTTTTTAATTCAAATATTTACAAACGCTTTGTAAGCCGATGTTTGTCATTTGAAATAGTATATGTCTAGAAGTAGGCATAGACATTCAAGGTTTGTTTGTTTACACACGCAGATTTTTCGGTAAGTGGATGGCTTGGAGTAAAGGGAAAAGTATAATGATGGTGAATTAAACTAAAGTGAATTTTATTGTTTGTTAATTCGTTTAACGGTAAATGTTTTCCATGCAATGTCGTCGTTGAGTCCGAGTGTTTAAAAATATTCCCACAAATTTGTTTAAAAGACAACTTTAGAAAGTCTTAAGAATTGCTTCGACTTGTTGAGTCAAAATGAACTCGATAATGGTAGTTAGGATACAAATTTTTCGCTAACTTTCCTCGAGATAATTTTTCGGTGCACCATGCCAAAATTGAACAACTAACCCAAAAAGTCAGAAAATTGCACTTATTCATTGAATAAGTCGGTAAAGTTTTTAATTTTCTTTGTCCTTGCAAAGATTTTTGATGCTTTCAATTAGAATCTCTTGTAAGTTCACTTTTTACTCCTTAAATAATAGTAAAACGGATTTTTCAGCCTACAAAATTTTTTCTCATCAGGTTTTTATCACAATTTCGATACCTTCCCGTAAGAATGTATTAAGCGACATTTTTGAAATTGTTCAGGAAACGAAAAATACTTCTCATTTAGTTATTTTTTTTTTGTATTTTATTGGAAGGCACGGATTTGGATTTTCAGAATACAAATTTTGACATCATTACAAAACCGAAATTTCAATTATACGTATATATATGGAAGAAGTTTTTGTCGCTTAGTACATTTTCGTGGTCAAGACATTGGCTCTTGACACAAGTTATATGGCGCTTAAAATACTACAATGGTCACAAAAAATCTATATAAAAATTAACATAACATTAATTTTAACACGAAAATTCAAAAAGGACACTAGGATTACCGTATACAAATATTATACATACAAATCTATATTTAAAGTCCCAAAAATGTTAATTATCTAGAGTGTTGTAAGCTACAAAAAAAGCGAAACCCTGGCCAAAATGTGGCGCTTAAATTCTAATATAGTTCCACATAAAAAGTGATTTTCGAAAAAAATGTCGCTTAATACAATCTTACGGGAAGGTATCGATTTTATTATATTTTCATATCTTTCCTTAATCTTTAATTTCCAATATTCAAAGCCTTCAGTTGAAACCACTCTATAAAAGTGAGTTGAAGGAAATATTCGTCTATATTTTGAAAATTTAACTCAAACATAAATACATACGTCTTTAAAAAGTACATAATATGTAATGTCGTATGTGCTACCTTCACTTAACAAATGCTTTTATTTTTAAGATGCAGTTTTTGACAATGTAGATATCAATGCAATTTTGAGATTTGAAATTTATTTTGTTAAAAACACAAGAAAAAGGAAGTTGAAAATAGAAAAATTTGAGAACAAAAAGGATTTCTTTAAATTTTTAATAATATTATTTGACTTCAAAATAAATAGTCTTTAGGCAATTAAATATGTCCCAGCTTAAATGATGCACCACATTTCTGTGCTAAATAACTTAAAATTTTTAGAACCACTAGTAAATTAAATTGAAAACAAAATGTTATCTTATTAATCAAGAAAAAAGAATATAATTCACATGTTTACCGCATTTGAACAAGTTTTTTTTCTTTTTTTCTTAAAAAAAAATCTCACAGCTTAAATGATGTATTAAGTTTTAACGGTAAATATGTAGTATGTCCTACTAATTTTGTCGTATGATGAATAAAAACAATATTTTCTCAGTTCGCTTCTTCTTTACATCACGAAAATAAATTACTTGAATTAGAACTTTCGATATGGGACGTCATACTAGTTTTGAAACTCGCGAGCTTATAATTAGTCACTTTAAACATGGGAACAGCCAAAGAAAAATTTTGGAAATGGTAAAAATTAGTTCTTCAACTGTTCAACACATTATTGAGCGTTATGTCCATGAAAATCGAATTGTCAGAAAGGGAAGAAAAGCCCCCAATAAAATATTTTCCGACAGCAACTGTCCATATTTAAGTGCACCAAAATTGGCTGAAGAAGTGGAAAAGTATTTGGACAAAAAGTGTAGTGCTGAAACCATTCGACGAGCCAAATACTGAGCTCTAGCCTAAAAATTTCCCCTGCTGGTGTGGGAAACTTGGTTTTCATTGAAGGCAATATGGACAAAAATATGTACTTAGATATTTTAAAGCAAAGTGCCCATAAACTCAATATTAAAGCCACCTTTCGAGTATACTAAGACAACGATCCTAAACATAAGTCAGGAATAGTACAATCTTGGTTGATTTGGAACTGTCCTCATATTATGCAACCACCTGCGCAATCACCAGACCTCAATGCGATCGAAAATGTATGGTCAAAACTTGGAGCGTGAAATAAGAAAACACGACATAAGATCGAAGGTAGACCTAAAAAAAGCTCTTTTGGAAGAATGGGGACTGATTTCTTCGGAGTACACCAGAAAGCTCGTGGAATCAATGCCGAAGAGATTGGACTCGGTGCTTAAACAAAAAGGATACCCCACTAAATATTAACCTAAACGTGTTTTTTTTTGTCTATATTGAAATGGAATTTTTGTTTCATTTAAAATTTCACATCATTTAAGCTGTGACCTATTTTTTAACAATAAAAAAATAATATCCTCTTGTTCAATGGTAAAAACTTGAATTCCTTCTTTTTTCGTTATAACCTTAGTTCAATAAATCCAGCAGATTAGATGACATTTGTTTTTTATTAAATTAACCAGTGTTTCTCGAGTTTCTTTAGTTTTCCAGGAGATAAAAGGTGTGCATCATTTAAGCAGGGAGACACGTAGATATGTCGTAAATGTTTATATTGATGTTGGAAATATTAATATTCTAAACTATTAAGCTAAATATACTTAGAAAATTCTACAGTTTATTAAATCATAAATGTTTTTTTCGATATTTAATACTCAACATACATTTGCCGCATATAATTTTTATCTTAGAAAATACCACTTCAACTATTTTTTACTGGACTTTACAAACATAATAAAATAAAGGAATTCGAATTAAAGTGACAGAACTCAACTGACAGCTAGTTGCTCGTGAAGTAAGAAGCAATTCATTGATAGGATGCATTCATTATGAATTTCAAATGGATGTGTTCACAGAGAATTGTATCAACAAATTTTAAGAATATTTTATAAAGTCTATGATTTTAATATAAAAAGTGGGACTAACTTCATTCCAAATGAAATAATACCTCCTCAACTTAAGAGGCAAAACAAAATAAGACGAAAACTCGATCCTTATTCAACTCTTGTTAATGTATTTTGTAATTGTAATTTTTTTTGTACGCCACTGTTTGAAGTCTTAGGGTTAGTTAACATTTGAACATACATAAATCGCCTTTAATTTTATTATAATCCAATATAAATTTGTAACAGAAGCAAATCGAGATAAATACAAAAAACTCAACCAAAATTCAGATCTTATTACAGTAAACTTATGTTTTTTTGTTATTCACATATGTATGCGTGCGTGTATAAGTGAAGTTACGATAGATTCTATGCTTATCAATCACTGAAAAGCCCTTCTTTAAAGATCATCACATCTTTTCCATCCCTTAAGCACTTGCGGATAATTTTTTCAGATGCTCTGCTTAGATGATGATTTTTCTTTTCACACATATTTTATTATTATCTTTGGTGGCGAGAGAGGGATTTTTTTTTCCAGAGGGGAGTTTTTGTGGTGCACCCGAATGAATAGTGCAAACGGGACAATCGGCCGGTCGGTGGTGTTGTAAAATGCGAATGCGAAGAAAAAAGTTCAACGCACATGGGTTGGCCTTTCGTGTTTTTCGTTATTGTTGTTGTTGTACCTTCTCTTCAAATATTCTACTTCAACACAACACTTTTTTTTTCCATTTGAAAGGGGTGCGAAAAATAATACAAAAATGTACAACACAAACATATACACATTATATTTTTTTTTTCAAAACACAAATCCCTTAGAATATTTAGATATACTCTCTACATGCATACATGTGTCCTTAAAGTCCTTAACAAAATGGATGTGTGGTTGTATTTATAATGCACGCGGGACAGGGGATGGTAAAAGTTGAAAAAAAAAAAATATGGCTGACTTTCGTTTTTATTAATGGTTGTTGCTCTTGGTGGTAGATAGATGTACTTTTACGCACTTAAAAGTGCGCCATATAAATGAATATGTGTGTGGTTTTACACGAACAGGGTGACACTAAAGAAAAAATTTAAATAAACTTTTAAAGAATAGATAAAAATGGAAATAAACGTAAAAATAATTTCTCTGGAACGAGTTTAGAACAATCACCAACATAAAAATACTACTGAATGTTATGTGATTTGAAATCTTTGTAAAATGTATATATTTTGTAAAACAGGGTCCGGAAGATTTGAAAAAATTGTTACGCACTAATTTTTTCACCAAAACTGATATTTTATTTAAGAATGTATTTTTTAGATGTTGCCATTACAAAACCAGTCAACAAAATAAAAACAAAATTTAATAACGTACGAAAAATCACATCAATCAAGTTTTGTCCACTGTCAAAACACTTCTGCAGAAGTTGTGAGAAGTTCCGCATTTTTACGAAAAAAATACGGAACAATAATGAAGTTTCGACTAATGCCACAACAAACAGTGACCTTGGGAATGTGAAGAGGTCGTTCATGGAGCTGTTGTGGGTTTTCAGAGGCCCAATAACAAAAGTTTTGTTTATTAACCACTCCTAATAAATGAAATTGGACTTCGTCGCTCATTATTAAAACAGTGTCACCAGTCAAGATTTCCAACATTTCTTCTGCAAACTTCATCCGTCTGCTGTAGTCGTTTTGCTGCAATTCTTTGACAACCATCACCAGAGTGTAAAATTCCACTTCTCGGACCCTGTATTTAAAAACCACCGAAATTTCAGTCCGATAATTTGTATTTTTTGCCTCAATTTTGTTTAACCGCTTCACAGTTCTTCTAAGCTAAGAAAGTGATTTTTTTTTTTGTACAGAAAATCTCGAATACGTTTTCGTGATCACTTGGGATTGTTGAGGACTTTTCGTCATTTTTATTCCAATTTTCATCAAAATGCGAATTAATTTGACTAAACTATAAATTGAAACGCAAACTTTCAAATACTACTAAATAGTTAAAATTCTTACTTTCGGAGTTTAACGATGGAAATAGAGGTTTTGTATCAATCAGTCCGAAAATAAAATACATTTCTGTAGACTTCAGATCTTAAGTACCTTGTCTTTAAAACAGTAACCGCAATTTAGATCGAAGATCATAAGCTTAAAAGCCCAAAACGATCTTTTTAACCATTCATAAGAGTTTATATAAATTTAAAAAATGTAAACCTTTCGCTCTTGGACTAATGACAAAATATTACCTAATTGGTTGAGTTGATAAAACTTTTCGTAAAGACTAAGTATATCACAAAATATCATCCACCATTTGGAATCAAACCAAATATACCAAGAATAGCTTCCTTATCGAAAGCCTTGACAGTTTTTCCAAAGATTCTTGCGCATCAATGTGGCAAAGAACAACATAATGGTTCAAGTCGTTTATTTGCATTCGAGCAATTTGCAACTTCAACAATATCTATACGAGTACTGAGTAGGTATCCGTATGAAAGATTTCTTCGTCTATCGATGCTGACGCATCAGCGTTGTTTATCTTATTGCGGATGCGACTTAAACGCGCAATTCTATGAGGTTCTTAAAATTCACTTAATAATCTCCCACCCGAAGGTGGGACGGCGCGGTGAGGGGACTAAAACTAAATATTTTTGTTTTAATTTGCGTCCGAATAGTTACATACATAATATAGAGGTATAGGTAGCCCCATATAACCCAACTAACCATCATCATCGCATCAGAGAGACTCCCAGTGTGTTTCCCATATTTCCATAAAGCTAATTCTGCGTTTGATCTTAAGCCGCCTTCTCGTTGGAGTATCTGCGCGGCTTAACCGATTGCCACTCAGTCACGGCTCACGGCAGCGCAGCAGCATCACCATCTCCATCTCCAGGCCGTTGCCGTTGTCGTAGTCTTAGTCGTCGTCGTCGTCGTCACTGCCGCCGCTGCCGCTGTGCATTTAAAAGGCCGCCAAATATGAGTAAAACGGACCGCGCACGACGATAAAAATGAAGTAAGATGAAAGTAATGTACTTACTTACAAATTTATTTATTGATGATCATCGGTTGGCGGCGATTGCACTATCCGCCATCAGGCCGGCTGTGCTGATGCTGATGCTGGAATTGGCTAATATCGCAATCGAACGACAGCAGCAGCGGCAGCAGCAACGTGCGGTAGGTAGGTAGACACGTAAGTATATAGTACTCTCATATCTATCTATACTAAAGTTGGCCAATGTATCTTTTTGCGTTTTTATTGGAGCGGCTTTGGCTGATTGCTGGCTCGAATCTGCGCGCGCGCGAGCACGCTACCACCAGCAGCGGGGGGTGGGTGGATCGGTTAAATATGTTGATCGGCGCTCGAAGGTGCCATTCGCACTGTTCACCCTCTCTGCTTATGGACATTTTTGTTGCTGGAATGGAATGGAACAGAACCTTTTGAAAGCAGCCGACTGACTTTGTGGGAATTCCGGTAAGCCGGCTGCAGCCGCCGCTGCCGTAGACGACATGTGAGTGGGCCGCAATATATTTAGCTAGCCACTTGTTTGATATACCGGGCGGCCGGCCGGCCGCTGCTGCCTGGCACATCGAGTAGGCATAATCTATCGATTTATTTACGACAGTGCTGAAGCTGATGCTGGCGTGCTACGTGTGTGTTCTAGCCGCTTAAATCCTCGTCTGGCTGCTCTCCCCTTTAAGTTATACACTTACATTCAGTGTGTACCTATGTAACAACTGTGAAATGGATTGAGGCAAAAACTGCCACTTTAAGTGTCAGTCCGTATTGATTGGTGACTCCGCCTATATTAGCGCTCCCGATGGCATAAGAATTTTCCAAATTATAGGCATTTCATAGCCCGCTTTGACATGAGTCCTCAAACGCACACATACTCGTAAGTAAAGGAAAACTTTGACCGCACCGTGTGTCGTAGTTCATATGTAGGTAGTCCTTATATGCGATGAGGTGAAGGGTCGTTAGTTTCCCAACTCAAGTATCTGCACCCATCAATAATGAGGGTAATTTATATATTTTTGTGTTGTTGTTGTTGTTGCTGTTTTGTCATGCTGCCCAAGGCATGTGATGTGAGTTCTCGCACCTGACGAATATGGAAATTAAATTTTTTGTCCTCCTATCTAAGGAAAAAGGAATTCTACTTATATCGCAGTTTGTTAGACCCCAGAAGGGGGATGTCTTCCTTGAAGGCACAGGTATCGGTACGTATGTAGGTATAAAAAAAATCTGTTAGAAAAAATCTATCCACCATCAAATGCCTATATTTAAGTTTAACTTTATAAATTGCACACTTTCAACACGAGAAAAATTTTAATTTAGTTGATAAAGACTTAAGAAGTCCTACATGTCAAAATATAGGAAGGCCTTTTTTGAAATTTTAATAATTTGACAGATGATAGGTTTTGCAAAAACTTGTGAAGTTAATAAACTTTGCAAAGGGACATAGTTTGAGGTGGAATTTAACAAGTCATGTGAATTATACGTTGACTAAGTATGTAGTTTAAAAAGAAGGCCCTACAGAATATCTATAACAGCTTTAGTTCAAAGTCTAACTCTGAAATTTGAAGTAATCAAAAATAGACATTTTAAGCAGTTTCATGTATTAAAAAAAGTTTGTTAACATAAATCTTTCGATAAACTTTATCTCTTAACCTTTAAACGGTCCTAGGGTAATTTTTGACACATTTTAGGAACAGAAATAGAAAAATTTTAGGGACATGACATTCCATGTCTTTTTCAACAGACTTGAGTTTGATATATTATTTATTGAAGTCCAATATTTCCTATGTCACTGAAAGTTGAAAGGTTTCGATAACAGAGAAACTCGAAGTAAACGAATTTAGACAAATTTGCACCTAGACGTGAAGTAGGGAATCAGTTTGTTGAGATATTATTGAATCTTTCCAACCATTTTAACATGTCATAATACATTTCATTCAGAGGAAGATCTCCTTTCCGTTAATACCTTCCATCAAAGCCTGCGAAGAACGAAATTACAATTTGAGTACTTTATGATTCTGCTGGGAAGAATCAACCCTAAACGAGCAAGGAACTCGAAGGAACACCTAAAAGAAATCAGGGACGAGGGCTTAACCTAATGACTGTGATAACTTTTTTCACATCTATAAACTGAGACAAAAATTAATGGAGAAACGAATTACAAAAATTACAAATTATAAAAACAAAACAAACATCAACATGAGTAAATTTTCACAAAAATTAAAAAAAAAACAAGAAAAATTGATGTCAGTTTTTTAATAATATAAAATTTGTGACATTTTGGGGTAATGGGTCAAATTACAAAATAAGACCTTCAAATAACTTATAATCAAAAATTCACATCTTCGTATAATATGTTTGCAGCAAATTTGAGATCATTTGACGAGATCACAATTCAAACTCGCGCATATAATGAGGGGCATATTGACTGACGTTTAAGGTTCAATTCTACGGTCATGGTCAAAATTTCAGTGATTCCCCTGAAATCGAAAAGTAAAATCTTAATTCAAAGATAATAATTTCTCTATTAAAGAGAAAATAAAAAGTCTCCACAAACAGAAAGATTTGCGAAAAAAAATTATGAAACTGACAAACTGCCTAAAAATTAACACGGAACTGTTAGCAATGCAAAGTAAAGTCACAGCCACCTATTATACTGTTTCAGATCTTAATCCTAAACGACCTAGAATCGATTGAATTTATCTACGTCAACCTCCTTCTATTTTCAAAAATCCTACACAATTAAAAATTGAAAAACAATTAATTTACATTCGAGTAAATATTTTATTTTGCCAATGGCGGAGAAGATTTCCAATCTACCTCAAACACAAAACTTTTTCCTTTTTTTTTTTTTTCTTGAAATACAAAGTTGACACTAAGTCTAAGATTAACTTTAATAGAATCGATTTTGAATAAAATTGTTGCTGCAAAAGATTTGCCTTATAAAATGTTTATATTTAGATTATGTAGTTTATTCCGACACTTTTATTCAAACAATATAATATATGATTTATTTATCGAGATGTAAAGGTCCAATAATTTTATGACCAAAAATATTTAGATAAAAAAAAATACCAACCTACCTAATTGAGTTGAGTAGGTATGTATGTATGTATTTTCTACCGTTTTAATTAATTAACAAAATTTGAATTTAAAACCTCTTAAAAATGATATTATTGGCACTGACATAATTATGTTTAAAGATAAATTAACATAATTTAATTCGAAATATAATACAAAACTCAATCAAATATTCATTGTTTCAATTTCGACCGACGACTCGACGACGACGAACGGCGCGACGCATGATTTAAAATTATTGTTGTGAATAACAATTATGAATTAAAAACAAATTCAAAACAAAAAAAAAAGTTTTACGAGTATAGTGATGAGAAAATGAGAGTTCTCTAAAATTAAAATCTATATTTGCGAATGGAATTGGATCTATAAAATTGACATTGAGAATAAATTTTAAATTTTAAATTCCCCCCCTTAAACTAAGAATATAAAAATATGTTTGTATTTAAAAAATTCTAATAATGCTACATTAAAAAAAATCGAGCCGATAAAAAATTTTCTCAAATCGAATTTTATCACAAAAATTGTTTCCTTAAATAAAATAAAACTATAAAATAAAAATTAAACTATGTAATTAACTTTTTTAGGAAAAATATTTGAACAGAAAATTTACGTTTATCAATTATTCATTTTGGAAAAAATTCAAAATTGAAAAAATTTCTTATGTAATTTTGGCTTTTTCTGTTTTTCAAAAATGAAAATGTTTTAAAATTTTCAATTAACAGATAAAACGTACAGTACTTACAAATCCATGTTTATCACTAATATTATTTGTTAGTTTCAACTTATGAAATGAGACGACTTTTTGCATCCATTGCTCACCGGTTGTTGGTGAGTCCGGATGGATGTACATTCGTTTTGGCATTTCTGGATCAGCTTTTCCAGCTACCATCCAACGACTGTAAAAAAAATTAATGAAATTAAAATTAAGTGAATTGTTCTATTAAAAACGAATTTTAAAAATATATAAATGTTATAGCTGTCAAGTTCGATAACGAGTCTACGAATTGGTTTGAAATTAAGTTGAAAAGGAGTTGAAATAAAATTACGTCAATTTATTAAACAATACAACGAGTAGCTTAAAAAAATGTTATAGCTGTCAAGTTCGTTAACGAGTCTACGAATTGGTTTGAAGTTTAGTTGAAAAGGAGTTGAAATAAAATTACGTCAATTTATTAAACAATACAACGAGTATCTTAAAAAAATGTTATAGCTGTCAAGTTCGTTAACGAGTCTACGAACTGGTTTGAAGTTTAGTTGAAAAGGAGTTGAAATAAAATGACGTCAATTATTAAGTCTAAGACGATGTTCTGTCACTATTTTAACAGTGAAATTTATCGAATTATATTTGAAATTAGAGCGGAAATCTTGAAGAATCACTTTGAAATTTGATTTCGACGTGACAGCAAATGAGTTGAAAGAAGTGAGTTATGTTGGAATAAGATTTGAAATGCATTCACGAATGAATACCGTCCATTTATTTTAATAATACAACTAGAAGCTTCAAAAACGTAGCGTAATTCTATCTTATCTAGAGAAATATTTTGACGTTTGTGACTAAGAGAGTGACAACAAGTAAGTTAAAAGAAGTGAGATCGGTTGAAAGTGAATTGAAATAGAAAGATAGCAAAATTACGTCAATTTCTTTAGCAAAGTAACTCGTGAGCTTCAAGTTTAGTACCATTTTATGTCACTGATTTTAATAATTAAGTAAATAAAAATCTGAAGATTTGACATTTGTCTGACATTCTCTTGAAAAAAAGGGGAATCCTTGATATTCAAACCGATGTTTATATCAACCAGAATAGTTGACTTTGGCATTTGGTTCTTTAAAGTAGTGTGTCAAATTAATTCCTGGTTGAGTCCTCGATTAAATTAAAATCAAACAAGAAACTTACCTATTATGAAACTTATATCGATAATCATCAGCCGCAACAATATCCAGCAGCAGAATATATTTCGCCTTTGCATCAAGTCCCGAAACCCTAAATTTCATTTGTGGAAACATTTGTCTGAAATTAGAAAAAAAAAAAAATCATTAAAATTTACACTTAATTTTTGAAATGAGTTTTTTTAATTATATTTATAGAAAAAAATCAAATTTCATATTAACCAGAGAAAAAAAAATCTGACAGATATTATAGATATCTATACCCAAAACAAATACCCCCAAACTTCATCATTATTCAACTCGTCGTCCGTCATTCTATACTTCATCGTTGTCGTTGTCTCAATTGATTGTTTTCCATGGGCGGTTGCGGGCATTTCCCACCCATATAATTATCATAATATTGGCCCTCATCTCATCTCGTGGAAGCGCCGTCCGTCCGGCGGCAGCGGTCGGAGCAGCCAGCACCGTGTACCGTCCGTCGTTCGTCGTCGCAACGCCACCGCACAGATTTCATTTGTCCAATTTGTTGGTGCAGAGAAAAGCGCTCCAATTGCATCATCATCTCCATCACCAAAAGCAACAAAAACAAAAACCAGCAAATATGAAAATTATATCTTTGGGCCTACAATCACTCAATCTTAAACCAACAACGCGTACAACATGATCGCGTCAGTGCGGCGGCGCAGCGACGCGGCGGTCGGTGGCGGCACTGTCCAGGTCATGAATCAAATTTAACGAACGAACGGACGTCGTCGTCGTCTACAGTCCATTCGTCTGTCTGTCTGTCCGCCCGCCCGTCCGTCTGTCCGTTCGTCTAAACGGAAGAATCGAAACGAGAAAAAATCAGAACACGATGAG
The DNA here is from genome assembly GCA_905146935.1 of Scaeva pyrastri. Classification (NCBI taxonomy): domain Eukaryota; kingdom Metazoa; phylum Arthropoda; class Insecta; order Diptera; family Syrphidae; genus Scaeva; species Scaeva pyrastri. The sequence goes on along the minus strand of LR989927.1, from coordinate 37,623,705 downwards.
TTCAGGGCGCGCAAAGTATGAAAAGCGGGGACTTACTCCCCATCGCCTTGCCTCCGCACCCCGCCCACCTGTTCGAAATCTTGGCATCAGATGAAGGCACTTCTCACTGATACTCTACCATTATGAAAAATTCTTTACTTCGATATTATTGAAGACTTGGCGCCAGTTAGCTCCCCATTTCATTGTCCAACGTAAACTCCTCCAGTATAGAGCCGCGAGAGATTTTTCGACGTCGCGTCGTCGTCGCCGGGAAAAGGGAACGGGAAGGCAAACGGGAAGCCATCAGGAATGGATGGGATTCAAAGAGGAAGCTACCTAACTGCCTATTACCATATCCCTCTCTTTCACTCTCGGCCAACCTGGAGCTGGAAGATCGATCCCGTGAAGTCATGATGTTGATGATGCTGCTCGAAATAGTTGGCGCAGCCACACGCGCTTCTTTTTGCTGTTACAACTCCGTCAGTGGCCTCATTTCCACAGAGACGCCAGACACCACACCGACACCATACCATCGGCATCGGCATCGACTCGCTCCAATCGAGTTCTGTTCGTTTAGCAAATCGAAAAGGGTAACCCACCTTTAACACGTTGTGCGAGCGGCTGTTTTCCAGTTCTGATGATGAAGGTATCTTTTTAACACTCTCCATGCCTCGAGATATTGCGCGACCGCGACTGCGACGGCGACTGCACTTGGACAAGGACCACAGTTTTTTGTTTCCTTTTTTTTCGTTTATTTGTTGTGCTTGATGTTTGTGACGATTTTCGTTCACAATTTTTGGCCAAAAAAGTTTCAAACCTCATTCCTATCGAGAGTAAGACTACTCCAAGGCTTGTTACCAATTCGCATGAGGAATGTGCTGCTCCTGATGGATTCTGTTGGCTGCTGGACTCCTCGGCTCCGCTCCGATCCGTCCACAGGCGCACAACACAACAGAAACAGATAATCATTTTTTGAAACGTCTTGTCTTACATTGAGGAATGAGTGTAGAGTGAGGATTTCTTTCGTGTTTATATCTTTTTTGTGCATTTTATTATTGTCCAGCAAAATATCTCTGTCGATCACGACAATGATGATGATGATGATGAGAACTGATGATGGGTCTGGTCTCTGGTCTGGTGGATCAACTTGGCCGGCTATAGCCATCAATGTGGCGACAGCGCAGCGCTGGCAACATTGTCCAACAATATGTATCTATATACATATTATCAAAAAAAAAAAAAACGTCCAAAACGCACAAACTTTACGAGCGTAGAAGTTGATAATTCGATGATGTGGTATAATGCGGACGTTTATTCATTAATTATTGGTTGTGCTGCTAACAAAATCGCAAATATTTCCTGTGGAGAGTTAAAAGCTGCTTTGGGTTTTGCTTTGTTTTGTTTTTGGTCTTTGGGGCTCTTTGCTTTTTTTCGATTGTGGTCGAAAGCAGTTTTGTGGGATTTTAATGATGGAAAAGGTCCTTTTGAGTCCGTCATAAAAGTTTGATTTGGATACTGTTTCTTTTTTTCTTTTTTTTTTGGTTTTATTTGGAAGATGATAGATGGAAACGAGAGTTGTTGTTGACACTTTTCACAGTTGGAATTCAAAAAATGTTTACTTTCTTAGCCTTGAATTAGTTGAGAGGGGTCTTATTAAAAACATTAAACAACTTTTTAAGGAACAAGAGTATAGTCAATTTAGAATATCGTCCTTGTAGCAGAAAATAGTCCTGATGAATTCGAATTCATTTGCAGAAAACTGGCTGTCAGTATCGGCATTAACAGATCATCATTTGAGCGAACATTCTTATCAATCTGCATAATATCTTGAGAATAGTTCAGAAGTTTAGAACCAATGAAACAATTGCAGATAAAGTTGTTGATCACTTGGAATTCCATCTAACAGTTGGGCAGAGCTATTCAGGATATCCCAACAAGCTGAAAATTCCGTTTTTAACATTTTCGATACTATCAACGTACTTGAAAAAAAGAGACTAACTGATAAAGTTCTCCTTAAAAACTGCGAAAAACTGTCCGCGTTTAGCTATCCATTGGGAGAAGCTAACTTGAAACAGTGATATTATACCGTTAGATATTGCTGCTGATTTCAAAATTGTGGAAAGAGCGCCGAACCTTCACATAGAAAAAATAAGGTTTCGACATTTTTTATCGGCAGCTTGCAAAGGTTAAGTCAAACAACGCTTTGATTCAGCAAACCTTATGCTTCAGTTTCTCCAAACTGATCTTGATCTCCCTTTGGGATCGATCTGAAGAACTACCAACTACTACTTCATAAGTTTATTAACCTCAAATGATGCTATCTGTCCTAACAAATCTCCTGATAATTACTCAAATCTTTTCGAAACTAGTTGTGTTGACGGCTTGATGACGCGCAGGTCAAAATCCAAAAAAAAAAAACAGAGAAACAAGGGTCATCTTCGTTTCATGCGTCTAGATTCACCCAAGTCCCATCATCATCATCAACAACATCGGGCTGCTATACATAGAGAAAATAGAATGACAGGCACTTATCTGAATTGAATGGCGATCTTGTGATTTATGATCTTGACAAAATACAAAGAGTGCGGTGATGAAATTTCGGTTGATTAGAGGCAATAAATAATAAAACTCTAGACGGCAAAGTGACAATTTTAATGAATTGGTCGTCTTCAAGTGGAAGTGGAGTAAACAAACTGATCACATGAATAAATGATGTGAGGGTAATGTTACACTGTACGTTGTTTTTTTTTTTTTGGTTTTGAAGGAGGAAGGAGCGATCTTTGTGTGTGTCGGTAGATTATAATTAGTGTGATAACAACAATCTATTGGCAATTTCAACATTTTCGTTGTCGATCTTTTTTTTGTCATTGGCTTTTGATCAAAAAGATCGACTTGGGAAACAACATTTCTGTCACAATGAAACATGAAGATGCATTTTGTTTATTAATCGGTGACATAAGGCTTTTCGGGGGGAACAAAAAGAAAATAGTTCAAGAAGTCTCCCAATGGAAAGATATTAAAAAATCTATCTATTGACCCCCGGTGTTTTATACAATACCAAAAAACATTACGGGTTTTCAAAATTACCAATGTCAAACGAAGCACAGGTGACAGTAATAAGAATTGAACTAAGCAATATTTCATATTCAGTTTACCCAGATTGAAAATCAATTTTGTCGAATTGTCAATGCTTAACGTGCTCATTTAAACTTTAAGTAATATGTATAGCAAAACAACCCATGTAATGTCTCAGTTATAATATTTGTACGAGTAATTTGTTTCTCTCTGAATGCATTCATGGATTTTGAAAAATGGATAGTTAACTTTGAAATTGAAATTTTTATTTAGCGGAAAAGGCGGAAAAAAAATATTTTGGGGAAAATTTGAGTTTTGTTGACGAAGTTGGGAAGAAGTTGCTGACCAGCATTAAAAAAAATTAAATACTTTATACAGATTTAAAAATTCAAAAGTAAAATTAAGTTTATGAATAACTTTATTATAATATTACACAAGCTTAACATGTTGTTGGACTGTTCGCGATTAGAAACGTCAATTTTTGATTGTCACTAGCGCTCTTTTCCTTATTAGGGCTATCGGGGAGGCTGTTGTAGTGTGATCTTGACAAAAAAACGCTACCCTCTATCGAGTATATATTGAAGAGGGCTTTCTATCTACATATGTGCATATATGTCTTTGAAAAGTTCGGAATTCTGCAGAATAGAAAGCTTTCTTATGTCAAATCAGAGAAAGACCACTAAATGAGTCATGGTGAAAGAGAAGAAGAATGTAAACGGACCCCTAATAATTTCTTTCCCAAAGAAGGAAGTCCTTAAAACCAAGTGCCAGAATATTACTTAGTTCATGTACTTTAAGGTTTGATTATTCAACCCTCAACTCTCATAAACATCAAATTACACATTATTCTCATTGTCAATATTTAAATTAACTTTAAAAATCCTTCTCAACCTTTCGAATTGTTTTCTCACACAGTTTTACCGATGATTACCACCCAGACTGGATTTTTATTTAAAAATTTTCAACATTCTAGGAAAAAAAAACGAAAAAAAAGTCCATTCAAAAGACGAATAAAATTCAAATTGCAACCTTCACAGAAATTAACAAAAGATATAATATTATGACCCACCATAAAGCCTGATATTTATTTATTCCAAACTCATATTCAAAAATAAAAAAAAACGACGAAAAAATGAGAACTGAAAATTCAAACAAAATAAAAATATAATTCCTACATCGAAAGTGACAGCTTTATGTGCCATACGAAAGAATAGACCACCCGACGCACTGTTCCACACGCGAAAACTATACACACATGTCATCATATATGTATATGGTTACACTCGCCGGTCGGCCGGCAAGGATCCCTGTGCATCAAGGAGTCTAAAGTTCCAACTATTTCAATCCCAATACCAGTTTCAACCTTTTTCCCATCATCAACTGTCAAATCACCTCGACCACCATCGGAGGCAAAGGCAATTTAATTGCATTTCAACAATTATTATTATTATTATTATTATTACTATCCGTGTAGTGTGGGTAGGTATGTATGATGTTGGCATATTGAAAAATTACACGTGTGATGGTGTGCGTGCGAGTTATCGCGGGTGGGGATGGGGGTGGAGTATGGGTATATGTCAACCATACTGCACGCAAACTCTTCACCATTTATTTTGCGTTCTTTTTCTTATTTTTCATTTTTTGTGAAGCTACCAATCATTTCTTGTGCGTTGGTTTTCAAATAAGACAGAACTTGTGAATGCTTTTTTTTTTTTTGCAGAACAGGGTTGCCAACAATGGAAATAATTTCGATTTGTTGTTGAAAGACGATGAAAGTTTACGAGAGTTCAAACTTATATTTCTGTTCGATCGAAACATGAGGGAACTTCGATTGTGTTTCATGCTAAGTTCGCAATTTCGCAGTGAAAAATCAGAACGAACAGAATTTCGCAAATAAATGAAACCTGGTAACCCTTTTCATGCGGTCAGCGAGTGACGGACGGAGTATGGTGGAGCTATTACAACTGGTGGTTAGACTTTGATAGTTCGTTTTCTTTATTCGAAACGTGATTATAATTCGCAATCGAATGATTATATTATATTAGTGCGAATGTGCGATAACAATTAGGTACTCGTAGATATAAGAAGTATTATATTCTGGTACCTAATGAAATAATGGCGATTTGAAGACGTGACAATGTGATGCATAGAATTTTAAATGAGATGCAGGGTGGGAATAAGTGCGCATGGGCTTTATATGTATACTTACTCGCAATGTAATGTAATAATAATATGATGATGCACTCACTCTCGGGAAGGTCGTTGAAAGCCACAAACTATGTATACTGTCCTTGGAAAAATATTTACATTTACACACAGATTTGTTGAAGTTTGAGAGTATACTGTGAGTGATCCTTGTGCAATTAATTTATTATGTCTTCAATTTTCGCAAGAACTTGCTCCGACTTTAATCTGTTCATTTCGTAAGTGATTTTCGACAGACGCAGCTTCTGAGAAAGTGCAATGTCTTCTGTTAATTTTTCGAGTAAATCGCATTATTAACGAGCATATTGCAGTTCTTCTTTTTTTCAACTTCGCAAGTTTGTATTCTCTCAAAATATGAGATATAAACTTTTGCGAATGGAACTAAAAATTAAAAGATTGTTACAGGATTGTTTATATTTTAATTAATGAGATCCCTAACATCAGAAACTTTTTCAAGGAGCATTCACACAGCTGCAAAATACGAAATGAAAATAAAATGTGTTAAAAGGAAGCAGAAGGTCTGAAAACATTAATTTCAATACACAAATTATTGCAAAGAAATAACAATGCTAAGAAAAATGAAATTAAGAATTATGAAAACTATAAAATATTTGCTTTTGAACTCGAAACGTTTTGCGAAATGATCATTTCTTTTGTAAACATTCAGAATTATGCAAAATTGCGAAAATAAGCCATTGCAGACTTGCGAAGTCAATACATTCCGAATTAGATAATTAAATTTTATTTTTGGGAGAATCAGCGACAAAATACAAATTTTTTCTTGCGAAATAAGATTCTATAAGAACATAAAGACACAGCTCCAAATAGTGTTACAATGTCATTTGGTTTATTTGTACAAAAGTTGGCACATTTTATTTAAATTGTTATTTACATTTATTCTGAGTAATTTCAATTTCCATCAACCCTCGATCTTTGAAAAGATGAAAAAATTACGAAAAAATGCATTTCCTTTTATTCGATCACCTGCCACAGCCAAGCACTTGGCGATTGTCTGAATTCGTAAAATTTATCCGAAAGTGACGTTTTAACTTTGTTATTTTTATTCTTATGAACAATTCATTCAAAAATTGTTTTTGCCATTGTTTTTTGTTCAATCAAAAAAAAAAAAAAAAAAAACAAAAAAACTGATGGATATCCCCTCTGGATGCATCAAAATTCATCTTCGTCCAATTTGACACGGCACTTCACAACTTTTATAGCGATTTGATAAGATTGCCATCCCTGTTGGATTTTTTGTGCGGTGTTTTAATTTTTTTTTTATTATTTCGAATATGCGAAGTTCCTCAAGAGTGAGCACCTTGTCCGTCACTGTTTACACAGAACAAGAATTGACTCCACTCTTACCCAATGACACATTTATCACGATGCACCGATCGCCAAGAAGACAAGGGGATGCGGTCCGTCAGTCGCCAGTCGTTTACAACTTCCACATTTTTTTTTTCCTCAATAATTCTGTTGCCACTTTTTTGATTGGCGGGGGGGTCCATTTTTGATTAGCATGTTTTTACTTTTGGTTATGTAAATTTGATTACAATTTTCTTTTGATAAGAATTTGATTGTGAAATTGGCATAAGTTTTATATGACAATAATCCTCAGGGACAGGTGCAGGTTATTCGTCGTCGTAGTCGTCGTCGTCTCGGTCGTCATTGCAAAACGCAAAATGTACGCGGTCAACAATGAACTGCACAGAATTTATTTGACAAATAATAAATGGGGTTGGTGGATGTATCTGATGGATACATTTAGATCTCAATCTGTCTCGTCGCATCTTTGCATCTCTCTTTTCATTCTGATGTTGGTTGGCATTTTAATTGGATTTGATTTTTAAACAAATTATATATAAACGGTTGGTATAGTATTTTTTTTTTGTTTGGGTTTTTGTTCTTACATAAGTTTTTATGTGTGGCGTCGTTAATTAACCCGACAGGTGTATTGGGATAAGCAATGTAGCGCCTTGTGCCGTCCATCCTGTTCGATCGATTTCTCAAAGCAGCCGGTGAACGTTTGTTAGAAAGATGACGATGATGATGCGAATAGATAAGACAAAGAAGATATACTCAAAGTGAACTAAACAAACAGTAGTGTGACATTTGTGTGTATAGATATTCTCCCAGGGATATTCCTACACTTAAGGCTTTTTACCTGCAACACAAATGTATATAGGTATAATGATATATCCTTTAATAAATAATAAATTTTATCGACAGCCAGACATTGGTGAACACGCCTTTGTTGGCGTTGGCAATTAGTGCAGACGTTTTGCTCGTCCGTCGACAAACGCTGCGCTGGCTGGTCTTACCTATACCTTAATGCCATTAGAGATCTTTATCTTATGACGTGTGTACATATCTATACAACAAAATGTGTATTTATCGGTGCATCGGGGTGGTCATCATCCCAGAGGAAATAATAAGGAATTCAAAATATACATACACGACTTAAATTGGTTTTAATGGCTTTCCTATAAAATATACCTTGTTAAACGAATGACGATGATGAAGGTTGGATGTTCACAATAAAGTTATTAAAATTCGATTAAGGCTACGCACAGGAAAACAGATTTATTAACCGAATGAATGCTCGATGATGGCTGAAAACCTCCTCTAATATAATTACACAATAATAAGTGAGGAATATAGAGAATCTTGTATTTATTTGTTAATCATGTTGATATAAATAAATATACCTACAAGGTTATACCTTAATACAAATGTGAAAATTAGGACCGACTAATGTTCTTCTTTTGTATAAGATTATTTGTTAAACTCAAAATGAGTTCTGTCAATCACGAAAATCGAAATACACGTGGAAAATTTACAATTTTTTGACGAAAACATAATTGTGGAACCTATGTGGATCATAAAATGCATTCGTTTTCTAGGGATAGACTTAAGGGATAATTTGTTTGAAATTTAAATGGTATATCATCTATGAGTAGACTAATTTTGGATCTTTCAACCTTCTTTTTTGGTGATATAAAATGTGGTTAAAATATTGTGGAACGTATTCACATTCTATACATAACAGGGAAGTTACACCGGACTATGTTAAATTAATAGTTGAAAAAATATGTATTGTATTGGAAAGTATATGTCTTCCCTTTAAGATGCCCATTCAGGCCAGTCTTTGGCGTTTTGGTTATCGACAACCTTTGACAAGATGTGTGCTTCTGTAACATAACAAATAAAATCTTACAAGAAACTAGATTAAAATTTTATGGTCGTTGGCGTATTAACTCAATATTTAAAGAAGTTAAGGTAGACAAAGCGTCTAAATCCCATTGAAACGGTGAAGAGAGACAATTTGAAATTCGACAAAGAATCATTTGGACTTTGTGGAAAATCCAATTACGTTTGTCATTGAGAGGACTAATAACTCATTTGAGAATACTGAGAATCCGAATCGAGAAAATTTAATTAGAATTTCTAATCGTGTAAACATTTAAAGAAACTTTTTGGAAATTGATTTAAATTTTAAAAGGAATAAATCAATAAAATTGTGTCCAAGAACAAGTCATGCAAGGATTTCTCTTCCAAAGAAAAATTCAACTAAGAGTCCTTCAATCTAACCTAACTAAAAGTATATAATATATAAGTTCGTGTAAATGTGAGTACATAGGGATCCACTTTTAGGTTAGGTATACTTAACAATTAAAGAGTCCTTCTTCAAATCTCCTTCTTGTGCCTTCTCCTTACATAACAATTCTATAGATGCATATATGTATGTATGTACATATGTATGTATGTACGTGAGGTTTTGGAATACATAATCTTATCCCCAAACAGCTTCGTCTGGAACAATATCTTAAAATCGAAATCACAAACTCTCTCATTCCATATTCCGCCTTCACCCATATACTCGTACCAACTCGTAGGTACTTCGTACACAACACATCCCGAATATACTCGTACACAATCTTGCGGCCATCTTACGATTAAATGTTGTTTCTTCTTCATTTCATTTCTATGTTATACGAGTTAAATTTTCAGCTTCGACTCCGATCGCCAATTGCCCTCGCATATTACATGAATATTTCAACAACATAAAACCACATCATCATAGCATCTATCCTCTATAAAGTCCAAAAAGGAACACCGAACATAATGCATCCGCATGTTCGCGATAAATCCTGCGGACCGCCATGCCGCACCACACCAGTACAAGCGGAGCACACGCACTCCTCCTTGTCGGCCGGCTTCAGCTTCAACTTCGGCTTTGGTTATATGGCAGTGGATTCATGCTCTGTGAGCAGAACAGCTCTGTGGTAGGTATTTAGCTGACATCGTGTATCCGTGATGTTTCTTCCACGTAGGTCTACATCGGTGCAGTGTCTGCAGCACCTCCGTGTCCATCTTGTGCCGTTTTAGATACTTACATCGATTAGACTTTTGCAGCAAGTTGTTGTCCGCGCTGCTCTGCGCGGTGTGGTGCATCAGCACTTGCAACATGTGGCCTAGACTTGGGCTCGAGCTCAAGCTCGCCCCGTGTGTTACGTGTATTGTGTTCTATGTACATCCTTTCGGGCGGGCGGTGGAACGTCCTTCCATCCTCATTTCTTCTTTGTGGAACACACAACTCGTGTGTGGGTTTCGAGTATTGCGATAATGTTTAGAATTTGTTTGGAGTTATGAACAACAGGAATCGTTCCAAAGTAGTTTTTTTTTTTCCTTCTATTAGTCGGGTGTATCTATTTATCTCACTCGAGCAATATCCCTCCAGGGATTCCTCCTAATAAGACAGTGCGGATACCTTGAGCTCCAATCGACAAACAGCTCTGCGAGTAAATAGAGTGTGGGTGGTATCTATACACGGACAAAATATCGTTCGTTTTTTTTATTTTTTTATGTAGATACACCTACCTATTCCTATTCCAATTCCTATATTCGTATTGCTTTGGTATCTACAAGAGTATCTAAAAGTATGTATCTTGTATCTTTATGGGGTGAGTTGAGTATATTAGCAGTGGGGTATATCTTATGCATGTAAGAAAAGTTTAAATTTTCGTCATACGTGGTGCGCATGGCTGAGTTTCACGCCATCACAATATAATTTTATATCGAATGAGAGAAAAGATGACCAACACTTGAGAGTGTAGGTTGGTAAGTAGATATGTGTTGTGTGTGTGTGTGTGTGTGATGGGTATTTATATGTGTGAAAAGTGGGTGTTTGTAGGGCGACAAATGACATCAATTTATACAGCTTAAAGGGGTGTTGGTTGGATGATTATGGCTTCTAAGAGAAGCCATAATTAAACAAACTAAAAATTATAATTTACCGAATAAAAACGACGAATAGGCGATTAGCTTGAATTGAGGTTTGCGTCATAAGTGAATACCTACTTAATGTATACACAATTTTGAAACATTTAAATACCTACATCTATTACAAATTTGCGTGGGTGTATATTTGCGGAGAAAATCTTCATTGTATTTTCAGTGTGGTTACTATAATCCGATTGCAAACTTAACGAAACCATCTTAAGGTTATAATAAATAAAAAGTGAGAAAGTCTACTTTCTATCTAATTAAGTTGCTTATAAAAAAGTTTCTAAAAACGGTAAGACAAACTTAACGAAAGGGCTTTGGGATTTTATTAGACAAAGCATAAGTTTTTGCTAGTTCATTGACTTCTATATGGATTTTTATAAAATTTCATACATACTATATTTCACAAAAAGTGTGAACTTTTAAAAAGAATGTCAACTTAACGAAACAACTTTTACAAAATGATTTTTCAAATATGTATTTATTAGAAAGTATTGTTAGAAATGTATTCGTATGGTTAAGTTAAGTCACAAGTGAACAAAATTGGTACAGATTGACCGAAATTTTATATAACTGAACGAAAGTATTTGAAATAGAATTTAGGATGGAAAAATGTTCTCTTGAATTTTCGTTTTTGTAAATATATATTTCCAGTTAAGTTAATCAAACAATTTTGCTTTATTTTCAAGCTTAACGAAGAATTTTCAAAACACTTTAAATAAGTGAACTGAAAGTAGAAAATCTTAGAAGTAAATGAAATATGTAGATAGTTTTTACAAATGATTTAAGGGAAGGCCGAACCCATCACGGAAGCCAGAACACTTGGTCTGGATAACTGGAAGCAACTTACTAGGGATCGCAGAGGATGGAAGGCCATCGTGTCTCATCAGACAGAGATCCTACATGGTTTGGGAGCCTAATAAAGTAAGTAGATTTAAATTTCATTCAAAGTGTCATTCTATCGTTAAATCATATTTTTGCAAAAAAAAAGGCATTTAAATAAACACGCGTACCTATTTCAAAAAAGTTAACGAAACTTTTTAATTGATGAAAAACTAATATTTATAATCATGCTCATATCTCGCAAGATACGAAAAATGTTAACGGTTCAAAGTTTTGTCTCTTGACTTTTGTTTGAACACTATCCGGCAAATAACTAAGGCTTTAAAAAAAAACTTTAGGGTTTGTTCGGCTAAAGTAAAAATATAATAGTGTAAATAGAGATAATGCAAACTACTTTCTTAAATATTTGGCATAAACCCAAAATTTTACAACTTTTTATTCAAATTAGAATCATCTGAATGGTTGAATAAAAAATTAAATAAATCAAACAAAGATTTACTAAATTTTTCTTTTGGTATAGATTCTTGTTAATTAAGCTCTGATTAGTTTACTTTTGTTTTCGAAAAAAAACGAGGTCATTTTCACGCCCTTCCCATAACTACCAATGTCTGAAAAAAAAACATATACTCAGCCGACAGGTGTAGAACATTAAAACCAGACCATTATCATCAGCCAACGGGCCAAATAATAACCAACAGAACCTTAACCTTCTTTTTTTTACTTTTTTTATTTTTTGCTCTTCCAAACTCTTGCGGAGGTTCATCGTTCGTTTTTTCGGCTTCCTCTCCTTATTGACTCGCTTTTAATTCCATTTTGTGGTTTCCTCTTGGCCCTTCGGCCTTCGGCTGCAGCGCAGCGGCGGGCTATGCTAACTAGCCCCACACAGCCAACCGCACACAGGTACGTGGTATGCAATGTAGGTACCTATAACCTATGAAGTTGGAACGCTGCTGATATGATGAGGATGAGGATGACGATGAGGATGAGAATGAGGAGTCCCAGAACCGGAGTACTCGTATACAGCGCAGCGCGCAAAACAGCAACAAAATACGCGTTTGCTTGTGTTTGTTTAAATGATCGTCAATAATGGAGCCGTATGTTTGTTTTTGTGTTGTCCGTTCAGCGCCAGCATCGCTGGTTAATCCTTTGGGGCATGTATTCTTATGGTTATAATTATTTGATGCCTCTTGTCCGATGATGATGGCTGATGTTTTTTTCGATGTTTTATTTTTTTATTTCCTCAACACACTTACTGGGCTAATAATATCGCTGACCCATTCCCTCGATGGAGCAGAGCGCTTTGTCTGGGTTTTGTAGAGGAGTTTGGAGCGCGATATATGTATGTACATATGTAGGTACCTATACAAAAGCTCGGACAAAAGAGGAGCACATATAAGAATTACAATTGGCAATGATTGTCATGTTGCGAGGCCGAAGATTTGCCGTGACGTGATGTGTGCTCGCTTACCGAATACCGGGTCCGCAATGCCACGATGCTGATGATGATGATGCGCGTCGATGACAGTTGAGAGTGGAAGTCGAAGATATACACTGTGTGGAAGGACGACACCAAGCGGACGATACGCGATGTACGGGATATGACAATACGATGCGATGTTTTGTTTGTCGTCCGATTGAAAATTATAAGTATAGAAAAAAATAAACAATAAACAGCGCATATAAATTTTCAAAAAGAAATGAACCTTCTAAAATGCTTTTTGGACTTAAATTGAATGATGATGTTGGTTTTTGGTTGGTTATCGCAATGGACTGACGACGACGGACGGATGAACGGCGGCTGAGGCGGTGGTGGGTGGATGGACGAGGAAATGTTTTGTCATTTAATTTTGTTTTCGGCTCCTTTTTGTTTTGTGTGATGTGTGCGTCTATAGTCTAGAGTTTTTTTTATTTTTAATTTTTATTCTAGAGAGGATGTGTCGTTTGTGAATATTTTATTTGTCTTATTAAGATCGACGTCGGCAAAAGTTTTTTAGGCCTCTAGACTTCCGATTTAATTTCGTATAGTTGAATGAATTTTTTTGAAAGACCAAAACCTTTGAACTGATGGGATTGAGGAGAACGAATCAAAAGTGTGTTTTTTTCTTTTTAGTTTCGGACAAATATTCTCTTCTTTAAAAAAAAAAAAGAATCTACAAAAAGAACCTGCATAATACGCCATTTTGAAAACGAAATTGCATGGCCACATTGTCGACAATCTGAGCATCGACGGAACACTATCAAGCCATGACAATAGACAGGAAGATTCTTCTAACCGATTCTAAACGAAGGAGGAAGGAGACTTTTGAACAAAAAACAACATTGCTTTCAAGGGAGAATGATCTGAGTTGGCAAAGTTGTCAGTGTTGCTGCAATCATACAGAGAGCATATGGTAATAGAACGAACCGAACAAGCTCCAAACACATCGATAATCAATAAAATTTTAACTCTGAAGTTAACCCTGAATAAACGTTTAATCATTCCCAACTAAAGGCCAAAATCTTACCAGCCGCAAATAGCATAAATTCGTCAAGAGCTCTTCATAAAAAGGATTGAAATCGATCTACAGGGAAGACTGACCGAGCTCTCTTCGACATCGTAAGAACTCAACAAGTAGCGACTACAAGTTGTCAACAAGGTTCTAGAGAAGAAAGAGTTCTAAAACTACTAGACATGAGGAAAACCACAGAACCATCTCCGAAGACGGTGTACTTAAACGAAAGTACTGCCAGCATTGTTCAAGTGATCAATAAGCACGAAAAGCTGCCACGTTCTTGGCCCGGAAGCCCGATCGCTTCACAATATCCAACACCTGTTACAAACTTAAACTTTAAACATACCAACTTATCCCCATCCAGGTCCATTTCATGCTCATTACCTTTCCAAAAAATTCAACCATATCTTAGCCCCTTGGGCTTTCAAAAAAAAAAAAAAAAAAATTAAAGCCAGTTAAATAAAAATATCTTTTCTCCAGTCTCAACACGAAATACCAACAATTACTCGTGCATCATCGCATCGATTGGAAGTTCAACCAGCAAAATACGCAGATGCTTTGCAAAAATGCCTCCGGTGATCTGACAACCAGAGCCAAATGATTATATTTCCGTCTTTCTTATAAGACCCAAAGTCCCAAACCCTCCTTCTTTTTTTTTTTTTTGACCTTCGTGAGAATCTTTTAACTTAAGTATCTCTTCGTCGTCGTGTCGATCATTCCCATATAATCATCAGCAAAATAAACACACTAATCGATCACTCTCTTAACGAGGATATCCCCTGCTAATAAGGTGTTGATCTTGTTCGATATGTTCGACGAAGAGCAGATAATAATGACGATGATTCAGTGTAGCCTGTATAAGCATGTGTGAGTGTAAGTGAGTAAGCGAGTGTGTGTACGTGTGAATCATATAATTAATAGTGCCAATAACGACTTTGGATAATAACCGTACATATATCTCAAGAGGCTTGAGTCTTTGACTCGATTTAATCGTTAGATCCAACAAAACACTTGTCCCAACAACACAAAACTTCACATAGACATGAACATACATAAATACATATATCGACAGATAGTAGGTACCAACATATATGTATGTATGCATGTATATATTTATGAACGAACTTCAAAACCACTTTGTAAATACATACATACGAGCATATTGATAATAATGTGTTGTTACAGTGACTCTCTTGGCTACTGCGCTACTTGAAAAACTTAAGCAAACAAACGCTAAAGCATTAGTTCCAACACTTTAATTGAAGATGCAGAACCGGTCCATCAGTGGTGCTTAACTCAACGACCGGCTGGCCTGGCCAGTGGTGGTGGTGGGGTCCGGAGCAGAGCGGTGAGGAGCGACACGGCCGGCCGGCGCAGTCACGCAAATCTAATGTTATAGAATATTAAAAGTTTGAAAAATTGCTAACGCATAGCACGGACTCTTGGGCTGTATAGTGAGCGCTTGGCGTAAATGCAATTAAATTAATATGTCAGATTTATCATTAGTTAGAGGCGTCAGGCAAGTCAGCCCCGTCTGAGCAACTGTATGAAAACGAAGAGCCATGATGAGTTATTGTGTGATCTAGGTGACACTCTATTTATTTATATAAGTTATGTGAGTACAGTGAGTCAGAAAATGTTGGTTTGATTGTGCATAAATAACCATTCAGGTTGTTTAGATTTCGATCAAATTCAAAATTAATTTAGCTATAGTAGAGATCAAATGAGACTCGGATTAAACCTAAGTTGACTTTTGGAAGACCTATGAGAAATGAGTTCTAACAATAACTTTGCTGTTTATTGGAAGTAAAATATGTGATTGACAGTTGCTGAAATACGTTAATATTGACACATTTACATAAATTGACAGTGATTTGAATATTGTTGAAATCTGGATGAACTAAAAAATGGTTCAGTTTGAACTTAATGCGTATGTAGGTAGAATCAACTTATGTAGAGTTAACTCAAATATAGTTTAAATCTGACAAGTAATTTCCACAGAATTCTCTCCAGGCTTCTCTTCATACAATTTACAAACAGATTTGAAGATTTCTGAAGACTATTAATCACAGAAATGGGGATATTCATCCATTACTATCAAAGATTGAAATAAAATGGTGTTTGATGTGTTTTACAAACATTTTGGAAGTAGATCTCGATAAACTGAAAAGATATTTTTTAAATAAACTTAAACCTTTTTTGACAACAGCTTCTAAGTGCAATAGAATAAGTTAAGTATTCACATATTTGAACACAATTGTTTAACAAATGTCCTGCTAATCCACTTTAGTTTAAGATTTCGTGTTGAATCTGTCAACTGATTAACTTCCAATTTAGTCAGAAACAAAAAAGCGAATTCTTCAAAAACAATTGTGATAACAGGGTTTTGGAATTGGTATTCCTTAAGAAAACTTTTGGAAAAGTGAGTTTAGGCAATTACACCCACATCTGATTTTCAAAATCAATAAGAAGATTTAAAAATTCTCAAAAAAAAAAAAATAAGCCGGGTTATATGAGAGTAAAAGGTATGTGGAATTGTTAACGACATTCAGCATAACACTCTTCAAACTGAACCATCACAAAACGACATCACTAAAATCTTATCAAGCAAATCCTTCGACTCACTGTTGTCGCAAAGAAAAAACTTCAAGCAAGATCACAAAGTCAACAGGAAACTCAAAAAAATTCTGTTCCCCATACGTTTAATTGTTGGAGCAATTAATTTGCTGGTCAAGTCTTTATTATCGTCGACGTCTTCTCGTTCGTCGTTGTCGTCGTCGTGGTTGTCATAGTCGTAGTCATAGTCGCGTCATCATCATCATCATGTTCAAATGCGTGTTCCAAGTGCTTTTTCAGTACCTACATGTGTTTGTAATGTATTTACCTACATATCGCCCGCATTTTCTAAGTGCAGCAAACGCTCGCAGTCAGCACAGTAAGCTGATGCTACACTGAACATGCACATGATTAATTGCATTTCACACAGATGTGCTTGCATCTCTCGGCTTCAAGCTGTTCCAATTCATTTCACAAACCCAAACCAGATATCTCCATAAAGACCTATACCCA
Organism: Scaeva pyrastri; assembly: GCA_905146935.1. Lineage (NCBI taxonomy): Eukaryota > Metazoa > Arthropoda > Insecta > Diptera > Syrphidae > Scaeva > Scaeva pyrastri. The sequence goes on along the minus strand of LR989927.1, from coordinate 37,606,756 downwards.
TGGATACCAACCATATCAACCAGATGTACATGCCGAGTGCAGCCAGCCAGACAGTGCCAGCGCGCACTGAACAAAACAGTCATTAGCACGTTATTCAACAACAACACCATCATCGCCGCCACCACCACCACCGCCACCATCACCACCTCGACCTCATCTCACCATCTCACCATTTCACCACATTGCATCGTGAACATCATCATAACCAGGTATGGTAACCACGAAACAACAGATTATTATATTACAGAGGTAATATTATAAAATAATATGCATGCAGCGCAGCACAGCGCAGTGCAGCCCAGTCAAACCGAAGCGGACCGAACCGAACGTAACCAAAACCAAACGCGAAGCAAGCGAGCGAGCGAACTCAGCTGAGCCTTAGCAGCCTTTGCTGCATCCGTATGGCTCTGGTTCGAGTTCCGCTGAGTCCGTCCGTCCGTCCCCATTGCCGTCTTCATCCACAATCCACATCCCGAGTGTCTTCTTGTCGTCTTGTTCGACACTCTCCTAACTCGTGTTTTTGCCATGTTCAACTGGCGCTAGTGAATAATTCGCACCTAGGGCCGTCTTGCAAGAATAGCGGGTGCCCGGCGGAAATGATGATGGAAAAGATGAAGGAGGCGGAGCAGAGGTGGCAATGGTATCATGGTGGCTCATATACGCGACCTAAACCTCTCACCTTTACCTACCTAGGCTTTTGCAAAAATTCCATCACACAAAACACTCAGCACCTTGAATTAAATCTGAATGAGAGATCTTGCTATGGGTTGTTGAATAGCGCCACATCTAGCTCCTTGTTATTCATTCATTCATAGTCAGAGTCAGCAAGTCACCCTCTTGACGGCAGCGCAGTTCTAGATTTGGACTTGACTTGACTTCACTTCGCTGGCGCTGTTTCCTTCCCGCGCTTCTTTCTACCTTTCGTCCATCCATCTACACAGCCACCCTTCTGACAAACCGGGTTAAATGTGAGACGTTCGCCTTTTTGTATAGATGAGATACACACCTCTATACCGCTTAGCTTTTTTCACCAATACCTTGAACAACACACTAGCACCAACCTTGCTCGAAGTAACAGTATGTACTTAGGGCACAACATGTACAGTACATGCCTTCCCTTAGGCGACGCGACGACGACCGACGACGACCGACGACGACGTAACACACATGAGCCGGAGCTAGAGCCCTTTTTTCTTAATGTTGTTTTTATTATATTTCTATGCCTGTGCTTCTTCTAATTAATTAAAAGCACGTTTTAGATTTAACACCATTAAAACCCGCAATTCAGCGGGTACATATGTATGTAGGAATTGCGAGTTTGCTAGCTAGCTAAGTATGGGTCAGGTACAGGTCCTGATTCGAGACTTAACTATCAGGAGGCCCTTTATACAAATATTGTGAATTAGTACTTTTGCAAAGTTAACCGTTTTGGAAGATACATATCATGATTAGATGAAACTGAGCTAATTTGAGCTATTTTAAAGATTAACATTTTTTTCGAATATAGCTCAAAACTGTATTTCTTTCATTTAAATTTTGTATCTTAGTAATTAAGAAATTTGCTCAAAACTGAGCTACTCTCGGATTTATATTTTTTGTTTATTTTGCACATGTTGATAGTTATTTTTATAAATACATGAAGACAGAGAATACGAGTTTATTGTCTTTGTATTTTTTTTACAGTTACGTACGTGACATTTAGTCACCATTTTTGATCTAAAACAATTAATAGCTCAGTTCTTTGACACTGGATTAAGACTAATGAATCTACAGAAAAGTGTCCTTCTATCAAATCGTTTTTTATATTTTCTAAAAAGTATAGAACTGGGCCCTCCGAATCGTTGTGATATCTTTGTCTTACAGAAAATGCGGCTCTGCTCAAGCTTAGGAGGGAGTGTGTGAAAGGGAACCTTCTTGGGCTTGAATACAAGTACATATAAACATGTGTATTTATACACATTCTCTGTTAAGTAGTGGATGAATATTGTTGTGTTGTATTTTGTGTTTTTTTATATGTATTTTGTTGTTTTTATTATTGTTGTATTTTTTTTTTTTTTAGGTTCTAAAGATTATGAAGAGAATTCAAAAACGTAAAAACAAAAGCTCACGCATACCTCAACATGGGTGTGATTTGTTCACACTACCGTGTAAATAGTATTAGTAATGGTTTGAGGTTGATTCGATTGTTGTGTCATGCAATAATATTTTTAGCGCAAAATAAAAAGAGTTACCAATGTGCTGTCAAATTGAGTACTTAACGATGGTAAAACTTTCCTTCGTCAAAATTAAAACGAGGAACGAGAAAAGCAATGCAATTTTTAAAAGATGTATAGTTATTAAATCTTCGAAAAATCGTTAAGTCGTCAAAGGTGTGGAATATGTATTCCCATGTGACATGAATTCTCAGGGAAAATAAATACTTGAAGTCTAATGTCAATTTGAAAGTTTTTTGAGACACTTTTCTTATTATATTCTATGTTGTCATATACTGTGATGCGTTCTTTTAATTCAACATGTTTACTATTTCTGTCAAAAAAAAGTGTTGATGTGTCACAAGTAACATTTTATTATTGATACAATTATGTCGTTTTCAATTGGCAATCCGGAATGAGAAGTAGAAGCAGAATCCCAATTGAACACTTTTTGTGAATTCTGAAAAATTTGAAGTTTGGTGTGACTGTATTGGTAGTTTTGCAATCTTGGCTTTTTGGAAAACTCCAGCAATAGAAAATTAACTGCATCACTTGCATCGTCATCACTTGATGAAAAAGATGAGGAAGACGACTCCAACAATCTTTCTAACAAACTAGGAACAATTGCTAAGATATTGTCAATATTATTATACATTTTTTTATAGTTTAGTTTTAATTTCAAGCAATCACTTCACAGTTCGCACAATTTGTTAATTCAAAAATATGACATTTGTCAAGTGTGACATGTAAAATCTTTGAATGTGTGAGTGATTCTGTTTTTGCTTCTGACTTCAAATCCAGAAGAGAAATCTCTTCTTTTTCAGAATTAGAACTGTCACTTTTGCCCAATTGAACGCTTTGAGACTGCTTTTTTCTGATTCCAGATTGCCAATTGAAAACGACATTAGTGTTATAAAGTGTTGGTCTGCCAAAAAGTGTAGTGAATAAAAGTAAAACATTCATTATCTTTACAAACAATTAATTAATTAAAATAGAAAAGTAAACAAAACATAAGAATCTTATGAAATTGTTCGAAGTTTTAGCTACTTTTGACAGACTAAAGCTGTCACTTCATATAAACTTTACAGTTGCTTAATATTATAAAAAGTAACAATCTGACACCGGTGGATTGAGTCAGAATGTTACACTTCTTTTCAATTTTAGAACGATCAGAGTTCACAATAGTTGCACCACTGTGAATGGAAATATTTTACTCCCTCTCAGGGCTGTCTTCCGTACAAAGAGACTTGACTATAAGAAAAGTTTGAACTGAAATATTCATGACAATTAAAACAAATTCATAGAAGAGTAACCAGAGTTTTTTCTCCAAAAGGACATTGCTTATTTACTTCCAGCATACGAGTACTATTATTTGGAATGTCGTTGGAGACAAATTTCATTTTACGTTAAGTGAGGTAAGACGAATACAAAAAGGATCCAAACTTCAACTGTTGACGTTTTCCCAACACGACAACACTCTTGGGTCATCGGTACTAAAAATCGCTTCAAGTTTCGCTTCACCACAGAAGCAAATAATTCTGCTGTAGCACACTCCCTTTTCCCTGGACTGGTCCGCTCTCCCATAAAACAGGACCACCACAACATATACTCGTACGTACGACTATACCTAGTTACTTGTCAAGGCGAATGTGCTGTGTTGTGCTGTGCTGTGCATGCATGCATTATGGTCGTTTTCTCTTGCGTCACATTATACGATTACGCTCGCATGCAAATGTGTGTTAGAGGTTGTTGTTTTCAATTTTTATCTACATGTCACATGAATGAAAAGAATATTATGTGTATGATTTTTTTTATTTTTTTTTTGTCGAGTTGAATTCTCACCCCCGCTTTATTTTTTAAGTAAAATTCATTTTTTGTCCTTTGTTTTTTTTTGTGTCATTTTCTACATTTTCTATGAAAATGCTACGACAGCAAACTTGAATGGATGGTTGAAGGTGTTGCGAGGAAAATTATCACACATTTGCTCAATTTAAAGATTACGACGTGTGTTATTATCTATGTTGGTATGTTGAGATACATAAGTATCTTTCTATACCTATACGTACAGTACATATAGCGACATAATTATTTTCTATAAAAAGTGAACAAAACAATGCAAAATGACACCAACAACACACCATATAACCATCATTGTTGGTCGTCGTCGTCACTGCCGCCGTCATCGTCGTCGTCGTCGCTCCAAAAAGACAAGGTGCGACTCGTCGACTTGACGACCTGACAACGACTTGGCGACTCTTATCCGTCACGTGTGTATGATGTGGAACGCCAGGCAAATTCATAATTAATTAAACGGATGAGAATCATAGCAACACCTCGTAGTCTAACACCTGCAACAATAAAACAAATGCTGCTGTTGCAAAAAAAAAAAAAAAAAAAAAAAAAAAAAAAAAACAAGGCATAAAATAACACGGCAGGCGAAAACATTGAAAAAGGAGAAAATCAATGGAAATTCACTGTCAATGGCGGGCGGTACTGTCGGTCGGTGGTATGGCGATATGGTGGGGTTTTCCCTCGCCATCACTGTTTCAAACACAATGAGCCCCCCCATCCGCCAGGTCTGCTGGTGGTGTTGGTGGTATGTACTGATGATGACGGCGCGGCGGTGGAGCGGTCGGTGGGTTTTGAAGGCGCACAAAACAAACAAAAGCCCACGGAAAGTGTGAATAATGCGGACATTAAAAACTCGGCTGTTATTTATGATGTTTTTTCACACGCATTTGCACTGAGCGCCTACTGCACTGGATGCATTTTTTTTTAATAATTTCTATGGCATCGAGTCCACCGAATGGTGGAGGGAGGTTGGGGCTTGGGGTGTGAAACATACCTAGAATTGAAACTGAATACAAGGTAACATTGGCAGCTTATAAACTTGTACTTATCTTGTTGATATTATTTTTCTTTTCTTTGTGTCAATATGCTTTTGACAGGTACTTGCTAATTCTATGTAATTGACATACTAGTAAATGTTGAGAACTTCCGGTTGTTTCAGATACTAGGCGTTTAAAAATCACTGTCGAAGTGAATCACAAATCAATCATGATCAGATATAAACATTATTGATAAAGCAACATGTTGACAGCTTTAACTTTGACAGTTCATGTGTATTTTTGGCGATCATAGCGCCATCACAGTAAAAAAAAAAACGATAATATCATGGAGTTCAGATCATGATTTCAACATGATTTTCTTAACAATAAAATGAAGAGTGGTGCGTCATTAGGTAACTAAATAATTGTTTCAAGCGTATACTGTAGATGGCGCCCTTATAATGTGTCTTTATGAGTGCCTTAGCCGCCTTAAAGAGTTGTTTGAGCTTTGTATAGATTTTTTGTTTCCAACAGCAATCGACCAAATTGAAGAATTTAAGTTCTTAAAAACTGAATAAGGTAAAACATAAAAGCACATTGTCTTCGAAAAAAAAACAAGGTGCACTACTGGAAATGTTACCTTGTATCTATTTTTTTTTTTATCATCACGGGTGTCAGATACGCACTGCAGTTGTTGCGTTGCGTGTATCTTTTCTTTTTTTTTGTTCTAGTTAAAGGTATTATGTATTCTACAGATACATTACAAGGGAATGTTTTGAAATTTTATAATAACGGTCGGCTTCGTCAATTAATAAATGTGTGTTTTATGTATGTTACAAGACTAAGTGGATTGTACTAAAAATGAAGTGAAATTTTGATCCAAGTAGTATCACTTCCATTCCTCGAAGTGTTTGATAAATTTGGAGACTTGTTGTTTTTAGCTTAATTAATTACTTTAAACAACGGAACTCGATATTAAATAAAAAATAAAATATTTACACTACACATTTTCACTACTTTAGTGATCATATTCAAGAATGTTAACATTAGATGACATTTCATAACAAAAATCATAAGAGTGGGTATAAGTAGAGACACAGACACCTTAGTGGGTGTGACTATCAGGTGATACAACACAAGTGAGATTGACAGATAATAAAAAAAAAACTGTACGTGTAAACATTTTTTTTTTGATCATTCTAAAGTAGCTATTCTTTGAATAGGTTCATCCGATGTTCTTCACTTTCTATAATTCTTCCTATAGAGTATATAATCAGTACCTATCAACAACTTACTGTGTTTCTACTGCTATGAAATGGTATTTTCGTAAAATTTAAATATTCTAAGTACAGAACAAGTAACAAAGTAGTAATAAATTGTGCAAAATGTTTCTACATCAATTAATTGTATATGTATTTAAGTAAAAAAAAAATATTTTGCAAAAGTTGTTGCTACACTTCGATGAAGCTTCGTTCATGTTTCTTATTAGAGGAAGGTAATGTGTAATGTAATGTACTGTCATGACCGGAGAAATATTGAAATTTAGTTATTTTTTAAATACTTTTGAAAAATATTGTTAGCAAATTAATTGCTTTTAATGTGACAACATTTTTTTTAGCCATAGATATAACCAATTGCTTTCATTAACCATCTTTCAAATGAAATTGATATTTATCAAGAAGAAAAATAATTATATTAAAGTCAAAAATTATTACTTGTTTAAATCATTAATTTTATCTGTATACACACACTATTTTGCACAATAAATTAATGTGAAAAGAAAAAGTTAAAGGACATTGTTTGCTTATTATCGGACGACATGTCTACAAAATTTTTCGATCAAATGATATATTTTTTAAATAAGAAAATTATTTATATTAACACAATTTATGTATAATCAATAACTCAAGCTACATATAAAAATTATAAAAAAAAAATTCTTTCATAAATCTATTCAAAAAGCTTTCGACCAAAAAACAAAAATGTCATTTTATTAAAATTATAAACTATCAAAAGTCACCTTTCAAAGGCAGCAAAAAATACTTAAAAACAAATAAGATTACGAATGGAAATAATATTAGGTATGTATTTTCAACAACAACAATAATAAATCATATATAATCCATCACTTTCGTTTGAGTTCCATCGAACTTAAAAAATCAATAAAATAAATAAATAAACATTTAGGAATCCCAATGGGGTCTGTCTGGCTTTATCAAAAAACAAAAAAAAAAATTAAAATTAAAAAATATGCACCTCCTACACGTCCCCCTATATAATATACGTACATACATCATCATTTGGTTTTTATACACATACATATGTATGTAAAGGAATATTCTCAGAATAGAGTTCCAAAAATATAATACCGGCCCATCATCAGCCATGGTGGACAAAAAGGATGCATCGGGCCATGTTGTGATGTTCGGTGCAGGCATTTAATACCCACTCGAGCAACGTTTGCACACGGAATACAAAATTTATTTTTTTTTTTCATTTTATTTAATTTTGTATCATTTATTTATTTCATCAAAAGTAAAACAAATAAAAATTAAAAAAAAAAGAAAAACATTCATATATACACATTTGTGTGCCCGACCGATGAAAATGACGGAGACACCTCATGAGTGCATTTTTAAACTATGATCACATCAAACATCGTCCTCACCTTTTATGAGGCATATCACGTTTTTTTTTTTTTTTTTTAGTTACAAAACTCTTGTGTCTGCGTATAAATATACTTTTTGCTTCCACCCGAAAATCCATCACCACGAAAATCAACGTATAAATGTGACAAAAACTATGAAACAATTCATATTTGAATCGTCGACAGCGGTGGTGGTGGCTGCCGGCGCGCTGTGGCGTTGTTCTCTGATTAAATATTCCAAATGCGTTTTTTTTTTTTTATTTTTTTTGATGACACATAAAATTTTTATTTTCCCAAAAAAAAATATTTACTTTACTTTATTTACATACATACATTATATAGAAATTGCAAAAGCTAAAAATTGACGTATGATTTTTAAATTGTTTGCATATTGATGATTTATATCATTTACATGCCCCCTAAAAATATCCTTTTTGAAAAAAAAATTAGAAAAAAAAACAAATAAATCGAGATCTAACGATATTTCCTCACACACAAAAAAATATGTCCCTTCAAAGTTTTTCAAAACTATTTCTTTTCCGACCTACTTTTTCGCTCCCCACAAAATTACTTAAACACAAAATTGTTAGTATCAGCAGATCCTTTAGCAACCATCTTCACATGAAATTACCCCAACCATGAACTTCTAAATAGCTTCCTTTATAAATGTAAAAGGAAGCTTCCTTTATAAATGAAAAAAAAAAAAATATTCAATTTTGCAAACACGATAACGTGAGAAAATTCACACATAGGTTAAGGTTATAGGTTAGTCAAAAGGCGACTCCTTGAGAGAAAATTGAAAAATTTACATTTCAAAAGAATAATTTTTCCTACAAAGCAAGTAGGTGAAGCTTTTGCAATTATTTTTATTTTTATTTTTTTGTTGCTTTGAAAAAAATAAATAAAAAAAAAAAATTTTAAAAGGCACATTGCCATCGAGAAGCGATTTCTTGTTGGTAGAATATCCCACATGTTTATACAAAATCGTCCTTAACGAACAATCAAAACCTCATATATGCTTTCCGTCATATTATCATCGTGATTGAATCAGTTTTGAAATGTTTTAAGTTCGGTTTTAACATTCAAAATGCATTCCGGTTGGTATTCCTGTTCACAATACCAAAACGACAACTTGTCAATGCTTTTGACTTTTGTCACATCGAAAGCTGAATAGACAATCGAATTTGCACGATTAACTGTTGTCATAACTCATCAGTCATCACAATGACTTCTAGGCATCTAATGTCAGCACCAAATGTAAGAAGTTTGTTTAAGTTTGTGTTCATTTCATGTGGATTGTTTTCAAAAAACATTAATTGATCAATTTTTGATGAGAACTGTCAAATTCATGTCTTTGTGATAAAATTCAAAGTTTTGTATTTCTTTTCACAATTGCAAGCGTTTTTTAAAATTGAAAAGAATGTTTATTTCAACGGAAATAAATGAAAACCGAAAAATATGTAGTGGTGTTTTTCCAAGCGTCTGGTAACTCTATTCATATTGTATCACAAACGTCAAATTTTATGGAAAGTGACTGTTAAATGGTTGTTGGAATGAGCACATTCATCGATTTCGATTGTCATTTATTTTACCTCAACAGAATTCAGTAAAGATTTTAGCTAATCAATATGAGATTTCGACTGTTCTGTTCGTTGCCTAGGTATAACGGTACCATTACTACATCCTTTCACTCAGAAAATACACAAGACACAATTGGCCGTCCAAATTGGCCAAAATAAAACTGTCTATAAGGGCGTCTTCCTTTGGCATTTTTGTTGTTGATTCCGTGCTTTTCATCACATTCTCGTCTTATATTCTCTTTGTGGGTATAAATGTGTGGAATATGAGAATAGAAAGAACATACAAAACCGAACAAAACTACATCACTCTATGTCTGTGTGTAAAGCAAACAAACAGTATGTGGTACATATTTGCGTATTGAATTTCTTGAAATCCCTTTTCGGCAAATCGAACCCATCATATCGTCTCTTCTTCGTTGTCGGCAACATTGTATGAAAAAGAATCATAGGTATATTTTTGGTTTTCTTTTATATTTATTAAGTTCTTTTTGCAAGTTCCTTTTCATAGCTACCACCATTGCCATTGCCACCACCACCATCACCACAAGAACCAAAGTTTTTCTATGAGCAGAACATTAGAATATATACTTGTGCATATGAATGGAATCGGAATGGCGGGAAAAAAGTATAAAACCTTTCTCAAGAGTTTCTCTATATGCGGCTCAAAAGACGACACGACGAAGAAAATGTGCTTCAACTTTAACTGATTGCAGAAGGTGAGAAGACTGCAAGCGGGGATAGGTGCGGGTAATGCATAAAAAAACGTATACGATACGGGCTCGGGCTAGGGCACGGGCACGGAAACGGGTACGGGTACGGGGATTCCTCTCGCAGATACTTAAGCGCACTTTGGTGAGTATCCGTTTGACACCCTTTTTTGTTGCGGTACGGCTTGCGATGACAAACTTCTTCTTTGACAGTTTTTTTCTTTTTCTTTTTTTTTTTTTTTTTATTTTTTATCCGGCGAGGCGCGATGTGACAGTGACGGTGGGTGTTGCGGGAAAACAACAATCCTATTAGAGAGCGTGAGCAAAGCGAAAAAGAAAAATTAATCCATACTAACAACAACAACAACAACGGCAACAGCAACACGAGGAAATCATGTTGTTTAAGCCGTTGTTGGATATTTATTCGCGACACCCCCGATGTTGGATGAGTGTATGTTAAATACTTCGAAGTGATACTTTTGAAGTGACAGATATATGTTATTGTCGTTTAAATGGATTTTGTTGAGCAGCGCAGCGAGTGGAAATAATTTTTTTATGAGAGGAGACAGAAATATGATTGTGTTGTGTCGTGTGCATACGATAGAAGAACGAAGAGTTTGTTGGTTCAACTTATACTGGTTCTTTGTTGATTTTAATTTCTGGACTTAATCCAAGCGGACAAAAGCCAAAAACTTCACCTTTTTGGAAAGGACTTCACAATTGATCGAAATCTTTGATCCTAATATACATGAAAGAAGAGTACCATAGTGCACAGAGGATCACCAATGACAGACATAAGCTTTGTTTATTTTTCACAAACGTCAAAATTTGCACTAAATTGGCACGACAACCTAAAACTTGAAATTCGATTGAGACTCAAATAATATTGATAGTAGTTCTTCAAAACAAACGTCAAAGTATCCACTCTCTTGAAAATCGTGCATTCTTGAGCGAAATCGTTTTCACACCTTACCCGGAACAAACGTCAAAATCGAAACTGACACAAGGTATGGATATTTATTTGCCTAACAACAGTATTGACACAAAAAAGTTTGGTCCAAGTCAACCTAGCCATCGGCATCGAAAGAAAACTAGAAATCGTTCTTATAGTGTTGCCACACGTCACAATTTGCACGAAATATCCCGGATTTCAGACTTAATGTCAAATGTGTGGATTCAACCTTAAGATAGAATTTGCTAGAAATGTTTAATCACACAAATTTAATTTAAGGAAAAGCATAGTTAGAAGTTAGGATATCGGTACAAAAATATATAAATAAAGTTCAGCTGTTTAACAATCTGGCAACCCTAGATCCTCTCTTCGATCTAGCACTCTAGTATCTAGTCACAAACTACCAATGCCACTTTTGCACTTATCTAATGAAACTATATGGAGAGATATTAGAGTTCCCCTAACCTAAGAAGAACAAAACCTTTCCATCTGCTAGCACTGTCGGTCCGCTTTTGGTTTCGATCGAAATCTCCAGCACTAAGTTCTTGAAACCTGATTAAGCTTTCTAGACTTATACCTTCTTCGATCATAATCTAGTTAGTTTTTTTTGTTTGTCAATACCTCACAGCAAATCATACTAACTGACAGCAAACATGAATGTTTAATTTACAATCCCTTTTTATCCATCAACAATGTTTGCCTTTATCATAAAAGAATACCTATAGGAAGAATAAAAAAAAATGTAATACAAAAAAAAAAAAAACAGAACGTCTTGCAAAAAAAAAATACAAAAATCTCGACTTGACCCGCCTATTTGGCGCCACAAATATCAAGTATTTTTTTGATTGTCTACCGTTTTCCTTTTGATTCTCTCGCCCCTCTAAAACTCTACACCAATATAAATTTACCTACATATACACAATACACTACATACAGAGAGTACGTACGTACACAACAGTCGTAGTCGTCCTTCGGGGCTTATATCCGTTTTGTTTGGAAGTTCTTCTACAATGTTACCCTTGGTGTAACACACAGAAAAAGAATGGCATTCACGAAATGCAAAATAAAGACGAAGCAGAGGAAGAAAGCAAAAAAGAAGGCAAATAAACCAACAACTAAAAAAAAGAAGAATGTTCCAACAACAACAAGACCAACCAGCAACAACATTTAAACACAAGAGAAAATGTCAAAAACAATGAAAACGGTCCGACGATTTTGACAAACATTTCCTAGATTACCACCGACAGATCAAAGGAAGCGCTAAGCGCAGTCTTCTACATTTTATCCGTTCGCGCATTTGCTGCTTGTGCTCTCTCACTCTGGGCAAAGATAATACGTCAGGTCAGGCAGACATCATCAGAGATCAGAGGCAACTTACTGCGTGTTCCAAACGACTTGGAGCTTGGAGTTGGAAATGCCCCATCGCATCATCATGTGAGAGAGCAAGAAGAATTTAGTGCGCTGCGATGTGAGTTGGATGGTTGCTGGTTGGCATTTTTAGATTGATCAGCGATCAGCAGAGCAGCCTCCATTTGTCAGCTGATGATGTGAAGTAGGTAACCAAAACCAAAACCGAAATCAAGACGAAGACGACGAAGAAGACGAAGACGACGAAGAAGACGAAGATGCTTTCCCCCGAATTTAATTGAACCACTGACTGACTGATTCAATCGATTGCCGACGCTTTGTTAAATGTCAATCTTAATGTCTGCCCGCCACAGCCAAGCCAAGCCAAGCCAAGTCAAGCCGCGCAGCCAACTGCTCTGCTCTGCGCCGCGCCGCCGCCGCCGGCCGATTGCCTAGAAATTGCCCCCAAACCCAAAAGGTATTGATTTCGGTCCCTTTTTGGCCTTATAGGTACGAACATATTTTCCGTTATAGCGAAATACTTAGCATAAAGAAGATTGCCGTAGGTATAGCACGAGTTTCGGCTAATCCTTTCCCGCTGCCACTAGTTCGCTTGTCGTCCAACTGTATAAAAGGATTATAATTAATCGACAAAGGACAGTGGTCGTCAGTTTTCACATGAAACTGTCTCAACCGCTAATTTACACTTGAGCGGAACAAATTTATACAAACCGATACCTTCCATATAAATAGATATGTATGTATGTTATGTATGTATGTATATATGCAAAACACCCGTTTGCGGTCCTAATTAGAGGCCCATCTAGACATTGATTTATCGCTTTTAATTGCTTTACGGTGTGCATCCCAAAATAGATTCACCAACGCTCTTATGCATGCATTGCGTAGCGTACGTCCTATCCTATTCGTACACACAAGCCCTAGAGTTGGAGTTGTTGAGGAGTACATTTTTCTAATTAACTTCAATGGACAACACTACCCCTCCTCGCCGTCCCTGTGTTTTGTGTCCCTGACGGGAGGTGTCTTTTAAATAAAAGAGACAAATAAATAAAAACGTTCTTAGGGCAGGAACAACATGCGTTTCCGGATACTTACACTGCGGCTTAATATGCCCAGGCCTACTGACAACCGACTACTGACTATTGACTGTCAGAGTGGTCACGGCTTAGTTCATTAATTGGCTTTGCTCAAAGGGTTCGCACTCTCTTGTTAGACAACCTCTGGCAACTAATTGAATATTTCTAATGAGGCTACTTAACCTTTGTATAATGTGGCTTTTATCATTTTTTTTTGTTTTAAAATTTATTTTCAGTTTAGAAAAAAGAAAAGAAAAAAGAAAAGAAAAAAGAAAAGAAAAAAAAAAACGTTTTGTTTTATTTTCGTTTTTTTGCTTTTGGTTTATGGGTTCGTTGTTGCCATAATTTTTGGCCAATTGATGCGGTGACTGATTTGCATACACAATTCAAAAAAAAAAAAAATATTTCATTTGAATATTAGTTTTTATTTTTTTTTTATTTGAATAATAAGCCGTAAGTGGGTTCCTAACGCGGCTGCTGATGGTAGGCGCTTTGACTTTGATCACAAATTATTATATTATGGGAGTGACTTTTTACGGCCAAAAAGGCTTTGGAACGTGTTGAACTTGGTGGCAGATCAAATACGAGTACACATATATGGAATATGAGTGTCAATTGGACACGAACGAAACAGAACCAGTGAGCAGCGCTTAGCTTTTGGACACACAAATATGGAATGGAAGGTATGATGTTTTATGTCAACTCTGACGACGCGGCGACGCACGTGATGTTTGTTCAAATCGATCTAAAAAGTTTGGAATCAAAGTAATAACAATTCTATTATGAAATTACTGGTGAATGATATCCATAAAATAATGTTACTTAATTCTTTAATTTTTCGGAAACATAAGCCGAATTTTGCTGTCCTGAATTCGAATCTCGAGATGTATTTACTCCAATTAAAAAAAAAATGCATTCATCGCACTTCAACGCAATTCACCGGGTGCGTTGAATAAATGTCGGAGTAAAATTCCGAACAGCTGTTTGCAAGAATACCTCGAAGCGATAATTCTCCGAATCGTACATACATCAGAGAATTTCCCGCTCTGAAGGGATACCTCGCTAGGGCCGAGTGCCTCATTTTATTTCCAGAAATTCCTTTTAGTTATGAAAGTTAGGAGTTTCTATATGAAGTTTTCAAAAAAATCGCAGTGTGTTTAAAAATATGGATGCGAACTTTAGCTTAATTTAATAATACCCGTTTTCAACATTATTATAAAATGCTTTATATTTCAAAAACCTGATGATGATGTATTACGGATTTGTTTTTAGAGCCAAAAAATACCTTTTAATCGTCTTCATCTTTTCAGAGTTTCTCTAAAGTCTATGTAGGATAGGTTAGGAGGAACAATTCATCAGTAGTTTTCCGAGGGCACTATAAATGAGATACGGAAAATATTTCAACTAAAAATTAAGAATAGGAACAAGTGACGTGATTTTGAAGTTGGATGCGATCTTAGACCATTACAAGTCTTTGAAAAAAGTATAATTTCAATGCAAGTCACAGAACTTTGTTAACTGGTGTTACAACTGTAGTAATTTTGTCCGGTTTTTAGTTAAAAATGTATTATTAGCAATCAACGGCCAAATGATGAAGAAAACGGAAGACTGTAACAGATTTGAAGATGAAGTTAAACTGTGCAGATTTCCACAAAGTTTAACATAACAAAAGGATGAGAAGAAATTTGGATCTTGTTGGGAGATAAATCAGTGATTGGTTTATTTCTCTGCCCGTTTGAATTCTTTGAATGAATGCAAAAATCCAAGGACAGAGGTAATTATTTGAAAGTGTTAAGTTATTTTGGTACAAAAGAAAATCTGAAGCGCAACTCAACCAACTACACATGCGTGAGAACCTCAAACCATCCATCAGCTTGAGATCAAGCTGTGAACTCAAACATCTTAATTTGAATTTAAAAAACAAAATATACTATATATGACGATTAATGAAATTTCACATAAATCATCGCCCTCAATCATCAAAAAAGCACTTCTGGCAACAACGCAAATCTGATTCCAATTTTCTGCTATGCATTTTTATTATGTCACATTGCTGCGTTCCAAGCTGACACATTGAGTGCAAGCACTGAGACACCACTTCTCTCAATATATGTACGGTACGTATATGTAGACAATGTTATATGCTTTGCCATTGCATGTCACATGAATTCGCCACTCTCAACAGTGCTGACAGACTTTTCCGCCTGCATAGCATCATGTTAAGTCCATTTGGTGTGGTGGTTACCTCACGCTGCGATGGTAGCGCAAAATTTCGCGCCGCATAATACTGTACATGTGTTGCGAATTTCATCCCCCAACCATCACCACATCACCACCACACCACCCCTTGTTGGTTGCTCGAACAGACATCGCTACACCATTCGGTATAGAGATGCGATGGCAATTCACAGCCAGAACGGACGTAACTCGTTAAATTCATGTCGGATTAATCAACTTAAATGGATAATCCGTTCACCTATTCAAAGACACACAACACAAAAACTCAACTCAACTCAACTCAACTATAACCATGCCCGACAAATGAATGTTTAAATATGGCACAAACAAAATTCATTTATTTTACTTATTTCAAAGGCATATAGAAGATCGAGATGGAGAAGGAAAAAAGTAAAGGGAAAGAGAAAAAGAAAAGGAGAATTATTACAAAAGAATTTTCCATAACAAATTGTCAATTATGCATAAGCAGAACTCACTTTAAAGTGGAGACATTTGTTAAGACAGATACGCACACCCTTTAGTGGGAAAACAACCGTCAAAACTTGACAGATTAACAACCGACTCTGCTTCCATGCAATTGTCACTCTGACAGGTTCTCAAGTTTCCAACATCAATCGCAAACAACAAGAGTCGAATTATAACCTACCGGACTTTTATTAAAACCAATAATTATTATTGTTAAATAAACCAACGACGACGACAACGACAACGGCAACGAGGGAACTGATGTTGCTGCCCGCCCTCCCTTATTTGATGATGGGGGTCATGAGCACGAGGTCCCCCAATTGGTGGACAATTTGTATTTGGTATTTTGAGTCGTGGCTACTTCCAATGACAGACGCTCTCTTTCTGTCTATCTCGCTGTCACTGTCAGTGTGATGACAGATGTTCATTCCCCAAGAACCCAGGGCCAGAGTCAAGTTGCATGCAATAGATGTGGGAGAAAGTCCAGATTTTTTGTACAGGGTTCTCCCCAGTCCTCGTCTGTCCGTTTTAGAATGTGAAGCAATTAAAGTGGGTGAAGCGAAGGTGCAGATTGAGGAACAGCTAGCTAATGGGTGAACTGTTATAACTGGCAGCTCATAGTGACCATACCACTGCACCGCCATCTACGGTGGTGCAGAGTCGGGAACGCGGAATGTGATGAAATTCATTTAAAACTGTTATTATTAAAATAAAGCTGGAAAAATAACTTGGGGTGGCATAGTAAAATATGGCACACTGCGAAGACCAAAGATGAATTTTATAAGAGAACCCATTAGAGAACATACCATCAGGCATCAGCCCAGAGTCGGTCGAATGCCTACTATGGTGGCCAATTGAAGCAATGTTTCGACGCATGAATCACCGAATAAATAATTCAAATTGACGAGATATACGCATTCGGTTCTCTAAATACCGACAGGGCGGGCTTCGGAGATTATAATAACAAATGAAGAGAGCTTGTATACCTACAAGTGCTCTGCACCGGCCGCTGATAATGGGGTACGGGCCATTAAGTACAGAGGCAGTGATTAGAATAGAGTGCTGAACTGAGAAATTCCAGCGAACCAAGTGACGTTGTAAATGCATAATTCTGCATAAGAAAATAGTTCCATCTTCAAGGAAAATTGTATTAAATAATTTAAACAGAGGGAAATAGTACCGTGATTCGATGGAGAAAAGTCTGTCGTATAAATTTTAAACTTATTTTACTTACCTAACTAAATTTAAAAAAAGGTCTTATTAAAATAAAATTATTGTTATTAGGTAAATAGTTGTAAAAAGAAACAAACTTGGAGGAGTGTCTGAAGGAAATTATGTCTTTTTCTGACTAAACTTTGAGGTACATTAATTAATTCATGTCCAAGAAGTTAGTGGACAGTTTTTATAATTTTCTCAGAAACTAATGCTCTATTAAGTTTAGTATCAAAAATGAAAAATTAGAACTTTTTCTGCACGGTTTATTCGAAGCCTTTTCCATGCTTGTCGCACAGCTGATGATAATAGCGTTTCTAGCTAGAAGCACGTGTATAAGATCGGTTTTATATTTTGAGAGGTAAATGTCAGCTTTTGACATTTGTTGATCTTGAAAAAGTTATACAAACTGTTTGGAAGAAAGAATCGAATACCTACCAACCTTTATGGGAACAAAATTCTACGTTGGGCGCCATATAACCACATCGACACTTGCAATAGATTCACGTTATCTAAACTAAAGCACAACTCGACGAAAATATCTTAGCCTCGTAGCCATAAATTCTTGGTTACATATTCTAAATATTTAAGGTCTTAACGTGCGGACGAAGAGGGGGTATATTTGGAATCCTTCGCACCAAAATCATTCTCTCAAAACCAGAGAAAAAAATGTTAAGAGTTTTTTGGGTTTTGCTGATCGAATTGATAATAGACTTCTAGCTTCCAACTGCTATCATAAAGTATTGAAGATCAATAAGTTCGGAGTGTTTTCTAGTTGAGGCATCTGGCATAACACTTTTTTAAACGTCTTCCTTCAATCAACTATTAAAAACGAACTACCAAACTATTTCAATATTGACAATTTGACTTCCGGTTTGTTTTTCAAACTCAAAAATAATCTAAGATTGAATATGTCTGCCGAGGTCAAATATTTCGAAACAGTTTTTGATTTCTACATGGAATCTCAGAATGATTTTTTTGATAAAATTGCAAAATTAAGGTCAAAATATCAACAAAAAAACCTTCTCTTATTATAATGTTGTTTTAAAATGATTTTTTTAAAGTAAACTTCGCTGATAGTTTAATTGTAGGCAATATTGGTTGCCCTCAAAACATATCTATGAAAGTTAATATCATCATCATAACAAGCATTCATCTTTCTAAAAAAAACAACACAAGTTATTCAGATTCAGATTTAAAGAGCTCAATCAGTGTTATGAAAAGCTTAAAACAAAACAACATTTTAAAAAAGACTCCAAGGCTATATCAAATTAAATACCAAAAAATCAACAAATATATTTTTAAACTCATTAAACGTGCACCAGCCTTTCTCATCTCTCATCTCACAACCAAACACACAAACTTTATTATTTTCCCACGAAGATTTCAAATCATTATCTTCAGATAATGACACAAATTCGTTGAAGAACAAATGCGAGTAGGTATATATTCATATAAGTATGTATGTAATATTTAAGTTCATTTATAGTCACGCATCAAAAATGAAAAATAAATAAAAAAAAAAATAATACAAAATAGCAGTCGTTATCGGAGGATGATCTCCTTGGCTGCTTCCTGAGGCTTGTCTATAATGTTGTTGGTAATATATTAACCATCATGAAACACCATCGGTATAACCATATTCATCTATCCAAAACCAAATCCATACCCAGGGAATGTATAGACAAGATGAAAATCTCCCACTCTCTCTCTCTCTCTCGAGGTACATCACATGAAGTGTCTGCCTCTGAACACGTTGAACGCCTGAACAAAATGATTCACTTAAGTAATCCTAAGACAGCTACTTAAGCACGTGCTTCTTTTTCTATACCTTTCCAATGTAATGTGTTTGGCCCGAATCTCCTTTTTTTTCTGTGCATACGAAAAAGGAAACCAAAAACTGATGATGAGCTTGTGATGGAGTTGGCTCCATAGATAAAAAAAAAATAACATCTCTTCCACCTTAGGGTACATAAGTGGAGACTCTTTAAGCCCAAAACGCGATTGCCATTAAATTTCTAAGGCCTGTGGGTGGATATTGCTGAAAATGTATATTCATACTTCATACCAGAAACAAATTACTTTAATAATCCGAATTTGAGGTAAAAGATGATTCTCTTCTGTACCACGGAAAGTATACAAGTGTTACTTTATTTACAGGATAAATTCTGATTAGAAAGATGGCTAAGAAGAAATTTAAACACACGACTTACGATAAGGATGCAATAAGATATATCGAAAAATTACGATTTTGAATCTAACTATGGTGGATATTTGTTTTTTCCTTTCTACATAAGTAGGGAATTAACTTCACCCAAGAAATTATGCCACAACTATTAATAAAGAAATTCACTTTCATTAATTCAATTAATATAAAGTTAAAGTTAAATTAACTACCTAAATTATTTCAAATTATTTTCAAAGATTTGTCTGTTTCCTGACGGAATTAGTAGTTCCAAAACCCAAATATTGATATTGGCAATAATATAACTCGACGAAATACAAAGTGGACTTCTCACTCTACTACTTTCAAAAATTAATGACTTAGAACAAAAGCTCTTTCCTTATACATTTCTCTCTCTCTCTCTCTTTTTTTTTAAAGAACTCTCTTTCTCTTATGATCTTTAAAATGAAAATAAATTTCAGGACTCTTAACAGTGTTGTCAGTGTCAGAAAGAAAGCTGTATAAAAAGTATCGAAATTTAGTTATAATTAAAGCTAATTAATAAATTTTAATAATTCATAAATTCGTGTACTTAAAGAAGCTTTGATCTTAGCTTCACTCTCTTTAAAAAGTCTCTTTCTCTTGATTCTTTAGATACAAATAAATTTCAAGACCGTTCAAACTTCAGCAGTCTGCAGCTTTTATAAAATTTAATAATCAAAGAGAAAAATTAAGTCACGTCTCTCTTTCTTTTCAATTTGACAAAAATTCATACTTTAAGAGTAAACTATCTTATAAAAATGAAAAATTGTATTCAAATTCGAAATAAAACGTCATAATTTTTGCCATTAAGTATTAAAAAGTTACGTTATAGAGTATTATTGACCTTAAAAGACGTTCTCTTAGGATGATCTAATTTTTGAAGAGCAATGACACGCACTAAATCCAAGTAAATGAATGAGCAAAACGCATTTTGACCAAGGGTCACGAAAATTACCAAGGGACTACCTGTATTTATATTTTCTACAAAAAAAATTCAGATTATGATAGATCTCAGAAAACCATTACTTTCCTCAAGGGATATCAAAATTATGGTGAAAACGCATATGCATTATTTTAATTACACTCTTTCTTTTTCGCATCCTACACACCAAGCTATAGAAAATGCAATAAATGAAAAGTGTTACTGCAGACTGTGTAAGTGTTTGTGCGTGTATTTCTTTTTTTCAAATATATATGTATGTATATGTATATTTTAATTTAATCGAGTTGAACTTAAATTTGTTTTGAAATTGAAAAACTTGTGCGTGCTTCAATGACACTATAAATGAATGAACGTATAAAAACTTCATATTGAAATTCAACGAATTTTCTTTTCAGAAATGGTAACTGGGCGTGATAAATGTTCTTTTATCTATATACGTACAAGTAGACTGGTTGAAATTTTTGAGAGTAGGTCCCTAGGTGTGGATAGGCAATCCTTAATGAAGTTCATATTTTTGCTTGTGCAAAGTATATAAACATTGGAATCCATGGACAATAAGGGCAATCAATAGATTCATAAACAAAAAGTTTGTCTTCAATAATATTGCTTCAGTGAAAATTTTTTTGCACTTTCAAACTTGGTTTACCATGGAAAAAGAAAATCAAAGAAGGGAATATTTTATTGATGAAACAAATACCTTCCCAATATCCAAAATATCAATAAATTTTGAATCAAAATAATACATAAAAAGTAAACGTCAAAAAAAAAATATTTGACAGCGACCCTTTTCAATAGGTTCCAATGAAAAGTATACACTCATTCCTACGATCCACATTATTGATATAATTTGTGAACATTTCTCATTCAAGCTCATGTGAAATATCAAATGAATATTGCTGGAGTGATATTTGCATCTAAATATACATTCCACAACTTCAATGTGGAACATAAATTAATTCTTTCTCTTAAGGTCCACAAACTTTTAAATTCTTGATTTTATATTCACACTTGAAGTGAAGACTAAAAAAAAAGATTTCCACATCTCAAGGTTAGATTTTTAATGTGATTTAAAGGCTCTCCACAGTATGTATAATAATTATCCTTAGCAAGAACAAGTTCAGGCGATACAGCTGTGCATTTAATTTTCCCTTGGACCTAGACATATTTTCCAGCGAAACAACAAGTGTGCTTTTCATTCTACTCCTACTCTGCTGAAACTGTTTTTTTTTTTGTATTCTCCATGGACTGTGAAAAAATCCATCCAGTAGATATGTAGGAGGAATACAAGTGCAAGTCCCTTCGATGGTTATGATATGACGATGACGATGATGACGATGATGATGATGATGACGGAGTAGGAGCGAATAGTATTGGGGAGAAAATTCTCTGTTTTTAACTATACGTACACAACACACACTAGGTACACTTTTTGCATACATTGACTATGCACTTATTCAGATTGAGTTGAACGTGTGCGCGTTCTCAATATGATGATGAAATTAAGTGCAAAACGTAACGTATACAGTGTAATGTAAAACTTAAATATATATACATACATACATACAGAAGGACCTGGAAACTTTCGAAACATTTTTTCACCCCATATATTTTGGTTTGTGGAATTTAAAGGGTAGATTCAGTACCTACATTTTTTTCCAATACAATAAAAAGCTTAGTTGTGCTCTAGAAATAGAAAGTTGAATAAGTTCCACGACGTTTCCTATTTTTTGTCACCCTATCTGTCAAAATAGATTGCACCTTACTTTTGTGGAAAACATAAATTGAATGCGTACATTTTGAGTAAGGTCCCCCAGTGATTTCACTAACATGTTGCAAAAGTAAAAGAATCTAAGTCCGATAATTCGATTCATGTGAATAATTTTTTTTTTATTAGAGAAAAATATTTGAGTTCACACTTAAGTCTCTCTAAATAGTAAGTGAAAAATGAGAATGTTTCAAAAAATTCCATCTTTCGAAAAATCAACAACTCACATTGAATACATTTTTCATGTGAAATTATTGATTTTTTCACTCATAATTCGGTATCGTTTCTAATCACAGGGTTTAAGATTTCCCTTTTCAACGACAATTCTTTTGCGAGGTCAGAAGTTACAGTATTATTTTCATTCCAAGAGTGCAAGTTATTCACAAGAGTGAACGAAATGTACATTTTCTTTACGCATGAATTTAAAACTTGTGGAAATTTAAAAAACCCCTATTTTGAAGCAAAGTGAATGAATTGTTATTTTGTTAAACTGTCCACAACCATTTTCCTCAAAAAAAAAAACATACTGAAACCTTGAAAGTATGGCCAGAATTAGATTGTGGAATGCATGTGGAACCTCTTTGTACACTATCATATTCCTTCCCGTTCCCGTTTTCATAAGAAAATAAGACCTTTTTATGGTGACCTTGCGCGAAAAAATATCCTTAAACAAGTGAAAAGGAATGCAGCCAAAAAACATACCGAAACTCTAAAAGTATGGCCAGGATTAGATTGTGGAATGCATGTGGAACCTCTTTGTCCACTATCATATTCATTCGCGTTCTTATGAAAATAAGATCTTTTTATGGTGACCTGATGTGAAAAAATATCCTTAAACAAGTCAAAAGGAATGCAGCCAAAAAACATAGCGAAACTCTAAAAGTATGGCCAGGATTAGATTGTGGAATGCATGTGGAATCTCTTTGTACACTATAATATTCATTCGCGTTCTTATGAAAATAAGATTTTTTTATGGTGACCTTGATTCGAAAAAAATATCCTTAAACAAGTCAAAAGGAATGCAGTCAAAAAAAAGGACAGGATTAGATTGTGGAATGCATGTGGAACCTCTTTGTACACTATCATATTCATTCGCGTTCTTAAGCAAATAAGATCTTTTCATGACGACCTTGATTCGAAAAAATATCCTTAAACAAGTCAAAGGGAATGTAGATTCGTGAGGTACTCGAATGGGTAGTTAACAGTTGATTGTTTTTGAATATTTTTTGAGTGCGCGCACACAATATCATACACCCTCTAATAACTGGGCAATAAAATCAGCATATCAAGGTGATTTGTTTGCTCCAACTCCAAACCATCAAAACTAGGATAGGATTCGTGCAACTTATGTATGCGAGTAGTATTTGTGGTATCCGTATCCGAATTGGGATTGTGATAATATCCCCATCAGGATATGGTGGGCGAATACACTTCATCGCGCGAAAAGGTGTGAATAGGTGTTAGGCGAGTTGGAGGTGTTTGCGTGATGTCTTGCTTCTTTTTATTTATATTTTTTTAGGAAAAAGAATTGAATTGTTTTGCAATATAAGACATGTGTAAAGTGTATTGTTTACGGTCCCGCAATTCCAGGATTTGTTTAACATAGTACTAACTATGATGTGGTATGGAAATGAAAATGGAATAAATGAGGACAATGCCTACATATGAGTGTTCTATATTATTTTATTTGTACCTTACCAACTATACTGCGTACACAATAGGTGAACAATACAAATGATTTGTAGTCACGTCAAAGATCATTTAGCAAAACACTTACGAGAAGTTATTGCCCACAATGTAACGTGGTTAACACGACGGATATACTCCTATATACGCGAGTACAAGTATATTTCTTCTAAAGTATTATAAATGTCAGTTTGAAAACATAGGTAAATGTGTATAAATTGTGCGTGTCCATTTTATTTTTATTAATAAAAAAAGAAAAAACTGAAAAAAAATAATAACAATCTATTTGTGTTTCCCAAAACACAAAAGGGTTTATTTTACTTATGTACAAGTATATAAATTATGGTCCATATATAAGAGCAAATGGCCTATTAAAAGAAGTTTTCATTTTCCTTTAACAAGTTTGGAACAAATGTATGTGGAGTGGTGTGGAGGTTGGTAGTTTTGGAACATGAACTTGAACACGCTTTCAATCAACATTTGGATTTCGTCCTATGCCACCGACCGACGAAGCAACGACGACGACGCACGGTCTAGATTTTTGTGTGTGAGTGAATTCAATTGTTTATAAATACACGTATAATGCGATATAGCCGATAGAATGAGTAACACAAACGCAATAAACTGCACGGCATACTAAATTTTCCTATTTTTCTTTTTCTTTTTTTTTTGTACGAAAACTTGAAACTACTTACGGTTAAGTTGGAGAAACACAAATTTATGTGCGTAAATTTAGCACCGCCATTCTTGATTTTGTTAAAATAAAGCAACTTATCCGGAATCATTGTACCGCATTTACCATGACAAATTTCGCTATTGAAGCATTTTCAGCCAACTTGTCATTTTATTTGACACAAAAAAAAAAAAAAAAACACACGCACAGAAATAATTTCTAGAAATTGAGCGTTTAACAGGGGGGTAAGAAATCAAGGTTAAAAATACCCTATAGATGGTTTAAAACAAATTAATGTACTATCGATTATTTAAAAATGTTAACAACAAATTCTCAAAAAGGTTCGGTTCTCTCAATATTCAAATTTTATTGAAATTACTTAAATATTTTAAATCGAACCCACAAACAGTAAAATTATACATTTTCAATCAAACGAACTTGTGTTTATTAGAAAATTTTCTTATTTAACTTAACACCAAATTAAGGTTGATTTTAATATTAATTTAATTTTTAATATTTCGTTTCGTTTTCTGTGAGAAATTAAAATCAATACAAATTACATAACCTATTTTTTTCTTTTCTGTCAATATTCGAGGTAAAAAAAAATAAATAAAATAAACTAAAATAAAAAATATAAAACAAAATTGAAATTGAATTTCATATTTTTTTTTTATTTATTTTTTTTTAAATAAATTTACAATGTTTAAAATGAAAATAATGGTAAAAAAAAAATAATGGTTTATAGTTAAAAATTTGAATGGAATTCTTTCAGTGGCACAGAAAATTGAAACACAAATCAGTGGAGTTACGGGTTTCGTTTTTTTGATCCAAATTTTGATTAGATTGAATGTTTCCTTTAAAAACTAAATTCAATTTTTAACAAAATTTGATTATTTTGCAGATTGTAGAAAAAAATATGTGTAATAATTTTTCAGAGCACAAATTGGCCACGTTCGTGCCAAGCTTTAAGACATTCTATTTGTCAAATTACAAAATAAATTTAAAAATTTGATAAGATTGAAATTTGAAACCAGAATCACGAGGTTATATATCAAAACCAAATAACCTTTCACCAGAAAAAATTGAAAAATATGTTTTATAATATGAACAAAAAAAATATCCAAGCAAAGTAAGTGTGGTGTACCTAGTCATGAAATAAGCAAAACTCAAAATAAAAGAATTTAACAAAGTTCTTAAATAAAACAAAACATAAATCAAGGCATCTATCCGTCATATTTAATATTCATGTTCATATTTACAACGTCAAATTAAGCTACCTAATAAAAGTGAAACAATTAAAATATGGGGTTGTTAAATAGTACATGTAAAATTTTATTCATCATCTGTCAGAATATACTCGTAGTCAGAACTTGTATTATTTATTGAATTTTAACGTATCGACGAATTAAACTGACTATAAAAATTACTGTACAATTATTATCATGAATCCTAACTGTGCTACCAACTTCTATTACCTATCGTAAAAATATGATTTCGAAAACTGTTTTATTTGTTAACCGGTAAACGTTAAATATATTTTCAAATTCCTTCAAAAATAAATTAGTATTTTGTTGTCAATGACAATTAAATTTTGATTTTAACACAGCAAGTTTTTTTGTAGCCTAAGAATTTGTTAAATTATTCGATTGTTATTTATTTAAAATAGTATTTACAACGTGTTTTTAATTTTTTTTTTTTTATAAATAATTATAGACATAAACTTGTTCTTCACAGGTATTTTTATTTGCCGTATGAACAATGACTCCATTTTGATTGAGAACATGCATTCGCGCATTGTACTTTTACACGCAAATTGATTAATAGTCCAGAGGTTTAAGTTACTTTTGTTTCTATTTTTAAAAAGTATAAATTCTTAAATTTTTCAATTTTTTTATGTAAATAAAAACTTTTTATTCTTCAGAAATTTTAATTTTAATTGGATCCTACATATACGTGAAATTTTGATTTACCAAAACTAGAAAAACACTGATAAGTATACTCAGAAACTCAGCATAAAAATTTGTCTTAAATCAATTGACAAAAACAGTTTTTAACATATAGACAAAAAAAAACTCTGTAAAAAAGAATCTTGACGGTTTCTTACGAACGTCAGAAGATCTTTTGGGCCAGTTTTTCATTCTTAAATCAAAGTTAAATACGAGTTGCTTCAAGTAGGACATTCTGGGGATATTATTTTAAGGGACTAGACACTAGGAGTTACTCTTAATCTCGTACTATGAAAAATTGTTTATAAGTT
This sequence comes from Scaeva pyrastri, assembly GCA_905146935.1. NCBI lineage: Eukaryota > Metazoa > Arthropoda > Insecta > Diptera > Syrphidae > Scaeva > Scaeva pyrastri. The sequence goes on along the minus strand of LR989927.1, from coordinate 37,579,961 downwards.
AATTTAGGTTTAATTTTAACGCCAAGATGAACAATTAATTGCACGAAATTTGTAAACAGTTTGTTAATGAATTATTAACATGATACTTGGAATAACCTACAATTTGATAACTTAAGAGCACTTAACTGAAATCTAAGTTTTTAGAAGTTTTTTTCATTAATAAACATCACTTGAAGGAGCTTAAAACAGTTCTTAAACGAACCTACTATAAATGTCAAAGTGGAACTAATTTTGAAGTAAAAATTAAGGAAATTTTAATTAAAAATAATTCAACGACGAACTTTAAACAATTAGGTATCGCAATGAAATGCTTGAATATCGTCCTAAATCGACTAGAATTTATCCGTAAAACTTGGAAGCCTAAACTGCTTAATTTCATTGAAAGATAAAAGTGAAAAATGGAAAAATTTCAAATGCAACTTTACCATCTTGACTTTAAATTAATTTAAGAGATTCTTTTTCCAGATGCATGTTTTACATTTTAATAACAAAGGTAATTATCTTAGTTTTTTTTTTAATTTTTTTAAGGGTTTCAACAGTAGTTAGGTTAGAGACTTGTATATCATGACATGGTAGATAGTAGTTTTAAATCCATCTTTTACAGTCATATGAATAGTTTTAAAGCACTTTGCCTTTCGTTCATTTATGAAGATCGACGCCGATGGTGATAAATTAATAAAAGATAACAAACACATTTATACACAAACTTTTAGATGTCTTCTATGTTTTATACTCGTAATGCATAGTGAATATTTCATTCATAAAAAATTTGTCACGGCGCGGCGCATAACTATAATTAGTATCAACCTCTCTGCAAAAGGTTTAAATTTTAAAAACGAGTGTAATTTACTCAATGAATATGAATTCACAAGTTTGCACTTTGGATATTATTTTGTTGTTAAATACCAACACAGTGATGGGATGTTTTATCTCACTTCTGATGTTTTTTGTAGTCTGTAATTAATTGGTTGTTACTTCGATAACTCATATAAGTGATTTAATTTGCAATAAAAGCATTTTTATTAATACACACCTATTAGTATCAATCTATTAGGTAATTTATTTTTTCTGTGTAATTTTTAAATAAGTTTATTGTTTTGAAACATTCTATGTATTTGAAATGAAAGTGTAGTTTTAAGCAAATTTACTTATAAATTTTGAAAAAGTAAGAACTTAATTCCTCAGAATCTAAAATATATCCATAACCATTATCAATGCAACACAAAGTATTTTATCAAATTCTGTGAATTTAAGAGGCTACAAAATTCAGAGGATGCTCTTTATTGTTGAATCAAGTTTTATCAACTAATCTTACCCCGAAGTTAAATCTCATTTACAAAAATGTTCATCAAAATCTAAGTCATTTCTATAGTTTCGTAATTTTATTTCTATTTTTTTTTGTTCATTTTTCATTTTTAATGAGTAAATCATAGCGCAGCACTCATCATGCATCAAACAACCATGAAGCGTGAAATTTTAGTATCTAGATTCTATGCAAATTGGAGAAAAGATAGACGAAATAGAAAAGCTATGGCAAATTGCGGGAATTTTATGATTGCATAACGAACATCATATTATATATTTGACGTAACATAGGCTAGAAAGGAATTGAATATGAGGTCAAAAAAAAACAAATTATGATCTGGCTTTTGCTGTTAAAACACGAGTTTTTATTAAGAGGTATATTATGAAATTTGAGGTTAGAAATTTGGCACTTGGTAATTTGTTTGAGATTTAAGAAGGGGGAATACTATAATTGATAAGTTTTAGGTGCGAAATATAATAATGAAGAATTTATTCATTATATTCTTCTGATGCATTATACTGTGTTATAAGACAGCAAAAATTATTAAATTTGTATGACTAAAGGAAAGCCCCATTACGCAGTGATATTCCGATTTCTACAGATGTAATTCAAAATACATTTTTATATTTTATTATCCGAATTAAAAGTGGGAATTGTTAAATTTCCACCAAAAACTATATTCTTCAAACTTAGAATAGATTTCTTTGGCTTAGTATTCAAACGTCCAACTCTATTTCATCTAACATCTTCTATTGATTAACCCATAAATGCATGATGCAATCGTAAACTTTCAATCAGATTGTGATGATAAAAAGAAGTGTCTTTTGAAGACGACATAAAGGTTCTCTAAAAAGAATCATAAAATGAACACGGCCCAATTTTTGAGAAGCGATAAGATTGTAATTTAAAAATTTTTTAGTGCTGATGTTTGCTGATATTAAATTTAAAGAAATTTTGAAGAAAAAAAATATATCAACGTTTAAAAAAAGATTTTTCAGATAATATGTATTCAAAGAGATAATTTAAAGGATGTTTCCAAAATATTATGCTGCATATATATATAGGATAGCTTTATCTGTATTTTAATTTAATCGTTTTTTGATTTTTTAATTCTCAGAATATTTAAAAAGATTAAAGACTCGAGAATACAAAATTTCCTTCAATTTTAAATTAGTAAAATTTTACATAATAAACAACAACAAACGAAAACTGAGGAGAAAAAAGTTAGTTATCGAGCTCAGTAATTTGACACATTTTATTATTTTTATTTCAAAGCGATATTTTGTTTATTTCTCTGACAGGTTTTGACGTTTGATTTGATTTTATTTTTCTCTGAAAAGTATTGACATTTGGCTTAAGAGGAAAGTCAGTTTAAAACTAAGGATAGCGTTTTATTGCGATTCCTTTTACTAAGCTAACCTGAGTTTAGCAATAAAACGCGCCTATAGTTTAACCTTTAATAATATACTGGCAATATTTGACATTAACAATTTAAGGAGCACTCACTTAATGTTTAATATGAAAATTGGTTTAGTATAGTAAATAGCAAATAAACATTTGAACATTTAGATTTTTAAGTGCTGTTCATGTTATATTAGGCTGTTATGTCCAACAAACTGCCGATAAAGCTTCAGAAGAATTCACTCTTATTTAGCAATTTTAACATGTTTTAAGAACTTCCACTTTAAAGGGAAAATGGATATATAAATTCAAATAAATTATTTGAATATTAACAATAAAATTATTTATTCATATATCATTTAAAGAGAAAAATTAACACATCGAAATAAATTTTATTGAAGCTAAAAAATGTTCGAAAAGAGATTTTTTTCGTCGTTACAAAATACATTTTCTAAGTATTTAAAAAAAAAATTCAGGGATTTCTCGGAATCGAGTATTTGATTTAAAAAAACGGGAATTTAGAATACAAATGCTTTTCTAAGAGTTTACTAGCCAATCTTTTGAGCGTTTTCTATTATTATAAGGTTTTAGTTAAAAGATTCAATACTTTTTAGCCAATAGTTTTCAAAATCAAAACAAATTACTTTTACATTTAGATTTTTTTTTCATGCTACCATTTTAGCAGCTGAATAAGAGTTTTCAATGAAGAGAGGATCATAAAAAAAAATATCGGAAAATTCCTGATCATTGTAAAAATAGATTTCGAACTTTAAAGTTACTAACTTTGCCGTCGGAAGAAATAAATCAAAATTTCAGAGTGGATGTCAAACAATAGAAGAAGATAAAAATCGAAAACTACACCCAAAAAAATTTGTTGTAAAAACGTTGAAAACCGCTGTTAATTCTACTGCATTCATTGTCACAAATTACCCGACAACCACTGGTTTCAATTCTACTATGTCCTGGTTGTAGAATTTAAAAATAATTTGTGAAAATTACAAATTCATTTGTAGGTTTTACAACTAGAAACAATTGAAAAAGAACAGCATTCATTGTTGAAGAAACAGCAAAACATGTGAAATATACAAATTCGTTTGCAAAAACTACATTTTTTTGCTGTAATTTTCACAACACTCTGCGCTCAAAAATGTCTTAATGTTGTAAAATCTACATTTTTATTTGTAGAAATAAAATCCAATATACATACCGCTTTTTGTAGTGGAATCTACAGGATGTTCCAATTTTAAAAATAAAAATACGTAAAATTATACTTAAATCTGGAGTTGTAGTTTTTTTTTTTGCAACGAAAAATGATGAAAGAGCACAACAGATCCACAGCTCTATAAAATCGGTCTGATAATTTCTCTGTCACCTTTCGTTCAGAAAAAGGGGGAAACTATAAGATCATTCTATTAGGTATAGTAAAAATGGCGGAAATTCTACAAGGGGTTGACGGTATATATAATCTTAACAAGAGTAAGAGGTATAAATTATTTTGGGACTTAAACAAGAGTAACTTTATTTAATTTTATTGATCTTTTCGAGAAGATACAACTTCAATAATAGAAAACAAAATCCAAATTCAGTAAAATTATAAATAAAAATAAGTGCAAATATTTTCGCAGCCGGTCGTGCAAAAGACTCTGCGCTGCCATTACAATGTGTAATGAATAAAAAACTACACTGTATGTCGTCGGCACAAACACATCAAAGAGAATATTAATCAAAACATCATATTTGTCGATTAAATTAATTTAAACATGAAATCGAGATCAATTTTGTAATTATTTTAAAACCACGTATGTATTTATGAATTTTATTTGTCGGTAAAATTCAATAAGAGGCGGTTATAGTGTGTTCAATTTAACTTTTAAAGGTCTTACAAAATGGCCGATATCTTTAAATTAATATCAATGGATTCTATTTTATATGGATTTTCAATTACACTATAAATTTATAAATTTTGTTTGCATCAAGTAGCTACATTCGAAGACATTAAGGTGTAAATGAAGCCGACAATGTTTTCAAATCTTTATGGATACCTACATTTAGAGTGACATACAATTTTATTAATGTTGCTGTAAAATTTTTAAGAGTGACAAGTATTTTTGACGTTTAATTTATGTTTAACGTTGGAATTTGTTACAAACAGAGCTACCTGTCGTAAAAATAAAAACTAGGTATTTGCACACTGGCAACTGAAAAACTGCAATTAACATAGATTTTTAAAATTTCGCGATGGCAGACTTTGAAGTTTTTGCTATGACAAAAAATAGCTCAACTGTTGATGTTTCTAAAAGAGGTTCATTTGATTTTCTCATTGAAATGTCAAAATATATTTTTTTCTTCGAAAAGTAAGATGCAAATCTGACACATGCATATTTGCGAAGAATTTCCTGCATTCAAAATATTTTATTTTTATTTTATATGTATTTTAAATAAATGTCAACAAAGTGAAGATTTTGAAGTTTGCTATTTATTTAAATTATTATTTTATATGAAAACTGAAATAACTCAAGCTTCGAATGCAAATGCGATATAATGATCAAAAAGTAAGCGAGTGCTTTTGAAAATGTAAACTGTAAAGAAGTATAAGATCATCTCCGCTTCAAGAAGTCTTGAAAATAACTAAAATAAATAAAGACAAGATACCAAAATTAAACAAAGCTGTCAAAAAACTATGGAAGACAATCGATTTATTAACTGTGACAATATTTCATATTTGCCGGCGGTAAGTTGCAATTAATTAGGTAAATTTATTTTTTACCAAGTATTTCAGCTGAGTTGAGGGTACAGACATACATAGCTTAAACATTAAACACGTTTTCTACCTAAATCGATAAACTATATACATATGTACATATCTGTCAAAAATAAGTGAAGAACGAAAAAATGTTATTAGCACATTAATCAGCAATGGATCTTTGACAGATTCTCTTTTATTCTTGTAATTTAAAATTGCCGATACAATTCACAACATATTGCTAAGCTTTTATATGATGTTAAATACGTTAACACTGTAAGTGCATCAAATTATTATCAACAATTAGCCAAGTTCTACTTTTGAAGACGAGCATTTATGCTTACAAGATGTAAGAAAGTATCAACAAAATGTGTTTAGTTTGATAAAAGATATTTATTTATTTAAGTATTAAAATACCAATCTTAATTTCATAATGTGTGTGAACATTACAGAAAAATTATTTTTGATCGATTTGAAATTAAAAATGTCAACCAGTAAGCTTTTAAAAAACTGAAACCTTTTTGCACTCTCATCTCAAAAGAAAAATTGTTCTTTGTCAATTGTCACTTTAAAAATTTTATTTTTCTATTGAAATATTTAGACAGATTCTTTAAAAAAAATATTCATACATACATGTACTTATGTATTTCCAAAACGAATACGTTTTTTGATGTTCGAGAGTTAATATTGAAACATGAGCACATTATTTGTATTCCTTCAAAATGGCCGACAATTGGAAATAAATTAAAGATGTCGCAGATCTTATCACGTGATTGATGAACGGGTAGGTATTTCTTTAATTTAAATAATTTTAAAACGCGTGTTGATTTGTTTATTTAAATCAATTTTAATTTTAGTGATCTTCTTTTATTGTTTTGACATTTAACAAATCTTAGAACAGTGTTTTGCCTAATTTCTTGCAAGTTATTCTCGATTAATTTGACATGTGGTCTTATTAATTTGTTAAGTTTCAAGAATAAACGTCAAAAAGATCAGTAACCTGAAGTTTTAAGTTACTGAGTTTATGATAATATTTCAATATACATTTTCTGTCTTGAAGAAGAAACTTAAGTTGAATGAAGCAAATTATAGATGTCTTTACAGAAAAGGTTGTCAGCTAAACAAAACTCAAACGTCAAATAGTTTTAGGGACATCATCTTGACACATAGATTGGCAAAGTTATCATGGGTATGAGTAAAAAGAGGTTCTTCTGAACACCTCTTGTCTTAGAAATTGATGCTGTAATACTTTTTTTAAAGGTCAAGCACCTCTTACCAAAAGAAAATCGTTTTTGTACTACAGAAAATTATTACGATTAAGGAGTACACGAATTACTAAACGAATAAAATAAACCGTCATTTTATTGATCGTTGTTTGGTCCACCGCTACTTGCACTCTTTTCGCGAGTATTTGAACCGATGCAACCAATTGACACCAAATGAAAACGCTACGCGAACACACCCACAGTTTCACCATCATTCTAACAAATTTGATTTAACTTAAACAAACATGGATAAGCAGTGCTCATTTTGCCGACGGCAAATTAAAATTAAAGAAAAAAAGTTTTTGAAAGGTAAATTCAAAACAAAAACTCACCTTCCACTTTTCGTTATCACCATCTCCGTTCCAAGCTTGTGAAACTTCTCCCACAAATCCTTGCCTTCTAACGTCACTTTCGGATCGTCGACAACTCCGTCGTCTTCCGGCTGTAACGCTCGTAACGGCCTCATGCCTGGATGCAATTGATGGGCAGCCACTGACGCGAGTACAACGTCTTCCGCCGTCGTATACGGTGTCCCCAATGGATGATGCGCGTGCGGGTGGTGCGGGGGGAACTTGTGCAGCAAACCGCCCGGGTACAGACTAGGATGGGGACCTGCCGGACTGCCTGCGAGCGCAGCAAGAGCAGCGGCAGGAAAATACGGTTGCTGTGGCAAATGTCCCAACGCCGGATGGCCCGGTACCGTTGAGTGATGCGAGTGATGCGGATGATGTCCTAGGCTAGAGGCGGCCGCAGCAGCGGCCAGCGCTTGATGCGTTGCTGCGGAGTTGTTATTGTTACTATTGCTATTATTGGTAGAGCTATTATTACTACTGCTGTTGTTATTGTTGTTGTTGTTATTATTATTACTAGTTGTGTTATTATTGGTGCTGGCAACGTTTGGTGACAGCTGGGGCTGTTGCCCACCGACAGGTGAGGACTGCCCTCCGCACTGTAATTGCTGTTGGGCGGCGGCTATTGCAGGCGTGAGAGACGTTTGTTGATGCTGCTGTTGCTGCTGGTGAAGAAGTGGCGAAGTTGGTGAGATTGTTGCACCAGCGGCCGTCGCTGATTGCTGTTGATTACCCGCCGTCAACAGCGATGACACGCTGAAGTCAGTGGGTCGGGAAAGCTGCAGGAATGGATGATATGCCATCCCATTTGCAAACCTACTGATTTGATCTTCAGATTGCTGAATGAATTCTTGAACGTCGTATCTCATTACATTACAATTTAAGACACCAAAGTCGGAAACACAATATTTTTTATTTTTATTTGATTTTCTTCTTCAATTCTCAAAATTCACCTCTGCTTTCTGATTTTTGCACTTTTTTTTCTTGTTTTTTTCACTTTTTTTTTTAAATAAATTCTTTAGAAATATTTGATTTGTTTAACAAAAGTTACACGCTTATTATAAATAGGAAGGTATTTTTGGATTAAAAAACACGATGACAACTGATATTGGATAGGATTGATTGCACTTTAAATGACGTTTGTCAATTATTTTTCTTCTTGCTTATATTCAACACTTTTTTCTTCTGTGGATAAATATGTATAGGGAAGGTAAGTATGATTTTTCTTTGATTTTTGTGTGTTTACCTAGCAAACCGACAAAATACTCACAACAAAACGTTTACCTTTTACTCGACGAGAACACCACACATTTACCTAACAAGCGAAGGTGTCAAAAGCTTTCAAAAAACAATTATGCGAACTTTTCTTCCTGCCCCCAATAAACAACGTACACACAAAAAAGCCCCCTTCGCGGATTAACAGCATTTGTAGACGGTCGGTTTGTATGGTGTATGGTGAGGTTAAGGGGTGAAGAAAGGAAAAAACAAACGTCGCCGTCGCTGAGAGAGAAAAAAGGTAAACACACACGATACGAACTTAACGCCGGTCGCTTACGAACTGGTTAATACATACAATCTCCAATACAAAGCAACCCCCCTGTTTTCACCAAAAAATCACCCACACAATGACAGTTCGCACACAGCCGCATTACCCACCACTCAAGAAAAATAAACCCAAACCAGAAAATATTCCCAATAAGAAGACTAAACAGACTAACACCGTCACCGTGGACTTGCAGCGCGCACAGGCAAACAAAAAGCAGTTTAAGCAATTACACTCCGATAGATGGAGCTACAAAACCCATAAGGCTATCTCTCTTTTTCGCCATGCGAACGAACGAGGTGAAAAATATTGCGCGACACACAATTGTCACATGAACGATGAACCAAGCAAAAAAAAAAAAAAACCAACAGCAACGAATTCGAACAAGAAACCACTCAAGAGAATTCTAATAAGACTTGACACCAAGCCGCCACGGATTATCCTCACTAACACATTCTCACCTCGATGGTGTCAAGCATCGTTTGTTTATGGGAATTACTCTAGCTGCCCTCCTCTACGGCAAAGGTATGACCGAGCAAGATAATGACACAAACCAGAAAAACCACTTCTGTCTCTGACCAGTTTGTATGTTGAATGTGTTGTATGTTGCGCTTGCAACAGAGGTGGGTGGCTATGTGTGCGAGGCGACAAGTTTAACCACAGATTCACACACACACGAACATTGCCAGCAAAACCCAACCAACCGGTCGACAGAGATCGCAAATACGGGAAAAAAAGAGAAGCAACACGAGAAATCCTAAGAATAGATACAAAAATGGTGACCAACCGGGTTTAGTTTTACACCCCTCCCTCTCCAAAGAATCAAACATGTACACCATGGATGTCACATGAAATCGCTGCCAGAAGAAGTGTACGAGACGGCAATAGAGTCAGAATGAAGATTGTGTCGTTGTCGTTGTCGCCGTCGTATTCTTGTACTAGCATAGTACTGTTGTGCTACCACCGCCGTCGCCGTTGTTGGTGTCATCGTTTGGCACGGCGCAAATATGGCTAACTTTGACGTTTTTCTCAGCAGTATGTTTCAATGGGTGAATGTATGTGACTTTTACTGAGTGTGTGTGTGTGCGGTTTGTGTAGCTGTGTGACCCTAGATATAGAGGTGCTGGGCTGGAACTTTGTCACCAGCGCGTGTAATGGGGTGGGATAATGCTGTGTCGCATTTTCAGTTATATATTTTTTGTATTGAAACGTCATCCTCATCAGTTATCACACACAATTCCCAATCAACTTCGAATTTCACCATATTCCGTGGTGAATTTAAGAAAAATTCAATTAAAACTCATCAAGATCCACTTCATTTGAGCATCAACGTCTAAATTACGTTATTTATCTTTTGCTGATTTTTTTGCTGACTTCACTGTAGGTACCTACGGCAGGTATACTGTATATTGTATACCCAACCCAATTCACCCCTCTACACGGCTACCCAACCCACTTTGGTGAATAGGCATACACATACCTACTATATATAGAAGCAGATACACACTACAATCTCTTTTGTGTATTCAGTGAATTGAGCTCTTTTTTTCTCTCTCGTTGGTGTACTTTTGGAAGTGTCGTGTTTACCATCGCACCTACGGTGTTGATCTGGTGTTTGACTAGCGCCTATTCCGCCCCATATTCTTTTAGCGACTACCCTACCCCCAGATCAAACCGCCAACTGTACACCACCACCACCACCACCAGCCTCATGCTCATAGTCGACTCGACTCGACTCGACTCGACGACGACGAGAGTAGTTTATGCACTTATACACTTCGACTGTGATTTCGAGTTCATTCTTCCCATTGATTACGATGGTGGTGGTAGTGGTAGTGGTAGTAGAGTAGAGTAGTAGAGTAATAGAATTTGTTATCATTCATCCGTTCTCGGTGTTGGGTTCGGTGTTGAAATGAGTGTTGGTGTTTTCGGGGAAAAGAAAAAGCAGATGGGTAGCCGTAGCCGTATAGCATAGCAGCAGCTAGATCTGTCAAAGTAGCGTCGGCAGCGGTAACAGCGGCGGCGTCAACGTGTGTGTTGGGCAAGCGTTTTGTTTGTGTAAAAATTCCTCCCTTAATCGGTGTCATCTTTTGCACATGAAATCGGAACGGAAAGATAAGTAATGGCGGCGCACGGAGAGGGATTCAGTTTAGGTTTGAAGTTTGAAGGAGCGAGGGAGGTCATTGAAATTTTCAAATCCCTACAGCTCTCAGTTCTTCCCTATACTATATACCTACTAGACCTATTGCCATCTTTATCCCCAAGTCCTCAATCCCATGTTCAAACAACAACTGTCATCGTGTGAGAATTTGTAAGAAGATGTGTGTTTGCTGATGCTGCTCACACACACCAGAGGTGTCATATAAAGTTTTTGTCATTTTCGGTGGGTGGAAGACTTTTTTTTATTTGTGTGACTCTGGTCTCCGGATTCGGATTCGGATTCGGCTCCGACTCCGGTTCTTGTTCTGGTGTTGTCTCTGGCTACAGCTAACTAAGGCGAGATGCCAATGTTGTGTGCCCATGTCCATATAGTAGGTCCTTGAATATATCTCTCTTTCTAGACTATACGAACAAGAAGGTGTATTAAACTACTACACACATTGACAAAAGGACAAGTGAAAATCTAGCCAAGTCGTCTCTAAACAACACCAGGCGACGACAGCGACACCAGGAGCATGGTGGCGATGGCGACGGCGACGACGGCAACGGCCGACAATGAAGAGGACGACAACTTCAAGGAGGACGAGGACGCCGACGACGACGATGATGACGATTGACTGGTCTGAAGTGGTGTGAACTGTGTGTACTTTAAGCCACTCCTTCGTTTTTGTGTATAAGGTGCACGGGTACGGTTAGCGAAGCGACCGATTGGCAACCCTCAGCCAATCACTTGAGTAAATATCTGACGTTCCTTTTTTATTTTCTTCGCTTCTTTGTTGTGCCTTCGGAATGGTGTTGGGTGAAATAAATGGTGTTGCTGTATGCTGTGTCTGTGCCTGTGCCAGAGCCCTGTGTGTTTCTGTTTTTTCCTATTCTTCTCTGTGTCCGTTCGTCTTCTTCGTTGTTTTTGTTGGTCATCCTGTGTGTTTTTTTTTTTTTTTTTTTTTTCCTTCCAATATTTGCTCATTGTCTTCACACATGTGTGAGAGGAGGAATTTTGAGCTTTTTTTGAAATCGCTGGTACTGGGAGCTGGAAGTTGGGATCTGGGAGCTGAGACTGTGATTCTTTTCTTGTTGTTTTTCGTTTCTTCTTTTGGTTTTGGGTCTGTGTGTTTAATTGTTTGTAAATTCTTTTGTAGATGGCGTGTTTTGTATTGGGATAAGGGAAATAAGTAATGGTGTACCTAACATAGATGCCGATAGAGAATCGAAAGGAACTCGTTGACTAAGTAAGTAGGTAGGTATAAGTAGGTACCTGGTAGTTCGACCTGTAGGATAGGTTCCTTAATATTTTATTTAATTTTCTGGAAAAGTTGTTTTGATGACTAAATCAAACTTGAGTGACCGTTGACTTATTGTCAGTCAGTCCATCACTTATTTGGTTAATTTAAGAATTGATAAATTTTATTTCGGGTAGGTACCTAGTGTCTAACTTCTTAAAGTTGATATACATGCATATGTACATATGTAGGTACCATTGTCATAAAGATTTGCTAAAGACGGGATTTCTATACCCATCGTTGTGATCACTATTTTTAATTAAACACGCATCTTCTATTCATTGACAATTTGCTTACAATATTTTACTAAACTGGAGTTAAAAAAATCTACTACAATTTCACTTCAAATCAAGATATTTTACTTCAGAAATGTCAAATACTTAGTATTTCAAAACGTTTTTTCAAAGATCTTTTTAGGGCACTTCATTAGTGGATGTGTACAATCTATAGTACCGATGACTCCACGAAATCCGGGAGTTAAAAAAAATGTTGTTCTTCTGTTGAAATTGATTTGTTGACGGCAATTTTATGAAGTTTGACAGTTTTTTTTTGCAATTTTAGCAACTATTATACTAACTTGGTTGAGAAATGCCACATGCAGATCCATTATTTAAAGGATTTCAATTAACTTATACGCTAACAAAGCATTATGAAATTGTATTTATATCACTCTTGTCTCTTCGTTAAAAAAAAAATTTAATGCAGTAATAACTTGGAGGCTTGGAGGGATGTGCAATTCTCTGTTGTTAAATGAAGTTCTTCAATGTTAAGTAAATTTTGTTATATAATTTGTTGTTTCCTTGTCGAATCGATATGATTTTTAGAATTGTTTATCATTTAAATCAAAAATGACGACACTTTAAGATGTCTTAGTTTGAAGAACATTTTTTAAATAAATGTCTTCCAAAATATTAAAATCTTTTTCAATATCCATATCAATTGACATTGTTAACTAATAAATACATAATATTTTAATTATAACAAACAAAATCAATTGTGATCTACCTTAAGATATGATTTGTTTTTTAAATATATCTAACATCAAACAATCTTAACTTAACGAAGAACATAATTTTTACAACTTGATGACTTTCTTTAAATCGTAAGACATTCTCATTTCAAATGTTGCCGACATATTTCTTATTTAGATTTTTTTTTTAAAGACAACTTGTTACAATTTCAGTGTCTTAGTAAGAAAACCGATAAAAATGCATTAGATTTATTTTTTTGTTTTGTTATGGAAAATGTCAAAAGTGACAGCCAATGGTTTCGTTAACTAACGGATTATGCAAACACGTTACAGATTTTAAAATAATAAATAATTCTCAGGAATAATATATGAAACAATTATATCTTATTCAAAAAAAAAATCTACTTAATTCATCAGAGTGACAATTTTGAAGTTTTTAGGGAGTTAAGGCGGTAAATTTAACCAACAAATTATAAAAGCTTAATAGAATACCTGGCAATTTTAGTGAGTATGCTTTATTGGCCAAAATAATTTGAAAACAAACATTCATCTCCAAAATCAAAAGTGCATAAGGCGAGCAGGGCCCAACAACATTTCATTTTCATTACCATCCATGTCAATTTGCAAAACTTTACGTTTGTCAGAATATTAAAATTTGATACGTGGTAAGTTAAAAATTACAAGTGTTTTGCAAAGTCTTATATTGTCTTCGCAACTTCTGATCCACGGTCGTTCTCTTGCGCAAACAGTTAATATTGAAAAGTTCAATTTTGCAAAGACTTTAAATTCTATTTTTGTAAGGAAAATTTTGATAAGTTTGTCAAAATTTTTTAAAGTAAACGATAGCTTTGCAAATACATACTTTGCATAGAAAGTCTTTGCAAAATTTTCCTTTGTACAAAGTGATATTTGCAAACACTTATCACTTTTAAATGAAATTTGAAAAGTGTAAAGCGAAAAGTTGATATAAGTTGCTTTGTGGAATAGAACCCAGGACAATGGTTAGAATTTTACTTTCTAAAAATCGTCAGTTCGAAGGTTAAACTGCGAATACTTTAAATGAATTTTTTTTTAGATTTTTCAAACCAGAATTTTGGACCGATAAAATATTTATTGTTGTTATAAAAGACAGCAATAAAACTTTCTCCAATATGTATTTGTATTTCAGTAGCTTTCAGTTGTCAAAATAATGAAAGGTCATGAGTGCACTCTCTTGAACCCGTAAGAAACGGAAAATTGATAAAACAGCCATAATTGCGTGGCGAATAGAATTGACGAATTGAAAATGTCAGTTCGTCTCCATACAGCAGAATTGAGCATTAGAAGAAGTAAACCCGACTTATTTCAAGGTTAAATAAAGTGCTTTGCACATGAACTGCGACCTGCGAAGTTGTTTTAACTTTACGACTAAGCGAATTAACAATCAAATCAACTATTTAAAATGAAAACACTGCAAACAAATAATTATAAATTGAAATATTTTGTATTTTAATATTTTTACGCGACCAAAACAACGTCTCTTTTGCGAAATGCAAATTCGCAATCCACAACTGGTGGACGCATTCTATCTAAACTGAAATGCCAAAAATAGCAATTCAGTTGTGTTGCTAGTTGCTAGACGCAATTCTCTTCGCACTGACCAAAAAAATTACTCATGTGAACGAAATGTCAAAATTCGCAATCATTCACAATTCGCAGTTCGTTGTGCGCAAAGCACTTAAGGGCGTACCTACACTTGTAAAACATTTTTTTGATGCCAGCACTTAAGCCTTGAGTTCGCATCTGTGGTCGGAGACCCTGATTCTACCTTAAATCTAATCTTCTTGGATGAGACCCTATTTTTAAAACAGTAGTGATGGTTAATAAGCAAAATTTCCATAATGCGAATGATGAACTCAATCTATAAGTTGACCAACTATCAATGCATCTAAAGACATTTCTTTTTGAGGTGGATGAATATTTGCAAAATTAAGGTATATAATAAATGATTAAGTTATTTAGCTAAATCAACAAAAAGTTTGATAGGAATCTAATGAAGAATTTGGATGGCTTTTCATACCTTATGACAAGCCGTAGGTAGTTGTTCTTTTAAATAAAAAGTAAGCTTAAAATTCCCAAACTCTTTCATTTACAAATAAACTAATTACATCCACAAGCAATTTTATTGTTCCGATAAATAATAACATTTATTTAATAAACATTAAACATAAAGTGGGCTAAGTTTTTCTTTATTCGGACACTAAAAGTCAACCGTCGTGTATCATTTAAAGTTTTTGTGACCTGACCATACATTTAAAACGTCAAGAAAATATAATCATTTTTATAATTTTCACCTCAGGTAATTGCAAAAGCCCGGAAATTTCTGAAACACATTCGAAAACAAAAGAATAAACACATTTATGTATGTATGTGGAGCGGTTCTTTAGTATGTATGTAGACTAGGACCTAGAGCATCCTTTTATAGAAAACAAAAACTTCAATTTTAAGGCAAAAAATTATCTTTAATCATGATATTTCCTTTTTTCTTTGGAACGTAGGTTTCTTTGGATGTATCTAAATCCCAGAAGACCAATCACAAAAATTTTGTTTGATAAACTACCCATCACAGTGGACATTTAAGATTTGTCTTATCTTTTGCATCTGTATAGGTGTATGGCTTTCCTTGGGACACAAAAAAGGCTTGACAAATAAGAGTAATGAACAAATACATTTTCTCTGCACTTCTTCCCTTCTCTCGCTATGTATTCCCCTCTCCCCCTTCCCATGCCCAGAGGAATACTTTGTATCAAACACTCTTAAGTAAAAACTAAAGCCCTTATGTATGTATGTATGTATGTGCTGTAAATGTAAATAAAAGAACTCTTCAACGATTGCCAATTTTTTTCTTCTTATTATTTCCTTCATCTTGGATCCTGCTTTCTATACCGCCACGCCGCACAGCGCCGTTTTCCAGCAACAACAAATAATAATAAAAAATAATAAAAATCGATTTTCTTATTTTCTAGATGTCGACAACGAAGACGACGACGAGCGACGGACGTGACGGGCGAATGGACAGAAAAGATGGAGAACACTATCAAATATAAGAAAATGACAGAACACAAGAAAAGGAATAGTATACGCAAAACTATAATACTCTCCTGGTAGCCCAATTCCAATAAAAAGAAGAAAAAAATTATAAGTTAGTATATAAAAGGAAGAATTTTGTTATTCCACCCAAATCACACCGGTGATGGTAGATGGCGTGGCGGGCACATGACGAGGGGGATGACAAAAAAAAAGACAAGAGAGGCACAAAAGGTCGACAAAGATACTGAACCATCTCATCTTGGGCAGCAGTGTGACATACAAAAAAAGGCAGTGGCAGCAAAGATAAATCGATTTGGGGAGCAGAAAAAAAAAAGAAAACTAATATAAAAGAAAAGAAAAAGAAATTGTCCAGAACACCCACATCAGGACATTGTCCCACAACCATCTACCCAACTCCAATCCCAACCCCAACCCCAACGCTCCCGAATCAGAATCCTTGCTCGCCTGGCTTTGTGTGCAAATTCAAAGAGTCACGTTAGGCGGATTTGTGTCCTGTCCTATACTCTGTTTGGACACTTTTGGGGTGACTTTTGGCTCCATAACCATACACCAAAGAAGAAAACGAAAATTCCAAAAAAATACTCGTACATATACCCACCTATATCTTCTTAGATACTGATATCTATACGCTGCATAAAGGAGCTGAAGGAGTCCTCTCTTGGTAATTGCTTTGAATGAGAAATGAAGGAGAAGGAATATATATAAAAAAAATACACCCACAAGGCCACAAAACAACAACAGCAAAAGTGACGAAGAAAAATCCTCAAAATACAAAAAGAAAAAAAAAAAAAAAACTACCCTGGGACTTAGGGATGAGAAGATAGAAAGATATAAATGAAATGAGATTTGTAGTAAAGTCCTTTTTATCCTGATGGGTTAGGAATGCCAGTATCTATATCTACTTTTGTATAACCTAACCGAACCCAATTCCACCCACAGCCTCGCATAGACACACAGATTGCGTAACACATCGCACGCGAAAAGGGGGCGACTGACTACAATTGCCGGCTATAAAATGAAATAGCACTGAAGAGCCAAAGCCACAGTTTTACGGCAAAGTAAAACTTTTTATATACCTAGATACACGCAAAATCGAATGCGTTCAGCGTTCAGCAGCAGCCCAGCAGCAGCGTCGAGAAACGACCGAAACCGACTAGTGCTTCCTTCCTCCTTATAACGCCCTAAATTCAAGACTTTGTTCGGTCGAACAGTATCGCTTGCGAATCAATTTAAAAAGTCAACTTTTACTTACATTCAATGTGATATTGGATGGAAGTGAATTTAAATCAAACGAGAGCGGATTTTATTTTATTTATTCTTAACAAGGCGCAGTTAAACTTTTTTACTTTACTTTTTTAAACATTTCATAGTCAAGACTTTGTTAAGTCGGATGAATTCAGAGGACCATCAAGATTGAGGATATTGTTGACTAAATTTTGACATTATATCTTGTTAAATAAAATGCAGGCACCCCTAAGCGGTAAGACAAGAAACTCTGTAGGCGTTTCTGACTCAAAGTTTCAGCAAGGTTCTTAACTATGATTTTTTTTCTATATGGGTTCTGACAGTGAAATGTGACATTTACGAAAATCTACGTAACCAAACAGACACAAATAAAAATAAACTAAAGCAAAGTAACATAAAGAAGCTTCTTTGACATCAATATTGATATTTTTGTATAAACTGAAACGTGTGGGCCTTATCAAGAACATAAGAGAATTTTCTAAGAAACCGAGGACATGTAGGTACGAATAAGCAATTTTATTGTCATTTTTCTATGCTGTTCTTGAGGAATTTTCGATGAAACTGGAGGAGAAAATACTTGGAAATCATGTCAAGAATTAATAATACTAGAGCTGCAAAGTCGTGAGAAAAGGAATCAGCAAAATGTGAAACTATTTAATAAAATAAAAAGAAAGACTGAGTGAAAAGCGTCGATATTAGTACATATTATAAAAGTACACACCTATTATAAACTGAAAACATCATTAGCATCGTGTTTGACAGATAACAAATTTCAGGAGAAACTGCTAGAAACTTTAAGTTGCGGGCAACTTATGAGTATATCACTCTCTTAATGACATTTAAGTATTTTTAAAAATTGGATAGACATGGTTCAACGAGTAGGACGATCCTACAATCTATGTGGTATCACAATGGACCATTGATGGTATAAGTGGCCTGGACTTCTTTCCAGCAGCCACAGTAACCTAACCTTACCATAGACATTTTCCAGGACGAAGAGTTGATATTTTGTGAAGAAAGATTTAACAAAATAGAGATATTTATTGAGCTTACAACTTTTACATTTATCAAGATTCCTTTCCTTCGTTTCTACCCTGACCATCTTAGTCCCCTGACATTTACCCGATTGAGATTTTGTGAGCGGATCTGAAAAAGTCTGAAGGTACAAGGACTTATAAAAACAAAGAACAAATTTGGCTTTCAATTTTAAGTAATGAAATGCAATTCCAATAACTAAATGTCAAAAACTTAGTGAAAAAAGTACATTTATTATAGCATGAAAAAGAGGGACTGTTTACCCTAAAGTGGAAGTCTGGTATCCCTAGTTGTCATTCATATTTTTGTCGCACTTTTTAAAATAAATGATAAAATTTGTATTCCATTCGACACTTCAATTTAATGGAATATAATATGGACATATGGTCCATGCTTTGAATGCAGGCGCTTGAATGAATTAGGACAGGCACTTACCCTGGATGAATTTTTATATATTTTGACAAATTTCATTGTCTGTCTCAAATTTTGACACTACCTGTTGCTTTGATTTTCTGAGTGATCTAAATATTGTGCATATTGCTTCTTCAAATTTTTAATTGTTGTCATTTGATTTGTTTCAGTGTTTGGTCTACAAAAGCATTATTTTTTGGAGACCGGCACCGATGCGTCGCGTCGAAATACACTAATTTTAGTGTTCATAAAAATCGACCCAAATTTCTTCAAATTTATTAATTGCTCTTTGAATTTTTCATAAACTAGGTGCATGAAGAGATTGTAGAAATCTTATTCCTCCTTTCGTGGACAACTTCGCCAATTGTCATTAGGATTGGTTATCGACTACTTTGTAAAAGCTCGAAATCAGTTCGGATTCAAAAACTAAAAGTACCTAGTTAGCACTTCAAAACATTCTTTTGCAAAATCTTCAGATTATAAAGTGGTAGACATTGACAGTTTTGGAAAACTGGTAACGAGACGGTTTGACTCTGCCTTTCAGGAATTTAACGATCAAGTGCGGCCCTGAAAATGGGTGTTTGTCCTTATTAAATGCCCGCTCACACATCACCCCCACCCACCATCGTCAACAACAATCTTACGCACACACAGCATTATTGTACGCAAACACATAAAGCAGTTTCATCTCTTATATTGTTTTTGTTTTTGTTGTCTTTTCTCCCTCTCTGCACCATGCTCCTTTTCCATGCTCAAATGATGATGGGGTGGTGCGGATGGTGGGATGGTTGGGTGGTGGTGATGGACGTGTTTTAATCCCATTCCGAGAATTTTTTTTTTTTTGAAGATACTTGAGGTTGAGGAATCCGCACGAGAATCAATTACTTACTCTTGACGCCAGCGCCACCGTCAAATAGAGCTGGCAAACGCCGCAACGCGCCGCGCCACCTCCGCCGCCGCCACCGAGCAGCCATCATCAGCCAAAACTGATTCCATTTGCTGCGGGGTAGTAGAGTAGGTGATGGGTAAGTGTGGAAGGTGGAAGGTGGTACGAGTAGATTGCATAATGAAGGAATTTTCGATTTAAATTGAAATTTATCAATAAGGGTACCTACATACATAAATATATGTGTGATAAGGATATCACGTCGATATACAGGATTGTTTTTTTTTTGTAAGTATTTGTTTGTTTTTTATTTCTGGGAATAAAATGAATTTCACGCTTAAGTGCAATGCGACATGTGACTTCGGCAGCAAGGAACAATTAATAAATCAGTTGCATCGTATTTAACGGTTTGGGGAATGCTTTTATGTGGATGGCTGCCACCTCGAGAAATGACACGTTCAACGTTCATGTTAATCTTTATGTGCTTGGATGTCGGTAGTCGGTGTATATGCATGAATGATATCTGGCTGACTGTGAAAGTGGTGGATTGTTGGATTTAATTAGCGATAAGGGATCTATTGTCGTGTGTATAGGTGTGGTGTGGGTGTAAGCGTATATATGTATTGCGATGATAATGACTTTTTATTGTCACGTCACTATCATAACAGGAATTTTATATCGGGGTGATTATGAAATTCGAAGTAAATCCTATTTTGAAAAACAGTTGTAAAAACTTTAGTCAAGCATGTTAATCAGGAATTTCTCTTCATGGCAACATTTTCGACGGAAAATTGTTCACTTGAACGGATTTTTCGTCAAAAAATATACAAATTTTCATTTTATATTTTACCTCGAAGCAAGTTGATTTTTAAATATCAACTGACTGTTAAATTATATTGATAAATTGTGTTAAAAAATAAAAACCAAGAAAAGGTTATAAAAAAATATTTTGAAACCACACATTTTTCACAGAATATTAAAATACGTACATATGTATAGGTACGTGTGTAAGTAATGTTTTTTTTTAGACAGAAAATTGCAGAAAAGGAAAAACAAAAACGTATGTAATGTAATTTTTGTCAATTAAAATTTAAATCTTATTTGAAAAATTTAAATGATTTTTAAGTGAAATGACATTTATAAAATTACTGACAGCTATAATTTCTTAAAATTTGACTTATGGACAATTTATTGGAAACGGAGTTTATACTTTGTGTATTAAAGTTAAATTTGCAATATCATGGTCTGAAGAAAAAAAGGAAGAACGATTTTTAAGTTTTTGAAGAAGGATATTTTTTCGGTTAAAATGTAAAAGGAATTTAGATTTAAAAAATTGTTTTTTAAGTAAGGAGTAGGTTTTTGAAAAAAAAGAAGATATTATGATATTAAGTTTTTAAATGTTTTAATCAAATTTTCTTACTTTTATAGGTTATGTACTTTATTAGTTAGGGAACTTTTTCTTAGAACCTACCAAATTTCTGTTACATTTATTACTGTACGGTCAATTAGAAAATGGATTGGGAATTGATTTATGTAAATTAATAAAAGGACTTTGAGTTAGAAGAAAGTGAATATTTTAATGGACAAACAAAATACTTTTTCTGTCATCAATGGTATCTACATATGTATAAAAGATTTTAAATAAAAAAATATCAAATTTCCGTATATCTACAAACAATTTAAGATTTGAAAAGCTTACGAGTATAAAGCCCCGTTTAGACGATCAGTTCAGTTTCAGTTGAGCTATCAGTTAAGATTTCAGTTAAACTGATGTCTAAACACAATAACTGAAACGTTTAACTGTAACTGAAACTGATGGAATTCCCATCAGTTTTCAGTTCAGTTCTCAGTTAAGCTGAGTTTCATTTTAATTGAACTGACGATTGAACTGAAAAATGAACTGATAACTGAACTGAAAACTGATCGTCTAAAAGGGGCTTAACACTAAGGTCTAATTAACAACAATTCTCACATAAATTTCTGACGTTTGCTGTCAAAATTCTAAAAATAAATTTAATTGGATTCAATTACTTAATTATTCCCTATTCCACAATTCAAATAAGAAGAAAGAAAGCTCATTTGACTTTAAACTGATTGATAAAATTCTTAGAAATTTTCGAAATTTAAACTCCAGTTTTTTGAGATCGAGTTCTCTTTTTAAAAACAGTCGACAATGCTTTAAGAAAGTGTCTATTTTTGTTGTAAAAAGTCCATTATGTCTGCAATCCATAATAATTGACAATGGTTATTTATTGAGGCCTAATTTCCCAGTTCTGAGTTAAACTCAATCTGTTGTATCAGGTGCAATTAATCCTGAATCCAGAGTTAACTCATGAAGAAATTTTTCAATGCAGGTTTAATTTTAGTCTGATGAGTATCTTTTTATTTGAGATTACTGCAAAAATATCGATAAAACTATCAAAATTGAAACATTTTTAGATTTTTTGTATATGAGGTCAAATAAGCTCCAAAATGGAAATGAAAAATGAATTTTAAATGCGAAAACGATCATAAGAATCTCTTTCTCCGAAAAATTAGAAATGACATGATAAGTCATTTTCTTCTCAAAGCAATTGGGTTTAATATTTCGAATAATTCAGCGTCGTTGTTACAATTTATTGAGATTTATTCATAATTAGAAATCAAAATTTGTCGATTAATTTTTTCAACTTCCGTCAAAAATACCCGTTCGTTTAATTCCTAATTAATTCAACAAACCTGAAGGGTTAACTCTGAGTCAACTCCATGATTAATATTAAGTGAAAAATATGATTCAGAAGCTAACTCTTATTTGACTTAGAATTAGAGATGATTCAACACTGAAAAACTGGACCGAATGTGTGTCGAATTCAAATATGGAATTATATTTTTGATTGACTTCACGGATGTAGTTTAGTTGTGGATCCAAAGTCCGACGTATTAAATTAAGTTGTTCTAGGTTAACTAAGAAAGTCAAATAAACCAAAACTTTTGTCTCAAACCACTAATAATTGCAAGTAGATTCATTTAAGATTTTGAAATCATTTTTTGACAGTTTTACAAAGAAGAGAAATGTCAATGTTTATACAAAGTGATGATTTGAAACTTACAAAGTTATATTTTAGGAAACCGTGAATATCATATTTAAGATCTCGGATAACAAACTAGAAAATTACTAAAACAATATCTTTGACGTTTAATTTAAGGTTATTCCTGGTTGTTTAGGTAAACAAAAATCATTAAAAAAAGATAGGTTATTTTCCGACGAAAGTAAGTTTAAGTTCCAAAGTTGATAAGCTTTGGAGAAATCTGTCATCTGTTTTTGGTTTAGATTGATTTATAAAAAGCTAATTTCAACAACTCTGTACACTTTTTTATATAGAAGTCCTCGAACTTGGATCTTAGAGATATTAATAAAAACTCTTACTCATTTTGCCGTCGGAAGTCAAAATTAAGTTTTTTCTCCTATTTCCCTCTGAACAAGTGCAATACGGAATGAGCAATTGTACATATTAGATATGTAGGTATTATTTCTGTAAACTTTGCATTGATTTAAGTAAATATCAGCACAATAAAAAAGAATATTAATAATGTAAAACTTATATTGAATCTTTTTTTTTTTCTTTTTTGAGAAGTGATTAGTAAATTTGTATGAAAGTTGACAAAAAGTACAGCAAACATAAAACGTCTAATATGAGCAAGGATTGCAATTATTATTTGAAGCATATTCTTCGCAAAAAATGTATTTCTCTGACAATTAATTTGGCGTGAAAATATGACATTTGTGTATTGTGAGACCCTCGTTTTACAAAGGGACGAAGATCTCGTTAAGGGAGTTCAAAAAATTTGACGACGAAACTATTTAGCACATTCAAATTGGTAAAATTGTAGGTAGGTAATTGTAAAACTTCGATATTATACAACATTTTTGATTATGCAAAGTATTTAAAACAACAACATCGATGCTTTATTTTACACTTAAATACCTAATTAAATTGACATTTCAAGCTTGCTTCAAAAACTGTAGTATTAAAGCAAAGTTCTCTCTAAAATAGATACCTCATAAGAAAACAAATCTCTACTGCTTATTTCAAAAGACGAGATTAAGAAGAAGACATTGTAAGACAATTATCTTCAAATTTCCAATGATCCTCAACTGAGAAGAGTAAAACTTGTTTAACTTAAAAACTTTGGTAAATTATATTCGTCCTTTAATCCAGGTTAAACTGTTTATAACACCTCCTTTCAACTTTAAGTCAAACTATAAAACAGCTCCAAAGGAAAAATTATTTTATCTTCAGTACCAATAAAACACCATAAGCAAAATTCAAATCCCTCGAAATACAATGAAAATCATAGATACTCTTTCAATTGCAGTTATGTAAGCATAGATAATAATAAAATGGATCAAGCTGCACCAATAAACAAGGCTTCGATTAAGTTCTTAACCCCTAATTAACCCAGACTGATTAAACAAATAATTTTACACTCTCTACGAGCTATTCGTATGAGATATTAGAGAGAACCACAAACTGTCTAGACAGACAACAACTGAAAATAAAATATGTAGATAAACACCATTGATTATTATTATCGAACTGTCAGATCTATACACACGAAAACACTAAACACAAATAGATAAATTACTTATAGATACATAGACATGTACATATTGGTTAATAGGTACCAATATACAAATTCCAACGAAACTCCAATTAAACGCCAATAAATCCCAATGATGTGAGTATTTTGTCGGTAAAAGCTTAAAATTCCGGCGAATTTACCTTTTTCACACTTTTACTATATACTATATATGCTATCCAGATAGGTGTGCAGTATAGGTAGATATATATGTAAAGTTATATACACCTAGGTAGGCATCTATGCAGGTAAATGAATGAAACTACTTTTTTAATAGATAGATACACAAATACACATATGTAGGTATCGATACCTGTTACGATTTGAGTTCTAACTCGTCGTCGGGAAGATATTCTACTAATCTACATTTTCACATTTTGGTTCGCACAAATTCACAGTTGTAAATTTAAAAATCAAAAAAAAAAAAAACCTTTACAAAATTTTTGTTCACTCAATCACAATAAGAATTTATAATTTTGCAGGTTTGAAAACACCGACCGTTTGTTTTTTTTTTTTTTTGTAGATATCTATCAAATTATCATCCTTAATAGATAAGAGCATCCCACGAAAACGGTAACGGATATCAGTTAAGGCCGTCGCCAAAAGCACGCATCACAGTTAGAAGGAGCGAATTATACAAAACAAAAAGAAGAGAAAAATCACACATAACCCGTCAATGGAAACAAACTTTGTCGCATGAAACCAAATTCGCTTATGTAAAACACTGGCGCGTTTGTTGATAATGAAGGCAGGCGAAGGCGACTCCGACGACCGACACGATGATGCGAGAAGCGAAAGCGAGATGCGCTGCTTTGCTTCATCCGCAAAACAGCAAAACAGTAACAACAACAAGAGAAGACAAAAAAAGAAAACAACTGCGAAATAAAAGATGAAATCCCCAACACTCTAGAGCACCAGCACTCTCACTCGGTTCGGTCTGAGTCTGTGAGCTGTGAGCCGACCGACGTGGATAATGATCTGTCAGTTCAGTGGAAAATCTGGACTCGTCCTCGTCGCAACAGCACCACTGACACCACAAAATGAAAACGATGTACTAGTACTACATAGATGGCGGATCGTGTGGTGGTGGTGAAGGTGGAGGTGGAGGAAGAGCATGACGATTACGATGACGATGACGCGGCAAACCAGCAACCAGCAACCAACACCACCAGTATAGGTACACTCTAGGTATTCCTATATCCTATTTGAGATTTAACTCACCCTGCGATAAAAGTATCTCGCGAAAATACGGACACGTAAAGTGAGTGCTGCAGAGGGACAGGACAGTCACAGTGGCACGTTCGCGTCTCGTAATCGTAACGTACGGCGCCCACAAGTTATTCTCACTCGCGCGTTACTTGGAGCTGGAGCAACTCATCAGCGAGCTTACAATGTTTGCCAGTGTGTATGTGTATGTATCTGCTCTACGTCTACATACGGCGCGGTGCGACGACGACGACGATGATTCCATCCATGTCCATACTCCATACTCCATGCCCGCCACAAATTCTTCCATTTCTTTTTCTATCGTCTCGTCTGTACACACGTGTGGTGAATATACTGCAAACGTTGTTCGTTGGTGAGATTTTCGTACGACAATTTCTCACCTCAGGGTTCGCCCCTCTACCAGTTGTGGTTTTATTTTCTTGGTTGACGTTGACTCCGAAACAATTCTAAAGGTGGGAATGCGCAGTAAGCGACTTGTGGTGAGTTAAATCGGAATGATGTCGACTCGACATCAAAATCAAATTCTCAGCGACCGGCAATGACTTCTTACATACGATGACGATGACGGGTGTCAGCTTGAGGGTTGATTTTGATTATGTTTATCACCGATGAGGTGTGGTTAAATGCGGAATAATGTCCATAATCCAATAAATGGTAATCTACACTTTAGGAAGTTTTACCAAAGTCATTATGTTTAGAAGTTTGATGAGATCTTACTCAATTTTGACGGAAGACGATGCTTGTTGGTGAAAAGAACGGAAATGGCTGAACTGCAACAGACAAAACAGAGGTAGGTAGTATAAGGCAAACAACGACGTGAAGGTAGGTATCTGCACGAAATGCAAATGGTGGTTACCTGAATCCGTAAAGTATGTAAATGTGAGCATAGTGCATGATGGACGACAATAAGTACTTATGCTTGGTTTGTCTTGTCTTGATGGGTAGGTAGGTATGGATTTTGTAAAAAGCCATCATTTTTGTCTTTGAAATTGAATAACCTATTTCAAAAGTAATACCTACAGTGTTTGAAAGTCAAACGTCATTGGGAAAATGGATTTAATTATGACACGGAAAAAAATAAGAATAAGGAAGGGGAAAGATTTAAAGACAGGAAAAATAGACAGTATCGGAATATGAGTTGAAAAATTTTGAACTAAGAACAAAATTATAAAAATTACATAATTTCGAAATATGATTACATTTGCAATTCATGGTCTGATGGTGCTCATAATTATTATACCGAATTAAGGTTCCAATTCTTACTTCAATTCAGAAGGATCAATTGAAGATCCTTTCGAATAAAGTTTTAGGTCACATCTACATATATATTCCTGCCATTACTGCTCGGTTTAAAAGTTTAGGTTTGTACTGAAGTTTCTTTGGTTTAGGTATTGACTTTATTTTTTGGGACTGAATTATGAATGAGATGGGGTCAATTCGAAATAGTTGCTTAAGAGATGTTGAATGAGAAAAAACCTTCTAAACAAATTTAAACTAATATGAAATACGTACAAAATATAATTCTGTAGATAAAAGCGCCGATTTCTCTTTATTTTTCTGTTTTCCATTGTTGTTTTGTATCATCGGATAGCATTAGTTGCTGAGGTGCAGTCTCTTTCTACTGCTTACATTTACATATGTCAGGAGTACTACTACTACTCAAAACGTAATGTTAAGATTAATCAGAGTAAAGTTAAACAACGGGTTAAGAAAAAGTCAAGAAAGAACAGGTCGTCATGTCGCGATGTGACATTTTTAACTTCGTTTTTAAAAGATTTTTTCAAATATACACCATTTCATTATAAAGAATTCATGAAATGTCTTAAAAAATATCTAACTAAAAGAATAATGCGATATCTCAAAAAAAAGTGTAAGAACAAATAGATACGGATTAAAATATTAAGTTTAAACACTTAACATTTACAAAACATAAAAATAGCCCTTGAAAACTACAACAATGGATGTAAGAAGCTCATAGTTGACATCTTGTCCATCGAGGCTAAGGTCGAACATATAGAAATATGTTACTCTTCTTATTTTAGCTAAGGAGGCAATAGAGTAGCTTCTTTAAGAACAACGGAATTAACCTTTAATAAGACATGGACCCGTGATGGGTTAGTGCGTATAGGACTGTCATGCCAAAGGTCTGGGTACGAACCCTGCCTGTATCTACCAGCTGAAAGTTTTAACGGGTACTGCCTCTCACGATGAATTGACAAATCTTCCAAGATTAATTCTTGTCATGAAAAAGTGCTATCTCAAAAATTTAACCAGTCGGATTCGGCATGAAAACAGTATGATTGAGAACAGAATGGTTGAGAGTTGTAAGTCACTAGGCTCTAGTTCTCTACGAGCTATAGCGCCATCTAATTAATTTTTTATTTATTTAAAACATGGACTAATCAAAGTGTTAAGAGTGGCAAATAAAATTTTAATAGTGCCATTATTGAAGTATAAGTATGCAAGGAACCTCACCTTTTAAATACTTTTAAGAAGTGTGCGAACAAGGTTTGCTCCAGGGAAGATTATTTTAAAGAAAATTCAGTTTTTGGCAACTTCACTTAAATGAAGTTTTTAAAATTGATCAGAATGTTGAACACACAGAATAAATTTATTTGTTTTTAAAATTCAATTTTTAGAGTTTAGTCGTATGCTTCTGAAAGTTCACTTTTGAGTTCGGACTAAAATATAAGTGTATTACCTTGAAGAACAAAGTAAGCAGGTTACTTCTATCAAGATTTAAAATCTACCAGAACAAACTCCTGCTTTAAATATAATTAATTGCATTTTTATTAAAAAAGAGAACTTAAAAATTTTGTATTAAAAAGTGGATTAACTTTTTGAGACTCTCTGCTTTTGAAAAATTACTTGTTAATTTTATCATCTACACTTTTATTTATAGGTAATACTTTTACCATTTTCTGAAATAAACTTGTATTATTATCTAATATATTTAAAGACTAAAGTTTGCAAGCTTTTTTTACTGGCTTTTGATCTTGAAG
Source organism: Scaeva pyrastri (assembly GCA_905146935.1). NCBI lineage: Eukaryota > Metazoa > Arthropoda > Insecta > Diptera > Syrphidae > Scaeva > Scaeva pyrastri. The sequence continues at coordinate 37,551,427 of LR989927.1, read as the reverse complement.
TCTGCGACTCCTGAAGAAGAAGTTTTTTGGGTCTACTTTTTTTAAATATAATAATTATATCCCACTTGTGTTATTTATTAAGGTTTAAGATCTAATGGTTAGCCCCTATACCTGTTCTATATCTTGAAGGATAACTACAGAACTAGGGGCTAGCTGTAACAGGGGGAAGTAGTAAAACGAATAATTTTGCACCTTACATAATAGAAGAAAATGTGTTTGATTTTTAACTTAAATTACTATATAGGCAATTAATAAAAAATGATTATCGTAGATTTCAAAATATTTAGCAGATATTGATTTATACAAATACAATTTAGCATTTGTTTAGTTTGATTATGTTAACTGCAATTTTACACCAAGTAAGCGACTTTTTTCAAACACTTTTACGGGACAAGTTGTACCATAATACTTGAGTGCTAACAGGAGAAAAACACGAAGGGCTATAACTTCTGCTGAAAGTGGTAACCTCGTAACTCTTTAATATGCCGTTAATGCCTTTGGAATTTCCTTCCCGTACATATTTGTGTTTCCAAGGCTCAGATACACTGATGTTTTTGTATAAGATGAAAACCACCAGGATGTATTAGTGCTGGAAATTCTTCAGGGTGGATGACGGATCATTCTGGATCATTTTATGAAGTTTGTCAAACTGTTCTAGGAGCACGAACTTGTCCTCCTATTACCCGAATATTACCACCTCAGTGGTGAAAGAAAGTCACGTTATCATGCTATCGTTTGAAATCGGAAGATAAATATTTATTAATTGGAATAGTAGGTATCTACTGATTCATTTCATAAATAACAAACAAATTGTTAAGCCTTTCATATTGTTACAACTAGGCCCCTCCTTCCCCTACCTACGTATGTTCAATAATTTTGCTTGATAAAACACCTCAATAGATAATGAAGTTTTTTTTTTTTTACTACACCGTTTCTTTTGCGCCACCGTGTACAAATTTTAAACTTTAAACTATCAAAATAAAAGAAAATCTCTTAAAAAATAGCGAAGGTAATCCGAAATAAACATAACGCATCTAATGCGATGCAAATAAAATGCAAAATGAGTAAATTAAATAAACACAGTAATCAAATAAATACCTATCTAAAATCATATATACTAAAAGATGCAACAACTGTTGCTGTGTACGCAAGTACCTAATTTGAAGCTCATGATTAATCCACATTTCAAATAATAGGTGCTATTCAAAAATCTCACCACAAAAATTACTGCTTAACTGACGCCGAAAAAATGAGCAACATTTTCTCATTATTACTAGTTAGATATACGACATACCCACTCCGACAGATCAAAGCGTTAATTAACACCAATTCTAACACATTTGGGGAAAAAAATCTGCACAAAATCGTCTAGGTAACGCCCCGTTTTTTTCATTTCTCCATTCGATTAAAAACATCCATCACGCAAATCCACCATCTTAAACTCACCTCACATATCGTCTACCCCTTAAAATACATTTTTCGGAGTCAGTCATTTTTGTTTAGTCCGAAAATCGAAAAGAATGTATATCTACAAAAAAAAAATAAAATAAGAAAAACTACAAATGTCAATGTGTTTGTGTATCGGCTGCACAGAAAGAGGGAGAATGACAACTGATAATGAAATAAAACTCCAAGAAGAACACAACAAAAGGGAATAATAAAAGAAAATGAAATTTTCGTGATGGACGATTGCAAAGTGCGATCGTATTTCAAGGAGGAGTCAGATGGTGGTCTCGTGGGGATATTTGTTGGTTTTCTTTATAAATCCCCACCCCGACAGGCGATAGCAAAAAAAAAAAATAACAAAAACAATTTGATGAGAATATGTTGTGTGTTTTTGTTCGCCGTTGACGTTTTGCTCTTTTGCTTTGACAGGTCCGCGAGGTGTTTCTTTCTTTTGGGTGATACAGTGGCCCCCAAATACAATGCGATTGGTTTGGATATTTAAATGAGTTATGTGCTTGGACACGAATATTCCTCCTCCCCCATGTCCATTCGCTATGAATAATCTTCTGCTTTTTTGTACATGTTTTTGTTTCTGTTTCTGTTGAAATGTCAGTCATTTTGAGAAAATATTTGCAGCAATGGTTCGTTCTGGAATGAGAACGAATGAATATTTGTGTGCAGTTTTCAAAATGCTACCTATTTTGAATAAATCACTTTTTTTTTTTTCATCTGCGGTTATGAGGAAATGTCAAATCAACTGATTGTAAAATGAAATTTTGACAATGATATGATGGTGGTGATATGGAGTGAGGGGATAGTGGAACTTAAAATGTCGGATCATAAACAGTCGTAATGTATAGGAAGCTATGGAGGTACCATTTACAAAATAAAGAAATGAAGGTGTAAGAATATTGCTTTGTTTTCTGGCCACATATGGTATGTACAGGTACAAGGGAGAATAAATTAGGTACGATCCAGCTTCAATTTAATGAGTTATGTGAAGAAAGTGGTGTATTGGTTGAAGTGCAGTGTATAAAGCTAGGGAGTGTGGAACATCATATTGAAGAAGAACATACCTAGGTACTCTCTTTCTATCCAGAATTCCTAAATTAATTACCGAAATAGGTAAATAGAACACTTTGCAGTTTGCTGAATGTCAAATATTTATTTTGCAATTAACAAATTTTTAGGTAGTCTTAGGGTTTTCTTCTCATAAACTGCTACATAATTATGTAAGTTACTTAAATATTTCAGTTTCAGGGGCTCAACGTACCAAAAGAAATCTTACACATCGTAAAAATATAATTAGTGACAATATTTTTGCAAAAAAATATTAATAACATTTTAAATTAACTTAACGTTAGTTGTTTTTTTGCTGCTGATGAAGATTCTGAGATGGTTGGTCTTCAATAACAAATACAAGTTATGACCTTGTTGTAATATTAAACTTCAGAAAAATTACACAAACAAAAGACTTGTTTTCAGGAACCTTAAATTTAAATGAAAAACTACCTATTCTGGTAGATATAAATTAAAAACTTCACAATAATCTTATTTAACATATTTTATATTGAATTTAAAATTTCAATTTTAAAGATTTAATCCAATAATCTAATCTAAGTGAAATTAAAAAAAAAAAAAAACTGTCTAGTCGTTGAAGAAAGAAAAATTTTATATACAAATATTATTCGAACATTTTTAAAATGTTTTTTGTATTACCTTAAAATATTTCATATGAGAACATCTTTTGAAATTCATAAATGTCGGATTTGATTGTAGTAAGAAATGTAAAGACTAAAAGACCGCTTAAATAAACAAATTCAAAGAAAAATACTTAACGCCTTTACTTTTTTACCCTTTAAATCCAGAATGACACACTTGCGGTAGACTCACATCTGTTACACTGAGTGCTTTTTAGCTCGTATAAACGTTTCGAAAATTCAGTTCTGCGTGGAAATTTTTATCTAGTTATTAAAGGTATTGAAAATATAAGTACACCCACCTTTTTGTCTGTTATATTTCTAATTTCGGAATTATTACAATAAATTTAGAATAGTTTTTTGATAAATTCATAATCAGTCAAACGAACCAAAAAAAAAAATCATAACAATATGCATGTACAAATCCTTTAAGGGAACATCCTTGACCAAATGAAAGACAAAGAACGAACCATCATACTCAACAATTCTTAAGGACAAATACAAGACAACTTTCCTCCGAGTTCTGCCCATCATCGAAATTGGAAAGGAAACTTCTTCAGTGCTTCAAAAATGATTCGCATTTCCCACTTTCATCAATGAGACTGCTAACAATTGCCGCTTAAAATAGTCCCTATCAAGTACCTAGAGCAACCGAACTTGTTCATTGCGCACGAAATATTTTTTATTCCCACGATAAACACCCAAAATTTCATTTACATAGATAACTGAAATACAAAAAATATTGTTCTTCAATTCTGATTGGAACTAGAAAACCTTTCACCTTCCTAAAAAGTAAGTATTACTCCCCGCTTATGACAGGGTTACATGAATAAATGAAATTTATTTCTTTGGACGCGATCAATGAAAAGAAAGGTACATACTTAATTCTTTAAATTATAGATTGACTCATTAGCGTTTTACAAAATTCTTATTTCTGCCGATTTACTGAAAACCGAGACGAATATGTATTGTATTTACTCTAGTTATTGACTATATTTATTATTATTGTGATTTTTAACACAAGAACTCTACAAATAAAATTGAATAGGAACTCACCTTGAACAAGATCCAACATGAAAATGTAATCCCGATATTATCTAATCACAATCATTTTTAGAAACTAATACAAAATACGATCACTTCAACATTTTATTCCAACAACACAAAAGAGTCAGTTTTACAAATCTAATTAGAAAACTGAATTTTCAATCAACACGGAAGCAGAACATTTAATACAAAACAAAACACTTTCACTAAATAAATACTAGAGTTAGAGACAAAGAAGAAATTAGCCAAATATCAACAGGTGAAGAGATAACTTCATTGATAGGATTGACTATTATGTGCAATGTGTATGTGTTTGTTTATTTTTGAAAAGACTCGTGTCTTCTGCACACCAACACATTGATCGTTCATGCGCCATCGAATAATGGATAAGAATTTTCATCTCACACTTTAAGATCTGAATTTGAATCAATACAAATATGGAGGTGTGAAAAGGGGAGTTTACATTCTCAATTACTTTTGACAAACGCGATTTGATTGAATGGAATTTCAGAATGTAAATACTTCGTCATACTTATTGTCAAATATGCTGATGCTCGAATGGTATTAAAATATTGTTTTGACAAATATACAAATATTTGAGAAAATGAACGTATGCTGTCAAATCTCAAGCAAAATTTTATCTTAAAGGAAGGAGAACTTATATCGTTCCTTTTATATCTAAGTAATTTCTCATCGATGAGAAATGATATTTGACATTGTCATGTAGCCAAAGGAATTCAGATTGGTTTGCGTTGTAATCCAATAACATGAATAAGATATTTTGACATCAGTTTTTTACGACAGGGAAGATCAATTAATTTTTCGCCAACATATTCTGTATTTGATTTTGACACTTGTTCAAATCTGAGTTAATCCGTATAAAATGATAAATCTCGGTCAAATCAAAATGAATGTTCAAATAAATTAACATCAAATCATTATAGCTAAAGCATTATATCGCGGTTTTGACATTTGCAATAGTAGTATAGAAAGTACTCTTATGAGACAAACCGAAATGTTACCTCAGGCATTGCTATGACATTATATCGTAATATCGTAAGCGCCCGAGCAAAGCAAAAGTAGATCTATTTTCTATTCGGTCGGGCGTTTGTAAGCTGAAAAGCTATTTGTTTTGTTTTTTTTTGGTGAATTTTGAAAATTGATTCAAATACCTACGTTTTTTTCAGTTGTCGAGATTACTGAGGATTTTTTTTTTGTTTATATTATTTTTAAAGTGTTATTTACTGTGTGAAATGTTAGTGAACGCTTGAGGTTCAAAAGCTAAATTTCGTGTTGTAAATACTAGAGTCGCACTTTTTGACAAATAATAACGTAAAAACGATCAACCGCTCTTTAACGCCGGATCGACATAACGCTATATTGTGATTTAGCTATTATTATCATTCAAAAAATTGTTACAAAACACTCAACAAAGCAATTGCCTTCAAAACATTCATACATAATATAGGAAATATGTTTATATATATTGAGTATAATTTGAATAAAGTCAAACATTGTTGAGTGTTTTTTTTATTTAGTAAGGCTCATCATAAAATTTTTAAATACGTTCCAGACGATCGCCTTAGCAAATTACTCACTTTTTACCTCATGCAACACTAAGTTTAAATTTTGACACGGCAAACGTTCACGCAGTTAAAACGGCTCTTGTGTCCGTTTTTGTGATGTGATGTAAATTAACCTATAATTGCGTGCCTTCAATATTTATTACTGATATTACTCAAGCGAGAAATTTTCGTGTGTAATGTGTCACCGCATCTTTTCAATAACGAAACTAATAACAGGATGGATTGATTGGTGGATGGGTATACGAAATGCAAAAAAAAAAAACAAGTAGAAGAAGGTCTGCCATTCTAATTGAAAATTTGTATATCTGGAAATTATGTCTATAGGAATGTATTGCATGACAAAACTGTAGATCCGTCATTAAAATGTCTCAACCTTTCACAACTCCACTAGACCAAAAATTACCTCACATAGATAATTACTTGGCTAGAGGTTTCGCCACAATTTTAAAAACATTCACCTCTTGTGTGGACCTCTCCTTTAAACAAAAGGGTTTATTTCCCAGGAATACATAAGCTTTTGATAAGCCAATGATCTTTTGTGATTTTATATTTTGGTAAAGCTTGAATAAATTAAAGCTCTGCCGAGCCATTATGTCAAACATTCTAGAGTGACAACATGATTGTCAGCTGTCAAAAACAAAAACTGTAATTGATGACATCATATATCAAATCCAAAAGAATTACACCTACATTACACTATGTTCTATTTACAAGACAAACTGTCATTTTGTGGAATTCAGATGACTTCTGGGATAGCAATCGAACGCGACAAAAATCTTTGCAATGGATTTGGTTTTTTAGCTGTTGACAAAAGGCGTAAAGTTATGATTTGTAATCATTATTCACATGAAATTGTTTAAAATAAATTTGTATTCTTTTACGACAAAACACAAAATATATTTTTAAAAATGGATGGTAACTTTTAACCACCAAACCATGGTTGAGAGTGGAGAAACTATATTTTTCTATTACATACATAGCTTTGCATGATTTCCCTTTATTCAACGCCCCTTGTTGAAGCAATCCTTTTCTTTCGTTTCCTTACTATACCACTGTCTATGACATATCACCCAACTGCCAAGGTACGAGTATATGTCATTAAATTAATGATCACTTTCAAGTCAACTGAGCATCGATGTCTTTTGCACGCATCGCAAGAGATGGGACTCGATCGCTGCGGCTCTAGCCATTGTTGCTCGTTTTATGTTGTGCTTGTGAATGTTGCGTGGAAAAAGCGTAAATGATTGCAACAGAAAGACACACCGGGACGAGAGAGTGCATGCAAATGACTATGTTTGAGTATTCTATACGGACACGATGCGACGGACGAGAAGCTATGTCACACGAAAGGAGACAATAAGCCAGGCTTGATGGGAGGAGGGTCTTCCTAGAGAAAGCCAAACGACAATGACGTTCATGATGATGATGATAATGATAATGATGTGCAATCAAATTGCATAGACCGACGACTTTACTCGACTCGTTGTCTTTCACATCGCCATCGCCATTGCCATCACCAACAAGGAAAACAATGCAAATGCAACCCACCATCGCAGAGTCCATCACCAAGTAGTGATCTCGTTTGCGGCTCAATTTTCGAAATTTTCAATTTTTTTTTTTTTTTGTTCACTTTATTTTCTAATTGTACATTTTGCTCTTAGCTCCCTCGCTCGGCTCGTCATATGCACAGATTATGGTGTAATGGTCACTCGGACAATGCGAGGGGTTCGACTGCACTATTATCCCTCTCTTGAGGATAATTTTTTTGCTCGCATTGCTTTTCGGCCTGGGAAATCACGTTCCATCATAATAATTGGCTTTAATTGAGTGATTGACGTTTTTAAGCAGCCAACGAGAGAGACAGCGAGCTCACCCACGATATTAGGTTTCGCTGGCGACGACCGACGACGGCGACGTTGATGTCGGCGTCGTTATTGCAGTCCTCAAAACGGGCTTCAAGAGTTCTATATAACATAAATATATAAGTATATAACAACAAGTACCTACTCTGATAAGACGAGTGAAAGACAGAGATAGAGATCAACGGACGTGTATATGACCACATCCATCAGCCCACCATCAGCGAACAAGCATCAGCTATATCGGACCACTTTCGAGTCTTTTGGGGTTTCACATAATCTTTCCCAACATCCCAACAGCATACGGCAGTAGCGTGATGGTGGTCTCCAATTAGATTTAGACGTTTGTGTGCTTATATTTTTGAACAATATCGTTTGTAGCTTGTAAAACAAGACACAGCGCACAGCTTCTAAGTGATCTCGACGTCAATGCTCATTGGCATGATGGGCGCTACGAAGAATTTGAACTCGACAAAAAAAAAAAAAAAATCATTTATTTGGTTTAATTGAAAAAAATAAAAAAAACATAACCAGCCTGAAGATCGAGTGGCCCACCGCTGATGATTATGGTGGTTGACGATGGTGGTGGCCAACAAGCTTTATATTGGATAATTTATAATGTGATTCTGACGACCAACGATGAAATTTACGTTTCGACAAACCAAAGAAAGTAGGAAGTTTGAGTCTTGGATTTTATTTTCCTGTCGTATAAGTGGATTGGAATAGCGTAGGTTGGAAGACTATTTTTTTTTTCAAAAATTTTGATGAATGGCAGTTTTTGGTTTTTTGCTCTTTAGGGCAATAATTGGCTTTTGAAAATTCACAAGGTTAGACTGTACCATCTGTATTTATCCGTCCATGTGGCTAGATGCATCTAAGCTTCAATTTCATCAAACTAAGACTATAAGCATCATCTTCCAATGGCGTGTGTTATCAATTTTATCACAACTTATTTTATTAGACCTTGCATTGGGCGCCACTTGTAGCGGAACGTTTCAACGTTTCTCAAAATATTAATCATAAAAGTTTATCTGCTGTGGCAAATTTGTATGCTTCACCGACGAGTTTACGAAAAACTTACCTTTTCATGCTGCAATTGAAACGGCCTTAGACTTAAAAAAGTTTCAAGACTCATCATGTGAATGTAGAGTGTAGTTGAATACTGTTTTATACTTTTTTTACAAATGAAACTGTTAATTTTATTTCTGATCAAAACGTGTTTACTTAAAAAACTATATGAATGTTGTTAGAAATGTAAATGCAGGTCCTATATTGTAATTAGGTAGAAGGTTTACACGGTGCAACTTTTTGTGAAGAAGTGTTAAACTTTCTTACAGATACCTATGAAGTTTCAAAATCATGGATCAGTAACTGAAGTTTATAGGGAAGGTTTGAGTAAAAAAATCGACCCTATAATTACTGTTCAACCGCTTACTTAACTCATCAAAACCGGCAGATCAAAATTACTAAACAATGGATAAAATATTGAGCAACTTACGAGTATGTTTTACTTGTGGCTTAGTCCTTTGGACAATCACTCTGGTAACGAATTCTAGTTCTTTCCACTTGAAAGTATTAAAATGAAAAACGTCATAGTTCGTAGGTCCCTTCCCTTTAACTATGTACTTCTGGTCTTCCCCAAGAACCGCACCTCTGAAATTAAACCCATGCCCTGCCAGACTATTATTATCGAAGGTACTTTAGCTTTTCCGAAGTTAGATTTAGTTAGGAATCGACATTAAATTTTTATTAAATTCTTAAAACACAAAGCCATTAGAGTTATGTAGGTATATCAGAAGCATTTTGCACCACCTATTTCCAGCAGTTTTTCCAGGCATATACTTGTCTTCTAAAGAGGTGAGGTTCTACCCACATTAAGGTGCATACATACCATATATCTAGATACATTTATGTAGGCTCGACATTAGTAGGTATATACCGTTACTTTTGTATGTACTCGTATATATGCAAATGTTACCCACTCATATAAGTCCTTGTTTTCTTTGCTGCCTTTTACTAAACAAAGCTCTAAGGATAAAAGTGTGTGATCGTTCGCCAGCTAATTAAGGCACTTAAACAAAACACAAATACAATACGTGTGCAACATTTTAGATTCGTTTTCTGCCACAGAGAGTTGTTGGTTTGGTTGCCTCGTTCGTTGTTGCTCGTCGAGTTGAGTTGAGCCAAACCAAACCAAGCCAAGCCGAGAGTTGCCTGCCTCACTGCCTGTATTTGATGTGTGTCGCGCTGGCTGTGAGTTTCCTGCGACAACACTCCTGACTCCTCCACTCATGGAGATGGAGAGTTCCAGAATTAGGCTTATTACTCTGTACACTCGTGTATGTATGATGATGGCAAGTTTTTTCTATAATGGAGGTGTACCATTGAACAAGCGAGTGCTTGGTCGCACATAAACACGCACTGCGCCTTAATGCACATACACACAGTGCCAATATATGCATGAGGACGAGCAACGAGCAAAGAGTAACGAGTAACGAGCGACGAGGACTACGAGCTTTGCAAACCTAATTAAAGGGTTTACTAGCAACGCGGTGTGGTGACAAGCGACAATAAGGGAAGGGGGCACTCACACTCTCCTCCGCCATAGGCACTGGGTATAGGTAAGTACATGATTTTCTGTTTTACTCCTGTTTTTTTTTTTCCTACTTTTTGTTATTTTTTGTGGCGCGTTGTTAAATTGTGGGCCTTGAAAAACACATTATCCTAACAAATACCATTGCAGTGCAGGAAATCACAGTTCAAGAGTCCTGTCGCAGCTTAACACACTCCGCAGCGCAGAGGGATGATGTGTGCCTACATTAGCCATAAATATACATCGCCGCTTATGACGTTTTTCGTTTTTATGATTGCGATTTGTACGAGTACTACATTACAACGATGACGACGACGAGTGTGTTGGGGTTAGTATTTTATTTTACTTTTTTGTTGAAAAACTGAAGTTGAAAAAATGAACATGGCTGGTGTGACTATACAGAGATTTTTAACGGCTGGAAAACAACAGTCACTTTGAGTAATGGCGGCGGCAACCAGCAGTAACAAAAACAACAACACTGTGGCTGTGACAGAGACGAAAAAGGGAAGCTCTTTTCCTAGATTTTCCACTCGTATATACAAAACAAAAATGATGCTGAAGAACCACAAAAAAAAAAAAAATAAGAAAAATGAGGAAGGAAGTAACTACCCAGCCTTGCACTTAGGACAAGAGCGGGAGTTTGTGTAGGTAAATGCTTCTTCGAAGCTGATGATTAGCAACTCTCGGAAACACTCGCCGCGCCGAAAACCAGCCAGCGTACATAGACGAATGTATCATGGATATGGATAAGGCTAATGAACGACACAAAAATCCATTAAAATTCTTGAAAAGAGATTCTTCAGAATAGAAATTTCTCTCTTTGGTTTTTTGTAGATATATGTCGCGTTCATAAAATTATATTGTGATACGCGTCAAGCCCTCAAAATCCATGTTATTCATGTCCCATCACTCAAAGATTTTGAGAGCTTTTATTTTTTTTGGAAAACGGCAACCAAGCCAACCGGAAGGGTAAATTGATCCAAAATCCTCTTGTTTGACGACGAAGACGATATGGAGAACTCGAGAGAGGTTAAGAACAGTAATATACATACATACATAACATAGGTACCTACTACGAGTATGATGGAAAAAGGTATTCTCTTGACAAACACTTCCTAGCTAATTATAGCAGCCGCTGAGTGTAATCAGGAGGAGCTAATTCAATGTCGTCCTTGCTCAGGTGTCCGTCTCGGAGATTTGAATAAGGTTTTTTTTGTTTTTCCTTTTTTTTTTTTGTTTTGTTCCTTCGAACCCATCATCACCGGCTGATGAATGGAATCTTCAAAGAAGCTAACTAGACTCAAGGGTATTTTATTTCATGCCGCCGCCGCCACTGATGATGTCGTATACAACGTCGTCGACATCGTCATCGTCGTCACTATATAAACTTTAAAAGAAACTATACAAGATGACTGGAAAGATAACAATCGAATCCACATAAAGCGAGGATCACAATTTTGAATAGAGACCTATAAGGATTACGTATAAGACAGCGCGATATCTTTTCCTGCAAATTGATTTTGGAAGCGCTGTCAGACGCGATCACGGGCAAAGATCTATAATTTGCATCTTTTGCCCATTTAAGTGTGTAGTGTGTTTAGAGAGGTTAGCTCAACTGCTGAACAGGTCTGGGAGTTACCACCATCAGGCATCATCAGGACATCATCATGATAGACCTATTTTGCAAGGACTTTGAAGTAAAACTAATCTCCGACAATGAACTTTTATCGAATGTGATGCTGATGCTTCTATGCTCATAATATGGGTTTGTATTGAGGAGATAAAGAATCAGATCATGATTGTGATTTGTGATGAAGCAGAAACCACAGTAAAATATAGGCGGGTGTACCTACATACATACATACACACATATGTATATTGGTGAGGAGTAATTTGATATCCTTGTGCGCAAGAAAGGGAAGGATATTATGTAGGTTTTTTCTTGTAGTAGTAGTTTCTGTTTTCTTTTATCTTATCTAACAATCATAGAGAACAAAAGTGATGAATGAATTGGTAACCGGAACTGGTGGTTCGTAAGTGATACGCCCGTGGTTAAATACATTTTGATGGACTAAATTTTTGTTTTTTTTTTTTTTGATTCAAAAGGGAAAAATACGGACCGAATAAATTCACAGCCATAACTGTAACTTACACGCCATTATAGAAAATACAAAAAGTGTCTACTCCATCGGTTTTTGTTTAAAAAAAAAAAACAACTCGCAGCCAATGAATACATAAAAACAATAATAAAATTATTTAAAACTTTAAATTAAATAGAAGTCGGACATCATTTTTTTTTAATTACAAATAGAGACCTAAAATAATGCTTGATTTAAATAATTTAATATCAATTTTATATAATGTAATCTTAAAGATCAAATAATAAAAAAAAAACATCTGGACCTTTGTCACTTCAGATTAATATAATTGACGTATCTACCTATTGCCAAAAATAAAAGATTATGAAATCTGCTATAAAATCAATTTTAAGTCAAAAAAGAATAAACCACATTTATCAACAACAACAAAAAAGAAGAAAGTTTGATAAATTCACAAGCAAATCAATGAAGACGTTCAAAGTTACAACTTAAACTCATTACGATAAGATAACAATTTTTTTGTGACCTATGATTTTATAAGAGACCTTAGATTTAAAAAAAAAAAGATTATTGCGAGACTCTTAGTACAAAATTAATAGCTGAATAACAACTGCTTGATTCCAATTAAATTTTTGCAAAACCTAATCTTCTTTTCAACTCCACGTACATACATAGTATGTACATTATGTAGAGGAAAGTCGCCAAATATGGAATAATGTCCTAATATGGAATACTTTAATTTCTCAAAGGATACACATAAGTACTAGAGGGCCCGGCAAACTTCGTCTCGCCCCAATTTAATGCTGAAACTCAAGCTATGGACAAATATTGTTGTTGCTTATTTGATTTCCCATATAATTTTTTTTCTAGATTGCCCGGTGAGTTTCGTATAAGTTTATTAAAAAGTGGATTTATCGGCAGGACAAACGAAGTTTTTGAAAACATCTGTTTCGTTGTGCTGAATGTAAACAAAACCGCAGATATGCTAAAAAATTAACATACATATGCTTTTTAAGACTATAATCTATCTCTGTGCCAAATTTCATGTTATATATGTATTTCCGTTTACTACAAACTAAATTAAACCTGTACTTTAGCCTCAGCAACATGTGGTGGTTATGCTATTAAGTTGTAGCTTATATGGAACGTTTAGAAGTTTGACATAGCGCCATTTATTGAATTCTTAACTTACTCAATCCAGTGCACAGACGTTGCTATCTGATAAAATCGTTTGGAGCTAACATACATATATGTGACTATCAAATAATAGACAAGTAATTTGCAATAAAATAATATTGTGTTCATAAATTGAGATGTAAGCTATCCTATCTTTTAAGTTAGATCAAACTGCACGCGGTGTGCAAATTTGATTAAAATCGACTAAGTAGTTTAGGAGTCCATCGCGGACAAACAACGTGACACGTAATTTATACATATTAAGATTAAGATAAAACAAAACAAACGTCCATCTTTTGTTTCAAATAATGTTTATTTCAACATTCTGTGACCTTCTGTCAGTTGAAAAAAATATTTAAGTTTTTTAAATAATGCAAATATCCAAATATGGAATAGTTTTAGGTGTCCAAATATATGGAATAGGGATTTCAATGCTTAAGGGGCTGACTCTGGGATTATTATGATTTTGCTGGTCTAGAGTTTGTCACTTGGATCAGTGACTTCTGCAAGTGCATTACATACATATGTTATTTTTATTTATTCGATGTTATGTATATTTATGACGATTTTTGTGTTATAAATTAATTGATAACTAATATAATTGAGGCAAACTTCGTCTCGCCCCAATTTAATGCTAAAACTCAAGCTTTGGAAAAATATTGTTGTTGCTTATACGATTTTAAATACAATTTTTTCATAGTTTCTAGATAGTCCGATGACGATGTACTTACTAAGTTTATTAAAAGGTGGATCGAGCGGCAGGACAACCGAAGTTCATGTCCTAGTTGTTGAAACTATAAACCTATTTCTTTTTCCAGACTATAAACTGTCACTGTGCCATTTCAACCAATTCGGTTCAGCTATTCTTGAGTTATAAATTGTACATATAACTTACACGACTTTCTTTTATATATAAAAAATATTGACATCTTCATGGACCGCTAGATGTCATTTCCTCAACTAAGTCAAAATTGGTGGATCATTGCTAAAAATTACTACGTGCACACAAAAATCTTACGTTGTGTGCCAAGATATTACTACTGACGGGAATGCATACAAACTGACCAAAAACTGACAACTACTCCTTTATCCGAGTTTTGGGAAATCAAGAAAAATCGAAAATTTTCTTAGAAGGAATCAAACATTAATTGGAACTTTTTTGGCAATTAAAAGTATCATGAAATTGTCCCAAAATTCACGATGGCTCAAGGCAGACACATAACCTAAGAACTTTCACAAACTTTTCTCCTGACAATCCAAAACGTTATCATCTCCTGGTAGAGTTATTTTTAACTTAACTTAAATTTCCCTTAAAAGTTAATATAATTTGACATTCGACCTACAAAAATAAGAGAATAACCAATTCCCTTGGAAAGCGATTCATTATTCGGTTTATCAAGATTTCTGGAAATTCTTATAATTCCCTATATAAATATATATGAGCACCTCCTTTCCATTTGTATTTACAATCCATTTTAGAGTTGGTTGCTTAAAAAGTAAATGTTATTTTTCTTAAAAAAAACACAGCTCTGACCGGATTTTGCTCTGTATTTGTTGTTTCCATTGTTATCCAGGGTTAACTCTGAGTTAACTTCAAGACTAAATTGAACTGACAAACTGAATTGAAGAGTTAAACCAGGGTTAACTCTTACTCGAGGATAATCTCGTACTGAAGAACTCGTCCTAAAAAACTTTAAAATAGAGTATCAACCTGGGGTGGAATCATGTAAGGTGATTTTTGATAGTTGACAGTCAAATTTAAGAAAATTGATCTGTGTAAAGTGATAGTCAATTTGACTGTCAAAATTTATTTGACTTTTTTAAGTGACACCTATTTAGCTGTCAATTTGATCAAAATTAAATTCGTTAGATGGTGTTTTACCCTGAAACAAATGATTTGGCCAAATCGGAATTCTGCTCCATGAAATTAGCCATGATGGTCATTTGGTATTTATTAGCGTGTGTCCTTGGCATAAATTAAAATGTTTAAGTTATTGTTTTAAATTTGTTACTAGAATTTACTTAAATTTTAAAAAGTTTCTTCCGAATTCTCAGAGGTACCAAATCTATGCAAAAAAAAGTGACACAAAAGTGATCATCTTACACACACGGAAAAGTGTATACCATCAAATTTGATAGTCAACTATCAGCTTAGCCGATTTCACCCTTGTTTATTTTTTTTTTTTTTTATTTTCTTAGTTTCTGTGCACTTTTCTTTATTTTTTTTTTAATTGTAAAACCGTTCTCAAGTTATAGCGTGATCAGAAGAAAATAGGGTTAATTTTTATACTATATATAGATTACTTGTAAATGTCTGACAGATTAAATTATGACATTAAACTGTTTTTATTTCTATTAAGTTGTTTTTTATATCGCTAAAACAAAATGGTATTCCATATTTGGTCACTGTCCTCTACAGTACATGACCTGATAGACATGTATTCGCAAGATCGTAAAAACTCAATGGTAATTTTTTTTTACTAAAATTTGTGTCACTTTACTTTGATTAAAAGCTGTTTCTTTCAGCTTCCGATGGTAAAAAGATGATTGTTGGATAAATGTTCAGCGGTCAAAGAGAAGAGACTACTAACAAACGAAATACGTTTTCACTGGTCAAGCATGAAAGTGGCTCGATCAAACGTTTGGGATTGGTTTTCCTGGTTATTTATTGGTCCCACAAATGGAATCAATGGGAAGCTGTTAGGTTTAAAGTAGTTAGGCAATAGACATTCTAAAGGAATGACTAGTGAACTGGGGTGTTGAAAATATGTACATAAGTTTTAGCACTGCAATGACCCCTAAGATAGATGCATACCTGAAGAATCACAAAACATTTTTTCAGGATCAGTTCTATTACTGTAATTGGAAAGGAATTGGCAAGTGCAGACCATAACCCAAATGAGCATCTCTGGTAGGATATAGGACGTTCTTTTTCCAATTGAATCCACTTGGAAGGCTATAACCCTGGAGCGCTTTAGGCGACTTATTAAATTCGTGGACCGTAAATTTGGCGAAATTCTCTAGCAAAGAGGCTTATCATCCAAATATTAAAATAATTGTATAGCAAAGATAACCAACAATTAAAAATTATTAGGATTATATACAAATTTGGATTCGTTTATAATAAGTTGTCCACCACAAAAGGCTCCTTCAAGTGATAAAATTGTCATAAAGAAAAAATAAAAACGTATTTAAAATTTTTATTTTATATGTATTTATATACGTAAAAAAGAAAAAACTAAAATATTGTGTACAAAAAAAATAATTTAATATATAATGGAAAAAAGAAACCGTTATAAAATGTTTCGTTTTGTTGCTATAGATTAAGAGCAGTTCGCTGAGATTAATCGCATGATGGCGCTATAAAAATTAAGATTCCTCTTTTTTTTCGAGTCTTAGACTTAGACTGTTTTGTTTACAAATTCTTACCACTAATTACTACTTAATTCTATTACAATTTTCGGGTTATCCCCACTTATCAATTACAATTCTTATAGTTATCTTTTTCTTAATAGTCATCAAAGTGGTGCCAGTTTCCTGAGCACTATATTTTCAGTTAAATTGGCCAAAACGAAAGTATAAAAATGAATTGAAATTTACCTTTGGTTTCGGGAATCAATAAAATGGTTATTTTGTCTATTTAATGTAGGCTTTGCTTAAGGAAATTGAATTAATGAATGGTGTTATAACAATACACTGTTCTGAATCTACTGTGTTTCTAATTAGTTGTCAACAGCTGTATGTACAGTACATGACCTGGAAGACATGTACATGTACATAATTGCAGGATCGTAAAAACTTAAATCAAAATAAAGGTCTGTTTTTTTTTACTAAAATGTGTTTCACTTAAGTTAAATAATTGAGTTAGAATAGTATCAGAACAATTGGTATGATTATACAAGGGTTAGGGATGGGGGTATTGTTTTTGACCAATATTTTTAAAATTTAGAAACAAATAAAGGCAGAATGTCAAAAATAATACAGCATTGTTTTATGAATGAAACATTCGAAGGGTAGGATATTGATGAATGTTTATGGATTTTTACATTTACCCCCCCCCCCCCCCCCCACCTTGTGAACCGAATTTTTAATATTCATTTCGTATTTTTTCTTACAAGCACTAAACTAATTTTGTACTTCAAATATATTAGCGCATAATTTTAAATAACTTATTGTTAAGGTCTATCATTTCGCTAATTAGCATTTTTTACAATATTTAGCAATTTAAAAATTTTAATGCTAACTAGTACAATATTATAATTTCCTTTCAATCTTAGTCCGGTCAAATTAGAAATTCGAAGTTACATAAATTCCCACCAAGCTGAAAATTTGTGAGATTGTTTAAAATATAGTTATGTAGTTAAAAATTAGATTTGAAAGTTCCCCACCCCTCCTCTGTGTGTAAAAAATTTTATTCAAGGTCAAAGGTCACCGAAATGAGTTTTCCGAGATTTTTAGCAAAACGATAAGTTTTATCATAAAATACCTCAGGAAGAAATTGTTGACTATGCAATTATCTACAAAATATGTATTGATATTTTTTTTATGAGCCACCGTTTTTGAGATACATATAAAGATTTAGTTACTTTTATTAACTTCAAATAAAAAGTTATTAATACCGGTCCGATGTGTCAAATTAAATTATTTGATAAATCTGGACTTTTTAAGGTCCCTAAAACAACTTCAAAATAAATTTTTACTACGTAAAATAACGTTTTCAACAACTCGTACAATTTTCGAAAAAATTGAATTGGTTTTTCTTACAAAAATTAAAAATTACATGAACAATTCTACTAAAAAGTTTTCAAAAATTGTTTTTCTCCGACATATGTACATATGTTGACAATGAGAAAAGATATTAGCATCAAAAAATTTTACATAAAAAAAAATTAAATTAAAAATATAACAGAAATTTTAAAACTTAATTTATTTAATTTAATTAGGATTTAATTCCTGATGTTTATTATTACACAAAAACTTTTAAGTTAAATTATTGTTCTTAAAAAGGAATGCGAAATTTTGTTACTTGAGTTACCAGTCTAATTTTGAGTTCTAATTAATAACAGTTACATTTTCCAAACATTTTTTTCACTTCATCTGATAGCTCGATGAATCTTCTTTCAAATCTGTATTTAACTTCCTTAAGTTTTAGTTTTTTATAATTCCCGACAAAATTGAAATAACAGATTGAAATTTTATCTAAATGTATAGTGAGTTACCATGGAATTACCCATCTGCAAAAAGGTAGAGAAAGCAGTTATATGTTGAAACCCGAAAGTTTGAAAGAATACACAGGTGATAGATGCTATAATCAAGATGAACATGTTCGTCTTCACTATACTCGTAGTCTGGACTTCTGCATTTCTCGAATTTCCTATAATGCAGAAGTTAAATTCTTCTGCATTTTTTTTTCTTTTCTCTCTATCTGACAAATACGAATTTTCTATCTGACATCACTTTATTTTTACAGAAACATGTTAATCCACCATAAAGGGCATATTAATATTACAATTTTCTGCACGAAGCCCAGTCTTCAAAAACTTCGTCATCGGAAAAATTTCATTTATTTAGAAAAAAACAGACATTATGTGTAGGGTAGGGTACTGACAGATGTCATATGGGCCAACAGTTGAAGTTTGAAATTAGCAAATATGTACACTTTTTTAATATTGTAGTGTTTCAAGAGTATGACAGCAAATTTGAGTTCCGGATATTAATCTTTGTAGAAAACTATATTTTACTACTTACTGCAATTTTCTTTTTTGTTCTTATTTTTGTTTGAAAAAGTTAAATAACATACAAAGAACTGTTAGGTATAACTGTTATTAAAAAGTCCTGAATATCTTTGGTAAAATTATGCTTACTAACTTTACTTACTTTATCAGGCTCCCGATACATGTAGGATCTCTGCCTAAGGCACGATGGCCTTTCATCCTCTGCAATCCCGAGCACATTGCTTCCAGTCATCCAGACCAAGAGTTCTGGCATCGGCGATGGCTTGGTCTTTAAACCGGAGGTTAGGTCTTCCTTGTCGCCTCGAACCAGTTGGCTGGGATTCGAAGATCCTCTTAGCTGGAGCGTTATTGTCCATTTGCTCGATGTGGCCGAGCCAATTAAGTCGTAAAATTGGAACTAAAAAAATTACAAAAGTTTATAACAGAACTATTTTCATAATTAAGATTAAGGATGCAGGTTTACAGTGTCATGATGGGCTTCAATTTTTGTGCATACAGCGCAGTTTGAAGCTTTTAATAATGATAAACTGCTATAAAATTGTCATAAATAGTTATACCTAATTTTGAGTAACCTTTATACATGTGAACAGGTCCAGAGTAGCAGTCAACCTTTCTACAGATAGACTATCTTTACTTAGTGCTCAATTAATTAGTCTTTGAAAGATTCTTTGCACTTCTTTAAGCTTCCTTCGATTTTCAATAATGTCTTCTATATACCAACTGCAAGTATGTATGTACCTACAACCTCGCCGTGTAGCCGATCCCCTCCGCTGCCGAACGGGTAGGGTGCATAAAAGAAACAAACTTAACAAAAAAAAAAAAAAAACGAAAACTAAAATATTTATGTTTTTTATGTGTTTTGAAGAAAAATCCCCTAAAGACTCTCAAGTCCCAAAAACATAATTGGCCCAAATGCCGCCAGCAATATAATAAAGTGCGCTCGCCAACAGCAGCAAATCAGTTAAAGAAAAGAAATTTGTGCGCGCAAAGCAAAGGAATTCGCCAACCAATCGATTGAAAAGAGCGGTGGCGTCTGGCGCCGGCGCTTGAACCGCAAAAATACATTTCTTTGCCTGTGCATGTGCCTCTGCCCCTACGGCCCTACTTCAGCAACCTTCATATGCGTGTGTGACTGTGGAGCAAGCTTGAGTTTATCTGGTGCAAGCAAGCTGTTATATGGGCCCAAAGCATACACAAAATCGACTAAAAGACGAAGTCAACGACGACGACGACGCAAAGACGAAGCGAGAAAGGCAAGCTATTTCTGGTAAAATGTGCGCCTCGTTTTTCGTGCTAAATCAACCAAGGTAGGTACTGCAGTGCAACAGAAAAAAATCGCGCTAAAAGTATCTGAATCTGAAAGATTTATATTAAGCCATTTTTATTCTTAATTCGTGAAGAAGGCAGCGGTAGATAGGTATCCTGTCACTGCGCAACAATTGGCATTGCTCCTTGCTTGGATGAGCTCGGGGATTTGCCTGAATTAAGGCTCCACCGCCGCCGCCGTTGCCGCCGCCTGACCGTCATCATCTTAGTCGTAGACTTCGTCTTCGTATACATAGGTCGTGATTGAATCTTTCTGTGCCTTTTTTTGTATTTGTTTTTAAGGAAAACGTCAATGTCTATGAATACATTCAATAAGGATGATTGCATGGATCGCACACACGGCAGCCATAGCCAGCAGTCAGCCTCAGCCAGCTTCTTTATACCCCGACTCCGACTGAATAATTTCAAAAATGTGATATTTATAAGTTTGAAAAAATATATGTAAACAAAAAAAAAAGTTGCGGAAATTATGAAGCACAAGATACGGCCGCGATGCGAAGCACCGTGCGCCGCATGTTAGCGTACAAAATGTCACATTCAGTGATTTTAATAGCGTTGATGTTATCTCGTGTGGCCTCTGGCCGCCGAAGCAGTCATCAGCAGTAGCTGGAGATGATGATGATGATGCTCATGATGTGATGCGCGTCTGCGACACAAAAACAATGATGCGCGACAAAACATTCAGCACACAGTGATGCAACCAAACAAAGCCCTTCTGAGAGTGAAAAAAAAGCACTGATCTTCTGTCAAGACAACGACGACTGTCGATAGCCCGAGTGCAATCAGAGGAGCAAAAAAAATCTCCATTCAAAGCGACGAGTAATTAGAAACCAGCTCATGCAGAACTCGTACGATCCGCGCTTCAATATTACTCGCTCGTATGCAATTAATGCAACTCTGCCATACCCCAAGTGCTGAGTGTTTGAGTTGGCAATAGCTGCCCTAATATTGTATCTTCTGCCAGATTTTTAGATTCCATTTGACTAATTGTTGATTATGACAGAACACTGAGGTGACGGACGAGACGAACGAGATTCAATAATCACGCGATTCTAGATTCGAAGCTGCTGTGCGTGGCGGAAAAAGTAGGTACATACGAGTAAGTATATGTAAGTAATCGGAACTGTGTGCAGCGATAGTAGGAATATAGAAATTGACAACTTATCACCTTTTGCAACTGCTTGACAGTTTCAATGGAGCTGCATCAGGCGATATGTTTGAATAATTGCAATGCTTTTATCAAGGTGTTTATTGCGATGACAGAAAAAAGATCTTGCGCAGATATTTTTACACAGAAGAAGGAGATACAGAACTAGTGATAACGTTAGAGGAAAGTGTCATTTACAGCGATTATAGAATCAACATTTTTGACATTTGTTCTACTTTTGACATTTCTTGTAAGAATATGAAAAGACCCAATCTGAATCTATTCATATTCATCTTTGATATCTTCAAAAATTGGTTAAAATTAAGGTTCCTGACTTCACCTTGGTAAATACCCGTAATAACCATGTACTCGGGTACCTGGAGCTTCGGGAATTACTCTGCAAAATTACACATAATTAATTTGTGGTTCTTTCAGATACAAATTCGTCAAAAGGTTCCTCATCAGTTTTTGCGTGCAGTAAAAAATCCATGGCAATTCATTGCTCCACAACAGATTGTCTGTTTGGACTTTGACTTGGCAAAGAATTTTACTAAATACCGCACATAGTTTCTTACCGAATGCCTCATCGGACTCGATGTCTAAATTCTTATGCCTTGGGTCCAAAAATGACGAAATTTGTTCAGTTAGAACAGTTTCATGTGAACCTGTCAAGTTCATTTCGAATCTCCGCTGCAAATTTTCCTTTAAAATTGCCACGAGTCTCGGAAGTTCTTTCATCATTTTCGGTGTTGGAAGTTAGATGCTTATGAATAAGCCCCTTAATAATGATTGGTCGCAGTACAGATATTGTGACGTTTTCTTGGCATAGAAGAGTATAGTCGCAGTTTGAAATGGGTTTAAAATGTTGTTTATGTCTTCCAATAATGCCCATTCTTTTTCGCTTATTTCAAGCTTGAGTGTCAATATTGAAGGTGTTAATGTTTTGTCAGCTAAAACGGCAATAACAGCCGCTAGATTTGTTATGAGCCTTTCACCCATAAAATATATGATGAGCTCCACCTTGTAGAGCAACTTTGAACTAATTTTAACTCTTTGCAAGTTGCTGCTGCTTCTTATTTAATTCAGCAGCAGGGTTGCAAAAGCTTAATTCACTTCATAGCTTAACTCAAGGCATTAATTCACAAGCTAGTAGGTGACTTATGAATTAAAAAAAAATTAATTCACAAGCCAGTTAGTGACTTATGAATTAAAACAATTTTAATTCATAAGCTAGTAAGTGACTTATGAATTAAAAAAATTTTAATTCATAAGCTACTTAGTGACTTATGAATTAAAAAAAAATGAATTCATAAGCTAGTTAGTGACTTTTGAATTAAAACAACTTTAATTCATAAGCTAGTTAGTGACTTATGAATTAAAAAAAATTTAATTCATAAGCTAGTTAGTGACTTATGAGTTAAAACAACTTTAATTCATAAGCTAGTTAGTGACTTATGAATTAAAAAAAATTTAATTCACAAGCTAATGCCACATGCCACATGCCACATGCCACATGCAACATGCCACATGCCACATGCCACATGCAACATGCAACATGCCACATGCCACATGCCACATGCCACATGCAACATGCAACATGCAACATGCCACATGCCACATGCAACATGCAACATGCCACATGCCACATGCCACATGCCACATGCCACATGCCACATGCAACATGCCACATGCCACATGCCACATGCCACATGCAACATGCCACATGCCACATGCCACATGCCACATGCCACATGCAACATGCCACATGCCACATGCCACATGCCACATGCCACATGCCACATGCCACATGCCACATGTCACATGCAACATGCCACATGCCACATGCCACATGCCACATGCAACATGCCATACTTTTTAAATTTAGGTATAAATCACTAAGAAGCTTATGAATTAAATTTTTTTTAATTCATAAGTCACTAACTAGCTTAGGAATTAAATTTTTTTTAATTCATAAGTCACTAACTAGCTTATGAATTAAAGTTGTTTTAATTCATAAGTCACTTACTAGCTTATGAATTAAAATTGTTTTTAATTCATAAGTCACTAACTGGCTTGTGAATTAATTTTTTTTTAATTCATAAGTCACCTACTAGCTTGTGAATTAAACGCTTTTTAATTCATAAGTCACCTACTAGCTTGTGAATTAAACGCTTTTTAATTCATAAGTCACCTACTAGCTTATGATTTAATGATTTTTGAATTCACAAACTCGCAACCCTGTTCAGCAGCAGCCTTATTTAAATGGTGGACTAATAAGCGATCTTGCTGTGTGCAACTTCGTATGCTGCCACTGATTGTAAGGCACGTCTTATGGATATTTGCAACGTGTGTGCAGCTAAGTTCTCTGATGTGTGCCTCTCTTCAATGTTGTCTGCACATAAAGTGTCAATTTTTGATTCCCATATTTCATTAAAATAGGTTAATGTTTTGAATTCAAAATACAAAAATGAATCTGTGGTTAAAGCTACGAAAGTAGCTGAACGTACGGCATTTTGAATTTTTTCTTGAATCTTTTTGTATAAGAGTTGCAACCTGGATAAAATAGGAGATGCCGAAGGAATTTCATAGTTGGGAAAGCGGTAGCCTAAGAAATTTCTTCTTGTCATGGAAATAAAAATCTAGACAATTTTTTCATCCTTATAAATTTAATTGATACCTATACCGAGTAATAGAAGTCCACATTGGTGTAAAATTTTAAGTGATAGGTATTTGACGCTAATGGTTTCAATGAGAGACTAAGTTCTCACTTAATGGGAACGAACTCCACTTTACTATAGTGAGAATTTAGACCCCCAGTGGACTTAGTTCCTGGGAACTTATTTTTATTCACAAGTGAGAACTTAGTCCCTCAGTGGACTTATTTCCCTGTACCACAAAACATAAGGCAGGCGTTGCTGGAAAATCCCATTTGAAATAAAATCGTTGACATAAGCAATGAATAAATGTCACTTAAGTTTCACTTTCTCTTCTGTTAACATGGAGTGGGTTGTGAAAGAAAATAGAATTTCTATGACAGTCTTACTTAAGTGAAAAAGTTGGTCATCTACGTTCCGTACGAGTGCGTTAGTTAAAGCAGTGCTTGAACGAGTTTGGCGAAATTTACCATAGAATTTAATATTATCCACCATAGATCAATTTCTAGTCTGATTTGAGATGATCTGTTATTTGTTAACAGAAGCAAACGAATTTTGAAGTGACACTCGAGAAATGGGATTGAAGAAATCCCTTTTCGTGACGAGAAAATGTTTACTGCTGAAAAATATTTACGAAGCAAAATAATAAAATTTATACCACATCATCTTGTCAAGCCAAATCAGCTACTCCAAGGGTTCAACGTGGCCAGTAATAGGAAACACAAAATAATAGGTCATCAGTTAATAGAAGAGAGCGAAATTTCATCTGCACTGAATCAACTAGAAGAGGTGGAGTGCTGCTTGCGGTGAAGTCTAGTTTTAAGAGTAGACAAATATCTCTTTCTGATTGTTCAGGTGTTGAATTTCCTTATAAAAATAATTACAATTGCAACCCAATTAGTATATATTTTTTTGTGTCGTATATATTCCTCCAAAGTCAAGTTTGGAAGTTTACGCTTCTCATATAAATAACATACAATCAATCGTTAGTGATTGAATTCAAATTCTTATATCGTAGTCTTAGGGGATTTTAATTTATGCACGGTGAAGTGGGTTTATTCAGATGATGATAAGACTTTACTTCCTTTTAATGTTATTAGTGAATGTAAAATTCTATTTCAGCTTAAAATTGTATACAAATCAATAATGTTTTTAATGTACTTGGAAGAATTTTAGGTCTTATGTTTGTTCATGAAGACTGCTATTTATTTTTAATTTATCTCTGCTATTTATTTTTAATTTATCTCTAAAAGACGGTGATTTTCTTGATTGTTGGAAAAGCTCAAACAAAAGCTCCGATTTATAAATCGGCTTCAAAGCAATGTGTTGAAAATTATAGATATAAATTACAGTTGATTCCAAAAATGTTTGAATCACTCGTCAAGAATAAAATGTATGAAGCTGTTAAAAAGTGTATCTCACCTTACCAACACGGTTTTCTTTGTGGTAAATCAAACGCTACTAATCTCACTATATTTACTAACTTATGTGTTATCAAGTGGATGCTATATATACGGACTTTTCAAAAGCTTTCGATAGAGTGAACCATAAAATACTGCTAAAAAAACTTGAGTCTTTTGGCTTTCATGGTCAATTGTTGAAGTGGTTAAGGAACTATTTCACAAATCGTACTCAATATGTCAAAATAGGTGCAGTGAAATCTGAAAAATATTTGAATCAGTCGGGAGTTCCTCAAGGTAGCCATCTAGGTCCTCTTTTGTTCTTGCTCTTTATTAATGACTTACCGCAGTGTTTTTCAACTCATCTTGCTTGATTTTTACTGATGATGCTAAGATTTTCAAAGTAATAAAATCCTTTGCAGATTGCTTGCAACTTCAAGAGGATTTAGACAAATTATTTGAATGGTGTTTTTTGAATGACCTATCATTAAATATAGGAAAGTGTTGTATTTTGTTATATTCACGGTCGTTCTTTCTGATCTTTTATGAATACCAAATTTCGTGAAATGAGATTCAGAGAGTTTTTAACCATAAAGATTTAGGAGCTATATTTGATTAGAAATTAGATTTCAGGATGCATGTAGACTATATTACGTCTAGAGGGAACTCCATGCTTGGATTTCTCATCAGGAATTTGTAAGGACTTTAAGTGTCCTTTCACGCTTAAGTCTCTGTTTGTTAGCTTTGTTCATCCTATATTGGAATATTGCTGTGTGGTTTGGTCGCCTTACTACAAAAATGCTTCAAATAGAATTGAGAAATTGAAAAAAATTTAAAAAGTCTTGAATCAAGAAGAGTTTATTTTATGATTTCCCTAGCGCGTGATGTTTTAACTGGTTATATTGATTGCCCTCCCTTACAGTTTTTGTTTAGACAATATACACTTGCCCGCCAATGGTGACCTACTGGTCTGTGAGACCGGGTGCGCAAAAAAATTCGAATAACTTTATTCTCCATTATTGTTTTTTGTTGCCGTTTCGAGTAGCTGCCGCATTGCATATACCACATGATCAGTTGTGGTCGAATCCTTGTAGTGTGTACCCGTTGTCTATTTTTTATGCTAACCTGGTCCATCAGACCGTGCATCACCGTTGATGTAAGTAAAATAATAAAGGATTATATTTGTATTATTTTTTTTTTTTTTTTGAAGAATACCAATTTTTGTTTATTTTACTAAAGGTCCTACTGTCGAAAGACCAAAAAACTTAATTTATATTTAAATACGTGATTTTTTTATTTTTTACTTAATTTAAAAAAATGTATTATAAAAAACTTGATATTTTTAATGCTCAACAAAAACAATTTTGTGAATTTTTAAACTGAAATAAAAGAGCTTATGTTGATTTTATATCTTTGTTTTATTGTCAAGGAATACATATTCAAAAAAAGAACACCAACTATTAGTACAAAATTTCAAAAAAATTTCAGTTCGAAAACCCGGTCCGTGAGACCGGGGTCACTATTGATCAAAGTCAAATTTTGTGTCACCAATGGCGGGTTAAGACCAAGGGTTCATCAATTTGTCTTTATACCAATGCACTCAACAAATTACCAATTTTGAAAGCTTGCCTGTTTTTCAATAAATATGCCGATGAAATCGATCTCGAATGCTCTAGAGATGCATTTAAAATAAAAGTAATGAAAGTTATATTGACAGAATAAAGATTGTATAATGTATCTATGCATGTTTTGTTTAAAGTTTTTTTTTTTTAAGTTAACTTTTCTTAATAATTTGATTTATTTTATTTATGTATTCTTTTATTATTATTTAGTTTTTAAGTTATATAAAAAGTCCAAGACAGTTCAGAATGTTCTGGCAGAGACCTTGGTTAAGTTTACTAACTTGTTTAACTAACTAGATTAAAAAAAATTTCTCACTGTTACTATCTCTTATGAAGAATTGAAATATGCTCCAAAAGTAATTCCTAGATTAGAAAAGTGATTTTCAAAACAGCATATAATTGTGGGCTTGATATATAACTAGCAATTTTACCAAAGATTAAACAGAAAAATAGAAAAGGATATTTTGCGAATGGCGCCATCTGTGTTTCATTTCGATTTTTGACAAAAGAAGTTATATGTACAATATATTTCATTTTGTAAATGTTCCGAAATTATGCTTCTGAGCAGATTTTTTTTTTTTCAAATTGACTGACTTTGGTGTGATTTAGCACTGCCTAAATAGTCGAGTTTACTTTGAGTTAACCTCAAAACTATAGGTGGTGACCAGAGTTGTTATTTTTTTGTCATTCTTCAATATTTATTTAAACAATTAATAGTATTGTTCCTATATCTAAATACCATATTTAGTCTACATTTTTCTGTTTTCTGCTTGAAACTATACTAATATTTAAATTCATGATGCCGATTTTGTACCAAATCCTTGGTTCAGTGTGTGTGTTCAAAACAAAATGTTCAAAGTTTATATTTGGCATGTTTTTAAACTAGTCTTAAATTACTTTTCCATTCTTATCTAATATCTTCCTCTACTCGTAAACTGCCCCAGTTTAAGTGCTCTGAATTGTGAAGCACTGTCACAAAGTTTAATAAGAAAACCACCCGTCGTCGTCATTGTTGGCACGAAAGAACGAAATAGTAAAAAAAAACAAAAACAATTTGATTGGATGTTTTTACTTTTTTGTTTTCTAATGAAATGTTTTTACTAAAGCTTGTCGAGTTGACAGGACTATATAAAAATAAAGTTTGTATTAAAAAAAAAAATCACTATCCACACCCGGACAGATTCAACTGGGAAAATAATTGCACTTTTTCTTTGTAGCCCAGAAAAATAAAGCTTTTCCTGATTCTGACGAGGACGATGCAATGTTTGTCAGTTGAAACAAAATGAAAATAATACTGCCTCTCGCTCAGTGTGAGATCGTCGTCGTCGTTCTTAAGAAAAAAGCTGACAGATACTCGTACCATATTTTTTGAGAACAAAGGAACCAGAAACCAGAAACACTTTTCCTTCCGAGCCGAGCTGAAGAACAACGAACGTTTAGTAGATACAAAAATTATTTTGAACTATCTTAGCAATCGGTACGGTATGTTGGGGAAGGGGTGGTTTCATTATCGTAGTTTTGATTGCAGGATAAAGTGTTTATCTTTTCTTTGGCACACATGTACGATTTGTATCTTAAATTGCCTTTATTGTGCTCTCTGTGACACACTTTAGATATGCGAGTGTGAGTTTGTGTGTGTGTATGTGTATGGAATGGGAAAAACTCAGGGTTCTCTACACTCCTTTCCTCTGATGAACCAGGCAGGCAGGGCTCTGATGTCTATTGTCAGTTGTTGTTTCCATTCAATTAAATTTACCTCCGCCGCCGGCAATGACAACGATGACGACGACAACTTACTCTCAAATAGGCATCCGTTCGTTCCTCATGTATACCTATGTATAAGTAAACTATACGTTATTCAAGGATAGAGAGCTATAACTAGCACAACAACAAAAGGATAATTGTCATTAATCCATGCGTGATGCTGTGCCCGGCCGCTCGATTGTCACATCTTTCTAGCGATCTATGCGTGATACGGGCAATTACGCATTCAAGATGACACAAAACACAGGAGCAGAAGGGGCACAAGGCACCAGGCATGGCACCAAGCACCACACGGTTCAGCATTCTTAAAACATATGTTTGTGGTTTTAAGGAAGATGAAGATGAAGACGAAGATGAAAAAGAACTAGCAGAAGGAACACTAGACAAGAACCTAAACAAGCTAAACAAAAAAGGATCAATTAAGATTTGAGATTGTTTGTATTATGGCGAGGTACCTGATTTACCTGATTTACCTGAACTTATATATCTTTTATATCTTTAAGCTATATAGAGGACCGACCGACCGACAAAGGAGGAATGCTTGCGAAAAAAATGGATGTATGTATGTTTTTTTTTTTTGTTGCTCTATACTTCATAGATATCTATACCACTCTTTTCTTGCCTACTTAACCAATTAGCTAGGTCAGTTGGTCGTAATCGGAATCGGTATATCGGAGTCGAAGTCGGATGGGAATTATATTTTTATACAGGCTCTATATGTTTTTGTTTTGTTTGGAAATGCAAAGAATTTGCAAAAGAAGGATAATCCAATTTTGATTTTGTTGAGTGCGCATCTTTTATATTGAAAATCTCTTTTATACCTTTGAATGGAAAGTATATAGATTCTAGATTTTGTATCTATATAAAAGTATCGATGCGTAATTTCAACTTGAAATTTATGTGTTGGCAGAAACACTGAATTTAGCAATCCTATGTTTTTATTTCATCAGTTAATACTACAAACTTAGAAAGAAAATTGCGATGACAGTAAAAACAAAAATATCGAAAGTACAATGGTGCTCACAAAAACGCAAGGCCTACATTTTTATCATCACTTTTTTATCTGATAACTAACGTATCTATAGTTAGGGTAGTCAGATCTTTTTAGATGAAACTAGTATACACGAGTTTTAAAAACCGGGACTTTCCCGGACAGATGAGGACTGAAAAAAGAGTACAAAACGAGAACAGAATAAACACCTTTTTACTGTTAAAGGAAAAAAAAATGTATTAACATGAAACACCAAAAACACTTTAATAAATTCTCAAAGTTTTGAAATCCAATATTCTTGAAAGAAAAAAAATTAAACATTCAAAAAGTGAAGTGAAAAAAGGCGCAGTTCTAACTTACATAAAGCCACTTTTAGACTATCTGTTTTCAGTTCATTTATCAGTTCACTTACAATGAGACTCAGTTGCAGTTCATCATTCAACTGAGAACTGAACTAACAACTTATGGGAATTTCATCAGTTTCAGTTTAATAGAAAGCATAACTGATAGTTAATTGAAATTTAAGAGTCTTAAGACATATTTGTTTTTATGTATATGACAGCTCAAAAGTTCTATAATTTCTTTTCTTTTCGTATTTGACTTGTTCGTTGATTTAATTTTATTTAAATGAACTCGGTGAATTTTTGAATAACAATCCCGGACGTCCTCACACAATGAAAAAAGAGTACATGTCCGGGAAAATCTGGACCATTAGCAACCCGACGTTTGTCGATAGCAGAATGTGAATTATTGTCGGTAAAACAGTCTTTAAAAAAACTATAATTAGGTCCTGGGCATTATTCCACTTTTTCACTTTGCACTTTGCAGATTTTTCATCAATTTGCAAAGCATTCTATTCCACAGAACTATAAAATCTGATAAGTGAAAAGTTGAAAACGATAAGTGTATCTAATTTGCAAAGTCTTTGCAATTTTTATTTTCACTTTGCAATTTCTGTTCCATGTACGTTCTTCTGTGCAAAGTGCAAAGGTAATTTTGAAAAGTCTAGTTTGCAAAGACTTGGCAAAAATTATGCTGTTTCGTTCCACAAAAACTTACAATTCTCTTTTTGCAATGCGAAATTTGATAAGTTTACTAAAAGTTTGCAAAGAAAACGATCTCTTTGCAAATGCATATTGATGTTACTAGTGAAGCTTTCAAAATGTTAAGACGTGCATAAAGTGCAGTCTTTGCAAAAATTTGCTTAGTGCAAAGTAAAATTTGCAAAGAATATTGTGGAAGAGAAACCCTCATCACTTTGCCAAAAAAATCAATTTGATAAGTGCAAAGTGAAAAGTTGATAAGTTTTTTGTGGAATAGGGCCCTGGTCTTAAGGTTTCGTTGTGTGTAGTGCGTTTCACTTTTGTCCTCTGTCATTTCTTCTCACAAATCTAATCATTTTTAATAGTCCGCTTTTTTGATAGCTGTTAGTTTAAGCATTTGACAAGAAATAACTCCAGTTCTAAAATAAAACGATACACTTTTCAAAAAGCGTTTGCAGTAAAAATTCGCAAAACTGAATTCATGAAGCACCTTCACGGTTGGCAATAGTAAAATAGGTGGACAAATTTGAGTTGTTTTGAGACTTAAATTGAAAATTTAGCGTCTTAAGCCTTTCAAACCAGTTATTACTTAGATACTTAATCCAACTTCCTAGTCTGTTTTAAAGACTTATATATGACTCTTTAGGGTCACCCGAGTGACACAGATTTGAGTTTTGTGACTAAAATCTTACTAAAAGGGTAACATAAAGGTAACACTATAGTCCTAAAAGACTATTTTGCAAAAAAAAAGCCAAAATGTTAGTAACATATAGGTTTAAACACAAATGTGTTTTAATATCACAAAGAAACAACACTCCCGTTTCACTGTTACTGATTTTAACATTTACTTTACAAGTTACTAAATTGCAGCTACTTTGTTACTTCCATTTATCTTATGGTACTGAATTAAAACCACTTTGTGACCTTAATCCATTGAAAAATTTTATCTTGTGTTTGAACCCTGATTTAAAGTAACAAAAAAGTAACTATCATGTAACATAAAAACTACTTCAGAGCAAAGCAAAACAAAACATTGTTAATAATATTTGAAACAAATAATTTTAAGTTCTTATGAAAGCGCTTGAATTTTATGGGGGGTAGAAGTCATATTTTGTGATACATGACCGAAATTCGAAATATGAAAATAATCATCCCAACACAAATAATCACTTACAGTAGTGATTACTTTATTAATTTAAACATATGTGTAGAAAAAACTGAAGAAGATTCCATTATAATATTTTTTACTTTTTTGTGACAATAAAATAATAAAAACTTTGAATTTTTGTTTCAATTAAGTATCACAAAATTACTTTCATGAATGTGTTGTCAATATTTTTAGTAACATCGTTATTACTTTGCAAGAAAAATTTAGTAACAAACCTGGAGGATTTTTTCGCTTTTTTAGTAACAAAGCAGTCATTATGACTCATTTGTTATTATTTTGTTATATTACCTGAGGGCCACGGAATTTGAAGCCACGTCTGTTAGTACCAAAATTTGACATGGCAGATCCAAAAAAAGCCCTATTCCACTCATGTAACTACTTCCATGATTGGATCAAATGGGGCTTATGAACAAATCAACACACACTTCGTAGTGCAGGCAGTTTCAGTCATAAGATATCAGTATTCAAGGTTTTCGAAAGTGAAACAAAAAATTGAAATAAAAACCAAAGATGAACATCTCAATTCTGTTTCTCTTTTCTTGTACCTGTCCATGTCCAGGTCCACCAATTATATCTTTCAACAAAGATAAATAAACGAAAAATGAATCATTTCCTCCGATTTCTTTAGAGATACATACATATTTCTTACGCATGAAAAGTGTTCCTTTCATCTCAAACAACAACAACAAAAACTTGAATATCGATTACATGCCAATAGCAATATTGAACTCAATACAAAACACCGGATTAAGGTTAACGATCGTAGAATATGGCGCCGCAACCTTCAATTTCACAGAAAAAGATTATAGATATGTATTTTTTCCTCAAGGATAGGTGTCCTTTGAACTGAGCAAACAAACATATCCTTCAAGTGATAGTGATACTTTTGCCATGCAGCAGCACCTGGAGAGAATCTCATACCAAAAAATATGAAGGTATAGAAAAAATAACTTCAACAAGGATAAGGATTAAATTCATGAGATATCCTTAAAGGGACTTATTGGTAAATGAAGATTTCTATAATTGTCTAGTTCCTGTCAGAACTCAGAACTATATGTATTTTCGTTTCGTCCGCAAGATTTGTCTGATAAATAGCAGAAGTCCTTCGAGTTCTCCCTCCGCCCCGTGCACCCTCCTCTGAATCGAACGAGAACAATTAATGTTTAATCCAATCCTTATCGTATAAAAACGGGACAGTAATTTATTGCATTTTCTCTTATACACCCGTACGCGTATGTGTGTGGTAACTGGCAAATACAAGGGAAATTATTTTTAGACCATAAATTTTATTGCAGTAGGATGTTGTATTGATCAATCACTTAAAATGGGACAAAATGTATGAATGAGGAGATGACGACGACTAACAGGGGAGGGGGCGGTGACGGGTACGAAAACGCAATGCAACTGACTTCTCTAAATGCAAAAGGGACACACATCACGATTGAAGGGGCCAGGAGGGTATGTGAGTGTTTATAAGTGTTGTTTAGTCACCCTCACAGTAACGTGGCGATTGCCACTTGAAATTTTGTTCTCGATATAATATGTGATGTCTGATGTGTGTATCAATAAATTTTGCAAAACGGGAATGAGTAATAACTGTACAACAATTGCCTCAAATTGGGGTGTGGATGTGGAATAATTGTGACTGTGATAATATTTTGACATTTTGAGTAAAATTTTAAATTCATATAAATTATAAATACATAGATGTTGTTATTACTGATTTGAAGTGTTTACTCTAATGGTGTTAAATTTATGATATACATATTTTAATTTGGATTTATTTAATAATTTAATAGACTTTTTATTTTTTGACAGTTTGAGTAATTTTGACACTTCAGTACATACTACCTGAACTTGTATAAAAGTAAAAGCTGATTTAGAATTTAATTTAACATACTAGAGAGGTATTTTGTGATGTGTGTTTTTTGTAGAAATGAGAAGTGTGAAAAATATTGTCCGAAAAGTAACCACTACTTGAATTTAACTAGAGAAGAACCACTGTATCCAAGAGACTGAGGCTTTCAGGTGAGACTACAAAACACGTTTATACAGTACAAAAAGGATGGACGGACAGGGAAAAGAATGAACACATGACAACAGCCTTTTCGGGTTTATCACTTAAACGAACCTCACTTAGGACAAACAAATTTAAATTAAGCAAATACAAATCTTTTATATGTATTATATAAATAAAAAGGATTTTTTAAATGTACATATGTATAATTGTACACCCATAACTTTCGAACTACTGCACCAAATTGGATGATTCTCGATTTCATGTATTCGTTATTCTTAGGACAAGGATTGTGTAATATAAAAATTACAAGAAATTAACACACCATGGCTCATTTTTGTGTTTGAACTATCGAACATCACTGTTAAAAAAAATGTTTTTCCCTTCAATATTTTAAATCAAATTGCTTACAAAATTAAAAGTTTTAAAATATTTGATGGATGGTGTCGAATTTTGACGCGTATTTTGTATTGCCCTGTTTTTTAACTAATTAACTGACAGTTGATAGTCAAAATTCAATATTTATTATTATTGATAAGAAAATGCAAAAAGTGTCCTCATGGAAGTATGATCAAGACATACATAGGGTTGCCGTTTATTTATAGATACATGGGATGTCTCAACATGACTTTCGAATTTAGACTTACCAAATAGCATTGTTTACATTGTGACAAAAGGCCCACAGTATCTAAATCCATCGCTTCTCGAAAGAGTTGCTAAATTTTGTAAGATTGTAGATCTACTGAACTGATTTTGAAAATTCTTTTAACAATAGAAAGCTATACTTGATAAGGAGTCTCGACCACTTAACTGTATTCTGGTAGATTCTTACGAAAAATTGTTGGTTTCCAGATTTTTAAAAATCATTAATTCAATTGAGTTTAAAAATTGAGCTCATTGGTTCAGTTATGAATGCCAAAAGTTTATTAAAACCGGGATATGAAGATTTAACTCTGTCACACAATTTTAAGAAAAGTGCAGAACAACGTATGAGGGGTTAGCTAGTAAAGAATAAAAATTCATTTTAAAATTCCATTAAGTGAACATTCAAGGCTATGGAAAACATTTATCTCTTGAAGTTCCCTAGAAATATCCACACAAAATTTAACCAGTACCTCTAAAACATTGATAATGTTTCCGACACATCAGAATCTTGAGTATCATTTTTAAGCTTAGAAGAAGAAATACGAGGAAGTGTAAATTCGAACATATACACTTATACAATGTATGTGAGTGAGGCACTAAGTTAAGGGTCTCAAATGTCAAATAAGATGGGAAAGATGCATTTCTTTTCACAAACAAGTTCTAATATGTTTTTAGTCAAAATAAGTGATGTAAATCATAATATTTTAACAACTCACTAATCAGCAACACAAATAAACTAAAACACATTTAAATTATTGAAACTAGCAAATACTTGTTTGGTATTAACTGTAAAATTTTGGTGCTTTGTAACAGGGACGTACTCTTTTGTTGGTGATTTTAAGGCAGGGTTCAGAAAATATCGTTCGCGAACCGATTAATATGGATACTTCTCACATTTTTCCGATCTTCTCACGATCCGAAAAAAATAAAATTTTAAAACGGATATCGTTCTCGGGATCCGAAAATTTCAGATCTCTCTCGGAACGAATTAAATTATTTTCTCTCTTTTTTCCATTCGTGAGATCGAAAAAATTATTTTTTTTTCCGATTTTGTTCTCTCAGGAATAGAAATTGAAAAGATCCGAAAGGATCCGAAAAAATATTATTATTTCTTGAATGTTTTTCGTGAAGTTTGGTTGATTTTTGCGCTGTTGTTTTTAATTATGTATTAATAGCTGTTATAAGAAAATGTTCATTATGTAACGAAAAAAAGAATGCGAATTAAAAAAGTATATTTCTTATTAACAAGAAACAAATAGGTGAAGTCTTTTGAGGTGTCAAAGAAAAGTGACTTTGAACATAAAAAAATATTTTAAGAAAGTTGGTGTCATTGATGATTATTTAAATGAGAAACCGCCGCGCCGCCGACACCATTGGAAAGTAGAAGTGTGGCCAGACAAATTGCCTGCAATTGCATTTATGCAAAATACCCTTTTTTCATCTGCAATAAAATTTATTGACTGTACACCAAAAGTAATAATTGGGAATTTCCCAGCGCATTAAAATACATACACTTTTCCTAGAACTATTTTATTGCTATGAGCCGACGACACCGACCGACGACGTCGACCAACGCCACCGCGACTGCAGCCAAGCCGCTTTGACTTGCGTCGCGTCGTATTAGGTATTTATGTTTTGTCACAATAAGATACATCGATCATTTCTGTTCCGAAAGAAAGCAAGTTTTTAACATTTTTTATTAAATTTCATCGCCAGCAAAAATATTTCGGGATTTAAAAAAGAAATAAATAAATAATGTGAGCAGTTTTTATATTTGTTATTATAATATTTAAATACAGTTCTATTTACAACAAAAATAACATTTAAAAATTAAAGTATATATATATATTTTTTTATCTGCGATCGGTTCGTGAATGGATCTTTTTTTGGATCTTCTGTGATAAATTCGTGAACGAATTAAATTTTTCAGTTCTCAACAAAATTTAATTCGTTCGCGAACACAAATTTTATTTTTAAAGATCCGAAAAATAAAATTCGCGATCGAATTAAAAATTAAATTCCCGGTTTAGTTTTTCGATCGCGAACGAATTAAATTTTATCGTTCTCCGAACCCTGTTTTAAGGCGCCTTTACATGAGAAAATAATTGTTGTCAATAAGTCAATTTATGATTTTTTTTCAATTGTTTAGTTAGTAGTTCATGATTGTTTTCGGATAAAGATACTTTCAACATTTCACTAAAATCATTTAAAACGTGTTTAGCTTGTTTGATGGTTAGGTATACAAAAATCATTTTGTTCGTCGTCGTTTCAAGTTTCACTTCATGTTTTTTTTTTTTTCTGTTTTATTACTAAATATATGCACATTTTTTTAATTTTTCTTTTCGGATAAATTATTCTTTATTAATGTCTTCAAACTTATATAAC
Organism: Scaeva pyrastri; assembly: GCA_905146935.1. Classification (NCBI taxonomy): domain Eukaryota; kingdom Metazoa; phylum Arthropoda; class Insecta; order Diptera; family Syrphidae; genus Scaeva; species Scaeva pyrastri. The sequence goes on along the minus strand of LR989927.1, from coordinate 37,514,024 downwards.
TTTTGTAAAATATTATTCTTGAATCCAGTCAACGATATGACATTTCATTACTTTATATTTATTTTTCTTAATATATGTAGAGTAGATACTTTTGATAAAAAATAAAAAATAAAAATTACTTCAATGGCGCCCTAGTAAGATGGAATGCGTTTATGTTAGTGAGAACTAACACCAATATGAAAAATGCCGCACTTTTTTCTAACAAGGGTATTTCTTTACATTCTTCTTCTAAGTTTTCGAGTATTAGTAATTGAAAGCGTTCAGCTCAATTTTAGATCTGTTCGATTTATGTTTCTTTTTCACTTTTAAGATCTCTTTTTCAATGAAAAATTTAAAATCAAGCTGAACGTATTGAATTTCAAGTATGCGGGTTTTTCACTTTAGTAACTTTTGCTTACGTTTATACGTTTCATACAAGTTTTTCTTATAAATGTCACTTCAAATTAGTAAATGGAAGTCTTAGCTGTCATTCCAAAAAAAAACTCGAAAATTGAGCCTTACTCTAATATGGACAAAAAACAATATTTTGACATAAAAAAAACATCGTTGCAAATATCACTCAGATTAAAAACTATAATCAATTTGAAAAAATGAAAGTTTTCAGAAAGAAGTTAACATTACCTACATGTACTCGTATACTCGTAGATATACATTCTTAAGAATGTTGAATATGTTTTATGTGTGTGAAAAGACCAGACTGATTTAAAAAATTATAGTCTCGAATTGTTCGGTATCGGTTTCACGAGACGATACGAATAAGAAACCGCGAATCTTGACCATGCCTAATAATTCTAATGCCCTCTTACTCCATCAGTTGGCTAAAAAGGGACCTACGTGTGTGGAATATTTAAGATTATGGTAAAGTCCCTTTGAATTTGGAACATCGAATACTGTTATTTTTAAAGAGTGAACGTAATCGTAATCGACTAAATGGCAATACCCAAAAACTAAGTTGTGTTCAACGTTCAGTGCAGCGTTCAACTGACTCTTCAGTGCCTAAAAATAGACCTGAACCCTTAGAACAAGACATTAAGGACCAAGATCAGCCAAAATACTTTTCCCCATAATGAGTTATGTAGATGATCTTGCAAGAGATTGAAATAATTCTAAACAAGCTTCAGGATTGTAAGCATTAGGGCTAAAAACAAGGCTGAGATAAAAAATTACAACGTCATTTTCGGGAAAAAAATAAAACACATGACAATGGTTGATATTATTAAACCCGATCAACCGATTCCATATCTAAATACATCCGCTTCCAAAATGTGCTCATAAGCTATGTCTAAAACAATTCCACAAAACATATATGTACTATTGTCGCATCACTGACTTCGACATGACAAAAATTGATTTTATTTTGACTGCCAAATATTTATGATCCAATTTAGAAGGTTTCAAGAACTCTCAATACCCTTTTTGGACAACCAACATACTCAACTGACCAATAATATCTTTAGGTACCTATAATATCACAATAAACGACGCACAATCATCTGTCTTGTCATAAATAAAAATCTAAATAGTCTCAGGTTTTCCGTTTTCGATTTTTGATTTTCGATTTTCGGCCAGCAACTGCCGTGCCGTGCCGTAGTAGAACTTCTTAATTTTTATATAACTCGAGTGTACTTCTTCAGCTTTTAGGTTCTTTTTTTTCCCCCAAGTAGGTTTGAATCCGATTGCTTTGCTTGTTTTTTTTCATTTGGTTTTATTTCAAAAAGGAAAAAAAAGGAAAAAAAACGCACACAAAACGCATGTGAAAAAAGCCGGCCGAGCTCGAAAAGCGCCAGGCTTCACAAATTATGAATATAAATCTTTCAGATGATTCCTGTGCGCATCTCTTACAGGCACACACTTAAGCTCTCCACAGAAATCCAGAATCTTCATCGTTATGACCAGCAGAAAAAAAAAAAAAAACGTCTCTTCAAGTTCCTAAATGATGCGTTGTCGCTAAAAGGGATCGGCAGCGCGGTACTGTGTGTGACTGCGTTGCTCTCGTTAGGCTGGGTAATGGGGCTGGATGGCGCTTCCCTTTATTCGTTGGGTTTTTTTTTTTTTTTTTTTTTGATTTTTTGTGAACTTCTGAGCCGCGTAAAAATTTTACTTAGATGATAACCGACAAACGTTGATTTTCAAATATGATATGACGATTTTGTTGATGGCATGGAAGTGGCGTCGGCGGCGGCGCTGCGGCAGCAGTGGAGGCGATGATGGTAGTGGTGGCGACAAAATATTCGATATAATAAACGTGGCTGTTCGTGTATATAGACAACACGGTGATCTTTTAAAAAAACAAGAAAAGAATTTTTCTTTTTGTTTTTCACGGACGCTTTCAGCCGATGACAGATTTCTGCGAAAAAATATTGCACGCCTTTGTGCGAAGCGAAGAAAAAAAACCTGACACACATGCAGCTCTGTAATGGGGGTTTTCCTAGAACAGTTTCACTTAGAATGGAGTCTATTGTTTTAGATGGCGGGCGGTATGTAGGATTTGAAATTGAGCGTTTGATAAAAATCAAACGGCGAAAAATAATGAGAATGACATAGACATTCTAACAAAATTGCAGTTTTTATAACGTGTAATTCGGTCACTGAGAAGCAGTCAACTTTTTAAAAGAGAATACCTTTCAAGAGAAAGGGCGTGGAGAGATTTTTAATATTATAGTAGCATCATGATGGTATAGTATATTTTTTACGTTGACTGCCTCTTGCAGGGAATTGATAAATCCTTCAAGAGTAATTCTTGTCACGGAAAGTGCGTTCTCAAAATTTAGCAGTTCGAATTCGGCATTAAAACCTAAATAGAAACTAAGACCTACATAAATAGAATATCTGAAATAAGGACGACTCCAAGTTGACAGTTAAACAAAATTAAAACATGTTGACGTATGGTATGTGTGTCATGAATAGGAACGGATCGGCAACTTTCGCGATTTTGATGATTCGCAGAACTAAACCACCTTGGCTGAACATAACTTTGAAACATAAATAACGAATCATGTTGCTTCTGTATTTCTTCAGAGTAAAAATTCATAATTTTCCATCTACATACATATGTATGTTGAATGCAATTGTCACTCTCCTGTCAAATTTTCACTATTAGATTCTCTTGGATATACGCTAGACAAACAGCGCCAATTCTTCTAAAGCGGATAATAGTTTTACTTAAACTGATTGTCAAATTGATATTAATTATGATTTTTAAATATTTCCAAATTCAAGATTTCAAAATGGAAAATTTATAATTGATATTAACAGAGGACAAGTTGCCTAAATTTTAAAACTTACTCGTAGAAAAATATCAACGGTTTGAGCGGGAATAATTTTTAACTTCTCATGCCAGGAAGGAATCGAAAAATCCAACACAAAATTCAAATATTTTTATTTGAAAGATGAGGATTTTTGTTGGAAATAATAATGAAAAATTCTCTTTTGAAAAATTTTCTTTTGACATGCAAAATATCTTGAATTTAATTTCAGAACATTTGTTAAAATTTTGACAGGTTTTAGTTCATTTGTCAATTGCAATTATGAACAACAGCATACTTATCCATGTTTTTGACAACCTTGTACAACTTTTTGACATTTAAAAGTTCCACAAACTTCAGAATTGTTTATTTCGACTTCTTTATCGAAAAGTTGTTCGAAAATGTCAAGGTGACAGAATCTCAAGCGATTTTCTTAAAATAATTTTAATGAAGTCTCTACATGTTAAATAATTTTCTTAGTAGGTAAAAGTGCACATTACAATTCAAAATTGTCATATTCCCTCTCGTTGTCACTTTAAGTTTGAAATGTCTTTAAGACTTTTTTGAGTCAATAGTAAATACCTTCTCCACAACATGGACTATTATAAGTATTTATAACACAAAACCTTCCCACCGTATAATTCTATTATTTTCAATTATTACGCATGCTACCCACAAAAATACACCAAGAAAAAAAAAATAGGTAGAAAATAAGTAAAAATATATAAATTAGGTAAATCCACCCTATAGAAAGGATAAAATAAGAAAAGAGACCCAATTGAAAAGTTGCTTTGGTGACACAAAATAAGAACAGTGGAAACTTAGCTAAGAAGCCAAAATATGGCAGGAGGAGGGTTAACCCAGCTAGATAATTGCCCACCATTTTTTTTTCTATATCGTCCTATCGTCGTCGTTGTCTTCCTCCTCGCTCCAATCCTTTGCCACAGACCGAGACCGTATACAAATATCCTTTGATAAGTCAGCGGAAAAGATATAAAACCGGAGAAAAATTCTTTTTTTCTTCTTCTCAAATTCAGTTTTCCACGAGAATAAGTGCCGAGCGCGTAGGGAGGCATTGAACCCCCCCAAACCCGAGTAGTGGGTCCTTTGATCCAAGTGAGCGCGTTGAATCTTTGAATTTTCTTCCTATTTTTTTTTTTTTTTTTTTTTTTTTTTTTTTTTTGTTCTTCCTCGCTTATTTTCCAAGTGGATATTTGCAGGGAGATGGAGAATTTGGTGGGTAAAGTGATGGGTGCTAAAAGAAAAAATGGTGCATGTTTTATTAATTAAGGTATTTAACAGAAGGGCTCGTTCCTCGTGGTCCTTTTGGAGGCATGCGCTTGTCTTTCAGCCATCATGTCGTTGATTGTCACCAGTTGATTATAAATTCACATATCTTAGCAGATTTTTTCTTTTTTTGGTTTTTAACTCTTCTAGGAACGAGTATATATAAACAGGAAAATATCCTTTGTCAGGTGAATAATTGAGGTAAGCAGAAAATGCCGTCACAAAAGTGAAAAGATTTGCCTTGGACTTGCCCAAAGGGAAGCATACTTATCCGGGTTAAAAGAAAAAAGGTAAAGAAGAAAATGAGCCGATTGACGAGTTTGGTTTTCTTTCATCTCGATGGAAATTATGAGTGTGTAACGGGAATCCATTGAGTGTGCTATAATCAATTAATATTTTCAAGGATTGAAAGCAATTTATGTAAGAGGTTTTCCAGATTTAGTTGTTGGGATTAAATTTAGTTTTTATACATACAAAGTTCTGCAAAAGCTCGTTATGTTGGTTGGACATTTGAACAATTTCTGTTGGGGTTCCTTAGCTGAACATAAGGCCGGAACTACTCCTACGCGTAATCGTGTGCGGTTTCCAGCGATGTATTTTAGCACCCTTCAGCTCTTTCCTAATCTCGCAGATTCCTCCTCAACTGTTCTCCTCTACATGCATCTCGGTCTACCAACTCGTATAATGGTATGTAGGTTCTCGTTGGAGATACGATTAGGTCAGAAAAGCCCTAAGATTTTTCGAAAACACCTATTAACGAAGATTTGCAGTTTCTTGGTTATTGTTATTTTCCAGGTGCTACAACAATATAGCAGACCTGATTCGACCTTACGAGTTAAACAGTCGTAGCTTTGTGTTTAAGCTGAGAGATTTATTCCTCCAAACACTGGACAACATCCCGAACGCAGCCTTTGTTTTCCCGATGAGGCTGGCGATGTCTAATTCGGTTCCTCCTTCAGGAGAGATGATGCTTCCAAGATATTGGAAGCTCTCTACTTTCTCTACTGCTTGTTCACTCATCGGAGCGGATGATTGCGAGCTCCCAAGGCTGAATATCTTTGTTTTTCTCGTATTGATTTTCAGTCCCACGATTGTTGCTTCTCTCTCCACCCTTGTTGCCATTTGATGAAGATCCATGATCATATCAGAAATCAAGCATACATCGTCAGGGTAGTCAAGATGTATAAGGTAAGTTGTCAGAGTCCATCTTATTCCTCCGCTTCCTGTCAAAGCCATGGGAAGTACATCACTTATATCACCAATAAAAAACAGGATTGGTGACAGTATGCAGCCCTGTCTGACCCCGCTATAGACTTCAAATTCTTCAGACAACCTACCTCCGTGCAAGACGTGACATTTGGACCCATCATAAGTCGATTTTATAATATCAATGAGTTTCTCCGGTACACCCCTCCTCCTCAAAGCACTCAAGTTGGGAAATCAAAATCATGTTGGCATGTCTCATCACATAGAATTGCAAACTTAACGTTTGTATTAGTAAACCATTTTCTCATCTAACATTTTGAAGCCGACTTTCATCTTTCTGAATATGACAAATAAGCACGAACATTTTGAGTAAGTTCGAGGCAGATGACTGAACTGTCGTGTTAGTGTGTATATTTACAAGAAAAAAAGTTTAGTTAGCCATGGTCGGCTTATTAATTGATTAGCTCTTTCGTTTTATTGTTTGAAAGGGGTTAGATTTCCTATATTGAACTGACTTAAGATCGAGAATTCCTAAGCTACTATTGAATCGTTTTTCTTCTTTTAAATGCAGGGTTAAAAAGTATTCTTGCTCGGTTCTATTCCAACTTGGTTCTGGAAACAAAATTTTTTAGTTTTTCTGATATACAAACCAACCATATACATCTTCTACTTTCCCATAACACCTACGCCTCGAGGATGCCAAGTGTCTGATGTCAGTTAATTGCACATTCCAAATTTATAGTCCCTTGACATGTCAGTCCCTTCATGCCTCTCATTTATTGTCTCTCGTCAGAATCAGATACGGAAGGAACACATAAAAAAAAAGAATACCATCGCATCGGTAGAAACAAGACACTATTCCTGCAGCAGCAAACACATTGGACACATCTTGTCCCAGTCCCAGTCCGAGTCAGAAACTATTCATAGTGATTTGTTGCTTTGGCTACTCAAAAGGACCCTTAGAATAAAAACAAATCGACAACGCCAAATGGGCACATCTACTTGAATGCACAAATGTTATAGTGTGAATAGAAAAAAAAAAACAACGTTAGTTCTTGGTTCGAAGCCAACTTTTCTCCCTAAAATTGTTCAAAAGAACGATTTTTCAATCCAACAAAAACGATCTAAACACAGAAGATATATAGATACTTGGTTGAGATAGCATATAGTGCAATTTTGTTGTGTCCCTTCACAAAAGGGATGCTCCGGGTCTGGATGACGATGATGCTGCTAAGTCATACAACAATTGAGAAATCAGGGGTTGTGTCTATTGGTTTTATATGTGATGACTATCTCTCTTCTATTTGGCCGCTAAATAAACCATAACCAACGGGACAATTGATGTCATTTTTATAATTGTCACCCACCGAATAATTCCCATCAGAGCAAAGAAAGTCAAAGAGGGTGCATCGAGAATGACACAAGTTTGGAGCTTGATGTCATCCGGCACGTGATCAAATTTCGCATCGAAACTTCCTTCCTTCCTGGAAACATAACGCACACACTCATATAGAGAACCGCATTTACTTTGATTCTTCAGAGTGTATTTTTATACCGTCGCCGCCACCGCCTCACCGTCGCCCAACCGTACCCTTTGTCTAGCAGCCGGCCGACCGATGACACTGACAACAGAAAAACAACCATATCCCCCGTGGCGCAATGTTTTGAATATTTATCTCGAATTTGTCCTAATTCACGGGTTTCCTTTGAAAATCATTTAAAGTGAATTCAATCAATAAAACAAGTCGCCCGCCGGAGTCGATTTAATCTGTCAGCACGAATTTGTGGTCAAACCCCTTGCTCGCTCGCTCGCTCACTCCAATCAGTGTAAATGTAGCCGGGAAGCGGACTTACGCGCTCAGCAAGGCGCACATTCGTCATACTTTTTGTCCGCTGATGCAGAGCGCGGAGTTCAGAGTCCCCCATCAGTCCTAGTTGCTGTTCCCCTCGTTCTGGTGGAGGATAAATATGGTCTTCTTTTGCTTTTGTTTTAATGGCAATTAATCTTTGGATCTCATCACTTAATTGGGGGTAATTAAAAGTAATGATTACTCATGGGTTTGGTTTGGAATAAATTGTCTCATTGGATTTTATTGAGTGTGAGATATATGGTGGCGCAGTAGGTTTGACATCTTGCAAATTGGCTGCATAGTTTTGTAGGAGGTAGGTGGGCAATGTGTGATTTGGTTTTTATTAAGATCTTTAAAAGACCAGATGACGTGGGAAAAAATGAGTAAGGGACAGCTTTCGTTCTAATAAGCTACAGGAAATATATTTCATAAAAAAGTTTCATAGTGCAGGCCATTGTCTGTCAGGACCGAATAGCTAGGTTAAGAAAATGGATAGCTGTCAACTTAAACTTGCATTATGTTTACCAAAAATATTAAAGTTTTGCGTGCTAATCCGATTCTATTTCTGTCAGATTCTGAATTCAAATCCGCGAGAAGAACTGTTAAGTAAAGTCTTAAGTGTCAAAATAAAATACGACTGAAGAAAATCAAAAACAAAAAAAAAAAAAAAAAAAAAAAAAAAAAAAATCAAAGCACGGTATGTATATGTATGTCTATAGGAGTACATTTGTATATGAGTCTAAAGCCATTTAAACGACATTCCAATTTCGATAATGAGGAAAATCAGAGGCCACGACTGTCTTGAAAGATGTTAGCTTTGCAATTTCTTTTTTTTTTCTTCATTTTAGTCCACCTTTAGTTGGTTCGATGACTAACATGGCCTTCAACATTGATCACTCGTTGTCTTTTTATTTAGTTTTATTTTAAGTGTTATCCTCGGTCGTGGTCTAGAAAAATCTTATTTATCGTATTTTGCTGTTGCAATGGTGCAACAAGACTTCTATGTATTTAAAAGAAAAAGGATCTTTACCAGATTTGAATTTCCAAAGCTTATTGTGCGTCTTTTATTTTTGACGTTTAAAGATTCTTGATTCGTTCAATTTGAATTCAGTTCCAAGCAATATCGCCAAAAGTCAATTACTTTTCTGACGGTTGGCTAATAAGTGTCATTTTGACACTTCATCTTCAACTCACGTCTTTATTCATATCTACTTTCAATCCGACTTCAATTCGATTCATATTTACATCATGTATATGTCGTTTTACGGGATGGAGATCAAATTCAATTTGCATTCAATGCTTTATCACAACTTTTCTGACAGCTGTCCAATCAAAAACTCCAAAAATTCTGATATCTATCTGGTGTCAACTCGATAACTCAACTTATTATTTTATTCATATTTTCAATCCAATTTGAATTCAATTAACAATTATATGTCGCGATACTGGGGATCGAGATAAAACTCAATGACTTATCTCAACTTTTCTGACAGCTGGCCAATCAGAAGCTTTATAAGTTCAGTACTAGATTTTGATGTGTTCAACCAATGAAAAAAGTTTATCGATCACTTGCACGCATCTCATCCTGCTTTTTATGACAACTAAAATGCATATATGTATCTATCTACATTTAAGCAAAAGTCTGTCTCTCCCCTAATATGCATCTTCCCTCCATTTATATAACCAACAAACGGATATGATTGCAATTTTAATCAAAAGTTGATTAAACATCAAATAATGTTCCCAGTTTTCTTAAGACTTAATGAAAAACCCACATTCACTTTTATAGACATTAATTTCCAATCGCGCGCCAAAGGCCCAAAGTGCTCTTAACTCTTAAGGCTCACACCCAATACTTTCTGGCTTCGTCGTGCGTCGTTCTCATCCTTTGAGATTGCACGCATTCACATGTTCAGATTCACACATCGCAGTATAACAACGCTATATACAAAAAAAAAAAACTAAAAAAAAACAAGGAAATCTAAAGATCTAAAGACGTTTATTTATTTGCTATTTTGTTTGTATACGCCTACCGGTCACCTATAAATATCAGATAAACGGTCTAAGGAGACTACTTATTATCTTCATCATCGCATCAGCCTCAACCTCAGCAGCAACATCGCAGACGTCTTCTCCTATGGCAGCTATAAACGCACACACATACAAACCAGCTCAGCGATATAAAATAATACACACATAATTATATACCTATGTACATATGTAGGTCTGTACATATACACACGCAGAGCTGATTGAATAAATTGTTTGAAAAATAGCCCCACTAGAAGATTGGGGATTTTGTGCTCCTAGATTGTGTACTTGCATTTATGTATGTGTATGAGACTTAAATTAAATGTGACATTACGATGAAAGATAAGCCAAAAATAGTAGGTAGTCGGTCTCGCAAATCCGTCTGTCTGTCAATCTACATATCTTTAATTGTTTTCAACATTATTGTAGCTCCAACTTCAACGGCTGGAATTGATACTCTCAAAAATTCCAATACTTGGTGGAATATAAAATTCAAATATAGTATGTGGGGCCAATATGAAAAGAAAACATTTAGGAAATAATCATAAATCATACCTTTTAATTGTGACACATTCTTAGGAACCTTCAATCATCCAAATGCATCTTTGTGAATTCACAACACGTAATTTCATACATTCACACACATCGTTTCGCCAAAAACTTCATACTTCCTCCTTACACAATCATACGCATCCATGTGCACTCACCCTTAGATATCCGAATTCACCATATTCAACTTAAAAAAAAATAATCATACATTTGACAAGTTCAAACGAGTTTGTCGTTTCTGATTGGTCAGCTGTCAAATTTTACCTTCCAATTAAAGCAAACTTTTTTGGAAAGTTCACTGGAAAGTGAGTCAAGAAAAACTTTCCTCATTTTACTTTATACTTGTCAAATTGAAAAAACAATATAATTTCTATACAAAACACAATTTCATCTTGTGTAAGACGATATGTTAATGGTTCTTTTTGCATCAACAATTGACAGTTAAGATTGCATACAAAGCTACTGTCAAAAACAACTGGTTTTTGTGCTCTGTTCTCCACAAAGCCCTTATGTCAAAATTAAGCTTGGAAAATGTATACTTAAATCTAAAAATATCGAGATCATTTCATTTGACATTCCCTAAAGAATATATTAAAAGCTTAAAGCTGACAAGCAACATGTTTTGAGGTTGCGTTCATTTTCTCACCTGGAAATAAATACATAAATCATGGCTTGTGTTTAGTTCGCTTGATTTTCTTTGATCATTTTTATTCCTCGACTATTTAACTGCAAATAAAACATCTGGTTAACAACAATTTTCAAGTTCCTTTTAAGTTTTCTTCTCCACACAAAACGAAGGCTTTATTGCCTAACTCCCATCCCAGCTGTCATTATCAATATAAATGACATATTTCCCTCCGGCTTTTTTGTATCTAACTATCCTTGTCAATTTATTTTGCAGAGTGATACACTTTCACTCATCTCATCCCATATATGAGAATGAAATGGCGTTCGTTGGATTGGATGCGACGAAGAACCTAGGGCAAACACAGGCACTGGCAATGCAAGGTGGTTCGTTCGCTATATAATAGTGACCAAACTCTCAGGTAACTACTCAAAAATTAATTGACATTTAGTAAACATGCCAAGTTGTATGTCTTTGGCAATTTATCCTTGTGTTTCCTGCAGCGCCAATAGATGGCACCATGGCACACATGCAACAACGAATATGAATCCAAAGAGGTGGCTCAAGCCACACACGATCTCACGATTCTCTTGTGGTTGCCTGATGCCAATAGAAAAAGGCAAAGCCATACCTACACTAGGTACAATGTACATGCATTGCTTATAGTTCGTGTGTTGAGCGCGCGCACAGCATATTATCGTGTCTGTCTAATGTTACGGATGTCTAATTAATGGTCACCTGTGCCTTGAGAACTTTGTTATATTTTATTAGCCTCGGCCTCCGAGGAACTTTTATAGACGAGTACGAGTACGAGGAAACCAAAGGTAGTTGACTATTTACTTCTGGATTAAGAAAGATCGTTCTTTTGTCTTGGCAGCAATGTTAGAACGTAGAAGTTCCCGCAACCTTACTCAAGATTGGCAATATGTGTTTACTTTCATTAGCCAACCATGCACTAATTTATACGTTGAGATTTTCCGAAAAAGATAGTACTTTTCTTTACATTTTTATATGGATTTTATTTTTTCATGATCAAAAGTGAAAAATATTGGATGATCTGATGATATTTTGCCAATTTTTGGAGGACAAATGAAAGGTGTAGTTTCGAAAGTCGTGCAAGGCTCAATCGTCCTGTATTAGATTATCCATTATCATCCTATTGAAATCAGTTCTCAAAAGTTTCTGCACGGAACTAGACTTCTTCTGTTATCAAATATAACTTTCGTAGCAGTTTTTTAAACATGTTTAAAGTCAAAGTTCAAAATCCCGTAAGAACGTTACCATAAATATCATGGTTTGATGCTATTTTTCGTAATGAAGTTCTTCATAAAAGTATGTAAAAGCTTGTAAATTATTTATTTATTTTCATAAACTAATGTAGATTTTCATTAGTTAATGTTGAATTTCATAAGTTAATGAATTGTTTCGTTACTTAATTAAAATTTTGATCAAGAAATATTTGGTTAATAAAAATAATCTATAATTGTACGAAAAGTTTTCATTAAAAACATTTTTTTTTATGGTTAAAATGAGTATGAAATTTTTCGTTAAGTAATGAATCTTTTCATTAAGATGTCTTTTTGGGCCTTAAAAAAGAAGAAAAACTGTATGAAGCGTTTTCATTAGGTGATGCAGATTTTCATTTCACGAAAAATTACATATTTTCGTTGAGCCAACGAAAGTTTCTTTGGGCCAACGAAAATGTAGTACATGAAGCGATTTTCATATTTTTTACGAAAGTTATTATTTTCAGTGCATGATTTAAAAACTGGTAAGATTTTTGGCTGGGCTCTCTGTTCTGTAAACGTACAACTACATATACAAGCCATTCTTCAAGCTGGAATTATTGAATGCTTAGAAAGATCTGATCATGATGTCTAGACAAATTTTGTTGGCACTCGATGAACAGAATTTTAAGTTTGCTTTCTTCATATTTTATCAGACAGCAGCTGTTAATCATATGTATGTCTAGCTAGAAATTGTTTCCAACTTAACGAAGATACCAGGAATATGACAGTTAAGATTCTTCACATATAAATTTATATAACTACCTAATTTGCTGTCTAAGGTTAGACGTTTATAAATAAAACTTTTGAACAGTTCTTTTTTTTCAACAGGCAATCTGATTTTTGATGGCTTTAGTTTGACTCTGACTGCAAAACCATTCCCTCATGTCAATTGCTGTTAATTATTGTTAAAATAATAAGAAAGCGTTTTTTAAATGTTTTGAAAATTCTCGAAAAGTGACATTCGACTCATTGAAGACCAACAACAAGATGCTCTTCGGCAGAAAAAAAAAACTCCATCCAGAGTTGTATGTTAACATGATGTTTTGTTTTTGTGGCACATCACTATAACCAGCAGCACCTTTAACTCTGACCTTTATTCTATCGTATCTTAATCCTAACGAAAACAAAAAAAAAATTAACGATTTGACATTCCCGATAAAGTCATTCCGAGAATATGAAACAAAAACAACCAAAAGCCTAAAGCCTAAAGCTCACCACCAAATAACTTCCTCCACCTGTGTGTGTCTCTTCAATTAGTGTCAATCTGAGTGCAATCGACTCGGAACCTTAAATGTCCTTTTGCTTCGGTAGAATCCAATTTTGCTTGTTCCTCTTTTTTTATTTAAGTTTTAGTTGTTTTTTTTTTTGGTATTTTGGCCCACTGATACCGATAGCAACTTTATCAAGAGACATCTCTCCGTCGTTGTCGTCGTCGCGGTCGTCGGCATAAAGTTCCCCCCAAAAATGGTTTCGCAACCGATGGCGATGGACGGGTCCGATAATATTTTAAACGTTTATGTTAACTTGTTTTGGCAATCCGACGGATCCAAATTTGTTTTGTCCCAATGAAAGATCTTTGTCGAGACTTTAAGAGATTTCTGCCTTTTAACTGGGATTATTGTCGCCCATTCGTGAAGCAACAGCGACGCCGTCCAGGCACCCGTCATTGATTGAGGGTATAAACGAACATGTCCGACTTTTGGCCGGCTTTTGCTTTGGCATGACATCGTCAATCCTCTCCAGATACACGATGATATTGGATGGCATTTCATCGTGCGCGCGCGAACCTTCCTTTATGTTCACTTTTCGCTGGTGCTCGATAGTGTTGTTGCTGGATCTGGATACTGGACTGGTAACTGGTAACTGGCAACTGGCTCTGGTGACTGCTGATGCGGCTGGATTGGGTTTGGGGATTCATTCCAAAGCCAGCGCATCATTGTCGATTTCCTTAATTTTGTCTGTTCGGCTGGATTCTATGGTGCCCGAAACCTGGCGGCTGCATTGATGGCATGGCGCCAGCCGGAGAACAATAGTTGAGAACACGTTGCACAGACACATGGACATGGGACACACAATATACAAACGGGAAGATGTAGAAGAGATGTTTCTGCGACCAACAGGTTTGTTCCGACATTGTGAGGCCGAGTGAGGCTTTGTGCCCGCTAAAGGTTCAGGGGGCGCGATTTATAAAGTTTTGTTTTCGTGTTTTTTTTTTTTTTCTTTTCTTTTCTCAATTTCTTAAGGTTGTCCTTGTTTTGGTTTAAATACTCGCCGCATCTACATAAGTCAAGATGAGGTTCTGTAGGTAGTTAAGTATATGTAGATGCACATCGGGATCGCCGTCGTCTTCGTCGTCGTAGCTCGGGGAGAAAAGAAGTTAACTTGGACACACAATGTGCGGTAAGAAATGTGGCTAATTAAACCTAGAGGGGCACAACACAAAACTGCAGTCAGAGCGATGTGAATTCTTAATGGTCCCCACAGAGGCTCACGAAAAGTGTGCATTGCAATCAGGGGAGACACTTTTGAGCCAAGAGCAGCGATAACATCGCCTGGCGGTACGGTCGCGGTCGCGTCGCTTCGGTCGGTGTGGACTCTTAATGTGACATCCCTAAGCTAACACATTTAACTGTCATCAAATATTATAGCTTATATCAATATTGGCAGCAAACTATCGAGCAGACAACAGAAAGAGGATCGATTAAAGAACTCATGTGTGAGTGTATCGACTTAGTGCAAGTGGTCTAATGATTATTAAAAATCCTGTTTAAAGATTGAAATTTCGGTTTTAATTATGTATTAGCAGTAAAATTGTGGGAAACTTATTTCTTAACTTTATGAAATGACAGTTTCTTCTCTGAATTTCGATTCAGGATCACTAATAGCTTAATACAGCCGAAATGTTAAATGTGAATTGATGTCAAAGTTCACTTATTTATATGTAATCTAGAATCGATTAACTATTAAAATCGAATTTTTGGCATTTCTTCCTCCTGATTACTTATCAATAAGGTCATAAGTGGCAGTTTATCTTGGTTTTGATTTGAATGAAGATTTTGACACTTCACGGTGGTCATGTTGTTTAATTAGTTAATTAGCTAACTTCTTCTGATTTACGAATTTTTTTTTTCTCGAAAAAATAAATTGTGTTATCGAAGGCTTTTTTGCAATTTAAGCGTTTTAAATATTGATCTGCAGTTTTTAACTTGGTTCGTTTTTTTTTTGGAAGCTAGAGCAGTTGCTTTAACTGTTGCTAAATTTAACCAAAACGACATCGCAATGCTCGTACGCTTGGTTCACCTAGACGAGGTCGGATATGATCGCTTTGTCATCAGCAACATATTGAGAAATCGGTTTTGAATCGCTACTGAACTTCACTCACGTCTTTTTGAGGTGGAAATGTGATTGGGAACGAAATTAAATATTAGAGATTTTCTTCTAGCGACACCGACTGACTCCCCCTAATTGCTCCCCACAGCAACGAACGTACTGAAAAACTTAGTTTTGCAGAATAATTTTGTAACTAGACTACAGAGGAATGGGGGACGTCTTTTTATTAAACGAAAGCAGAATAGGTCTACACGGTCCAGATGGACGGATTGTCAAACCGTCTTCTTGAAGAAGTAATTAGAACCCACAGCGCAAACACCAATTTATTAAAAATTAGGTTTTTCAATAATCAACTTTTAAAAACAAAATATAACATCGACGAACAGTGGAAAATGGTAGAACAATTTTCATATACTGAATGTGTTTAACTAAAGTCTCAAATGACACAAAATTTGAATTTAATTAGAAAGATAAATTTTCAATCTTTACTAAAATGCAACAATTTTAATTATTGCATGTAAAGAGAATTTTTTATAAGTCCCACTGTTTGCATGTCTTTTGAACGCATATTTCAAACATCTCAGTTTACCACTTTTAAAGTTATTTTTTCATAAGAAATATTAAGAAAAATTAAGAAAAAAAATGTTTAAACTTCAAGGAAGCTTTTAGACTTTAGCCACGCTTTACATTTAATTGCGATTTGTAGCCTAGCTTCTCATTAAAAAAAAATTATCTGCCAAAACGTGCGAATTTAGAAGTTATCACGAAAATAGTAATAAGAGTATACCAACATAGAAAAGCCAGATTAGGTATTAACTTTTGATTTCGCATACAAAATACGGTTTTTCAGCAAAAAAGCAAAACGATTTTTTGTTCTTATGACGAATTCATCGTCTAAAAAAAGCTATCACATCAAGCTTTTGAAATATGTACATATACTAAAAAAATAGTAGAGTTGAAAACATGTATTTTTAAAATTTGAGCTGATAGCTAAAATCAAAGTTCGGATTCGAAACATGTTTATCAAAACCTTGAAACCATAAGATTCAAGGCTTTTTAAACTTTATAAAGACTCAAATGAAGGCTTACATATATTTCATTCAAAACTAATGTGAATTTCCGCAAAACTAAGTGAGATAAAGTGTATAACCATGTATACAAAAATATTTCATATGTTGTGTTTTACCTTATATTATTTTACATTTTTAAAGAGGTACATACAGTGTTCGCCAAAACTTAAGCAACTTTTTCTTTATGAAAATTTATATATGTTTACTTCGAACCTATCAGCCAGAATTTTTTTTTTTTTCATGTAGCTATGAATGTTGTATATTGTTTTGGAAAGTCCATATAAGATGTTATCAATAGTTCATGATAAAATTGACAAATTTATTTACGTTTACTTCAATTTGTCGCTGGCTATTCTTTGACGTTTTTTTTAAACAAAACAAACACCCATATTTTCTTCAAATTACGCGTAATAAGTTTTCTAATGAGCTTAAAAGAAATTTAAATTAGTAATTAAAAAGTTTATTTATCAAAAATAAAAACTGCATTCCAAAATCAGTGTTTTGGCGTTTAATAAAATTTTATACTCCCAACGATTTTGTAAAAACGGATTCATTGAGGTGGTAGGCCAAGGGCTACAACATTGAGAGAGAATGTGAGAATGGACATGGAGTAGGACGCATATATAAAATTGATGGCCTTCTGGATCGAATCATGTTCTGAGACATCTTGGAGGATGTTATGCTTCCATATGCCGGGGATAATATATTTCACTCAAATGGGCATACTTCTAAAATGGTTAAATAATGCGTTTCCTGTTAAAAAAAGTGAAGTCATAGAATACTTGGTGCAGTCTCCAGACCTCAACCCCATGGGCAATCTATTGGATTTCCTAGATTGGATCATTGCCAGGGAAACTTGTCCAAGTTCAATTATTTCAAATGTAATAGAGAGTTAGCAAAGGAGATACAGAGATTTTTTAACAAATAAAGGTTTTAATACAAAATTTTGATAGATTCTATCAGCCTTATTCTGCTATCCGTCGGGGGGAATTTTTCTTGAATTTTCACTTGTCGCTATTTTGCTATTCACTCGAAGTGAATCTGTATTAAGGTCGGTAACATCGGCAATACTGCGCGGTATTCTGCTATCCACGTGAACGGATTTGTTAGATAAAATTCAGATCCGCATATAAAAAGTTGCGGATGTTACATTTATGGTTCGTCTTTCTTGTTTGTGTTTAGTAAAATGTAAGTAAAAACAATACCCAATACATTCCGAAATGCTCTTTTATTTGGCACTATGTTTATAGTAAATACATGTTTTTAAAATAATTTGTTAAACATTTATTTTAAAATCAAAATTAAATCAACTTACGTTTCATCCTGTAGTCCCAAACATTTTTTTTTATTTTCTAAAGCTCTCTTTTCGAGGATTTTCTTGATTCTCTACTCATAATTGGAAAAAAGTACAATACCATTCATTCCTTGGAGCGATTAAAACTTAAATATTGAAATAAAATAAATGAAAAATTTTCAATGGAAAATCTATTCACGTACCTAAATGTCAAATGGGTTCGGAATAATGTATAGTTCACCCGACGGATAGCAGAATGGAAAGGAAGTTTGAAAGTGAATCGAATGGGTGGATCGGATATACGATTCATGTGAATAGCAGAATAGGACTGTATTTTAATTATTAAATTAAAAAAAAAAGTTGCTTTAGTTTTGTCATTGTTATTTTTTTATAATTTTTTTGCCTATTTAATGTTGTTTTTGTTTTAATTTTTATTAGGTATGTGGAAAGTCTAAAAAATATTTATTAATAAAATTATAACAAAATTTGTTCAAATTTAATCATTTGTACACACACTTTCTTCTTTATAAAAAAAAGTTGCTTAAGTTTTGGCCAACACTATATTTCAAAGACCTGAGTTGATGGAAAAAAAAAATAAAAGATTCGAATTCAGGTGAAAAAGTCATTTGGAAAAGTATTGTTGGAACTGAAAATTTTTGTTTAATTTTGATGACGAGTGATTATAGATAAATAATTATGTATGTTATTAGTACCAGTTAAAAATGTATGGCAAAATTATTAACATTTAATAAATTCTTCTTTTTTATGATAATTTTCAGTTTTTTCAATAACTACCGTTATGTTGTTGAATGTTTATTAATTGGCTTTTGTTATTTCCACTGTGCGACGCGACGCAATTTGGTCCAAAATGACTTTTCTCGTTTCAAAAATCATAACTTTTGAACGCATAAAGATATTGCTAAAAAAAAATTCTTATTTTTAGGAAAATTGGTTAACAGGGTATTTCTAAGTAATTAACTAAAATCTGATTTTTATAGAAAGATGAATTAACATATAAAAAAATTATGTAAAACTTTAAAAAAAAAGTTAAAATTTTGCGGATTTAAAACAAACCAATCAGTGCCTATTTAATTGTTAACAGGGTAGAGTTTAAATTTGAGAATAAAAATTGTTAGAATCATCATCATTCTTTATATTTAACAGAATATGGTAATAAGTTCTGTTCAGTAACTTTTTTTCAGCCCTTTTTGAGATCTTACATGACTTAAAGATGAAATAAGTAGATCCGATGTTATAGCCAACATATTAAATTATTATATTTATTGGACCATAAAATAATAATCCATAGTTAAATATTTTCTTTCACATTATTTTTACTAAAAAAATTACTCTGTTACTTGTATTAGATATTGATTTCCTACTTTTTGTCAGGCTATAAAAACAAAACGGATTAAGGTTTGTATTTTTCGTTCTTAAGCAATTAACATATGTTACTTTATTTAAAAAAAAATCTTTTGGTTTAAGAGGTATTTGTTAAAAAAGGGACGTGACACTTGACAGCAAAGCTTTTAAAATCCATAAACCTTAACAAACCTTCTAAGCTGCTAACAAAACTCGAATATGGATCCGAGACTTGGGTGCTTAATGAAAAGCACTCCGGTGAAAAGTCTTACCGAGAATTGCTCCTGTATTTGAGATGAGACTCAATCATGAACTGTATGCAATCTACCTCAAGCAAATGTCATGAAAAAATTTGTCTCTGTAGACTCTGGTGAACAGGTCAGGTCACCTAGCTCGCAAGAGCGAAGAGGATAGTCCTTTTTAGTACATATTATGGTAGGCGATCTGGATAAATGAAAAGACTTGTTGGAGAAAGCCAAGTCTGGAATCTGGATCCCACTTATCAAGCTTTAATACAATATCTTTTGGGAAAAGCTACAAAAACTTTATGTGATTTAATGACAGGCTCATTGTCAGAAAAGGAACATCTTCTAAAACAGTTGTCTTATCAAAAATATAATCCAAAATGTATTTGCTTAAAGTTGTGTTTATCATAAAGTCCAACTGGTGAATAATGCATTAGTAAATTTAGCATTCATTTAAATTTTTTTGTTTTAAATTGATCAAAGAGCTTTTCCAAACCGGTCTCAGACCAGTCAGCAATGGCCCTAGCACGGAACCCTGCGGAACACCACTTAGTTTTGAAGAAATACCATTTTTTTGGAGAAATTCAAAGCCAAGTCGTAAAAAAAGTAATATTATCTCCTTTACGTTCCAGTTTCATTGTAATCTGTTTGTCTCACACTCTTCAGGTTTATTTAAATTTGAAAATTAAATTAAATCCAAAAAAGAAACAAAAAATAATGAAAAAAAAAACAGATCTGCTATGAACACTGAATATAAAATAAACTCTTCTCCCGGCCGGCAAGGCCCCAGCGAGAGAGTGAGGAAAAGACATTGACTTACGGGTTACACCCTTATCATGTTGAAAATTTGTTTAACTGCGTCGGAGTCGAGTCATTTATGCAAATAAGCCCGCAATGTCATCATCAGCGCTTATATTATATGTATGGGTGAGTGTATACGTATGCAGTACGTACGAGTGTAGTGTACATCCGCTATCTCAGAGCCTTTAGCATTAAGCTTATCGTGGTGACGGTGAAAGGTAAATTGAAACTTCAAATTAACGAATTTGCGCGTTCAGAGGCGGAGACCATGTTTGTTTTTTTACTCGTTCTCGTTTGTGGTTGAAAAAGTCATAAACAAACCCCAGAGCGAGAGTTTTATCACCCAAAAATCTAGAATTGAGTTTTAAATTTAAATTTAAATCAGAATCGAGAAGCGGAAGTCTCGGTTGCGCAAATTGCACCTCCCCGCCCTCTACCGGTGACAAGAGTATAGGGGAGTTGTAAGTTGTAATAGATTCAGCCCAAGAGACATCTTAGTGGCTAGATTATATTGCCATCTATCTTTGTATCGTTAAACAATATCTCCAATAATTTTTGACACGTGGAAGAGATTGCAACCCCTGGACATTGACATGTGGACATGCACACGGACAGTAATAAAATGACAAGGAATTCGAATAAAAGTATGAAATAGATCCCAGTTAAGATTTGGCATGTCCGCATCTAATTTGGAATTCCGTTTGTCATACGTTCGACAAAAGCTTCATGTACCTACGTCCTACGTACATATATGTAGATACACCCTTAGAATTTATGTGTGTTTTTTTGGGGGAGGATAATCTAAATACATCTACCGCAACACCACCGAGAATAATGAACCGTTTTAAATTCTATTCGCTACACTTGGTGCAAATTAAATAAATATTTGTAAGGACACCAATGACATTTGTCATGGTTTGACAATTTACTTTTGATTTGACATTCCTGTGTTTAGTTGTTTTTCTGTTTACTTTTTAAGATACATTGAGAATGATATTAACATAAAAAAAGGTAGTAAAAATGTTCAAAATATGGATGCATAAGCTGTCACAATTCGAAAAATGTAAATGAAATTCCATAAATAAATAAAAGTGTGAACTCTACTTTATTCGTTCTATCTCTGTCGCTTATTTTTTGGTGTGAAATACAATCATGACACAAAAGTTGGACGGTCGGTTGACTTTGGATCGGACTTGGGCTTTTTTAGCTTTCATTGGAGTCAGGCTGGTTTGCATGGCATGGTCTGGCCATATTCAAAATATGTAGTGACAAAAAGTCGACTCCGGTGTATTAAATAAATAAAATCGCCGCCCGCGAAAAGCAAACGACAAATAGTTCAGGAGGGGTGAAAATGAATTAAATTAAACGATCCAAAGCCACCACCCAAATGTAGCCACACGAATTTCCTTTTTGTCGTCCTTCACAGTTAGCGCATACCATCATCAACGAGCAGGAGCAGCAATACGAATGCTATGACGACGACAGTCTCTGATTCTACTGATTAATGTGGTCGTGATGTAGGCATAGGTGAGGCGCGGCAGTGGCAGCGGCAGCGGCTGCGACTGAGACCGACATCGACGCGAACGCGAGGCAACCAGCCAGCAACTCCAGCGTTAAGCGTGTGGATGCGGGTATTTAAATGACAACAGTTTTTTTTTTTTTGCTCTCCTGTCTGTGTGGTTTAAAATGTGTTTAAGGAATTAAAAGCTGCAGTGGGTGGATGGATGGAAGGGTGATTTATGCGAACAATGGGGGTGGTTTTTGTTTTGACTTATTTATTGGTTTTAGAGTAAAATAATGTTTGACAAAATTATTTTTGTCATCTTCCCCTTGCCAAGGGCAAATATTTACATGGTGTAAATATAAGATTAGCAGATTTGAATTGTCATAAAAGTGATTGCTTATAGACATAGAGGGTTGATAATCCTGGCTATGAATGGAAAATTAATATCAAGAATGTTCGATAGCAAATAAGGGAATTAGAAACCACTTTTTGGGATTAATTTAGGATTACATACAAGTTTTAGTGACACAAATTAATTTTACCTGGCAAAATGCCGATAGACAGGCAAAGGTATACTAAATTTAGTTTAATGGTAAAACTATTTACAAATGTATGTATGGAATAAAATATATTCTAAATCCCCCTTTCAAAAACATTGAAACGTTTTGGGTAACCAATTAACAACTTTATAAAATAACTATGTAATTCCATCACTGTGCCGATAAAAATGACCAAAACATAGTTAAATTGACATAAGCTTATCAAAATCAAGAATTTACATATAGAGGATGGACAACACTTACAGGTCTTTGCTTTTATTTAAATACATACTACGTGCAACAATTTCTCAGATATCCAGTGCTTAAATAGTTTGACAGCTCCTTATTTATATAAGATCTTCTTATTGATTTACATAATATTGAACGAATCCACTTTAGAATTAAGCGATCTCATTTCTCAAATTAAGTTTTACAAAAGCCGTTTGATACATCTAATTTACATAAATGTAGGTACGTACAGTGGAACAATATTTAATAATTTAACTTTCGTCAATTTTGACTGTAGGTATTGACCATTCAATAAAAATGCCAGGTATTCAGTTGATAATAAGGATAACCATTGTTCGCTTGGTTTTATTTTCAATTGTCAGAAAAATGTTCATTTTCTTGTTAAAAAGCTGCACACCTGAAACGGTTAAAATTATAAGGCATTATGTACTGTTTAGATAAATCTTCCATGAAAATCGAAATGATCCAAGATGGCACGAACTACAATAAAAGTTTTCATCGAGACTGAGAGCCAAAAACAGTAAAGGAAAACAGAGACAAGGAAAAACTACCATAAGCAAAGATAATCTCATACTCCTACAGAGTAAGGTTAATCCTTTTCCCAGCAGTAGCCATAAAGTTACAAAGATGGCTTGCAAGGATGTATTGCTCGTCAAAAAAAAAAAAAAAAAATCGCCTCAGAGCATTAAAAAAAGCCGCTCTCATTTTTGAAAAGAATCTTTGGATAAATATATCCAATAAGGACGTATAGATCAAACGAACTATACAAATTTACAGATAAACGTAATGGAGCCATCCATATGTACCTACATATTTTCAACAGGATAATGATCCCAAACAAACTTCACGTTGAGTACATAAGTATTGATTTGAGAAAGAAAGAAATTAAGCTTTGATTTGGCCATCTGTAAGTGGGAGATTAAAAGTGATCTTTGCAGACATAAGATAAAAAACAAAATCTTTAGCTTTAAAAAAAAGGAAGGAAAGGAATGGAAGCATGGAAGAAAGAACATTCCCTTGAAAGTTGTACGGAACTGGGAATTGGACCAGTTTTCAGCTGAAAAGGAGATTTTTTGTAATGATTTTTAAATGCAACTTGTTGTTTGTAATTTTCGTTTGTTTATTTAACAATAAAGCTCAGAAAACTGAAAAATAAAACCAAATATAAGTACCATGGTGTTCAAAAACCGAAAAATTCGTTTCTTTTTTCCCACCATTGTATGCCATAGAAGTGAGCTAGAAATTTTATAGTTTAATCTAATCTAGTTTATTCAAAACAATAGAAGTTTTAAAAAAACAATAATCACTTGCAACCTTTGAAATTCATGCCTTGATATTTTTTTAATTTATATAATTTATCAATAAATGTTACTCGGAATTACTCCCATCAACAAAAATTAGGAACTTTAATTACGTCGAAGGAAATCCCTCTGCAGAGATAGTATATACTGTGGCAATTATTTGACTCCAGTACAGACAAGGAACATTCGAGACAACAGTGCATCAGCCGATCTTGTTCCATTTAAAATCATTAAATGTAAGCACACAATTCCACTCACATAAGAAAAAATAACACATTCAACAAAAGTTCCTGCTATTCCGATTGGAATTACATATTACCTATTATAAAAGCTTCTAACTAAGAAAACTCCTTTTCCTAATATGAATAGCTATAAATATTTACATATATTCATACAATCTTTAATCTAGAAATAAAACTGAATATTATAGAAACTCACCTTAAACATGTTCCAACATGAAAATGTAATCCCGTTGCATTCTTGAATTCACAAATCGATTTAGAAATTACAACAAATCAAAAATTAGATGAAGTTAAATACAGTACTCATTATTTCACTAACGAAAACGATCACTTTCTGAACATTTCATTCTAATATTTTTATAAACACAATCGAAATTCACGACACAAGAAAGACACGGAACGCTTACAATAAATACCGAACGCTTTCACTAAAAACAAATACCAAAGACAAAGAAAGAAAGAAGAGAATTAAGATTAGCCAAATATCAACAGGTAAAGAGATAACACAAACACAACTGATAGGACGTGGACGACTATTTTGTGTTTGTATTTCTGTATTTGTGAAAAGGTTGCCTGCTGGAGCTTTTATGCAAACGAACACATTGATCGTTTACATGCACCATTCGACAAATCGAGTAGATGAAAAATGGAACGCTGATTTTTCAATTCACACTTCAAGATTTGAATTTAAATACGATCCTTATTGGAAAAATACAAATATTCTGGTATTATAGGGCGGTTCATATTTTCAAATACATATTACTTAAATGCATAATGTGAAGACTGCATCAAAAAAAAAAATGAAGCTGGATGAATAGCAAAATATTTTGACATTTTGTTGGTTTGACAAGAATATATAAGTATGCTTGTTAAATCTGAATTTGAAGTGGATAATCTTGATTTTGAATGAATTGGGAATACTTTTATATTTCAGGGATATTTCAAAGATAAATTTAAGTTTTCTGCAGACTTGGAAAATAAGAATTAATGTCGTTTTCAATTGACAATCCGGAATGAGAAGTAGAAGCAGAATCCCAATTGAACACTTTTTGTGAATTCTGAAAAATTTGAAGTTTGGTGTGACTGTATTGGTAGTTTTGCAATCTTGGCTTTTTGGAATACTCCTGCAATAGAAAATTAACTGCATCACTTGCATCGTCATCACTTGATGAAGAGATGAGCAAGACGACTCCAACAATGTTTTTAACAAATTAGGAACAGTGACATGCAAAATCTTTGAATGTGTGAGTGATTCTGTTTTTGCTTCTGACTTCAAATCCAGAAAAGAAATCTCTTCTTTTTCAGAATTAGAACTGGCACTTTTGCCCAATTGAACGCTTTGAGAATGCTTTTTTCTGATTCCAGATTGCTAATTGAAAACGACATAAGGCAATTTATCCATCTTTTTAAATGTCATTCATATTTTGTGACGAATTTGAACGCTAATAGTTTCCATTTGAAGTTGAGTTGAAATATTAATGGGATGGATGGAAATGTGTTCGCACTACGATCACGTTTTAATTGAATCAAGCTAATCAAAGTTTTTAGTACTTACCGTTGTTACAGTTTTACAGACTGGAAATAAGATACATTTCTCAAATCCTCATTCGAAACTCCACCAGCGACATCGGCGGTTTCCTTGATTTTAAAACTTCTGCTTTCTTGCAATGTCAGTGATGTTAGTTACTAAAAAATTATAATGGAAAAAAGTCAATAATTGAGACTCATTTATTAAAATAACATTAAAAACATACATAATCTAAGGATACGACTTCTTAGCCTATAACTTTTTCAAGAAAACTAGTTTTAGAGCGCTGATTAATATCTCAAAAGCTTATTAATCCATTTAGATTTGAAACAAACTGCTATGGGCACAGATAAATAAGAATCGAAAAAAAGAGCCGCAGATTAAAAAATTAATCAAAAATAGGAACCCTTACTTTTTAGATTTTAAATCGACCAAAACCAATTTAATTTGTATTTTTATTAGTTTCATTTGACAGATGAACCAATAAAACTAGTCACTAGTCAGCCTTATTTTTGGACACAGAAATTTCCTCTAGTAAGTTCAGGTGGGAAAAATTTCCCTTGAAAAAAAAATTCCCATAACAAAGTTACTAATTAACTTATTCGTTCATATTAAGCTGTAAACTTTAGTTTTCGATTTCATGAAGTTACTCAGGATAAAAAAAATTCAATAGTACAAATTAAATGACAAGAAAACTATATGAAATAATTTGTACTTAGAAGTTAAAATTTTGAAATAGATATCTTTGAAAGGCAAAGTTATTCGTTTTTTTTTTTAATTCCTGATAAACTTAATTCCTAGTTTTAATTAAATCCACCTTTTCTATATTTTGAGTTTCATTGTGAATTTTCAGGGATTATTTATTATAGATCCCTGTCTTGTCAAACTATGTCTTTTAATGACAAGAAAATATCTAGCATAATAAATTCGAGAATTATGCACTATTGCACCATATCAGTAGGAACATGTTTACGTGGTTATGAATACAACATAAATGTTTAAATTATAAAATTCTATCACACGTCATATAAATATGCACATATATCTGTACCTACATAAATATATTGTACTGTTCAGTGTTCACATGCATAGATTCTTTAAGATCATATCATAATAATGAACAATGCATACAATTCCAGCTTTAAGTGCTTTTAATTTTACCGGTTGCCGCGAAGCCATTTGTCGTTTGTCCATCCGTCCGACATATTGTCGTCGGTTATTTTGCTTAATCGCGCATTTATTCCGAGCGTTCATTTTGATATTTATCAGGCATTTCCCTCTCAAACAATTATTATTATTACCGACATCTTAAGAACAAAAGCAATTAAAAGAATTAGTAGACCATCAGCGTATCAGCGTATCAGTTGATGTCTTGAGTCTTGACCATGCACTTGAAGTAGGTAGTAGTAGGTACATATGTATATATGTATGTATAGTGTTTGTCTTCGGTAGGTAGCCATGTTATTTTATGGATAATTTTAGTATGGATTCAACCAAACCAAACAAAAGCCCTGTTTCCGCATACGAGTATTAATTCATATACATAGATATAATATACCTTATAGTACTGCAATTTTGACAGTACATAAACACAGCACGCCGATTATGTTAATGAATATACAATATAATTAAACAAAAGCAATAAAGGCATACAAAGCGGCACTTCTTGTGATCTTAATTAGATTGTCAACGGTCTTAAGTGACCGCCTGGCTTTTATTGTACGCAAACGAATGAGAAAAGGGAAGCAAAGATTTATACCTAGTGATGGTTGTTTATTTATGTACATATACACTTAAATGTGCCTTCCTTTTTTGATTTAAAGGATAACGCCAAAAACAGTATGAGAAAATAATAAATTCAAGAAAAAAAAACAAAACAAAGTATGAAATATGTACATAAGTTTGTATATACATAAACTGAAAATAATAAACTGACAGACTTTTCAAGTTAATGTAATATTGGTTTTAAGTTTTTATTAGAATATACTTTTAATTAGTATTAAGGACTCCGTCAGGATAAGGTTCCACTAATTTGTCTTCCGATTTTCTCTGGACTTTGGACAAATGCAGGAAGGTCACATTGGAGATTTGGCTCACGCACATCTTTGTCATGTGTGCCACAAGTAAAGGTTAATCCTTAGGTGACGGAAATAAAGAATAACTAGAAAGGTCGAATAACTCAAAATCAAAAAGTCTCAAGTAGTCAAACAGTGATTTTTTGGCAGGTTACGCACTTCTTTTGCTAATGATTTGATACTCAAATAAATTAAGAGCTAGTCGATTGTTTTTGTTCTAAATAGTCACCCTCGATATGGTTTCCGTTCCGATAAACATTTCCCATAAATCTTTTTACAAAATACATCGCATTACATCGCTCAGTGGTGCAATGCAATTAGGCAACAATTGTTGACAGCTATGCGTTGAATTTCTTCAGAAGTTGTCCTATGAAAAATCATTACGGAATCTGTTCGGAAATGTAAACTCCAAAATTTATTGTAAGTAAAATATCAAAACGGACGCTATTGTTTGCTTTATTTTATTTATTTATTTTATTTTGACAGACAAATTTGTTCATCCTAACCTATAAAATAGTTACAGAAGTTCAAGCATCCTATAACTGGATGTTCGATGAGATTCAGGCAGACATTAAATTGAATTCTTAACCTTTATTGGGTCTCCATTACGTTTATTGAGTATTTAGTTGAAATGAGTTTAATTTAATTTGATGGAGAGCTCGATCGAGTTAAAAAATAAACTGGGTTGAGTTGAAATAAAATTATTAAAATTTATAAAAGACTCAAATTTTCCTTGAAGTATGTACATAATTTAATTGAATAACTACTGTAAGAGATGCAGGTGTGAATCGCTTAAGTAATAACGTAAAATATTATTTATCTTAATGAGTTAATTGGAGTTCAACATTGGATTAAGTATTTTATAATTTTCCAATATTTGAACCTGAAACCAGTTAAACGTTTGAACCTTAATTTATAGTTTTGTTTGACATATTTTAAACGGCAGAAATAAAAATAGTTTTTTATAAAAAGAGACATATTTGCGCTTCATATAAATATAACGTTCATAGTTCCTTACTTCAGGAATGACATTTACTATTCTATTCAGAATTCACAAACCTCCTAGTTTTTTTTCTGTCAAATTACATAGATTCAAAAGAATGCAAAGATATATCACTTAGTTGATTCAATGAAACTATTAATTGAAAAATTCTGAACCAAACCGCAATTAAATGTTAAACCATTTTTACATGTCCGTTTCAAAATCAGTGGATTAACCGAAATTCAACTGTTTCTTATGTTTTGTAAAGTGGTTTAAGTTAAACTTGAACTGAGTTCAAACTCAGTTTTCTTAAACATCAAGTTCTTTGACCTATTAAAAACCTTGTACTCATAAGTTATAATGTTAGCATAAAAAAGAAAACATTTATGTATATAAAAACAGAACCCAGTTTTCTGATGATTTGTTAAATTATTAGTATAGGTATTCCTTAAATACATCACGAAAAGAAGGAGTTACCCTCATCGACCGCAACGTGATCAATTTACTTGGCGCCATCCATACGAATATAATTTAGGTACGATAAACAAGGTGATGTAATCAATGGCGGCTGCTCCAGCTCCAGCTCTAGGGGATAGTATTCATATCTTCGGGCATCAAAATGTGAATACTTAATTGTCAAGATTAAAATCTAATCAAGTTTTTAAACTGTCACCACAAGTCAGTTAGTCCATCAAAAAAAAAAAAAAAAGAAAAAGAAAAAAAAAAAACAAAAAAACAAAACTACAAATCGCTTGTCTTTTATGATACAGACCTAAGCACATAACAATAGTTCCTTGATTTTGAAAGTGTTTGAATATGGAGCTCATTATGTTCAGCCACACACGGCGGTACGGCGCCGACCGCCGAATAGCCAGCTTCAGGTTGAGCGTCATGTAGCTGTGGATATATGATTACCTCTTTCGTCGCCCCAAAAACAACACAACTCAACTTAATAATTTTTGAAAATGTATTAATTAGACACTGACAGACGCGCACCGTAAATCATGACGGAAATCGACGCTCGGCTATGCTTATGCTGATACTGATGCTGATGGTCCCCAGCTGTCCCCACGTACCCCGGTCCAACGATTCTAATGCTCAATTGGGGAACCCACAATGATTATGCCAAAGGTATCATCAATAACTTTAATGTTCTTGTTGATTTTTGGTCGACGCCGAAAAAGAATGAAAAGATGAGCGGTCTCGTTCACGTCCGTCCCGTACCTCTTGGCGTCTCATTTCGAAGCACATCCCTCGTCTCGTCATTCCTCACCAGCTAAAACATAAAACCATTAAACTTGGTGCCTTGGTGCCTTAGTGGGTTCTCAATAAGAGACGACCAACAAAAAGGAATCTCTCATGGATCTGGTTATGGTGCAGAGACTTGCGATGCGATGGGCGAAACCTTCCAGATATGTTGGGCAATTATCTGCGGGAGGTCTCTTGTTAGCAATGTGAGGCGGGAAACAAAACGACACGACTGTGGCTGTGGCTCAACGAACAACCTGCACGCCGGCGACGACGGCGGCGCGGCGGTTTACGTGTTTGTACAAAACGCTATATGTGTTTCCTTGGCCCGGCTCCAGCGCCAGCGCCAGCGCCATTGCCATCACCGCGCACCCAGAGCCAGCAGCTTCGAGAACCGAGACGAGATAGAGAAGAACCCCCCAAATCGAATTAATTTCGTGTGGAGTTGCAGTATCTTCTTCGCAGCCGCAACTAACATGGTGGCATGCGATAATCAGCGAGAAGTAAATTCTTCCATCGCTCATATAAATGCTGCTTCCTCTCGTTCTCAATCTTTCATGGAAAATTGGGATGTGACTCGTCGCACTTTGCTTGCGGACTCGCGCAACGCGCACTCATCATGGCATCATGGCATCATGGATGAAGATGATGGCCCAGCCGAATCACTTTTGGCTGCTGCAGGAACACCATTAATGGGAAGTACTTTCAATGGATTTTGCTAGATAGTATAAGTTTTTCTCCCAAGCGCATTCCAATACATTCGTACATACTGCATTATTGTATGAGAGATGAAGGTCTTACGTCTTAATTACTTATTTCAGTTGATGGGTTGGGATTTGGGAAAGGGCGTCTCACAAAAACAGAAAGAAAACAAAATATCGATTAGGCGAATGCGTAGATTGTTTATTGTGTGCAATTATGTGTGGCATTAAAATTATTTGTTTTGTTTTTGTGGAAGAAGCTAGATATGCATTTGATCAAAATTTAATTATTCAAAGCATATCTTGGGAAAATTTGTAAGAAGCAAAGATTGCAGTTTATCAATGTGTAGAATTGGATACAAAAAATGTAAAAGTAAACATGCATTTACATTTTACACCACGAATGTCAAAACAATGCCTACAGTGTTCTACGTCAAAAAAATAGAAACTTCTTATTTATACTTCAACAAATGTCAAATTCGTGCTCATATTATTGGCTTTATGACAGAAGAGATACTTTTAAAATGTTCAAACAAGTACAAACCAAATAGTCCTAAACATCCCCCCCCCCCAAAAAAAAAAAATTAAGCACCGAAATTATAATCTATTTTTGTAGCATATATTTTTAAAAATAACATCAACCTTTTTTGTATTTTATCCTACATTTTTTGGTTGAGTTTTCGAAAGCAGTCCGTCGCAGTTCAGGACTGCAGTGAAATTAAATCACCGAAGCGAAGTGACATATAGAATTAAATCAACAGACCTCATACCAAAAAGTTCTAAAAGGTGTCAATAGGAGCGGTTCAATGAAGCTGTTTCGAACAGATTAGAACACTTTATAACAGCTTTTTGCAGTTCAATTTATTCATGCTGTTCCAAACTGTTCTATAGTTTGCTGTTCATTTAAGTAATCTAGAACAGTTTGGAACAGTGCAGCTGTTATTTTGCACTTGCTTTTTAGGTTTAACGGACGTGTCAGTTTATATTCCTTTTATTAAAGAATAAAATAAATAAAATATTATATTTATTAAACAGTTTCAATTGATTATTATATCGGAAACTAAGACGGCTATTACACGATGCCTTAGTCTGCTATTACACGATGACTCATGAGTCGTGACTCTTTACTAACTATGTTGGTGCAAGAGAGATACAAGAATCGAAAAGATGAAACGGAAAATAAACTGCCCTGTGAGTCTCGGGCAAATTTTGCACGACTCATTTTTGACATTTGTTTTTCACTCATTCGTTATTTTGCTATTCCTCTTTATTTAATTTCGTCGTGCTCGAGTTCATATGTATACCCTTATAGTTGAAAGAGTGAGACAGAATGTATGACATATCAAACAACGAAATTTGAATTAAAGAGAGTTGTCAAATTAGAGTCATGACTTAAGAGTCAAGGTGTAATAGTGTTCGACTCAAAGGATGAAATTTCAAAAGAGAATTCGAAGATGAGTCACGACTCATGAGTCAACGTGTAATAGCAGACTTAGACTGCTATTACACGTTGACTCATCTTCGAATTCTCTTTTGAAATTTCATCCTTTGAGTCGAACACTATTACACCTTGACTTTTAAGTCATGACTCTAATTTGACAGCTCTCTTTAATTCAAATTTCGTTGTTTGGGAAATCATACATTCTGTCTCGCTTTTTCAACTATAAGGGTATACATGTGAACTCGAGTACGACAAATTTAAATAAAGAGGAAAAGCAAAATAACGAATGAGTGAAAAAGAAATGTCAAAAATCAGTCGTGGAAAATTTGCCCAAGACTCACAGGGCAGTTTATTTTCCGTTTCATCTTTTCGATTCTTGTATCTCTCTTGCACCAACGTAGTTCGAAAAGAGTCACGACTTATGATTTGCCGTGTAATAGCAGACTTACAATTTCATATGTCTGATATTTGACTGTTCTAAGTTGTCTGACATTCATTGATCTGTTCTATGTCTGCTATTACACGATGAATCTAGATGCATGCGACATCTTCGAATTCTTCTTTGTTATCCTATCCTGTTTCTCAAGTGCTATTACACGATGAAACCAGATTCATGAATCTATTTTGACAGTTCTCTTTTATTTATATTTCGTTGTTTGACTTGTAGGTTTGCTTATGAGACTTTTCAAATTCAAATATTTCAGTTTTCTTTGAAATCAATTAAAAAAATATTTAAATTTGATTTGTTTTTATTTATTGATGAAGAATATAAATTTTGGAATACAAATTAGTATAAAAAACATTTATAATGTTAAGATGCATCGAAGTTTCCTTCTCGAAGAACGAAACCATATGAAAGAGAACAGTAAAAAAGCGAACAAGAGCAAAGACAAACGTCAAATTGTCGCACGGAAAATTTTACCCGTGCGACACAGGTCGATTTTCTTGCGTCTCATGTTTTCGAATTTTGTCTCTCTTTTGCACTTATGTTGTTCGAAGTGTCGCATGCATCTAGATTCATCGTGTAATAGCAGACTATCCTATTCTACGCTGTTATATCCTTCTCTAAAATCCATTGAAGCAATGTAACTCAATGCAATCATTTGATTTTTTTTTGTTGCAAAAACCAGAAATGGATCTCCCTATCATTTTTACTGAAGACGTTTTGTACGTTACAGAAGACCAGGAACAGGAAGACTATACTGAAATCTATAATAATGTGTAGAAATTCAAGGACACCACGCTCTTGAAGAGGAAATTCCAGGACCATCTTCCTTCCAGAAAAATAAAAGAGTAAGGAAGTCAAGTTGGGGCTTCCGGGATGAGAGCAATTGGGAAAGAAATCTCATTAAAAAACGTCGTTATGATTGTCTGCCTTAAAAAAAAACAAAAAGTGGAAACGAATTAGTAAAAACACTGAAACCGATAAACTGCAGTAAATGTAGATTCTATGTATGCAGTGACAATTTTTCTGAAAAAGAAAGAATAGCCATCTGTACTCGGTATTGGATTTTGGTTGACTATAATTAAATCGAATAATTACCCAGAATTCTTATCAGCTAATATCAACTTGCAAAGTGTCTTACAATTACCATCAGGAGAGGAGTCCTTGCTTTATTACACTGGAAAATTATGTGTTTATAACTTAACACTTTACGAGTCAAAGTTGCCAAATGAGGCTGACTGCTTTTTGTGGATGGAGTTGGATGGAAAAAGGGGTAGTTGTGAGTTTGGATTGATGAATTGCCAAAGACAGTGACTCATCTGTCATTGTTCTCTGATACCTTTGCATGCAGGTCAAAACAGAAACCAGCACCTTGCAGATTTGTTTCAATATTTGGTGCAAACGACCGATTTACAAGTAATTGAACAGAAATATCTCGAGTCCGGACATTCGCAAATGGAGGTTGACAGTATGCACTCGGCTATTGAAAAAGAAAAAAAGGATAGATCATGTCACACTGTTACGGACTGGATGAATATTTTGTAGCAGTTGCGTTACACAAATTTTTATGATTTCAAAGCCTTATCTGCTAAACTCATTTCCAATAGGCTTTAAGATGAAAAAGCCTTCAGTTATGGAATATAGTTACAACTATGAAAAAAAAAGACGACCGTTTAAATTTCAGTTCCTTGGGTACGGGCTTAAGGACAGATGTATATCGAAAGAAAATGGTGCAATCGGAGCTACCTACATTTACATCGCTATGGTGTGCAAGTGGAATATTTGTATTTTCTTCTTCCATCAGGACACTTCGGATTCCAGCTCATGGCTCAGGATTTATATTCTTTTTCCAAACTCATTTAAATGTTGTTAATTATTCACACCGAGCACCAACTGCATTGGATATATTCTATGTTACAAGTCCCATGTGTACATGTATACACATTGGCGTTGTAGATACTTCAAAGTATGTATATAGTGCACCATTCAACACCAGGAGTCAGGTCCTGCTGGAATGGAATTCATTATGGCATTTTTTTGTCCATCAAATGCATATACTAATGGCAATAGCTCCTTGAAGAATATGCGCATTGTATTGTGACTTGAGACAGAATTCCGGTCTCCTAATAGGGTGTCCATTTTAAGAGGTTCTTGACACTGTATCGCTACACAAAGGACTTAAAAAGAAAAGCTTAGCAAATACTCCTTCTTCAGCATTTTTCTTCTTCTTCGAGAGAAACTCACAAACAACATAAGAAACAACAAAAAGCAGTAAAGAGTGAGCAAAAGGGAGCTAACGAGATGTCCTTATGAATTTTCCCACAGGCTCAAACTGCCTAGGCAGGCTCATAAAGAGTCCATATATACATAAAACCTACTCCTACATCTATGAAGTCCGACAATGACGACGACGAGGACGACTCTTCACAAAGCCCGCAGCGCAGCAAGCCAGCGCTGAAAATCCATTCAAACTAAGTGAAATAAAAGTTTGCAATGTATGAAAATGAAAAGCAAATATTTTCTATTTTGTTGTTGTTTTTATTTTGTGTATGTCCTCGCATGTGGAGGGTACATGGAGATGGAGGAGCTCTTGAGTAATAGAAGGAAAGGAGGACGTATTAAGTGACAAGCCGGCAGGAAGAAGCAATTTCTTTGACAACACAACACTTCAGAAATTGTTTGTTTGTTTGTCCATTCGGGATTTGAATATTTTTACGGAAATGTGCCCGAAGTGAGGGCAGAACAGGAAAACAGCTCCTGGTTGGGATAAGAAGCTCCATATACATACATATGTAAATTTGTATGTATGTACTTGAAATGGGTGAAGGATAAGAAGCTAAAGCAATGGAACTGAATATAAAAATTCAAATTGCTTCGACATTTAATTGTGTCCTATTCCACGGTACAGTTTTGTGAAGGGGGTGCATTGCATATAGTATGAATACTTTAGGGACAGTTGAGATCTAGGCGAATGAAATATTTGAAAAACAGTTAAAGTGTTTGTTTATCCTTTTACTATTTCCAAGCAATGAGTTTTTTTTTTTAAGTTTAAATTAGGGTCAGCATCAAAAATTCGAAAATGATTGTCTAATGGAGGGACTAAAGAGACCTAGTGACCCATTCGGAAAAGGAGTTGATTGTTTTACATTAGTTAAGTCGTCCATTGCCCAAATTTGATGCAAGAGAAAATGAAATCTAACGAAATAACTTGACGTTTTTGAAACCAATATTTCTTGAGAATTTTGTACTTAAATAAAATGTCCAAGAGTACGAACACTAAAGGTTTTCAAGCATATGCATATAGTTGAATAATTTTTGAAAAATATGTAAGCACAATATTTTACTCACTTTAACGTCACATATTTCAATTCTTTCAAAATCAACAATAATCTCAAATCTGTTTATAAACTGATCATGGTTTTTTTTTTAGAAGATCAGTAAAATTTGTTTTTGGATATTTTTCTTAAATTTAAACAGCTTCTCCAAATTATTTTTCATTTACATATATTTCAAATTGTTATTACATATTTTGAAACGGGACAAAACAAGGATATTTGTAATTTAAAACATTTTTCAACATCTATCTACTAACAACTTTTGACATTTGAATGTTTATATTTTATAAAAATTTAAAGATTGACAAAAATTTTGATTAGTTCTTATGACTTGAACTTTTGAGATGAAGAATTTAAAAGTAAGCAAATTTAAAGATGACCCAAACATTTGCAGTTGATGCCAATATTTGACCTACCGATTTTGACGGATTTATTAAGATTCAAAAGAGATTGAGATTTATTTATACCCAACGATATCGGTGAATTGAAATTGCTGAGCTTAGAGTTAAATATTAAGCCACGATTGTGCAACTGCTTCTTACTAAATCAACTTCATAAAATATGTATATGCTGTCAAGAATGATTTAAGGTTGTGAGTGTAAAAATGTTTCTTAAAACCTTTTCCAATATTGATTGAACTGTCAACTGAAGCACTGAACTGTCAAAAGCCGTCTGTGTCTGTCATAAAACAAGTACCTAAATAAAATCGAGTTAGTTGCGCTCAGCGTTTTATTACATCAGATCGGTCATTTTATTAATGTCGTCGGCAATCCGGAATTAGAATTAGAAGCAGAATCCCAATTGAAAAGTTTTGTCTGAATTCTGAAAAATTTGAAGTTTGGTGTGACTGTATTGGTAAAGTATGACATGTGTCAACCACATATGTATGTGTATTTATGCAGGGAACGCGCCAAATTCAATTTGTTTTTGTCTTGCAAACATGGAGGCTGTAAATCTGGATAATTTCGATGAAGAAGATGAGGAAGACGACTCCAACAATGTTTCTAACAAATTAGGAACAATTGTTAAGATATTTTCAATTTTATTTTCTATTTTTTTCTATTTTAATTTCAACATTCACTTCAAAGTTCGCACAATTTGTTAATTCAAAAAATATGACATTTATCAAGTGTGACATTTAAAATCTATGAACATGTGAGTGATTCTGTTTTTGCTTCTGATTTCAAAACCGGAAGAGAAATCTCTTCTTTTTCAGAATCAGAACTGTCACTTTTGCCCAATTGAAAGCTTTCAGAATGCTTTTTTCTGCTTCCAGATTGCCAATTTAAAACGCCGTTAGTTCACCGAAATTTTTAGTGTTTTAATTTCCGATCATTCCTCTACTGTCAATTTTTCTTGAACGTTTTCTTCCTGTGTGTATCTAGGCTCTATGTACATATGTTATGTATCTATGTTAATTTTATCAAAATTATAAGATATTTAATATTTTGGCTTTTGCGATTACGAGGAGAACGTTTTAGCTTAAGAAATATTTTACTTTGATATGATGTGTGCAAAAGATCTTTTGTATACATGCTCAATAAAAGATTGAACTTCGTTTGCACTTTTTTATCATAATTTATAATTATAAAATATTTGTTTAGTTAGCATTTATGGTGTCTTACAACAAATGATCCGATTTCATTACGTACACATAATGTTAAATGATATTGTTGTCATGAAATGAAAAATTACGTTTTGACAGTTAAAACGTACGTTACGATAGGCGGCGCTACAGATCGTAGAGAACCCAGGGCTTAGTGACATACAACTCTCAACCAATTTTGTGTGCGGGTAATATCAGGGATGGAGGGGTACTACAGTTATTATGCCGAATTCGAACGGGTACATTTTTGAGAAAGCACTTTTTAATGACAAGATTTACTCTTCAAGGATTTGTCAATTCCTCGCAAGAGGCAGTACCCGTAAATAATTTCTGGTGACACAGGCAGGGATCGAACCCAGACCTTTGGCATGACAGTCTTACGCACTAATAATCACGCCACATAATAACAGAAGTCTTTTAAATAATTTTATGATGTTAATGGGAAGCCATCGATGAATTTGACAGCTGAGTTGACAGCTTATTTTATTCGTTAAATATGGCGATAGCTTAAATTATTCAAAAATGAAAATAATATACATAGAAATAATATAATCTCTTATTTATACGAGTAAATCTTCGAATAAAATTTTACAGATAACAAGAATTGCAATATGTATCTATAATTACATATAACATGTCATTTGCATATGACCCAACATAAAGTCGGAAATGACAGCAAATCATCAAAGTTTCATAGAAAACATCCAAATGCAAACCATGTCCCTAGGTACGAAATTCATCACTCTCTCCCACCCATAGTTACAGAGAATTATGAAAATAAATCTTTGGTTTTGCAATCATTTTTAAGGTTTCCCCATACGAACATTTGTTACGAAAAGTCAAATAAAAGTTTATAAACGAACACACGATACTCTTGTTTCTGGGAAACTCTTTTTTTTTTTTTTAATACATACATATGTATGTATGTATTTGTTTTTAATCGTCCATCGCATCGGTGTAGTAATTCCGTTGGAAATTATGTTGTCCATCATAACCATTTTTATTTCCATCCTCATTAAGTTTCACTTTTGAACCACCGCACCGCATGAATTCTAGAAATGTAGATAATTTTTCCAATCATTACCATGAACGAAAACGAAACAGTGGTGTGATGGCATGGCACGGCATGTAGGCCGGCAGCGATGGGTTGGCCATTGTGAGTGGGGTTTAAAATGAAATAGTGTGGTCTGTTTTTTCTTAATCCAAGTCCACAATGAAGAGGAAAAAATAAACCGAAATAAAGCCAATTCTAACCACCACGTTAATGTGTGAGAAACAACAATGGAAGAAACCGAATCGCTTTGTCGCGTTCTCTGTGCAGTGTGCAGTGTGTTGCTGTTGCATGCATCAACCATGACTCCTCCGTGTGCTCCATGGCTCTTAGAGTGCACCCCCACTTCTTGAACGCGACGCGGCCTGGTATCGGACGGGACAACGCATTAGCATAAAGCCAGGGAAAAAAATAAAGGTTTTCCATGCGCCGCCCATTTTCTTGTACCCTTTTGGACGAGCTTGCAATTGGCTGCAGGACACTGCCGATGCCATGCCGGACGGGCGGCCGGCCGACCGACCGACGACGACGCTGAGTGCTGCGGTCATGTTGCATTCAAACCCCCCCAGTAACGACCTGACCGGACCGCTCTGCGTCCGCATTAATTGATTCCGCGAAGGTGTGAGCCTTTGTGCAAGAAATATATTTTGTGTTCTCCTTTTCGATTGCTTTCGGTCTGCTGATGGGCCGAAGTCTGAAGTCTGTTATTATAGGTAGGGACCTAGTGCACTGCCTCGGGTAATGCACTCTGACAGGTCGGTCCTCCAAATCAGAGCCCCGAGTTGGTGTATAGTTTTGATTTCAAGATGCTTATCTCTTTCTTACGTCCGTCGCGTTGTCGGTCGGTCGTGGATTGTTGTCCTTATGTACGAGTATTGTGGGGGGAGCAACAAAAAGTGCAGAAGTCTTGGTCTCGGCAAGTCACCCACTGTGCGAGAACTTCTACTGCTGGGCACCAAAACAGTGGTTCATAGATGTGTTCAAGTAACACAAAGCCAGCTACAGCTTTGCTTTAGGCTTCAGACTTCAGGCTGCAGCATTCAGCGTTCAGCCCATGCCAATGTCACGACTTTATCGATGGAAAATCGCCTCTTGTGTTGGAAAAGTCATGCTTTTCGTACCCCCAAAGATGTTTTGCTGCACATTGGAGATCACCTTTTTTGTTTTTGGTTTTGTTATTGTTGTTGGCTCTGAGATCTGAGTGTAGGTAAGGTACAGATAGTAGGTATGTTTCCATCGCTGCAGCAATTACTAGTGTTCCTCACCCATAGAGGTAGCTCTGGCTGTTGCAGTTGCTGTTTGCCAGATATGTTTTTAAATCAGGATCCTAAAGCAGGCACCAGAGATTTAGTGCACCGATAAGGCTCCAGCATCAGCTTGAGGGAGGCAAAATAAGTGTTTTGGCAACAACATAACTCTGAACTTTTTAGTAGAGCTCCTAGTTTTTTCTCGTCGTTTCCATTCGAACTAAGCTATTTTATAGCATTAGAATTTATGGTTAGTTTATATAGAGACGGAATTTAAAGCCAGAGTTGTCTTAGCACTTGTTCAAATCAAGAAAAAAAAAAAACAAAAACAAAAACAAACCAACTGATTGAAATCAGTGTAGGTATTAGGTATACACTATACAGCAAGGTATGGCGTTTGTGGCAGCTTTTTTTGGTTACAGCAGTTAAGTGGAATTTGGCATTGATGCTGTCGCTGTGTATACACATACCTATGTATCTTTCAATCGGTAACAACTTATGTACAAAATGCATCATTGCAAGTGTCCCTGTACTGCCATAAAATGTTGGGTGCAACATTCCTTCATCATCATTCATTTGATAGATTGTAACAGATTGCTCTTGTAAGAAACAGCCATTTGGCCATCTTTGGCGTGTTACAGCACATGCGTATTCTCACATTGCGACAGCATTCTTTGTGCGAAAAATCCAAGATGATATAAGGTAGGTAGCTGCTGGGTACGTTGCATGACACATTCATAAAGTGAGCTAATGGAGTCTTTTTTCCCGAGATCTTAATGTCAATTATTTATTTTTCCATTTCGTTTTAGATGAAGAATTGGTGGGGCTGTTAGTAAGTTAACATATTGGGTTGACCGGTCCAACGCTTCTACGCCGTGCGTCGTTTTGAGAACTTAATAAGATAAATTTCATCCAAAAATCATAAAAATCCATGTTTTCATGTTTTAAACTAATCAACCAGTTACTATGTTTACAAGCAGAATAGAATCGACGTGGTGAGATTAAATATATTCGACTTTTGGACTCAGGTTTTTCTTTAATTGAATTGAATTTGAGTTGAAAAGGTGTTCAAATGACATTTGACATTTTTTATTCTATATTAATTGCATTCTATTTATTTCTTTGCAAATAAAAATTAAGTCATGGAGTTGTTCAGGGTAAAATTTGTTTTTGAAAGTTTGAAAAACTATTCAACACACGGCTTTGAAAGTATCTGTCAAAACAAAACCAACAACAAATTTTTCTTTTTAATTTTGGACTGAGTGCGATCGAGTCAAGTTCATTTCAACTCGATAAAGCTTTAAAATGTGAAGCTAGCTTCAAGTTTTCTTCAACACCTACAACACATGTAAACATAACTTATGTTTGGTTATATTAAACTGTCACCCTTCTTACGGTTGTCAAAGATCAATACGATATTTGATGTTTATCAATAAAATTAATGAAGCGGTATTATCGTTGTCAAAAATCAAAATTTTTGATAAACTGTGAACGCTCTTCAGAAATTAGATCTATTGTGAATGATTTAAATTGACAGTCTTGATATTATGGTTGTCAAAATGTTTGTTGTTTATCAAATTTGCAGTCAATCACAAATTCCTTGTTGATAAAATATTTTACGGATCGCGAAAGCCAAAAGCATGTCTACTATAGAACTATTTTTCGGTGAAAATTAAATTGAAGAAGAAAATACTTTGAAGCAAGCAAAGATTCGAAGAAAATTACTCGATGTGAAGCATGGATTTGGCTGAACAATGAACATATGTATGTAGATAAAAGATCTTTTTTAATTACATTACAAAAACTAATTTGGCTAGCTTCTAGATTCATTCAAAACCTTAGACTTTCGAAAGAAGACTTCCTTAATGTATTTTTAGATATCAACGACAAGTTAAAGCCAACGAAAAGGCAACAATCCATCCCAAACATACTAAAATTTGCAGCTGTCTTAAGTAAATAGGTACTAT
Organism: Scaeva pyrastri; assembly: GCA_905146935.1. Classification (NCBI taxonomy): domain Eukaryota; kingdom Metazoa; phylum Arthropoda; class Insecta; order Diptera; family Syrphidae; genus Scaeva; species Scaeva pyrastri. The sequence continues at coordinate 37,472,379 of LR989927.1, read as the reverse complement.
TCACAATAGATTTTTGATCTTTGTTCACAATGGATCAAAAAATGATCAACTCGGGTTCATAATACCGATGTATCAATTGATTGACAAAATATTTCAATTGTCAATTAATTGATCTTTGACAACCGTAATAAGGCTGTGTAACTAAAATGGATGAATCGCCTAACGCTATATTCCTTAAAGAGCTTAGAAGATTCTCAAGTATTTTGGGGCAAAATGGCAAAGTAATTTGTCGGTATTATTTTGCCACAAAAAAACTTTGCTATTGAGTTCAAGTCAGTGCTAACTTAATAGACATTATGAAATTTGACTGCTTGTCTTGGAAAGCCTAGAAGACGATGGCAGTTCCAATTAGGAACAACGGAAAATTGAGTTGTTAGGACTGAACGATAAAGAGCGTTTTGATCCAAGTCAAGAGGATTTCATATAAATACATAGGTACATTATGTATTTCGAAAGAACTTTAAATTTTGTTTCTGTTAAGGAAATTTAGCATTTTAAACAAGCGACGTGGATTTTTTTTTAAACTCAGTTTTTCTTAGGAAAAAGTTTCTTCATATTTGTGAGATATAAGAAAGTCTTAAAATCCAAGAAATTTCTTTCTTATATCTGAGTTTTTGTTATATAAAAACTTCGGATATAAGAAAGAAAATTTCTTATATAAAATCAATGGACACAACAACATATTTTGTATGTACAAGCAACAAGTCAAATGTTGATCGAAATAAACTGCTGCTGTCATTTCACTGGAAAGTGGAAAGCTGTCATTAACGGTGGTATTGCAAGGATAAGTAAACAAAAAGTTTTGACAAAGGTTTGTTAAAGAAGTAATTTTCTTTTAGAAGTTCTTTTTATTCTAAAAATTGATGTTGGTGCGTACAAATGTGTTTCTTATAAGAGTGTTTTTCTTATAGGCGAGTTTCTTATATCCGTAAAATACTGTATCTGTTTCTAAACTTCATTATTTATGCTTTTTAAACATTTAGGAACAGTCTAATGCTAGAAACAGATTAGCAAAGCAACTTCAACAGCAACAGCGACAGCAAAGCGAACTTCGACAGCAAAAGTCATGTGAAACAGATTACAACGTCAACAGCGATTTTGACAAACAAATCTGAAGAGTATTTAAACAACACACAAAATAATTCAAATATTATAAAAATTATTTTGCCATAAAATTATATGGAAAAACTGTATGTAGTGATGATCACATTTAAGCCTTTTTAACACGCTTATATTAGCTTCACTTGTATGTATGTATGTATGTATGTATGTATGTATGTATGTATGTATGTATGTATGTAACCGACACCTTTACACTCGATTTTGACCCACTTTACACGAACCGATTTTAATAAAATTTTGTACACATATCAAGAACCGGTGGCAAAACAATAATTTCATAAGTTTATCTCAATATCCTTATCAGGATTACCAGGATTAAATATTTTAATCCCACAGCTCCTGCTTTTTCCTGATTTTATTATGCGCTTATAAATATTAATAGACTCCCTCATTTTAAGTGCTCCGGTGGCTCAGTTGGTTAAAGCGTGGTCACGTTTCAGTTTGAGCGTCAAGGGTCGTGGGATCAAATCCTAGCTATGGGTGACTTTTTTTTTTAATTAAAATTACGAGATTTTAAATTATAAATAAATAATTCCAATTTCATTTACAATTTCAATCAACTAAATGGGTCAATGAAATGTTTCAATGTTTTCTTAAATCACAAAATAAATACAGTTTAAAAAAAACTAAAAAACACGCTTTTAAAGCACGTTAAACTAAAAAGTTAAAAATAAATATAGTTTGAAAAAAACTAAAAAACACGCTTTTAAAACCCATCATACTAAAAAAGCGGAAAATAATTTTTAATATAAGCTGAAAACAATAATGAACTAAAAATACAAGTGTTATTGTGAATAAGCGTGGGCGCTCGATATATGAAAAAAAAATATGGCCAATGCGCCCAACGCTTTTTCACAATAACACTTGTATTTTTAGTTCATTATTGTTTTCAGCTTATATTAAAAATTATTTTCCGCTTTTTTAGTATGATGGGTTTTAAAAGCGTGTTTTTTAGTTTTTTTCAAACTATATTTTTTAGACGATCAGTTTCAGTTTCAGTTGAGCTATCAGTTAAGCTTTCAGTTAAACTGTTGTCTAAACACAAAAATTTAAACGATTAACTAAAACTTGAACTGTAACTGAAACTGACGGAATTCCCATCAGTTCTCAGTTCAGTTATAAGTTAATTTGATGAACTGAACACCGAACTGAGTTTCATTTTAACTGAACTGACAGTTAAACTGAAAAATGAACTGAAAACTGATCGTCTAAAAGGGGCTTTACATATACATTTCTCATTTTGTTTGGCGTCAATGTTTTTGTATGTTTTTGTCTTCTATTGTACAAAAAGGATTTGTTTTAATAAACTCAATTAAAGCCGCTCTTCCATTGTTATATTTTCATTTGTTAATGTTGATAAACCTGAAAAATGTCACCTTAAGGTTGGCAGCATTTGCACAGCAACATCAACTTTAGGGGTTAGGTCTAACATTGATGTCGATGTCGATGTTTGCTGTGTTATTGTGTTATTGTGTTCAAAGCCATTTACAAATACTGGTTCTAAAATGAGCAAAGTGGTTGTCAAAGTTGCTATTGGAGTTGCTGTGCCAATCTGTTTCTTGCATAACAAAATAATTATTTTTGCACACTTCTAAAATTATACGATTCTGACATATTTAAATGGACGATTTGTCAAAATAAAGGAAGTCATTTTTTTTTAAGAATAGCGTGATAAATACATATAAAAGGCGTACCAAAATATTCTGTCCGAAAAATGGAACTTCACTTGGAAAAGATTGAATATGTCATTAATTATAAAAGCTGTATAAACAACACTCTGGACACTGTCACGCACTGTTTCGATTTTGACATTTCAACTATGTACCAATTTTTAGGTGTGTTTTGCTGTGTGAAAAATATCCGCAGTAAAGTAAGATTCTACAAGTATTACAGATACAACATCCTCACTGCCGATAAAAGTACAAGTAGGATCCAACTGCGAATAGTGTTTTGACGTTTGCTCGAGTCTCGAATATAAATATAGGTACAATTGATAACTTTTGTGTATCTCGAAGGCAAGTTCGTAGAGTACGGTTAGTAGTTTGTTGTTTAGCATTTTTTATTTGTAACTGAAAGTTTACTTATTTAACCGTTTCCAGCGCATTTTCAGATATCATGTTTTATTTGCAACCAAACTAATGCACCACAAAAAAGGCGAATAAATTGTAAAAGTTGTCGAAAATCGAAAAACGGTGCATTAATCTTTCTTGTGTGTTAATCTTTTCTAAACCAACTTTTTTTTGTAGCAGCAACATAAGAGGTTTTAGCTATATAATTTTAGTTACTCATGGTTTCATACTTTTGTTAAACAGCGACATATAACAGTTACTTCCCCAACAAAGCGTTCTTATGAAAAATGCTGTCGAGAAATTCAAAACTAACTTAAGTTTGTGAACAGACCCTTTGACTTTTGTTTTGATAACTGTAAAACAACAAAACAATAAATCACACAACTGCAGCGAATACGTTTTTTTGGGAAATCCCAGAAAAGCACACCTATTGATTTTTTAAACATTCATTGCTTGTTTTGAAAAAAGTTGTATTTTAGTGAAATTATCTACTTCGGTTATCATAAACTGACAGCTGATTGTAGATATATTTTAAGAGTTGCCATATTACGACATGCTTCATAAATTCTTCGTTAATTTTGGAACACCCTTTATTACTTCCTGATTAATTCAAGATCAATGATAGAAATTTATGTCGATCACTCCTAAAAATTATTACCTATTCTACAATGTGGGTTCTTTGTACAATTTTTTTTTTTATCTAACTAGATTTACAAAATCATTCAAAATAAAATTATTGTAAACCTATACCAAACAAAGGCCAGACTTTCGTTTGAAATCAATACCGATTAATGACGTTGACCCTTAGAAAATTACACTTCTAATGGATTCCCATTCAGCGAGAGTTCATGGAAAGGTCTGTCTGTAGTGTCTATGCAAGAGTGCGGGGGTGAGTGCAATTTCATTTTCATCAGAATGCCCATCATTCACTTACAAAAGAATTTTAATCTCTCCAAAAGGAAGCTCAATGGAACCCATGTTGTTATTCATGTCAAATCATTAATCGTAAGAAGAATTGCAAACGCTCACTAAAAATAAAAATATACCTTCATACCTACATGTGTTGTGTACCTCTTACCTATAGGCTAACTCGAGTCGCCATTAACTGTTTGAAATAGCATTATACCTTGCCTATAACTACCTTCCATTCTGTCCGCTAACGCCCGCGCCGAGCCGCCGTTCGTCGCCGGTGGTGGTGGCTGGCTGTCTAAGTGTAGAGCGTAAAGAGGGTTGTTTGTGTTTTGACAAAGTTGTAAAATTTATAACGAATTAACAGCGCGTATCGAGTGTTCAATTGTTTACTTTGACATATACCTCCATGCGGATTCGGATTGCGGGGGTGGATTTTGATATTCTCGCTCATTATAAAACCCAATTGAAATCAAAGCACAGCTCACAGCCTTTGACTTCTGAGCTCTGAGCACTGAGCACTGGCAAAGACCTTTATGGCCTCTAATTAAATTACCAAGCGATGTCATAAATTGCTGGATGTCATTCCGTCTATACTCGTACTTAAAAATATCAACATTCGTCCTTTGAACATATCCGTTTTAATTTATTATTAAGAGTATATTGAACATCCTGACAGTGTGTGTGTGTGTATTTGTCTATAAAAATCCAACCGGTCGGTCGGTGTATTTTTCTGTTTATCCATTGGATTTTAGGTAGGAGCATATGTCCGGACAAGGAAGACACCGACTCGTCGTCATCATGAGAAATTGAGAAACCACATCCACACATGGCATAGACAGAAGCACACCTCGAGGACCCTTTCTGTGTCTTAAAATTAAAACACTGTGTTCTTAGAGGTCAAACATGCATCTTTGACAAGACAGAGAACACACCGAACATGAGTTTTGCGGTCAGACAGACAGATGGAGATAGGAATGCGCATTATCCTTTAATATACAAATAAATAGATGCATCACGCAAGCCAATTAGTTACGGAAAAGGGTGTAAAATTTCGTGCTGTTCTCGTTCTATGGGCGCGTATTAAAAAATTCGCAGGTATTTTTGACGTACTTATGTACATATGTATATTATGACCACACATTACATCTATACAAAGATATGCATGGATGTATATAGGATCGGTGGTGGTGTGTTAAATGAAATGCATGCAATGTCAGTTCAAATCAAATGAAATGGGAGCAAAAACAGAACAACTAAGTACAGCAAAAGTTGAGTGACAGTAAAGGTGATTAAAAATGTATTAAGGTGTGCAACTATTCTAATGACTGACAGCAGGGCTTCATAGACAATGGTGCAATTTTACACACTCAGTGCGTCCATCGCACTCTAAATCAATTTTAATGAATTTGTAAATTGCATAAGCCTTAATCGAAGTTTTGAGTAATTCCGATAAACTTGAAGTTGACTTTTTTATTATGCATAGGTATTAGGTATGGGTATCAATTTCATAAGGGGAGATTTTTTTTTTAAATACCGTTGCTGAGTAATTTAATTAAAGAAATAATTTTAAGTATCTACATCTAAAGTTTTGGAATTATACGGGGACATCAACTGTCAGTTTTTAAAAGACGATTAGTCCATATTGTTGCTACCGACTCTTTTTGACGGATATAATTTGGATTTGAATTCTTCTTTACTTTGAGTTCACTGAAACTCTAACTATGTTTCAGTTTCTTTTATAGTCCAGTGTTTCTCCCAAGTAAGCTCAGAACAGAGAACCGAGATGTCAAAGAAATGTCTGTGTTTCTTTTGTAGCACTGACACATAAGAGAACTGATGTTCTATGAGCTCTAAATAAAATGACCGAGCTGTGCGCTGTCAACTCATTTTTGTTTCATGTGGTTTGAAAGAGATAGACTGATTTTGACAGTTCAGTGTGTTTCATAAATTTATCGGAGAGCTCTAATCAAACTCTTCTCAGAGCGTCCTCGACGTGCTTTATTTGTATTTGACAGAACTCAGAATTCATGTTGAAAGAAAAAAACTTAAAGAGAAAAGAGAAGTAGATTTTTTTGATAAAATTGAAGTAGATTTAAACAGACACTTTAAAAATGAAGAAGATTTCAATATTTTAGCCATGGTACGAAGTAGGAAATAGATTTGAAATTTTTTTTGAAAAAAGAAGTAGATCTTCTTCAATTGAAGTAAAGTGGTAACGCTGATCTATACTAGCTTTTGCCCGCGGTTTCGCTCGCGTTAAATTCGTGGGTAACACGGAACCCCTTTCCTGATTTAAAACACAGAAGAGAACTCGGAACAGAATATTATTTGAGTACGATACTGTAGACGATATTATATGTCTTTTCATTTAGGGATAGAATGTAAAGATTTTGGGCATTGGATACACGCGAACATGCTACATTCAATAAATTGTTTATTTCTAAGTTCACCCCAACCACCTTTAATGTTTGTTCTTGCTCTTTGTTAATGGTCATAGCGAAACTAAGCTTAAGAGGAAATTGTATATGTAGCCTCTTAAACTGGAAAAGGAGATCTGTGTGAATAATTGGCATTCGTGAGATCAATTCACGAAGCAAAACTAAATCCGAAACCATGGCGATTGTCTTATTCCTTAAAAGTCCAGGAATATTATAAATGTAAAGTAAACGAATTAATCCAATCCGAAAAACAACAACGGTAACACGCAATTCAAAAACAGAGTTTGTTTTCAGAAAACCAAACTAAGAGTAAAATACTAAATCGTAAAGCTAAACAGAAATAACCAGTGTAGTGTGAAGTGCAATTTTAGTGAGTTTCAAAAACATATCAGCACCATCTCTCGGAATCCATGTTTAATTGTTTATGTTTAAAATGTTGATTTTTATCTCGAAATATGATTGATTTTAATATTGTTTTGTTTAATTTGTTTTTATTAAATTTTTGTATTAATTCTGCGGAGAGTCTCACACAAATTTCAAACCCCCATTTTAGGGGCTGATGAAAGTTTTCAAAATTCAATTCAATGTACAACTAAGAGTCTGTACCGATTTTTAGCTTCCTAACTTGAAAATTGCGAAAAGTCTCATATAAAATTTTAAAAAATTATGCACGCTTTTTTGTTAGTCACAAATAGTCCGCATGCCAATGAAAATACGCTATTTGGTATAGAATTTTTTCCACACATAGTGTTTTTGTAAAGTCGAAAATGCCAATCCTGGATTCTCGGTAATAATATCTCAATACCACTTAAACAAACGAGTCCATCGAAACTCCTACTTCCATTAACTCGTTGTGGGATGACCACTATAAACAAAAATTTTAAACAAATTCTTAGAAAGAATTATTTTGAAAATTACAACTTTAATATTTTATTTTTTAATGTTTCAACGTGATTCCTCGGAGTTTTTTGGGAATTTATTTCATAGTACGATTGAGATTTTCGTTTTTCTTTGCAATTTTATTTACTTATTTATTCTTTTCTTCTTTTTATCTTATGTGCACAACCTTCTAGGTAAATAATTTTCTCACCTCTAGTGCTAATTTGTTTGTTAAATTAAAGTTCCATATAAAATAGTGCGTATACGCCCGGTGCGTCGATTGTAATAACTTAAAAAAAGTGGATTTCCTGCGTCCCTTGATAGTTATAATTAAATACGCTCCAACCTTAAAGTCCTTTCTACTGTAATTTATAAATATGGTACATGTGTTTTTATCAATTTTTATTGTAAAACTATTTTCCCAAAAAAATTGCCGATTAGGTTTGTAAAATTTTTATTTATTCTTTATGTCGAAACTAGCTGAACCCGCATACGTTGTTCTGCCCTGTTTTTCAAATTGTGTGAAAGAAATTGCTTTAAATCTTCATATCCAAGTTTTAATAAAGTTTTGGCATTCATAACTTAACCAATGAGCGCAATTTTTAATCTCAATTCGATTAATGACTTTTGAAAATCTGGAAACGCCATTAATTTTATGTTTGCAAAATAAAAGCGTCTTCTAGATCTTTTCTTTTCACATACAGGACCACATCATAGGACCATGAACAGTATAGCAGCTTATATGATTAGATTTGTGGATTCAAAAAGCTTTTACAGAATAGATGGCATGAAGATACCAGTTCGAATCTAGCATATAAACCTATAAATGGACCTTATATATTGTTCACTATGTTTCTCTTGTATTTTCTCTTAAACACAATCTTGAAGCACTATATTTTCTGCTTCTTTCCATATTCAATTTATCACCAATGTATAGCCTATGTTACTCACAAATTACGTATCTAGCTTTCTATTGGTAAAAGAATTTCAAAAATCGGTTCAGTAGATCTTGAGATTACCCTCTACAATCTTACAAATTTTACCAAAATCTTTCGAGAAACAATGGATTTAAATATTGTGGCCCTTTTGTCAAAAATTCAATTCGACCATTCTAAACTTCAATCTTCAATGTTATGTCAGTTTTGTAAAAAGTTGTTAGTTAAAATAAAAGAACCCTTCAATTATATTTCACAACTTTATTAAATGAGTTTCAAATAAGAACTAACTAAATTTCATATATGTAAGTGGGAAAGAAAACTATTGTATATGTATATATTATATATAAGTTGAATGCACAATGTGTGGTGTAGGGTTGCCGAATATTTTAACACCTCCTCTCAAACGTATTCCACACATAATGAGTTGTTATAAAGACAATCCTAATAAGGTTAAAAACTTAGTGTGTTTACATTTTTGCAAAATTTTTGTAAGAATGTCAGCTGGCATCTCATCAGTTGGAACATATTTCAAATCTATAAGCCGCTTCTGATATACTTCTCGAACGTAGTGAACTCTGATGTCAATATGTTTGCTTCTGGCGTGAAACACCGGATTCTTTACCAATTGGTGAGAACTTAAGTTATCACCGCAAATAAGAGTTGGACCTTCTATAGTTTTATAAAGGCCAAGTTCATTTAGCAAACTCCTAAGATAAACAACCTCCTTTGCTGCCGAAGATAAGGCCATATATTCAGCTTCGGTGGAACTTAAGGCCACAGATTTCTGCTTACGTGATTCCCAAACCACGGCCGCTCCAGCAATGTAAAACACATACCCGGTATAAGAACGCCTGTCATCAGAACCAGTAGCCCAATCTGCGTCTGCATAACCCTCCAGAGGTTTACCCGTCTTCTTGTAAACAATTTTTAAATCCATTGTGCTCCTTAAGTATTTAAGGATATGCTTTGCAGCAGTAAGGTGTTCTATATGGGGATCCATATTGAATTGTGCCAGCTTGCAAACACTATGCAATAAATCTGGTCTTGTTGATATTGAAAGATACATTAACGATCCGATTAAAGATTGATAAGACTTTGAATCTACCTTTTTACACTTGTCACAGTTAGTACATTTTCTCAACTTCAGTCCTGGGTCAATTGGAGTGCTACATTTTCTTGATTCCATCATGTTATATTTTTGTAAAAGGTCGATAATGAATTGCTTTTGAGAAATACTGATTATTTTTAAATCTGGGTTACGCTCAATTTCCATTCCCAAAAAGTAATCAATTTCACCTTTGTCTACCACGTCGAACTCTAGTTCAATCTGCCTCTTAATCCACCTGAGGGTTTTGTTGCAAGAACAAGCAATCAAAATGTCATCGACATACACTGACAATATGTTGATTTCCCCATCCTTCTTCAATATATATGTGCAGTTGTCGCTTTGTAGCCGCATAAAACCAACTTTCATTAGCACAGAATTTAATTTCTCATTCCATTCGCGACCTGCCTGTTTAAGGCCATATAACGCCTTCTTGAGTTTGCACACTTTATTCGGAAAATTAGTATCCACGAACCCTTCCGGTTGTTGCATATAAATGTCTTCTCGTAAATCACCGTTTAAATACGCAGCAGTTACATCCATTTGATGGACAATAAGATCATACTCGACAGCTAAAGCCAAAATAGTACGTATTGTTGAATATCTCGCAACTGGTGAAAAAGTTTCTGTATAATCTACTCCGAGTTTTTGGCTGCATCCTTTGGCCACAAGCCTTGATTTATAACGCTCTATAGAACCGTTTTTATCTCGCTTCAAATTAAAAACCCACATCGATCGGATGGCACGACGGTTTTGAGGTAAATCAATCAACTCCCACGTCTGTTTTGATATAAGAGATTCATACTCTGACTTCATTGATTGGATCCACTCATTAGCATCCTTTCTTTCGAGTGCTTCTTTAAGAGTTCTTGGATTTTCAGCTTCAAGACTATCAGTGGTGGACATGGAAATAAAATTTTTAGCATAAGTACGACCTGACCTTAACATTTTTTTAGGAACAACACTTTCATTTTCTACTTCTCTATTTTGTCCAGAACTCGAAACAGCAACATCTCCAGCAACAACGCCAGCAACACGTTCATCGCCGATCACATCTACAGCAGAGCGCCCTCTTACAACAGTACCAGCAGCAGGTTCTGTAGGAACGACATCTTTGTGGCTCCCGTCCTCAATAACTTTGTCGTCAGGTTCGAGCTTGCCCTCCTTTTTGAAGTCGAAAATCAAATATTCAGCTTTCTTACAGCTTTCAGGAAGAGCTTCTTCACGATCTCGGGCCATTTCATCACCTTCACAAGAAAAATCTACGAATCGGTCATCCGAAATACGTTCATTCTCTAAAAATCTGACATCTCTACTCTTGTGTATTTTTCGGGTTTTGGGATCGTATAGGCGGTATGCTTTTGACTCTGTTGAATAACCTACCATTGCACAAGTTATTCCTTTCGGTTTGAATTTTGATTTGCCGGGACGTTTGTCTAACATAACCGCCTTACATCCAAAAGTTTTAAAATAATAAACAGACGGCTTTCTTCCATTCCAAACCTCAAAAGGCGTTATGTTCTTCAAAACTTTGGTTGGCGCTCGGTTTCTTAAATAAACCGCAGTATTTATAGCTTCTGCCCAGAGCGATTCAGGCAGATTTGAACCTAGCAGTAAACATCGTGCCATCTCTACAAGCGTGCGGTTGGCACGCTCCGCCACACCATTCTGCTGTGGAGTGTATTCTACCGTGAGCTGATGTTTTATGCCGGAGTCTGATAATAGTTTCTTAAACTCGCCACTTAAATACTCGCGGCCATTATCAGTACGTAATATCTTAATACGAGTTGACATTTGAGTTTCTACTTCGGCCTTAAACATTTTAAAAGCACAAAGAACATCGTTTTTCTGTTTTAAAAAATAAACAAAAAACATTCGAGAGCAATCGTCTATGAAAAGAACAAAGTATTTAGCACCACCATTCGACGGAACCCTCAATGGGCCACATATGTCACTGTGTACTACTTCAAGCAAAGACTTACTTTGTTGCTCGGGGGTTCTGGTTGAAAAACGTTGTTGGCATATTTTAGCTCGTAAACATATTTCACATTCTATTGGCACAAAGTTCCTTATTTTTAATCCATTAACCATCTTCTGTTTAAAAAGCAATTGTAACCTTTCATTATTAATGTGCCCAAACCGATTGTGCCACATTAAATTATCATTTTGGTTGAAGGCACTGAATAATTGAACCTTTCTTGGCATATATAAAAATAAATCACCATCTCTAATACCTCGCAAAATAATTTTTTCATTTTTGTCATAAATACTAATAAAATTATTCTTCATTTGAACGGTACACTCTCGCGATGCTTTGGTAAGTGACAAAAAATTACACTTTAGTTCAGGTACATAGAGAACTCTCTTCAATAAGATCTTACTGTATTCGGTCTCAATCTCTACGTCACCGATTCCCGTTGACCAAATAAAATTCTCACCAGCAAGTTCTATTGTTTCTTTATGTGCTTTCAAGTTAATAAATATTTCGCGGTAACAACACAAGTGTGACGTAGACCCGCTATCAAGTACCCATGTATTGGCATTCAAATTCAAATTTTGTCGATGGTTAGCATTAAGTAATGCAAATGAGCTGGTAGGTTTGTTTGCAACTGATGTGCAACTATTTCCATCTCTTCTAAAACGACAAGTACTTGATAAATGGCCTCTCTTCTTGCATATGTAACATTTACCTTTGAAAGGCTTATTTACTTCCACTTGTGCTTGCGGTTTTGCTTTTTGTTTGTTGAAGAATGCAGTTTCGCTGTGATCAATTTTTGGGAGATCATTCGCCCGCCTTTGCCCTTCCTCTATTAATTTCGTTTTAAGAGCACTCATCTCGGGCAATTTGTCACGAGATTCTATGGCAACTACAAAACTTTCATATTCCTGTGACAGACTCGAAAGCATGATTATAACAAGGAGTTCGTCTTGGAGTTTAATATCTATTTCAGTTAACTTCTCCACAATTTCAGACATACTTCTTACATGGTCTGTCATAGAGGAATTTTGGGCCATCTTCAGGCTCAGAAGTTGTTTAAAAAGCGTCACCTTTCTGGCTGGTCCACTAGGTCTATGAACCTCTTCTAATTTGTCCCAGGCTTCTTTTGAGGAGCTGCATCTTTTTATGTGAGTTAATTGAGGAGACTTAACACTCAAGATTATTGATGCCAAAGCCTTTTCATCCTTCTTTTCCCACGGTGGAATCTCAGCTGCCAAGATTGGCCTAGTGCTACTTATGCATTGCCAAAGCTCGCTGTGAATCAGCACAGATTTCATCTGCACTCTCCATCCCTCATAGTTCTCGTTGTCGAGTTTCTCTATTTGATAAAGCGAAGAACTCATCTTCTAAATTACCAATAAAATTATAAACTTTAAAATTTTATAATTATTAATACAAACTCTGGGCCCATAACCATTTGTTAGTTAAAATAAAAGAACCCTTCAATTATATTTCACAACTTTATTAAATGAGTTTCAAATAAGAACTAACTAAATTTCATATATGTAAGTGGGAAAGAAAACTATTGTATATGTATATATTATATATAAGTTGAATGCACAATGTGTGGTGTAGGGTTGCCGAATATTTTAACAAAAGTGCTATTTGGCAAGTCTAAATTATTTCAATTTAGAAATTCAGATTTGAAAAGTGGCAACCGTTTGCCTTGATCATACTTCCAGGAGGACACTTTTTGTAAAAAAAAAGAATACAGAAATACAAATTTGATTTGTCAACACTGAAAAGCCTTCAAGTCTTTATATTTAGATTTTTAAAAACCCCACCTTAAAAATTACCTACTATAAAAAAGATAACTGAGTTAAGATTTAAATCAGCTTATTGCTATAAAACACTCAAAATAACCGTGATGTTAATGCTTTTACTGGCTAAATGAGGCTAATATTGGTAAAAACACTACGATAGAAAAGTTTAGAAAAATTGGTTTTATCATCACTATCACTGGTCCCCTTTTTTAGCGAAGTTCCCTATAAAACTTTTGTGGTGATCTTAAAAAGCATACACAAACTTTTTTTTTTTCCTTTTGTTAAAAATATTGAAGCCTAAGTAGTGTCAAAATTGTTTAAAATTGTTTTTAAAAAATAGAAAACTTAAAACTCTCAATTTTTTAATGAAAAATGACACTTTTTTCGTTATTTTCTTATTACATTTTATAGTCACACCCTACTTTTCTATAGCCATAATACAAAAACTTAGTAAGTACCTTTACAATTTGAAGCTGCATTATGATTTCGAATCAGGAGAGCAAGATCATGCGATCTTGTTGTGTATTTAAGAGGTTTTTAAACGGGTATTTTGAAAGTCTCAGAAAAATTAGAGAATCAACTCACAGACTTTTTTTTCAAATCAATTCAAAGCAAAGAGTCGCATTTTTATACCTTCTTTTTATGAAACCTATCTTTCTAGACGGTAAAACAATATCTACACATACATACATACTCGTATATATATGTTTGTATATCTACTAAAGGTAATTGAAGAAAACAAAAAAATTAAATCAATCTCTTTTGCTATTCAAGCTGAATTAAACTCAGTCCCAAAATTTAGGTTGCTTTTATCTTGAATTGATTTTCTTTCACTTTTTTTTCGTCTTCTTTTTCTTCTTCTTCTCCTTTTTCTTTTCCTTGTTATTGTTTTTGTTTTCATCTTAATTTTTATTGTTTCTTCACAAAAGATACTCGGAATACTAAAAGATATATCATGACTTGATAACGATTCTTAATGAACTGTGTCCAAGAGCTACTACCAAGCGATAGGAGGCGATGCGGCACGGTGAGGTGCGGTGGTGGTGGTGGTGTGGGTTTCAGCTTCAGCTTCAGCTACAGCTGGTTTGATTTTGGGTGGCAAAGCGGGGTCTCAGTTTCTAAAAACAACAAATCAAATATCCTGAGGATAATCGACTTAGTTAAGCTTTTGAGTAAACGTTCCAAACTCCCGCACTCGTCCAGATACATCTTCAACAAACAGAGCCACTCGAGATATTTTCCTTATGGTGATGGCGGTGATGGTGATGATGGTGGTGGGGGTAGTGGTGGTGGTGGTAGTAGTCGTGGGTGCAATACTTGCCAACTTTAACACAATAGACACCCACAAGTATCTATTCATCGAACAACTCATGGAGTGGCTGAAGAGGTCCTGATGATGGCTTTGAAAAACAAGTGAACGTACATACATACATATACATATATTTTATTCTGTTTTTCTTTGCTTGATTGCAGACTGGAGGCGCACTGGTTTGGCTGGAAGTCCGATGTGGGAAACTTATACCCCCCTTCGGGCCTTTCACATTTCGGAATAATCAAGATCAGGATAATTGCAGTGGCGAGAGTATTGGATTTGTTTTTGTGATGTCTGTGGGTTGGTATACGAGTATATGATGCCTGGCCTATGTGTCCTGCCCAAAGTTAAGATTTGTTTACGAAACCAACAAAAAAAAAAAAAACACGAAATATATAACAGAAAGGACTCATCCTTGAGGGGCTATTGATACCCTGGTGAAATATAAGTTAGTATATATGAATGTGTGTCTGTATACACATGTACTGTATCTGTATACATATGTATCTGTACATTATTTGAAGACATCATTAGTTGAATAAACGTTCTTAATTTAGCTTTGATTTTAAGTCTGATAAACAAATCAAAACGAAGGAGGAATACACAATGTGAGAGCTAAGTTGTTTCCTTTCTGTTGTGTCCTTTCTGATGGTTTTGTGGTTTTTGATTAGTGGATTCGGATTTGGATTTGGATTCACACAGGATGTGTTTTGAGTTGAGTTTGGGTGTGCTGTGCTGTGCACAGGGCTCTGATGGTGGGTATATCCTTTTGTGATAAATAATCAAATTAAACCTATATGAGACGGGGTGAGTAAGGGTAAGGATGCAAATGAATTTGTTTAGTGCAGTGTATTGTATTTGGTATGTTGGTCATTTGGTTGTTGTTTGGTTTTGTTAATTTTGCAAAAGATTTGAGAGGGCATAATGGAAATGAGTTTCGTTTCTTCGGCAGTTTTTCCTTTGGTGAGTTTTCTTTAGAACAAATTGATGAATAAAATAAAATAATTAAATCTGTGCTCTTATAAGGTATTGAAACAAAGTGTACAAGAATATTTGTCAATAACTGCATTAAAATGTTCCAAAAGAATATGCTGTATGTTTATGTTTGTCAATTGAATGGATCCAAAGCTAATTGAAATACTAGGTGACCCGTCTGTCTTCTCTCATCAGATGATTCACTAGCACGTTTAACAGAATTATGTTCCTTAATTCAAGACTGAAATGTTTTCAATCACTATATGTTTTTCATAAGGAAGTGAAATTTATTTAGCTTACAATATCAAAGTTAATTTTAATTTTGATAACATTGTGAAGAATCAAGCCTAGTACACAGATCGGGAAAAATTTGTCTCTGGTTTTTTTCCGGGCTTTACGTTGTTCGCGCGCAAAACTGTGACGTTTAAAGGTGGTGTTTAGCGAAGTACAATTTTCACTAAAAATTATACGATAAATACCAACGATATACTATTTTCCCTCCTTTCTCCGTGAAAATAATGTTCTAATCGTCATTTTGCGAGACAAACTTTGACAGCTCTCACAATCAAAAATCTATCCCAACTGGGGACGGAGTGAATTTTGATTGCAACTTAAAGTGTGGTTAGATTTTAAGAGCCGATGTTGATTTTGAATAAAACACAAATTATTTAGGAATTAATTGTCATTTCATTATTGTCATCATCGGCTAAATGGCCGCCGCAACATCGGCGGCACACCTCCGCATCCGATGCTCCAAATTTTCGATGACGCAGAGGCATAATTGAGATTCTCTGCAGTAAATGTGCCGATTTATGTCATCCTTTAGCTCTTGAATTGTTGCTGGCTTATCGACGTACATCTTTCCTTTCAAATAACCTCAAAAAAAGAATTCCAATAGTGTCAAATCACATCATGATCCTGGCGGTCAATTGACATCGCCACCATTGAATTTGTCACGCAAAAGAGCCATTGTTTTGTTATTTATGTGTGGCAAGTGGCACCGTTCTGTTGGAACCACATATCGTTCACATCCAATTCAGGACATTATAAGTTCGTTATCATCGAAAACCATTCACAGTAATTGCTTGACCGGCCTCATTTTGGAAAAAATATGTCTCGATGATACCGCCAGCCCAAAAACCACACCAACAGTCACTCTTTGACAAATACTCTTGGATTATTGACAAATCCACTGAGGTGAAAATGTGACTTACCACTGAAGATGTTTTTCTTTCGAAAATTGATCATTCACTGTTGCCATTTCTTGCCACCATTCTGACCATTGACGACGCGACCAAGAGGCTTTAGTTCTTGAGTCAATTGCATCTTGTAAGCGTGTAAATGCAAGTCCTTATGCATAGTGTTCATCAATGACGAGCGTGAGAGATGCAATTTTTGGGCACGACCGACGACGAGTTGCGGTGGACGGCTCTTCAGCCACACTATTGCGAACAGCAGCAGTACGAGCTGTACGATCATGCACTGATGGTATTTTCACATCTCTTATACAAACCCGGTTTGCTCAAATTTTTGCACGATTATTCCAATTTACCCACATTTGGACGATTAAATTGACCGAAAAAATCACGAAGTTCACGATATGCATTTTGATTTCAACTACCATTTTCATAATAAGCCTAAATAACTTTAACGCGTTCCTCGATCTTTCCATGGCTCAAATTGAGTTATGGCGGTCAATTGGGCAAAAGTGACAGTTCTGATTCTGAAAAAGGAGAGATTTCTCTTCTGGATTTGAAATCAGAAGCAAAAACAGAATCACTCAAACAATCAAAGACATTTAACAATGTGACATTTAACACACTTGGTAAATGTCATATTTTTTGAATTAACAAATTGTGCGATCTATGAAGTGATTGCTTGAAATTAAAATTAAAATATAAACAAATGGAAAATAATATTAAAAATGTCTTAACAATTATTCTTAATTTGTTCCGTACATAAAAATACACATATTATGTAGTTAACTTATGTCACGCTTTACCAAATACAGTCACACCAAACTTCAAATTTTTCAGAATTCAGAAAAAGTGTTCAATTGGGATTCAGATTCAAATTCCAATTCCAGATTGCCAATTTAAAACGACATTAGTTTGAAATTGAGAAATGTCAAATGAAATTCAGAAAAAAAAACTTGACGTTTAGGTGTGGTTCACACACAACATCGGTCCTTAAAAACCTTAACCACCCTTTACAAGGCGCCATAACAACCATTTCTTATCTTTCGAAATTATTTATTATTTAAAAAAATAAAATAAAAAAACTACATATAAACAAATTATACAAGTTTGAAATACATTCATAAAGTAAAACTTATCCGAAAAAAAAAATATATGAAAAATTGTGTATTTGATGTGAATTGTTCAAGTAACACATTTAAAAATGATTTTAACCAAATATTTTCGTTAAATTTTCCTGAAAATATAAGTGAACTAATAACTTGATAGAAAAATCAGTTCAAAATGAACTTATTAGCAAATTTAATATCCTAATATAAGACGTTTAAGGAAAACAGTTGGGCCTGATAATCACCATCAGTAGGAAAGTACGCCCCTGACAGGTTTTTCATTTCTCCAACTAAAACTTTTGCGCGGTCGTTAGAAATTATTTTGTAGAGATTAAGATTGTAGAGATAAATTTGTCTTTTCTCGATCTGCATACTAGAGGCTTCAGGGTCCAGTGACTTAAAACTCTCAACCATGCCTGTGTGCGAGTAATGTCAGGGATGTAGGAGATCTACAGTTTTTATACCGAATCCGAATATGGCTAATGTTTGAGAAAGCACTTTTCAGTAGGCAACTGGGTTTTTCAATTTCTATCGGAAAAGATGGAGGGACTTGTTAAGGGAGGCCAGGGCCAAACTCCGGTTGTCCAGTCGAAAATGATACTCACTATCATTTTGTTGGTATTTATCTTTTCTTCAGGATCATTTCCCAAGAGTTCCCAATTTCCTTTTTTAACTTTGCAAATTAAAGTAATATTATTAGGCAATACTGATGGTTTACTATATTCTGAGAGAAGCACTTTTTTATAAATAGAAATTACTAAAAATAAAATCTTTTCGATAAAATCTTTTTAATATCATATCCTGAGTTTCGAGTGCAAAACTTAAACCAAATGAAGACGATTGCATCAGACTTTATTTCGTACTTAAACTCATAGTTTAATTAAGTTTTTGGTTAATGGTTCTACTTTTTCAAATAGGAAAATAATTTCTCAGAAACACAGAGTTAAATAAATTAAATATCTCCATTTTAAGGCAGCGATTTAAAGTAACTTTGAATATTTATAGCAAATATATTTAAATATGGCATTAAGCAAACTAAAGAAAATAGATTAATATAAACTTTTTATTCAGGACAAAGTTGTTACTTCTGCAAATAATAAAATAAAAATCGCGCGATTTTTATTTGATTATTTTCAGAATCTTCAAAAGCACCAGTTGATTTCAAAATTCAGTTTTCAAGAATATTGAAAAATTTTAAAAATCGTTTTTCTTTCTATATTGTTGATATGATAATTATAAGGATATTATTGTTTAGTGTTCAAATGTGAAAATAGGAAATTTCCCAAAATGTCCCTTAAATTTTTGTAAAATTTCCTCAATCAGTTAAAATAAGAGAACAATTTAGGTTAAAATTCCCCGCAAAAAAGTAAATCTGGTATCACTTAAACGAATGCAAAAAGGAGAACTGTCAAAATAAATGGAAAAAAAGCCATTTTTGTGTGAATTTTGTATGGAAAAGTGAAACTTTGAAAATTAATTAAAAATACAAATAAATTTTTCCTCACTCTAAGATTGCGATAAATAGTGTTTTTTAGTGATTATCTATCGAATAAAAAAAACCGCATGTGAAAATTCCTGCTTACGTTTTGGAAAGTTGAGCCAATATAAAAATATTCGTTTAACCGATGACATGTAGACTGTCATCTAAATCGTAATGTCACCGTAATAATTAGAGCTGGCAACGTCCAAGTCTTGAAAAATGTCAGTTCAGTCTCGTATTTTGCTAGTGAATAGATAAACTTGAATCTATGGCATTCAAAAAACAGAAAATATCATGATTCATGATACCAGACGACAAGAATTCGCAGACAATTTTTTTTGATTTCGAGTAAGCTAATAGCAAAAAAGTCTCTCGTCGTGCGTCGTCGTCGGTTGATGAGTCCATCCCGAAATAGTACTCTCTTCCTGCACTCCTTAAACTATCTAAGCAACAGTGACGACTTCTTTGAAAATAACCGATGCGTGTAAGGTATCTTCCGGATTGTAATGCTTTCAATTTACAAACGATTATTAAAAAAAAAACAAAAAACACAACATAAATTGCCTCCATGGTTCGTTTTAACCGGAACTTATAAAAGGGACATACTTTCTATGGCGATTTTCTGGAGCATATAAAATGGCAAAACGCTATCCGTCCGCTAAGGAAAAACATTCATCGTCTTCCTCTCTTAGCTATTGTTTAAAAACGAACAGTTAAAACAGAAGATAAAAGAATATTTTGTCCATCCAACAACAAACAAGAAAAGAAAACGGAAGGTCCTTGTTTTTGTGTGCTATTTTTTTTTTCAGTTTTTTTTTTTAAACTCCAAAAGACGTAAGACCTACTTTGTTGGTCGCCGTTTTCGCGTATGCTATCCCCAAAGCTAATTTAACTAATTCCATGGCATTTTTTTATGACATGACGGTGCGGTCAAATGTTCCCATTACGATTTGCAGCATCTTCATCATTTTGTCCACACCTCGGTCTGGTTATCCTGGTCGTTAACTTGAGGCCTGACATTTTTGCGAACTGGCCCTCTTCTATCTGATAAGAACTTCACGTGACTGTGTCGAACATCAATGTGAGCTCGCCTGCCACTTCACATGTAACATTTTGTTGTACGTGCAACATCAACAAATGTTTTCATCGGGATTGGAATCGGAATCGGGACCGGAACACACATAAGAGATAAACAGGATTTAATAACAACCTCCGAGGCCCGTTGACTACCGAAAATTTGCGAGGTGAAGAAATGACAACTTTTAGAGTTACACGCTGACATTTAGCATTTAGCACACAGCGAGTAGCTGATGATGATGGTAGCGGTAGGGTTAGCGCATACGAGTAGGTATACCAAGCAGTATGGCGGAAGGCATATAGCGTCTGTGTCGCCAGGAGGGTTCTGGCTCCAATTCTGTAGGTGGTCTTGATTTATGCGGACAGGGGAAATATAAAGTGGCGCCATGGCGGCACCGAGGGCCACTGCTCCACTTGTTCCACGTCAGGTTTAAAGAGCAACAACGACGACGACCGACGACCGACGACGCCGACGCCGACCGTCGTTCGATTGGAGTCGCACTGCCAGAACAATGGCAATAACCCACCATAATGTTCGTGCAAAATTTGTTCCAGGAATGACCATCATGGTCTGGAATTTATTTGTTTTAAAGAATCTACATCTACCTCTTCCCATCTTCCATGTGAAATATGCAAGACTCTGGCTTAAAAGAACAATCCTATGCAATATTAAGATTTGTAGCGATGATATGGTGCGGTATAATGTCACACAGTGGTTGGGAGAAGCATCTTAAGGAGTTTTGTGGTTCGGATGTTGTTTACATGATCACACCACAAATCTGTTTTATTCGGCGATTTATTAAAATGTGCCGCAGAAATAAAATGATAAAGAATATTCGTATTGATTTTGAAAAGGTGCAAGAAAAAAAGTGAATAAGGTAATTTTCAAGAAGTTAGTACTGAATCGACAATAAAACGTTCGTATGAAGGAATATAGAATCAGTTTTCAGATATGTAAGTCAATGGTCATCTTGATAGATGCATTTTATCTTATGACCAACAGACAAAAAAACAAAAATATGTAGATGTATCTACATACCTGTCTACTTTAATTGGAGTGAAAACATGGTTGGGTTACTCCAAAAATTCCAAATTATAATAATTTACTAAGATGATTCAATTTACATAACCAATGATTCAAAAAAGAGAAATATTGAAAGAAAAAAAACTCTTTTCACTAAAAGCTGACACATCTGGATTTAAAAAGAAAAAAAACGAAATACTCTGATTAATAAAGTCTGATTATAGGCGCTTTTCTTTTTATGCTCAGAGTAGAGAAGTGAGCTGTCAAAAAAAAGATCTCTGTTTCTTATTTAGCGAACACACAAAAGAGCGCTCATTCTGAATTTCTTTTTCAATCCGAGCTAGCCCG
This sequence comes from Scaeva pyrastri, assembly GCA_905146935.1. Classification (NCBI taxonomy): domain Eukaryota; kingdom Metazoa; phylum Arthropoda; class Insecta; order Diptera; family Syrphidae; genus Scaeva; species Scaeva pyrastri. Next base: position 37,450,633 of record LR989927.1, on the reverse strand, counting down.
TAGCGCGCTCTATGAGCTGTAAATAAAATGACCGAGCGAATGGAGTAAAAGGCTGCGCCCAGCTAACTCACTTTTTTTTCATGTAGTATGAAAGAGACAGGCTGCTTTTGGCTGTTCAGTGCCTCAGTATGTTTCATCTTTGCATATCCAAACCATCCTAAAAACTGTATAGTCTTCCCTTGTCTTACTTTTCTCTGTATTCTCTTCAGTTGCAAGTCTCCCATCTGAAAATAATGTCTCCACGAGACGTTCAACGAAAAATAACTAGATGCCGCCCTATTCGACTACAGCCATGACAGTATTATAGTTTTCATATACAAAAAGGTACTTGATTACTGACGACGACGTAACTGTGCACTGGGCATACATTTTGTTATACAAATATAACAGTAAGCAGTTTCAAAATTACAAACAGCATAACAAATGGTTGATGTATCTGCTACAATAATAAAAAAATGAAATTTAAACTTGAAAATCTAGTACTATTTACTTGAAATTCATGATGGATTCCTTGATGTCGTTATAAATGTAATAGTTTAACAGTGTTCGAAGAATTTAACTGATATAATACATATAACATAAGTTCCGATAGAGGGCGTTTTTTTCTGTACTTAATCATTAAAAAAACAAATTATTGGCAAAACGTGTTTTCAAATTTCACATCACCATACATTAATCATATTTTCTACTGTTTGATTTTGATCGAAATTAAAGAAAAAATGTTTTTCAATTTTATTTTATAACTATCACTTTTTTGTATCTTTTGACAATTTAATAAGAGGCTACTGAAATACTAGAAATTTTAAGGGATATAAATGTAAACCAGCTTTTTGTCAAATGTGTGCATATTTCTGTATGTGCCTACACATGCAAAACATAAAATAACTAAATTTATGTCCCTTACAATCCCCAATATAACCCCGATTTTTGTGTGCCGGTATTTTAATCTTATCACTTAAAAGAAGCCATTACAAAAACTAAACACAGATATCAAATGTAAATCGACACGATTGCCAAATTAGTCACAATTTTTTTAGTTTTTTATCAAATCAAAGAAAAATTGTAAACAAATTTTTGAAAAAAAAAAAAAAATAGTTATGTAAATCCGATTGCGTAATCTTGTTTCGCAAAACATAATTTTTACGGCCTGTCTAACTGACATGACGCCTTCCAACAATTTGTATAGGATTCTTGTTTGAGCACTAAATACATATTTCTGCGTCTGTTAATTTATGACATTCTTCTTATGTCTTTCCAAATATTTACAAAAATGTTTGGTAAAATAAAATACTGGCCAATCCTGGCTTAAAATACGCCTCAGTTGGCAGGCTTACTTATTGATACTATTATGACGCCCTCTCCGAATAATCTTATCTTATTTATCTTTATATGGCTCTTACGTTGTATGCACATACTCCTTAACCAAACTTAAAAAACGTCTTGATAAGATACATAAATTCCGCTTATAGTTCAGTGTGTCTTCTCTTTAAACAAAAACTACATTTATAACTTACCCTTTCATTCCAAATAAACTTAAATATTTGTCGTTTAACAATATATTCCTAAAGATTACAAGAACTAAGTGGGTTGTGTTGTGGGTTTTGTTTGCAAAAACCGAACAAGAAGATAAAAAATAATAATTTAAATACGAAACAACAACAAATTATTTATGTGCTAACGACCGGTAGTGGCCACAGAAGCACAGAAGGCGATAAGCAAGCCCAACAAAAAACAAACACGCCTTTATCTAGAATGTATCCAAATTCAGTCGAGAAACGCAACAAAACAATAATGAACTGTTTTCGCGATCGGAATGGAAGTCGTCCAGACCTCACGGACACACGGTTTTACAATGAAAATCTACGCAAACATCCTTTGACCAAGAGCTCTAGTCAAACAAGACTCCTGTATCAGTGCGATGGAAGTTGTGTCCACCAGATTAGGGAGCTCTCAAGGAAGATCAGCCTTCTCGAACGAAAGCAGTCAGATGACACAATTTATAAGAAAGATCTGGAAGAGAGGATTATCGAATTGACCAAAAAACTTGAACGATCACAACAATCTTCGACACGGTCAGAAGAACCCCTCCGAAATCCAAATGTTCCTTCGACGAAGATGGGCAGGACTATGAGGAAGTTGACCAACTGGTGCAATAACAGGCCAACGATTGAGGCCCTCAAGAGAAACAACATATTTCACGGTAATTACGCCGGAGTTTGAAAACTGAACGTGTATTTATTGTGTCTCTTCTAGATGAACCCTGCTTTGATACGGAACTCGAGATGACTCTAAAACACGAAATTTTCACCACAATCCCGAAGATAGTTGTCGACTGCGTTGATTTAATTGAGACGCAATTCAAAGCCTCACCCTATCCAATTGAAGGGCTTTATCGGGCCTCAGGAGACTACACGAAAATTCAAGCACTCCGATTTAGTATCGACTCAAATGACTATGATTCATTGAAATCCGTGAACAACATACACACCCTGACCGGTGTTCTGAAGCTCTTTTTGCGTGAGATCAAAAGCCCCTTGGTGAAGCCGAATGAGATCAAGACTTTTATTGGACCGTCAAATAAATGGAGTAAGAACAATCCAATCGATTTAATATGGCAATTCCCTGGTTTATTGTTTTGTTTTTGTGTTCAAAGTGCTTCAACCGGTGACGAAAAAAATTGAAATACTTCAAAATCTTGTCAAGACATTGCCCGAGTGTAATCGTGACACTTTAAATTATCTATTTTCGCACTTTCACCGCTTGACAAAAGTTCCACTGCAAAATGTTTCGTCTGAAGTTTTGGCCATTTCGATAACTCCGTCGATTCTACACACAGCCTCACGAGACTTGCAGCCACAGGACTTGGTTATCGTTTTGAAAGAGACTGAGATGTTTGCCGATTGCTTGGGTCTTATGATTGATCATAGTGCTAAGATTTTCGGGTAAATTTGTGAGAATGATGACTAATTTCCGGTGTTGTTTTGCATGAGTGCACTTTATTGAGAAAGATTGTTTTATTTTCAGATCGAGGATTGACGAGAGAAGTCGCAAAAGAAACTCGAAGTACTCGAGTTTTCGACGGAGTTTATCGCAGCCTTGTTTGGTGGTTTCTAAGGTTTTTTCAATATAAATGAAGTGCTCCGGGATGAGCTTTGTTTTGTAAATATTGTATTAAGAAAAAGTTTGTTTAATGATGAATTTCGTTATAAAAGATAAGAGTTTTATAAATAGAGAGTTAAATTTTAAAAGCATTACATTTTGAGTGAGTTTGTTTTTAAAATTGCAAGGAACTAGAGCTTTAAAAGACCATTTTTTGTATGATATACATATACAATACATACATAATTGAAATTGACGAAGAATGTATAAACAATTACAAATATGAATGAAGAATGAGAGAAAAACTAGCATATAATCCCAAAAAAACGGCAAAAGTAAAAAAACATAATTCCAAAAGTTGTTATACCAATTTTAGACTGCTTAAAATATTGTATACTTTAATTTTCAAAATAAAAAGAGAAAATCATTCTAGAATTGGAAAATCAAGAAGTGTCGCCCATGTTCCGGAATTCGATCGAAAGTGAATTGAAATCACTTTTGAATTTCACGTGAAATGAAATTGGATGTTCTAGATTTCGACCGATTTCGAAAACTTCGAAATTGCTTCGAACTGTCAGAACTGAAAAATCATCCATTTTTGTTTTGTTTCTAAAGTGAAATTCTTGTGCTTTGAACATGGATGCAATATTATTGGCAATTTTAATGGATAGAAGGAAGCAGAATTCAAAAGGAAAAATAAGAAGACAAATTTTGCGAGACAAATCAAATGTTTTAGATTTACCTGACACAATGTGAGTGTGTGAATATTATATAAATTGTTTTGATAAATAAAGTTAATTCTTGCTTTTTTTTAAGTTTTCGTGGTAATTTTAGATTGAAATGACAAAAATAAATATTTATATATATTTATTTTCTCTTACATTTTGCTAACAGACGAAGAAATATGTACAAAGTAACTGCAGAAATCGGAATGAACCGAAATGCAGAACACCAATTTTCACTTTCGAAATTCCAATTCACAATTACGAATTGTGGAACACCCAAATTCACTTCCGCCAGTTGGCGTATCATTTTTCTATTCCGTATTCCAGTTCCAGGACTAAAACGCCAACATTCTCTCGCTCTTAGATTCCACATACGATCCACAAAAAACAGATTACATTTGACACTTAAAAATTCTTTTCAAAACTAAAAATTTGAGAATTGAATTTTATATTTATGCCGGCTTGTTTAAAAAGGTTAAAATAAAAAAGTGAAAATGTATTGTGTATAGCATGTACTCGAGTAAAGATGAAGAAGAAGAAAAAAGAACGATTTGATTTAAGAAAATAATGTGCATCCGGTAGCAAATCCTCTCGATTTAACTAAAACTACATAAGTATGTTAATATTTAAGGTAGAATCTAAATTATTTTTATTTTTATTTTTACAATTGTTTGTAGATTTAAAATGTACTTTCGCTTGAACGTCTTCCGTTATTGTTTTAAGTTTGATTGATCAGTTTTCCGCAGCAACGTTCTATGACAATTCTGACGATTTTGAAACTTGCTGATTCGCTGGAGTTGGAAACGATTATAACTTGGGTTTGACCCATCCTATTAAAAGCAAAATTCTTCCGAAGAAGTCGAGACTTATCGAGATAAAGCTTTGCCCACGATGGATAAGAATGGATATTATGCTTTTGCATCGTCTTAAATTTCGAATCATTCCAAGTCCCATAAATTAATAATAAATATAACAAATATAAATAATAATAATAACAAAATATAAATATAATAAATAAAAATAAATATTTTAAAATATTTACTTGTTGCCAGTCCTTAGCATTTCTCATTGGGGGTCCTACAAAATTGAAAGTCAGCAATTTTCCAAACGACTATGTTTGAACGACCAACAGAATACCTTACGAATGCATTCCACAAGAGAATTCAAATAGTTTGGCGGTTGGCTTTCAAAGACTATCGTAATATAAAGTCCACACTGGCGTATTATTTTGTGTCGTTTAACGCCTACCAGAATAAGGGTGATTATAATAAAAAATTTTGCCATTTTAATTTAAATACTATAGACATTGAGTTTTAACAAAAATAAAAGAAGATGTGATCGTCTTAAACATTAAACAACAAGTGATCTTTATTGATTATCGATCTTAAAAATAGGTACAGTCATATCTTGAAGCGTTGTAGTTGCATGCTGGATTGTGATTATCACGATTAGAGATCATACGACTTTACAGAAAAGAGATTATAAAAGATTATAACGTTCGACAGAGATTTTTAATAAATATGTATATTATGTAGGTATATATGAATTATAATACTTACGATATAAAACTACACTGTGGTTGCTTTAAGTAAAGCTTACATAATATTATCGAATGCCTACAATTCGGCCATACCTGACATAAAATCGACTCGATTTTTTTTGATTTGGTATTTTTAACAACAGAAAAGGACTATTTAAATAATTTTACCAACAGGATAAAGCAAAAATTATCAACCGATTATAAGATCGAGATTATTTATTCAACAGTTTTTAAATATTGACATTTCATTCAATTGTCCACCACGTACGGTTTCATGTTTTGGGGAGCACATATTCCATCATAACGAATGCGAGAAATTTGTAGGTTTTCGGGATCCGTAATACGATATCTATCGTTAGGTAAGACTTCGGCCACTATATAAGGACCCTTATATTTAGGCAAAAGTTTTTTGTTGACCCCAGCGGTTGTTACTATGTTTTTTATAACTACGTAATCGCCTACCTTATAGCTGTATGGTTTTTTGTGGTTTTTGTCGAAATGTATTTTGTTTACTTCTTGGCTTCGTTTTATTTTCTCATGGGCGTTTTCCCTTACTTCGGTTAAGTTCACAGGTTGTCTTTCAAGAACTTGACATTCTATATAATCTCGGATCTTATCGTAATCCTCTCCTCTTTGAGGAATACCGAAAAGCAAAATACTTGGACATGTGCCTGTGCTTCTGTTTACTGTATTATTTATTGAAAACTCAACTTTTTGCAAATGTTTTGACCATTCACCCGTATCGATTTCTGTTTCTTTAGACAACATGGAAGTCAAAACTCTGTTGACTCTCTCCACTTGTCCATTTGACTGTGGAGAATGAGTCGCGACCTTGATGTGGATAATATCAAAATTTTTGCAAAACGAAGAAAATTCTACAGAAGTGAAGCAAGATCCTCTGTCTGAAATGATTCTTGTCGGTCGGCTGTAAATTACAAAATAGTTTTGTAGACATTGGATTACTTCCTTGGAGTTTGTAGTCTTCACCGGGTAAAGTTTTGTAAACTTTGTAAACCCATCGACTATGAGGAAGATATGTTTTTTTAGGTTTCTTGTGCCAGATGGAAGTGGGCCATAATGATCTACATGCAACGTTTGAAAAGGCTTGTTGCCTTTGGGAATAGAATGTAATTCGCCTTCAGTTTTTCCAGAGGGCACCGAGAAATAGATGCATTTTAAACATGACTGTATATACTTTTTTATTTTGTCCTTCATTGACGGAAACCAATATGTTCTTTTTAAATGTTCAAACACCTTATCTGCACCTACGTGGCAAAGAGCTTCGTGGTGAGTTTGAATAATCTTATTTTCCATTTTTCTTGGAACATAAAATGCAACATGGTTCTTACATTTTCTATATACAAGACCGTTTATGAGCTCAAAAAGGGGATGTTGACATTTTTCTAATGATTTACCAATGTTTTTAATTTCACTATCTTCGTTTTGTGCACAGGCTAATGCATTTTCTAAGGAATCAGGTTGAATGAGGAGTATATTATGACATCTACTCAAAGCGTCAACATGGTTCATTCTATCCGAGTCACGATGCTCAACAACGTAATCATACTCCTGGAGCTCTAAGGCCCATCTGGATATCCTAGGATTTATCATTTTTTTGCTTAGAGTAAGTGACAACGATTTGCAATCAGTTATTATTTTGAAACTAAGCCCGATCAAATATGTGCGGAATCTTCTCAAGGCATAAATTATGGCTAAAGTTTCAAGTTCAAAAGAATGATACCTGGATTCCGCAGATGTTGATCTTTTTGAAAAAAAGAAAATTGGGTGAAATTTTCCATCCTGCTGCCTTTGCATCAAAACGGCGCCAAACCCTAAGGCACTAGCGTCGCAATGCAGCTCTGTTTTTGCATGTGGAGAGTAAATACACAGTACTGGTGCTTCCAGCAATTTAACTTTTAACATTTCAAATGTATCAACCTCCTTTTGACCGAATCGAAACTGAACATTTTCTTTTAAAAGGTCATAAAGTGTTTTTGAAATTATGGAAAAATTTTGAATGAATTTTCTAAAATAGGAACATAACCCTAAGAACGAGTGAAGCTCTTTAACGTTTTTCGGGGTGGGAAAATTTTGAACTGCAATTAAGCCGCTCGAATTAGGCTTAATACCACTTGCATTTATCTCATAACCGAGATAAGTAATGGTTTCCATCATAAAGAGACATTTTTCATACCTAAGCTTTAAATTGTTTTCGGTAATAAGTTTTGCAACATCTTCAAGTATCGCAAAATGTTCTTCTTTTGTTTCCGTGGCTACGAGTAAATCATCAATGTAAACTAGTATTTTGCCTTCAGAGATTAAGTTTTTAAAAATCGAGTTAATATACCGCTGAAAAGTGGCAGGGGCGTTTTTTAAACCAAAAGGCATGTATAAATATTCAAATTGCCCCAGAGGGGTAACAAATGAGGTTAATTTAACGGATTCGTCAGCCATTTTCACGTGGTGAAAACCATTTTTTAAATCTAGCAAAGAGAAATACCTTTTGTTTTTAAGTCTATCTAAATGATCTTCTATTAAAGGCAGAGGGTAATTATCCTTTTGCGTCATACGATTTAATTGCCTATAATCAATGCATAGTCGAAAAGTTAAATTTTTCTTTCTCGTCAAAACGATTGGCGACGCAAAAGGAGAGTTACTTTCCCGTATTATATTACTTTTCAAAAGATCATCTAGAATTTTTCTGAGCTCAATTGTATAGGTGTAAGGTAACCGACGTGGTGCACAATTAAAAACTGAATTTTCGTTTGAAAGTTTAATTTTCATTTCATAGGGAACATTTGTTTTAACCATTCGTTCATTAAAGTTAATTTGCTTCATTATGTTGGAAACTCGTTGTTTTTCCTTAAACGATAAGTTATTATTTATTGTTAAATTAAAATCATTCTGATCATGACACATGTCTATGTTTAAAATATCTTTTAAGAAATCATTCTCGTTGTTAGAAACACCATCACATTGTTTTTTATTAATTTTTTCTTGATTAACATTTTCATTACTCATAATATCGTATTTTAAAAAATCATTTGACTGGTTTTCTAGATTTAAAGATTTTGTTTTGTTTCTTGCAGTGTTTTTAAAATCATGATCACATTTTGAGTTAAAACAACATAACTTAATTCTACTTTCCTTCAAAAAATCTCTCCCGAGAACGACAGGATACTTCATAGTGTTATTCCTAACTACATGCAACATACAACTTACAGAACTATCACTTACATAAATAAAACATTCAGCCCTTCCGAGAATCGTCAATTTTGCTTCATTTATTCCAAAGTATTGAACATTAGTATTATTTAATGGCAGGATCACAAAAGATGGTAAGTATTGCTCCTGAATAAAGCTTATCGGGCTGCCCGTGTCTACCAAAGTATTCGCTTGAAATTCGAAAAAAGCATTAGTTGGATTGTTTAAAAAAGTATACTTAACGTGAACTGTAAAATCGTCGCTTAAGGTTTTAGTAATTACTTCTTCATCAATAACACTTTCGGTCTCTTCTACTAAATGAATGGCTGAATTTGCGGGTGGATCGTTGGAAGTTACTTTGAAAGAGTTGCAAGCCGGTGCCAAATGACCATGTCGACCACATTTAAAACAGCTTCCTTTTTCACGTTTTGGTTTGGGGCAGTTGGTGGCAATGTGTCCTGGCTCATTGCAATTGAAACACTTATCCCGGGAAAATCGCTTGATGGTGCTCGTTGATGAGGATGGTTGTGGTGAAGAAGTTGTTGAAGTGGAGTTATCGGGCGTATAGAATTTCATTTTTTGATATTTTTTCAGCATCTGTTTTAATTCGTCCAAAGTTGTTGCTGTAAGGAGGAGTTGCTTGTTGCAAAAAGCATCTGGAATTCCTTTTATTATATAGTAAATGAGATCCTCGTCTTCGACTTCAGCGTGGAACGCAATTTCCTGCATTGCCAAGGTATATTGATGGATGGTTTCATCTCTTCTTTTTTTTCGGTTCCTGAGTGCATCGTGCACATCGGCGGATGTGACAGCTCGGTGAAATTCTTGAAGCAGGCTAGACTTAAGTGTTTGCCAAGTTGTGCAACGGGAAGAACGAAGAAACATTTTTGCGGTTCCTTTCAGACATCGTCTCGCAAAGATAAATGCTTGTTGGTCATCCCATTTATGCAAAGCCTTAGCCTCTTCGAAAGTTCTTACCCACTGTTTTACTGAAAAATTGTCGTCTCCAGAGAATTGAGGCACATAGTCTTCAATGTCCTTATATGATATAGAACATGTAGTAGTAGCATTGTCGTTTATATTGCAGAGAGCGGCAAGTTGCTCCTTTAGTCGAGATATTTCTTGTTGTTTTCGAATTTTCTCCTTAAGTGTCCTAATTTCTAGCTGAAGGTTATCTTCTCTTTCGTCGTCGCTTGATTCTTCATCATTTTGGCCATCTGGGAAGTGGTGTTCCATTTCTTCATCACTCATCAACTCCAAGTATTCCAGGAGCCTAACTTTCAACGTGGCCTTCACACCGTCGGTGACGAGGCCAAATGTACTTAATTTTTCTTTAAGAGAAGCTACTGTTGCTTCCTGAATAAATTGCTCAGCCCGCACTCTCGACATAATAAAATATTTCTTTAAAAATTATTAAGAACGACCGATCGTTGCGTAAAACGTAAAAATTTTAATTATATTGTAATAGACTGTACAAACAAAACTTGCGTATTCGATCTCACTTCTGATTTATAGACATTGAGTTTTAACAAAAATAAAAGAAGATGTGATCGTCTTAAACATTAAACAACAAGTGATCTTTATTGATTATCGATCTTAAAAATAGGTACAGTCATATCTTGAAGCGTTGTAGTTGCATGCTGGATTGTGATTATCACGATTAGAGATCATACGACTTTACAGAAAAGAGATTATAAAAGATTATAACGTTCGACAGAGATTTTTAATAAATATGTATATTATGTAGGTATATATGAATTATAATACTTACGATATAAAACTACACTGTGGTTGCTTTAAGTAAAGCTTACATAATATTATCGAATGCCTACAATACCTTTTTGGAAATTATGAAGGCAATATATTTTATTTTTCTTGGCTACTTCATCTTTTTTTTCAACTACCCACCATTCTAAAAAGTAACTAAAAATTTACTTTTTGTTTTTAATCAAAAATTTCTTAAAAATTTAGAAATTTTTATGTCACTCAATTGAGAGGCCTTCCAATTTCAGTCTTAAAGGTTGTCGTTAAATCATTTTTTGTTTTAACTAGGACCTTTTACTCAAAATATGCATTTGGGTTAAATACGAGTATTTATTTGGCATCAACAATAAAAAAAAAACATAGTGTTTAATTTAATTTGCTTTTATTTATTTTTTTTAAATTAAAGAGTGTTTTGTTTAAATGAAAAAAGAAACTGATGAACCTGGTCTTAAGCTCCTTTTACACGATCAGTTTTCAGTTCTGTTATCAGTTCATTTTTCAGTTTAACTGTCAGTTTAGTTAAAATGAAACTCAGTTCGGTGTTTAGTTCATCAGTTTAATTGAGAACTGAACTGGGAACTGATGGGAATTACATCAGTTTCAGTTTCAGTCAATCGTTTCAGTTTTTGTGTTTAGACATCACTTTAACTGAAAGCTTAACTGATAGCTCAACTGAAACTGATAGTCTAAAAGGGACTTTACTCAACAAAAATTATGGTTGCTCTCGCTGAAACAGGTTTTTTGTGTTTCGAAACTATGATTTATTCTAGAAGTGTTGTACTTTGTATAGTTATGAATTATAATGGAAAACGTATTTTTTCTATTTCCCCTTTATCAGCCTTATTATGGTTGTCAAAGATCAATTAATTGACAATTGAAACATTTTGTCAATCAATTGATACATCGGTATTATGAACCTGAGTTGATCATTTTTTGATCCATTGTTAACTTGTCGTTGATATCTAAAAATACATTAAGGAAGGCTTCTTTCGAAAGTCTAAAGTTTTGAATGAATCTAGAAGCGAGCCAAATTAGTTTTTGTAGTGTAATTAAAAAAGATCTTTTATCTACATATGTACATATGTTCAGCCAAATCCATGCTTCACATCGCGTAATTTTCTTCGAATCTTTGCTTGCTCAAAAGTATTTTCGTCTTCAATTTCATTTTCACCAAAAAATAGTTCTTAATAACTTAAATATCAAATATCGTATTGATCTTTGACAACCGTAATAAGGATGTATATCTTGTAATTAGTGTTTTAAAAGTTGGTAAACGTATATTTTTATTTGTCACTTTGATTTGAAATCAATTTTATTTTAGAAATCAAGTGATTTAGTCTACAATAGCCCTATTCTTAGACGAGAGTTAACTTTAGCTTAAGAGATTTGTGAAGCTTGTTATCATTTCTTCGGCTCTTGAATTTTTGTAAATCAAAGTAAATAAATCTGTCAAAAATGTGATTTTTTTTTTTCAAATTCATTACTCACATAAATACCGAGTTTCAAAACATATTAATAAATTAAAATCTTGTCAATTTTTGTATTTTAATAATTCATACAAATATTTAAGGCCTATTAGTAGTTGGTATAGTCATTGTTTGATATGGTGTCAATTTTGGTTTCATTAACACTATTTCAATCTTTGAATTATATGTCAATCATTGGTATAAAAGAGCAAGTCATTTGGTTAGTTACTACTTTGTTAATCAATTGACAAGTATTAATTTTATTTGGACAGATCTTAGTATTTTTCTTAATCACTTTATTGATAAGTCTCAATATGGAAAACTCTGTAAATCTTATCGTGTTACAATTCCATACTCCTCCGTAACGGCTCAACCGATTCTTATGAAATTTTATATGCATATTCAGTAGGTCTGATAATTGGCTATTACTACCTATCTTTCATACTCCTATAAGATGGTGAGAGTTGTCCACCACTAACATTTTTTTTTTAATTTTTTTATAATGTGGTATTAAAAAATACATGCAACCCTTAATTTTTACCCTTCTATCACCGAGCTTTAATTTAATTTTAATTAATTTTCTTGATTTTTTAGTAAAAAATAAATACTTCAGTTTTAAAAATTCAAAAAAAATAACTGCCTCAGTAGTTTACTATATAAAGTCATAGCAAGGCAAAAAATGTTATATTATTAATTTTAAGTGTTGTTTGTACGTTTTCATTTTCTATTGATCAAATGTGTTATTTTTTCCTTCAAATAATTTAGTCTTACCTAATTCTAATTCAACCGCATTAAGTTCTCCGATTTATGAAATTTTGCGATGATAATCTATGAATTGCAAGGGCAATCAGCAAAAGTGTGTGGAATTACGAGTAATCTCGAATTTCCCTGTACGTTTCATATTCGCGTGTTGACAAACATTCCTAATCATATCGCTCTCTACTGATTTCTATTTCATTCAAATAAATCACATTGGAACTGAACTAGATTGAATTTTTTATTATCACATTGGATTTTATCATAGGGCGTTAAATTGGGGCGAGATGAAGTTAAAATAAATTATAGTTTTTGAACTCCCTAAGCTATAAGCGATGACGAGAAATCAGATTTAAATACACACCTTCACAATTTAATCTTTAGCAAAATTTATCGATTGAGAGACAATAAAAATTCTTACTGCATTGCATAGGTTAACTGTCAGCTCTCGGCCCTTAAGTAAATAAATTGTACATTGTTGTTGTTGTTTATTCTGGGGCATTTTCATTTTGAAGTCGCATATCGTGCCTTTGATTCAAAGGTAAAACTTATTAACTAATAATTGTATTTTATGTACAAAATTATCAGTTGCATCTTTATTGTCAAATTTTACCAGTTTCCAAAAAAGTCACTTTTCCAAGTATGAAATTATTCAATATAATTTCCGGTTTATACGAATTCAAAATATTTTTGTATAGTTTTTTCCAAGTTCATAATTAAAAATGTATGCACATATGTATACTGAATCACTGAATTTTATTTAAAGTCTTACGTGCACATACACACACACAGACATCTATCTATAAATTAAGGGTTTAAATGCGAGGGACTTTGAAATGTCGAGATTTTGTCAAAAATTTCAATTTTAAAAATCAGAACCATTACAATAACTTCCAAGGGGGAAAAGACAAACATTTTTAAATATAGAAAAAGAAGTTACTTGTTGAAAAGGATGTTGAGGCATAGTGGCCAGGAATTTCCATCATACCCCCATACAAACAGGATGTAGCACTTTAATTTGGGGATTATTCTGCCCCAAAAGAAAATTTGTAATTGCAATACACATTATAAGATACCATAGAGAATGCGAATTACAGGTGGTCCAATTCACTAACCTGTTTGGCAACTAAATTAATCTGACCAAAGCTTGATGCTAAACGCTCAAAGCAACTCATCTCGATTGATAGAAGGCACATTACCTCTGTTATAGGTGTCCTTACTGGCCACTGCTTAATAGACAGACATGCCTTGCTACTTGGAGCTCCGGCAAACGATTTCTGTAGAAGCTGTAAAAGAAGAGTCAGTTTCTCATCTTCTTTGCCATTGTCCTACACTTGCACAAAAACGTAAATTACACCTCGGAGACTTCCATTACAATGATCCCAGTAATCTTCATAATTAGCATAGACCTTCACAGTCTCAATCGCTTTATTGTTAGCTCCAAATGGTTCAACGAGTAGAAGGATCTTATGATCTAAGTGGTATCACAATGGATCATTAATGGTCTAAGTATGCTGGCCTTCTTTCCAGCAGCCACCGTAACCTAACCTAACCTAATACACATTATCAATCATAACGTGCCGAATTTGTTCATTTCTGAAAAAATCAATCCCATGTGTTATCAGAATATTTTTTCAGAGTCAGTTTTAAGAGAAAAAGTTTGTTTGTGATTTTTTGAGTTCGATTTTTTTTTAAATTAATTTTCGTGTATCGACCTCGTAGAATGATTTTTAAATGTTTTTGATTTTATCTGGATGATATGTGTATTTTAAGATAAGATTAAATCTTTATCCTGACAATGGATTGATTTCTGCTAATCTGGTGACCTAAATTTATATATACATATACATATGTATATAACTCTATGATGTTTTTCTTCTTCTCTTGCCACATATGTATGTACATATAGGAAGAGAATTTTAAGTAAGTTTTGGTTTTTTAGAAAACATCGATAACTATTGTAAAATAAATGATATTTAAAAAACAGTTCCAATACATTTCACAATAAATTATGTTTTTAGAGGAAAAATTAAAAAAAATTAAGTGAAAAAATAAGTATACGCCTAAGTGCACCAACAAATTTAACAATAAAGAATGTGAATCTCACAGTGGTCTACATTTTAACAGATATAAATTTGAACCAATATGTGTAATAATAAATCTAAATAGGAATTTTATTTTTTGACTAAGTTCCAAAAAAAAAAATGAGAAACAAGCATCTTTTGTGAAAAAAGTTTACAGATCAATATTTATAAACACTAAAAATTCTGGAAATTGGATGGTTTATTTTTCACTTTGAAGAAATTTAGTTAAATATTTTACTTTAACTAAAAGAAGCAAATTCTGTGATTCAGCAGCAGTTTCAAGTTTGCAAGCTTCTTTACAAATCGTCAAAGTTTTGAAAAATAATTTTAAAAATCGCATTTCATTATAAGTATTAGCATGGTGATTAGTACATATTTGGGAATACTGATTAAATACTTATCTTTATCTTTTATCGCACTTAAATTCTTAAAATAAACGATTAAAATTTGTCGAAAACTATAATCCAATCTTAATCTTTTTTTTTACTTATTCACATACGAATACAAATAAATAAATCTTAATCTACAACTGAGTCGAATTCACTCGCTGGTAAATACTTGGAATTATATCCAAACATTAAATTAAATATTTTAAATTCATTGCTTACATGCAATAAGTTATTCCCAGTAATGGGATCATACTTGATCCAAAGGAGTCTTTATGTTGGCGTTGGATAAGGCATATTTTAAGCCTCTATAAGACCAACTTGATTTGTGAATTAGTTTTGCAGTTTAAAAAAGATTTTTTAATGAAGTCTATTCAAACAGAGTTAAATGCCATTTTCTTAAGTTAAAATCGAGACTTGTATCATATTTTTGTCAAGAGTTTTGAAAAACCTACTGACCAAATTCAAAATTATTTTGAGTCACTTCTGGTCAGCCCTTATCTTTATTTCATTCAAAAATTAATTAAAATCAACTAATAAACCAAGTATACGCCCAAGTGTACCATTCCAAGAACACATCAAAAGTCTCTAGATTTACTTGCAATATTTCGTTTTTTGTACAAAATTGAAACAAAATTTAGTTAAATTAAATCATTGTTATATCTTAAGGATAAGAAATGCGTTAAATTCACACCAAAACACATACTTCCCCTCAGTGTAGAAAATTCAGAAGTTCAAGCAAACCTACAAGTGTTGTTGGCCCTTATCGATTGGAAACTTCTTCCCTGCTCTGAGCAGAGTCCACTCCATCTCCGATAGCAAATTTGTGACTAATTACACATGTGTTATTTCAAATCGGCCAGTAGCCAAGGTATACGACATTTGGCGAGCATTTCGCTCATCAGTCTGGTTCTGCAACTTGTGCACAGAAGATCATTTCAGCTGCTAGCAACGATGAGTGTGGTCTTAGTTTTTGTGGTGATACTCGTTTTAGTGCGACTCTTTCAGAGATATTGGCATCTCATCCAAAGTGGCTACACAATTGCCGGGCCATGGTTCATTCCATTCATTGGGAATGTCCAATTCATATGGAATATGGAGCCAAAGGGTGAGAAGAGCTTAAGCACCATATCAACTTTGAAATAAGAAAATATCAAACATTAATCGACCGACAGCACTATTTAGTAGGGTTGCTAGAATCAGAGAAACATATCAGAGCACATTCAGGATTTTCTTGGGAACTAATTTGTGGGTCTTCTTGCACACCCCCGAAGAGACTCGTCAAGCTCTTAATGAAGATTCTCTACTCAGAGCAGACACTTTCCAGCAGCTAAATGCGTTGCTAGGAGATGGATTACTACTGAGTGAAGGTATTGGTTGAACAGTATTTATTTTTCACTAAAAATGAAAACAAAATTTGAAATTTATGTCAGGGAAACGTTGGTATTACCATCGAAGGGCACTGGCTCCGGCCTTCCATCCCAATGTGCTGGCAAGTTTCACAGAGAGAATTTATTATCACGCCGATGTTTTTGTGGACAGAGTCTTAAACAGAAAAGAAGTCGAAATATCGGATTACATTTTTCCATGTATGCTGGATACTATTTGCGGTAAGTTTGAAATACATTGGCATGACGTTGGGAATTAATTATAATTTAATTATATTCTATGCACAGAGACTTCAATGGGAAAGAATTTGCGAACACAGGAGGATGACCACTCGCCACATGTTCACGCGTTTCATGAGTAAGTTGAAATATTGTGTAATCATATACATATATTTATAATTTAAAACTAAACGGTCTCTATGATATGGCAATTCTAATTAGTTATGTAACTACAAGCAATTTGTGCCTTGTTCTTCATTTCCAACTTGTTGCACTCGTATTAAAAAACTAATATAAAGTTCAATTTGCTCTAAAAATACTGTCTCTCAATGTTGCACGATGACAACGTTTTACTTGATAGAAGCTACTCGAACTATAATCTCATCTCATCATTTCGTAGAGCTTTTGAATTAACTTTTGGTATCGAAACAAATCTAAATGACAAACATACACTTTTTTAAAAAGTTTAAATCGGTCGAATATATAAATAAAATAAAACGTTTTTAAATCAAAGAGTTATCAAACAGTTAAATTCAGAAAACTGCAGTGCTGTATGTGTCTGATTGAGATCACTCTAATTAAGATCAATAAAAATCTTCTCTTCAATTTATTTTTGTACTTCTTATGAGATTTATAGAAACGCAATCGATTGTAGAAACTTCTTATAAAAGATAAACAAATTTGTACCTAGAAAAATAGCGATATCAAGTCTTAATTAATAACTAAGTTCAGGAATATGACATCAACACTTTAACAGTCCCAGTTAATAACTTTAACAAGATGTTTTATGAATATTTATAAACAAAAACAGTAGGTACTTACATATTTCAATACATTCGGTGCCAGCTTTTTGTATGATTCTCTGAAAATAAAAATTCAATATAGGAACATAGTTCAAAGAAAATATGTTTATTTTGTTTACGTAAAATTGCACAAATTCAAAAAATGTTATTCCAACATAATTTACATCCTTTCTACTCAACTCTAAATCGAACTTCTTTATTGGAGGAATTTAAAATTGCTTAGTTTTCGATTTTTAGGGACGCATCCGGACGTTAAAGCAATATTTACACCAAACGTTTTAATTTACCGCAACAATAAGAAATTAAATTAACAATACTATTTCAAAATTCAACATAAATAAATGTAACAACCAATTTATCAATTGAACCAACTGTTCTAACTTTTTAAAACGAGAATCATGCTTAAGGCATCAACTTTTGTCAGTCAAGTAGGTATTTGTACCATAACAGAAAACATTCCATTACTTCATCCATTTCTCATACATTTTTTAAGCTCAAAGCATAACCATCAGTTAACATATTTCCTTTTAAACAATTTGATTAACGTTTTTCTCCATATTTTCCTTCTAGAGCTAGTGAGCTCCTGTTTCAAAGAATGTCTTACCCGCCCTACTTTCTCGATTGTATTTTTAACCTTACCAGCGAAAGTAAACGCCTTCGGAAGTCAATTGCCATAATACATAATTTAACAGATGAAGTTATCAAGGAACAAGCAGACAATCTTAAGGCTAATGGTAATCAAACTAAGGAAAAGTACAATCGAAACCTACTTCAAATACTGTTGACAACAGAATTGGATGGAAAACCTCTGCCATTCCAAGATATCAAAGATGAAGTTAACACATTTTTATTTGCGGTAAGTTATAACTCCGATATGTTTCCAAAAAAAAAACACATAATTAATTTTATAATTTGTTTTCTCATTTAGGGAGTTGATACAACAGCAGCTGCAATGAGTTTCATTTTCTACTGTTTGGCAAAGTATTCCGAATGTCAAGAGAAACTCTTTAAGGAAATCTCTTCTGATTCCGATACCTATCCGAATATAAACACAATGAAATATCTTGATATGTTCATAAAGGAATGTCTTCGTTTTTACACTATCGTCCCGCTGACTGGTCGACAAGTTACCAAAGAAATTACAATTGGCGAAACTAAGCTCGTTCCAGGAACAACACTGTGGGTCAATATGTATGGCTTGGCTCATGATGCCAAATATTTCCCTCAGCCCCATGAATTCAATCCTGAACGTTTTGACAGTGATGGACCCGAAATTCCTCCATATGTATTTCTACCATTTTCAGGTGGTCCACATTCGTGCATTGGGAAGAGATATGCAATGCTTATTATGAAAATATGCACGATTAGGGCCTTACAGCGAACAAGAGTTCAACTGAAAAATCCCAAAGAAGAACTGGATCTAATGGCGGAAATGGTGTTAAAATCGAAAAATGGAATTCATTTGATATTTGAAAAAAGATAACTGATACAATTCAAATAAATAAAGGAAGTAGGTCGTTAGCTTTAAGTTTATACATGTATATATAGAAATTTAATAAAACTATGTATTGAATATTCAGCCGGAATTTTTAATCACACAACATTCTACGAGAAAACACTTGTTGATAATATCCTGTTCCGTTCTAGGTTCTACAATTTGAAGTAAGCTTTTGATACTTTCTCAAATTATTCTAAAGCATGCCAATACAAACTACATTAATTTTACATATTCTATACATCAGCACTTATTTTTTAAAGGGCAAATACTAGAATCAGACACTTTTTGTCATGGTAAAATTTTTCAGTAGATATTGGTAAGGTCAACTTAATTTGACGAAAATAAGTTCATCCCAAAGGGTCAAGGACAAGTTTAAATTTTGGAACTTATCACATCATGTTTTCTGAAATACCACAGGGAAAGTTAAAACAGGTAGTTAAATAAAACACTTCTAGATTAATATATTCAATTAACACATCGACTACGAAAATGTATATTTATTTTTATTTTTTTTTAAATTATATAATTTTTTTGTTATTATCATTCTTTATTTTTGCTTGTTATTTGCGTTTTATTTTGTTTGTTTTTTTCTTTATCTCTTCTTTCATAATCAAATATAAAATATTATTAATTTTTTTTAAACATAGCTATACTATTGTATTAAAATAATTACTTACATCATTTTGGCGCATTGTTTACAAAACAAAATATTTAACAAACACGTCCAGTAATTTTGAAAATTACAATTTAAAACAAATAACTTAAATAATAATACAATACATAATCATTCATGATTTTATAACAATTTTCTTGTTTTGTATTCCGTCAAATAAATATGAAAGGTAAGATTGCAATTTCATTTTTATGCATTCATTTTTTTTCTTTTTGTAAATTCATATGGCTATGTTAATTTATTATACTTAAATAACAAACAAAAATTGTTAAAAACAATTGTTCTCCACACATAATTTTTTGTTTTTTTTTTCTTCATTTTTTTATTTTGTTTATCAAAAATCACAATTGGTGCTGCTTATAAACTAATATTGAATTACATAATTAAAAAAGTTTTGATGATCAATTTTAAACAAATTTTAAATTATAATTAAATTGTAAATAGTTTAAATTATGCGGTATATTTCATTTTTCACCATCAAGCAACTTAGACAAAGAAAAAATGAGTAAACAAAAAGTATTAAATTTTAAAAATAAAACTGATTTCAAAATCTAAAACTCAATTTTCTCTTCATTTTTTTTTATTTCTAAGCACATTTAAAGCTACGAAAATGTATATGCATAAATGTTTTTTTTTGTATTACCTTTTTCGTATATAAAAAGTACCTTTTATTGAGTCATAACAAAGCTTGATCTAATTTAAGATTATGAAAGTTATGAGTTCGAAATTTTAGTTTTTCTTCACGGCCTTTTTATAAAAATAGAAATATTTTAGGCGATATCGAGACATGCAGTTGGCCTCCAAATTTGGAAGACCATGAGATCGAATCATAGAGAGCGCCTCAGTGCCATATTGGTACCAGACTTTACATAAAGGGGCAAAACTTTAAATATTAAATATTTGTTTAGCTTTCCAAAATTAATGTTCACTTTTCTTTTCAACTGAAAGCCAAATTTTTGAATTTTTAAACCCAGACAGTAAAAAACAGTGAATTTTTATAAAGTAGTCATGCGTACCATTTATGTTATTAAAAAAGAAAATTATCTTACTCAAAACTGGCATTTTTAAGATCTGTTAAGTTGTGATAAGACTATGAAGAGTTTCTAAAAAAACATTCTTGTCACCTCTTATCCCTAAAACCTCTTTGTTTACTTTTCAAATATGTCTTACTCAAGACTAGCTCTTCTTCGGAGCGTATCGAAATCCGTTTAGTTAACGGCAACTTTATTATTGGTTCTTTTATGATTTGAGTTCTATTTTATAATGTGACATCTTTTGTCTATACAAAAAAAATCCTCAATACAAATTTCGAAGAACCATTGCTTTAAGTTGATTAAATTATACAAAATTGCTCGTTTAGAGTCGTTTATATAAAAATTTATTTGTTTTCTCTAAGGAAATCCTTACCTGCAAGCAGTCTAAAAATTAATCTAGGCTCTGAGATGTTTATTTGTTTGCTTTGAGGCATACTTAAACGTGTCGCCATCATCGTACGACTAGAAAGTCATCTCAAACTCCCAAACGCTATTGATCTAGTCTGAGAACGAACGGACAGCTCTATTTTTTTTTTTGAATTCTTACGTACCAAAAATTATTTTGCTGATTTTATTGTTGTATTCAAATCCATTTTAAGGAGTACCGCCGCTTAAGTAAATAAGAAAGATGACCATTTTCTGTAATTATATAAAAATGGAATCATTCTTATTCTGGCCATCGAACTTCGAATTTAACTAAAAACCATATTTGAAAAGAGTGGCTCACTCACTAATATTTATGTATGAAGGTGTAAGGAAGAGAATATAAAAAGTTTATCTTCAATATTTTTAGGTTATAATATTGAAATAATATGCGTAGATTAGCTTTTAGAAGCGAATTCGGAAACAATAATTGCTTAGTTTAGAAATTTTTTTAAGCCCAATTTCAGCAGGAAGAAGTGATTCATATCTTAGGATTTTCAATTAGAAATAATGTAGGACGTTTAAAGACTTATTTTGTTGAAACATTGTTAACAAATGTGATCTCTTGTCAAAGATATCTTAATAGGCCACCACTTAAATACAACCTAGAGCAAGAAGAAATATATGCAAATAAGCGGAAAATTGACAATTTTAATGAATGTTCATTTGCTTTCAATTTAAAATGTTGAGCGTTCACAACCAACCCTTGGCTGATTTTTTTCAGTTGCTTTGAATTTTAACTTATCAGTCTTAATTGTATAATATAATTTTTCAATCTGATTAATCAAAAGCATTAGGGTTGGCCTATAATGCACTTATTTCATAAAGTCGACAGCATAAGATTCTAGAATTTAATAAGTTATATTTTACTACAGATGGTAATTCAAATAAATTTTTAGCACTTGAACTATCAAAGACTTCTATATTATAACATTCAGTCAAATAATATTTCAACTTTTCACAAAACATTACAGATCTTAAAACAATAATTTGCCAAAGCATAGGATTAGTTCAAACTCAATACTTTTCATTCTACGAGTAGACGTTGAATTTTGTCGACTAAGTTGACTCAAAATACTTGTTAGTTTTTATATTTTATAATTTTAACGAACTATTTTTTAATTAAATTCAATTACATTGTTTTTTTTTTTGTTTTTTGATTTTCTTTTTACAGGTATATCTACGTTACACTTATAACAGCCAAGTGGATTGTATCCCTATGGAGCGTATTCTATACAATTTATTGATAAAAATAATCTTAAAACGAAAAAATACAAAGAGAAAGTTACATAACATACTTATGGGGTACGAGTGAAAGGCGAGCTTATTGGGGATATTTGTAAAGTAGGTTAAAAACAAAAAGTGGTGCGTAAGAGGACAGAAAATCAAAGAAAATTAAGGAATTGAGGAGGTTTTGGACATAAGTTGGTGAATTAATTTCAGGAATTATCTTTCTCCTTTGAAAAAACAAAAAAAAAAAAAAATTAAACAAACAACTTATGACTTTAGAAATTAGAAATTTAACTGTCATGTTTTACGCGGTGGTGTAGGAGGCGGTGGCCTCATGTCTTTGGGAATGTTTTCGTATGCTGAAAAATTATTGGAGTGAGCAATTTGAGTAAGCCGGGCCTAGGAGACAGCTGCTTACCTGTTTGATGGTGATGATGCTGCTGCTGTAGCTGCTGCTGATTGCTGGCATTAGATGCTGCCGTAGCTGCTGCTACAGAATTATCGTTGTTGTGTTGTTTGTTGGCAAGTAAGCTTGCCTCGTTTACTGGATACCGCATCGGTTGTTTTGGTGCTGGTTGTGGTGGAAGATTTTGTTGTTGCTGCTTCAGTGAATTTGGCATATTGTCATTTTTACTGGCCAAACTAAGGCTAGATATTGCTGGTGGTAGAGGGGAACGCTGGCAATCGTTGCCTATTTCACCTGTATACCTGGTAGAGAAAGAAATTTATTTAATCGTTTGTTTTAATATTTAAGTTTGAAGTCAAAGAACTTTCTTATTCAGTACAGTTTTAGACAATAAATTATTATTATTAATCTGTAGATATTAAAAACTGTGTCTTCACTCACTTAATATTAGTGTATTCCCTGCCAACTTGTAAACTCTGTTCTTCGGCGCGTTTCCTTTGAATCAAAGTTTGAATATAGTGCTGAACAGCATAGTAGACAAATTTATATTGTGCTTCAGTTTGTACTAGACCAGAACGTTGAGAACGAACCATTTGGATTGTGCGTTGGATATCAATCTCTGTATCTAAACCTGAAAAAAATATACAATTTTTAATTTCTTTGGTTTTTGAAAACAAACAAATAAAAAATAATTTTCAATTTGCTTACCTTCTCGATCGATTTGATCTAAGATCATATCGATTACAATAAAAGTTCCCGTTCGGCCAATACCAGCCGAGCAATGGACACAAATCGGCCCCTAAAAGTAATTAAATATATTTGCATTATTGTCAAGTAATTGTTCTTTTTTTTAATAAAGCTTACAGGTTTATCTCCTGCTTGATTCAATTGACTCTGTTTTGTGTTGACATCTTGAAGGAAATTCAAAACGCAACCTGGGTCGGCGGGTACTCCATGATCAGGCCATACTTGAAAATGATAGTGGAAAATTCGACGTTCAGGCTTGCCACGCCATGAGAAGAAAAATTCTCGTAACGTATAATCACTTGTCGAACTCTCTGAAAGGCATGTTATCTTTGCATGTCCCCATTCCTTGGTGTTTCCTTCACTAGGCCAATATTTAGCACATTTATTTTTACCTAAAGGTTGGATCGCAAAAAATATAAATAAAATTAACAATTTCATATAAGTTTATTAATATGGTACCTCTTTCGTACTCTTTGGTGGTCATAACAATAACACGAGTGTTTTCTTGCCAAATCATGTTCCAGAAATCCTGAATTGTATTCTGTAAACAACCCTGAGTGGCGATGTAAGTCTTGAACATATCCCGCTCGTCTTTTCGCGCAGATGTCAACGATTCACTACGTTTGTGTTTGTGCATCGTATCAGATTTCTTATTACAGGTGGTACAGTTATTGAACGGCAAGATTGCCGTCTTCATGGCACATTGTACACATGTTTTGTTTAACATTTGACAATTTTGACAGTTCTTTTGCATATATGCGGCAGTACATGCCGGACATGATGAGACCGTATTTAAGCTTTCCGATGACGAACTCATATTGTTCAGATCACCGTCGGTGGGTAAGCGAATGTAATTAGCATTGATGTATTCGGCACCGGCAATACTGCGATCAACGTCACCAAGTTTAACTCGAGTATGATCATCTAAAATTATATAATAAATAAATATTTGATATTTTTATCTTTTATTACTTAATTAAAATTGAATAATTAAGAACTTACATGGAAGAATATTTTTGTAGCGATTTTTGTTTCGGTTTTCGTTCTTATAGCCTTCACGCCGCGAGAATGTATCTCTACTATCTTGCTGCTGTAGCGACTCAAATTCCTCCCAGAAACCACCCTAAAATGCAAAATAAAATTGTTTGTAATAAAATACGTTTTATAGTATAGAACTGTTTGGATGTTGATTATCATCAAATAATATTGGGTGTAATTTAAGTAAACATAAGTGACTTCAAGGCAAGATAACATTATAAGATTATTTAATATTCGTATACGTGATTATGTCAACAACCAGAGACCTGCTTATCACAAAAGTACGCATTGTTATTCAAGATTAGTAAAAGACAGAGCAAAGATTTTAAATGAATTATGTTCTAAGGAAGTTTCGGGTTTGATCAGATCAGATAAAAGATATGATTTGACCGATTTTCAGGAGTGATTTTGAACTCATATTTTATTAATGAGTCTAAAAATATCAACAATTATGCTTTATTTTGAATCTTGAAAATACTAAACGGAAAATGAATATCAATTCTAGGGAAACATTAGAAATGTAGGTATAACGAATTTTATATCATATTCTTTTTTTCAATTAGAATCCGAGAACTTTAAGATTTCTGTGAAGATTAAGAAGTTGGAGAAGAAACCATCTTAAACAAATAAATCAAGACAATACTTTGTATTGAAGACTAAAAAGGCTGCTTAAAAAAATAGTCAGAAACTATATCCACTGTACAAACCAGTCATTCAATACTTAGTTAAATGATAAAAGCCTTGTGATTTGTGTAAATGTCAATAGGTAAGCTGCAAGTGCGAAATGGGTCACCTCAACTATCTAATACTCTATTTGGTTTCATTTTCCAAAAGTAATTCTTCTGATGAAGATACAATTTGGGAATTAAATCTTCGATGATGGACAACTGTTTATTTTTTATTAAAACAGCTTCATAAAAATGCGATTACTAAACGACAAGAAAAAAAATTCTACAATTGAAAAATTCTCATTCTCACCTTAACCAACTGATCTACTCTGGCATTGATTCCGGCTGCCGCTATCCGCGTTGCATTGAACGGCTGCCTTAAATGCACAACAGTGCCGCACGTCTCCACCATTGGATTCCGTTTGTAGTGTTCGATTAATTCACTAAGCGTCGAGAAGGGTTCGCCTCCACCAACATCGTATTTCTTATCCTAAAAAAAAAAAAAAAAACAATTAAAAACAAAAAATTAATGAAAATCAAATTTAAATTGTAGTTATTAAAAAAGCGTGAGTTAAGAATTCAAGTCACAAACATTGTTTTTATCTTGAAAAACGAAAAAATATACTATATTACCCTCTTTGCCAACCTGCCCGCTTTTATTCAACACCCGAGTTGAAGACACAAAAGCGGTGGGACAGTATAGTTTGTGTGTCTATATTTGTGTCCATTCCAAGGTCAAAGCGAACGCGACAACGACCAACAGGGACAGACACTATATACTAACAACTTTTCCACTTAAGGAAACACAGCTTGGAAGGTAACTTGGTTCGAATACAAAAACAACAACGATAGCAAGAATGCTAAAAATAAAATGCGAAAATTATACTCACTTGCCATCGGATCATTACATGCGTTACTTTGTCATCTGTCCGCACTGAGAGAACAAAGTCACCGGGTTTGCTTTGAGATTCTCTCACTAGAAACGAGCCGTTCTTTCCGCGTTCCAGAATTAGTTTTTCAGCTTCCTTACCGGATAGATTCCCGTGAAACCACCTGCGAGAACATCAATTCAAGTTAATATTGTTTTTTTTTATTTTTTTTTTGTTATATATTAATTTATTGAACTTTTTTTTGTTTAAATAAAAGAAGAGCAACTCTAGAGCAATATTCGTCGTGTACAAGTAAGCGGTGTCGATTGATCACTGTTGCACCAGATTGAAGGTGTTTTTCCGCTTACTAGTCGATTCAAATGGGGGGGTAAATTAATAGTAACTCTCCACGTACATAGTCGTCGTGGACTTCGTCATTGTGTAGACTTATAGTGGGTCTGGTTGACTTACATTTGTATTCACAAAGTAGTCTAGAGAAGTATCTCCAGGTTGGGTTTACTGGGTAAACAAAAACAAAACAACTACGTGAGAACTTGTTTTTCCACAACAAAAATGAAATACGAGTAGACACAATGCTGTGCGAAATAAATTTACATTTTTTTTTTTAATTTAATTCCAAAGTTATATAAAAATAGATTGGGAGTATTTATTTATCTTAAATATAATTATAATTATAAAGGAATAGTTGTTGAATAGTTTTTTGTAGGGAGCTTCTGTGTGATAAGGTGGAAAAGCGTTTGAAATTTGAAATTATTTGTTTTTGTAGATAGTTTTCTTTAATTCTAACTTCTAATTTTTTGTCAGAGGCAAGGTTAGTTTTCACTTAGCAGTTTTCAGCAGGAATTGAAGAGAGAATGTTCGTAAAATAAGACTGAATTAAAGTAAAAGGTTCTCTAAAAAATTAGGAAAAGCTTGTTTTTGGAAGCTCTCAGAAATCAGTCAATTTAAAAACATTTTTCGCAACCCACTGTGTTACAAAATTAACAATAATTTTGCATACACCAGTTTGTCGTCACCATCATGAGCAGTAGCTGCAGCAGAAACACTAAGAAGCTACTGTTTATAATATATAATATGGTCCTGCGGACAAGAGATATTTATTGGATGACTTAATATAATCATAAAAATGAAGAAAACAAAAAAAAAAAAACATTGAGGGAAGCACTTGATTCGCCACCCGCCCGCTTGGTCAGTCTATAACTCTGGATTCATTTTGTAGAGAATACTCGCATATGTTGAAGATACAATCTTCGCATGCCAATCTCAGAATAATGCTTGGGCGGTTTTATGTGGGAAAGTCATTATTAATTAAACTGCCACTAGGAAGCCATAGGTATTGGTATTGGTATGGTGATGTGATGAGGATGACAGATATGGACCGAAATTTCTGATTCATTCAACTAAGAGTGACACAGGTGAATTTTATGTGCATACATATTATGTACATATGTAGTTCTAAGGTTACATATTCTGTACATGCGCGATTATAATGAAAAATAAATTCTTGGAATTTGCATTAAAATCAAATAAGTCTCTCATCCGCGTTTAGTCATCGACCATCGCCATCGTAAATTTATTGGCAGCCAATAAATTATAAATTTAAGTCGTTATACAATTTATTGATATTTTTATTTATTTTCAATAAATCAGCATAAGAAATTGGAATATTTTCTCGGCTTTTCTTAAATTACGAAAATTCATCTGACCTATGTTCTAATTGACAAGGCACAATATTTTCTGATAGACTTATGTACTTAAATAAATATTATGTATGAATAATAAGAACAACAGCAATTACCTAATTAAATTCAAGAATTAAATTTGTCTCATAGTAATAAATTTTAAAATTGCTCATCGTGGTGCCACTCTTACAATCTCAAAAACAAGGGCTGGGATTGTTTTCGTTTTAGCTTGGCATTTATATTAACATTAACACAGGAAATGCGAAGTTATATTTTACTTGAACTGATTTTACCTTGAAAAATGGTTTAAATAGGATAGACGTTTATAAAACTTGTTTATGACTTACTTAAGTACTCATCACATGCTGTGTGTACATATTTTGTAAATTTTCTTTAATTTTATACAATAAAATTAAAATACTCGCTTTTGATTAAAAGCAGATATCTGTTGCTCGTTTGTGTTTTTCTTTTTTCTTTTTTTTTTTTTATTAATGTCCTACATTAGTTTTCGTTGTCGTTTGTTTGAAATTCCGGTTGGAATCGTTTACTCGCAATTAAAATTAATTATTTAATTTTATTTGATTAATTTTCCAGATTTTTTTTTTGGATTTGGATTAATTTAATGACATAAATCAAGAGTGAGCTCAATGCGGCAGCAAATAAAATTCTCGTTAAATTTTAAACGCTTTTTTAAATACGTAAATTAATTATTTTAAGTGTCGAAATTCGTATTTTTACACTTGTCACGTGTGTTTTGACATGTTTTGTCTTTGGGATTTTTATTTTATTTTCATACAAATCTGATGCGATGCGACGTTTTTGAAAACAATAGAATCATATTTGGTATAATTGATAATCGAATTCTGATTTCAATGGAAAGGCACTCGAGGTTGAAGTTGAAATGTGATGAGAATGAGGATGACATTCGATGTAAACACATAATGCGAATGAGGATGATTTAAATGAATCGATTTTTTGATCTTTAACGATATCCAAAAATAGTAATGATAGAAAATGGATTTGTTTTCCAGAATGGCATTGTTTGTTTTTAAAAATAATAAACCTACGCACGAAATATTTTTAGTTTAATAACAATAGAAAAACAACTTCATTGGACTTTGAACCATAATATAGAAAAGTTCTGACGTCTATTTTTTATCAATAAAAGTTGAGTAACTTTGGGACGAGGGATAGAAGGAAAGGTATTAGAACGTACATAAACCTTTCTGTGGAAACTTTAAGGTAGTTGCTTTTGTTATAGAGTGGGCTTGTAGTATGAACAGTGAAGTTCTGTTTTATTTGGGAAAAGTAAGAAGGGAAAAGAAAGACAGAATGAAAACAAAAATATATTAAATAATTTAATTTATTAGCTGTGTGTATGTTGAAATGTTTAAAACCTTCCACTTAATTTTAACCTTTTGCGGTTACACCCAATCCAGGCCACATTTGTAGGTAACTTAAGACAAGAAACTGGCACTCACAGCTCTATGGATTGATTTTTTTTTGGTTGAGATCCTCAGACAAATAGGATTTGCGTACCTTAATGATTAAATATAGGTAGGTATAGAGCTGTTAAGTATTATCCAATGATTTGATGACCTCCAAAAAAATTCGGACCATTTCGTTTTCAAAAATTTGGTATTTTATTTCCTTCTATCGTTTTTAATAGGCGTTTAAAAAAATGAGAAAACAGGTAATAAATAAAATTATTTTATTTCAAAATACTTATGGAACTTTTTTCTGAACATATTTAATATTTTTGTGAATGGAATGAATGTATGTATGTTTGTAGGTATTTTGACATTCACATTAAATCAGAACGAATTATTTTTTATTAATTTTTCTATTAAATAAACAAACAGGACTACAGAGTGAGTTTTATCATAGCTTTGTCCAACCAGGCAAATGCCAGTGCAGTGCAGAATTATGATAACTGTCAGAACAAATTCAAGCAAAAACGTCATACAACAAATGTTAAAAAGAAGAAAACAAATATTCGAATAATGACATCAACTGATTTTGACAGTTTTCACCAACCTAGTTAAGAATATTAAGAACCAGAGTAAAATAGTATGTATGTGCTTGGGCAGACATTTTCTTAATGAACAAAAAAAAAGCTGCACTTTTCTGTCCAGAGTAGTCCAATGCACCTGGTTGAAAAAAGTTTATGTCATATTTCAATATCTAATTAAAATATTGGAGAAAACTTAACTTTATTATTTTTTCTGGCTGACGTAGTTTTTTTTTTTATTAATTTTTTGAATAATTTATCACTTACCCCCAGTGGTAGTTTAAACTCCAGTTTTAGTTTAAACTTCAGTTCAAGAATTTATTGGTATTCACAGTTTTGTTTAAACTGAGTATTTCGCAGTTCAAGTTAACCGAGAGTATTCTGACGTTTAAACTGCAATTCAGCGAACAAAACTGACATTTTAATTTAATTGAATGCGGTTTGTGACGAAAATGTTTTAATGTTATTAGCTTCTTTTTTAAAAAAATATTATTTATTTAGAATTAATTGTGCATTAAAAATTTTATCGTGTAGTGAAAGTGATTTTAAATGAACTTAAATAAATCTCTCAAGATTAATGAGCAAAAAAAAGCATTTTTTATTTATCCTTATTTGTTTACCTCATAGAAGGAATGAAAGATAGAAAAGACAAGGATAGATAGTTAAAAAAAAAACTTCATAAAAGTGATGTCTGAACACGTTACGTCTCATTACGCAATTGAACGAAGTTTAACTAAACTAAGATAAGATTTGACTGTGAAACCGGGCGAGTTAAACTAAAAAACTTAAACGCCGTTCAAGCTTCAGCTGAACTGAAGTTTAAACGTCAACTGTGAAACTGGGGGTTTATTGTTTTTCACAACTAAATTTAATAACAAAAACGAAGGAATTTGTTTTTGTCCATTAAAATTTTTCAAAAACAAAATTACATTATCTATGTATTTTTTAACAATAAATTAAACCTATATTTTTATTCACTCGTGTTCATCCGGTATATTGCTCTTTTTATTGCTGGTTTGACGTCTGCAACCATGATGGAAGTTCCTAGCCGCTTATTTTTTTTTTTTTGAAATTAGTATGAACGTCAAACAAAATACAATTTTTAGTTTATACTCCGAATTTGTGGAATAATGAATCATTTTGATAGTTATACCAATGTTTACACGATGCAATAAATCTCTGTGATCAGAGACGGAGTTGGGCATTAAAAAAAAAAAATATTAATAAAAAACACTAAAACACAACATACAAAACACATAATTTAAATAAAATGAGTAATACGTATAGTTTTAAGAAAAATAACCATTTAATGTTTTATTAGTCATAATCTTGTTAAACAAAAATCATTTTCAGTTGACGCGTTAACCAAATTGGGCGTTTGCCCTTCCTGTCTTGCTAATTTTATTCACATGTCACGCAAGCCACAATAATAAGTTCCTTAATACAAAGTGTTCGCATAGCAAGAACATATGGTGCTAATTGGATAAGAATTTTGTGTTAAATCATCGTGTAAACTTGTATGTACATTGTACATACATATGTGAGAGTACATATCTATGGATAGACAGATGGAATAATTACTTTAAAGCCTTGGACTTGTTTACACAAGCAATGATGAGAATTTCTTATATTTTTTAAATTCTAGAATTTACTGAGTTATTAGGACTTGTTAAGTTTTGGATCATGGATCATTTAATGTTTCTTTAAACTGATTTTATCTTTTTATATGGTATAACCAAAGTGCCTATGTGTCGTTAATTTATTGCTAATCTTTTGAGGTGTAGGAAAATAGATCCTCAAACCCAGGTCCAGCTCCAGCCAAACTTTCGCCCCGTGCTAGATTTGTAGACAGCGTAAGTTGAACATGTTTTTTTTAAATCTAAAATGCAAATAGTAGTATTTGTTTCCGCAGGTAATGCGCCTCTAAAATTGTACGCCCTTTGCATTTGATAAATTGTACATATGGTTGATCTGGCCCTGTTCAAAACATATTCTGCCCTATCTCCAATTTTATGGGAACTTTTTCCCAAGGGAATTTTTTCTCTCCTAACTTAGTTACGGAAATATTTTGTATACAAATAAGGAGAAAGTTCCCTGGAAATAGTTGTTTTAAATAGCAAAGTTCTCAAAATGAGAAAAACTCGGGGGAATTTTTATTTATGGTAAGGCAGATTTTAAATTCATAACTAGAAGACTTTCGATAAGTTCGAAATTTCAATTTGATTTTTGTATTACCTCAGCCGTCTTACTGTCTCCATCACGGACGGGACAAAAGATGGTTTCGATAAAACTCCCCCAGTTGTATACTGTATAAGTTGGCACAAGGTCACAGTAAGAAAGTACATAATAGTTAAAAAAAGAACCTTGGGCAATAAACTGTCCCATTATGATACCACATGAATTAAGAGATTACTTTTTGGGATGCATCAGGCTACTTGAAACATTGTAGTATAAATCTCTCAGTGAAGATTTTTAGGTTTTTGAACATATTTAGGTAATGTGGAGGTTATAATTATAGGGTGACTCGAGTGAGCAATAACTTCCACCAAGCTTCCATAATAATCGTTTGAGAGCTAGGCCGTATCCAGTTATGACAACAATTTTAAAGCTAATTGTATATACATATAATCTGCTAAAATATATATCAAACGCTTAGAAGGTTGTAGATCTTGTTATGGGCAAATTTTTTTGACTGACAGGTGGTTATGTTATTTTTTTGAATGCATCTTGTTTCAGCTAAAGTTCACTTGTAGCGATTGATAAACCAGAATCAGCCATTCGAGTTATAATGGGTTATGTTGCACCAGCACCTTTGGCGAGTTGTGACCCGGCACAGGTACTGAACTGATGATCCACAGTTAAGGGCTATTGACATCTTGTCCGTGTGACAAAATTCTTGGAAAACACTACAATGGCCTAGTTAAAGTCATTCTGAGTACACGCTTCCCCCAACCATTAGTGCTTGATCATTAAAGTGGATCGACACGTCTTTTAGGTATTTGCGTTTTTCATCGAAATCTGGGATTCTTTCATACTTAACAATAAAACCACAGCCTGAAGACAAATTCACAAAGACTCATGGAAGGGTCTTAGTCTCAGAACTCCAAGCGATAACCGATTCGGAATCATTTTCCTTTTTTTCAAATTGATTCTTTCACATTGTGGTTGCATTGAACCCATATTATATCTTTCAACCTTATTATAAAGTCTATGCAACATAATGAAGGTTAATTTCTAGTAAAGGCCTATCTCTATAGCTCAGTTCTTTGTAACCTTTTACTTGTTGTCTGAACGAGTAGCTACGAGTTTAGGTCATTGAATTTAAAATTAATTGATAGCAAAGCAAATATCATAACTCAAAATAAGCTTAGAATGTATATGGACATTGTAAATTTTAAAAAATTAATTAATTCATAGCTTTAAAAGTAAATAAACAAATTTATATCGATCTGGTCAATTGAATTAACTTAAATAATTAACACAGAATGGCAATGATGGATTTATTGTACCTAGGTACAAATATTCTATATCAAAGCTTTATTTTTTATAGAACATTTAGATCTGATTTACATAACGTCTTAAAAAACTTGTTTTGAGAAGAAATAAAAAGGCAGCTCCAACATTTGTGTTTTTTCTTTCTTTTTTTTGACTTATTTTGATACAAAAATTTCCACATTAGGTTTTTGTTTACACAAATGTGTTTGATTTGTATTAATCATGTGCACTTTCTGACAAAAGAGTGTTATTGATTTGCTGTGGGAACGGGACGACAACGACGGAGACGGGGACGGGCAATGGCGGAGCGGCGGAATAAAAATAAAATATTTATACCTAGCGCTGAAGATATTTGTTTATAAAATATTCTCCGGAAACATCTAGACTTTTTAATATAAAATTAGCAAAAACAATGAAGACAACGTACTGTATCAGGAAATAAGTATTGTAGAAGGTACTTAAACCTACAAAAAGATACATAAATATGACAGCTTTCAATGACATTTAATAGGGGAGAATAGGGGACTAATTTATGAGTGATTTATTTCATTTTTCATGTGGTAATTTGTAATTTGTACAAATTGGTGTAATTTGTAAGTAGGTATTGGAAAACGTACACCGTCCGTGGATAAGCATGTGACACCTTAAAAGTTAAAACATATGTACATAGATACGAACAATGTTACATTCCATATGAGAGGACATTGGAATAATAATAGTTAAGGGAGTGTTCCTACTAAATATTCATGTTTTACATTTTGCTTTTGGTGCTTAAAATTTGTTATTTGACATGAGTATTATAAGTCTGGAGACGATACCCCAAAGAATAGAACCTGAGAACTTGATTGTTTAACTGAAACTATGTATTTTTAGCTATAGAAATAAAAACAAAAGTTTTAATTTTATATTTAATTCTTTTAGTAATTTTATTAAAAACTAATTTGATGACAACTTAATTTTACTTTGTTATCGCTACGCATTTCGGAAATTCTTTTCCGTCTTCAGGTGATATTTGTATTCTTTCAAACAAGAAAGATTTAACTATGAATGTTGCTGCTTCTTCGTTCATGCTGCGAAATCGAGCCAAAAAGAACAAAAACATTCTGCATAATATTACAAGTGTCAAATATCGATTGATAGTGAAAAAATATTGAAATTCGGCCTTTTAAAACTTCATTTATTAGAAAAACTAACCAACTATTGGTTTATCAAAACTTCTATCATTTTACTTACAAATAAAGTTCGGTATTTATCAACTACCAATTAAAGTTATAATCGAATTGAATTAGGCATACATTACACATACTTAGATGGACGGTTGACAATTTTGACGTTTTAAAATGACAAGTGCGACTGAATCGTTTTGAAGTCCATATCAACTCGGTTTATATAAGGATTGAAACGAATTTAAACCACTGCTAGATTCTATTTTTGACTTGAATTTATAAGTCAATTAGCATTAAATTATACTGATGGTAAAGTGTTAACGATGGTAAAAAAAAAGCAAAAGCAAAGAAAATTTCCAATTTCTGAGTCTGGTTTAACTGAAATATTATATAACAATTCTGAAAATTCTTGGAAATTTTATTTTTATAAGTATATTGAAGCAGCGCAAAGAACAAGAGTTCTGGTACATTAATTAAAAGCCGACAAACACATTCCTACCCGTCTCGTATCCATTACTCATGTTAATGAATATAATATTTAGACAATATTGTTAAAATTTTTAAAAAAGCAAACACATCTTTTAAGGGAAATATCTTTTCGACGACCTTGTTGGTTCAAAAAAAAAAACAATGGTTATAAAAAATGGGCCACTGACATCTGTCAGTGAACAAATATAATTTATACAGAAATAGCTTGATTTTATATTTATCAAAATTTGATGAAATAACATTATTTTGACAAACCTATTTACCTGCCTTTGTGAGCTTTGCGTTAATTAAAAAAAAAAAAAAAAAAATTGAATACTTTTAGAGACACGTGGACACAGACAAAGGTGAATACAAAAAATATGTATAAATAGGTGCTTACCTATTAAAAGAATTATTTTTTTATATGGTTTTTTAATTACATTATCACGAGGGTGTATGTAAATTATTATACATTATTTCTTAGCAACAGACAAAATAAACAAGCTGAATTTAAATATAAACACTATTTCTCTTTTTCATGTTTGTAATAATGTTAATGTACAATGTACATACAATACATATGTATAAGAATAGCAATCTATCGTAATCAAATTTTATATCAAGCACAATCATAAGTAGATAATAAAACTGTAATAGCGTTTATGCCAATTATGTTTTAAAGCATACACTTATTTAAGTTTGTTTATTTTGTTAAAGTTTAAAATTATCTTATAAGTTTATATTTTAGACTAAGAAAAATTACAATTTTCTTTATAAATTTTATAAAAATTCAAAAAAAAAGTTGATGAACCATGGACTTATGTCTGAAATAATTAAAGCTGTAACATATTAACTTAACTACTTGACGAATTTGTTGATCTTATTTATTTCCTCATTTAAGGTTACGTGGAAAATATTTTAATATAAATCATAAGAGTGTACGTAGTTACTAGCGCCTCCGATTGCACGGATAGTCAAATACACAGATATCCGTGTATTAAGAATATTACCCGTGACTTACCCGTATATTTTAATTAGACGGATAGCAATACGTGGGCATCCGTCCTTTTACTTTATTTACCCGTGTAATAAAAATGTCCTTGTTTGCATTGTTTTCATTTATTTATTTTTAAACGTGATTAAAAAAAATCTAGCAAACTACGACAATAAAACGAACTTCAAAACCATTCTTCTAATCCTTGAAAAAAGAATCCGTGTATTAATAACAATACGTGTGATGATGTACACGGATAATAAGATAATAATAACACGTGTATTAAATACAGGGATAATTTTTTTGGGCTTTTCTAATTACACGGACTCCGTGTATCCGTGTTCTTCAAATACACTTAGAGAATCGTGAGCTCTAGTAGATACATCAGGATGATTTACTATTAATATTCTAACAAAGTCAATCAAGTATTCTATGGAAGGAAATAATACTTCCTTCTTCTTACACGCTAACGACTGCAGCTTCAAGTGGTTTCAATAGTTCAATAGTAATCGATTAAATTTATTGTTCTTATCTTTAAAAAATAAAAGTTATTTTGGCTTTTAGATACTTGAATCTTTGCAACTGTAGGCAGAATGAAAAATCTTTGCAAAGCACATAACATTTATGTAGTATGTGTGTTACTAACGCACTTGATCGATTACAGTGACATAAAAATGGCCCGTTAAACTGTTGCTAAAATAGTGTCATAAAATTCCAAATAAGCCAATATATTTTTTTATCAAAAACAAATTATGTAATGTTATGATTCTTAACAATAGTATGTACATACATATATATATAATATCTTATTTCGTTTTTTAATCTGTAGATTAGACTAAAAAATGTATGATTTAAGTTCTCCTTAGCACACCTGGAGCCCTATTCTTCTGACATGATTTTGAACGAAGCAAAAACTAAATTTAAAATTCATATTATGGAATGCATAGACTTTTCTCATTAAAATTGTCTTTTATTCTCTAAAAAATTAGCAGGAATATTTCTAAACATAAAACATACGGAAATGATCAATCAAAATAATTAAATCACAACAAAGTAATGGTCTGGGTGTTTAAAACAAAAACTATCAGTCAGTTCCTTAAACGAAAACCTTAATTTTATGATAAAAAAAAATCATGTCATTCAAATGTTATGAAAAATCATAAATCTTTCATAATTGGTGCGGTTTTAAAAACAATTAAAAATAAATAATTTAAAAAAAATAACAATAAATACATCCATCGGACCCAGTGTTTTCTTTAAATTTACATTTTGCCGGTTTTAATATTACAACAAAAAGCATATTCCAATGAGCCAACACAAAATAACACGCTTCACAGAGTGGCTGTGGGTGTTATCCGGAAATAGTACTTTAAATGGCATAGCTTTCATTTAGTCATAGATTGTAAACCAACCAATTAAGAAAATTAAAATCTCAAAAAAATAAGTGAGTTATAAAAATACTAACGAATAAAAATACAGAGTCCTCCGCAGTTCCGCCAACGCTGTTGATATTAAATTTTGCGCAGCAGAATCGTGTGGCAATTTCATTCTTGGCATATAATTGACTAGTGCACTAATTTCTTCCGATCCCATATATTGATTCATCCGATTGTGTTCTTCGTCTGAATCCACCGAACTTTCACTATTACTTTGACTAGGTCTTTTGACAATATCATTTCTGTGGTTATTAGTTTGTTTGCATTCCATTGCACGTGAAGTTTTGAGTCTACTAGCACTGTGCTTAAAATTCACCGAAGTGATAGTACTTGATATTTTCTCTATATATTTGTTGAACATTTTTCAATTAATAAATTGTTTCTTATTTGCTTTATTATAAGCACACAAAAAAAAAACCAAAAACTATTTCTTAACTATCGACTTGATAGGCTTTGAAACAGTTTTTTCGACAATAACAATAACTTCTGCAAAATGCTCAAAAACAAATCCAGAAGACATGGTGCACTGAGTTTAAATTATTTCTTTTTTTGATTAAATGTCTTAAATTGTTTATATTATGATTTGATTTTTTTTGGACAATGGCACGAGTATTTGCTTTATTTTGCAAAAGGAACTTTGATAGAACAACGCACTTTTGTATCTAAACGCGATATATCAAATCAACTTCTTTCACTTAAGTTTCTAGAGTATTGCTTTCTAGCGCCCGATCTTCCGTGTAAGTTGGATCGTATGAAACGTTCGACTAAGCTCAATCCACCCAAAATGTTATTGTTTTATTGCTCCGTCAATTCTACACCAAGAGAACGAGAACGAGAACAAAAAAACAAAAATCCAAATTAATTGTTTTGTCAGACACCGCAAACCAAATCAAATATACAGACACACAGATATACATACAATCATATGAACTTACAAAAAAGGTGTAGAGAAAAAGTGAACAGAACGACACCTGTCATCGACTTGAGCTTCATACTTAACTTACTTACACAAACAAAGTGGATTGAGATAATGTTGTTGAAAGCTTTTCTTAGAAGTTTTGTCGGTGAAATGCGCAGATCATAAATATATCTGAGATCTATCAAAACACGGGGCTGTTATGACTTTGTGAGCGATTCGTGCTCCGCATTCACAAACAGTTTCACTTGCGTAGGTTGGACTTATTGGTCAAAATAAATGAGTAGCTTACCAAAAGTAAAGTCGCTGCTCAACCGTGTCGCTGACCGTCCGTCATTCAGAACCGGCACGGCGGCGGCGGTGGCGATGGCGGCGCGACACGTTGCGGTGATCAATGGTCAAGTTCAAGCCCAAAATAATTGCAATAATTTAGACTCCAAAAATTGCAGGAAAATGGAAATTCCAATTCATAGGTTTAGATTCGTTTTTGCACCTACATTACATGCTACATAAGTGATTGATAAGAATTAAAACAGTAAAAATAACAAAGACTCGACCTATCCAACATTAAATTGTTGTGGGTTTAGATGCCAGTCTGACCAGTCTAGCATTGCATTAAACAAATTCAAAGTAGGTATGTACATCTAATTGGTTTAAATTTAAAAGGTAATACTCTTCTTAGAATATGCATGAATATTTGCAATTAAGATTTTCAGGAAATTTACTTAAATCACTTTCCAAAATAGAAGGCTCTTACTCATAAGTTTTCTTCTTAAGAGGGATACAAAAGAGAATTGAGAAAAATATTAATTTGGTCACATTTTTTGATAACATCTCTTAGTCTTACCTGAGTCACTACCGCCATGGAGAGCCCCCACACATAAAAATAAATTTAGTTCTTACAACGACACACAAAACAAAAATGCAAAAACCGGAAATGCCGTATAAAGGATTTCATTCGAAAGCAGATCAGCTTAAATGAAACGAACGAACAACATTTGTAATATCATAAAAAAAAGTAAAATAAAAACAAAATACAAAATACAAAAATCCTGTTGTAGAGCGCTGACCTTTTTTAATGACAGTTTCCGTACGATAAACTTATTTTTATCTGGGGCTTTGATGATATCCAATGCGGGACTTTATTATATTAATCGATGCATGCTATATTGGAATCGTGTGTTTCGTTGCGTCAATGTTACAAAGCTGTGTGCTTTCTAAGAATAAAGCCTGCAGTGTTTAAAATAAACACTAAGTTGGACGAAATTAGAACTGAGCGGTAATTATTATATTTTTAAATTTAAAAAAGCCGGTTTCCGTTGGGTGTTGTTTTTGGTTTTTTCGCGAGGTAAGGATTTCACAAAAACCGCTAAATAAGATTACGTTTCCTGACATTTTTGCTCTACTGATGGTGGAATTTGTTTTTATTTTCTTTTTACTTCTCTTTGATAAAAGGCAATGTTAAAAAAAAAATCATAAAACAATAACAAGTAATAATAACTTAAACAATCAAACAACCAGTTACCTTCTTTTTAAAGTGAGGACTATGACATGTTTGTTTTTGGTTTTATGGTAATAAAGAGAGTAACGATCTTTTAATCTAGATGCAGATAAAAGGAATGACGCTCGATAGCACTTTAGCTTTAATAATAATAAATTAATGTCAATTAATATCTACTTGGTTGTTGAAATAAATTGCCCAACATAAACAACATAAATAACAAATACCAGGAAATGTAGTTTTAATTTTGTTTACAAAAATGTTTTAAAAACGTGTTCATTTGAAACCCAAAAATGCCAAAACATACATTTTCTAAATTTCTAGCATCAGATGTACTGAGATTGGATACAAATTAACTCAACGCAACAAGACAAGTTCTCAAGTTTTACTCCCGTCTATCATCAACTCCTATTCTTGAACAAAAACTTGAAAGGGCTTTTGAAAGCAGCAAACTGAAGGCTGAGAAATTTCCATTACATAACTACTACCATAGCTAGGATTTTGATTGAGTCATCGAAAAATTTAAGCAATACTTTCCAACAAACATCGATGATATTTTTAAAATATATTGACTTGATTCGTATTTTTTTTTTTCAAATGAATACTGTAGGTACCGTTTAGATGAATTAATTTATTTATTCACACACAGTCTACAATGCATTTCCAGTTAAAATGTACATATAAAGAATTATACATAAAGGCCTATTACCGGAAGTTTTTAAATGTATTAGGTTTGACTGAACAAAAATTATACCTTAATTCAACTTAGCACCATACATAAGTATATAACACAAATCTAGTTGATGACTTAGTTACAAATATAGTAAGAAAAAAAAATAATTTTCTTATGCTTTCTTTTCCGCATTATCAACCCGAAGTGTAACACAATATACCCTGGAATACGTCGAAAGAAAGTGAAAGGTTTTCATTTCTTTCTAGAGTGCATGCACCCGTTTAGATGTTGCAAACCGCCAATTAGAAAGTTTAAATGTCATCAAACAAATTGGTTCGATTACGGCTCAATGTAGACATAACCAATTATGATTTAAATTTTAGAATACACAAATTGTTCTAAGAATTTAAATCTATTACCACGTGCTGCGTTTAAGAACACCTCTAACACACAACCGGACGGGCACTTGATTTAAACTCAGGGCAATACCAACACTATTGGACATCTACTCGTATATCAATGCTAACAGCAACGAGACGGAAAATAAAACCTATTTATTTTCATTGTGGTTTGGTAATTGACGTAAGATAAAACGGCCTGTTCGCAAAATGCATACAAATTAGTGATTTAAACTCAACTCAAATCAGCAGATCCGATTCAAAATCAACAAAATAGTATTTAAGTAGTAAAAGTCCTACACAGCAAAAAGCTATGAAATGAGTTTAGGAAGTGCTTTAAAAGCTCAATGACACAGAACTCAATAAACCTAAGTAAATTCGACCAACAAAATCGAATTTATGTACAAAAATCTCTTTCCGAAATGCCGAACTATATTCTTCGGATGGATTCGTGGTTTATTGATTTTTAATGAAATGTTGTTTCGCAAGGCGTGCACGGGATTCTAATTTTCGATTATGAGGTTGCTGATCGATTGGAATTGTAGTCGTGATTATTGGCACATACTCCAAGTGAGTCCGTCTTGTTTCTCGGTTTCTGTTATTTTTATCGCTGAAATCAAGTAATAATCATCTTCAGACCTGGTTATGATTTTAAATTGATATTTTTCGTCGAATTCAATCTAGTACGTAAGTACTAACATATATTTCATTCTGAAACCGCAAACAAAAAAAAACCGTGGGGAACTCCTTAAAATTGTCCGGCCACAGCTTGAGACTGCAAATGAGTGTGACCATCTCGTTTGGTGTATTTTCCGTTTCACGACATTTTGATTGAGTTATTTAATCATTACCTGCCTATCTGCCTGTTTTCTATGCTTGTTCATTTTGATTGCTATACGAGTGTGAACAGTGTAGTGTAAATACAATTAAAAAAATAAATTATCTTTTAGTGGGGGTTTTGTTTCTACTGGAAGGAAAAGAAGAACAAACTTATTATTCTTTGCATTGCTTTGTTTTAAAGCGCTTTTCAATGCCAAGTAAAGTCGCTGCTCTGACATTTTAATTGACAAACGCCTCCCATATTTGACATATTTGTGTACATTGTGCAATGTGTATTACAATTTAGTTTGGAAAAAGTTGTGTGTGAAAAATCAAGTTCTAACGTTGGCTTAAGGTTTGTGTTCCGAGATGCGATCTTGATTATGACCTTAACCATATTCATTCATATTCAATGAACCGGTAGTAAAATATAAATTGCATTTATGTAACTGGATACTGATAACTGATTTATTAAAAACCTATAAAAATGGGCATTTATATGAAGTTTCTTTTTACTATAATTGTTTGAGTAGTTTTTCAAAATGTACATTGTTTTAAGTTCGAAATTGCAAGGTAAATTACTTTTTATTTGGATTTTTCTACTAAACCAATTTATTAGATTTATGTAGTTTAATAATTAAATTTAAATTTAAAGTATTTCTTCTAAATAAATATATAAATATTGTGTGGAGTTATGTATGTATGGGATATCGATGGAACGAAGATATGATGGCCGATTACAAGAGATTGTCAAGACAATCTTAAAAGAAGCTTTCTTAAAACAAAAATACCAAAATAATAAATCTAGAAGCCCTTTTCATTTGAGCTGAAATATCAGTTGTGACATAAAAATTAATGTTAATGTACATATTATGTATGTATTATGATTTATCTCTAAAACTCACAGAGAACTAAAAAGAAAGTATTTCGTGTCATTTTAAAAAATTAAAATTAAATAGAATTTTCTTGAATATAAAAGCAAATAATTATTCAACTTAAATATTATTTTCTAATTTAACCGAATAATTAGATTTTTAATATAAGAATTTACGAAGCCTTACTGCATGTGAAAACTATCAAAAGGAAAGTGCACATTTAAAATTTAAATAGCGAGTTTAGAAGGAAATAGTTTGATTTTCGCGGCAGCAACATCAATGTAACGATGTGTTATTTACAGTTAATTGAAAGAAACATGAGTGCAAACGGCTTAGATCAAATTTGTTTATATCTGAACTCTTTTTACATAAGGTTAATTCACTCAATTCAATTCATTTCAACATTTTCCAATGACAATTTTCAAGATAAAAGTTTGCATTGTAGAATTTTCGAGTGTTGCAACTAATAAATTAAGAAAAAAGAACCAAATGCACTTTTATTTCGAAAACCGGGAGCTATATACTTAATGTACAATTGCAATAAGAGTACTTATAAATGAAGTACCAACTTCTAAATTTAAATACATAAATAAAATTAATTGTAAATTTAACAATTTGAAATATTAAGGATACATTTTGACTGTCAAAATTTATTTTATAAATTAAATTACCAGTCCAAAATTATTTCTGACAATTTTTGTTTAAATTAATTTTTGGATATAAATTATTTTAAGTCCTTCAATCCACAATACCCTAAATATGCGAATAAACAAAAACAGAAACTGTCATCAAATTTATTATGATAACTGAAAGTAAACTATAATACATATTACATACAAGTGCAGATATTTCTTTACCTATTTTGTCTTTTTTTATCAGTAAGGTATCAATATTAATTAAAGTAAAATGGTGGAAGTAGCCCTCTAAATAATATACACAAAGTCTGCCATTCCAAATGAGTTAATGAGTTCAATTTAAAATTTCTAACCTTTAATATATTAGACATACACCTACATAAATTGTCCACAACTATCATATTTTTTACAAAAGCAAAAGCTAAACAAAACCATTGCTCTACCCTCACATTAATTAGTATAAACGATAGAGAATGATATAAATAAATGACCATCCAACTTATCGCAGTTCCGCGGGCCTTCGCCTTGTATCCATGCCAATTTGTCAGCTATCAGAGAATAAGATTTGTGTTAGCAGTTTTGTTATCACCCAAAACATTAAAGTACCTACTCACAGTATTTCTTTGTTAGTTTTAAAAAACGCCACTAAGGCTGCCAGATTTGTTGTTTAATTCAAGTTTATCGCGATAAGTCCAAATCACTTCGAGGGGTTCCCGCACAAAATATCGAGATAAAATAAAAAATAACAGACTTACCGCTCCGTTGTTGGTTCGGCACATATCAGCGGTTGTTTTAGTTCGATAACTTGGCCGTTTTTCTCCTTGAGTTCTCCATTCTCCATGTAGTACTGGACCAACTCCGGTAGAGTGGCAAATTTTTCACCTAAAAAACACACATAGTTAAACAGTTGTCTAGCCACAAAAAAATTTATTCAAACTACCTCCATAGAGATCAAAAAAATCTCCATTGTTTTGAATTTTGATATGGGTAACCTCCTGTCCACGCCTTACAGATAGAGTAAACGCTCCCGGATTTGATGAAGACAGTCGAGCCAAAAACGAACCATCAAAACCCTGTTCCTGGAGCAGTTTTTCTGCTTCTATGCCCGTTATAGTTGGATGGAACCATCTAAAAAAACAAAAACGACAAATTAATACACCTCAATGCCAGCAACATTTTTTGGTCTGGTTTTCTGATCCCAAGTTAGTGATGCACGGATGTGGGGAATATGTGTATATAAGACAACGTGTGGGAAAAATATGGGCGAACATGAAGCATTTTAGCAGGCCATCAAAAAGGGGATACAACATTTTGGGGTGAAACGTCAGGCCAGGCAGCAGCAGAGAATAAAGAAAAGACTGACCTAATTCTGTTTCATGGAACAAAGGCCACTTCAATATTGAGGTTTTAGGGAATCTTTGAAGATTTTTGTGGAGGTATATAAATGGTCATATAGTTGGGAAATAATTTTACAATTTACTCACCTTCTGGATGTCATTTTTAAATGGATTT
Source organism: Scaeva pyrastri (assembly GCA_905146935.1). Taxonomy (NCBI): domain Eukaryota; kingdom Metazoa; phylum Arthropoda; class Insecta; order Diptera; family Syrphidae; genus Scaeva; species Scaeva pyrastri. The sequence continues at coordinate 37,406,011 of LR989927.1, read as the reverse complement.
GTTGGTTGTAAATATCGATAAATTTCTTCACCTGACACAACTTTTCCCACTTTTGACTTGGAGCTTGAGTGGTGTTTGACAAATTATGGTGGTGTGCAGAAAAGTGACAGTTTGTAATGTGCTGAACACGGTCGCGTTCGGTGGAATTGAATGATTGTGTTCAGACGAAAAAGGGTGTGTTTAGTCTCTAAGTCGTGTTTTTTTTTTTAACTGGTAAACGCAACTTTGTTTTCGCTACACTAATATTACAATTATAAGCAACTTAATGAAATTTTGAGCAAGTTATATGACTTTTTTGTTGTACATTTGAAATGATTTTTGTTGACTTTTTTAATGTTCAGAAATTTAAAGAAAGACCTTGAATTATTATATTATTTTATTTATATTATATTTTACCTTAGAAAACGTAAATGTCAATAACTTTAATTCACAAATTTCAGGATTTCAACAGATCATGTAGTAAATTTTAATTTTATTACCTTTAACCCAATACCTACATACTTTGATTCTGGATTAAGGACTTATTGGCCCTATTCATTAATATGGATCATAAATTGTTGATCTCCATCTCAAATCTCTTATACTTTTTACGTTTGCCCATAAATCCCAGATTTAGGGAATGAGATATAAAATAAATCTCGAAGTGTTTTCACTAGCACAATCAGATTTATTTTAATGTTTATTCGGCGACATATATAATATCAAAAATTAAATGATATATCTCTTTCTAAAAGACATTTAGTGACGTCACTGACTCGGATTCAGCAAAAAATTGAAAAATGTCAATTTTGAAACGGCATTTACAATTGAATCTACTTTTTATTATAAAAACGCTGTTACAGACTGGATTTTCATAAACTATCACTAAAGCCTGTAATGAGTAATAAAAATTCCTCAAATAGGCTTTCTCGTGTGAATAAAACCAAAAAAAGCTCTGAACGCAGTCAATAATATTTTGAATTCCATTGAATTGGAAAGGTCCTCCAACGATTTTATTTTAAGATGACATAACCCAGCTGACAGTTCTGTTTCACCATCTACACAAATAAATATAACCAATCACCCGGACGGCATTTTATCCTTTTCCATTAAAAATCTAAATAAAATATGAAAAAGGCACGAGTTAATCGCCTCTCGATTCTAGACAAACTCCATAGAGGTGTTGTGTATGCTTGCGTTGGAGTGACAGCATATGGAACATTTTTGCTAGGCCTTCGGGTTCATCGGTACTTTACAGTCATTCGGCCAGAAAGACAGCGCCAGGAGTTGAAAATGATCGAGGAAGGCAAACACGACAATGTCGACAAAGCACCCGAGTTAAAATATTAATCAATAATACTATTTATTTAGTTTTAGCAATAAAATTTGATGTTCTACAAGTTTAACTCTTTGGCTATTTATTTAAAATTGTGCACTTAAGACTTACAACATTTTCATAATCATTTCTTCGAGATTCTTACTGTTTAACTGCGACTTGAGGTCAGCTGGAGCCGGTGTGGTGCTAAGCCAATACTCGGAGGCTGCGATGTAAGTTGCGACTGCTGCTCCAACCATGTAGGCTTTGGTGGTTGAGCTTTGGAAAATCACACACGTTGCTATGCAAAGACCTAGGTAGGTGAGGAATCTGGTTAAATTGACGTATTGCTCTCGCTGTTCCACGGAATCATCTGTGCACTTCCCGTCGATAAGGGTGAAGCCCTCGGCACATGCCTTACACATATCTGGGCCGTCACCGTCACATCCCACACAGGACCTATCACACTCAAGGCAGCTGTAGGAGCCGTCGTTGTTCACGCAGAACTGCTTTGCCGTGCATATGTTCCTTGTGACAAGGCACTCGTTAACGTCGCTACAGCCGTTGTCGGGGTCCATTCGCCAGCCAGGTTTGCACGACCGACATCCCTTGGCACCTGCCGATGAGCAACCCTCATCACCACACGCGTCATGGCAATGTGAACAAAGCAGCTTCGTTTCATCCTTAAATGCAGCGTAGAATGACACGGCGCACTCTCTACACTGTTCGCCCGTGTACCCTGGGTTGCAAAAGCATTTACCATTGCCTTTTCGGGTGCCGGCCCCCTTGCATTTCCCATTCTTATGGCAATCCTGGCACTTTTCACAATTCGGTCCAAAATGGTCAGCAGGGCAACAAGCTTTCAATTTGTCAATGCACAACAGAGTGAATAAATCAGCAGAAGTGTCCTCCAAGTGCTTCTTTATATCTAAAGTAAGCTGATCTCTTAGCTCTATACATTGATTCTGTCCTCTGTCTACATCCCTGCATACATTTTCCAACAAGGCTTCTTGTTCTGCTCCTTTAGCAGGAACTGTGCTACCTGTTTCAAAAGCACTAGTAAGAGAATTTATTAAAACGGTACATGCCTTGCACGGCGGAAGAATTATGGCTTTTTGAGTCTCCTGATTGGATGTGCTACGGGCACTCTTTGGTAGGAATACAAATAAAACTATGATGCAAAACTTATCAACTATCATTTTGTTCAATATTTTGTAATATTTGTGTATATTTATTTTATTTAAATTTTTTTGAAAACAAAAATTACTTTGTTTGGGTCGGGTCGACAGGAAGTTGTGCAAAATTTAGGGCAAAGTGGGGATGTGCAAAATCAATAACGGCGTTCAGGGAATACAATTTTATGGAACGGAATGGTAAATGGTATATTTTCATTATCGGTTTCGGGCGAAAGTTTTAAAATGTAAATAGATTCATTTTTTAATAAAATTTTATTAAAGTTAAATTTAATATAGAAAGTAGTTTGTTGCTTATATATTTTAAGATCACAGGGGAAAATGTTTAGAATAGAAGAGTATAAAGAAATTGTGATGAACTTGTTAGAAATTTGAAATTGCATCTCAAATACATGCTTTTTCTATCCGTTTCTCCAAATGTTAACCATTGTCACACATTTCTTATTGTTTTTATTCCATAATTTAATTAATAATTTAATCGTTCTATGGATTGAAGGTGTCATCCAACTATACAGTATGGATTAACTCTAGAAGATATTCCATTTCGTTCCTGATTTTGCAAACGTCAACCAACTTCGCTTTAAACTGTCAAACAACGAACAGCCATCGTTCTTTTTTTAACAAAAATTACCACGCAAAAATGTCGGCCCTAAATTTAACTGTGCACGTTCATCCCGTGGTTTTATTTCAAGTTGTTGATGCCTACGAGCGAAGAAATGCTGATTCGCATCGTGTAATTGGCACACTTTTGGGTAAGTTTTCACTGTTATCCCACGAAGAAATGTACATAAACCTATCTTGTCCACGTACATAGGTTCGGTCGACAAGGGAGTAGTTGAAGTGACCAATTGCTTCTGCGTTCCCCACAAGGAGCACGATGATCAAGTTGAAGCAGAACTCAGCTATGCAATGGACTTGTACGACCTCAATCGCAAGGTAAACAGCAACGAGAATGTTGTGGGTGAGTAGTTTCCCTGTCCATAACCTCAAATATGTGTTAAAGAAGGAACTCTTTGGTGCAGGTTGGTGGGCCACCGGCAATGATGTGACCAATCACAGTTCGGTCATTCACGAGTACTACGCTCGTGAGTGCAACAACCCAGTCCACTTGACTGTCGACACTTCCTTGACTGGCGGTCGAATGGGTCTGAAAGCATACGTCTGCATTCAGCTTGGAGTTCCTGGTGGCAAAACCGGATGTATGTTCACTCCCATTAACGTTGAGGTGCAATGCTATGAGCCAGAAGTATTCGGTTTGAAACTCCTCCAGAAGACCATCAGTGTCTCGAGCCCGAATCGCCCAAAGACAGTGTCTCCCATGTTGGATTTGGCTCAGATCTCTGAGGCTGCCACCAAATTGCAAGGACTTTTGGAATTAATCCTTAAGTATGTCGAAGATGTGATTGATCGCAAACAGGCACCCGACAACGCTGTGGGACGCTCATTGCTTGATTTGATTCATTCAGTGCCGAATATGAGCCACGAACAGTTCACACAGATGTTCAACGCCAACATTCGAGATCTGCTGATGGTTGTTACGTTGTCACAGTTGATCAAGACCCAGTTGCAGCTCAACGAGAAGCTCACTTTTTTGCCAACCAACTAGGATCGAAGTGAATTTTTATTTAAGACAAAGAAAAACAAAAAACGGTAAGCATTTAGTTGAGAAATAAAAGTTGAGTTCTTCTATAATAACTGATTTGAATTTTATTGCAAAAATATCTGAAGAATACATTTTTTCTTAGTAAGTAAGTTTTAACTTATGTTATATATACATTTAGAGGGTACATATTATATGTAATTTAACTGGGGATACGGTTTGTAGTGAAGTTTTCTTCTTGAAAAGAACAATGCTAGTATATGGAAAGAATCAATGATTCAAAGAAATGGATCGTTTCTCTTGCATTTGTCGGGTCACCACTTAGCTTATAGTGGAAAGCATGTAATATGCCGAGAAGAAAACACATTTTTGTTTTAATTTCTTATTTTTTTTTTTATTTGAGGAGTAGTATTCTACGGCGGGAGTTACTATTCATTTGTATGTGACCATTTGAAAGGAGGCAGTCCTATATCTAAGTGGTTGTTTAAAAACACATATCCCACTGAATTGAATTGGCGTCCCTTTTCCATATTGTATCTCTTAGTTTGGCAGTTTTCTTAGAGACCAGTCACTTTAAAAACTTTCTTTGTAGGGCAAGAGATTTTACCATCTCTCCGATCAATTGCTTAGTTTACCGAGTATTTAGTTTAAAGATGAAAGAGTTATAGTAATTTTTGGTTGAGGTACTTTAATAAAATTGAATTTGAAGTTTTATTCTAACAGCTTTAGTTTTCTTTTTAATACTTAATCTTATGAGGCCAGGAACTACAAAAAGCTGACTCTTAAGATGTTTGCTAGGGACTCCAAGAAAAAGTTTTCAAAACAAGTTGAAAGCACGACATTTGTCGTTAAATTTTATCGATTTTGTGTAATTTAATTCAAAGATACAACTTAAGGAATAAACAGCAATTTAAAAAAACTGAGAAGTGCGTATTCGCCCGAGTGAACATCTTTATTTGTGTCATATTTGCGAAGAAAATATTGAAATATATCAGAGTTTGCAGTACCATATCAATACATGATGTGATAGCTGGTGCATAGGACAAAAGTGGTTGAGTAATTTTCGAACTAAATTTAATTTCTCTGGTTATTCGTCAATTGATAGCATCCATTCATGATCTTGAGAAGTACTATTTTACATTGCAATACGTTCAAATTAATTAATTAAAAAATAATAATAACGAAATTGTAAACAAAAGTATACACATTACCAGCAAAAATAAAACTACAAGCATCGGACTTGAACTTGTTGAATAATTTAAATGCATTTATAATCGAAAAAGGAATCTATGAATTTCTGTATGCGCTAATGTAATTGTTTATTCGTATTTGATTTAAGATACAGCTTAAATCTCAATGCAAATATAAGTAAAATCCGAGCTTAATGTTACAATGCATTTGTAATTATTGATTCCATACTAAATCGTGACCGCCAATGGGCATCATATTGCGCACAACCCCTTCAGATCAGGAAAACAAAGCATATTGTTCCAGAGAGATATTAGAGTCAAGGTTATTTGATCGTTGCAATGTAATTAAATTATGCAATAAGTCTCTCTGGTATCCCTGTGTCCAAGCTATGAAACGTAATAATTCCATTGTGTATCCACCACGAAAGCCCATAAAAGGTGCCATTATACCTCTTCTAACTCTGAATTGATGGAATCTATCAAAACGATTGCCAATCGATGATAATGATAATGCTTGAACGAGCAACAGACAGAATGAAGACGAACGAAAAGTCAATGAAAACCACCAAAAGTGCAAGCAATTCAATAAATAATGACAGTCTTAAGAAAATTCAAGCTTAAGTAGCACGTTCAGTAGGATGGATTGTATGGATTGCTGAAATCAGATAGCTTGTCAGAAGAGCTAGAAAGTGGAAGAAAACAATGCAAGACCAACGAAGATTTCGATATTATTTGCATTGAGTGAACGACAACTTTATTTTCAGTTTATGGTTAAATGTGAATGTTGAAATTCTATCTATTTGAACGTTATAAGTTTATGCTTGTGATCTAGACATATTGCGTAATTCAGGAAATACCATCAATACGGCCAGTATATTGGAGTGCGTCGAACTGTGGGGCATGTCATTTGAGTATGAGGGTTAGGTTAATGTGAAATTGAAAGTGATTACTGATTAAGTAGCACGCAAAATCCGAGACAACAATTGATCTTGTATCTATTTCAAGTTAAAGACGAGTATAATAATAATGATTGAGATTTTGATTTCTTTGGGACTTAATACTACTTTTATTTGTTTTGGATGAAGACATATTTAATGAAAACGTACTACGCAAAACAAAAATGCTAGTCTTTTAGTTTAGTATCATTTACTTGCGAGAGTTTTAAAGTTTGGTGTACTGTCCAACGATAATTTAAATCCATTTGATGATATTTTAATTTTTAAACTTTTAGTCAAAGAACATAGATTAAATTACTATTGAGTGTGGCAGTTGGTTCAAATTATTAAAGTACTAAATTGTTCATTCAATAATAGACATATTCTATACGAATTCAATTAAAGACGATTTCAGGCGCCTCATTACAGCTGATAACTAAAATATAAATTTAAACAAATAGACATATGTACGAAAAATTCGTACTCACATATTGCTAGAACAGACAATTAAGTGGACATTTGTCAGAACTTTTCTAATAAAATTATAAATTAGACAAGAATGTCATGTAAATCTTTTAGGATCACTTCTGCAAATTATTGTCGCTAGAAGATTGCAGTGGATGTTATATTAGTTTGCGTTGTTATACTGCATTCAAGGAAATAATCATGTAAAAGAAGCCAAATACTGGCAAAACTCCATGATGGTATTATTCAAAACTCAATTGCATACAGGAAAATTACAATTTAACAAATAAAATGTGTGTGTAAATTCGATAAAATTGCCATGCTGCATTTTGCATGCTGTCATACCAAGTTAGTGTTTAAGTACATATTGAAAAATCCATATTTTTTACGATATTAAAGGAAATTTTAGATTTTAGTTTGAATCTAAATTCAAAATACTTTTAAAACTTGAAGTACTAAACTTGATGAAAAGTGAAAGGTATAGTTATAAAAGGTAATACTATCAATGCAAAACATTAATCCTATTCCAACTGATTTTGATTTCAATTTACTAGGGATGTAACATTCGCATGAGTACGTTAAAAACTGTGGTTTGTTTAAAATTCTCAAACATTTATTTCTTTATTTTTTAAACTCTATCGCTTTAAGACAAATACTAAAACAATGTTATTTAAAAATTATAACACAATTTTAACTGTACAAATATAAACCTTATACTATATGTTACTATTATAATTTAATTCTAATGATAGTGATGATATCCTCCGAATCCATGTGGAAAGCCCCCATATCCGTGGCCATAGTATGATGGTCCATGGTGGCCGTGTCCGAATGGATGTCCATATCCATATCCATGATGACCGTATCCATACCCATGCCCGTGTCCATATCCATAGCCACCATGATAAGCTGGGCCTCCGTATCCACCGTATCCGAATCCATAGATTCCGCGTTTCTCCGTCATTTTACTCTCACCTTGGGGAATCTCAGGTGTACATAAAACGGCGCCAATAAGGAGGATAGTAATAAAAGTACTCTGTAATATTTAATTTATTAAATTTATGTGTGAGTTTGAAAAAATAGGTCCTCTCACTAGAAATTTCATAATGCCACTGAATGGATGTATGCTTTGGCTATGATGGTACTAGATGGAGTGCTAAACCGTTTTTGATGCGTTTGAATTAATTGCGAAAGCTTTTATACCTACTCATCATGATATCTTGTTAGACATCAATTCAAAGGGGTGTTATGTTTCTTCTTTTTTCACACTATATTTTCACTTTGGATGTGGTAAACGAGATGAGTAATTAAACATAAAGATTAAAGGGAATGTGTAAAAAGGGTGAAGTGGTGAATACTTTGCGTTTGAATGGAGAGCGGAAATTATATAACTGCACTTTTAAAACATGGTTAGTAATTGCAAATTTTATTAATAGGATCTCAATTTACCTTTTTGAGGAATTCTTTAGGTGAAAACCTTAATACGTATTTATTTCTTTTGGCAGGAATACATCTTTATCTTATATCTACGTTTATATAAAAGAAAGTCGTGTTAGTTACACTATTTATAACCCGATTTGGATCAAATTTGGCACGGAGACAGATTATAGTCTGGAATAGTCTTTAGGTTACTTTTTATCCCGGTAAAATGAATGGTTCGCGTAGAATGGATTTATTTTAATTTTTCCAATCACGACAGAACGGCTAATAGTATCCGGATGAAATTTGGCAAAGAGATAAATTTTAGTCTGGAACAGCACATCGAATAAGCACAAAACATATTTTTCAATAGTTTGAGTTTCCTTATTAAATTAGGGCGAGACGTAGTTCACCGGGTCCTTTAGTATAAGATAGATAAATAATCAATTTATTAATTGACTTTAAATAATAATAAATAACAAGTTTAAAAGTTATTGCCACATAAAACGCGTAATGCATTGAAATCATAAAATAAAAATCATTCTTTAATAATAACATCAATTCAAAGATAAAACACTTTATAGAATATGTATATGAGTAGGATAGAAACACATATTAAAAAAAAATTATATTCCATATATTTTTCATTCAACGTCTGCATGAGTACTTCCATCTTTTTATATTAAAAAAAAAAATAAATCTCATTTTTGAGCAATTTTTACAGCGCTTAGTAAGTTTTACCTTTCTTATTTCAATATTAATAAAAACAACATTAAACATGGATTAAAGACTATTAAATTACATGATCATTTAATCTTTATTGTACTTGTCAATTCAATGAAATTGTAGTTCTGAATTTAAAGTTTTTGAAGTTTCTTAACCTTACTAACTACTAACTCTGCAGTGAGTGAAGATCCATATAAGCACATATTTTTAGTCTGAAATTCTATGGTCGTAAGATGTAAATTTTTAAAAAATGTCTACTTATGTACTCTTACTTTGGACTTTGAAAAAGCCAATGAGAATATTTTCGAAACGGCAAACATAAAAAATTCCATGAACTGGTTATTTGATAACATTTGGTTTTATTTTCAATATTATTTCTAGACTGATAGTTATATATCGGTATGAATTTGAAATACAGAAAATTAAAATATACATCCATATAAGTATGTAGTTTTAATCAAGCCTTAGATATTTTCAATCTCAAAATTTAATTTTTCATAATTACTCGTATACAATTTTGATAATTACTCGTATACAATTTTGTAACCTTTATCATTTTTTGAGGTCTCGCAGTGTGCTACGGCTCGTAAAATAAATAGCATTGTGAACATTTACAAAATAAAGTATGATTCTTCTCGTTTAAAATTCTTTTAACGAAATCTCAGCCCAGCTTTAAGAACTTGAACAATCTGCTCTCTTATTATTATTATTTTATCTTATTTTTTTGACTTTAAGAAATTCATTCAAATAAAAATAACAAAGCTTGCACTGCCTTGAAAATATTGATGCCCTTTAGCCCCGGTACCGGTACACACATGCGTCATTTTGACGGGTGGTGACGCTGCGGTGGCGCATAGATGATTTTTTCTCGCAGGAATTAATCCGCAGTTGACATTTAGATTGCAGCAATGAACGACCATAAAAGAATAATTTTCGCGTATGTAAAAATCTGCCATCTTCATTAAAAGATATTCGCTTTCAGGTTGACGCAGCGATATCGCAGCCATCTCGCAGAAACATGCGAGTGTTTTTTTTTATGTGCTTCTGACCAAATTCATATTTCATAGGTTTCAATATAACATTCAGAAAAGGTTGAAATAACTTTCAGACTCAAGCTTAGATCTTTTTTTAAATCAATAAACCAGCTAATTAAGTAATTTCATAAATGAAACTGTTGTTTTGTATTACTTAATGTTGAACGAAGGTGTGTATTTGTAATGGTTTCCGTTGGTTCAATTAGTTTTTCCTTTTAGTATGATAAAAAAAAATGTCATTCACTCCATTGAACAAACTCTTGCATTGTGCGTTCTAAAAGAATCGTCAATATTTTGTGGTAAGTATTGTTAATTAGCCCTTTATAGCCAATGTGTCGTAGAAAACTGCCACTTCATAATCAACCGAAAAAGTATTATATACACTGCCAATCACTAGGATGAGGCCACATATTTTTTAATCGATTTTCGTTCTTTATACCTGCTGGAAATTTCGTACCCATAAAAATTTACTACATTTGACTAGGTATATATTTTCTTTAAAAAAATTATTAAATTTAAGGGGTTAAATAGAAAAGACTGTTGGAATTTCCCTACATTAATTAAAGTGCTACTTAAAAACAGTATGAAAAAGTGCGTCACTTGGATGAGGCCACATGAAAAATCTTATAAAATATCAAAAAAATGAAAGAAATGTTTACAGTTTTTGGTTTTCAAACATTTATTTATTAAGTTTTTCTCAATTAATAATGAGTATGCCCCCCATTTTTCGATATGACCTCTATTAGACGGTTTGGAATGGAATCATAAAGTTTTTTTAAATAGTCAAGTGAAATCTCGTCCCAGGCATCACGAATAGCTTCAATTAAGGAGTCCTTGTCTTCAAATTGTCTACCGCTTTCATAAACTTTTCGAGATAGCCATGCCCATACGTTTTCGATTGTGTTCAAGTCCGGTGAATAGGGTGGCCATGGCAAAAGCTCTACGTTTTCTGATAAAATCCAGCTTTTGACAACCCTGGAAGTGTGGATTGGGGCATTGTCTTGTTGGAAAATTCAAGGCAGAGGTCCAAAAATATTTTTCATCTTCGGAAATGACCGTTCCAACAAGCATTTGTAGCTGTTTCCGTTCATTGTTGTAGAAAGAAACTCCAACTCGATTTTGCCATAGTAGGTGATAGCTCCTCACATCATAAAACCTGATGTACGGCTATGATGTCTTCCCAAAATTAGTTCCTCTTTTCTTAAATCATGTAAATAAAAGTTGTAACCATGGGGGCCGTCAAGGTTAAACTTTTTTTCATCCGAAAAGACGACGCGTTTCCATTGACTGTTCCAAGAGACATGTTCTGTTGCAAAGTTCATTCGCAGCTCCTTGTGTACTTGCTTTAGAACAGGTTTCTTTTTGAGTTTTCTTTCCTTGGATAGTACCATCTTTTCTTATTACCCTTCGGACTGTCGAAATACTGGCTGATACTCCGCTTTTGGACCTTATTTTAGTAGCTGATTGAGTAGAATTTGAAGCAATACGTAAAATTAACGGCTTTTCTCGGGATGTTGTTGCTTGGGCTGTACGTTCTTTTTGGTTTTTTCCATACTTTTGAGGATCAGCAAGATAGTTGTTTACAAGTGTCTTACTTCTGTTCAGCTGCCTTGCTAATTCTCGGCTTGAGAGTCCCATTTCTTTGAAAGCATCGATTTGTCTTCTTTCTCCCACTGTCAACGTCTTTCCGGAACCCATTTGTAATTGAAATTTAATAAAAAGAGTTATTTGTATAACTTTCTTAAATATTGCAACCAAAATTTTCAAAAAAATTGCTGATGTGACGCACTTTTTTATATCCTTTTTAGGTAGCTCATTCATTAATGTATGGAAATTCCAACGGTCTTTTCTAATTAACCCTATAATTGTATCACTTTGTTTTAGGAAAATATGTACCTACTCTCATGTAGTAAAATTTTCCGGGTTAAACAAATTCCAACAGGTATACAGACCGAAAATCGGTTGAAAAATATGTGGCCTCATCCTAGTGATTGGCAGTGTATGTATGTACATATATAAAGTCGCATGCATATAGGTATATTAGTATTTCATTATAAATATTTAGGGAGTCCTTCTTTACATTCTGATGTCAATTAAGGATTGAAAGACAAATTTTAAGAAATAAATGTGTATTTTTATTTTATTTTCTAACATTTTGAAGGTAAAAATCACTATTAAACTTAAAAAGAAAACCTAAAGATATACCTAATATTTACAACACTACTTTTTCTTAAACTTGCATTTTAATGGAAGTGGTGGTATCCTCCGTAACCACCAAATCCATGGGGAAAGCCACCATATCCGTGACCATAGTAAGGCCCATGGAAGTGACCATAGCCTGTTGGATAGCCAAATCCATGACCATATCCGCCATATCCATGTCCAAATCCGCCGAATCCACCGTATCCAAATCCTCCATAGATGCCACGTTTTTCTGTCTTTTTGGACTCTCCTTCAGGGATGGCAGGCGAACAGATAACAGCAGCGATCAGCAGAATAAAAATACAAGCGCTCTAAAACGATACAAATAATAGTAATTACAATCCTCGACCAATGAAAACAAAAATGATTTTTATATTAATCTCACAAGAAATTTCATGATGATATATGTAAGTTAATGGTATATCTTAGCTCTAATGTTGCTAGACGAAGTGCAGAATTGTTTCTGATGCATGGATATTTATTTCTTGAAGTATTTATATACCCATGACCACACCGAGGTAAGATAGAGATCATAAAGGGTTTCTATAAAACGACTGTCCCTCTTTGCAATTTTTGCTCTCCACTTTGATTTCAATAGCAGCTTGTGGATGAGTAAGCTTATAATGAAGATTATAGAGATCGCATGCAATTGCATTGTTATAATATGTTGTTTGTGCAAAAGAACTTGGGCTTGATAAACATATATGCTCCCTCAATACACTCAAATCTATCAGTTTCCCTGACGATGATATCATTGTTATCTTTTATTGTTATTGTTATTTATTTATAATTTTTGAGTGAAGTCAATAATTAAAATTAAATTTTAAACAATTTTTCAAATTCCAAGTTTTATGTGACTGTCATTAAAAGTTTGAACTCTCGCATACCAAACAAAAACTACTCTTTAAAAACAAAGTGGAATAAGTACATTTTGAATATTTAGTTTGATTTTAATATTGAAAAATTTGAAGGATTTAAAATCAAAATTTTCAAGTGAGGACAATATTTGTTTTCTTAATTCTAAGATAAAAAATGATTCTTGTGCTGAAATAAAATTAATGCGTTTTAGAAAAAATGTAATATACCTAAATCCATACTTTAACATTGATAAAATTTTGTAAATTTTATTTTAGTGTGTTTTTGTCACTTTTTGATAATGCGTCTCAAAAAATGTTTAACATTAAAAAGTACATTATTTACATGTACAATGTACATATGTATATGTATATGAAGTATTATATTGGTATTATTCATTAGAAACAAAAACTACTAATTCTTCAAAATAAAAAAACTAATTTTACATAAAATTTATTTTCATTTAATGTTACGGAGTTAACTTGTCCAAAAAAAAAAATGCTATATTGTTGATTGTTGTAAATTGTGAAAAATTGTTATATGCATTAAAAAAAAAACAAAACAAATTTCCAAAAAAAAAAAAAATATATTAGTTTTTATAATTTATTAAATTTGCATAATTATTATGCTTCATATTTTTAAGTAACTTTCAAAATCGTTTACAGAAAAGTAAAAGTTACAAAAAGGTTATTGTAATTTGAGTATAGATAAGAATGGTATTACATTTTAAGAGAATAGTTATTTAATATTATTTAATCTTATACATTTATACAAAAAACTCTTCTCAATCACAGCAAATACAAATATTTTAATTAAACATAAAGCAAACTTGACCTCCTGAACCTAATAATAAAATAAAAACATTATGAAATCAGTTAAGAATTAAAGAAAATTACAAATAAAATTCAAACTTAATTTAAACGCCCTCAAATAGATAATCTATCAACCAAACGTCATTGAATACCTTTATTTCTATACCATACCATATATCTATCCTACCATAACATCCTAGTCTACAATAATACGAATGCAGTGCATCAGCATTGAATTTCCTCATCTCCATCCATTTTCATTTTCGAAAGAAACAACAACGAAGACATAAAGACATAAAAAAGATGGTTATGCCCCTATAAGCTTGACGATTCCCTTCGCTTATGACTATAAATACATTTTGCAACATGATTCAAAGCATCAGATCCAATTCTGCAACTCAGCTAGTTACAACCAAATTGATTGACTAACTTATTGTTTTCAAAGTCGTCATGAACTTTCTTGTAAGTATTTGGAAATCAAAATTGTATTTAATAGACGTATTATAATTAACGTGAGATTGTTAATAATTTCAGATCATTTATGGTTTAGTCTTTGTCCTGTTCGGTTCTGTTGCCTGTTCAACTGTGAATCCTGAAAGTAAAGACAAAAAAACAGAGAAACGTGGAATATATGGCGGCTTCGGATACGGTGGTTACGGAGGACCTGGACATTATGGCGGCTTCGGACATGGATATGGCCATGGTCATGGTCATGGCCACGGACACGGATATGGTTACCCCGTGTCATATGCACATTTCTATGGGCCAACATTCCATCATGGGTATGGGTATGGCGGTTTTTCACATGGTTATGGAGGATATGGAGGCCATCACCATTTCCATTAGAGTTAGAAATAAAAACTATAAGTAATTATTAAGTAGTTGTAAATTTCAAACAAATAGAAATAATTTATTATGTTATTTTTAAATCCTTATAAAATTTCAAAGTTGGAATTAATTTTGTGAAAGATGTATGTATGTATTATGTAAGTGAGTTTTAATTTGTTTGTAATAGATGGTTTTTGTGTAATTTAATTAAATTGCACATAAGAATACTTATTCTTAATTATTAGGTTATTCTAATATGTAAAATTTCCAATAAGGAGTTTAAATGAGTGTGTGATGGTTGGTGAGTTATGTCAGAGGTCTGGATTCAAACCCTGTCTGTACCAACTGAAAGTTTTTTACGTGTACTGCCTCTTGCGAAGAATTTAGAAATCCTTCAAGACCCAAGAGTAATTCTTGTCATGAAAAGTGCTTCCTCAAAAATTCGGCATACAAACTGTAGGCCCCCTCCATCCCTGACATTGCGACATTATTCGCACATGGTTGAATCGTAGAAAATTGTAAGTCAATAGGCCCTGGTTCTTCACGAACTGTAGCACCATCAATTTTTTTTTATTTATTTATAGTTTGAATAAGACTGTAATTAGTAGTAATTAGATTTGAACTTCAATCCATTAAAGATAAATCTCTTTTCGGACAAAATTAAAGACGTAAAAAAAAACCATATGTATATCACTATCCAGATAGGTTGTAGGATCTTACACAAACATAATTAATTAAAGCGGATTTTTATGTCTGAATGTTCAATAACGAGACTTTTTAAGTGTTGGCATTGGATTTAACGAGAACTCATCTTTCAAATAAATTGCCCTATTGAATCCTAGTTCAAAATTTGTTTGACTTTGTTCGAATAGGTACCCCAGCATTGCTCGAAAAAATAGTATAGTACTATTGAAGCAATCGAAATAAATAAGGGAAAACAAGCTTCTTAATCACGTCTTCTCCGAAAGAAGAAAAAAAAAGAGTTATTTGCACCTAACCTACTCAAGGTCAACCTACGGACAACTTTCAATGGAAATCGATTTGTTTTTTTACATATTTATCCACATTAGAAATACTTGTGTACTTGCATTTAAACGACATACCTAATAATATGTATTTGCAGCAATGACACAGTGAAAAAACAAAAGCGGTGAAAGCATTTTTTAATTCGTATGACACATAAATTGTGAGGTTGTATTATTAATTCAAACGTTATCCGAGTCGGGCCCACCCCTCTTTAACTCTGCTATTAAAAACTATACTATACTGGATTGTACATATCTATTGTTTTCCTATAAAGCATTGCAATTTAATGTAATACAATAATCAAGTGATCCAAAGATGACAAACCACAAGTCATAACAGAGATGTAACGAATCCTCATCAGTTGAATATTTATCGCTTGTTATGTATACTCCTGGTATTGATGATTACCCGTGAGAGGATTGATGGAAAAAAGCAATAAATTTCTTCATGTTCTTACGAAAATAATCAAAATTATATCACACGCAATATTACTATGTATAATGCGTGTAAACGAATCTCTCACCGTTAAACGTGATCTGGATTTTTATTATCAAATTGGTACATTTTTTGTTTTGGTTTGGAGCAATAACATTGTTGGCTTGTACTTGTACTATGGTAATGTTCGTCTATTGTTGCTGCTTCTCAAGAATTGGCATTTGATGAAGCGTTTAATTTGATAGCTCTGGCGCACATTACTTTCGGAATGGGTTGGGAGGACAGGGTTAACGAACATTTTAAGACCAAAAGTTTGGGCTAGGCGAAGTTTTAGTATGTGATGGGAAAAGTGAAAATCTGCAGACAGAATAA
Organism: Scaeva pyrastri; assembly: GCA_905146935.1. Lineage (NCBI taxonomy): Eukaryota > Metazoa > Arthropoda > Insecta > Diptera > Syrphidae > Scaeva > Scaeva pyrastri. The sequence continues at coordinate 37,389,625 of LR989927.1, read as the reverse complement.
ATAATATTGATAACATTTTTTCTTTATTTTATTTTTGATAAACAATATAATTATTAATGATTAGAAATACCCTCACATAAAGACTGGCTGATTTGGGTTTTTGCTTTCGTCAGTGGAATTTAATATTAGTTTGGATTTAAAATACAGTGGCGGTTGTAAGGGGAACTAAGTTCCTTTCAAAAATTTAAATAGTTTCGACGTCTAACTTGGCAATATTTTATAATTTTTTTTTTATGAGGAAGCGTCCAATGAGATCCCATTAACTCAAGAAAACTTTTTTTTTTTAAATTAATTTCTTCTTTAGATAGAAAAGGCCAAAAGCTTCTGAAAGTCTGAAAAGATATCAAATGTTCTTGACGTTTTGGGGCCCTTGTTCACTTCTTGTAATTATGTAATTGTGTTAAAATATATGTTGCTAATGTTTTTTACTCATTAACAAGCAAAACGTTATTATTCTCTAAATATTTTTATTAAAAGGGTTTTGTAGGGGGTGCCTTGCCAAATTGGAAAATGTACTATACAAAACACAACTCATAGCGAATTTTTATTTTGTGTAATTCATGTTCATCTTGAACTAAATTTAACATACTGTTGAAATTCTAATAATTTCAAAACTTGTACCCTTTAATGGCTTCCGTTTTTTTGTTTTAGTTTCTCATACTTTGTTTATTTTTGCATCTATTTTCCATTTCATTATGAATGAAAATATGTACGAGTAATTGTCTGTCACGATTTTCTGTGAGATGATTCATTCAATATCAAATAAGATGTTGACTTAAACGCAGAAAGAAACATGCATAATGTATCTTCTTAGATGTTATTTTAATCATCAACATGACGTCTAACAATAGTTTTATAAATTGCACCACTATAAAAGCCTCAATGCACGCCACTGATGGATAATGTCCAGCAGTAGCGGTAGATCGATCAATCGAAGTCTTCAAGAAGCACAAAAGTAACCGGGCATGATCGCCTGTCCAGACGTGGATAGAATTCTAAATATTAAAGAGTACCTATACGCATGTGTTGTCATGGTACTTTGATTAGTCTTAATTTCTCATTGCTTCTCGCTTCTCAATGGAAGTGGGAGCTGGGAGCCCACATAGACATATGTAGTTATAGATTATTCAGTTGTTGATGGGGGAGGCGCGAATAATCAAATGCATGACACATCCGCTTTATAAATACACCAACGACTTAGGAAGTGTGTTCCATTCATTCAGAAAACTTCGTCGCGAAATTGTTGATTGCATTGTTTCTCGTCTCGCGTCAACCTTTGAGTATTTTCGAAAATAAAAATGAAAGTAAAAGTTCGCATGGCCATTTTGGCTTTGTTGGCATTAACGGTGCGTGAAAGTGATGGTTCCGTTAAAGGCAAATCAAAAGAAAGTGACAAGGGTTCATTGGTAGTGTCACCCGAAGAATTCAAAACTGCTAAGTCCAATATAAGCGACTCTGAAGATTCTGTCAAATCTCAAAACAATAAGCACAAGCGTGGAATATTTCATTATGGATCTTATGGAGCAGGACCTTCCTTAGGATGGCCTGGCCAGTATGCTTCGGTGTATGGGTATAATCTTCACTTACCACCCCAAGGATTACATATTGCACGAGGACTCCAATCAGCTGTTCACAATCATCATGCTGTGCATGGATACCCTGTAGCTCATGGTATACCTACTGGATACGGCCTGCCTGCCTTACATGGGATACACGGCTATCATGCAGTTCAACCATTTCACGGAATACAAACTCTGCATGGAGTGCAATCCCACGGAATTCAACCTTTCCATGGAGTACCTTCAGTTCATGCAGTTCAATCAAGCCCTGGAGTACATGCGATACAACCTTCCACTCCGATAGGACATGGTGTGCCAACTGTTCATGGAGTTCAAGCTGGAATACCATCAGTTCAATACCCGTGGCAATTCAAGTCACATACACCCTCGTACGGAACACCCTTTGTTCTCAAACCTGGTGGGGCCGTAGTATCATCTTTCAATGTAAACTATCCACAGCACCATCATCATCAACATATTCCTACAGGTGTAGCTTTTCCCCCCGTGACAAGTGTTGCTGCATCGATACCCATCACTCCTGTTGCCGCTGCTGTTCCAGTGGCTCCGGCTCGACCAGCTCCACCAGTTGTGCCAGCAATTCCATTGGCTCCCGTTCCAACACAGGCTCCAGTAATTCCATCCTTCCCCTCGCAGCCAAATTTTCCAGTGTTTATAGTCCCATCGAGGCCAACTTTGACAACCCCGATTGGACCAGCTGTTCCGCCATCACAATTTTTCCCCAACATTGGTGTTCTTCCATTACAACCGTTGCAACCAGGTCGACCACAAAGGCCATCAGGAGGAAGCGCTGAAGCATCGCCACAAATACCATCAGGATCTCAAAATCCTTTTCCTCAGCTTCCTCCTTCTCCCACCCAACAGCCATGGAGGCCAGTCATAAATCCACAACAACCACAACATCCTCAACAGCCACAACAACCTCATCAACCCCAACAGCCTCAACAACCTCAACAGCCTCAACAGCCTCAGTTTCCTCAACAGCCTCCATCAACCAGTTCAAGTTTTCCCGACTTTAATAGACCCTCCATTACGCTCCTGCCACCTTTTGTTAGCAGACCGCAAGGGGGCGAAGGTATCTTACCAGAACAAATTCCCAACAACAACCCACAGTCACAAGGTTAGCCAGACTTTTCTAATTTAAATACAAAATTTTACTGAAATTTATTTCTTTTTTACAAGGCTACCATTACGGTATTGGCGAAAGCGTACAGCCGAGCTTATTAGACGGTCTCACAGATGAGGAGATCCAAGGAGCCATTTCTCAAGCTAACTTTCAAGCACAACTGCACCAAAACAACAACAATCTAGGCTATCAATATTAGGTTGCTGCCCATAGTGCCCTATCTAGTGCCAAACGAGATATTCATTTAGTTTGTAGGAACAATAATTTTATTGTAGTATTTATTTAATTGTATGTTAATTTTTAAGAGAATAATGAAAGAATAGAAAAATTATGCCTTTTATTGGTAAGCATTTTCTTTCTGTAAAAATTGAATTCTTTATAATTTACATTTGTATATACCTGTAGGTATACGATAGAAATGAATTAATATTGAAGGTGCGTTTATGCTTATAATCAAATTTAACGCTTGCGGGAAGGGTATGTATGTATATGAGTGGATACACTCGCACAGAGTATTTTACAGTCACCGACATTAAAGATAAACCATAGTTTTCTAGTTAGGTCGAGAAACTTAAGATGAGGTTTTCATGATTTTGGAACACACCTCATTAAATTGTCGCTATCTATGCTTAATATGTAATTCATACATTCAGAAAAAAAGTTACGTTATCATCTCTTCAATATAAAATTATTAGCATTAATAAAACAGTTCTTAACACAATTTAAAGGCTTATAAATTATCTGCCATAATATGACACTGAAAATCGGTCATAATTTGGAAATGATAGAGGAATTCAAAGGAGACGTGTTTCAAAAACATAAAACCGTTACAACCGTTCCAATTCATATTTCAGAAACTAAAATCCCCAAAAGCAAAAAAACCTTTCCATTGGGGATTTTGAGAGTTTATCTTGAGAGATAAATTGGAGTTGGTTTGAATTACAATTTTTTTCTGAGGATACATTTGGCCTCTTTAATTTTTCGATTAAACTCATTCTCGGAATTCGCCTTTATATTCTGTGGCGGTGACTGTTAGACACTGTATATATTGAAAATAATTTTAAATGTAGATGCATCTTTTTTGTGAATTCTTCTACGAATCTTATTATTTTTCATTACAAAAGTTACATAATTAGTTGTATTGTTAATAGTACTTAAAAAGTTCTTCTATTCCTTCAAATTTGGCAGGTAACCACTTAACACAAATCTTTAAATGGAACGTGTTTCCTCGAAAATTGTTTAATTATTTATTCTTTGAGCTTTATAATTAAAAAAAGCAATACATTATTGTAACAGTACAAAGATAACATATACTGTACCTACCATTGTAAAATCATATATATCTGTACTTTAAATTCTATAAATTGTGCGATAATAAACATAAGTTTTTGAACGAAAATACAAAAAAATTTAAATAAAGATAAATTAACTTCGTAGTGATAAAAGTTAAACTTCCAGTTTGATTAAGAAACTTATTCGACTGATAATAATTTGATATTTCATTTGAGTTAAATATTTTGGAGTACCTACTAGCGAAACTGCCGAAAGCTTCCTAAAAAAATAATTCAAAGTTTAATACAGTGGAATCTCGCTAACTTGAGCACGTACGAAACGAGGGCTGTTCAAGTTACTGGAAACAATAGCAAAAATTCAATTTATGATTATTATTAATTTATATATGTATGCATGTATGTATGTATGTATGTAAATGTTACAGAACACAATTTTATTTAAACCAACTTTACAAAAAAAATAGTTGCTTAGTTTTATACAAAACATTCTTCAGCGCACTTTCTCTGAGGTTTTGGAGAACTGTGAATTCTTTGAACGTTCTGTTGTTTTGACATACCCAATTGGTTTTCCAACGACGAGCAATTCGAATTTTTAATATACGCCTACTATATTTAAAAAAAAATGAACCGTAAGAGTGCTGGTAAAAATCGTAGGAACATTTTAGCTTTCAAACTTTCATTTATAACTGTCAGCCAGCTGTGAAATTGTTGTTCATTTTCAAATTTCAATATTTTAAACAAATATTATGTATAATTTTATTATTTATAAAAGTACAAAAATTTAATTTCAAAATAAAATCAGATAGCAAAATATGTATGTATGTAGTTTTTTGTAAATTTTAGAAATATTTTCTAAAATAAATTTTGTTGAAAGAAATTCCTCTGGAAATTACCAGAATCTTGAAATGGTGATGAAAAGTCAACTTGTTGTCCTCTAAAGGCAAAATTCGTTCGTGGATCGTTAACAGAGCTAAATTGTTCTGGTCCACTGGCTGCAAATAGTCCATTTTGAAAAGATCCTGGTTGAATTTGTTGTTGTTGCTGTTGTTGGGGATTACCATTTGATGGAGTTCCTAATACAAAAAAATTTTAATAATTAAAAACATAATCTACTGACGTTTTTAAGAAGCTTTGCATAATAATAGGAACACGATAATTGGGAACATATTACGAATACGGTGACACGTTCTTAATACCAAAGGAAGTGCGTTGAAAGAAACTTTTTGACGTCTTAAAAAAAAAACCCCCAAATGTCAATTACTCAACATTAATTTTTTTCTTTTGAATTATTAAAAACTTACGAAGCCTGATTTGTGAAATAAATACAAATTATGTGAAAATTCAGGCACAAAAAGCTAATGTGGCAAAGACAATTTATTTTGATGGTCGCTAATAACACAATCCAAACTTTGTCTGTCAAATGACATGCTCCCGCTCGCAAGCCAAGACCAGTAACGGTTTCTGCCTGCTTCATGCAGTGTTAAAAAAAGGAATGCAGTTGTTTAAAGTATTCACAATCTCCTTTCTATTTGATTTGCATGTTGTGCACACAGGATAGGTTTCATTGCTGTCATCGCTACGACTCGACTGTCGCTTTGGTTTGCGCGAAGCTAAATATATTCCTCCTAACCTAAGTCATGGGTTAATCCCCCAAATTCAAAGAAAGTAGGTACATAATAACATTTATGTACATTTCTATTAAGTGTTGCACAAGCTGAAGTAAAAAAGTGAGGCACTTTCTTGAACTCGACGCATAACATAATTTATCTATAATTGATCTCCAGATAATTGTTAAAAACTTTGCAAACTACATACATACTTATGTATGTACATACATGCGATGGAAAAATAAAAAGGAGCAAGAATACACGAATTATTAACGTTTCTGCATCGATACGATATACAATGTATAATTGTATAGGCAACACACATAAATCAAATCCATTGAATTACAAGGACTGCTATATTTTTGTGAGACAAGTTTATTTGGACCATAAGGCATGGATCTACCAAAAAACTGTGTTAACCAAGCCATTAGACTTGATTTATCTGATCACGAATTAATTGGAAGCCATAGCGACTAGTTTTAATGAATATGTATTAAGCTTTAAGCTAGAGCGGGCTTAAGCCCCTTGGTTGAACTCATGTAGACGTTTTTTTTGTTACGCTATATGCGTCAATTAAAATTCAAAGGGGCATGTAAGTATATATATACTTTTTTCTCAGTAAAACCGCCGTCACCGAACTTACCACCTTCTTGAGGAAAATCGAAAACACTATTGTCGGCACCAGCAAACTGACGCAAATCAAAAAAGCTGTTGTCAGGTTGGCCCGGTTGTGGTGAGCCATTGGATGATGGAAAGTTTTGTGGGACATTGTTAGAATCTGCTGGTGGAAGTCCATTGCTGGATAATTGCTGCTGCAATTGAGTGTCGAATTGTTGTTGGAAGTTGGAATCCAATGATTGGGGCGAGAAGTTTGCGGGAGGTCCTTGCTGTGGTGGTGGTTGTGGTGGTGGGGTTTCCTGTCCATTTGTTGGGTTTGTGCCTTGTTGTGGAGCAAATGGGAAGTTTGGAAGTGATCCGTCTCCAAATTGGAAGTTCTGTGGGAGATTATCTCCTCCTGCTGGAAGTTGTTGTTGTTGAGTTTCAGGTGGGTTTGTTGCTGACTGATCTGGAGATCCGGGAGGTGGATTGGGTGGTGATCCTTGTGTGACGTCAGCACCTGGGCCGGATGGAGTCTGTAATTGGGGTTCAGTGGGTTCAGGTTGACCTGGTTGTGAATCTTGGGAACTAGGATTTGGTTGAGTTTCTTGTGTAGGACCCCCTGAACCAGATGGTGACTGTTCTGATGAACTAACTTCCGCGGTGGGTATTTGTTCTTGTGGTGATCCGTTATCTGAAGGCGCTTGCTGTGGAGGTAAAGATTGCAAGTTTTGAGGCCCTGCTTGAGAAGCTGACTGAGGAGGTGATCCTGATGTACCAATTGGTGGTTGAAACGAAGGCTGCGCTGCTATGTTTTGGAAAAATCCATTTTGATAGGTGAATGGAAAGTAGTTAGGAAATCTTTGGGGTCCAGCCTGTGTTCCTATTGGAGGAGCTGGTCCGAAAGGAAGCTGTCGGATCCTTTGAACTCCAAACGGATAGTTTGCTGGGAACAGTAACTGTTGTTGGGTTGGGTTAAAAACATTAAGTGATGGGAAACCTTGAGGAGGTAGGCTTTGTTGGTGTTGTGGAAATCCTTGTGAGGGAAAAGGTGCTTGAGGAACTGCTTGTGGGTTTCGGATTCCTTGAGGCATGGACACCGCTGGGGCTGGGGGAGGAGGATCTTGAGGTGCCATCTCAGGGGGTGGAGAAGTTTGAGCAGGTTGTGGTGGTGATTGTGGTGGAGGTGGTGGTGGTGTAGGAGATTGTGCAGGTACTGGCTCAGGACTCGAACTTGACTCTCCCATCATTTCTTGTGGAGGCATCATCGTTGTGGTATTCATCATTCTCATATTATTTCTAGCCAAAGCCTGTTGCAGGAGCAGTTTCTTGAAAAGGACACCCAAAACTAACGTACGCTTCTCACGATCTCCTTGCACATCTTCATAATCATAGTCAACCGAAGACGCACTGGTAAAACAAATCGCCAAGGTTAAGGCGAGCACTCCGAATTTGAAAACGAACATAATTTAAATTTAAAATCACTGTGACTCACTCAAAAGAAAAAATAATCAAACGACTTATTCTTGCACATTACCGAACCTGGTACGCGTTCCGTCAGGAGTCAGCGATTGAACTGTTACACTTTTTCAGGTTGTGACAAAAAGCAAAAAGCCAACAAGTCTTGAGTGTCTATTTTTATTTTTTTTTGTCTAAACTGAAAGAGTAGGCAACATATTGGGGGATTTATTATGTCTTGTGGTCCAGGTATAGATAGTAGATATATGGAGTAACTAAATCGTGGACGGGTGTAACTAAAGCGTTCCGACTGAATGCTGCACCATGAGCGTGCATCTGGATGTGTGTCTTTGTGAATACTTTCCACTCTCACTTCTCAGCATTTGCTTTGTGGTAAGTATAACAAGTTAGCATAAATATTGCGAAATGATTGATATTTGATAGGTATCGGGAATTATTAACTTTTTTTTATTTCTTCAGGGTAGCACATCGATATACGATGACAATGTGTTACAAAATGTTAATGTTTCAAGTATCTGTGTATACTTAAAGAAGGGAGTTCAGTTCTGAAAAATATGATTACAATAGAATTTAAAAAAATCGAAAATACGATACAAAACGTGAATTGAAGAAACCCATATCATGTTTGAAAGTTCGTAGAAAATAGCATTCAAAGTTCAAAGTATTAATTAAGACATTATTTAAGATCAAGATGAATACATGACATTGAACTCAACGGCTGCGCCGTTTTTATATGGAAGATCATTGATCAGACATTATGTTTATATTCTCTCAGAAACATCAAACGTTTTTCAATTAGTTATTGTATTTTTTTTGTATAGAACCGCTTTAAGGAATTATGAAAATAATAACAAACTTTCCATTAATTGTTTTAAAATAGTGTATTTGCTAATTTTCATGATTTTACTATGTCCCTGTTTTATCCTCTTGGTGATTACAAATCACGATTTACTTTTTTCACTTGAAATATAATAATCAAGAATGATAGCGCTACGAAGGATTCAACTAAAATACGATTAATTATCAAGCCATATAGTTCTTATAAATAAAAAGTAAATACCGTTAATTTTCAAGTGTCCAACTTTGATTCTATGAATTTGATTTTTTTAATTTCATTTTTCATTTTTGTAATGAAAATGAAAGATTGGGCCGTTCAAGTTTAAATATAGTATTTTCAAGTCGATTAAAATGTCTTGTTAAAACTAAAACATTTTAACTGATTTAATATTTTCGGATTTCATGTTGCTGATCAAAATTTCCGTGATTCATCAGTTTTGACTAAAGTTCAATAATTGCATTTGCAATTTCGATTTTAATTATAAAGTTCACCACTCAGCTGTATTTCCAAGCGTAAAGTTAAAAACTAAAATTAACAAAATATACAACACTCGTATACAGACGCCCGCATTTATACTTTCAATTTCTGGTCTTACCTTGAAGTCCAACTAACTTATACTCACAAGTCTCAACTAGTAGATCGAAAATGATAAACTCTATTTATAAAAGTTCATTTGAATGTAAAAGAAAAGGTTGTCGAGCTTTTATTATTTAACAATCTATGCATATTTGTCTTGCAAAAACTCATAGGCATACTCGAAAACTAACAACATTATAGCCCCACCCGGACCCAACCGCATAATCTTTGGCACAATACCCTTGTAAAGAGCTCTGAATCCCTCCTCTCGATACACCGTTAATATCGATCCAAATGTTGACTTGTATTTGATAACTCCCGCCTGTGGTTGTGGGCCTTGAATTCGACTCTTAGCAACATCAAATGGTATATTTACAAAACAGGCTATCGTTCCGGAGGTAAATCCAATTGCCACTTTCCTAAGGAACTCTTTTGTTTGATCTTCATAAGCAGGTACGTAGTTTCTAACACTGTGATAGAATCCAAAATAGATCATATTGAAAGTACCATTGCGGCCCATGGTGGCAGTTACTCCTTTATTTAGACCACGAAAACCGAATCCATCTTTTTTGATAATTTGTCTGGTGACAGCCCATGTTCCGGGAGCTTCTTTCATGCGTGAATGATCGGCTTGTTGGGCTACTTTAACAACTTCAAATGGATTAACAGCAATTGCTTCGATTAGACCAGCTGTTAAGCCCGCCAACGAAAAAGTCTTTAAGTAAATTTAAAATAAATATGGCTTAGGCTGCAATTTGAATTTAGATATGTTTTGATTTTAACTTACCAGTGGTGTCGGCGTTGGGGATCCGAATAAAAACAGCGGCTTACATTGTTCGAAACAAACGAATTTTATTGCTCGTTTAGGGGTTTCAGCTAAGACGGGTGGGAGAATGCCTTTCCAAAAAGATAACACGCCCTCATTTCTGTACATTTTACCAAAGCAATCAAAAACTCCTTTGTACTGGTTCTGTAATGATGCAGCGATATAAAGGTTAACATTTTCTATAAATTAAAAATTTTATACATAATACTCCTACATATATTTATAATATAATTAGACTTCAATCTACTTAGTGAAATTATGACGCACACCGTGTCGTATCAGTGGATTATGGACACAATCATGAATAGTTTCCTTTCCAAATTTATAATCTTTTTCAAAAAAAAAAAAAAAAACTGAAAGCAGTCGCGCTCAAGAGGTCAGATTCAGTTCTAGCGACGAGGAAAAGCAAGTTAATTTGTTTATCGGGAAAAAAGTTCATAGCTCTGATTTTTTGAACCCAAATAAAATCCTATTTTTTTGTAATACATATTGGATATGTTTATCCTAAATAAAAGTGTTGAAAATAAAATTTTCTTTTTTTATATGTTCAAAATATAGTTTTCAAAATCATATTATACATGTATGTACGTACTACAAATGTTCATAATTGTAATAATCTTTTTTTTTAGAGTGGTTTAATGGTCTTTGAAATTTTTAAAATCGTTTAAGAAAAGTGTTTTTTTTTTCTTTAATATTTCAAAAAAATCGTTCTTTAGGTTTCTCACCATCTAAATTTTTAACATTGGTTTTTCATTTGGTAAATTTAAATCTGTAATTTAATTGAATTCGTGCCTTTCGAGTAATGAAGTTTTAATGTGTATGATAATATGTGCATACATTTTATTTTAATTATTGAATCGAATATTTGTGCCACAAGCTGAATGTTGTCTGAATCAACATCAGCAATTGTAACAAAGTTAAACATTCCTTTCAGAGGTAAGTGTAAAGGCCAGTGCATTTTATTTACAGAGTAAAATTCTACATACAATTGTGTTATCACTTTTTCAACCAAAGAAACAGGCAAAAATTAACATAACTATAGAAGTAGGTTGGATTTTCTAGATGTATGTATGTATGTGTGTGCTACTCAAGTGCGTATATAGGGGAGTCGTGGGGGTATTGACCCTCCCTGTTACATATTTTTAGAATGAACAATTATTTTTGTATCAATTGATTATTTCAATAATTTCAAACTTTTATTTTTTGTATAATTTGAACTTATTCTAATTCTAAAACGTATGTATATTATTTAAAGTAATGTTTTAAAATTTAAAAAAAAATCTGATTTTAAAATGATTATGGAAGTACGAAAATTGTTTGTTAGACATCCTGAAAAATCTCCAATGTACATACATATATGTGATCATTTAACTTTATTATTCGAATTTGAAGTACCGAGGAAAATATTCCTATTCCATTTTACTGCAATACCTGAAATTCTCTTGCAAAGTTCAAGACTAAATTCAAATCCATAAATGTCATTGAAATTCAGATCTTATTCAACAAAGTACATTCTCAAATTCCGGAGTTAAATATTATCATTTAATAAAGTACATATACTTTGATTAAGCCATAGACCTAGTCACTAGTAAACCAATTTACCAGAAGTACATATATGTTGTACCTATTGATTAAAATGTATGTGTTTTTTCGTCTAATCGCTAAGATCTAGTGTTTCTACTCGGAGTAAAATAAATGTAAATGTAAATATAATTTGACTATGTCGAAATGATCTTCAAGAAGTTTTCTTGTCATGGAAAGTAGGTCACCACTCCTCACCCACCCCCCGCCCCCTTTATGAAATATCTGGATCCGCCCTTGTTATAGGTAGGTATACCTACTGTTATCAGCTCTTTCATATTATTTTTAATAATAATTTACAACTTAACTTTTGCGCTCCAAAAACAAGTTTATAACTTTGCCTTTAATAAATAAATAACAATTTCAACCATAAAATAAAATGAAGATATGTATAGCGGGGAATTTGCAATAGTTTAAATCAAAGTTAAAATTGGTCTTGTTTTTGTGTATGTAGCCGTATTATGTAGGTATTGATTCTTCATTCTTCATTTAAAAAAAAAAAATATATAAATATCTCATGCGAAAGCTGAATAAATAAGATAAGATAAGCACGGTTAGAATCGTTTTGATAACCATATTATAAACTCTCATTCATATCAGTCAAATAGAGACATATCAAACTTTTCATCGCCTAATCTCAAAGAATCTTGTTTGAAAATGATGTTTGATTCCAATGAACAAACACAAAACAAACAAGAATTTTCAAGGTTATTTTGGACATAATTAATTTTTGTTGTTTTATTTCACAACAAAAATAATACACAAATAAAACAATCAAATCATCAACCCCACATTTGCACGCCTCTTCTCCACTGCCACTCTGTGTTTTTCCAGGAGCGTCACCGTCGCATGTAAAGTATTTCTAGACTTGTCACAACATTTTGCGACTCAATTATTGGCATGACAATTGACCATATTCAAAAAAACTGCCAAAAACAATTTCTCAAAGCAATAAAATGCAAGATTACTCACATTTGCATTGAGAAAGAAAATATTTTTGCAGAAAAACAAAGAGGCTATAATTACCCCCAAGAAAATACAAACTAAACTGACCCATAAAGAGTTTTAACTCACCTCGGACAATGTTTTGGTGTTTTGCAACTGCATTCGGGTTTTCACCACATCCAGTGGTTGCATGATACAAACTTCGACAAACCCTGCCGATCCACCGGCTACAACCTGCAGGGCAGCTCGCTTCAAGGGAGGAATCTCTTTGTGTGGATCTGTCATTTTGGATCTGGTGTCAGTCTATTCTATTTCAATATGGTAGAATGTTGTTTAGATGCAGTCAGCTGAGATCACTTATTGATTTTTATGTGCTCAAATGTATTTTAATTAACTTGCGATGATGTATGTGAATCGAAATGTGGCGAATTGGCGGCACGAAACAAATTGCCTTCTGTAGTCGAAGTCAATCTCTCGAAGACTATTTTGGAATTATAGTTTACAATTCATTCGAGGGTGGAATTCCTGTTCGCAGTTTGTAGCTTATGGTGTGGTGAGGGCGACTGTCACTGGTGAATCGTGAATAATCAACTTCGGATTCTCTCATTAACGATTCCACAATTCCACATAAATACTCTCGTGTTGAGGCGTTGAGGGTATTTCTGTTCATCCCATCAGATACACAACTTTGTTATCAAAATTAAAACAAAACAAATTTACTTGGATCTTATTTGAATGGGAATGTGGGGTTTATATGAAGCACATTAGAATATATGAAAAAAGAAAACGATCTAGCGATAAGAAAGTTTCGATGAATCAAATATAATTATTTTAATCATTATTATATGAGTATGAAACGCTGAACTATGTATACGAGCTCTGTCTAGATCTAAATTTTATTTTATTTCAAAAACACCTTTACTTTTCAATTCTTCTTCAAGTTTTATCTTAAAAAATTTAAATTTAAATTTTTCCCAATTAGTACACGAAGCTTTTGAACAACTGAAAAACAAAAATCGACATCAATCTGAAGAGTAACCGCTACTATCAGCTTGAATTTTGTCATGTTGTGCATTTCATTTGTGTGATTTATTATTAATTAATATTGAAAATAAACCACAAGTCACGAAAGCGTTGTATATTTATCTCTTATTTGTGTTAGTTTAAATATTTACCTACAATGCGTTGTTGCTTTTTTGATAAAATTTTAATTAATGTTTCACTCAAGAGGTTTTTTTTCTATTTTTTGCAAGTAAAAGTAGTCCATTTATTGGAAATAGATCCGTGGTTTCAGTTTTAATTTATTAAAACAATCGATATACGCACAATACAATAATTGTATGTACAGATATTATTGAAAACAACGTAACATTCACTGTTGCGACATTTTTAGACCAATGAAATGCTGTTTTCACTTTTTTTTCATAAAAACAAAACAAATAACCTGCTTATTTAAGCTACATACATACATACATATATGGTGTACCTAAGCATCGGAGGGGAGGAATCTTAGGTTTTAAAAAAAGTTATAGTTTGGTATTTCACAATTAAATTTCCTACTAATATAAATAGTCATTAAAATACTAAAATAACAATTACATTCAAAAGTAAATTTGTTTTATTTAAATTTATTTTGTTAAAATCTTTCCTTTGAAAAAAGAAAAACTATATACGCCAAATGTAAGTTTTTAAAATTATAATGTTTTTTAAAGATAAATGTATATGTATGTTCAGGTAAAGTATGCGCTTAAATTTTATATTTTTAATTTTTTTTTTTAACTGAACATGATTTTTGAAAGTGAAATTAGTCCATATGGAGACCAAAAGCCGGTGAATGTTTTTAAATACCTTAGAAATTATTTTGTTCTAATGAGAATTTCGTCAAATTAGTTGGATTTCAAGACTTAAATAGTTTTTAAAATTTTTTTTTTAACTTATAACAACTTATTAATTTAAAACATTAAAAAAACTTTTTATCTTGTGATAGTGATTTTTAAAAACTAAAATACAACTGAATTATTGCACTTTGCAGTCTATTGGAAAACATTTTTACATTTTTAATACTTGCTGTGTTTTGCTTCCTTGACGGTTTTTGATAAATATCTACAAATGTTTTTTGTCTTATTTAATCTTAACATTACTAATATCATTTAAATATGTATGGCCAGTTCACCATCAGAGAACTAAAGGATAGAAATTAGGAATTAAAACTTAAAGTGCCTTTAGTAATAGTCATTTCTTTTTTACTACTTCCATGCTTAAAGACTTTGAAACGTTCCATTTTTATCTATATAGTTAATATCATATCTGCTATTATCATTTAATAGAAAGAATTCTGTATATTAAACTTAAATTTTGGGTTAAATTATACTCGTCGTTCACTGTATAACAATTCAGTTCGCGAAGAATACTTCAAGTATTTTGCTTTCCATACATATGTCGGTAATACAGAATCATCATTTGTTATGCAAAACCGATTCTCAATACCTAAAACGTATTTGATTTTGATTTCTTGTTGACAGTATTTTTTTTTTCATTTTTGACGTTTTGCCTAGCACTGTCATCCACCGAGCTCTCACTTAACTGTAAAATGCCTGTCAAAGCTTGTCACTGAGCCACACAAGAAAAGAAAAAATCAGTCCAAAGAACTCAACGACGACATTGGATCCCTTTTTGCATAAAGAAAAATTCAATAAATTCACAGTAAAAACCAACAATTCCATTCATAAGTCCATTCGGTATAAAAACAAAGTGCGTCCATAGGCTCTTTCCCAGTCCAATTAGATACAATCGCATCCCAATTGACCTCGCGCTCTCTTCAAAGACCTCATTGCAAAATTTTGAAAAAAAAAAAAAAAAAACAGCAGTACCCGCAGCAGCAGCCAGCTCGTAGCCAATCAGCCCAACCAGAACCAGGAGAGAAATTTCTAAGGAAAAAGTGAATCACAAAATAAATAGAAATATGATTAGAACTATAATTTAAAACAATTCTTTGAAATTGTCTCGCTTAACTAAATTAAACCAAACCAAAGATGATGTAAACTTGTGTGTAAAAACAAATAGGAAGACAAAAAAAAGGAAAAAGATTTTTCGCAGACCCGTGTGCTGCCCGCTTCTGTGCGGGGGGAAATGAAGTGTTTGCAATGGGGTCACAAACCTTGGAGATACTTCGCCAAGGCGTGTGGGCCTCTCTAACCGGAGGCTGGTTCTACGATCCGCATCAGGATGTGTTTTGCAATATTGTGCATTTGTATCTTTGGCTGTTTTTGCTGTGCGCTCCCTTTGTAGCGTATTTGGTGAGATAAGATTGTTTTTGTGCTTAGCGCCTGTAGATACCTGTTTGGGTTTCACTAATGTGTGCTCTTTGTTTCTGTAGTATTTTCCAAAAACCCTGATAACATGGGGAACGTATTGTTTCTCGACGACCCTTGTCATAACCTCGGTGAAACTTATCAACATGGCCTTGCATCGATTGTACGACAAGGCGCAAGCAATGTCCGAATCCAACTTGAAGAATCCTTTTTTTAAGGGTTCCAAGGATATTGAGAGGTAAGTTAGTTACATTAGGTATTTTGGTAGAACCCAGAATTCTAGAATTATCTTTCCTCGTTTTACAGAGAGGAAGAATGTGGAATTGAAATGCAAGTGTTGGGAAACGACCTCCCCTCAAGGACGTCCGTTGATCAAGCTATTGCTGCCAGCGACGAAAATAGTATTCTGTCAATGGAAAATATAAATAGCACAATTGGTAACTTAGTGCCATCTTTCGTAGATTGGTGTAAACTTTATGTTCTTTTTGCAGACTTAAAAGTTGATGTTCATAGGAAAAACAGTTCGGAATCAATAGAAAGTATTTCGTTTTATGCATCCTCCATATTGCCAGCAACCTCGAACAGCCACAACATAGCCACAAGTTACTACAAAGATCCTTCAATATCTACGTCACACTCGATCACTATTCAACCACATGCGTGCTCGTCACGAGGTGGTGGGGCAGTGGCTAAAAGCAAATCCGAGCTGAACACTAAATACCTCGCAGTGTATCCAGAGCACGACGATCAACCGAAAGCACAAGATTCATGTTCCTCATTAAGTCATCATCGCAACAAGAACGACGAGCAGAAGCCACAAGAAGACGGCTGCACGGTAGTAGCTAGTGGAAGTAGTCGAAGAAGACGAACAAGGCTCCGTTTGGAGCGCCAAAACAGCTTGGATGCTGCCGCTGAATCGAGTATTTTATCCCGCATCGAGAGAATACCCCGCGATACAATAAAACCTATTAGTAATTCTTGTAGTCATCATCACAATAATACCACAACACTCAGTAAATCAACTAGACTTCAAAGACATCGCAGCTCTGAGACACACGACGAGCGGCAGAAGCACAATAGCCGTCATTTGTTCCTCCCCATTCATCATGAGCAACCGCAATCGTCGTGGATCTTGGGGTCGTCTACGGATATGTACCTGGAGGATAATTGCTACACAAAGTCCGACCTGGGCATTGAAAAAATTGAAGGGAACGCCAATCGCAACAAGGTAGGCTATCTTATGCTGCAGCATCCACACCACCATCAACAGACTCCAATGAGAAAGGATTCCAATAGCACAATGTCAGCCTTGCAGCTGCCGGTAACGGCTGCTGTGTCCATCAATCCAAAACAAAGCAGTATGAAAAAACGAAGACATTCCAACGCAACCTCCCTGTATAAGGTGCAGCATGCGCCTTCCACATCGGGTGCGTCTACGGTACGGCGGATCAAGAGCGCTGCTCTCGAAATTTCTTGCCCCCACCCATCGGTGTCTAATTTAACACCGCACCCGAACAGCGTGGAAGCGATATCGGGACAGCAGATAAAGAATCCGTTGTCAGCTTTGTTGCCTCCACCGAGTAAGTGCCTTGTAAGGAACCCACACCTCAATCTCTGCCCCAAATTTGGAAGCTTTACCAACTCCAATATGGCGATCATGGAGCCAGTCTATCCGATTGTAGAGCAAGCCGACGAAAAAACATTTCTGGATTTGGATAGTTTAGAAAAAGTGACTGTAGATGAGGAGGGAGGCAGTAATCAAGATGACGATGAAGGTGATGGCGAGGAAGAAGGTGACGACGAAGATGGGGGGAAGGATGTTGAAGCAAACAGAGATGAAGAGGATGAGGAAGCTGGAGCCATGTCCAACCAACCCCCGCAAAGACAACGCCACTCCACAACCGAATCGGAATCCGAGGTGGAACGCCCGCGGGTGCATTCAACAGACTCTGAGACTGACAACAATGGCTCTCGTTCACCTCTCCTAACCAAATCTATGACCAATAACCAGAAACAACCAAAACCTCTTGTCAGTATTCGACAGCACATCATCGACATAAATCGCCAAAATAACGGGGAAGGCGGTGACTCCGGCTGTCCATCCAGTGATTGTGAGCAAGTGAGCGCCAGTTCTAAGGACATGCTGCTCGCGATCGATGTAAAAAATCCTGCTCCAATGGAGCAAATTCCAATTCAAGTTGATCAAATTGAAGTGCAGGATGAAGAGAAGGCTTCAACTTCGACTAAGGCAACTGGCTCGGATGCGACTTCAAAGAATCTCGGTGCTATTCCAAAGGTCGTCAAATACAGGGAAATAAATGAGACTGGCGATGATGGGAATGCCGACGGAGAGGACACCCTTGATCAACAAGTACACAAGCGCAAAATTGCAAGTCGGACCTCCTCATCCACATCGTCAGGGAGTTTGAGTGAAGAGAGTTTTTCCAATGACATCTACAAGACTTTGTACAAAGACCATTGGGTCATTACCCATAGTAGTATTGGCTTTGGACAAGCGAGCAATACGGCTTCCTCCGCCACATCGCACCACCATCAGCACCATCACCATTATCCTTATTCGACGAACGATCCACAAGCAGGGCTCGGTATAGCTGGCGGTTACGCCTTCGATGGAGAGTACATGTTGCCTCTGTCCGATCGAGTGATGTACATGCGCGAGAAACTGAGGCGGTCTTCCAAACAAATCTCAGACCCTGGTGGCAACTCGTCAATTCTAGAAGAAGAATTCCCCCCAGTTGCTCTGCTTCCACCGAATCGGACGGCAGCGGCGACACTCTCTATCCAGGGCTTGATAAGTGACTTTGAAGATTCTTCAGCTACCGCTGGTGATCAAAACCGTGCTAGATGTGGCACTGCGGCCATGTTGAATGTAGAACCGCATTATTGTGATTATTGGCGACCAGCATGCAGTCTTGCCACGGCAGTAGCAGTAGAGAAGGCTGCCCAACCAAAACGCTTCTACAAATATCGGTTGAACCTGTTAGGAGGCCATCGCGAGGTTAAGATCGAGATGGACCGCCTCCAACTGCTTGCTTTGTTCGACCGTGATCTACACTGGTGTCAAGTACTACTGGCCATTGTACTGTCGACGGGCGTATCATTTTTTGGCGCCATTATTCTGCAGCTCGAGTACTATCGAGATTTGTGTGCATTTTTATTTTGCGCTGTGATAGCAGGAAGTCAGTATTCGCTGGTAAAGAGCGTTCAGCCGGATGCCGCCTCGCCTATCCACGGATTCAACAAGACTGTTGCTTACTCTAGGGCGATCTATTTTACCATGTGTTCAGCTCTGTTACTGCTGCTCCATCATGCGTTGCAATGTGATGCGGAAACCGAAACAGCCGCAATCATTCATCAGAAATTTAAGTTTTTCGGGATTGTTTTCGTGCCGGAGGTTGTGTTGGGCTCGTTGTTGGATATATTGTGCATCATTTTGCTAAGTTTTCCGATCATCTTCAGCCTAGGTCTTCTTCCTCAGATCAATACCTTCTCCATGTATTTCCTAGAACAGGTGGACATGCATATTTTTGGAGGAAATGCGGATAGTAGCCTATTAGGTGCGTTTCTTTGCGTGATACGATCAATGCTGGGGGTGTTGTTGCTGTATGGACCATTGTATGCAGCCTTGGTAGAAGGGAAGGGCACTCAATTCATCTTGTTCTCGATATTTTGTGGAATGCTTATTCCTCTTGGCTATCATCTATCCCGATCAGCCAGTGATTTCAGTCACTTGTGGGCCCTTATTAAAACCAGCATCGCCAGCACGTACCGTGACGACGAGGATGAAGTCAGCGGTAATAGTAAAGTTGAAAAATCACCCACTGTTACCAGTGGTGAACAAATTGAAATGTCGTCGCTGCAAAAGAAACCAACAGAAGATCCTTTATGTGACAAAAATAGCTCAGCCGATGTGGAGAGACCCCCAGCCTCATTGGAAGAAGACAAAACATCCACAGGCACTACAACCCAACCGGATGTCTCAACTCTAACCGGCTCCGACTCGGAATCTCCCGATCCTCTGCCAAAGAAACTTCAGTACACAGTAAATACCCGCCTAAAAAACGATCTCGTCGTGACTTCACTCCTGGCGACGATAATGTTTGGTCTGCATTGCAGTACAGTTTTCACAGTGCTACAACCAGACCTCAATGTAGTTTTGTATTGTTTTGCGGGTGTTTTTGGTTTACTGCTTCACTATGTAATTCCGCAGATGCGCAAACACATGCCGTGGTTATGTTTTGCCCGTCCAATTCTGCGACAAAACGAGTTCGCCCAATTCGAAGTGTCCGATGCTGCCAAAGTTATGTGGTTCGAAAAACTGTACATCTATCTCTGCATGGTGGAACGAAATGTGTTGTTTCCGCTGATAGCGATATCAGCATTGACAGCAGACTCGAAAGCAATTGCAGAAAAATTCGGTGTGGAATGGGGTACGCTGATAATTTCCGTATGTTCCATGAAATGTAAGTAAAAATCAAAAACATTTATTTAAGATAAAAATATATTATGTTTTAATATTTTTAGTTGTTCGGAACTCTTATTCGGATGCAACAAACCAGTACCTGATCATAATATTCACGGTGCTTTTCTTTAAAGTTGATTTTGTATTTGCCAGCGAATCATTTCTCATTGATTACTTTTTTGTATCCTTGGCCTTTCGAAAATGCTGTGATTTTTTGTTAAAGGTGTTAAGACAAGTCAAATGAACTAAATTTACACATTTCTTAATCTTTGTATTTTTTTAGCTTCAATTTATTGTAACGTATATAGCCCCATGGCAAATAACATGGGGCTCTGCATTTCATGCTTTCGCACAACCATTTAGTGTTCCTCATTCAGCAATGTTATTTCTGCAAGCTGGAGTCAGTGCAGTTCTATCGACACCACTGAATCCATTTCTAGGAAGTGCAATTTTTCTCACCTCCTATGTGCGGCCTATAAAATTTTGGGAACGTGACTATAACACTCGCCGCATAGACCACTCAAATACTCGACTAAGTTCTCAATTAGAGCGCGATCTTGGAGCTGATGACAATAATTTGAACAGCATATTTTACGAGCATTTAACAAGATCACTGCAACATTCCTTATGTGGGGATTTGCTGATGGGCAGATGGGGAAACGTAAATCAGGGAGATTGTTTTGGTATGTTAGAAGAAATTTTGCTTACCGACTTTTTTAATTGCCGATTCAGTTCTAGCCTCAGATTACCTTAATTGTTTGGTTCACATTATCGAATTGGGCAACGGATTGTGTACATTTCAAATGCGAGGTCTGGAGTTTCGGGGAACGTATTGCCAGCAGCGAGAGGTAGAAGCCATCACTGAAGGTGTCGAAGACAACGATGGGTGTTGTTGCTGTGATCCCGGCCATTTGCCTCGTATGCTAAGTGCAAATGCCATGTTTTCTACTCGTTGGTTAGCATGGCAGGTAGTCGCGGCTCAATACGTCCTCGAAGGTTACTCTATTTCGGACAATTTGGCAAGTGCTACCCTTCAGGTTTTTGAATACAGAAAAGTTCTCATTACCTATTACATTAAGGTAAATGCATATGAATTGTAAAGTCTTAATTAATAATTAATAATTTTTTTTAGAGTATAATTTACTACGTAGTTAAGAATCCAAAGGCTGAGCGATGGCTCTCAGTCACAGGACCCATTCAAGACTCTCTGGCGGACACCCTTAATAGGCAATTTGTCGATTTGGATCCAATTTTCAATTATAACTTAGACGAAGATTTCGATCTTCGGGCATTGGGTATAACCCGATCGAGTTTTTGTTCAGTGTATCTGAGTTGGATTCAATTTTGTTGCGATAAGAAAAGAGATGTAGTAGTCCAACCAAAACAACAACCCGAAGCGTCAGTAATCAAAGAAACTATCAAGACAGAGCCAAAACTCCGGAGAGCAATACCTATTGATCATACAAAACCCCAGACAAGCAGATCTCCTACGATAGCCAGGGACTCTCCGATTGTCTCCCTCTGTCTGGCCTTGGGATTGCTTGCACGCCGTTCACTAGCTACAGCCAGTCATAGCTCGCTAACCGGCGTTGAGTTTTTCTTACATGGTTTGCACGCACTGTTTAAAGGCGACTTCCGAATAACCTCGCCACGCGACGAGTGGGTCTTCGCTGACATGGACCTCCTGCATGCTGTTGTAGCTCCAGCTGTAAAAATGGCACTCAAATTGCAGCAGGATCATATCTCTAATCCTGATGAATACCTAGATCCTGCTGCTTTACATGAGGCGATCACATCGTATTCGAAAGATTTGGTAATTTCCCATGAAGCCGATCCGGTTTGGCGCAGTGCAGTGCTGAGAGGAGCTCCGAATCTTCTCGCTCTGCGACATGTCATGGAAGACGGCTCCGATGAGTATCGAATCATTCGGCTAACGAAGCGATTTCTCAGTTTTCGTGTGATCAAACTCAATAGAGAGTGTGTTCGCGGTCTATGGGCGGGCCAGCAGCAGGAGTTGATCTATTTGCGAAATCGTAATCCTGAACGTGGAAGTATACAAAATGCGAAACAAGCTTTACGGAATATAATTAACTCGTCATGTGATCAGCCAATTGGCTACCCAATATATGTATCCCCCCTGACCACGTCTTATGCGGATACGAACGATCAGTTGTGCAGTGTCATTGGGGGTCCCATTACACTGGAATCAATTAAAACAAATGCTATTGCTTGGTGGCATCGTGTGCGGGAAAGATGTCGCGAAGGTTGTAGCAGCGGCAGTGCGACAGTAGAATCAACTGGTGACACAATTCCAGACATTCCTTCGGTGTACTTCTCGCCTGCGACAGCTAACAATCCTAGCAGCATAACGTACGGCAGTCAGAGCTTAGCCACACCTGCAACAAGAAGTGGTCTAGTGGGAATGCATAAGCCAACGAGTTCAACTCTATTAGCTGGTTTGCTGAATCGTGAGAGAGAGAGTCAGGAAAACCCACCCGCACTTCGAGAGCCCCGGGTAAGAAAAGGTCCGCCCTATATACCACGGGGCGATCGCGAAAGAAGAGCCACTCTACCCATAACTAGTGGAATAAGTACAAATGGTGCTGACTCGTCAAGAGAGCTCAACGAATCAATGGGTGGTAGTAGTACAACTTCCGAACTGCGTCGTACAGATTTCTCGGAAAGCAGTCAATATACAAAGATGTCGACTTCATCGGGTAATCTAGGCATAGGAAACATCATAACCACGCCAGGAGACTACCCGAGGAAGTCGAAAGGTCCAATTAACTTGACCCGTACTGAGATTAAGTCAGAAGATAGTATAACATCGACAATAGAGCTTAACAAAAAGGTCATAATAGTTGATGGCATGGAGGTAAGTTTAATTAAATGAATTTTTTTTTATCGCTCTCTGCGTAGCTCTCGCCAAATGTTAGTTCTGATTATTTGGTAAATACATATAAAAAAAAATTGTTTCAGCTAATTTTCGTTTTTTTAACTTAGATATATGACTGTCTTGATATGGGTCGACGCATTGACGTAGTTTGGCCAAGCGAAAAAATGCGGGCGAATGGAGGCAGACTTTCTTGGAATGACTGGTCACCACAAGAAGGAATGGTTGGATATGTAGTGCACTATTGGTCGCCAAACCACGCTGACCAACGGTTTCGATCACATGTGAATCGGACGTTATATCTGATAGAAATTGGTGAACATTATGTGCCAGTTGGCGAACGAGGAATTAGGGAATATAACCAAATCATTGACAACAGGGAAAGTATTAGCCGCTCGTCAACGATAACAAACGCCATCGAAATAGGATCACCCGCCGAAGATGTCGCCACAATGACAACAGCCAATAGTTCCGAACCAGTAGAAACCATTGACCAGGAGACCACCATGAGCGAATCAATGACTGAACTAACAACGAGCGAAGTATGACATGTACCTATTTTCAAATTCCCTCCGTCGTCGTCACAATCGGAGTGCCCAGGCCAAGGCGAATCAAGTTACTCTAACGCATGGCGGTTTTGTTAACTTTAAAAGCATTTTTCTCGCCTCTCCTTTTCCCTCTCTTTTTCTCTCTTTATCATCGTAGATTCTTTTTATTATTCCTGTACATATTAAATGCAAAGCAAACCAATTTGTAAAAAATGATTACCCATACATAAAATATATATTTACAAGTACTCAATAAATATTATAGTTTTGTAGAAAGAATAAAATAGTTAATAAACAAAAACAAAAATAAACAACTAAGCAAATATCAATTGATTATAAAGGTTAAATAAAATATAAAAATTATATATTATGGATAAGCTCTCATGTTGCCTTAAACGATTAGACTGATTTTCTATATTTTAACGGATTCATTGTCATTTTAGAAAAAAAAAAACATTAAAAAAATATAAAAGCAAAACAAACAAACAAACAAAAAGTGTAGCCTAGACAAATAAAATAGAGGTTGCAGATAGAAGAACGCATGACCATTCTTCTTCTTCTCCTTCTTTTTCACAAACAACAAAAATTAAAAAAAAAAAAAAACAAAAAAACAAATTACATTTAAGAACTAAATTGTATTTTTGAACTGTAAATAGTTATGGTATTGTTTTCTCAACAAGTTTATCATTAATCATTTTACACACCCCTTAACAACAAAACAAGTGTTTCCTATCCGAAATTTTGTTAATTTATAAAAGCGACTTTTAAGGCTTAGTCCCATTTTCTTCTTCTAATACAAACAAAAATTATAACATTTTACTTATATCTCTTCTAAAATTAAATTAAACTAAACAAAAATATACCAAAATGCAAACAAACACAATGATACTTATTATAAACAAAAATTGAATTATATAAGTTTTCACAGTTAATTAATAATAATTATTCATTGAAAAGTAGAAAACAAAAAAATGCTGAACTAAATTAAAATGAAAGAATAAAAAATTAATAAAAATTAAACAAATTAGAACAAACAAGAAAAAAAAAAAAAAACAAATGCTGAACTAAATTAGAAAACACACTCAGAAATGAAGAGAAACGTATACATTTAAAGAAAACAAAACAAACAATTATTGCATTCTAGTGTATTTATTTTAAATTAACAAACAAATTAAATAAAAGAAAAAAAAAAAACAAACATAGAAAAATAATAATATAAACTTCAATAAACAAACGAAATAGAGTTATATAGGAAAAATTAATGCATATAATAATAATTATTATTATCGAAAATACTACAAGTGTTATGTATATAGAACAAATACAAATTCAGCAAAACATTTATTTAATGATATTTCTCGTAAATGGATCCAATAAAAATTATAATTCAAAATCCGTTATTTATTTGCAAATTTTTTAATTGTATGCTTAAACAACGAACTATTTCAATTAACTTAATGATGCGAAATTGAAAGTACATATTAAACTGACTGTTAAGAATCTAACTCTAGTAAAAATGAAAACAGTATAGTAAGTTGTGGGGATTTTTGATTCCATATATTCAGCTTTATTCCCATCACCTCAGCTTCGCTTCGTTCAGGTCTACAACTCTTCAATTTCAATACAACTTTTCAATAACTGTTATTTCTAGAAGTGAATTTCTAAATTCTCATTGTGCTATCTTTAAACTTCATTTATTTTTATTTCTTATCACATTTCAGTATAAAGAAACTCTTATTTTGGCAAAGCTTGACCCCTTTTACTAAATACGCTAACCGTCAATTTTTGTTGGCTCCACTTGTCCATTTAATTCTCATATGAAAAAATACTATGTATGCGTACAATCGTTTTCATCATTCAGAGTTTAGAAAAATGCTGGTCATTCTATTTGGTTAAAATTTGGATTTCAATAAAAGAATTGATAAATAGACGAATGGAACACAATGGAACGCACTGTGTAGCAGTGTGACAGATGGAAGAAGTAGTTCCTATACTTATCAAAAATTAGGATAATGCAATTTTGAATTATAATCAAAACATGAATAAGATAAAAAACCACAAATCAAAGGAAATGTCGATGTTTTGACAGATTTAAATAAACGCTTAATATATACCTATCGTACACAAGCGCCATGAACCCCACCCTCCTTTTTTCCATGTCATATTAATAATTTCAAAAATTTCATATTGTAATCCCAATCAAAGACTGTTTACATCCTATTTCCTACATCTGCACAGGGTGTAAGGTGGTCAAGTAGTGCGTTTGTTATTGTGAATGAAAAGGTATCAATTGTGAATTTTTGTCAAACATCAAACTTCAATAATCCGTTATCTTATCGTTCAATCGTTGTTCGTGTAGGGTCGTGTTCGTGTTGTAGTTTTGCAAACATAGAAAAGTACTTCTAGTGATTATTTTTGTGTAATTTATTTTTGATTTAATAAACAAAAACAAAAAATTGAAGGATTTGAAAATTCTAACAATTTTGGAAAAACAATTACTGAAAATTGAAAATAAGATGATTTCACTCAAAGCCGGAAGATCAATTGCAGGCAAGAATTTAATTCAATATTTTTCTTTCAATTAAAATGTGTCTTTTGTATCATTGATTATAAATTTATTTATAAATTTTCCTCAAGTTTTTATTTCGTTTTGGATATACATATGTACATATAAATTATATTGTGAAAAGTTTTGTATATTTCTGTAGATGTACCCTGTTCGAATAATTTTCCTGTTACCTATTTGGGTTTTTGTTCATTATTTCTTCAACTACATAATGTATTTATTTTTAAGACAGATAAGATTCAAATTTATTTTAAATTTTATAACTGATAGCCAACGGCTTATCACAGAAAACACAAAGTTGTAGCAATACTTTCGTAGCCTGTTTCTCAAATGCCTTTTTTCTTATAAAACAACTAAATGTTGTTGCTTAAATACGGAATTATTTATTTCTCATACCCGTGCACAAAAATTATACAAGGCCAAATTCCTACTTTTCATGGTTATAAAATTCTAATGAATGAAAGAAAACGATAATAAGTGATTTTTCACTTCACAAAAATGTTTAATTCATGTCGGTGTTTTAGAATGAGTTATAAAAAATCAAACACAAATTACGAGTTTGTTGTTTTAAAAACCAGATTTCTCATCTCATCATCGTCTATCAAATCTGGTAATGAGTGATAATCACAATACATACTTTCAAACTCAAAATTCATGCTCATTTTCGTTTGATAGTATAAAAACCACCTGCTTTTTGCTTTCTTTTCTGAAATGTGACCGTGAAATGAAAATCAATAGGAATAAATGCAAATATTAAAGTCAATTTGAACTGCGCTTTAACAATCTCTCCACAACGCCATTGTTGAGCTTTCAATAAAAACTTGACGGTAGCCATAATGTATATACACACGTTTTTTTTTCTGTTTTTATTTAAAAATTATAAACATATCTACAACAATAAAAGTAGTCCCTGTTCTATCAAGCAGATTCAACAGGTGGCCACATGTGCATCAAATCTGCTAGTGTCACCTCATACAAAAGATCACAATACTGTTGCAAAAGATCTAAAAAAAATATTCAAATGAGTATTAAAGTTAAATCAAACTATTTAAATTTTTTTTCAAACTCACAATTAGGGTCCCTCTTCCATTCGTCCAATAATGTTTGCCTACAATGGACCTCTTTTGTGATTAACGCTCTCTTGAACTTTGTCACATTCTCGTTTAAGCTAGACCAACTTTTCGTAATCGAGGAGGGTGTAGCTTTAAGTTTGTCTTTAAAGTCAAGCAGTTTGGGGCAAACGTCTCCATTCAAGAAGAACATACCAAAGTAACTATAGAATAAAAAAAAGAAAATACAATTATTTTTAAGTTTAAAATTAAAACAACGTCAACAATTTACCAGCAAGCCTTTTCACTAAGAGGCATTTCTACTTCGGCAAGAGGTACCTCCCATCCGGCTTTTCCAAAAGTCGCATCTACAAAGCAATACACCTTCCCCTCATCGGCGTTATACTTTGGCAGAGGGTCCTCTTTTATTGTACGAATATTACACAGTTTCGGGACATACAGGAGCAACCACTCTGGTTCGATCGCAGTCACTCCACGAATGAACATCTTTGTCGAGTCTCCGTTCTTGGTTTCATAGGCCTCCTGGTAGACTACCCATGTTGGCTGTTTTTTTCTCAGAACTGAAGATGAGTGCATGAAAACGGGCTCCTCCATATCAAGGCAGTTATATGCGTATTTCATCTTCCTTTTTTGCTCCTTATCACTGATGTCGTCAAGTGGCACCTTTCTCGCCACACGGTCACCCATTCCGGCTAGCAAAATTTGGCGCAAAAATTTTGCCTGTTTATCAGTAGGAGGAACCATTTCGGGATCGACACAGAGGTCGACGTTAGCCATGTTTAAGTTTATTTCATTGGTCAGTTGAACACGTAGCTTACGAACTTCTGTAATAGCTTTGTGCCGAAGCCCATTTTCAGTGCAAAATCTGTGCAGTTCACCTTTGGATCCAGCATACTCAGCAGCTCCCACTGCCCGCAAGAGTACCATTGGGTCACCTAAAAGCTCGAAGTTCCCAGTCGAAGCCCACGCTTGACGACGTCGATGCATTTTACTCATATCCATTCCACCATTTTTGTCCTTACCTGGACCAGATTCAATCAGAAGCTCCTGTACTGACAATGCTGCCACCAAACAGACAGTATATGGAAGCATATTCTGTTGATGGCTCAGAGCCAGCATCTTACCAAACCGGGGTGCCACTGGAAAGCGCGATATAACCTGTCCTAGTTTCGTCACAGGTGGTACACATTTTGGGTCTTCAGGGTTGTGTTTGGGTCCGAGTGCACCCAAGACAATCAACCGTGATTCGGCTGCCTGGAGCTGCTCTGCATCTGGTGGTGATGGAAATGGGAAGTTTATCACTCTGTCGATTCCCATACATCTCATCTGCATCATAAGATCGTCTACCGGTTTCTTTTGAATGTCCGGCTTACTAAAGGCCTCAAATTCATCGTTGTACACCGCACTGGAGTAGAGTCGATAACAATGTCCAGCACTCGTACGTCCTGCTCTGCCAGCTCTTTGATCCGCCGAGGCTTTGCTCGTGAATGTGACAACAAATGCACTCACTCCAGTAATCTTGTCATAGAGACGGGTCTTTTGTCGCCCCGAATCCACCACGTATTTGATGTTCGGTATAGTAAGAGAAGTCTCAGCTACATTTGTGCTTACAATACACAATCTGCATCCTTCTGGTGGTGGTTTAAATATTCTACTTTGCTTCTCAGACGACAACAGCGAATACAGAGGAAGCACCCAAAGCGGCTGAGAGGTAGTTACTTCGGTCTCGTCATCGGATTCTTCGTTCTCCTCTATTTCCTCATCTATGTTTTCCATGTCTCCTTCGTCCTCATGTAGGTCTGCTTCAGTGTCGTCTACGGGAAGCTTGTAGTCATCCAAATTGATCTTTGGCAAGGCAATCTGGGATACAAATTTCTTTTTTGATTTTTTCACATTCTTTATGGCTTTTTTCATGTCAAATTCATCGTCGTCATCGATGGTCACTTCGTCTTCCTCAATGGGCGATTCATCTTTCTTTTCATTTGAGGAAGTTTCTTCGACGACCGGTCTATATGGAAACATTTTTCTGAGCTTTCTCACCAAATAGTTTACCTCTTGCTGACCAGTAACAAAAATCAAAATTCCTCCTTCGGGAAGCCTCGAATGGATTTTCTTGGTCTTTTTAAATGACTCTTCTACATAATTTTCGGCTGTGGTCTTTTGAAAGTGAACTGTTACCGGGAACTGACGTGCTTCTACTTTAACAATTGGTGGGGGAACTCGAAACAGTTTTGAGTTTTCGAGAAAATCTTCGACTTTAAGCGTGGCTGACATGATAATGAGTTTCAGTGGATTACCGCGCTTTGATCGCAGAGGAACAATACGCGACAGCAGACCGATAAGGATGTCGGTGTAGGCACTGCGTTCATGGGCCTCGTCGAGTATGATGACCGAGTACTTAAGAAGCATGAAATCGGATTCGATTTCCTTTAGAAGCACACCGTCCGTCATGAATTTAATTTTTGTCTGATCCGTGACGTTGCCCTCGAAACGAATGAGGTAGGACACTTCTTTCTCACTCAGATTCATCTCCCGAGCTACACGCTTCGACATGGAAATCGCAGCTACTCGACGAGGTTCGGTGATCCCAATCATTTTGTGCTCCCCATATCCGGATTCGTACAGAAACTGAGGAATTTGGGTGGTCTTACCGGAGCCTGTTTCACCAGCGACGATAATGATGGAGTTTTCATTTATGATTTCCATGATTGCCTGTTCTTCGGCGAGAATGGGAAGTCTTAAACGAGCAGCTTGAATCTCCGGATCACGATCAACGGGAATGTAGACTGCTGGTTTGGATGTAATCTTTGGTTTTTCAATAGCCTTTTCTTGTTTGACAGCAACAGGTTCTTTAATTTTCTTTGCTTCAGGAATAACCTCATCATTTTTATCATCGTCTTCATCATCTGATGACGATTCATCTTGCAATCCAATTACGTTTGGATTTTTCTTCTTTGCTTGCGTCTCACCATCGCTGTTGCTTTCATCTGCGTCATTATAACCTTTCAAGAGTTCTAGGCGTTTTCGTTTGTTTACTCCAGCAATGCTACTTATTCGCCCGGCGGAATCTTCTTGCTGCTTCTGCTCCTTTTTGCGCTTTTGTTTTTCTTGAATCGCTTCAAAGTTGCTAAAGTTCTTGAGACCAATAGTTTGTACTTGACTGATTGATTGATACAAGCTCAGTTCATCTGGAGATATTTTGACCTTTTCCAGACCTTCAAGAATAGATGCTCGCTGAAAAAAAAAATATTCAGTGAAGGATCAACAACATTTGAAAGAATAACTTACTTCTTCCTTTTTGCGCTTTTTGTTGACGATGGTTTGCAAACGTTTTCTTTGTTTTTTAGTCAAGATTCTGGTGTGTTCTACGACCTCAAATTTGGTTTTAGTTTTCCGTTTTTTGGACGGCAATACTAAAGGATTAGCATCGTCATAACCCGAAGCAGTGGGAACTGAATCATTTAGTTCAAGTTTGATCTGGAAAAATTAACAAATCTTTATAAAATGTTCATCAACACTTCTCGGATTTGTCGTCACCTTCTTGACCTCGGAGTTATCAATAGTGGTTGTATGAGACTGCCGAGCCTTCGCATTGAACACTTTTTTACCCATAACTACTTTAAAGGTTTAAAATAATATTTATAAATACTAATTTCGTTTGTTTTTTTTTAACGCATCGCACGTGTGATGCAAAATGACAATGGCAATCAACTCAGAAATGTAAATGTCAACACGGGTTGGAAATTTGACAGTTCATTTGCGATGTTTATAAAAGGGAACGTTCGGAGATGAATTATTTTGACTGCATTACCGACTTAATGTAACTGCCTTTAAGGGCAGATGGATAGTATTACCAACATTAAAAGCAGGATACCAACTTTTTGTTGTTGTATAAGATATTAAAAATAACGGCGATCCTGATTTGTAGATATGTTTGTTATTATTATTGTTATTATCAGCTCAATAAGTTACAAAATCTTAAAAAAAATTAGCTTGGAGATTAAAACTAAAAAATTAGGCATTTCGATGAAAAAAAGATGTCAAATAAAATTTAAGTTCAGTGTGGGAAGGAGTTTTTGTTGTCAAAGCAAAATCTCATCAAACTCTCTTAAAAATTTCTCATGTGAAAAAATGATTAGGCGTCTCAAAAACAGTTCAATGTGAACAATTTCATATACGGGAAATTGGCCATAAGCAAAGGCAGATAAAACTATTCCATACATTTTACTTATATATATGTATATGTATGTATGCTTTAACGTAAGCAATTGAAATTTTATACGAAAGTTATAATTAATCGATATTTAATAATCAGGATTGTGCAGATGATGCAAAAACAAATCAATAGTTCTCTTAGAAACAAAAGGAATTTGTTTTAAAATTATTTAAACATTTTTTTGCTAACATCAAATAAAGATTATGTACATTCAATTTATATGAGAAAGAACTAAACCTTAAAATTTTCTATTTACTCTAGAAATTGCTTTAAAATATCTTATCCATCTTGTTGTAAGAATATTTGAATATTTAAAAACTGCGAAAATATTTATTGTTTATTTTGTAAAATAATTCCTAAAAATAATAGATACACCAAATTAATCCTTTGCATATAACAAATAAACAAACTAACGATCTGCTTCGATTTAAATAAAACTCAATATTCCCTTTTGCTTCTTAACAAAGACTAGCAACTCCCATTAATATATAAAATTTCCCTTTAACTGAAATTCCACTTACAATAATTATCAAATCAACCTAAAACAAAATATCCTCTTTGTCCTTCGAAACACAAAAATATCCCTTTTAGCTGTTTTCGAATCAAATACCATCGAATACTGTCCCTGACTCTACCACCCCCGCAATTCCATTCAAGCTCATTACAACGCATACGCAAAACAACATTCCCCCATATCGCATACAAATCTCGAACAACGAAAAATTCGAAATTTCGAATTAAATATCGGTCGGCGGAGTTTTTATTTAGATTTTAAGGTAGACATCAATCGGAACGTTTTAGTGTATCGCAGTATCGTGTACAGTTGAAGAACTATTAAGTGCAAAAAACGAATCAAACAAGGAAAATTTATAAAACTTCAGCACTCTATCTTTGATACAATACATCCGAACAAAAATCAGTTATAATTTTCCATTATTACCATGTAAAATCCTAAAGAAAAATTTTAATTCAAGTTATTCGAAAGTTAAAAGAAAAAGAAAAAAGAAAAAGGATTTTCACCAAATTTAGAACGTAAATTTGTCGCTGGTTCTTTTTTCCATTCCCTTATTTCGTACCTACACTCATCTGCAGTGGGTATCTGAAAGTATAGAGAACGTAGTAGCAGCCAGCAAAGATACTTTATTTTAGGGGTGTGCCTGGTAGTTTCGATTTTTTTCTCTCGACTCGAACACAACTTCTCAATCGGGGTCGTCGGAGTTTTCTCTAAAAAATATATAACAATTGTTTTTTCTGATTTTTTGTTCTTAACAAATTAATACAAAAACCAACACTAAATAAAACACATTTCGATTTACATATACCTAAATGGCTTCTTGTGGGTTTTAAAATAGTTAAAATCAAATAATACAAGTGAAAGAAGTGAAATAAATTTTGGTACAATTTTTTATATAGAAAAAAAAGTTACCTACATAAGCAAAATGTCTTTACATTTTGTTACATGTTTGTTTGCATTTGCCCTCATAAGCAGTTTAGAGGTAAGTTTTTTGCAGTTTTTATTTTTTTAGTTAATTTTAAATTTAGGTTCGAGAAATTAAATGGAAGAAAAGTCGGATTTGTGTCTCTAATTAGAATTCTAACAAGTCGGGGAAATTTTATTAGAACCTTTTTTTTTTTTGTTAACAAGGGTTGCATATTCATAAGACACCTTGTACGCATGTGTCTTTTTCGATTTTAAATTTAGAAAAAGAAAAAACTGAAAAGTAAAATACTTTAAATTATCGTAGAACAAAAAAAAATTAAATAAAGAAATTCCTGTACAAGGATATCGATCTCTGGTTTCACAACAACAACAACAACAAGAAATCGACACTTAAAGGAATTCCCCATATACAAAGCACCATCATCACCAATACATGCATTTAGTGATTCACCGCACTCACTCACTTGTACATTACACATTAGCACTACCAGCAGAAGTAGCAGCAGCAGCAGTAACGGCAGCGGTAGCGGTAGCGGCAGTGGCAGCAGCAATAGGAGCAAGTTTCTTCTGTTGAAAAGGTAACCCTATTCCCTAAGCCCTACTCAACCCTCTCTACGTCTACACCCCCAGCCCCCGCCCTAACCTCAGCCCAAACTCACCGTAAAGTTACAACACCAAACGGAGCTCACCACCAATACTCAGGTAGTATCTAATAGTAGAACACTAACAGCCACCTTGCGCTGGGAAAAAGCCTGTCAGCTATTTATTTTCGACCTACAGATACTATACGATTCGAGAGATGCCATGCCAGCTCTAAGGACCTTTTTTTTTTTTTGTTGTGCGTTGAAAACATTTCATTTAAAATTTCAAACTACAAACTACTCGGTGCTCGGAGCTCTGAGCTCGGCGCTCGGTGTTGGTTCGGTGGCTGTGGCGTTGATGCTGCTGCTGCTGTTAAGTCCTCTCCATCCTTGATTTATCGAGATCGAGAAGGAGACACCAGAAGGAGACCAAGAGCGGAGAGCACAAACGAAATTCCATCCAAAAAAGGATACAGATATAGCTTATTCTCGTGTGCGAGTATGGAGAAGGTACCGAAACGAACGAACCGACCGACGACGACCTACCTAGGAGATGATGATGGTTGCTTTGCTGCACACGAGTAGGTTTTAAAGGCTTTTTTCATCTCCTGCTCTCATCGGCTGTATAGATACTCAATTAGTCGAGATAATTGAATTTTAAAGATTTTTAATGGGATGTATGCTAATGACTGCAAATTCCATTATACTCGTTTGTAACGAAATTAACTGCAATGTCTATCTTCCTGCCTTGCCTACACTGGCGCTGGCAGTGGTATTGGCGCTAGTTGGCGCTGCGAGCGTCAGAATATGCAGGGAAAATAAATGATTTAAGCTACAAAGCGACACACGACACTTTTTAAACAAACTTGCAAATTTAACAAAAAAATAATAAAAAAATTCGTTAAAACGAAACGTGTGCATGTTTGTGTGCGAGTGAGAGTGTGTGAGTTGGTGAGTATTGAGTGTTTAGCTTCAAAGCAGTAAGGAGGAGGGGAAGTAAAAGGCGAAGGCGAACACCCCATTAATTGGTAAGATATTGCTTGTAGCCAATGTGCTTGCGCACTCTTGCATAACTTCGTTTGGTGAGTCACCCAAGTCCTTACGTATGTAGAACCGACCGAGCCACCACGACGAGCAGAGCCAGGCCAGGATATTCCATTAGTCATACTCGTCGTACACTGTACATACAAGACTACAAGTGTACAATGGCAAAGGATGAAATAACAAAATAAGTGTAGACTTTTTTGTTGTTGTTTTTTCCTTTTCACTGTGTGTACTTTTCTGCTTGCACAGAGTCTTGGGAGAAATTTCTTTACATTTTTTTATTTTTTTTTTTGCGATTTGTTGTGTCTTCCTTTCAAAGAGTCCTTTGTGTGGAAGAAGAGACTCTGGATTTCACCAGGACGCGACGAACGTTAGGATATTATGAGAACAAAGGACGTTTAGTTGTCGGGGTTTTGTCTTACTTTTTTCTCGTTGTTTGAAATCAAAAAGTAAATGTCAGAAAGACGTCACACAGAGGGAGGCGACTTTGGGGTTAAAAACGGGTTGGATTCTTGATCTGGTCTCAAAGTTTAGATTTTGAAGGATTTTATTTGCAATGGGTACGAAAAAACCCGGAGCAATGACCTTAGTCACGAAATCCGTTTATGGCGTCGTCGTTGGTCGTTGGTCGCTGGTAGCTCGTCGTCCACGTTACCATAACCACCTCAAAGGTCCCAACAACAAACAACAATCGTGTGTATAATTTTCCACCATAAACACGAATGTAAATTGTTATCGGGTAGTTTATCGATTGTTTTTGTATCTCCCGAATAAATAGCAAGTCCGTTCAAAACATTAGATAAAGACACCTAGGGGTACGGGTGTATCTTATTGAAGTTGGAGGAGTCACACAATTAGAATTTTGTTGTATAAAATATACTTATAGTATATTTTGGTGATTTGCTGTGACATTATCGGTTGGAAAGATTTATTTTATGGTAATTTGAGCAATTATTCACCTGGGCAAGGATGAATCTCTTCCAGTTGTATGGGTTTTCCATCGTCCTCGTCGTCGTCGTCGTCGTCATCGTCATCGTGGTTCGTTTGAAGATTAGTAGATACTCGTATACTTGAGAACGGTGATTATGCTGTCTAAAAATATATGTCGTCCTCCATTGTGTCACACGCAGGAATAAAGGAAATACCACACCCAGTCTCACGTGGGCTATACTCGTATATTGAAAGTTTTCAGTTTTTTTGTTTTTTGTTTTTGTTAGAAAAACGAATTAGGAACGTTTTTGTTGTTGCTCAGAAAGGAATTACACACCCTGTGGTTTTGGTTTACTTTTTTTTTACTTCAAAAAATACAAGTAGATTAATCAACCTTCACTTTTTCGAAGTTTTTGTTGTTTTGAATTCGAAAACAGTACATTTTTTTGTTGTGTTTTTGGGGTTAACAATAATTTTCGGATATGCATATGATGATATGGTAGATGATAGATTGTTTTGTTTAAGTTTTGTTTTTTTGTCTTTTTTTTTTCATTTTTTGTTTCATTGTGCGGAAGGCTATTTGACTGCCTTTGGCTAGACGTAATATCATTCACGACATATCGTCTGTAGCAACCTACAGCCCCTTCAACCAAAGTTTTTTTGTTCGTTAGCTTTTTCTTTTGTTTTAGTTTTCCTTTACGTAATGGTTTAAGGTTTAAGGGTTGAGTTTGCGTTGGGGTAGTCATACCCACATAGCCGCCTATTTGTATGTACTCGTATATGACTGGGTAGGTATAGTAAGAAACAAGAAAGTCAATGGAACATTCGAATAGGTATTAATCGATTAAGTTCACTATAAAGGAATTAAAGAAGTGTATTTGTGTGCATGGATTTTGAGGGGTACGTTGTCGGTGAGGTGAACAGTAGATACATATTTTGTTTGCATTTTGATGAAATTTTATTGGGTTTTGTTGACCGAAGAAAAAAAAATTTTTTGTTTTTTGTTGTTTTAAACTAAAGCTGGTACATTTTGATTGCCTCACTTCCATTCCATATGTACCCAAGAGTACGTCAGAAGTTGAGATAAGTTTGTTCTTTAGGAAGTATCCGAAAAATCTGGAACAAAACCCTTTTATCTTTGTTCTTTGTTCTTTTTTTTAATTTTGTTTTATAAAAAAATATTAAGACAATGCAGAGGAAATTAAGGAGTTCTATTGTCTTATCATTTTAGTAGTGAAATTGTTGCGTGAAAAATGAAAAATATCCATGCATTAACTTCAAAAGCATCCCATCAGAACTTATGCTGAACTGAAGTAACATAAAAACGTGTCCTGCAAAACGAAAAGTTAAAAACTGTTTTTCTTAAGAATTTCCCGGGTCATTTGGTTTTTTCAGTAAATGTTGGAACTCCACCAAACTCAATAATTGGCTACGAACCAAATGACTCGCTCGAGTGTATGGCCAACTCAACACCGTATCGAAGCAAGACCCTAAAAAAGGAGAATATAAAAAGGACAAACTAAATTATTTTACATTAAATTCGTTTCGTATTAAAAGACCTTTGGGAATCTTAATGCGAGTTAAAGATAAGGCAAAGGGATACAAAGGGATGATTCAGAGTATAATATGTAATTAGCTGAATCACCACTTCAAATGCTTTCAAATAATAATTATCACAAATCCTTAGTGAACATTTTAACTTTGGTTTTTGCTTAATGGCAAATAATATAATTGAACTTGACGTCGTTGTCGTTGTTTATATGAGACAAACATGCTGAGTTGGATCTAGGCGAAAGGGATCCCTATTATAACTCTGGAACAACGACCAACCGAATTAAACTGCCCTATAAAAATAAAAAAATCATGCGATAAAAGTACTCAATAGAAAAGATAGATAGATATTCTTAAGTTTTATTTAGTGTCAATTTAATTATGACTGCATGCTGAAACAATTTTGTTTGCCAAATATAAAAAAGTCTATATTGAAGTCAAACTACATATTTGCTTTAATACATGAAAATAAAGTCGTAAATTTCTCCGAGAGTAATAAAATAAATATTTTGGAATAGATCCAAATGGGTTTAAAGGTGAATTAAGTATATTGTACGTAGATCGCATTTTTTATTTTTCTCCTTTTTTAACAAACACCTTACAATAAAAATTAAATATGCCAAGTATAAATGCATTAAGTACCATTTTTTTGAACAAGCCGTTATTTTCTGATTAGATATCGAGATTATAAAATGTTTTTTTTTTAATCAAAAAAGGATTGTGCTTGCCGTTTATTGAATTAAAATTTCGAACTTCTTAAAAATTATGTCATACGAGTATTTTTCCAAATCCCTTGAATGAATAGTGTTAAATACTTATGATTCTTAACCTTAATAGTGTAAAAGATGGTACTCAATTTAAATACCCTGAAATATCATCGCAGATAATTCAACTTATAGAAAAATCATGGACGAAGACAAACAAAGTTAGAAAGCTTTTGAACAAGACGATCCTTTTTAACTATTTTTATTATTTGTTAAAACCGCATTCTCATCATTCATCTCTTCTTGGCCACTCAACTTGAATTTAACTCGGAATCATATTTGAACCCAATAATTCATCAAATACTTTAATAAAAATCAATTCACAGAATCACATTCGCCAAAAAATTAAATTTAAGTTTTATTAACTAAACTTTGAAAACAATGGCTAAATCCATCTATAAGTTTTAGAAATATTATTTAAACAAAAAATTTATAAAGTTAGTGTTTCTTTATGTTGGCAACACTGCTTTCAATTTATTTATATTCACTTTTGATAATATTCAACTTCAAATTAGAAAAAAAGCAAATGGTTTAGCCACATTTACAATTTTTGCTTTTCAACATTTTGTTTTAACAAAATAGTTAAGCTTATACATATCCGATAAGTAATCAGCTCTATCACGAATTCCATTATGGAACTTCCCCGAATGGATTATTCCGGTGCGAACTCCAAAAAAAAAAAGCAATCACAAAATCAAGGGAATCGAAAAAAGCATTGCCTCATAAAAAAAAAATGATTGTGAATTTCGAAATTAGCTGTAATCATTGACTCGAATGTTTGTAGACTTTTAAAACGAAAATCCCTTCAACTTTTCTATAATTCCCTTTTCTTCCCATTTAATTTCCTAGGCCAAAAAAGGCAATTTTTTCCTAAAAAGAATCATATTTTCCCTCTTTCTATTTGGCAAGAAAAATTTTAAAATTTTAGATCATATTTTTTTTTTTTTTTTTCTAAATCTACATATTTTAGTTTTATATTTGGCCGCCATGGTAATGAATATATCCCATAATCACTGAGCACTTTTTTTAAAATTAAATCCAACCGTTTTTCAGTTGGCTACGAAAAGAATAAACTGTCGTAGAAAAGGACGTCACATTTCCGTTTGATTCGGAATTAGTGATACCAAATACCCCGAATTTCGAAATTCGTAGCAGATTTTCCACTACGAATTCACTACGAACGGATTTTGCAAAAGCTTTTTCATGATTCGTAGCAAATTTTCGATTACGATGGAATTCGTGATAGGGCTGAATGTCTTTATGCGTGAAATGTCAAAATCATACTTCTTTAATGCTTAATCAATAATTAACAATGATATGACTTTTGACACGCAAGAATTTTAATAGTAAATTGGAAAGAATAGATGTTTTGACAGTTTCTAAGTTTTTAAAACTTCGCAGTCCGCTATTCCACATTTGGCATTTATTGTACATCAAGTTACATTCTTTTTCACAGGAAATAAATTCATTCATAGAATGGGGAAAAGAACATTTGAATTTCATTTATTCATTTATTCGTCTTAAAAGTTTTAAATATTTGTTTTTATTAAAATTATTGAAATTTTAATGTTCGATGGTGCTTTATACTGGAATTTTATACAGTTTGTGAAAATTCGTAACAAATTTTGAGTTTCCAAGTTGTGATTTATTGGATATAACTAAATTTAAAACTTATGCATGTCCCTCCAGATCTTTTTTTTTGTTTGGAAACATTTTGTAAAATGTAATTCAACCAAGACTTACGGAGGTGTAAGAATCGCATTCACTGATGTGACATAATAAGAACAAAATGTTCAAAAATCTACTACAAATTCGAATGTCAGATGAATATTTGGAGATCCTAAAGACACGTTGTACACATGCAAAAAACAGAAACAAATTTATTCACACTCTATTTTTTAATCAAAGAACAACTTCCTAAACTTAAAATTAAGCTTAAGGAAAACATGGTTGACCTATTCTGATGATAGGGTATACCAACATATGTTATAATTCTTACATCACAATTCAGTCCTGGTGACGCTGACTGTCTGAAGAAGAACCCATAGAATGTCCCATTTAATGATGCCACAATCACAAATAAAAGCAAACTATTCTCGTTCCTTGGAAGTTAAGCCTACTTTCTTCCTTATGTAATCACACATATTTCGCACATTTCATATCGCCCAGACATATTTAGTATTTACATATGTATGTTGGTAAACGAAATGAAAATTTGTGTATTTTCCATTTTGAATTCAAAATTATTTTGAAACACGTACAACTTTTGCTTCAATTTACAAGGGTATATACATATTTACATACATAAGTTTATGTTATGTATGTATGTCGATTGCTATTGTGAATTTGTGTTACGAAAATTTCCATCCTCAACCCTATAGATACTTAAACTATGCCTTAATATGATGAGTGTTATATACACAACAACCTTATTTTTCGAACTTATGGAAAAATAGAATAAAAGCAATACTCTTACGCTTACTTTTCCAACAAAAGACATTTAAACTTTTGGTTCAAAGATTTTCATGAACTAAATACACATTACAAGACATCAGGTAACAAAACAATACACTCTCAGGAAAACTATACATACAATCTCAGGAAGTATTGTTTTGTTTTGTTTTGCTTAAATTAAAAGATACCAAATCAGCTCAGTAAATAAGAACTAAATTCATTAAGATTTTTTAGAATGTGCAAATTAAAATGTGGGTGTAAAAAAAACAATGTTTTAAATGCTAAAACAGATTTGGTTAAAACACATGTAAGTTATATAATTGGAATTTTTTTGACAACTTGGTTAAAGCTGTCATTGAAAATATACTTTTTTATACCAGCTCTACTGGCGGTGAAAGAAAAAATTTCATATAATATAAATAAATAGATTTATGTATATAATAGCCGCGTTATGTTGTTCATTTTATCCTCAGGTTAGTAAAATTTTACATAGTAAACAACAACAAACGAAAACTGAGGAGAAACAAGTTAGTAATCGAGCTCAGTAATTTACTAAGGATACATGTTGCGGCTATTTGACACATTTTATTATTTTTATTTCAAAGCGATATTTTGTTTATTTCTCTGACAGGTTTTGACATTTGATTTGATTTTTTTTTCTCTGAAAAGAGTTGACATTTGGCTCAAGGGGAAAGTCAGTTTAAAACTAAGGATAGCGTTTTATTGCGATTCCGATTACTAAGCTAACCTTAGTTTAGCAATAAAACGCGCCTAATATATAATATTATATATTTCTTAGCACAATATTAAAAAGAAAAAAACAAACAAATATTCTCGAAGCAATTGAGGTAAAAGTAGATCATTGAAAGATAAACTGACAGGTTGGAATACAAAGAAAATGGAACGAATCATAAAATCAGCTGTTTATTGAAAACGATTTTGAAAAGAAAGTAAAAATGAACTAAAATAGAAATTCTGTGTTAAATTAAGTAACTTTTTTTTTGTAAAAATTCTCCAACTCATTACCTTTATTTTGATACCAATTATACAATATATTTAACTTTCTCTATCGCTTTTAAATCTCGAAAAAAAATGTTGAGTAATGAAAACCAATACTATTTAAATCTGGCATAATAGAAAGAGAGAAATATAAAACAAAAAACCAATAGGTATTCCACCCAATCCAATTTTATAAATAGGATCCATTGTAGGTAATTGAAATGACAAAGGGAGAATTGTAAAATACCGAATTTTAAAATTTTAATGGACTTTTGTCGAATTCTGAAGTTCAAACAATTTTGAACTAAACTTTTCTCTTACTCGTATTTAAATTTCCCAAAAATCACGTTTCAGAAGTTTTTTAAACAGTTGGATATTCACTTGGTATTTAACTAATATAACCAGCAGTTCTAATATACGAGTACATACATAGAAATCGTCTTAGAAACGTGTTCCAACTTTTCTCTAATAATAATTTTTCAGTACTTGATACTAATTTTAGATCTAGATTATATTATCCAGTCGACGAAGCGCAAACTAAAGGCTAATCAAGTTTTTTAATTAGGTTAGTGGGAGATTTAACAAATATTTGCATAATTCTTTAATTTATTGTGTTAGAAAGTTTTGAAGTATTTTGATGGTTTTTTGGTTTAATTTTAATGATTTACGAGATATGTATGTATGTTTAAAAATAAATCAATTTATAGAACACGTTTCTAGCTGTTAAAAATTAATTACGTTATTAAATTATCTTAAAGTGGCATCACTTATTCATTATTGGATTATTATATGTATTAAAATGCTATCTCTTTTTCTCAATCTGTATTTTGAGCACTATGAAAAGAGGTACAAATATTGAATTCAGGGGACAGTAAACGATTTTCTTTGGACCAGAATTCATTCATTAATTCATTGTTATAAATTGGAAGCCTTTTTTTATCATTCTCGCTGACTTTACAGTCTTTTAATCTTTTTCATAGCATTATTTAAGAAAAATTATCCACCCAAGCTGATTTTATTCTCGTTTTTTCACATTTTTTTTTTTTTTGTATCCAATTTTACTAGGCACGCATTTAAACTTACAATGTTTTAAGTTTCAATAGAAATATTATAAAACTTTTGTATTGTTTCAAAACATATTTCATACATATGTATGTATTTTGAATTGAATGTATGTAAATAAATATAGATTCGTTCACTGTGGCGTATACTCATTTTTTAGCAGGTGAACAGTTTCGAAATCTATAAAGGTTTATTTTTATTGCGGGGTTATTCACCACAGTGAAAATCTATATACATACATACCTAAATACATACATACCTAAATACATACATACCTATAAAAAAATATATGTAGGCTCTAAGGAACTTCTAAACTCATCTAGCTTAAAACGCCTCTTTCCAACAATACACAACCTTTACAAATAATTGTAACACTACGCAAACTCTATACAGTCTTTCAGCAAATTGAATGGAAGAGCTATTGGCTCTTAGATTGTTTTATTTAAAATAAATTGCTTGTAATATTTTATTCATATACAATACCAATTCCATAGAAAAAAAAACAGTATTATTTTACAATGGAAAAGCCTTCTGAAATCACTTTCAGAAGGCCGCATTTGAAATGTGGGTGGGTCTCCTTCGTACTCGATTAGGATTCAAACATTGTTTACACCCTACCCAAACCTTGAGTAAAACAAAAGGACCCACAAAAAATAACATATTCCACGAGGGTCATTCTATTGTAGTCCTCCCGTTCCCTATAGGATTTCCCAAAAAAAAAAAAAAAAAAAACACGAAGACAAATGAAATCCTTTCAATGACAAAACAGTCACCATTAGCATTTAGTTTCAACTTTCCACAATGTGTATGTGTAACACAAGTCTCTAAAAATTCATTCATATACAATATACATACATATACATATAAGCTAAATTAAAAATAAAAAAAAAACAGACTAAAACTTAACATAATTAAAAAATCTCCACATTGTTCATCTCTGACATCTCCCTGCAAACACCGCACTCACACACACACACACTTGCAGCCAGATAGGAACGTAGGCAAACACACATCCACAAAAGAGGACTCTTCTGTTCTATTTTCTCCATAATTACACATTCTTTGTGTGCTGGAAGAAGAATATGTTATTATAAAAAAAAAAAAAAAAAACGAGGAACATCCACACCATGGAGCCATGGAGTACTGAAGATAAGAAGCATCCATGAGAAATAAAAAAAAAAGGACACGCACACACAATGTGATGTGCTGTGCAGTGCACTCCCTACAGCGCAGCGTGTGTCTTATATGGAAATGTAGGACATAGTGCATTTGAATGGTGTTGTGTTTAGTCTTTTGCAGCTCTACAGCTCTGCAATGGAAATTAAATGTATGTGGGCTACCCTATTTTACTGTGGGCTCACCACTCTGCTACTCCCACATCCTGTGCATCCCTCGCCCCACACCCAGAATGCTAATAGCAAAAAATAATAATATATCATTGTTAAATTAAAATTTATATGCAAATGGGCAGAAATGTGTTGTTTTTTTTTTTTTTTGTAAATAGTTTCTCAAGTCCGAGAGTAAAACAATAGGCCACGGATACAGACAGTTTCCTTCCCACACAAGAACCCTTAAGCTACATCCTACATTGGAATTATTAAAGATCCTTGAGATATGCCCCCTCTGTATCTCTGTCTTCTTTGCCACTGTCTCTGTCTCGGGGTATATAGATTGTGTGTGTATGCGGAAATTTGTCTTTTCTTCGTTGTCCTAAGGGATTATTAAGACTTCTCGTATTGCTCGTGTGTGTGCTTTTTATTAACAAGAGGGGTGATATATAGAGCAGGGGGGAAGGGTTGGATCTCGTGCTGCGAGAGATGATTGAAATTAAATTGTTGCACCATTTTGTTTTTGTTTTTTTTTGGTTACGGTTTTATATTATGATTTATAAGAAAACAAAACTTAATTTATAGGTCAAAGGGTTGTTGGTATGTTGAATCCCTTACAGTGCTTTAATAAAGTATTTATTCAACTTGATGGCTTTTCGAATATTAAATTTTTTTT
Organism: Scaeva pyrastri; assembly: GCA_905146935.1. Classification (NCBI taxonomy): domain Eukaryota; kingdom Metazoa; phylum Arthropoda; class Insecta; order Diptera; family Syrphidae; genus Scaeva; species Scaeva pyrastri. The sequence goes on along the minus strand of LR989927.1, from coordinate 37,345,264 downwards.
TTTTTACATTACACAACAAAAAAAAGGACTCGGTGCTACCCACACTGATAACTTCCCATTGGTGCCTATGAAAACTTGGCGTTTATTAAAGCTTTTTTGGTACATATAATAAATTCGCTAAATAACAAAAAATATATTTGGAAATTTTTCGACTTTATTTTGTTGAAAATTGTGTATTCAATTAAGTAACTAATAACAACTTAATACAAAATCTTATAAGATTTAAAGTTGATTCAATTGCGTTTATGGTGTTTCAGTCGATGGTTATGGGTTCTTGGAGCTCATTAACGTCAGTTTTGTTTATTAACGTACCCGTTTAAATGAAAATGAACCTCGTCGCTAAAAAAAATGGTATTCACACTACAAAAACGCTCCAACATCGTGTCACAAAAATGTTTGCGTGAAACAAAATCACATTCTTTAATTTTGAATGGATGAAATTTTAAATCCTCACTTGACCATTGGACATCGTGACTGAAAAATCCGCACGTTCACTGATTCCAATGACACCACTAACCACACCGGTTATACTTTTTGAAATAATCGTATTAAAAAACATAAATCTGCCACCAGGCACCCTGTATTTGAGAGTTTTCAACATTTGTTAGTAGATTTATTTTTAGCTTTATTTCTTACAACAATTGTGTTTTTTTTTTTCAAATTTTATCAACTGTCAACATTTTACGCAGTGGATTGGCAACCCTAAGATAATACAACAGTATGATTTTCGAAAATTAAAATTTTTGAAACATGAAAAATTTCAAAGTTATCTCTGAACTTTATTTATTAAACTTACATATTACATTCTTTTCTGCACAAAAATCTACGTAGTAGAGACATTAAACCTAAGCGACTAAATGCTAACAGGTGATAAAACACAACACAAAAGGACAAGCATAAACATTCCATTGGTATACCTACACCTACCTATTTTCAATTACGAAAGATGGCCTCTAAATTTTCAAAATTATGTAGTTACATGACAGCAGACGGGAACCGATACTTCTTCATTGGCTATAGGCCATCGCTATTTATGGAACTTTGGCTCTTATTTGAATTAACAAAATTTCATCTCTAAATTTCCACGAATTAAAAAAATTCCAAGGGAAGACCTTAGCTCAAATTGTAGTGTCATATTAATATTACTAAACTCACCTTTTCAAAATGCTGCTAATATGAGTAAGCTACCCCATCTTAAGAGCTTAAACTACAAAATGAAGGATCATGGATTTATTTATTTTATTTGTAGGTACTACTTGAAGCTATCATCTTGTTTTAGGATAATTCGCAGTTAACTTTCGATAAATTTGTGGTCAGTCGTTAATATGTACACACCAGAGTTTTGGCTAACATAATTCCGCGCTGTAGGTGAATTTGATATGTCAAACACAAATATAAACATTTTTGAACTGACATCATGAAAACTTGAAATTTTGGCAGGTAAAATATATGTTCGTGTGGTACTTAAGGTTTATTTGAACCACCAGGATAGACTGCAGCCATATTCGCTTTAAAAATTCCAATACATATAGATATAACATTTGTTCACTTAGGCGTATTCGCACTTTTTTCATTTACTGAATTATTTCCCATTTTTCCCACCTGTATTAATGGACAAACAAATGTGTGACGGAACAGCCGTTATTTTACAAAATCAATGCCTAAAGGATTAATTGCAAAATATGTGTTGGTTTTGAAACATTTTATTTTTACAAATGAAAAAAGTCAGAAAGGCTTCTTATTTAAATAACATCAAGTTAGAAAACATTGGCATAACTCTGCAAGGTTTTTACGACACACTCACTAAATGTGTATTCATTGCATATACATATGTACATGCAACCTTTAGGGTGAATTTGTTCACCTTTTCGACACATAGAGGGTGACACTTGCGGGCGACGACGACTGGTCAAATGGTGTGGTTGGTTATCAGCTTCATACTCTCTTAAATTCAGTGTTTGTTCGTTAATTTTGAATAAATTTTCTGTTTCAAAAAGGACAACCTCAGTGTATTTATGAGACTTTTTAGTTTGAAAAAAGTCTTAAACTTTAAAAGTAGGTATTTGCAATAATTTTATGTGCACAGTACTGTGCTGTTTCTCAAAAGTAGAACAAAGTACACAAATTTCCATACTATGTGCTGTGCATATATACATAGGTACATATTAAAAACCACTCTTACTCCGTTTCGCTTACACACAAACCCAGAAACGTCAAGGATTTGTAATTGCATATCTGGAATAAGTCGTTTGTACTTTTTTTTTTTTTTAATCAACGTCACTTTGTGAAAAGATTTTGCTGTGTGTTTTCACTCTCCCTGTCTCATTTCCTCTTTTCTCAACACTGGCAAATCTGTCAATGACTGTGAAGAAAGATTTTGTGCGAAAGGGCTTAACTGTAGCGATACAGTATTAACGGTAGTAAACAAGTCTAGTGGTTGACAAACGACTTGTTGTTGTTGTTGTTGTTGCTATTTTGAATATAGGACAAAGTCATTAAAAAAGTTCTCGGAAAATGATTTTTTTTTCTACTTGATTCCCTCGTAGTTTTGAAGTAAGTTTTAATTTTTACTTTTTGAAAATGGAATGATTAGAAAGTTTTAAAACAAAAAAAAAAAAAAAAAATGACTTGATTAAGGTGCTGACGTGCCTGGTGACTAAGCTAAAAGTTTTGCGGTGTGACATTAAGTGACATTTGTAATGTAATGTTCTTCCAGTTAAAAGTCAAAATTTGTGAGCACAGGAAACTTTTGTAGGTTGTTATTTATTATTTCAAGAGAAATGACATCCACTTTTATTTAATTATTATTTATTAAAGGTTCCCTAAGGGGTGCCTAGATTTGAAATGGTAGTTTCTGTCTCCGATTGGATTCCTTTTTTTGCAGAAGGGGTTTTTCATTTATCAGATGCTGATTAAGACCTTAAGTAATTGATATTAAACTGATTCTAATTTAAAAAGTCTTCTATCCTACATATTAGTAAAGTCTTTCAAAGGTAATTGAATCCAGAAACCAACCATAACAAATAAGCTGTTGATGTACATTAACATTAGCATGATGGTTCCACCCAGTATTCACATATGGATCTGAGACTTTGATGGTTTATTAAAGACACTCCGACCTCTTAGACGCGCTCGAACAAAAAAACAGTGTTACGGAAATTGTTGACGCCGTATGGAGAAAGGGCGATTCCGAAGTCGCTGCAATTGCGAGTACCCAATCTATCTGACAGCGGGTATGATTTCTGGAAAAATTAAGCTCGGTAAACTCTGTGGTCACCTAACGAATGAGTAAAGAATAGTATCCTCACTGGACACTGCTTAATAGGAAGACATTTACTGTCTCAAACGCTTCATTGTCGGCTCCAAATGGTTCAACGAGTAGGGAAGATCTTTAGATCCAAATGGTATCACAATGAACCAACTAATAAAATTTAAGTATGGTGGCTTTTTCTGGCCAGCAGCCACCTTAACCTAACCTAACCTAACCTTACCTCACGACTACTGCTTGCAACACAATTGCTGTTAATTCACTGCTGCCATGAAATGTCATAATTCCTTCTGAAACATGGAAAAGTAAACGACGCGACGACGATGTTACAAATCTTCTTAATCAAAATGTATGCTAAATGAAAACTCACTGAAGAATAAATCGGTCTTCGACTTGCACTTAAGCCAAGATTATAAGAACATTCGTCATAGACAGAACAGTTGAACAAAACTTTACATAATTTTAGTGTTTTAATCAGTACTTCAGTGTCGAATGTTTGGAAGATAAAAGCCATAATTGTTCATTAAGTTCATAAATGATCTCTTGCCCAAAACATCTAATCCATTGAACGATTGAACTTAGACAATCAGCCTTATCAGAAGTTTCGCCCGAACGTCATTCCACCCGAAAAATATCCCGTTTTTCTTTTCCCTAATTATGAGTTTCAACCGAAAAAATATTCATGTTCGAAAAATTCCTCTTACGAAAATTTTATTCGGGCGAAATGTCAAAATTTCACTTGAATTTTAGAGGCGAAGAGCATGACAACACCATTAAAATGTAAGTTTTACAATAGGTATGTTTATTAATTAATTTATTATTAATATTTGTTTTATTTTCAGGAGCAAATCAATTAATTGTAAACAAAGCGATATGCTTTTGATGAAAATGCAGGGAAACCTTGACATTATGCGAGGGGTTTCGTAAAATAAAATACAAATTTAATTACGGTGTTTTGGAAGCAACTAACGTTGTTGCTCATCCTGATTACCAAGTTGGTAATCAACACCAACACCTTTTTTGGTATCCACCCTCTGAAAAAAACCGCAAACAAGCTGCAAGTTTAACAACAATGGGTTGGATACCAAACGATTGTACTCTTAAGGGCAATGCTGGGGTTAAGACCCCTGGCAAATAAGTAAAAGCTCCCTTATTTACTCTATAAAGCTGTTGAAATCAGAAAATTATTTATGTATAGTAATAGATTAAATTAATTTAAAAATGTAATTTTATATACTTACAATACTTCAGGTATAACTCCAACGGATTGGAATGGTCTCTTAACTGCCTCCGAATAGTTCTTCTTCTTCAAGTAATAGTACGTGCATGGCACGGTTTTGCATTTTAATGTTGTTTAATTTATTAATTCACAATTTTTTGAAACTATTATCAAATTATTATCAACAAAAACAATTTTTTTGAATTCGTTTGTCAGCAACTGTCAAAACAAAAATTTACATAGTTAGGTTCGTTTATTTTCTAAAGAGGAGACACCATGCTTAAAAAGATGGGAAAATGTATAGAGACCTGTTTTCTGAACAGACCTTTTTTTCGAACTGTCAGTTGTAAATTCGAAGTGAAATATTATTCGGGCGAAACTCCTGATAGCTTTTTAAAATCCGGGGCAACAAAAATAACTAGGGTGAAAGATTTTTCTGGCGAAACTCCTTTAGGAACCCTAAAATAAACTCTTTGTGATGAAGTTCCAATTCAGTTATGTTTTGGATGAATGCAATGACGGAGAACAATTATTATAGGATCTAAACAAAATAACATTAGAGGAACATGATTTTTGGTAACCCTGAGTCCAGAATACTTTGTTTAATGTCGTAGAAGCAGAATCCCAATTGAACACTTTTTGTGAATTCTGAAAAATTTGAAGTCTGGTGTGACTGTATTGGTAGTTTTGCAATCTTGGCTTTTTGGAAAACTCCTGCAATAGAAAATTAACTGCATCACTTGAATCGTCATCACTTGATGAAGAAGATGAGGAAGACGACTCCAACAATGTTTCTAACAAATTAGGAACAATTGCTAAGATATTGTCAATATTATTATCCATTTTTTTATAGTTTAGTTTTAATTTCAAGAAATCACTTCACAGTTCGCAGAATTTGTTAATTCAAAAATATGACATTTGTCAAGTGTGACATGTAAAATCTTTGAATGTGTGAGTGATTCTGTTTTTGCTTCTGACTTCAAATCCAGAAGAGAAATCTCTTCTTTTTCAGAATTAGAACTGTCACTTTTGCCCAATTGAACGCTTTTTTCTGATTCCAGATTGCCAATTGAAAACGACATAAAATTTTTGAATTTTTCGTAGTCGCCTTATTATTTTTAAAATATTCTTTACAAAATTTAGCAATTATCACTTATCAGTGATAGGCGTTAATTTGTGTTCATCCGCAATATTGCTTAGGGAATAGTTTTGGTCTTTTAATTTACTTGATTTAAGTGTTGCACACTTTTGATTAAATGCACTTAAAATATGCGAAATAATGTCATATTCTAAATACTGTATATTTGTCAAAAAAGTTGAAAAATAATAAAATTCCAAGCCATAAAATGTAACCCCCGAAATATTTGATTAACATCAATTGATTGAGTACTAAATAGTTGATACAGTTAAATAGTTATTGACTAAAGTCAAACCTTAGGCCTATAAACTGATCTTCGGAATATAAAAAAAGTGAAAGTTAACTTCGACAGCAATTTCACTTAAACTTTGACTGTAAATTTAAAATGAAAACGGAAAACCCAAAGTATAAAATACACCCCATTTCAAATTGTATCTATACTCTTATTACATACGTTTGCTCTATATCTACATATATGCATACATACTTATGTACAGTACATATCTGTCCATGGTTAACTTTCATATGTGAATAATACGTTTGGTACTTGATTTGGATTTAACAACTCACAATCAATCATTTCCACAAATTTAATAGCCTTTTTCAAGTCCCATTCCAATATACTCGACACTCTCACATACTCATACTCAATCCTACCTACATACATACATACATGACTATTTCTGGATTTCTCTATAAAAAAGGGATGCAAATTGCCAAGTGATATATATCCTTCATTGAAAAGCCATCATTATATTGATGGCATTCTACAATCTACATTTAAAAAAATAAAAGAAAAACTGAAAAACTAAAAAAAAAACGGAAAACAGAAAACAGAAAACAGAAAAACAGAAAAAGACCTTCTCCATTTTGTATGAACTAAAATTGCTTTGCTAACCCAGTTTGATTCCAAAAAGAGACATGAGCTTTTTATATCCTTTAAGCAGCTTCTGCTATTGACATGTTGGATATTCAATTTCAAGTAATTTCGTTCAATCGGTTCCACAACCGAACCGTTCTGCTTCCTACCTTCCTATACTCTTCGTCGCTGCTGTCGGTCGGTCGTACAACAAATAATAAAAACTAATCAAGGATTCAAATCCGCTTTTCTCTATTTTCTTTTTTTGTTTTTTTTTTTTTTTTGTACCCAATACAATAAATTCTTTATTACATATGTATGTATGTATGGTATGTATCTGTATATGGTGCAGATATCTAGATATGCACAATGTATAGATACATAATATAGTCGTATATGTACTTGAAAAAATGTGTATTCTAACTATTTTAAATTTTCATTCTTTTTTTGGTTTTTGTTTAATAAAAAAAAGGCTGCCTCACCCCGATGGGAACCACAAATTGCAGTTCTATGTGAAGCTGGACAAGTTTTCCAACCGCAATTTCTATCCGAAGAAGGTCGATGGGTAACGGACTTGAGCAAGAAGACTCCAAGCTCAACATGTCTCCGGGACAAAATGGATCTTTTGGATTACTGCAAAAAGGTTTGTACTCTTACTGTACATAATATACCTACTTACATAAACTATTATGTGTACCTATATAAGTATAATCGACGACGACTTAGTATACGGATACGGATACATAAAATATACATATTAGATACACAAATAAAGTATCTACGCTGCTGTAGATACAAGTAGAATGTAAATATTTCCTCTCTCTCACATGTTGGCTCCTAATGATGCGCGCTGCTATCCCAATATAGAATTTTAAATTAGCTCAGTTCAAGGCTGTTCCTTATGCTCGTGTTCCATGTACTCGTACCTCGTACCTCGTACTTTGTACCTTATGCTCCTGCACATCCATATCCATACGTTTTTATTTTATTCTACTATTTTTTTTTTATATTTGTTGTCCTTTAATGACGATGACGAGAGAATGATGATGATGCTATAGGAAAAAGGATGTGCGATGATGTTGGCTCCGGAACGGGAACGGCAGCGGCAAACGGGAACGGAAAATAGACCCTAGAAATATTTTTTGTTCTTATTATGAAAAAAGGAAGAAACGGACGGAAAGAGAAGAAGAAATTTATGTTCAAAAGGACATTATGAGCATAGATTGCCTAGCGGCGCGGCAGTCCTTTGTAGGTACGACGACGACGACGGATACATTTGTATATGAGAAAAAATATAATATTTCCATGTGGGCGGTTTGTGGGTGGAAAATCGATACCTATACTCGTTTTTATTTTTTCTCTCTTTTATCACGCATGAAGAATTTAATAAAGTTTTGTAAGTTTATAAGTCTAACCTTGGGAGTATAAAAATACCATGAATCCTTCCTATATCATCATCATCATCATCATCATCATCATCACATATTCTCCTCAAAAAATAATAATTATTGTGGTATTAAGCTCTTTGCAACGAGTGTGTATCATCCTACAACTTTATAAGTATCCTGGGTAGAGATGTTTTTATTTCTCCTTGTTTGTTTATTTATTTATATTTGTTTATGTTTCTTTCTTTGTTTTTTTTTTTTTGTTGGACAGGTCTATCCAAATCGTGACATTACCAACATTGTTGAGTCATCTCACTATCAGAAGATCGGAGGATGGTGCCGTCAAGGAGCTATGAATTCAGCCAAGTGCAAGGGTGTACATCGATGGATTAAGCCGTTCAGATGTTTGGGTAAGTTCCAAGGAGATATTGAATGATGAAATTTAAAAAAGGCAAACGTTTCTGATCAGCAATTTTAAAAAGCTAGCTGAAAAGATTAATTTTTTAACATTGAAAATGTATTCATGTGAAGAGAATTGGTTTAAAATAGATTATGTACATCAATGACCTTCGTTGGGGATGAATTTCCAGATAAATGTGTATATACATACGCTTTTCACAGTCAATAGTGGAAAATTTGCAAATGATTTTAAAATTTGAAGTTATTAAGGAGTTCATTTTCTTACTCGGAAAAGTATCAGTATTATTGATAAAAAATTACAACGATTTTGGGTCTGATGGTATTATAATTCCAATGTCAGTTTAATTTCTTGAAAGAAAAATGTAGAATAGTATTGAAATTATTTTTTCAACAATTTTATATTCCGATGATATTTCTCAATAAAGGCTTGATGATGATTTAAATTATGTTTGTTGTGTCTACTGTTTAGAAATGTATGTTGTATAAATCGCAATGTAAAGTAATGTTCCTCCTATTTTAGGTTTTTCTATTCTTCTTATTGATTTTTTGAAGTTAAGTTAATTAATTTGTGTAAGAGTTTTTCTTTGACTTAGTGTTACATACTTAAAAAAAATTATCATATTTCAATACAAATAATTTTTTTCGAGCAAAGCTGACTGGGTTAGCTAGTTTTAGAATTATTGTTAAATTTTGCATTAAATCAAAATACTTTTAAGTAAAATAATAGTTGTTGTATATTTTATTGAATGCCTACAGATATGTCTCTTTCTATGAAAGAATGAAATCTATTCCTCTTGGGAGAACTTGGCAAGTTTAGCTGAATCTTGTTAAGGACTCGATGACAATAGTTAAAAATGAGTTTCGTATTTCCTTATGCTTTCTTCACTTTTTTAAGGGGCCAGTTATAGCTATCATTGGTTTTCATCATTGAAACCAATCATTGGAATTATTTTGACAAGTTGGTTATAGCTATAATTGAAAATATCTATCATTGAAATAAAAAACTTTTTTTTTCCACTCCTACTGCTTGGAAAAAAGCACAAATGAAAATTCTAACAACCGTGTAAATAACAGATTTATATAATTTTCTTTAAAACACCACATACAACACAACTGCACAATTTAAACGAAAACAAAAAAATAAACAAATATTTCGAAAAAATGATCATTTAAAAAAAAAAGCTGACAGGTGGGAATACAACGAGAATGGAATGCTTTCATTGGAACGATTTTATTCCAAATCGAATCAGCTGTTCATTGAAAACGATTTCATCATTGAAAAGTTAAAAGTTAACTTACAGAAAAATTATGGATTAAAATTAATGTTTTTTTCACTAAAAAAAATCTTCAAGTTATTAGCTTCATTTTGATACCAAAAATGACAAATTTGACTTTCCCTATCGCTTTGAAATAGCGAAATAAAATGTTTAATGATGATAACCAATGATAGCTATAACTGGCCCCTAAATATTTATTGCAGTTTTCCTTTGCACAAAATTCACATTCTCGATTCGTGAATAATAATTAGCTTGGAACATGAAATAAAATGCATGCAAATGATTATTTGTATTGTGTCACGTAATCGAATAAAAAAAAAGTACTATTGTGAATAATATTATGAATTTTTTCAAATTTGACTGTTAATTTTTGAAATTGGTGTTGGTTATTTTTCTGGTTTTTAAATGTTTCTTAAAGGGATGAAATCGAATTATGGTTTAGCGATAGTGATATATGTATTATGAACATAAATGCCCAAGAAAATATTTAAATTGACAGAAAAAGAAGGCATATCAGGGGCACCTCTAATTCTCTCGAACTGGAAGAAATAGTAAAAGATGTATGGGAATATTTTAACTTTTTAAAATACTTTCGCGTGTCCAAAGTTCCAAAGAACTTCAAGATAAAATTAGCCCAAAACATAGGCCAAGGCCAGCAATAAGAAGCTCTTCGATTCCCAAAGAAATAAAGCTTTCTACTACTTTGAGATTCTGTGCTCAAGGGTCGTACAAAATTAGTGTTGGGAATGAATTTAGTATTGGTCTTGCACAATCCACAGTTTCCTTAGTACTAAAGGAAGTGCCATCAGTAATATATGGATTACTTTCAACTTCACTGAAGTGTGTCGGGTTAAAATGCACTTTTATGAAAAAGTAGGATACCAGGTGTGATATCAACCTATCGTCTCCAAAAAAAGAACTGCAATGCAACACGCATATTACAATCGCAAAGAACTTTAAAGTGTAAATGCGATAGTTGTTAGTCTCTTGGCGCATTAAATCTTTTTTCGATCCTATATGGTTTATTTTTTTTTATTGGTTATTGCTTCTGACCGACATAATTGAATATTTGAAATTTTATGTGAAATAACTAATAATTCGATAGTCGAAAAAAATCGATCGTCGTCGATTAGAAAATCGACACTCGCAATAGGGGCTTATATATTGTATAATTTTAATGTAATAAATAAGAACTTTTGCAGAAGAAAAACAATTTCTGTTTTGTTTTTCGTTCCTAAAAGAAGAGTATATATATTTTTATAAAATAAAAATTGAAAAACACAAAAGTCCTTTTACTTAAACCAACATGATATTGCTTCGCTCAAAAAGAAAACAAGGCAACATTATAATGTTTTTCTTTTTTTCTTTCAAAACTCAACGGCCAATTTCATGACAAAGTTCTAGTCTTAAAACTCGGTTTAAGCTAAAGTTAGTACTTGTTTTCTTCCTATTTTATTGCTTGATAAACCGAAAACTAAAAATAACAAGTTTTAATAACTTTAAAACTCTTAAATCGGAAGTTAATTAAATCAGCTTTAAACAATAAAATAACTTTTTGGTCTACATAGCATAATCAACTTTATGTTAGTTCTATTTTTGTGTTTTTTTCTATATTGTTCAATATTGAGTTTTTTTTTTTTCAATATCTAAAAAATGTACCTATACTTGTTGTCACTCCATATAACTTTGTTTAATGTCCAAAATGGCTTCCTCGTTGACATTAATTTAAAACTATTTCTTTGACTTGTTTTATAAACAAGATTGTCAAAACTTTCAGACAAAAATCAATGTCCATTAAAAATTGTATGATATGAACAAAAGATTTCAATCTGAACTTTAAAATTCGATTTTCCGACATTTTTTAAAATGGACATTGAACAAGATAACATCCAGCCGACGACTATTTGCTAAACCATAAAACCTATGACATGGAAGTCCCCTTTTCAATCTAATCCATTCATTCCAGTAAGTCCTCCGATCATCAGACATAAGCTGAGATTGAGACGTCTTTTTCCTTTCTAAAATAATAAATATATCTTCAAATATCTAAAAATAATGTTGCAGCGTGTTAAAAATGTATCAAAAATGTTATTCTCATCAAAACTTGTAATTTTTACACATTATGAAATAAAAATTAACGATAATAATTTATGCTCACAAAAGCAAATAATGACTCAATTAATTTTTGAATATTTTTAAGGAGAGACAAAAATACGTTATAGCCCTTTAGGCATTAATTACTGTGTTAAACTATAAACATTAGTTTACATCACTTAAGAAAATGAGTGTAAAAGAATTAGGCTATTTTTTTAACCATGACCAAGATAACAAAAGTTAAAAATTAAACATTTAACAATTTTAAAATTTATTAAATTTAAAGGTCATTAGACATGGATTTACATATCTGTGGACTTCACAGCATAAAAAAGAAGCACCTCAAATAGAATTTTAAAAACTTTGCTAACTTTCCTTTGAAAAACAAAAACTGCTAATTTATTATTTGTTTGAAAACAAATTCTTTCATAATTTTGCAAGTTTTTAAAAACAAACGCCCTTAAAAACTTATGTACATAATGTGAAATAAACCTTCAGTCGAAATATTTTCCATCATTTTTAATTTTGACCAACTTGAATTAAAATTTGAAAGAAATTTACGTTCAAACGATTTTTAAAAGGCAAAATTGTATACATATACAAATTATACAGCAAAATAGATATTGTATGTTTTTTATGGACTTTATATATTTTGAAACAGGTTCATTGCAAAAAATTGAAAAGTTAAACTTGTGTTTTTAAAAACTCAAAGTGAAAAGAATGTGTTTTATGGTCGAAAGTGAATATGGAATGTGAAGAAACTATTTGATGCGAATGTACCATTTTCAGTAAACTGTTGTGTAGGACACTTTGTTTCAGGTTTCCTTTTCTTAATTTGTATTAAAAATATTTGACTTTTTAAAAATATTTATGTAAATAAAAATGTAAACCGAAAAGCCCAAGAGCCCAATAAATCTAAAGTTAATGATATATATGATACCAACTTGAATTGTATATGTACATATAGCCAAAAGTCTCGGGCCGAATAAGTGATGGTAATGACAATGATTCCATTGAACATACAAAGTAAACAGCCTGAAAACAGTTGCCCTACAATGGCGAACAAAATCCCATTTTCAAGACAAGAACCATATTCTTAAAGCAAACTATTTGTAGAGTACTCATACATGCAAAGCATTTTGCATTTAGAATTTTCCAAAAAAATAAAACTAAAACTAAAGAAAAATGGGAACAGATTCGACTGCACTTGAAGGAAGACAGCAGCTTTTAAAGCAATTGTAAACACTTTTCCGTCCGATTGCAATTGAAATTCTAGCTCACAAAATAAAAGACTCAATGACGACATTGATTGCAATAATTGTATTCATTTCTAGAGAACCCCTTTTCCTTTTTCTTCCTTTTCTTCTTATTTTTTTTTTTTTTTTTTTTTGAAATAAAGAAAAAGGACGAATGAAAAATAAAGGAAATAAAAATGTTTTAACAAAAGTGGCACAAAATGAAAAATGAAATGCAAAAAAAAAAAAAGTGCCAAATGTTTTTTCTTGACTAAAGTGCCAGCAATTAGTGGAGGCTTTCTGTTTTATGTTCAAGCTGCAAGGAAAGTATAGTTTCATAATATTTTTCTATTCTTAGTTTCGGGAGATGCACTTCACGATGGATTGGTCTTGTTTGGTGTGCTTTTGAATCATGAAGTGATCATTTTGATTCATTCTTCATGGATGGGTTATTTTTGTCAACTGGAATTATTTTTTTCGTCAGATGGATTTTTGTCTTGAATACATATACAATACATATAGGATAGGAGTATAGTTGGCAGTGTCTTTAAGTCAATAGTTTTGCTTTGTGGCAGAATTAAGTCGTTGAAATTAATGAAAGCAAGTGTCCTACAATTTGTGTTCTTATTTTTTTAGCGATTTAAATGAAACCTGTGAGTGGATTTTTTTTTTTAATTTCTAATTTTAATTGCTAATGCTGGCTTTAAATTTAGCCAAAGTTCATTATTCGACTTACATCATTTTATTCAATTAATTAATTTTGATTCAAGATTGAAGATGTCACTCCCAATAGCGATTTTCTTTAGCAATTTTTGAAGTAATTATGAGTTACCTATAATGAGTACCAAGTTTTAGTACTCATTTAATTATGAGAGGTTTTTAGGGAAATCTATTCTGTGTGTTCCATTGGAAAAATTTGGCAAAGATCTCCAATATACATCACAGCAAAATATTATGTTTTTCATACTTTAAAACAGACATGAATTATATAGCGGGGTAGAAATACTGCATCTCGGTGACTGAGTCTATCAGATGAAACAATACAGACAAAACAACTTCGCTCACAAATACTCTATTTCAGTGATCGATGAGAACCGATGCCTTATTAGTTTCTGTTGCAGCGATAATTCATAAGGAAGAACTGAAGTGTGTCCCGATTCCCTGGAAAAGAAAATAGTGATAATAAACCCAAAAAATGGTTGGCTTTGATATTATATTGTTGTCTGTGTCCCACCTCAAAGATTTCGCTTGACTCTCAAAGATTTCTTACAATTATTGCTGTATGAGACATTTCTAAGGGAGACAAAATTAAGAAATACAGACAATGAGCTTCTTAGACTAAGGCATAGGCATATTACGGCTCCAAATACAAATTCAGGTACAAAATTTTCTGAAAACAATTTTGCAGTATACTTACGGGAACTTTAGAAGCAGTATCAATGTTTCTGCACAAGACTAGGCTTTCTAAATAAGAAACTATACACCGAGCTTTCACTTTCTGTGGTCTTATACTTTCAAAAAAAATCTATAAAACTGATAGGACCAAGAAATGGTCGCATTTTATTATTGCACTACCTTAATTTCTACATAACCAAATTTTGAGCAATAAAATGTGATCCTGACTACTCTCAAAGTCTAAGTTAATACTTCTGTATCCAGACTGCTCTTAATTATCTTATTCTTTGTTATTGTCAAGCTTAACTTTGGCACCCTACCCCGATATGCTCCGTTTGTAAAAAGTAAAAAAAAAATCCACCTTTAAGTTTGAAATCTTCATCGTGTTCTTATGCATCAGGAATTAAGGAGTCACGTTTGCAAATCATAGCGAAGGAACACATAAGCTTGGTTCCACTAGAAAAATGTCAGTGTAAAGTCGTTGTAGTGCAATGCAGATGCAGCTGCATGAAAACTGTCAGAGCAAATTCAAGCAAGAACGTCATACGTCAGGTCTTAAAAAAGACGAAAACTAATTAAATTCGGCGCAAGTGAAATGGAAAGAAAAATATTCAAATAATGACATCAACTGATTTTGATAGTTTTCACCAACCTACACTTCAATGAACACCAAAAAGCCACACTTTTCTGCTCAGAGTAGTCCAATGCAGCTGGTTGAACATAGCTATAATTAGTACGTAGAGAATTTAACCCGTTTATTAATTAACACCTTGAAATAGAACAATGTAACTTCAATACATTAAATTGTATATTTCAGAACTACTCAATTATCTGTCATGATGAAAACTAAATTCCTTCAAGCCTGACAGAAACTTTAATATTCAGAAACATGCTTATTGTCATTTTGTAAAAAAAAAAGAAAAACAATTCTTTCAATAACATCTAATCTCTTACATCTACCCTTTTGTCACAGAAGGTCCCTTCCAATCCGACGCGCTTTTAGTGCCCGAAGGCTGCCTTTTCGATCACATCCACAATGCATCGCGATGCTGGCCTTTTGTCAGATGGAATCAGACAGGAGCTGCAGCATGTCAAGAACGAGGCATGCAAATGCGAAGTTTTGCCATGCTCCTTCCCTGTGGAATCTCATTGTTTTCTGGAGTTGAATTTGTATGCTGTCCAAAACATTTCAAAGGTAATTAACCTGTCTTAATTAATCCGCCAGTGTAAAAAGACATTTTATATGTTTTTGTCCTTTTTAGAAGAAATCCGTGTAAAGAAGACCGATTTGCCAGTTGTGGTTCCTGAAGAGATTGTCTCAGCCGATGATGATGACTCCAACTATTCGAAGGACTCAGCTGATGATGATGACGATGAGATCATGAATGACGATGAAGACGATGACATGGTCGCCGATGAAGCAGCTGAGAATGATGGCGCCGCTGACGAAGGAAATGCCGAGTATGACTCGAACGAGGAACTCGAAAACTACGAAGATCTGGATGATCAAAATGATGAAGCATGGGATTCGAATGCAAATCCAAAGCCCAAGACAACAGAAACCTCAAAAGTAGCCTCTTCGTCGGAGACATCTGCTCAAGTGGTCATCACAAAACCATCGTCTGCGGATGCCATTCCTTTACCACCACAGCAACCCCCATCGACAAGCCAACCCACAGCTGATCCATACTTCACTCACTTTGACCCTCACTATGAACATCAGAGCTACAAAGTAAGTCAGAAAGTAAGTGATCCTTTTTCCATTTCAATTTCACGATATGACATATTCTAAAACAAGGAAGCCCAACAGCGCCTTGAGGAGAACCATCGAGAGAAGGTGACCCGTGTGATGAAGGATTGGTCAGACTTAGAGGAGAAGTACCAAGATATGCGATTGGCCGATCCTAAGGCAGCACAAAGCTTCAAACAGCGCATGACGGCTCGCTTCCAGGTTTGTAACTGTTTGTCAAGTTGTTTTGTTTGTTTTTGTAGTCGGGCTCCTGGTAGGTAGGGTCCATGTGTGTTACGTTATGTTGTCATTTTTGATATCTTGGTGTTCATGTGGACTCTATGGGAATGTAATTTTAGACTTCTGTTCAGGCACTCGAGGAAGAAGGTAACGCCGAGAAACATCAACTCGCAGCTATGCACCAACAGAGGGTGTTAGCGCACATTAATCAAAGAAAACGTGAAGCCATGACTTGCTACACTCAGGCCCTAACCGAGCAACCACCTAATGTAAGACCATTCTCCGATTTTAGTCTTGAGGATGCTGAACCATCGTACTTTCCTCCCCAGGCTCATCATGTCGAAAAGTGTCTGCAAAAATTATTGCGAGCTCTCCATAAGGATCGTGCTCATGCTTTGGCTCACTACCGTCACCTTTTGAACTCGGGAGGCCCAGGAGGACTTGAGGCCGCAGCATCAGAAAGGCCTCGTACTTTGGAACGACTTATTGATATCGATCGGGCTGTAAATCAATCAATGACAATGTTGAAACGTTACCCAGACCTATCGTCAAAGATCTCGCAGTTGATGAATGATTACATTTTGGCACTGAGAAGCAAGGACGATATTCCCGGATCTGCCTTAGGCATGAGTGAAGAAGCTGAAGCTGCAATTTTAGACAAGTATCGTATTGAGGTCGAACGCAAGGTTTCAGAGAAGGAACGACAGCGATTAGCCGAAAAGCAAAGAAAGGAACAACGAGCAGCCGAAAGGGAGAAATTGCGAGAGGAAAAATTACGAATGGAAGCAAAGAAGATCGATGAACTTGTCAAGACACAAGCCGACCAAGAATTGCAAGCAAAGGAAGCCAAGGAAGCAAAGGATGTTATTACAGTTGTTGATCCAACAAAAATGTCACATAGCGAGAAGGAGACAACACCTGAAGAATACAGTGATGCGACAGCGAGGTATGAAGGATAATGTTCGGATTCAAAATTAACGTCCTTATATTCATACTTATTCTTATTTGCAGCACCAAAACTCAAACCGTGTTACCGACAGTCGACGATGAGGCCCTGCAGCGTGCTGTAGAAGATGTGGCAGCAGCTGTTGCCCATCAAGAAGCTGAGCCACAGATGCAACACTTTATGACACACGATTTGGGTCATAGGGAATCGGTAAGAGATAGTTTTTGTCTTTTGTTGGATTAAATAAAAAAAATTTGTTTTTTCGCAGAGCTTCTCTCTTCGTAGAGAATTCCACACGCACTCCCCCAGGGAGGGTAGAAACGTTTACTTTACGTTATCATTTGCTGGTATCGCATTGATGGCAGCAGTATTTGTTGGTGTTGCAGTGGCCAAATGGAGAACATCTCGCTCTCCACATGCGCAAGGCTTCATTGAAGTTGACCAGGTAATTGAATATTTTTACCTCCGAAGTGAGTTCAAATAAGTTTGTATATAACCTGTACACAATACTGTGTATTCAAAACTGATTCAAGGTCATTGGATATAATGAGCTGAGCATCTCATTTTAATAGATTTTAAAAGGCTTTTCAAAAGCCAGTGTGTATGTTTTAGTTATAAGTATATACGTTACTATTAGAGATACCGATATTTAAATATGAAATGTTGTGACCTTAAAAAATACAGTTTCTGCTAACAATATTGTATACATACAAATTCACAAACAAACTATTTATGGTGAAATAACGTATTTTTTTTTTTATTTTTTAACCGACTCTTGCTGTCGGTGTACGAGCTAATATTTCTCAAAAAAAAATACCACTCCTTTTAAAGTCAAGTCTGAAAACTTGAAATACCTAGTCAGTTTCTTAAAAAAGTATGGCTTCCTTGCTTTTTGAGTACTGTAATAAATAAAACGAAAGATTTTAGAAGGCAATAAGTTCAATTCAGTAATTGGTAAATATTTTAGAAAAATACGCCATGAGGTAAGGAATTTGTTATAAAAAAATTACTATGGCAATTTTTGATACAAATATTTCAACAGCATAAAAAAGTACGCATACGCCCAGGTAAACGAATCTTGTATAAATACTGCGAAATGAAAAATTGGGCCGTGTGGCATGTTTTTGGCATAATTTGTTATTTGATTTTATAAAAAATATTTCAAGTTCAGGTTACAAATTCTAGATTTACAATTTTATTTACATTCATACAATTTTAGTCGACATTCCCTATAAATGTAGGTATAAAACGTTGTACCTACTTGTTTCTTATTCTGAAAGTTTATACTTACGGATTTCAAATTTAATTTAAAAGAACAATTTTAGTTTAAAAATATAACTTAAACTAGAGTAACAAGATTTAGTTTCAAGGGTCCATCGTATCACTCAGCTCCGATAAATGAACTTTAATGCCACTTAACTGAAAGAACAATTCAATTCAATTCAAGGTTTAAATTTGTGTCCATTGACAGATAAATTGAAGTAAAATCAAAAGACTTTCCAATCCCTGCAAGTGATTGTGAAATAAAAAAATCCAATATCCAGATCGAAATTTATACACCCTTCGAATTACTTCCAAGAAAAAGTCAATTTTTTGCAGACATGCTAGCATTTTCGAGAGCTACTTGTATTTACTCTCAACAGTATGCTCATTCTAAACCAGATCACAATTGTACCTTTCGGAAAAAGGAAAAAGTGTAAACTAAAGCGAAGAACAAATTAAATTCCTCACCAAAAAACTTTTTACTCTATTTTCAGACCGCAGCATTGCCTGTGACACCAGAAGAAAAACACGTTGCGAACATGCAAATCAATGGCTACGAGAATCCAACTTATAAGTATTTTGAAGTTAAGGAATAAACCCCATTCTCTCAATAAGCGAAAAAAAAATAACAAAAACAAAATCCAATAACATCATCAGTTCTTATTTTTCATAAGAAACAAAAAAGTATAAAAAAAAACAAATTCTATTTTTATTGTTTGTTGTTCTTGTTTAGAATTATGTGTATCAAAAAAAATATATATTAACTAAGATGAAAAATAAAAAAAAAACTCAAAACACACTCAATATAGCTATACTTATTAGTTTTATTTTTTATGTTTAAACAAAGTAAAAAAAAAAAACAAAAACAAAAGAATATTACTCTCATTATAAGTTAAAGCAACTACCTAAGAGAAAACAATAATAGCATAATAATTTATTTAATTAATAACAAAAACAAAAAAAAAAAACTTTAAAAAAGGTCCTTGCTGTGAATTTCAAAACAACAAACAAAATCATTTACCAAAAAACAAAAAAAAAAAACAACCAAAGACATATAATTCATTCTAGTCATACTAGATTTAATTTATTTACATTTTTTTCTATTATTAACTTATTTATTTATTTTAATTGTGTGATAGATTATGATCTCAACATTTTTGAAATACATACATATATAATTTTTCAAAACTCAACTATTTAAAACTCTCCAAATTTGAACAAAAAACAAAAAAGAAGAAATAATAAGAGAATATTCGTTTCAAAAATTGTGGAGAAAAGGCAAAAAAGAAAAAAAAAAACAGAAATCAAGGATAATAAGTTTAATATTTAAATATAGATATTATAATTATGTAATAAAGAAAGAAATGCTAGGATATAGGCTAAAAATACATTGAAAAGAAAAATAATAATAATGAAACAAAAATTCTTTAATTGGTTTTTACATGTAAAATATAAAACACTCGAAACAAAAAATAGACATTAAAAACGATTTTTTCGTCAAACCACTCTTTCCATCACAAAAATAAAATCAAACAAAAAAAGTAATAAAAAAAACATCCCAATGTGCGTTGTCCCAATTGATTAAATGTGTGTGTATTTGTATATGTTTATCCGAACTTTTCACAACCAAATCCAGTCTAATCCACCCCTGGCCCCTGTCCGAAAAAAAATCGTTAAATCCACAATAAATGCTATTTTTTAAGAAAAATAATAAAACAATTTATTGTAATTTCTAATTATAAAATAATAATTAACAACTGATTCAACATTTTACAACACATTTTTTACTTAAAATCACACTTTTTTCAATACAAACAAAAAATTTTATCACACGTATGTAATAAACAACTTTTTTATTCAACAAAAAATTGTAAATTTATAAAATTGGCGAAACATAATTTATTTAACTGTATTTATATCAATGTGAACAACAGTAATGAAAAAAAAACCATGCATATATGTAAATGGACGAACTAAGTTTCGATAATAATGTTGCAAAAAAAAGTAAACAAAAATGCTTTTTGGGACACGTTTTTGGAATGACATACAGTACTGAAGTAACTTTAGCAATACTCACATATTCGATTGAATTTTTCAATCACTAATGAAATAGAAGCATGTCTCGGTCATAAGCCCAAATACTCCCAGGCACCAGGGAAATGGCAAGTTCAAGTACTAAGATATCTTTAACGAACTGCTCTTCATTCCATCATTATGGAGTTACCAATTTGCATTGTCGACCTTTTGGTTGCTTCAACTTTGGGTCATAGGTGATAGCTGGTTGTACCTATTTGTTTATATGTGTAGAGATGCATCTCTAATCTCCTTAGACACTGATGTTGTCAGGAGTGACATTTCGTTTTGTATGCTTCTTAATAGCAAAGATTTGTCTTATTTGTATTTGGTCTTTCTGGAGTTTATGGCCAAGTCATAAAACATGCTTCCTTTATTTATAATTCTTGATGAAGATTTCGATTTTTATCAACATATCAGTACTTCAGACAATATGATATTACTCTGGCTGACAAAATCCCAAAACTTACTGTTACATAAGGCTAAAACTCTAAACATTAGACAAAAAAGTTCAAGTTTCTAATTCAGTACAACTTTTTCACATAAGATCGGAAAAGATTGAGTTTTAAAATGGATCAACATCAAACATCCTCGAAATTCATGGCCACGGTCAGTCTAAAGACATCTATATCTTCGTCCACTAAACGTTATTGTGCTGTGAAACGTATGAAAAACAAAAATCCAAAAACAAGATATAAACTGTTATTAAATACAAAAACCAAAATTATAATAATTTTAACTAAGCAAAACAAAAATAAAACGAAATAAAATTCTTATATATACATCAATACAGAATATTTATTGAATGCTTTTTAAAATTAAAAAAAAAAACATAAACTAATTAAATTAAAAACAAAAATAAAACTTAACAAATAAAAATAACAATAATAACATACATATGTAATATTATCTTATTCACATTATTTTTGTATAACAAAATTAAAAAAAAACATATAGAAGAAAACAAAATAAATAATAAACACTAAAAACATATTTACAATGCTGCCCTCCAAGTTTTTTCAACAAAAATAAAAAAAATGAATACAAAAGACCTTTAAAATTTCTCAATATATTTATATATATCTTATTTATAAATAAATATATATAGATATTACCTTGCCTAAGCCCTGAGCTGCTGAAACACAAAACCATACAAAAAATATGTATATCACCTTTAGTTGATGCACCACAAGAATCTAAAAAATAGGATTACAAAATCATAATTTTTTAAAATTGTGGCTATACCTATTACCTACTCTATCTCTATGAATATGGATTTTTAAATAAAATAAAATTGCTCGTTAACAATGCCCCCGCCGCCGCTAGAACTCCTCACTCTCCCTGGTAGGAACAAACATTAAAAAAAAAAAAATACAAAACCAAAAACTCTTACATCTTACTCTTTCTTTGCATAGTTTCTTCTTTTTTATTTCCTTCGTTGTTTTTAGTCGATACATAAATCTTTTTTTTTAATTTTTACAAAACAAGAAAACTTAATAAATATTCAAAATTAAATTAATAAATAATAAATAAAAAATAATATAAAAAATAAACATCAATGATTATATATGAATAAATGTAAATCATTGAAAAATCAATTCGTCCTCTTTTATGAAAATAAGCTTAAATAAAATAATAATAAAAAAAAAAACGTTAAGAGTATAAGAGCGTTTATCATATAGTTTAGCACAATATATTTTATAAAGAGAAAACAAAAAAAAAAAAAAATAAAAATAAACAAACAAAACAAAAACAAAACCAAAAATAAAATAAAGTAAAATGCAATGTAAATGTATTCATATGTTCTTTTTTATATAATTATATTATATTATTATGTATAATGAATATATATGTATGAAATATATTTATCTGCTCGATCTTTGCATTTTTCTTTTGTATATTTATGCAAAATGCATTGCATATTAATATAACAAAACAAAAATGTCTATTCGTTTTCATTTATATATATAAATATATACATATATACTTCTTTACAGAAATTCAAAACAAAAATAATTGGGTTAAAAAATAATATATATACATATATATATATAATCTAAAAAATCACAACAACAACAACAAAATCCGATTATGATGATGACATATAAACTAGACAAAACAAAAAAAGAACTAACTTGTAAGTAATTTCATTATATTTTGCAATTTATATTGAGAAGTTTAAAACAAAATCATTATTATTATAATAAAGTAAAAAATAGTAAAACCAAAAGGAAAAGGAAAATGAAAATGAAAATGAAAAAAAAAAAACTAAAACTCAACTCAAAAAAGAACTCAAGAAGAAAAACAAATGTAAAACACAGTGGATGCGCATTGCTTTCTTAAAAATACAAAAAATAGTATAAACAAATTATAAACAAGAAAACAAAATAACAAAAATAAAATTTAAAAAAAATCATTATTTGTTTCTCAATAATATTATTTTATATTCAAACACTCATAAACAATATTTGTGTATGTACATTCAAATAAATAAGTAAGCAAACCTGTGCTGATTAAAGAAATAAACAATAAAAACATCATCGGTATTCGTGTTAATTTATTCCTCTGGGAGCTGCTTGGTCGAAGGAATACCATTCCAGATTTAACTGCTTAAATGTAACCACCCATCAAACGTTTTTAATTTGAAAGTAATTTCAATTTGAAGGAATACATTTTTTGTTTAAACTTAAAACAATAAAATGGATAAATACTCGTAATAAACTGAGAATTCATAATTCCATCGAATAAAGAAGAAGTATCGATTATTTAAATCGAAAGTAATGAACTCCCATCACTATCTAAACATTTGAAACTGTCATACTCTCTTTCTTAAGTTTCTCTTAAAATCAAAATCTAACTGCAATAAAAATGACAAATGAGGCTTTACTTAGTATTTGTGAATATGATTGGAAACAAAGAGGCAGGTAATGCAGAATACTCGTATGTGTGTGGATTAACATGTATTCGTGTTTCAATTCAACAAAATATATGTAGGTACCTCCCTGCTGAGCATGATCGCCTGGTGGATGGTTAACAATTATATCCAAAATATTTCTTATAAAACGCTCAGGAGATGGCGATGGGTGGATGTAGGCTATTGACATTCTTAAAATTCATCGGTTTTGACAGAGGCCAAGTTGGAGTTGATTTTCTTCGATGTACCAGGTAACCATGATCAAGGAGTACGACACGTAAAATAATAAAATACAGATGCAGAGGCAACTTTATTGTGATGGTAGTGGTGGACAGGGGTAATCCTAATTTCTCCTCAACATACGAAAGGTGGAGCCTAATTTCTTATACATACATACACCTTGTAAAAGTTAAAAACAAAAGACAGATTCTAAAACAAGAGAATGAAAGAGAGAATAGCTGTGATCGGGAATCACACCACACCACGCATACTTTTAAGTGTTCATTTTGCAGGTATGTTACTGTTACCTGCTTTCTGAACATGAGCGCCTGGTGATTTATGGATTTTTTTGATTTTCATGGAAATTTATATGGATGTAGTAGGTATATGTTTGTACGTTAGTTTTTCTTTTTAGCAGTTAGTGATGGGTAATCGATATACCATTTCGATAAAAAGTTCAAGAAACACATAAGCCTTGTATGTCAGTCTAAGCATCTGGTGTAACATTTGGAATAAATGCATTGACTTGAATTGTTTGTTTTCTCAAATGAATATAAAATGAGATAAATAGATTCTGTTCTTTCTGTGACGGTGACTATCATCTAGTTTTCAACAGTCTGGCACAAAAAGACAGAAATAATACATTGTAACTTCTAAAAATGGTCATTGTAATATAAATCTATGGTCAAGTTTAACTTAAGGAAAAATAAAACTCTTTGGCAACAAGCGATTAGATTGTCATTACAGGTTTTGGATTTTATTTTTTCAGCTCAAGTTTTGTGTTAATTACAAATTAGTAGTTGAATCATGTGATCGGAGTGCATGAGGATACCAGGAGTAGATATGTTGGTGAATGTGAAAATAATTTTAGTACAGCAGCAGACTTGCTGTCCCATGATAACCAGACGAAATGAAAACGAAAAGAAGACTTATTCATCCACCTGTCAAACGGTTCATTTTAATTATTAGGTATCACTTATAAAATTGGAGAGGATCTAGGATCATGGGTAAACATGTTTACATACTGGGATCTGTTTTATAGAGCTGGCCACGAACAAAAAGCTCTCCATTCGGACACAAGTGAAATCTGGGTGACTCTGTAGCTGTAGCCCCTCGTCAATTTTGAATCAGGTTTAATGTTTTATTGTTCAATTCACTCAATAAATAATAATTTGTAACAGGACCTCACTCGAAACGTGACTTAGTCACCTGAGATCAAGACCGATACTGGTACTGAATTACTGAAACTGATTTCTGAATTCTGACTGAGATGAAATTGACATGTTGAATTTTGACGATCTCGATCGAGAAGAGACTAACAGTTACAGCTCTCCTTTACGAAGAAAAGAAATAGAAAACAAAACAAACCTCGCACATGTGTGTGTAACCAGTTAAATTCGTGTAGTAGTTATTTGGCTAGAGATGGGTAATGATGAACGATATTTTGGAATGATTCACTAGAGCAGGAACTTAAAGCCCCTTTTAGACGATCAGTTTTCAGTTCATTTTTCTTTTTAGTTCAATCGTTAGTTCGGTTAAAATGAAACTTAGTTCGGTGTTCAGTTGATCAGTTTAACTATGAACTCAACTAAAAACTGATGGGAATTCAGTTTCAGTTAGAGGTTTCAGTTTTTGTGTTTAGACATCAGTTTAACTGAAAGGGGCTTAATAGATTCTTAAATTTAGGATATAATTTGACATTTTTAAAATACATAGTGTGCTTTTAATTTTCCAATTAAAAATAATTTTATAATTCTTCTTAAAGATAGATTGTTGGAACAGTTTTAATTTCTTTACTTCTAATTGATGAACGTAGGTACAAAATATACCAAAATATTTTTTTTACATTTGATTTGATTTGATTTCTATGTCCAAACAAGCGACAAAACATAAAATTATGATAGGCATCTAGAAAAACTGATTAATAGAGGTTTATCTTTATTTAAAATTGACTTTCTGCTTATGATATAAATAATGTTAACAACGGCATAAACTTCTTCTGTTTGAGGACCATAAAAGACTCGTTTACTACACCCTCTTCTGAAATCGAGAGGTCGCTCATTTGATTTGGGTTTGTCACGTTCTGTCGCGTCGTCGGTCGTGGTTTTCGGCGCTGTGGACGCGCGTCGCCTCGTCGCTTCACATTCACATCACTCTTCAACTGAAGTATGTTCTCGAGAGCATTTATTTTATTTGAAGCACTTTATTATTAGTTGACAGCTATATGGCTGTGATTTTTGATTTTTTTTTATATATACATGTATTTTTATTTTGTACAAACTTCAAAATATTTTATATCAGATCATCCACAAGTGCTTATCATTAAGTGTGTTTTATTTTTTTGTACTTTAGAATTTTTTGTTGATTTGCTTAAGCAATTAATAAGGTTTAAGTTTTAATCGACAAATGGTAATCGCACACTTAGTCACCTGTGTTAATTGCAACAATAACCTTAATCAAAATAGGTACGTGCTCGGTTTAGCTAGACATAGACAATATGCAATCGATACAAAAATAAAGTAATTCTGGGTTTTTAATTTTACCCATCGATTACCTATTATAATTTCTCCATTTTATTGTTGTTCGACTTATGATAATTTTTCGACTGTTGTTGATTTATTAGCTTAGGTAAGCCATGTTCCTTTTTTTGGTGGTAGTATACTTTTATGAAATATCACTTTGCACGGTGTCAATTAAAGTATTTGGAGTTTTTGGAATTCTCCAAAAGTGTGCTAAGTCTTTTTTGATTTCTTTGAAGACGTCTGCCACGTCCAAGAGCTTTTTTTAAGTTCAGAATATTTTTATATGGTGTTAGAAAGTCATATTTTCTAGCAGACGTGGTCTATGTTGTGGACGTTGTCTATTTTTTGAGATTTGGTTCATTTTGAAATGTTGCCAATTTTTGGATAAAGTATATTCTTCCGGAAGTCACACGTCACTTATTTTGAAATTTTGTTTGGAAGAAGTGGACTCTTTTGAGAAAGTTTTTGAAGTGTGGTCTGTTGTTTGATATTTTTTTTAAAGAATGAAGTGTAATCTGTTTTCTGTCTTTTTTTTAAAGAATGAAGTCATAGTGATTTTGATGGATCCGTTTTTAAATGTGAATAATGTTATTCTTTCTGAGGCATGATGGTTTCCGATAATCCAAATAAGATTCTGAAAAGAAAAAAGATGTAAATTAATCGTAATTCTTATATTCTTTGCATCCATTTTGAAAAATTATTCCCTGAAAACGATAAATTTAACAGAGGTGCACAAGGGGGTATGAGCAATTTTATTTTTATTGAATTTTCAACAAATTATGCTCCAATTATAATTATTTAAGGATTTGATCAATTATATTAATACCAGAGATTAAGGTTAAGTTATGGTTAAAACAGAAAATACAGCTACTTGTCAAAATATCCTTCTATTAATTAACTTCTTTTGTATACTCAATTTATAGCTGTTTTGTGTTTTAAAAAATCACTATAATAACATTCAAAGAACAAAAAAAAAAAAAAAAAAAACAACAAGACGAAATACATAGTTTCATGAAAAAAATTTTCCCTGAATTCCTCGTTTTGTCAGATCAATCTTTGAACACTGGTGCGGCTTATGGACAGACTTTAGAACAAATAATGTATTTTTTGTCTAGAAAGTTAAAACTTTGCTATAAATAAATTATAGCTATATCAAAATATCGCGTTTGGTCGGACGTTGCTATGACTTTATATCGTAATATCGTAAACGACCGAGCAAAGCAAAAGTAGATCTATTTCTATTCGGTCTGGTCTTTGACAACTGAAATATTTGTAGTGAGTTATTTTGTTTGGATTTTGAAAATTAAGTAACAACCTTATTACGGTTGTCAAAGATCAATTAATTGACAATTGAAATATTTTGTCAATCAATTGATACATCGGTATTATGAACCCGAGTTTATCATTTTTTGATCCATTGTGAACAAAGATCAAAAATCTATTGTGAATAGTGCCTATTTACTTAAGACAGCTGCAAATTTTAGTATGTTTGGGATGGATTGTTGCCTTTTCGTTGGCTTTAACTTGTCGTTGATATCTAAAAATACATTAAGGAAGGCTTCTTTCGAAAGTCTAAAGTTTTGAATGTATCTAGAAGCGAGCTAAATTAGTTTTTGTAATGTAATTAAAAAAGATCTTTTATCTACATACATATGTTCAGCCAAATCCATGCTTCACATCGCGTAATTTTCTTCGAATCTTTGCTTGCTCCAAAGTATTTTCTTCTTCAATTTCATTTTCACCGAAAAATAGTTCTATAGTAGACATGCTTTTGGCTTTCGCGATCCGTAAAATATTTTATCAACAAGGAATTTGTGATTGACTGAAAATTTGATAATCAACATTTTGACAACCATAATACCAAGACTGTCAATTTTAATCATTCACAATAGATCTAATTTCTGGAGAGCGTTCACAGTTTATCAAAAATTTTGATTTTTGACAACGATAATACCGATTCATTAATTTTATTGATAAATATCAAATATCGTATTGATCTTTGACAACCGTAATAAGGGTGTTAGTATTTCTTCCTTAATACAAAATTAAGAATACACTATGTACGGTACGTACACTAAAAAGTATTATTTCCAGTTGCTCTGAGAAAGCCAAAAAATCGACAAAAACTAATGACTATTAAAAAAGCTGCTACAACCACACGGTGTTCCATGATTTCTTCTGTCAAAACCAAGATATTCGTCTCGAAGAAACTTGAGAGACACGGCTTGGAATTAGGGCAATGACAGGGTTGACTTCATGGCGCAGAACGGTATTACGGAGAATTGAGAAGCTTCCTTGCTGCGGTTTTTGACACATAATATCGTAAATACGATCAAACGCTTGTTAACGCCGAAAGGAGTCTAATAGCTACTAAAATGAATTTAAAAGAAGTATGACCACGATGACCTACTGTAACTTATGTACATACATAACCTACATATGTATGTATATGTACATATGTTTAAACTTTTATTTAAAGAAACACAGAATTTAATTTGAAACGTGGCACATTAAATTACATCATAAAGAAAATAATGTAGTGTCAATTTTGTTTTCGAAGGATCACGGCTAAATGGTGTAATGTTAAATAAACATACCATAAATAATGTTAAATATTTTATCTACAAACTAGGTAACTTACATAATATTTATTAAAAGCTGACATTTAAAACAAACAACAACCAAAAAAAAAAATCAAAAATATGTTTCTACATCAAATAACAAACAACACATTTCTAAGTGCAAAATAAAATTAATTAAAACAACTAACTTGATAAAATACCATTTTAACAGACAACAAGTAGATAGGTATTTGTTGTTGTTTTTTGTGTGTGTGTTCCATAAAATTTCCTTCATTTTCTTAGACAAATAAGTAAATAATATAAAATTGCATTTTTCAAACTTTATTTTTATCAATCATAATAAATACGTCGATGGTTTGTACTTAAATTCTTATTTAATTTTGTCCCCATTTTTTGTGTTTATTTATTTTTTTTTTTTTGCAAATAAAAATCAGTTCAGTTATTCCCCCACTTATACACTTGTCTTCGAAAAGTGCCTACATAATATATATAAGTCGTATCGTACCTACGCTGCTGCTGCTCCTGCTGATAAACTCTCTAATGGCACAAATTGTCAGCGGACAGAAAAACCTTATTCAAACAAAATGCCCTGTTATCGCGTTATTATTTTTCTTATTTAAACAAGGTGACAAAAAAAAAGATATTAAAAAAAGTCTACCAAAATAAATACAAAAAGTATCTCATGGCTTGTATCTCTATGTACATAAATACATATTGGTATGTAGGTATGTGGACAATTATCAGATTGATAAAATAAAATTCGCTGCACAAATGCACATTGCATGCGCAGCAGCATATATGTAGGTATGTACATATGTAGATGCGTCTATGTATTGTACAATTCGTTGTAATAAAAATATTGGCCACGTATTACTTCCCGTTAAACAAATATTGACAAATGACAATTCAGAAATTTATAGTTACTTATTGGAACCTATATAAAGAGTCGGACTGACCTCGATTCCCATCATGAGGCCCTATACCTGCTCAAATATGGTTTTATATTGCGTTTTCATATAATTAGGTACTTCTTCCAACAATTTATATTTTATACGTCATCAAAAATAAACCCTGCATCTTAGCGACTGAGGCTATCAGATGATACAATATAAGATGCATATTGATAGCTAGAAGAGAGAATTAACGGCAATGAATTGATTTCG
This sequence comes from Scaeva pyrastri, assembly GCA_905146935.1. NCBI lineage: Eukaryota > Metazoa > Arthropoda > Insecta > Diptera > Syrphidae > Scaeva > Scaeva pyrastri. Next base: position 37,315,323 of record LR989927.1, on the reverse strand, counting down.
GGGATCGACCGAAGCGACCGACCGTGACGGGAACAGATCACTTATAAGTTATAAGGCCGATGCCACACCAACACTAAGGGCCCTATTACGACTGGCGAGTCGCCAGAAAAATTTGATGATTGTGACTATTTGGTATTACCGTTTGCGAGTCGCTTAATTGACATTCGCCTAAATTGTCATAAAAGAGGCGAATTGAAATGTCATTTTATTGGCATTAGCGAAAATTCGCTTTAATCTGTCAGAATCGGTCGAACTGCAATTCTTTGAGACTTTGAACAAAGACGTATTGTTTTTTTTTTTTTAATTCAAATTTGTGGCTCTGTTAAAAATAAAAATGAGTGAAAATTGCAAATGTAACATAAATAAGTTTAGTAAAATTATTATAGATCCAAGCTGGACAAATTCTGTCTTCGAGCAAGTCAAGAACTTTGGTTAAGACTACCGAAACTGTAGGTTGGGAGAGACCTAGTTCAAATTTATTTCCCAAACCAGTTTGATAGCTTTCACTTCCGCGTCCGAGAAATCGCAGTGCGCACGCAAGTTTTAAAAGGGCTGGAATTGCAAAACTTTGTGTATGTAGTTTTAAAACCCGAACTAATTTTGTCTAAAACATATTGAAATGCCTCTTTGTTAAGACGAAAATATGACACAAACCTAGGAACAAAATATTACTTAAATTTCAAAGGAATAACTAATTTTTTTACGAATTGTCTGGTCTACACATCATTATTTTGTCTTCTCTAACTTCATTTTCATCTTCAAAAAACAAATCAACACTACTTTTCATATTTAATTTATTTACTTTTTTTTTTGGCAACAAACAATATTCTTTAATCTTTAATAACATTTATTGAATTTGACAATACATTTATTTGACATTCACTGTTCACTGACATTTCATTTTCATTTTTTAATAATGGGAGTTTTATTTTCGAAGGCGAACGTCTTAATTCGACATTCGTAATACCACTGAACTAGAAATTCTCTAAAACGTTCGACGCGAGTCATAATAGGGCTCTAAAACTTCTCATAAGGATCGAAACTTTATCAGCTTTGAGAGAGTCTATTGCAACACAATTAACATCTTGCTATCCTAGGTAATTTTCTTAGACTAGACTAGAATAATATTACAATATTACTGATAGAACTTTAAATGGAACATGGTTTTGAATCGTACATTTAATCGATTTAATAATTTTAAACAAATTTCGGTTAGGGGTTGAGTTTTTGAAAAGAGTTCGGAAAGATTGCGATATCTTGCACTGTAAGAGCTTTGAACAATTATTTTGTTTTGTCTAACTTGTACCTCCTAAACTCTTCTCTAGACTTTGCAAATGAGTTGATGCATGTTTCTAACAAAGTCATCATTTTCCAAGGCTGTTGGTTAGAGTCGATATTTCAATATTTGATATCACTGAATTCCACTTTGATATAATTTATTGGTAAAGGGTATTCAAGGAAATCAGACAATTCTGACAAAAGAAACTCAAATGAAATGCTGCTATTACTTTAGCATTATGGAGTGTTAAACCCATCTTCATATGAATTGGTTTGCACATAAGTCCAAGTTTTTCTTTTTTAGCTCCGAGCGGGGCACCGAGCTGTCAAAAAAAGAACTCTGTTAATTTTTTAGCTCGGAGCCAAAAATTTGTGTTTCATTTTTATCTCCGAGCTCGCTCGGGGCGCGCTCGATGAGCTCGATACAAAATGACTGAGCGAATGGCTATGTCACATTTTTTTTAAATGTGGTAAGACAGAGACAGACTGCTCTTGTAGTTCAGTGCTCAATTGTGTTTCTTTATTAGCTCGGAGCGCTCAGGTTACGTTCAGTATCAGTTCTGAGAGAGCCCTGAGCGCTCTATGCCCCGCTCAGAGCTAAAAAAGAAAAAACTCCTCTCGTCGAAGTATTTAAGGACTATTTACATGAGAGTGACCAACTACTAACGAATACACAAACAAATATAATTTAAAACATATTTAAGCCTAAATTCTTCACAAAAACTTTTCAAAAGTGTTGAAATCTAGTTTAATTTATTTTTAGCATATTAAAATTTGCGTCGTAATTGCTCAAATGAGAGAATTTTGAGAAATTGGAAATTGGTCGTCGCAAATTCCAATATCACTGCTACGAACTCTCAAACACTATTCACGTTCCACATACCATCCACACTGCAACGAATGAATTATTAGCGCGAGCTACTAATCTCAAAATCATTCTTAAGTGCCTTGCACATGAGAGCGAACAACGAACGAACGAATGGACGAACAAACGTGATTTTACACATTTCAAAAAGTCAATTCCAGACAAAAACATATTTAAATTATAAGAAACCAATTGACACTAATATTTGGATAATAAAATAATAAAAAATAAAAGCTCCTGTGAAAGAAAAGTCAAAATATGCGAACATCCACAGTTCGCAGTTCGTAGCTCATGTGCAAGATGCTTCAAGGGATTTTCTTGGTCTAAGTAAACGCCATTCGCGACGAATAAAAGAAAGTACATGTGAACGAAATGTCAAAATGGACGAATGTTCGTTCCCATAAGAAAAAATCTTCCGCTCATCATAAGATTGCCTATAGCTGTCAAAATTAGAAAAGATGGATTTCCTTGCTTCTGCAACTGAAGTTCTGCATTCCCATCATGTATCCCATGGTTACATTGGAGTACAGGGTCCGGCAGCGAACTATGGATATTTGCACTTTGATTTGCATTACAAGATGGTTGTCAAAGAATTGCAGCAAAACGACTACGGCAGACGGATGACGTTTGCAGAAGCAATGTTTGAAATCTTGACGGATGACAGATGACACTGTTTTGATAATGAGCTACGAAGCCCACTTTTATTTAGTGATGGGCGCATTCGAATGATTTAATCGATTATAATCGATTCAAACAACATCGCGAGATATCTCGATTCTTAAATTTAATCATTCGAATGATTTCTCGCACTCATCCTATTCCTAAGTTGCATTCACTGCTCTAAGCTAAGCACAGTGAGCCCCAAATCTTTTCCACTCATGAATTGTAATGCAATCTCCATCCTTACATATTTCAAATAAGCTTATCAGCATTTCTCCTACTGTATATGTCTTCTCTCTCTCTCATTTATTTTTCGGTGCCATGCCAATGGTTTCACTCGAATGAAAACGATTACGATTACTGTTTTCATTCGAGATCTCCATCCCCTTTTCTATTCTCATTTCTCATACGAGATACGAGTATATCTCAGTTCTCGGTGTATTCCACGACAAACAGAATATTATGAATAAAAAAAAGAAATCACTCGCACCTCGAACACCATTTTCTTTTCATTCTTTTCTTAATTGTTGTTACTACCTATCAGGAAAAACGAATGAAATACAAATCGAAAGATCTTAGCTTCTTCTTTTCTTAGTAGTTTCATATCTCGAATGATCATTCGATTATTTAGATCACTCGAATACTAACATCTCGATTATTAAAATCATTCGATTATGCACATCACTACTTTTATTTATCAAAAGTGGTTAATAAACAAACCTTCCGTTATTGGGCCTCTGAAAACCCATAAGAGCTTCATAAACAATGACGACGTCTCCACGGTCCAAAGGTCCATTCTTTTTTCGTGAAAATGCACAACTTCTCACAACGTCTGCAGAAGTGTTTTGACAAAAATGGTCAGCACTTAACTGATGTGATTCTTTTTCATTTATTTTTACTTTTTTTGTAATGGCAACATCCATAAAGAATACATTCATAAATTAAATATGAGTTTTGGTGAAAAAATGATTGTGTACCAATTTTTGTCCAATCTTCCATATCTCGCTCCCGGACCCTGTATAAAGCCACCGCAATGAACACCACTACCACCTAAACTTTTTGACCAATATATATACAATATATCAAAATATTTCTAATCTCACATGAGCCTTGTACTTAAAATATCTTAAATCCAGCTCTGATAACAATCAAAAAATTAAATAGAGCCCAATGTTTGTCATTATATTTAATATATAATAACAAATAACCAACAACAACAACAATTTGCTCCCCAATAATCATGCAGCCATCAGCCACAACCAACAACAATTTCCATTGAGTTTTATTCATAAAAAATAAGAATAGGTAAATAAAAAGTATTATTTATAAAAAATAAAAATATTAAACGACGTTTGTTGGGGAGATAAGACAAAGTTTTACCTGTGTCTGATAACTTACTGCGCATACTGTATATACTTATATATTTATGTATATTGATAATGTGCTATGTTTATTATTATCAGCGTCGTCGTCGTCGTCCTTCCTATCACAGGTATCAATCAATCGTTATTAATACTTTATGACTTCGATACTCAAAATGTTAGGATCAGTTTGGTGAAATATGGGCGTCCGATATCACACAAGTTGATCGTCTTAAATTGAGATTCTTCGTTGGTTTTAATTACCTACTAGGAGTGTTGAAAAGAATTATTTACGTTTATTTATTATTATTATTATTTTTATTTTTTTTTAATTTGAATTTTTTTCGAAACGAGTTCGAAGAAACGCGATCGCTAATGAGTGTGTTTTTGAAATATTTTGACAAGTTCTAAAGTTCTAATCAATCGAAATTAATGGATTAAATATTATTGTGATTGAATTTGAAATAAGGAGAAAAAAAATTGATTTTTTATTTTTGATAAATTAATTAATTAATTAATGCAGCAATGGCGCATTACAATCCATCGAGTTGTGGATATTATGATGAATATAGTGCTTACAATAATTACACTAATGTTTACCCACAGGAGTATCATATACAAGCGGATTATGAATATAGCAAATATGAGTAAGTTTTTGAAATATGTACATTTTTGGAGGCAAACGCAATTTTTTGTGAATTTTTAAACAACTTAAAACATGAATTTGAAAAAAAGTTGTTTAATACAAGGATATTGGTGTTATCCTTAGTAAAGTCATTTCTATGTTTAGAAATTTATCTGGTTTCTGGAAATTCAGAAATTGTTTTGTCAATTCTTACCACTTAAAAAAAAAATTGTGGGAAGTCTACAAACAACATATTTCGGATTGATTTGATTTTTGAAAAAATGACAATAAATTAAAATTCTTGAATTCATTTAAAAAAGAGAGCTTGGCAAGAAACGCTATTCTCGTCTTGATATTGTCAAAAATGAATATTTCAGTCTCCTCTCAATATCGGTCTTGACATTGGTCTCCTATAATTGAGGCTTGTGTCGGTCGGTCTTGGTCTAATGATTTAAGCTTTCTGTCTGAATCAAGATTTTTAATATAAATAAATATGAATTATATAAAAGAAAGTCGCATCAGTTACACTATTTATAACTCATGAACAGCTGAACCGATTTGGCTGAAATTTGACACAGAGACAGTTTATAGACTGGAATAGTCTATAAACTACTTTTTATCTCGGTAAAATGTGTGGTTCTAGCGGAGTAGATTTCTTCTTTTTTTTCAATTACGCCAGAGTGGCTGAACGGATCTGGATAAAATTTGGCACAGAGCTAGATAATAGTCTGGTAAAGCTTACAAAGTACAACGGGACATCTAGAAACTATGAAAAAAAATTGCATGGAAAATCGAATAAGCAACAACAATAATTTTCCATAGCTTGAATTGCATTAAATTTGGACGAGACGAAGTTTTCCGGGCCTTCTAGTTTAATATAAAAGATTTTGTTTCAATATTTTAAAATTATGAAGAAAAATCATTGCACATATTAGATTCAGTGATTGGCAGAGTTTATATAAAATGTCAAAATAAAAATAAAAATTGAAGGTCAATAAATATTTAAGGCAAAATTTTGTTCTGTATAAAAAGAAAACAAAAGTCGTGTTTTTTTTGGTGCAAAACTGGAGCAAATAAAAATGGTGTAAGAGCCGACGGCTTTTACATTTTTACCTAAGGTATAAAAAAGAATCTTAGGGTAATATCACTGGCAGCTTAAAATATTTCTTTTAATGTTTTGGAAATTTTGTATGTGATGAATTGAGTTTTCAAGACATGTATCTTCATTAGAAATTATTTAATTATTGATTTTAAAACACCTATGTAAGTAGTTTTTGAAATACAAGTCACAAAAAAACAACACCAAAGCATATTGCTACAAAGTTAAACAACAAGGACTGATTGCATTAAACTAAAAAAAAAACTTTTGTTTTTAAATGTTAAATAAATTTAAATTATCATTGATATGTACACCCAGCGACAAAAAAACCCTCTCAGTAGATTTGCTGAGTAAAAAATCGACTTTCTTCAGAAGACTTGAGACAAATTTAAGGTTTTTTTAATTTAGTATTTTAATATGAGGTATACAAGAGTGAAAAACTGATTTTTTTGTTTTTAAATTGTATTTATCTTTAAATAACAAAAAAAAGTTAAGAATTAGTCAATTTTCACAATTTTGAAAAACTAATACTTTGTAAAAAGTAAGAAGTGGCTTTTTTGCAGGTCTTCGTGCTTTCAATCCCAGATTATTCAGTTGTCTTTGCATGGTTCTGTCACTTATTGTTTTTCCAGTTTGTGACAGAAAAGATTTATTAATGTCCCCAGCATGGTCAAATCTGTTCCGGATTGAAAGACAGTGGATAAGATGCTCTTCCCTTGGCGATATCGCTTGAACCTTTTTCAGACTGGTAATTCTTGAGGACATACCGAGCCGACGGCGACGTGCTGTTTTCCTTTTAGGTATATTTACCATTTACCTTATGCAATGCTACAATTTGAGCCTTTGCTTCTAATCATAACTTAAAAAAAGGAACAAATAAAGCCGTGATATTTTAAGCTAACGATTGTTTTTAAATAAACTTACTTCAAGGACCTGACTACTAATTTGTCGACTAAAATGACCAAATAGTAAAAGAAGAGAAAAAAGTTTGATGAAAGGTAGAATTTTACCGTTAAATCACAAAAACATTACAATAAATCAATGCGAGGGTTTTTTTTGTCGCTGAGTGTATAAACAAAATTGTATTAAGGCAATAATTTAAAAATATACAGAGGTCGCGGAACTCAATCAAAACGGGTTAATAGCATTTACAATAAGCGGGATTCTTGACGAAACACGTGATCTTTTAGATTCCATTGCTGCTATCTAATTTACACCAAATCAGCTTGTTGCATCTGGGAATCACTTCATTTCAAAGGATACCTTAATACTTTAAATCACATCTTTCAAGAATTAGGAGTTCGGTTCAAAGAAAATTGATTGTTGTGTTGTTCGATATTCGTTTGGAGAATTTCCGTAACGAAATATCTCGAGATATCCGTTTCGGAACTAAAAAAAATAAAAAAGCAAACAATCGCGTTTGTTTTTGTAGTTTCCATTTCCGAAAATATTCAGCAATGATTTATTATTCATCGTGCAACTTCTGAAGATATTCAACACATAGCTGTCAAAAATTATTGCTTAATCGCATTGTACCGCTGAACGATGTATTTTGTCGGAAGATTTATACGAAATTCTATTCAGAAAACGATACTTCGATAGAAAATTCTCGAAATTTTCGAACAAATCGGAGAAAAATGTTCTTTCGAACGGATGGATACCTCGATAGCGTTGACAATCACTAACTTCTAAGCCACCAAAAACAATGACAAAATATGTATCTGTCACAGCCTGTCAAAATATTGGCGAAAAATAAGACCACTTACTGACGTGATACAAACGAAAGATCCAAACCAAATAAATTTCTGAATGCTCAATGATTTTTTCGTGGGATGAGAAATTGTATTAAGAAAGTACAAAAGAAACATATCCCACAAAAGGTTTCTATAAATGTTGGATTAAAATTACGCCCTAATTCAGTATTATATGAAGGTTTATACAATATAATGGTGCTTATTTTGACATTCTCATGAATAGTCTATTCGTTAGAATGATTCTATTCGTTCGAATGAACTTTCTTAATTTTGAGATTCGATCGAATAACATTCATTTGCGAAAGATAGCATAAAATGAACTTGAACAAAGATTCATTTTCAGTATCAGCTGTTTGACATTTACCATGTTTCTATTTGAATTAGTATGACCGTTTTACATTTTTTTTTGTTTCTGAACATTTTATAGATGTTGTATAAAGAATCAAGAAACAAAATAAATAATACATTTTTTAATTATAAATTAATGTTTAACCATAAATAAATACGTATTCATTACATGTTTTGTGACAACTCAGTTGTTTTGAAACTATTCTTAAAAAAAATAAGTTGTTCATGACTCGTTCTAAATTTTTATTTTTTTCGTACACACTTGGTCACACTAAAGTATCAAATACAAAAGAGAAGTGTTTGTGAAATGTCAAAACCAAAAAGTGAAATCTTTGTTTATTGTAATTGTTTTGTTTATTGTTTAATAATTTAAATTAGTTTGATAAAAACATAAAATAATTAAATAACAATGAAAATATGCCATTTGTGTTGTTTATAAAAAATGAAGATGGTACTGAAGAAGTTCAGAGTATAGAAGGATAGTAGATGCTTCAAACCCTTTGCTACCTCCGGGTTTTTCTTCCATTATTTTAATTAATTTTCGCTTTTGTTCGCGGTTTGTCCAGTTGGAATGCTACCGTTAAACATAAAACAACGAAAAAATTTATAAAAGCAATTTATTTTCCATGAAATAATTGAGAACTTACATATGTATGTTTTGTTTTTTAACTCGACAGAAAAATTCAAACGACACAAAAATGACATTTAATTCTATTCTTTCGAATGTCAAAATTGAATTAGCTTTCGCAAATAAATGAACTTTCTATGGATTGGGTGAACTTTCGATTTGTGCTATTAAAATTCTAATCGCCGAGTCTCAAAATTAAGTTTCAACGAATTTGACTCACTTTCGAACGAAAGAGAATGTCAAAATAAACACCAATAACTTCTGCCAGAATTTCAATTCAAAGTTTATCACGAAAGCTTGAAAACAGTGATTTTTTTCATCACAAGGTTTTCACAAGGCCCCAACAGCAGTACGTAAAAATGTGTGGAACATTTTAAGAATTTTCATTTTAAAAAACAGATTTTCTAGACAAATAAAATTTTTAAAACGTTGTTACTAGAAAAAAATGGAGTTTCAGAAAACGCCATTACTTTTTCATTTGGGAATAAATATTTTTCAACACCTCTAAATACATTTTAAATATGTTAACGAGACAACAAGAATCACAATTCGACATTATACGCTTTCGCTTTTAGGCCAACTTAATTGAAGCTTTCTAAAATACCTAATCTTATAAAGGCTACTATCAGATCACGGAACACGGAAGTTCAACCCGTCAGGAAGAAATGTAAGGTTCATACCACCATAACCACCCGTTATAAGCTTAACAATTTAAAAAGGTTCACTTTCTCATATGTAGTTTACAAAAACATGGAAGTATTTAACTTTTTTACTGTCCAAAACCGCTCGCCTTGAGTTTTTTAAGCTTACCAACAAAATACATTTTCCTTTTAACGAAAATCCAATAGAAAAACCAAATTACCCTCTAAATTGCAAGATCAACTTTTGGACGTCATTTATGGTTCCATTTGGAGGATATTCGTCTATAATAAATAATTTTGAGGAACAGTTCCTTCAATAGGCTTCTATTATTTCTTGTATCGCAATAGAAGTAGATACAGAAAACTAAATGAGAACCCATAATCTAGCGACACAAAAACCGTCTTTTTGAACAGTTTTCTTGTCCAGAGTGAAAACAAAACATTTTGGATTCCCATTAATGTTGCCGAAAAATTCGTAGTTTTGTCGGTAAATTCTTGAACTTAAGGTAAAGTGTCTTGTGCATTGGAACTTAGGCCGTCTTCCATCAATAAAATTATTAAGTCTGCGTTAAATTTTGTACCACAAACAAAAAGCAGATGCTCCCAGTCAAGTATATGACCAGGTGATGTATGTTTGTCTATAGATCCTCAAGTCCAACACGGAAAACCCACTTCTTCTCTCTAGCTAGATACACAGTACAAGCATGGATCAATGTTATTCAATTGTCATTTGATGTTTATTAACTACAAAACAATTACGCACATTTCCGCAAGGAATTCTTTACCTAAACTATTCAGAGGCCGACACCGAGACCGGAACAGAATCACGCCGCACCATGTCTATATGGATGCGCACTCATTATCAACTTTTACATATATACATATGTATAGGTATATCCCTAAGACTATATGCGAATCGAATGCGTCCTAAATGCCTTTACAAAACCTCTTCGACATCGGCATCGACAACTTGGCTTGTGATTTGTGAATGACTCTCCAGGCCCTCAATCAATCTTGTTGTTTTTTTACACCTTTACCTGCAACTTCTTCCAATAAGTGCTGGAAATCACATAGAGACTAAAAACTGAACAATAACTGAGTTCCATTGTGGTATTGTACCTATCTGTATCTCGTTCTCGATGACTGAGGAACATTCTATCATTTACCATTACCAGTTCCAAAAGGTCAGGGTTGCAATGCATACCCTTGTTTTATGTACTCGTCTCGTATAGAGCATCCTCAGCCTCAGTCGTATATTATATAGACTCTTCCGAGGGAGACAGCAAGGCGACCTTTGTGTTTGCTTTATTTCCTCCATGACCGGATGTAGCTTCCTAACAATCCTCAAAAAATGAATGAGCTAAGCAGAAAGTATCTAATTTTTGAAAGTACGCATTCTCTTCAACTATACTCGCATACGAGTATTTACCGGACAGCAATGGCAATTGAATCTTGACAAATGGGTTTTTGGTGTTTTAGAATCTTTTTATTTGTTATTTTTTTTTTTTTTGAATTATACTCCTATACCTTTCGATTGCAATTTGTTTCGAATAAAAGGTACGGGAACTGTTAGTGATGTGGTGCTCTTTATAGGAATCGGGCCTAACCGATGGCGATGTGTGATTTGCCATCAGGGACATTAAGCACCACGGTGAGTAATTGCCTATTTAGAGTTTTTTCCTTAATTTCATTATATTATACCCTTGACACCTTTTACAATGCATTTTACATACTTATATAAATGTTTTCATAAATAAATTGTTGGCGAGGAGGGGATGTGCTGTGCTGTGCAGCGTGCAGAGTGTGCAGCGGGATGGTTTTTGGTGGTGGGAATTGGCTTGGCAAATTAAAAAAAAAAAAAAAAAATCAAAGTAGCTATTCATTTAAACAGGTTTGATGGGATTAGAAATTATAGAATAGAAAAAATGGTACTCAAAATCAATTACCATAGAGTTAAGAATTTACTTCAGATTTGTATATAACGAATTTTAAAACGCTTATCTGTCATACTCGTATTTAGAGATGAATGGATGGAAAGATGTGATAATTATCATGAAAGTATGAATTAATAATAATATCTAAATTCTCTAATAATTGAAAACTATGACTTTCAATTGGCAATTATCGTTATCGATTAGATTTGTCAAATTAAAAGTTTTGATCAAACTCAGTTCGTTACGGATCCACTTTTTTGATGTCCATACCTTATGAATGAACGAGCCCAGATCTCGATTTAACATAATATATTTTGTTTAACAGATTAGAAGGAACAGAAGGAACAATGACAACTTCAGGTACTTTGTTTGCCTTAGAAGTTCTATATTTTGGTAGTAGATAATATATGTATACTTCTTTAATCTATACTAATTTCTATTTTACTTAATTATTTTATTAATCTGCATAATTATATCTTAATATAGATAAATTACGTGTCACGTTGTTTGTCCGCAATGGACTCCTAAACTACTTAGCCGATTTTATCCAACTTAAAAGATAGGATAGCTTACATCTCAATTTATGATCACAATATTATTTTATTGCAAATTATTTGTCTATTATTTGATAGTCACAATTATATGTTAGCTCCAAACGATTTTATCAGATAGTGACATCTGTGCACTGGATTGAGTAAGTTAAGAATTCAATAGATGGCGCTATGTCAAACGTCTAAACGTTCCATATAATCTACAACTTGATAGCATAACCACCACATGTTGCTGAGGCTTAAGTACAGGTTAAAATTAGTTTGTAGTAAACCGAAATACAGTGAATTTTACATTTTCAATTTTTTTGCTTGTGTATTATTAAATAGTTATATATTTAAAATATACATATATAACATGAAATTTGGCACAGAGATAGATTATAGGCTTAAAAAGCACGTATGCTAATTTTTTAGGATTAAACATTGAACAAGTTTTACATAAAAATTGAAGCAATCTGGTGTTATTGTCTTACATTCAGCACAACGAAACAGATGTTTTCAAAAACTTCGGTTGTCCTGCCGATAAATCCACTTTTTAATAAACTTATACGAAATTCACCGAGCAATCTAGAAAAAAAAATGATATGGGAAATCAAATAAGCAACAACAATATTTTTCCACAACTTGAGTTTCAGCATTAAATTGGAGCGAGACGAAGTTTGCCGGGTCCTATAGTATACTATAAAGCTAATCTCAGGAGAGGAAGGCTTAAGGTTATACTTTAACATTACGCTGTGACTATTAAGAACGAAGAATCAATGGAAAATGTTGCAAAAACGGGGAAAATTTATATTTGAATTTCGCTTTCGTTGCCCAAACGGTTAAAATTTCTTAAAAAATATTTATGGAAGAATTATTTATCTTTAAAGATCTAGAAAATGACTGTGAAAGTATATTTTTCTATCTTTGACCTTTTTTATGGTAATCAAATTTGGTCGAAATTAATGCATTATTGCCAATTATTTGCCAAAGAGTTTTTTCATCAGTCGTTCTGGCAGGATTGGAAAAAATAAATGTGCTATAAATCTTTCTCCAAAGTTACTTTTAATATGTGAATTGAAAAGTTAAATTAACTCATTTTTAAAATAAAATTAAAATTGATCTCGGTGTATAGGAGAAAGAGTGACGGACGAAGTTGCGGGTAACAGCTAGTAGTCAATAGGCTACAAAAACATCAAGGAAAACTGCCAAATTAAATATTACTTATAACACTAGCTAACCCATTTAGCTTTGATGGAAAAAAAGAAACTGAAAAACTTCTTATAACTAAATTGAAGACTTTTCTTTTAAGAAATAATAAATTAAACTCAATTGATAAATAGGAAAACATATGTACCTATATTTCAAAAAAACAATGTGGATTTAACGCAGCACCAAAGAGTTTTTAGATTGTCCGAAATATCATCTCATCATAGAATTTCTAAAACATTGATTTCATACTTATTCCATATTTTTTATTCACGAAACTAAAAATTACACAGGTTCAAAACTCAATCTATTTAAAAGGTAACGCCAGCAGAAATCATCGCTATCATCGTTATCAATTGGCATGTTTTTTTGGCACTGCTATCAGCAGTGAAGTAAGATTTTACTCGCATTACAAATACACCAAACTCACTGCCAATAAAAATAGAAGTAGGATCCCACTACAGATAGAATTTTGACGTTTGCTCGAGTCTCGAATATAAATGTTGGTACAATTGATAACTCTTGTGTACCTCGAAGGCATGTTCGTAGAGTACGATAAGTAGTTTTTGTTTAACATTTTACATTTGTCACTGAGTGTTATAATACCTACTTTTACTCTTTAGTGCAGTTTTTGAGGTTTCCTTTTTTATATGCAACCAAAATAAGGTGAAACAGAAACGCGGCATAAATTAAAACGCTAACGATCGAGTGTTCGTAAACTAACGTTAGAAACCTCAGAGTAATTACATAACTTGTAAAACTTTTTTTACTTAAACACTATTGCAGAGGCATCGACGTTTTTACGTTTTTTACTTTTCCCGTTTGTTTCTGAAATCTCATAAACTTAGATCATTTTTGTCGTTTGTTCATAAAAGGGTGGGTTTTTTATATTGATAATATAGGTAGCGCGTTAAATCCCGTTAATGTGGGTACTCTCACCTATCGTTTGTTAATTAATTGTGACGTGGCATAGAAGTTTTGGTGTTCGTCTTCAAAAAAAAAAAAAAAAAATCGCTTAGTGTAAATCCAAAACCAACCAAAGTCTTGGAACAGACCCCTTGAATTTTGTTTTGCTATTTGTCACAAAAAATAAACAAATCAACTTTTGATTCTAAAACCATACGAATTATGACATGAATTAACTAAGATAAATAAACTGTTTTAATGTTTATTACCATATCATCTTGTAAATCTTCCATTTTAATTTAATTATCTTCTTATTCTGTATTCTCAGTCTGGCAAAAAGTTTTTGTTTGTTTTTTATTTCAATTACATAAATATTTGACAACTAGTCAGTATAAGTCCCAAATTTTAAATTGAAAAATGACACCACTGCGGATAAACGTTTTATTGGGAATTCCCACTTCACTACTGATAGCATTGCCAAAAAAAACACGCCTAATAACTAAACTACCACTCTTATTTACTAACAACAACGCCAACTTCTTAAAAACTTAAAATTTAAAAATGAATCGCATTCAAAAGTGATCTTAAAAATTGGGTTTGACAATAAGTTTCAAGAGAAAATTCGGGACTATACCAGTTTCGTCTGGATAAACCAAAACTTAACTTTTCAAAGAAGAAGATAGATATTTTCAATGTAAATTTTGTGAAATTCTTAGCTTCAAACGATGTTTTTGTAATTTATGCATAAGAACAATAAAAACTTACAACAAAATTATAAATCTACAAAGATTCTCATTTTAATTTTTTTGCTTAGAAAGCTGCATTTTGTTTTTTAATCTGTTATAATTGACAGAAATAAGACAGTAAGTTTAAAAACCTTTTTTTTTACTTAAAGTAACTTAGTTGCAATTTATATTCTTTTGGTTGAATGTTATAAAATATTGAACTTAAAATTCTCCAATTAGAGCTTTGAGTTTGAATAGTCCGCCATTTGGACACCTGTAAATTTAGAAGCAGTAGAAAGATACATGCTTCAAAATTCACTATAAAAATGATGTTAATTTTGCAATCACAATTAGCACAAGACCCTTTTCGGCCAGCAATAGTATTTGTGTTTTATTCACTGCTGTATAACTAATGCAATATACATGTGAATAAAACGAGCAAACTCACTTTACATATATCCCCAGCATAGCTGTCATTATTTTTGCTGGCTTCTTTTTCGCCGGCAATCAAATTGTTATTGTTTGCCGAGGGAAATTTTGCTGCTACCAGCTATAGCTACCCAGCAGTGAATAAAACAAAGCTAGTTATACTGGTGGAAAAATTTGATCTAATGAAACAAGTTAGTAAAGTGAATACTCGGAACCATGTGCTCGTCGGTCAAGAACGGAGAATTTTTCAATTGCAGCCAGTAGTGTTTGTCGATCTTTGAAATCATCGCGCTTTAATTGTTTACAGGATATTTAAATATTAAGTTTTATGAATAACACTAAGAGCTATCAAACAAAAACTAATAGTCAGGTTTTCTAATGAAGTCTGTAACTTCAATTCTAAAAATTGAGAGATTGACTTCAAAAAATTTTGGTTGCAAAACTAAAGCCAATGTGAGACAGAAAATAAAAATAAATTTTGTATTAATTTTTCAAAATGAAAATTATTACAAATGAAACTTCAGATTTCGAAATAATTAAATCCTTTATTCTTCTTACGTCACGTCGACTACCATTCTGCTTCGAAAAAAAAGTGTTAGTAGTGTACCAGAAATATTGATGCAAAACCAAAGAAATAAGTTTCTAACTTGTTCCCGGCAGCCAGAAGTGTTTGTCCAAAAAATCCAACATTGAAAAGAACAAAATGTTATTTTTATGATTCGGTTTCTGTATCAGAGATTTTCAATTACAACAGTTTCTATAAAACCGAAGCCGGTTTTCCTCTCCAAAATTATAATTAAATTATTTTAACATTTGTATTCCGTCGTCGGAGGAAATAATGTATTTTGAGTATAGGAACATGGTCGTATTTAAAATCACAGAATCAGGTAAAAGTATGTGAAGTCTGTCAAATCTCAGATCTTCTCGTTTTTTTACTATGACAAATTTACGTATAATATGTTGATATGAAGTGTTTACTCCACCCCACTTTTAAATTATTGCATGCTTAAAGAAAATATTTGAAAAGATGGTTTTGACAAAAAGCAAGTCCCTTGAATTTGTGTCACAACAATACACCACCGTGACTAATTTTCATGTTCCAGAATCCACTCCTTAAGGTACAAGTACCAAAGTATTTTTTGCAGGTTGTTCTCAGTTCACATGCTCCATTCATACATTTTTCAAAACTAATTCAATCTTGGGTTTGCAAAATAATACACAATAATCCATAATTACAAAATCCCGAATAAACATCAACTCGCATAAACTACCAAACAAAAATATTGTAAAAAACTTGTGTCAAAACTACTTTGTTCTGTAAATTCCAATTCAATTCATCAGAATTGTGTTCACTTTACTTTTGTCAAAATTCAATTTGCTGTATTCAGCCCAACAATATGTGTCAAAGCCGCACGCATACGCATTAAACGTTGTACGTTGTACCGCTCTGACCCGTCAGCATTTCTGTAATTTTCATTGATAAAAATATCGACAAGAAAAAAACAAAATTATTTCCACTCTATCACCTTTGGCATTCTTTCCAATTTGCTCAAGGATCAATTGCATCCAGGATCAGCATCAGGATCAGGATCTGCATCAAACTCAAACTTAAAACACCCATCAGATACCAGAAAAGGTGGATCATCCACAAAACGGTCCCACAAACAATCGATCGCTTGTAATTGGTTTCGAATCATACCCTCGGATAATCTTCGTCTAATGCAGTTTCCATAATGGAATTTAGGAAAATGTTTTCCCACTTTTTTTTCGGGACGGGAGACAAGGTGCAGGAATACCTGAGTTGAGCTGTTTTGCAAAAATAGGATGTCAATTATAGAAATACTCTTAAGCCGTGTTTTTGTTGTTTGGTATTTTGTTTGACGGAAAACACACACAATGCTCGGAGCTGAGCTCACATGTGTTTTGGTTGAAGAAGGGAATTTCCGTGTTGAACTCCTGGTGGTACGGTACGAGCTGTACGACCGACGACCGACGACGAGTAGCTGCAGTCTGGGCTAAACCGGGAAGATCCTGGGAGACCGCAGCAGGTATACACTCGCACATCCAACAATCCAACTAATTTCTTTTCTTTTGATGTTTATTATTTTTATTGCCGTTTACAAGTAGTACGAGGACGAGTATCGTGCCATTGTACTCGTAGTTCATAGTTGTTGTAGGTAACGACTCCTTCACCCGCCCAATTACCGTCATTAAGGGGCTTCCTCGGTTCCTCGTACCTCATAGCTTGAAAGTTGCGACTTGCGAGCTGATATGGATATAGGATATGAAGAAGTCAGTATAATTTTTTTGTTAGTGGCTTTTATAATCCCAAATGGTGCCAGTGGCACTACTATCCAAGAGGTGGGGCTGATGTCGATGTGTACTTCAAATGATGGGAACTTTTGCAAATGGCACTGGCCTCGTGCCGTGAAAAAAAAGAACGATTCATGGTTTGGATTCACGTTAAAAAAAAAAGTTCAAGATGCGCCACAAACATGCAAACCTGCGACACAACTAACAGAACAGCCCTCGTGGTTCGGGGAAGGACTATTTTGGGGTCTTATAAAGTAAATTTTTTTGAGTGGTTTTCGTGACATCGGCGCATAAAAATCACAAGAAGAGAAAATTGATATTTGTTCAATAATAACAACAAACATTCAAATAAAAATCTAGCTCTTCTGCTTTTTTTTTTATTTTTTATGCATGCCTATAAATGGCAATAAGGGTTACTCAGGAAAAGTGTTTGACTTCGAAATGGTTTTGTATCGGGTTCAAGTGGCGGTACTTGGTAACATGCTACCGCACTTCGACTTCCCAATAAAGAGCACTTCTTGGTGTAGTTAATTTTTTGTTTGTTAGCTGTAGACAACGGTAATGCAGTAATTACGAGCTGCAGAATAAGTGCGGCGAGTGTAATTATTATTTATCGAAGGAACTAACTTTTATGTTCATTTCAAAATCCGGTGTTTTGGAGTGCGATTGGAACTATAAGGAAATATGAAATCGATTTGGAATTCCTTGCACTTGCACCTGCAATCGTTATTTTCGAATTGAAGGAGAACAAATTGCCAAAGTTTATCAACTCATGAAATACAAAGTTTTAACCTTAAAAAGGTTATCGAAGGTAAAGTAAGGTTATCGAAACAACATTAATCAATCGAAAAGTGTATAAATGAATACTTTGTCTTTAATTCAACCTTCTTCGAAAACTCTATGCATCTCTTCCGGTTGTAAGACGACAACGTCATCCTGTTGTGCAATCAAAGATTTAGACGGACTTGGACCGTTCTCGTCATACCAGAAGCATTTCTCAACCGTTTCAAGACGAAAAACGTCTCGGTTTGGTATTGGTCCCGTTTTGTGTAAAGGAGACGAGGCATATGCGCAAAGAGACCTAGATGACTGTATATTTTGTACCGAAATTTGCCTGGACTTTCCTTACACCCTTATTACGGTTGTCAAAGATCAATACGATATTTGATATTTATCAATAAAATAAATGAATCGGTATTATCGTTGTCAAAAATCAAAATTTTTGATAAACTGTGAGGGCTCTTCAGAAATTAGATCTATTGTGAATGATTTAAATTGACAGTCTTGGTATTATGGTTGTCAAAATGTTTGTTGATTATCAAATTTTCAGTCAATCACAAATTCCTTGTTGATAAAATATTTTACGGACCGCGAAAGCCAAAAGCATGTCTACTATAGAACTATTTTTCGGTGAAAATGAAATTGAAGAAGAAAATACTTTGGAGCAAGCAAAGATTCGAAGAAAATTACGCGATGTGAAGCATGGATTTGGCTGAACATATGTATGTAGATAAAAGATCTTTTTTAATTACATTACAAAAACTAATTTGGCTCGCTTCTAGATTCATTCAAAACTTTAGACTTTCGAAAGAAGCCTTCCTTAATGTATTTTTAGATATCAACGACAAGTTAAAGCCAACGAAAAGGCAACAATCCATCCCAAACATACTAAAATTTGCAGCTGTCTTAAGTAAATAGACACTATTCACAATAGATTTTTGATCTTTGTTCACAATGGATCAAAAAATGATCAACTCGGGTTCATAATACCGATGTATCAATTGATTGACAAAATGTTTCAATTGTCAATTAATTGATCTTTGACAACCGTAATTAGGCTGTTAGTTTCCTAGATCTCGCCAGTCTTTATCAAAAAGAATTTGATTTGATAAATGGTTTTCATTTTCTGTCAAAATTTTACATTCCAATTGTGGAATGCCTTATTCCAAAACTCGAAAATGAATCGACAAACCTGAGTTTCGATACTTCACTAACTCATTCCAACGGGTCAAATCTTTCCAGTATAACCCAATAGTGTTTCAGTTTTTACGTACTGTGATTGTAAAATGTTCACAATTTTCGTTTGAATTTCAACAAGTCTGTTCACTGAGTTTTAGAGTAGGATAGAACAGAGTAGAACAGCGTAGGATAGAAAAGAACAAAACAATAAACGTCAGACAACTTAGAACAGTCAAATATCTGGCATCTGAAATTGTAAACAAAAAATTGTTTTGCTTTGACTCACGTTTTATGAAAATTTATTACCAACTTTTGATAAATAAACCAATTATTTAGTTTCCGACATAAAAATCAATTAAAACTGTTCGAAATATAATATTTTATTTACTTTATTCTCACACAACAGAAGTATAAAACACAACAGTCAAAATGAAAACCAATCACAAATTACAGACAGATGATTTTGCAAATTTTCACAATTCTATTCTACCTAAAAAGCAAGTGTAGAAAATGCTGTTCTAGATTGCCTCATTGAACACAACAGCAAAAACCTCAATGAACAGTAAAAAGCTGTTCTAATCTGTTCTAAAGTGTTCCAAACTGTTCGGAACAGCTTCATTGAACAGACTTAACACGTTGTTGAAACTTGTGTAGTGTAGTTATATTTTTAGTAATGGCATAGTTTTTACTTGTCAAATGTCAAAAGATGACAGCTGTCCAAATAGCAGACTATTTTAAATTTAAACTTTTTTAATTAAGTTAAAGTTTTGATGAAATTAAAAGATTGACGTTTCTAGGAATCCACATCGAAATAGCACAAATTTTAGACTTCAATTCAAATTTTTAAAAAATCCTTTCACTTATTTTCATGACTAATTTATTGATCAAACGAATTGAGAGCCGTTCTTTATTTACGAAAATATCTGAACACTTGCAATGTGTTAAGATTATTAGGTATTTGTTTATTTTGAATATAATCTTTAACTAATTGGAAATTCAATCAAACTTTCATATTTTTTTTTTTTAACTTATCAGCCGGTCAGAAATGGCCAAAACTTTTGAGATAGCTCCAGCTATTGTTGGATCAGCTGATATCACCTGGTTTCACTATCAGCTATAGATTACCACAACCAATTCGAATAAGTTTGTAGTAATTCGAAAGTGGCCGATATTGTTTCTAATGGTTACTAGATTTGTAGAAATAAACCCAGAATTTCCCAATCTTCTCAGAATCTCGGAATCTCCACGAATTTACATAATCTATGAAAGATAGTTCTTAGCTAGAGACCGATTGCCCAAAATAGTCAATCTGTTTTTGAAATCTTAATTGAAAGATTTTGAGATAATTCAAATCGAATAGTGATAATGATAACCTTTTGAGTGTACAGTACAGCCTCGCTAGTCCGGACATATAAAGTTTTTACCGTGTCCGGAATAGCGAAATTAAATACAATGGACAACCGAAAACTTTTCAAAACCTTTTTATTACAAATAGAAGTACATATATTCATAATTTAAATACATATATACATGTAC
The DNA here is from genome assembly GCA_905146935.1 of Scaeva pyrastri. Taxonomy (NCBI): domain Eukaryota; kingdom Metazoa; phylum Arthropoda; class Insecta; order Diptera; family Syrphidae; genus Scaeva; species Scaeva pyrastri. The sequence goes on along the minus strand of LR989927.1, from coordinate 37,294,523 downwards.
GTATGTAAGAAATATGAACGCATTTTAATTTATTTTAAAGAGTAGGAAAGCACGAGTTAATTTTTGTTTGGAACGTCTAGATTCCAGAGCCAACTACAAGCGACAAAACTAGAAGGGGATTCCCCGTAATCGTATGAACAAACGTTTTTTCCAAGAAACAGAGACAAATAATATATGTACATATGTGTATTGTACATAAGCATTTTAATACGCTGTCCGGACTGTAGAGGTAAAATTTTGAAAATGTCCGAAACATAGAGGTGTCCGGGCTAGCGAGTGTCCGGACTAGCGAGGCTGTACTGTAGTTCAAGGTCTTTTCATTTTAGTAGGTACCTATGGATTCTCCTTCTTCTAAAAAAAAATGTTAAACTTCATGGAATTCAAAACCCAAACAAAAAAAAAAATGGTGTTACTAATCTCTCTTTTTTTTCTTAAAGATAATGCTCGTGTTTATTAAATCAACATAAAAATAGTAAAATTATATTTTTTTCAATTAATCTCGATAAAAGATAAGAACTTAATTAACACAATTGGTCAAAGCGCGTTACTAATTTGTATCGTTTTTATTTTTTTTGTTCTTGTTTTTTATACGAGTAGATAAATCTATGTACATACTTCAAAATTATAAATACTAATCGAGACTTTTGAATATGAGTAGCTATGGTGTAATTGTTGATTTATTTTTTTTCCTGAATAAATCTTATCGCAATTCTAATAAAACACAAAACAAACAAACTCTTGTCAGAAAACATATTGAGTTGATAAATTTGTACTGTAGAAACAAAAAAAAAAAAACATACATACGTGTTTAGTTTTATTGTCCAGTTTGATTTCGTAAGAGTTTTCCAAGTTTTATATCTCACCATTCAGTTTTGATCTGAATTGATAAGTTTATTGGTATGACGTTTATGATTAATTTGGTTCTTGTTCTTGATGTAAAAGTACATGAACATAAGAAGGTGCTCGTTTACATTAAATGTCCTTCAGTTTTATGATTGAGGACTTAAATTTTTTCTAAAAATATACCCATACCGAGTGATGTTTAAAGTTGTTATACTCCTAGAATGTAATTCAAATTTGGCAGGCAATATCGACTCAGCTAAAAACCATCACATTTAGATTTAGATTTAGATTTAGATTTAGATTTAGATTTAGATTTGGATTTAGATTTAGATTTAGATTTAGATTTAGATTTAGATTTAGATTTAGATTTAGATTTAGATTTAGATTTAGATTTAGATTTAGATTTAGATTTAGATTTAGATTTAGATTTAGATTTAGATTTAGATTTAGATTTAGATTTAGATTTAGATTTAGATTTAGATTTAGATTTAGATTTAGATTTAGATTTAGATTTAGATTTAGATTTAGATTTAGATTTAGATTAAAATTTAAATTTAAATTTGTCGGAGGGTAAGAATCGAATCAAGGATTGATTTTACTGTAACCTGAAAATTAGAAGACATTGGGTGTATTCGCGCAGAAAATCTGCGCTAGTACAATCACTGCTCTTTTCTATTACATTTGTGAACGCACTCAATTTGCAGAATGTCTGCAGTAAACAATAAGGCCTGACTTAGGCCAATTTGTATGTAAACAGAGTTCATAAACGTCAGAAAAAAATGGCTGCGAAACAAATTTAGTTGAACTTAATTTTTGATTTACTTACCGTCTTACTTACATTACTTTATATCAGAAAATTAATAAAATATTAGCAATAACTTACATTTTTTGCAATCTATTCCGATTCGTGCTTCTTGATGACTTAAAAAACGATTTTATAAAATTGCGCCCTTTCTGCAGCCAAACAATTTTAGCTGCATAATCTGCACGACGACGCTGACGAAAGAATGACGTTTATGAACGGTAGGTACTACAGTTCGCCTAGGTTTGTCTGATCGAAAATCTGACTTTATGAACGCATATAACGCAGTCCTTAGTTAGGCTGACGTTTATGAACTTACCCGTAATATGTTACCAAGCTTCTAGTTCAAATAAATCTAAGAAATTGAGTTTTTTGATTTCGAAAATCACACTTTTATAGCTAAAACAGTGGTTGGTAAATAAATGTTATTATTAAAAAAAAAAAAACTTAGCTACTTAAGCTGTTAAGAAATGGAGTCAATCAATCATTCTTCTGTTGGAATAAAGGAAAGGCTTTAAATTTTTTGCCGAAACCGAACGCCAATCCAAATGAACGATCTGGAGTAAAAAATTAACCATTCTTGTTTGAATTTTTTACTGCCTGTGATTAGGACTGAATTTTGAAACATACAAATCTTGAGATCATTTTTGAAACCGATTCGATATTATAACAAAATCATTTGAGTCATTTTCGAAAAGTTTTTGTTTTGGTAGGAAACTTACAATTTTTAAAATTATTTTTACAAAAAGTCACATATTATAAATTTCTACTTTCTACAATACTAATATAATGATTATTTTGTAGGTATTTGATAATTCAAAATTTTCTTAAAATAAATTTTAATCTACTTTATAGAAGACTTATGAATATCTTGGAATTTTGATAAAGATCAAGATGAAGATTAATAATTCTTGTTTGTAGTTATTATTTCAATACTATGCATCCTATGTATGTACTATGTAGGTGCACAAAAAATATTGAATATGAAAAATATCATTAAATTCAAAAGCTAAAGTCATTCAAAACACGAATGGGATAATCTTCAACGATTTAAATAATTTTTAAATAAAAAAATAGGTATTCCTTAATTATCATAGTAAGTACATTTTATATTTTTTATTTTATTTATTATGTTATTTTCTTTCTTGTTGATGAAACAAAGTAATATAAGACATTTTCAGTTTCTACAGGAGAGTGTTCAGACTTTTCATAAATCCACAACAAAATTTTCAAATATTAAATATTTTCTCTGTCTTTATAGAAAATCCCTTCCAAGAGTACAATATTTTGCGGAACTACGACTATAGTTGTGTTTTATTCACTGCTGTTTAGCTAATGCATTATTGTAGTGAATAAAACGATCAAACTATCGCCAGCACTGCTGCCATTTTCTTTTTTTACTGACTTCTTTTATTGCCAGCAGTAAATTGTTGTTGTTTTATCCAGGGAAATTTTGCCGCGCTAGCTATGTAGTAGTAAATAAAACACATCATTTAATTCAGTTAATATAGTAAACAAAAATACTATTTATAAGGCTTAAAACACACAAGTAAATCATGTCAAATTTTCGAATTAATACTCTTCTTTATTTCTCTAATTTAACTAAACACACAATTTAAATGAAAAAGAGGAAAACACTTAAACAGTTACCAAATTCTGAGAACTGAAATATTTCGAAATATACCTTTTTTTAAAGAAAAATAAGGTTTATTTTCAAGGGAATCACCATCACACAATTTACAAATCATCTTTCAGTGCAAAACGTTTTCTGAAACATCTTTTTCGAGCTAATTTTTGACGTATCCTTAAAAAACTTGATAGAAGTTTTACAAGAATTTCAACTAGGTATACTGTCTGAAGAGAAAAATAGAAGTTTTAACTTTGGGATAGAATAGAATTAAGACAGCGTACCTATGTATGTTTGACTTTTAACACCAATCGTAAATAAAAGAAAATGTTGGCAACCCTGAAAGAGGATTCTTCTGCTGACAAGTTAATGTTGTTGCAAGTTTTGAAAATTGCAATTAAGGTTTTGCATCAATAATTTTAAAATTTCATATAAATAATGGTCCTAACTTGTGAAGACAAAAATAACAGTTAATAAGTATAGGTAGTTAAGAGCAAACAGGATTAATTTGTGTGTGTGATATCCAAAACTAAGCTTTATAAAAATGTCAATACTGCAGTTTTACTTACTTACTTTTACTTACTTGAAGAATTTAGTGAAAATCTATTCCGTTATTTATTCTATAGAAGATTTGTACAGCTTACTATGTGCAGTGCACCTATTCTATTCCATCACCAAATCTCTAGCTCCAATTGCAACTACATCTGTCTATATTGTTCAATCAAGTTATTATCGAACAACATTGTGTTTCTTCTAAGGGAACTGTTTTACCCTTTTGGTGAAATCCTATGCCTACCACTGTGACTGACTATATAATACTAATTATATAATTATGAATTATTAGTAGCAAATTTCACCTCTATTCGTCAAAACCTTTAAACTGTAAGCGAACTATTTACTGAAAGTTTTCAAGATGCCTGATTCCCGACTGGTCAAGAAAGTAGCTCTTAAAATACTACAAAATCAAAACAGCTGGTACAGGGAGTGGAATTGCTTCGCCGAAGGATATAACGTGGTGTTCAATTTAAACGTTGGAAGCATCAAGCTGCAAGGCTATTTTATATGTATGATGAAATTGTGAAAGTAGATGAAAAATGTAGAGGAGACTATGCATAGCTGAAGCTTCCGAGTCCTTATTCAGAACAATTTATAGAAGGCTAAACCACAATCTTGCAGAAAAAAAAACTACTTCAGTGATGCAAATAGTGTGAAGCGAACTTTTAAGCCTGGATTAGATACCACGCAGACCCGAATTACTATTAGGGTGCAGTATGTGCAATCTTAGAGAAATAGAGGAAGTAATTCGCTTTTTTGGAAGTGGTATCTTATCGGATGAACAAGTTGTTGCCATTCTGAATGAGATGAATGTCGGAAATTTGTAAAAATATTTCAAAATCGCTTTATATTATGTATCGAGAATTATGAACGAAGATTTCTGATTTACCAAACAATAATACACTTAAATTAATTCAATCTTAAAGTTATAATATGAACTTCCTTTTTAAATCCATATATAAATAATTATAAAAGCTTATAACAATATTTGTAGATATAATTTATGTTAATTGTCAATCTGGCAGACGATTTTTTGTATTATATAAAAACATGGTTTGTAAAATGTATTTATAATATTATAATAAAAAATCTATCTAATAAAAAAATAATAATAAAAAATATACCTAGTAGCAAATTTATACATATCTAAAATTAACTACTCTCTAAAATGTAATTATGTAGGTAATGTGAAAAACTGATATAATCTTCTAATAGATCTTTACGTTCATACATAAATATTCTTAACTCAGTCCCCTTAAAAGTAAAGTAGGCCAGAAAAGGCCCTAAACTAAGTTTTCGAAATCGGTCTTCCCCAAGGTTGTTTTTAATATTTAGGTACATTTTTTATTACTAACTTAATGCTATGTTAGAAAACCTAACACGGGAGTGAATTTATGTCAAATCTTATAGGTTACTAGGTACCTATGTTGTCAAAAATTCTAGTAAGCCCAATTGGCATGCACTTCCAAGTACATTACATACATAAGTAAGTACAAACTGATAACTACCACTAGATATAGATTATATAGCAATAATCTTCTTCCAATGCTATCTAGGATCTGTTGGAATTTTTTTCCGGATTCAAATGCCATCATATCGTGTCCAACAGCAATCTTCCAATATCTACCAACCTAATCCTAATCACTGCTACTCTAAAGACAAAAACCCACACACCCTGTCAACAAAATGCATGCATTACACACAAATGACTGTTTATTAAGTTCTTCCTAGACCCACTCTGCCTCTAAACCTATACACTGCACATACACAACTACCTACGAGTAGGTATTCTATCTAAGATACTTAAAAAAAAGTCGTGCTTGAGTACGACAGAGGAGAGAGGGGAAACAGAGCAGAATGATAATAATAACCGAACCACTAACTATTTCAAATAGCACTCGTGCTTTAGGAATAAATAAATTACGTTTCTCTTCCCCCTCCACCCCGAATATCCTTCGACACCGACTCTAAGGATTAAATCCGTTTCCATTTCTATACCATTCGAAACGAAAAAGTATCCAACAACTACATCTGCTCGTTCGATAGATATCCCTCCTTAATAACAATGAAAACGTCCTTTTACACCGCAGCCAGCAAAAATCAAAAAAAAAAAGAAAGTAATAGAAAATAAAAAGCATTCACTCTGGCAATAATAATAATAAAGCTGGAGCCTATAATGCCAACTACACAAAAGAATATAAAATAAAATTCGACCAACAACAACAACTGAGCAGAGCCGAACCAAACCGAACCGAACCGAACCGAGCCGGAGCGGAGGAAAATCAGGATACATGATTCTGCTGATTCCCGAATAAGGGGCGTGCCCACATCGCTAGGTCTGTGAAGTGCCGAAAGTACCTTCTTATGTAACAATGGCCTCAAACTCTACAAGGATACAACCAAAACCAAATACCAAAACCAACCCTCGCCTCACTCAAGTACGAGACTACGAGTACGAGTACGAGTATAGGTGGCAGCTTTTTTGTTTAGCGTGCACGAGTATTGAGGGAGAAAGGACTCTTCAAAAGTATCGTGTACTCGAGTTCATTTATGCGCTTGCCTACGAATACACTCAAACGAGAAGACCTCTTCACACACCACTTCAGAGCGGGGCCCTGTGATTGGCCCAGGTCTCATCATCTTCCCTTGTAATCCCTGAGTACCTAAGCAGGCCTCCAGACAATGGCCGGGGGTTATGCTATGTTCGGTTGGCTGGCTGGCTGGCTGGATGGATGGATGGCTGTATGAGTCTGCTATTGTCAGTCGCTGTCGCTGTTGCTGTGTACCATCGTCCTTGTTCGTGGAGAGGCTAACCACTTTCCACCATCATAAGTGGCCTGTTCGTCGAGGGTTGAGTCGAGTCAGCCAAGCCAAGCCAAGTCGAGTCGAGTCGAGTTCCATGCCTTTATCGTTGTTCGTTGACGATTGACGAAGAGTATTATACTCAAAATAAATAATGTTTTATGCGAGTGTGTGCATGGATGTGTGTGTCTGTGTGTGTGTTTGTGTTAAGAGGAGGACATTCGAGAGGCCGCCAGGAGGACATGAGAAGAAGCCACTTAACGTGGACTGTTTTAGTTCTTGATGACACTTCAGATCGTTTGAAAGCGGAAAATATTTATCTTCTCGTGCCGTGCGTCGTCGGACGAGTTCGTTGAGCATCTTCACAAATCACGCAATAAATTATAACTCGGTTCATTCGCGGTTTGTCGAATTCGAATACGTTCAATGCATTGCGTACTGTTCATTTCCTGTGAAATAATTTAGTTCCGAAAAGTTTTGTAGTGACACTCGAAATCCAGATTCTCTGCCTAATTGGGTTGCATCAGACATACATAGATATTGAAACTTAAGCACAAGTGAATGTGATTTTTGAATTGGATTTTTATTACAATACACATTCAAAGTGGCTGAGAAACGTAAACGGTCTCCGTCGACTTCAAGGTCGCCGATCGAGACAATTGGTGTCAAGGAAGAGCTGAGAATACCGTCGTTTGGACACGCTATGGGAAGCCTTATGCATCATCATCCTGCGGCGGCGGCAGCTGCGGCTGCCCCGTTTCTAACATGGTCACCCATATTGCTGCCTCCGTGGGGACATGCTCTGCTGCCAGCAGCTTTTTACCCGGCCGCACTGAGGAATGCTTTACCAGGGTAAGGCACACCAAATTCTAAACTATTGCACTTTTGGATACTTTTTAAAACTATATACCTGCCATATGATTCTTCAAATCAGTAACAGTTTTTTTGGTTTTTTGAATATTTTGGCTATACCTGGTGTATCTATTCTACTTCCGGAAGTTAGTTAAAAAATGTTCTCTCACAAATTATCCGTCAATCTTCTCAATCCTTTTCTTCGTTTAAACTTTCATATCAGTTCAGTAAAATAAAGTGGAAGGTTTGTCTTCTTCATCATTAAAAAATCAAATTCAATTTCAATCGCACCGAAACGGCCAAGGTGAAAAATTTGGCATCCAAAAATCTGTTATCCAATCACCGCCGGCGGATGTCTGATTTCTGAAAACTTAAATACCAAACCAAAATTTTGGAAATGATTTTGTTCTCCTAACTTCATATCTGGTCTTATATCTTCTCCATTCCAACAGGTTTTCGAAATACGTCTCTTTAACAAATATAAAAAAAGACAATATGTTACTGATGTGTTTTTAAGACTAAGGTTAAATACAACTTACATAATTCCTAACAATAAATTTTATGGTGCTTTTGAAAAGTCAAATCTCTATCTTTTAGATACATTTTAATTTTTTTTTTTCAAAATCTCTATTATAGTTTCCAAAAATTCTATCTATTTGAATCTTGAATTTTCTTTCCTTTTGTGGTCTTAGGAAATATACTTTTTTAAATTAGTTTTTGGAGTAATTTTCTCGATTTTAAAAAGTACCCGTTTTCAACATTATTTTTTCAATCTATATTTTAATCAATTGAAGAGTTTTTATTAATTTTATTCTTATGGTTCATCGTTTTGTTAAGCTTTACTAAGGATTAGGATGGGGTGAAGACGAACAACTATTTAGGATTCTAAAAGTAAAAAGTGAAAATACGAGAATTGACAATACTGACAATATTTAACCAAAATATTGAAAAAAAGGATCATATATCAATATCAATTATGCAAATTCAATGGCTTTTTGAATTTATAAAGTGATATCTCAAAATCCTGAAAAGATAAGAGTGATTTCGAATTCACTCATCTAAACTTAACCTGCAAAAATGTATTCTTTAGTATAAAAAGTTTCTAATAATCTAAGTCATTTCTTTCTGAAATGAATAGTATTGGCTTTTCTAAAGGTTTTGGATTCGAATTCCAACTCAATAATATCACCCTAGGGGTTCATATTCCCTCTCGTTTTAGAACAATCAAATTTAGATTTTAGAATAATTTTTTTGACGGTTTTTGTGAAAGAAAATTTTATGAAGAAATTGTGATTTTTAAAAATAAGGGCATCAAAAGATTTTTAAGAGAAAACAAAGCTTAAATTTCAAATCTTAATCTAAAATAGTAATTAGAATTGTTGATAACAAATGGTCACACTATTTCGATGAAAAGGGGTATCATAACCTCTTAAGTGCCAAGTAAATTATAAAAAAAAACACTTTTTTCTAAAGTTTCTTTTCTTAAAAATTGAACAATGAAATATAATATCTAACAAAAAAACTATAATTCTGATGCTGGAAAAAAATTACTCGCGTGTAAGTCCCAGTAATTGAAACGATACATAAAGTTCAACAAAAGAACTTATGTTATCAGCATACGGCTTTAAATCTTTTTAATTAAAAGACTTAAGTTCAGTATGAGTTTGTAAGTTCTTTTTTACCTTAGAGTAAATTGTTACAGAAGCTCTTATATTTAGAATTTGTTTTAGAAAATTACTCTTAAGCTTTTGAACGGAAACAATTTTGCCAATAATATTATTTATATAAAAAATGCCGACGTATTCTTGAAGATGATTTTGAGTGAACTGAATAAAAATATATTAATTTTGATTTTTGTATGAGCCTTTATGTATATGATTTCGAAACACGTTGTGATGAACATTCACGATGTGAATTTTTCCCATTGGAATAAGAATTTAAGCCTCAGTGATGCTCTTAAAAGCTTTTCGGAAAAGTCTTGTCCAATAAATGCATTGAGAAATGGACAAAATTAAATTTAAATTCAACACAGTTTTATGTCTCAAATGAGAAATTATAAGCATTTAAAAAAAAGTGTTGAGACTGTACTATGTATTTTACAAACTTGAAAGTTTCTAAGTTTACTCACTGAATTTGATAAGAATAAATAAGTGTCTAGTCTAAAGATATATTGACAGAAACATTAACAAATTGTGGCTTAGAATTTCATGAAACTTGTAAAATACGATTTCCAAATACTTGAAAATTTCTGTTTTTGAAATAGTTCCAGCCAATGAACCTGCCTGTGTGTTTGTTCCTTTTTTTGTTAAAAAAAAATATGTCCTTTCCTTCTTAAGGAAGAAACACGACTTTGAAGCAATATTATCCAAAAGCATTTCCGAATGTCATATAGGTACATGTGTATCTTCATAATTGTATCTTTTCATAAACTTAAACCGACACCTACATATCCGGAAACATTTAATAAGGTTCCTTATTTCGATCCGATTAAATTTGAAAAGACACAAAATTTCTTTAAAAAAAAAACCTGTGAAAAGCCGCACCAAATACCCACATCCGAAGGTGAAATTAACTTCTCCCGGCTTACTTCGTTTGTTTATGCAAATCATAAGATCATCTTAAATGTTTGTCAGTTAAGGATAACAATTTTTTTTTCTTGTTTTGCAATCTCCAAAGCAAGTGCGAATAATCCCCTTAAAATCTGACCTCAAACCTTTAAACATACAAAAATTTAATTAAAAAAAAAAAAAAAAACTAATTCCGTATAGATATGTGATGGGAAAATCCTCAAATAAGGATATTGCAGATACATTTTTATGCCCACGGCAGTTATACCTGGACATTGACACCTTTGCATCTCAGATAAAAGATATATATACACATCATGGAATGCGTGAAATACAAAACACATGTTTTAGATTGACCCGGGTTTTTCAGTCAATTTTCCGTCGAGAGTTTGTATGTCTGTTGGAAATTCTAGAATTCCCCAGTTTCAGTTCGCCAGGTTGTGCCATATCATCCTCAGAATTTAAACTGTAAACGCGAAAATCCTCTAAAGAAATCGATCTCAAAACATTCGAATAAATTGGCTTCCTGGAAGCCATCGCATCGCCATCATCATCGGAGAATGTTCACGCATTCTTTTTTGTTTATTGTGCGAAGCGATCGATGAGGGGATGATGGAAATTGGGAATTCCCTTCGATCTTCGAACACCATCGATCGCAAAGCACATCTGGAATATAAAAGTAGCTTCTTTTTTTTTAAATCAAACACAAAGCCGTTATAACATTTTTAATTGTTTCAATTGTTTGTCTATATTTACAGCCTCTTCGATGCCAAAGTACCACCTTCGCAGCGTTCGTCCGGATTTCACATATCGGATATTCTGAATTTGGACGGTGCCGATCTGAAAGTTAGCGGCGGTGAAGGTGGCGGTGTTGTGGCGGCTGCACAGCCAACTGAACCCATCACTGCCCCCGTGATTGTAAATAATAACAATAACAATAGTACGAGCAATAACAACAACAATTTGAATCAAAATTCGACGGATGGCAGTGAATCTGCCGACACGCAAAGCAATAACAACAATAACAACAACAACAACAAGACCGACGGCAACCATGATGTGAACGGAAGCACTCACCAGATTCATGGGGCGGCTGTTGCGGCTGCGGCTGCGCACTTGATCGGAGCCAGCGGCCATAATGCCGCCGCAGGACAATACCTGACGGGCGGGAGTGGGAGCTTCAATGAGGATATGGCAACGTACCCTCTGACGCATCCGATGCTGCATCCTGGACGGCCGTGGATGAAGGAAAACGAACTTTATGGTGAGTTTAGAAAACTTTTTAAATTGATGTCTTGTCCAATCACGCGTTTTTGTGAAGAACTTTACTTTAACAAACATTTGAATCCGATTAAACTTAACTTTGCTTAGTTCTGACAAAAATCAATTTGACAGATATAATGACATTGACTCTCTGGAAATCTAAACGTGTTTTTTTGTTTTGACATTTTGGAGTATTTTTGTGCACTTTAGGTCGAAAATATAAGTGAAGATAGTTGCATTTAGGAAGTTTATGTCATTTTGACAGTAATTGTTTCTAAACTTAGAAATTAAACGACGAAGTTACGCACAGAAAAATTAATTCATAAAATCAGCGTATAATTCTATAAAATTTAATTACTGGAAATTTCAGGGTAGCATACGATATTTTTAACCTTAATTTTACATCTTGAATTTTCTGAAACGTCACTCAAACATAAGAACTCTGCCAGTTTGACAGTTAGAGTTTACGAAAGGTGGAATTACAATTAACTTTCCAATATTAAATACTTTTTATTAACAATAAAGAATTTTAAGTTTCTCTACCCTGTAAAAGTTCGTATGCCATTTTCTGAGAATTTTTAGAAGAGCAGAATGCTGTATTATCAATTAAATTAAAATCAAAATTTTAATCACACTTCACTCTTTATTAAAAAAAAAAAACAAAAATCAGCAAGTGAATCAAAAATACTCGTCTAAACTTTTAGACAGAAATGTGAAAAATACGTTTTGCAAAAAAATTCCATGATAAATCGATTTATCTAAGATCTCATAAACATAAACTGTCTAAGAAATAATTTAATAACTGAAAAAAAAAATCTAATTTGTTAGCACTTTTTAATTAATTTACGTTTCCTGTAGATAATCGGGAATCCATAAAATGACGTTAGTACCTAGTGTTTTAATTAATAAACAAACCTTAAAACTTTCTCATACAAACATACATATAAGAATACAAAAAAATTAAATCACAGAAAAGATTATTCTAAAAATTGATTTAAATCTTTTTTGGATTCGGTTCAAACTTCAATATTAAATAAAAGTCAACCTGTAGTATAGTGAGAATGTGCAAAAAAATAAAATTATTTTAAATTTTTAAAGGTAGACCGTTATTTTTAATAATATGTTTACAGTTTTCCATACTCACATTGAATCTATCAGATCAAGAGATACAATCTAAATTTTATAAATAAAACTTGTATTCTGAATCACAAAATAGTCAAATGATCAAAAAGATTAAAAAATTATAAAGATTGATGTCTAAATCGATTGTCAAACTTGAAGGATCGAAACTTGATTTAAATCAATTTTTAAACTAGTTTAGTCCATATTAATACTTTTTTTTCGAAATAATTTATTGGGAAACATTCACATTACTTGGTTATCATTTTTGTCGGAAGTTGTCATAGAGTAAGGCTGGTTTTTCGCAACTGTTTTTATGATTTTTTTAAATTTTGTATTATTTTTAAAGAGTACTCCTGGAAGTCGGTATTTCTGGGGGATTTAAAATTGATGAAGTTTTTCTTTTTTTAAAAATGTGTAACAAACTCCGAGCATGTGAAGTTGAAATATCTAACGAGTCTTAACTCAAATTCTAAATAGAAAACAGAACTATGAAGTTTTTACTCAAGAAGTTAAAAAAAACATTTGTAGAGGAGATTTTTATCAACTTAAAGATTTGATACAGCTCTAAAATTTTCAACCAAAGAGAAATTATTTTTTAAATAATTGGAAAAAAAAATGAGGGATTTTCAAAAAAAAAAAACACGCATAAAATCACATTATTGAAGAATATGAAAAGTTACTGAAAAAAGTTGTGCCTTGTTGGTTATTATATTTTTATGCGCGTTAACCAACTTATACAAACCAATTGATACATTAGGTTTTTCATCAACAACATTTGGAAATGCTTTTTGAAAAAAGTACTGGTGTTATTCTTGAATCTAGAAGTCCACCATTGTGTGAAGCCAACTACTGCTCCTTCTTTAACTCCTAAAACAGTAATCGATTTACCGGGTTTTGGATTCTGTGCCAAAAAGACTTTGAATTTTTGCAGTTTGATATCTTGTCAGCAATTCTTTTAAAGTAATTCCTTCTTTTGATTTTCTAAATCGTATATTACTTAAAATGTAAAGCTTTCAAAAACAAAAAAGTGTGTTAAGTATTCGCAGTAATGTCATACGAAATTTTTTTGGAAAAGATATTTCGTATCTAGCAAAGAGTTCTTCAAATGATCGATAAATTGTGAAAGAATGGGACATAAGTTAGTTTTATTAAAAAGATAACGTATGTAATTATTCCATTTATAGCCGCGTTTTGTTGTTCATTTTATCCTCAGGTTAGTAAAATTTTACATAGTAAACAACAACAAACAAAAACTGAGGAGAAACAAGTTAGTAATCGAGCTCAGTAATTTACTAAGGATACAGTTTCGGCTATTTGACACATTTTATTATAAATATTTCAAAGTGATATTTTGTTTAGGTATTTCTCTGACAGGTTTTGACGTTTGATTTGATTTTTTTTCTCTGAAAAGAGTTGACATTTAGCTCAAGGGGAAATTCAGTTTAAAACTAAGGATAGCGTTTTATTGCGATTCCGATTACTGAGCTAATCTAAGTTTGGCAATAAAACGCGCCTTATGTTATTTCAGTGGAGTTAATTCAGAAAAAATCATTTTAAACTAGAGGACCCGGCAAACTTCGTCTTGCCCCCAAGCTTAGGAAAAATATTGTTGCTTAATCGATTTTCCATGCAATTTTCCATAGTTTCTAGATGGCCCGGTGTACTTCGGAAGTTTGTTTAGAAGTAGATCGAGCGGCAGGACAACCGAAATTCATGTCCTAGTTGTTGAAACCATCTGTTTCATTGTGCTGAATAAAAAAAAAACAATAACCGCAGATTGCTTAAATTTTTGTGTAAAATTTGGTCAATTAGTATTAAGCACTAATAAAATACAATTTATTAGGATAAATATTAATTGTCCGTGCTTTTCCAGACAATAGTCTATCTCTGTGCCAAATTTTATACAGATCCGTCCAGGCACTCTAGCGTGATTGGAAAAAGAGAAATCTTTTCCGCGGCAACCATATATTTTACCGAGATAAAAAGTAGCCTGTATAGACTATTCCAGACTATAAGCTGTATCTGTGCTAATTTTCAGCCAAATAGGTTCAGCTATTCTTGAGTTACAAAGTCGTGTTAGTTACACACGACTTTATTTTATCTACATACATATACCCAAAGATTAAGTTGCTGGAGATAAGGTGTATAATTTCTTTAATATATTAGCCGTGTTTTATTGGTAATCTATCCCTAACATAGTATTTCGAGTACTAATTAAACGCTATATTATTCACTTTTATACTCACTTTTAATTTGACTTCTCAAAGTTGGTATTCCTACATTATTTGTCAAATTATTGATGTCAAAATTTCAAAATCTTCTGTCACGGACAAAATATAAAAAGGAAATGTGCACTTGAAAATAGAAAAAATTAAATGCATATTGCAAACAAAAGTTGTAAATATGCCTACAAACTTACTTGTTTAAAAAATTTCTGGCTTATCTTCCTTACATTTTAATTAAGTATTCCATTTGAGTTTGAAAACAAAATAAACAACAGCTGTTCTTCATGAGGTGTGTTCGAAGAATGTGTAATTATGTAAATTGTTCGGTCGAGTTGGAAAAAGCATGAAAATGCTAGTTGAGTTAAAGTTTGCATGGAAATGCACACCGAGTTGGTTTAGAATGATTGTCATTTTTATTTTTGCAGTAAATCTGCAAAAATATATTGATTTTGTTGTTAGTTTACCGCCAACAGCTTAAAGTTGACCACCTTAGCAACTCCTTGTTCTATTTCATTGCCTTATATGGAAGATCGAAAACTATGGAACTAAGTTTCCGGCAACTTTAAAGACCAGTTGAATAATCGTGCTTCACTATTTTTCTTTAAATTATCATCAAATTTATTATAAAGACCATTTTTTTAAGTCTTGTTTTCCGCAACTTACAGTTAAGCTGTTAAAACATCGCCATTTTAAATAACTTCTAGTGATGGATTCCATCTAATACAATTTTAAGTATCAGATGGAAAACTAATTTGTCAAAAATAAAAAAACACATCATACATTAAAAAACGAAGTGTTCTTTTAGAATTACAATTTTTTTCATACGAGGGTTGCGCTAAATAGCCGTTATATTTCGTTAAATTCTGTCAATTACGGTCGCGTAGGCAAGGGTACAGCACCTACCCCATATGTCAATAAATCTTAATATTGCCTTTTAATGGTAAACCAGGAGAAGGAACAACAACTCAACGGCCGCCGCACCGCGTCAGACTCAGACCGGAAGGATGGCATATTAGATCACACCTCTATTTGAGGTTGACACCAGAGGGGTTCGTCCGGAATTTCAGATATGTTATATGTATGTACCTATGGTGCGACTATACGAGTATTGTGTCATTGTTATTCTATTGTATCATATCGTGTTGTCCTTGTACTCCGGAGGGTTGTTCCTGCTATTATTGTCATATTTTAAATGCACAGTTATACAATTCAAAGGTAAACGAAAGTGACAAATCACAATATAAAGTAAAAAAGGAAAAAAAAAATAACACACACGTACTTTAATACATCTAAAACGACTACGACGACGAAGACGGGTTCCACTCATTCATCAATAAGGAAGCAAATAATAAAATTAAAAAAAAAAAACTCAAATTGGAAAATTAGGGATGAACAACATTTAAAGGTGTAAACGGAAACATCCTAGAAACAAAATGCTTTTTGGCCTCAAATTTTCCGACCTATCTATTTTTGACATAACGAGTATAATAGAAACCTACAAATAATCGACTCAATATAAATCGTGTAATGATTGAGGAATTTTATAAGGGTGTGTCTCTACCAACCGACCGACCGAGCCGAGGGACAAAGACAAAACCCCAAAACAATTTTCCACGTTAACCCATAGTTGATGCGCCCGTTTGTCTGTACCTACATGTACATCTCATTAATTGTAAGTTAAAAAGTTATGAAAGAGTGAATATTTGCTTGGCTTTGGAATCGATCTGCAACTGTAGTTGTACATATATTTGGGCTTGGGTTGATATGGGCAGATGTTTTTTTTTGGGTTTGAATGTTGGCAGAATGTGGTTGATCCGAATACGATAACTGTTTATCTCCGTGAGTGTGGTTTCTGAAACGATTTTCAAGCTTCGTTTTTGAAATGAGACATTTTCATTTTCAATTACTGAGAACTGTCTTGAATTTCTAAGGGAATTACATTCTTGGAGCAAATAGAAAGCGGGATTTAGGTTTCGACACATTTTCAACAGTAATATCTCCAAATTCCGATCATAAAAAATCACAAATTTTAGCTCGGAGGCGCAATCATTATAATAGTGGTGCATATCAGACTCAAATAAGGTTTCATCGAAGCGCCCGCCAGCCCAGAATTAGCACCAAACAGTGACACGTTGGGGATGGATGGGCTTTTCAACAATTATGCTTGTATTTTTTAGCACCAATTCGAGACTCTGTTTTGTTTAATAACGTATTATCCGAGATAATATTAATGGGCATATTCTATGAAAATTCTTCTCATTTTGATATACATTTCAAGGAACCAATCAACGAAGACACTTGATTGTTGGTGATCGACCGCCTTGAGTTATTTCTTTTAAACCCTTCTTGTCTTTTTACAAGAAACGGCGTGGTGGAGTAGTGTCATTTGTGAAATGCCTTATTCAAAAGGTCCACGAAGGATCGACAAAGTTTTCGATGCATCACACCACTAACTTATCTTAACAACTCAAATCTTTTCAACAATTTCCCTTTTGCCGGTGAACTGTGAACTCTCACTGCAAATTTTTCACCATTTACTAGTGAATTTTGACATTTCAATGCGTTGTTGAAATGACTTAAGAAACTATACTCGAATAAAAGCAAAAATTTGAAGAGTCAATTTTTTGTATGTTCAGAATTCAGTAATCACGGTATCGTACTGAAATGTCAGATAGATCCCTTCAATCTGACATTTCTTTTTTTCAAATTTATTGCCTTTATTTATATAATGTCAAATAGTAAAATGCGCTCAATCACAAACCTAAAAACAATAATTTATTTTTCTTATTTCAGGTATACAACAAACAGCCAGTCCAGACAGCACATCACCAGTCACTTCCGAGGTCTCCTACACCTACATCGGTTCCAACTCCAACTGCCAAACATCACCAGCGCTCTCTTCGGACTACAAGACCTACAGCCGGTCAGCTGACGAGTCGGCGGATCAACTTCAAAACCTCTCCAATCCCAATGCATCGATCAATAAGAACAACAGCGATGACAGCATCATTGAAGACGGCATCGATGAGGAAATAATCGACGATGAGAACGACCAAGATTCGTCGGGAGGTGTTGGCCAAGATCCCTCAATACCCCATAAGAAACGAAAACGCCGAGTTCTCTTCACCAAATCCCAAACGTACGAGTTGGAGCGAAGATTTCGACAACAAAAGTACCTCACTGCCCCCGAGCGGGAGCACTTGGCCAGCTTGATACGACTCACTCCGACACAAGTGAAAATCTGGTTCCAAAACCATCGGTACAAGACAAAGCGTGCCCAAAACGAGAAGGGCGTGTATGACATGAACGGCTCCATGCATCCGCATCCGCATCACCCGTCGGCGCTTCCATCACCACGAAGAGTAGCTGTGCCCGTTCTGGTCAGGAACGGAAAATCATGCCTCGATGGCAAGCCACAGGACTGCATAACCTCCTCAATGCAATCCCATCATCACTTAGTCCTGTCTGCAAATGGCGCCTACCAACATGGCCTCCTTCCGCCGCCCGGCCATCCAAATCGCGGATGGTGGCCTTAATGGTTCTAGAACAATCGTTTCATCGATTGGGGGATAAAGGCAAAACACAACACAAAGTTCACAAGTAGTGCGACTCGAATATTGGACAATAAACTAAAAAATCTGAAATCCTAAATGATTTGTAAATTTGGTGCAATAAAGTAGATTAAAATAAAAATAAAATCAAACAAATCAAGGCTAGAAAATACAACAAAAAAATACCCGCTCCTATGCACTGCAAATTCGATGGCAGCCGCTGGTCAGGCTCCAAAAATTAAAGACGCAAAAAAGTACATAAACTTCTTAATTAAAAAAAAAATATACACATAGGTATATAAATATTTATTAATTCTAACTGTTGTCTTTTGTAAATATTTACCAAGTTTCTTAATTAAAAAAAAACATCTTTTGTGTAAATATAAATACTATAAAATAAATTTGTTCATATTCATAAAACTAAAACTAAATAAAATAATTTATAGGTTTAGTGTGTACAAATTACAAACTAAAAGAAAGGGTTTTTGTGACCATAATTTTTAGTTTTCTTTTTTTTTAATTTAATTTTATATTTTAATTGTACAAAGAATGTAAAAATTATTTTCAAAGACAAAAACCACCAATTTATTAAATTTAGAATAATGAATATTAAATAATTAATTAGTAATTGATAATTGTGTACAATTTAAAAGAAAATTTTAATTAATAAAATGAGCTAATAGATAATTTATTTTAAAAAATAAAAATACAAATGTGTTTTAAATGGTTTCGAAGGAGGGGTTTAAAAAAAAGAAGAGCGGTAGCAGTTGTCAATGGTCGTGAACTTTACGCTCCTGGGTCCAACGGATATAAGGACAATCATGTTATACTTGTCATTATGATTAAAAGTAATGCGAGAAACAGATTGACACAGCAACTTCAACAGCAACTTTGACAGCCACTTTACTCATTTTAGAGCCAATGGTTTTAAATGGCTTTGAAGTTTGAACACATCAACACATCAACACAGCAACATCGACATCGACATCCACGTTAGACCTAAACCCTTAAGTTGATGTTGCTGTGCAAATGCTGCCAACCTTAAGGCGACAATTTTCAGGTTTATCAACATAAAAAATGAAAATATAACAATGGAAGAGCGGCTATAATTGAGTTTATTAAAACAAATCCTTTTTTGTACAATAGAAGACGTAAATCATACAAAAACATTGACGCCAAACAAAATAAAAAATATATAAATGTCATCAGCACTAAATAAAGTTTCTCTATATTCATACATACATAATTTTACGGCAAAATTATTTTTATAATATTTAAAATATTTTGTGTGATATTTAAATACTCTTCAGACTTGTTTGCTGTCAAAATCGCTGTTGACTTTATAATCTGTTTCACATGACTTTTACTGTCGAAGTTCTCTTTGCTGTCGCTGTTGCTAATGAAGTTGCTGTGTCAATCTGTTTCTCGCATAACAGAATAAAAAACAAACGACTTGACAGATGTAAACCAAAACAAAATGGCTGCTATGTCAATTGAAAAAGCATTTGGTAGATCGAGGATTGAATTTTGCTAAAGGTGAAACTAATCAAAAGAACAATGATGACTATAATTCGTCAAAAGAAAGCTGTCAGAGGAGAGGAAAGATAAGATGTTTTAATTCAAGGCTTTCGAACATTTGAGGGAACACATTTTGACATTTAAAAGTTTCTCCTCTGGCGAAGAAATAAAAAATCGTCCTAGACTAATGGAAGTTATAAGTCTGTAGATTTTGGTTCTTTGAAAAGATAAAGTTTTTGCAAGGAATCTTTCTACTTTTTTTTATAGAAACGCGTTGAAGCAAAGATTTCAAATATTAAGGAACTTTTCTAATTAAAAAAAAAATTATTGTATTTGAAACTTCGAACACAGCAGTTGAAGCACATATTGGAGTGTTTTGTTTAAACTAGTATTTGTTTAGAGAACTCCAAATGTCAACATGTCAAAAACACAAATACGGAGAACGGAGGGTACAATAAATCTAATGTTTTTTGCATGTATGTACATGTACATACTTTTATACTATCTACATATGTATGTATCTATTTAGAAAGAATTATTTATTATATAATCTTAAACAAATTTGAGAAAATCTTATTCGTCCAACTTTGAATTTGTTTTCAATGTCATTATTGCGAAATGAGGAACAATAAAAAAAATAAAAACAACTTTACGTTAACTTCAATGCAATTGTCGGAAAAAAATTAAAAGATCAGTATAAATAAAGCACGAGATTAAAACAAATATCTGTTCACCATTTGGCGAAAATATGCCGTGGAAAAAGAATTACCAAAGTCCTGAATCTTTTAAAAAACGAAACTTTTAACCGCCATCCTTTTCCTTATACCAACAAATCGTTAGTTTAAATATTTCAAGACGATGTGTTTGACATTTGAATCTTTTGAGGCAAACTCTTTTTGACATTTTATGATTTCATTGCGCTCCTTGTCATATTTTTTAACAAATTAAAAATGCCCGTCTTACTATCCTATCTCTTTTTAGCAAACTACAGTAAGTGAAACAAAATAAGAAAACATCAAAAGGAGTCGCCAGAGTCTTGCAATGTAAATTTTGTTCAATTTTGAGGGTAAAGGTACGTTTGACAGTTTAAAGACGAATGTAAAGCTTAAAGGACGTTACAAATAATTTCTTCTTAAGGTTTCTAAATAACTTCAAAGTTCAATTTAGTAATTTGTGTTTTTTTTTTTAACTCAGTTTTTAAAAAATGTATGCATAATTTAATTTCGAAAAAAAATATATAATCATCTTTTTCACGAAATAAAAAATTCCCCTGAGTTTTTTTCCCCATTTGGTAATACAAATACAAAAATATACGGGGGAAAAGTTCCCTGGGAAAAATAGTTCCCATAAATTTGGCGATGATGCGGAATTATATATTTTACTAGCTGTTCCCAGCGACTTCGTCCGCCTCAATTTATTATTATAGCAATTAAGATTAAGTCTTTAAAAAAATATATTTTAAAGTAAGTACTTCGTAATGGATTTCTCTGGATTTTCTTTGCAACCCGATTTTGACAAGATGAATAATTTTCTTTACTTTTACAACATTTTCCACTGATTCTTTACTCCTGTTGGTCGTAGCGTAATTTTATATAGCTTAAAACCTTGTTCCCGAAATGGACTATCCAAAGCAAAAAGAATTTTTCAATTTGATCACGCAGTTCCTGAGATCAGCGCCTTCAAACAAATAGAAAAACTAAAAAAAATGGAGAAATAATGATATTATCTTCAAAATAATATTCTGCTATGTGAAATGGTGTTTTTGACATCAAGCAAAATTTTGTAAAAAATTCATTTGTCAGTTTTTTTTGCAAAATAAAAAAAATAAAAAAACGTTCTAAAAAATATTGGTAAAATATGTTATTTGACTCGAATATCTCGAGAGTGGGCAACGATATTGACCTCATATCTATTTTATTTTATATATTATACAACTTTTAACATATGCTAGAATTTTGACAAATATCGTATTGGCAGTTTTTTTTTACAAAAAATAAAAAACTAAAATATACCCATGACAAAAATTGTTTTTCTAGTACCAAAATTCCAGAAATTTCTTATGTCTAATAATTTTTGTTAATAAAATTATTATATGAATGAACATCAAAAGCAAATCGATTGTTATCGAGAACTAACCGATTACACAGTTTGTATAAAAATTAACAATTTCACAAGAATTAGCAAACTTCAATAAAATTCAAGTTTTCAAGTAAATGGAAAGTTATCAGTGTGGGTAGCACCCAGCCTCATTTTTTTATTTTTATTTTACGAAATGTTTGTATTTTAATTCAGATTTTGACTAAAAAAATGTATCAGATTATTTGAAAAAAAAAAAAAAATGTCTTCTTTATTTTAGTACAGCTATCATAAGTAGATGTACATAATTATAAAAAGTTCATGTGCATTACGAGATTTTTACAAAGAAGTCCCTACATTGTATATTTCCCAAAATTTTGCTTTTAAAATAGAAAAGGATAAGGAAAACTAATTTCACCAAGTACCTACATATGTACATATATTACAACAAAGTAGATTATTAATGATGTAGTTTTATTTTAAAGAAGATCCAAGCCACCCAAAAAGTACCAAGTAGAACCTCTGTCGAAAAAATCAATCAGAGTTCTAACGTATTAACGTATTACAATTTTGTTTCGGCAAATCGAATATTAAAATTTTTACTAAAAACGACACTATCAAGAAATTAGTGTCCATTATCATGTAGAAGTTTAAACCTTAAAACAAAACAAAAATAGAACCAATTAATTGATATTCTTAATCGTAAAATATTAACAGATTAATATCGAATGAGCTTTGAACTTCACCAATGGAAGTTTCGAAGTGACGATTACAATTTATTAGTGTCACATGCGAAATGTTTTGATCTATAAAACTTGATAAAACTCTCATAACTATCATTATAAAATATAAAAGTGCTTATAACTTTTAAAGGTACAAATCTGTGTCTTACTTTCATCAAATTTTCAGTCAGTTTTGCTTCTGCTTGATTCGGGTCATTTTTTTTTTTCAAATAAACTTTGACAGAACTTTGTAAGAAAAATCGAAGAAACTAACATTTTATTGTAATTTTTGAGAAACTCAATTATATTATTTTATATCGCACCCGTGTTTAGAATCATGCTATAATATAATACTTTCTAGAGTTTATCATTAATAATAATAATGTATCAGGTTATCAAAGAGTTATGAATGTATCTATCAACAAAAGGCTATTACAAATTACAACTCGATAACAATCCTTATCTGGTTAATTTGTATCTTTTGCCTTTATCTGCAGATTGGTTGATAAATGTTGACTTCTATATTGACTGTGTTCTATATAAAAATGTTTTTGTTTTATTAGTCTTTTTGTTTTTAAGTACATACCCACTTGAATGAATGTTTCTTTATTATTGGAGCACAAGAAATGTGTCTTGTTACTCAATTCAAAAGATATCTGAAAGTGGGTAGGGCATTCAATGTATGAATGGGAGGAGTCTTTGGATTTGATTTTTTTTTTTTTTTTGATAAAAATCCGGATACATACCGTAAAAAGGAAGGATGTTGTAACCTTCGTTTTTTGAAGATAAGTTGGACGAGTAATTGTAAAAGATTTGGTAAAAGATGCTGAAAGAAGTTGATAAAAGATTAGGTACAAATTTTATAGAAACGACTGATAATGAAATTAGAAGAGTATCAGTACCATTTTTGGTGATAATTCACTGAAAAATTGAATTGAATTGAAATGCTGGTCAGAGACCGATTCTGTTGCTTTGGAAGAACATTTCTAAATATCATTAGTTAGCCATCATATTAATAGCTTAGCTATACAAATTTTATTGTAGATTATTCTTATTTTTTCAAGTTACATTTAAAAACTCGACATTTGACAAGTATAATTGACGACTCCGAGACGAGAGCTATAAAAAAACCCATTTTAGAAGATCAGTTTTCAGTTCAGTTATCAGTTCATTTAAAATGAAACTCAGTTCGGTGTTCAGTTCATCAGTTTAACTGAGAACTGAATTGACAACTTATGGGAAATCCAACAGTTTTAGTTAAACGCTTCAGTTTTTGCGTTTAGACATCTGTTTAACTGAAAGCTCAACTGATAGCTTAACTGAAACTGAAACTATCGTCTAAATGGGGCTTGAGACTTACAGGCTTGAAGAACGCAGCATGTCAAAATTTACAAAACTTTTTATACTTTGAAGTTAAGCCAATTCAGCTAAGTCTGCTTTAGATACTAAAAATAAAATTTAACGAGACACCTTTATCTTGAATTTGTAAAGGGCTAACCGAACTTAAGCCAACTTAAGGTAGTGAGCCAACACACTGTTTTATATTATCACTATCCATAATAGACTTTCTACTCAGTTTCGTTAAAATTTCGCTAACTTTCGTGAAATTAAGCAAGAGCCGTTGGATTGGCTCAAACTTACGTAAATGTCAAATTTGAAAGGCATTTCAACTCAACGCATGCTTACATGTTGTTGTCTCTTATTAAAAATGTCTGTGCCTTGTCAGTTTTGCTTGTGATGTTAAGTTAAACGTCCATTTGTCTTTCTATTGAGATTTACAGGACGAACACTACAAGATCTTTCGCGCTTATATTTTTCACTTGATTCTTTGATTTGTTTTAATAAAACTAGTGACCTTAATGCAAAATGCATAATTTTCAACTTTTTAAGCTTTTCGAATTTTGTATAATACCTCATTTTTAAGAAAATTCACAAAACACAATGTTTATTTCAATAGAATTGAATTGTGACAGTCTAAGTTTGACATTTGCTTAAGTATCCAGCCAGAATCCATTATGGTTACTTTATATTTTAACGATAACCTTCGGAAACTTTTCGTTCGATTTTGACATTAGCTTCAGCTCGGTTAAATCTATTATAGTTGGGCCTTAACTCTTCATTAATTTTCGTTCAATTTTAGTTTACTTTATTTGTATTGCTAGTTTGAAATAGAAACTACTAACCTAGAATTCTAACCTTGCAAGGAACCTTAAACTTATCGATTTCGATATTTTCAAATGAAAATATCATTATTTTCGAATTTAAGTTTAAAATTTTGATGTTTACACAGTTCGCAGGTCTTTCAGGTGTATAATACAATAGAATGACTGCTTTGTTTGTCCTGTCACCAAGAAAACGTCAAAATGTCAAATCCCCTCCAAGAAATAAAGAAAAAACAAAAATAAAAACCGCTTTGAATCATGTCCAAAACTTCATCGTCTCATGCACACTTTGACAGCCAGTCTTTCAGTCTGATCTTGGTTATTCCCATCATACAATGAGTTAATTTTTTATTACCATTTTCTCATATAACATACAAAATTTATTTACAACTTCCGGATCTAGCTGACCGACAAAAAATAACAACAACTCTTAAAAAGAAGAATCGAATTATTTCTTTCGTTATTGTTTGATGATTTTCCGGTACCAGAATTTTTATAAAAAAAAAATATATACATACTACATATATCAAGATACAGAAATTAACAATGGAATAAAGGAAGTGGAAATAAAAAAAGAAAATCCTAACAAATGTATCTGTAATAAGAGTTTTACTTTTCTTGCTTTTCCGCTGCCGTCACCGCTCCGCCACTCCGGCCGACCGTCCAGCCACTACCAGTGATGACTCCTTGGACTTGGACATTGCCTCGGCCGCACCACTGTCATACGAAGGATATTCGTACTTTGTAAATACGAAAAACGAAATACGAAATACGACAACTAGGCTAAAAGTCAATCAATGACATCCCTATAGTTCCATTGTATCTAATGGCCTACACAATAAAGGAACTCTTATGGGAAGATAGATGCAATGTATCTTCGAATTGAATGGAAGAGTATATCGATGGGGCGAGGATTGCCAACACGACAGGAAGAATATACACAAACAAACATTTTTTACTGCGCAAAGACGATTAACCTCTCGTCGTTGTGTGTTTGTATGGAGGATATGGTCATCATCGCACGGAATTAGCCCTAAAGGGTGATAAATCTTTCAAAATCAATTTTATTTTTTTTATTCTTTGTTGTTGTAGATGCGTTTTATGCCCAATGATATGGGTCGTCTACAAAGGACTTAAGTCAGCAAATTAAGAGTGTTTTTGAGCAAATTAATAAAAAACATACATATACGAGTAGGTATTTATAGAAATCGAAATAGTGTGAGTGATATAGAGAGCAGGAAGATGGACCAAAGAACAATAAATTAAGTGGAGCTTAAAAATTGACTTGGTAAAGGAATAAGGGTAAAGTCGAAAATCTTCTGATGCATATATGAGTCGAGGTTTGATCGGAACTTAAAAACGGCTGCATCGAATTGGTTACTTAATTCTGTAGGTTTGTTTAGGAAAACAACAACTTTGAAAAGGTGGCGCTGTAAGCGTTTGTAACGCATAAGCTTTTTTTACAAAATAATAAATTATGATACCTCTGATATGCATTTTAGGAGTCAGAAAATAAATAAGAAAATGTTTTTAATTGAACAGGATGCTAAGATGCACAGTGAACAATAAGGGTATAGATTCAGTTGAACTTCATTAAAAACAAGGATGATGGCATTCTTGACATGACAGCACGGTCATTTTTTGCGTTTAAATTTCACCCAATAATGTGCAATGCAACCCATGAGATTGTGGATCTAATTAACCATGATGTGGCAAAGCTTTTGAAAGAATACTTCAACAGATTCCACGATTTTTAGTTCAAACGCAAGAACGCAACTTACTTTTAGGGTGACCATAAAAAAGTGACACGTGCAAAACTCAAAATTGAAGAACTTTGAAATATTTTTGAAAGATTCGATTTAATTGATGTCGAAGAATACAAAAATCAGTTTAGACAAAACTGACAGATATTTTTCGCTGTAACAAAATCGTATTCCCACTATTTTGGCTGCACTGTTTTATGTTCTATTTTATCAATATTTTATAAGAATTCTTAAGTTATATTAATAAAAATGTAAATGTATGTTTGTGCCTGACCTCTAATCTCAAAAAGTTCTTTACCGATTGCTTTCATTTTTTTCAAAAAGTCCAGAAAAAATTGAGTTGAATTTCATGATTTTTTTTTAAGAAAGTATGTCATAATTTCATACTTTAGCCAGATAATTACTTCAACGCCATAGTTAACCGAAAATGAACGATATGAGTGGGAAGCTGTGGTAAATCTAACCACACCTATCTATAGATATCGACCCCCTGAGTACAAAAAAGTGAGTCCAAGACAAATTCATGGCGGCCATACCTCTGCCAGACAACTATCTTCGGTTGGCATAGGCTTTATTATATTTAAAAAAAGAGATCCTTTGCATCCATTTTGGGTGCTCTCTACTTATTTCGATTCCGTTCAAATATATCACATTGAAATTTAAATTACGTATCTATTTAGGTTTTATTATCAGTCTGGAGTTAATGTTAAAGCCTAGTACGCAGATCGGGGAAAATTTTGTCTCCCATACAATTTTTTCCCAGGACAAATTTTGTCTCAGATTTTTTCCAGGTAGTAGAAGCTGTTCGCGCGCAAAACTATGACGTTTGGCTTTAAACCTTTAAAGGTGTGTTTAGCAAAGTGCAATTTTCACAATTTACTGTTACCAAACAGGCATACAAAGTCTCCACCTCGTTTTTCCGCGAAAATAATGTTCTAATCATTATTTTGCGAGACAAATTTTGACAGCTCTCACAAACACAAATCTATTTCAAATGGGATACAGTTATTTTTGATGGCAACTTACTAGGGCGCCATAACAGCCTTTTTTAATTTTCGAAATCATTATTTTTCTTAAAAGTTTATTTAGAAAATAAATATAAATTAATGAATCGGAGACTGAATTAAAGAAAAAAACTAAAAAAAGTTATACAAGGCAAATCAGAGCTGTAAAGACTGCAGTCTTTTGGATACTTTATAGTCAATTAAATAAAAATACTGCTTTGCTAAAGTCTTTGAACTTACTAAAAGACTTTAACTTTAATACTACAATCAGCAGTCATTTTAAATACTCTGACTGTGCAGTTTA
The DNA here is from genome assembly GCA_905146935.1 of Scaeva pyrastri. NCBI lineage: Eukaryota > Metazoa > Arthropoda > Insecta > Diptera > Syrphidae > Scaeva > Scaeva pyrastri. Next base: position 37,266,765 of record LR989927.1, on the reverse strand, counting down.
ATAAAGCAGTCAATTGATTTTAAGTTAATTGACTGCAGTACTTTTTGAATGGTTCCAGTATTTTAGTCATTGCAAAGTACTCGGTACTTTTACGGTTTTGCTAATATTCAAAAAGCCTTTTAACTGCAGTCAATTACTTGTAAGTCTTTTAACTATTTTTAAGTCTTTCTTTTACAATACGAGACGTTTATTCAAGACAAAGTGTATGATTCATTAGTCATTTCTCTGTAGGAGTCTTAACAATTTTAGGGGAATGACTGAAAAGTAGTCAAAAGGTTTAAAGTAATGAGGACTTTACAATGACTAAAATACTGGAACCAGTCAAAAAGTACTGCAGTCAATTTACTTACAATCAATTGACTGCTTTTTTAACTGCACAGTCAGAATATTTGCGCTGACTGTTAACTGGTTTGTTATAAAGTTAAAGTATCTAGCACAGTATTAACTTTGATTCCAACTAATAAGTCAATTAACTGAGAATAAATTGAACTGATAACTTGGTAAAAAAAAAACAATTCAAAATAGACTCATTAGCAAATATAATATTTTTAATAAATATAAAGGGGTATATAAAAGAACAGTTGCGCCTTATAATAATCATCAATAAAAAAGTACGCCCCTGATAGTTTTTTTTTATTTCTCCAACTTCAAACTTTAAAAATTTTGAAGAGATATAAATTTTGCCTATACTAGGCTTAAGACATTAAATTGGGCGAGACGAAGTTCGCCAGGTTATAATAAATAAAATAATAAATAATATTATAATAATAATAAAACTTTACAGAAAAGAAACTTACCGAAACATGAAGAAAAATAAGTTTCCACCAACACATCCGACTTAGCTAAGAATAAACATTGCAAAGTTGATTACCGGTAATCAGTGTGAAAACATATTCTTAAATTTATAAACGAAACCATTTAAAGTCTGAAAAAGAAGAAATTCAATTCAATTAAATAATTTGTGAAAAAAACTATTTACTTATGTATATTAGTTTAATAAAATGATTGCATAAAAACGGGTGTCTATTGTTACGTTTTTTTGATATCGAAAATTGTTGTTTCGTTTTTGTCGCAATTATTTTAGTTTATTGGAACTTTGTTTCGAGTTTGTTTTGTTTTACATTACTTTACTTCGAAATTCTTCTTTTGTTTTTTAGTTCTTTTGTTTTTCTGTTCTAATTATTATGGGTCGTTTCGTTAATGATTGTTTCGCATTTTGCCTTTACGTTTATCTCTTGTTTCGGAATGTGATTATTTTGTTTTTATAAAGTGAGACAAGAAGGAGGTAAAATTATGGAATGTACATAGTTCTATATGAAGCACATTTTAATAAATTATTTCGTCTAATTTTGATAAATTTGTTTGGTTATTTCGATTTCAATCATTTCGTCATCGTTGGTATATCTTTTGTTTTAATTTCGCTCGAATTTTAACGGTTTTAGGTTCTTTACATGCTGAAAAATTAAAACAAAAGATATACCAACGGTGGCGAAATGATTGAAATCGAAATAACCAAAAAACGAAACAATCGAAAACGAAACAATCAAATGTGAAATAAAGGTAAGAGTAAGAGGAAATAATTCAAAAACGAAACGATCGAAAAAAGAAACAATCAAAAACGAAATAAAACTAAAACTAAATAATTAAAAAGATAAACAAAAATTTTCGAAACAAAAAGAAACCAAATAAATAAAAAGTGAAACAATAAAATGCGAAAAAAAAAACAAAATACGAAACGATAGAAACGAAACAACAACAAAAACCAACTGAAAAAAACGAAACGAACCATATCCCATAAAAACATCTTTGATTATTTAATCATTAAGGGAATGACGTCATTTTTTAAATTTGTAAGTCTATTTTTTCCATGGGTAAACAATATTGTAATCAAAAATTTTGTATTGTCGACTTTTGTCTAAAAAGCTTGTTTCCTTATCGTCTCAAGAAGTCGGTATAAAGTATGGTAGTACTATTTTTTTAAGCTGCAGTACGCCTTCAAGAAGATATTTGGTATAGTATTAAGTTCTTATACGTATAGGGTAAATATGTACCTATTATTAGCAAAATTGAATATTTTAAATTAAATACATATAACTCGACGAAACTGCCAATTCAAAAATACAACCAATAATAGTAACTACATACTAGAAATCAGTAAAATTAATTTGTCAATTCCTTTTACTAAACTGTCATTGCAACCCAAAGAGGGTATACAATTTACCAATCTTATAGAAAACCGCTTTCTTTCCGATTTTTTGTTCATTCTTTATTCCATATCAATTCAATTGACATTCAATTTTTAATTTCATTTTTGTTTTTGCGTATTTAAAAAAACAAAGTTCATTTAGTACATATGTATACATATTCATGGAAATAAACATACTTTTTTATGTTTTTTTACTTCTTAATACAATAAATCACAAAGCAAAAGTACAAACAATTTGCAAACTGGATTATTTGACGACAGCAAAATCCTTTGGTGCGGAAGATTGAATTCTGCAAAGATATCGAACTACGTCTTCTCCTTTTCCGAACTCATCCCTATAAACTCCCCCTCTACGAAATCAAAATCAATTGACAAGAATAAAAAGACCAATCACCCCCAGCTTGAATATTGGTAAAAAAAAAACAAAACTAACAACATAAACCCTCGACAGCCATCACTTTACTTAATGAAATTTCCAATCTCAATAAAAAAAAAAGGACGAAAAAAAAGGATTCAAGAGCCCACCGGAAGTCACAATACTCGCACGCAAAATTTTAAAATCAACGATTTTAAATTGCCCATCATCCGATTTGGGAGTTCCGGAATTTTAAACATTCCAAAAAGCAACTTGTAGAAAAATTTATAAAATATATCAGAGAACGGAGAACAGGGAAAAGGGTGGATGACAAAATCGAATAAATGACAAACGGAAGCCAAGAAAATTAGTGCGCACTTGAAAAACCCCAGATTACAGCTGTGGGTGGGATAACGTATATTTTAAAGTTAAAAAAAAAATAAACAGTTTGTTAAAATTGTTAATTTATTGGGCGGAAGGGTTGATGATGGCTGTTTGCCCGTTTTGACTTTGACATCGGTTAAAGCAAACGACCATGTCATTGCTCCATGGAAATCTTGTTATTTGTGAATATAAGAAGTACGATTGTTATTTTGTTATTGGACATGGCACACAAAAGCAACTGAAGTTTTTCTAGACGCTTCCGGAATTTAATGGCCTGGATCCTTAGCCATGGAAATCATCAGTGCGGTGTACATTCAGAATCAGATGCATATGATATGATGCTAGAGGTATAGTATAAGAGATTTGGAGTAATGATTCTTTGTTTGGCCTTGTCTAGTTTCTGGTGGTATGATGACGAGGTTGACAAGAGAAATATTTTATTTTTAATTTCTTGCCAAAATACAATATGGAAATGGTTCTTAATTGTTTTTATTTGAATGTGAAGGAAATATTGGTACCTGGGGGCATGGGGGGTTTGTGGGTGATTTGAAATTAAGTAAGATAAGAGATTTTCAGGTCTCCATATTAAGTTGAATGGTAATGCCCAGCCAAGTTCTTAAACACTATGGCCATATTTGGCAGGAATAAACTAAGTCAATTTGTATCCCCTCTAGCTACAAAACCGATAAAGTTAAAAACTTTTTAGCACGATAGAAAACCTTCAAAAATCGATGAAACGCAATTGACTATAATAGACAGATGAAATGCTCTTGTGGTACAAACAAAGGAAACCGATTCAGTGGGCGTGTTATCAACCTTCTTTCTAATAAATTGGTATAAATAAAATGAGTACTTATGATGTTTTTCGAATGGTAAATCTTTGAAGAACAATAGAACTTGAAATGCATTCATTGGGCCCCAATATATATTATTGAACTAATATCGAATATAAAAAATAATATTCATTGCAAATAGTAAATTATGATTACATATTTAATTTTTAAATTAAGAAATACATTTTATTCATTATTATTTAAAGGTTTTTCAATCCATCAAGATCGAAGGCATCCCCAAACGAAATTTGACAGTTTATGACTTGACGGATGTCAAATGTCACCTAAAATCTAAAATCGTATAGTTTTTACGTTGGGATTTCCCTATTGGGCGTGAACCAATAATTATTGGTTCAGATTTATAAGCTGGTCTATCCCCAACTAATTTCTAGTAGGGAGATTGAAAACTTATTATTTTGTTACATAGAGGGCGTGGCAACCAAACACTTTTCTAAACATTATAATTCTGATTCTTTGGAAATAATGTAATTCAGAAGAACGATAGTAATTGAAGTGTTCAGCAAAAAATTACCATTGAAGATGCGTTGCGTTGCGACTAATACATACATAAAAAGCTTTACAAAAGCGTTTTTCTTTTTTAGCTCTGAGCAGAGCACTGATCAGAGCCTGAGCACGTCGCGTATGCTCTGAGCAGAATTTGATCAGAGTTCTCCGATATATTTAAGAAAAATACTTAAGCACTGAACTGCCAAAAGCAGTCTGTCTCTGTCATACCACATGAACAAAAAAGTGACATAGTCGCGCTCATCTCTTTACTCCATTCGCTCGGCCATTTTATTTAGAGCTCGTAGAGCGCGCTCCGAGCTAGCTCCGATTGAAAAAAGAAACACAAACTGAGCTCTCTGAAGTGTCTGAGCTAAAGAAGAAACACAGATTTTTTTTTGACAACTCAGTTCTTTGCTCTGAGCTTAAAAGAAGAACGCCGAAAGCTAGTCAATCCTAAACTGTCATATTTTTGACAGATGTGAGAATAAAATGAAAATTATTTATTTTAAAATAAATCAAATCAAATAATATAAGATATAAAATGAGTGATTTGGAACAAGATGAAGTCATATGTATGCAAAATAATTAAATTTAGATCATATTTTAGTGGTTTGGTAAATTTAAATTGTATTTTTATCTAACAGCTGAGAGTGAACAGTGAAATGTCAAAATCGCTGTCAACTACCTTTGAAGTTGAACATTTTTACACTACGTCGAAGGGGAAATTTCAACTAACTTTTTAGTTGTATTTGACCAATCAGAGTGAGTTGACTACGTAGTGACTACATTAGTGAATGCGTCCATTGTCAAATCTCACCAATATAGTCACAGTCAGCCATGAAAATTATTCATAATCGTCATTGGCTCGACAACCGGGATCCAATCCTGGCTTAATTCAACGAGTCTCTCCATTTATCTCGATCGCGGGACGCCGCGTCTCATGGATTAGCTGGACAAATTTTCTCTGTAACCTAGAAATCTATAACTGATAAAACTCGCCTCTAATTTAATCCAAGTAAAAGGTGGACACCGACTATCTATTCCCCATACTATGGTCTACTATTGAGGTCGCGCAATAACTTCGAATGTTAAGAAAATTGCAAAAGAGCAAACTGCTGAAAATTCAAAAATCTTGACACCCTCCTATAATAACTTAAAGCCTCTGACATAACACAATTCAAAGTACTTAACATCCACACCATAGGCACTTGTATTTTTTAACCCTTTTCCCAAAAATCAAATAATTTTTAAAAGTAAAAATTTGCCCTGCTTTTAGAAATCCCAATATTTGACACCACCAAAGGTCCTCGTTATCTCTTTCAATATACAAATTCCTTTGAAATTGGTGTCTCAAAGTACTTATGAATGTATGTTAAAAGTTAACACATCATTTGGTCAAGATGCTAATGTCCATAAAAAAACCTACACACATACGCTTATATTCTATTTCTAACCTCTTTCTATCGATTCTAGAATCTCTCTCGATTTATGATTTATGTTTTCATGCTCTATTGGCTGAATATGGGGTTCGATATTATACTTCCGGATCCGATCAAATAAAGTTCTCAGCTCAAAAGCAATCTATGTTTATGTTGACAACTTTGTATCTCAATTTATGACCACTATAATCCCATCCTACACAATAGTGACGTCCTCGTATAGACGGTATACTCGTACGTGTGTGCCCATCTGAGTGGAAAGTATAGATAAAAACGTAAAGATATCGAAAAGAAAAATATCTAAATATATGTAACTTGTGATTGTGTGAGAGAGAAAGTATCTATGTATATAATAACTAACATGATTTATAGAAATACAATCTACTATAAATGCATCTTAAAAGAATCATCTTCGTCATATACTCATATAGATCTAAAAACAATGTGTCAGCGAAAAGGACATATGAATGAAGATACAAACCATTAGGTCCAAGCCAGTGGTCAATAAGGAAGCTTAACATAATAAGTCATTTAGTTGACCACCAGAATGAAAGAACCAAAGTGAGACCATTAGACCACCAGAAATTCGGCTTAAAGTGCAAAGTCATGTTTCCAAAAGATGACGAAAGACAAGCTGTCTACTGTCAATGTCCTAGTGCTTATTTTGGTATTAGACTCTAAGAACATGGCCAGTGTATAAAAATTCTTGAAGTTTGCCATATGACCAGGATTTGTGGGGTCTCATAAATCATCGGTAAAATTAAAATTGGCAATTGTTTAAAAATATAATAAAATGTATAGAATTAAAAGATCAGAGTTAGGTATAGTAAAGATAAAAAAACTACCTTGACTTTTATACCCTTTTTTTGAGGTTAGATAATATACAATCCGGTCAGGGAAATAAAAATCTATATTAAGTCGATCAAGCATGCCCTCATTTTGCACTTCCAACAATAAAAATATTTGTATTCTTATTCTAACTTATCCACATACCAATCAGGTCCAGATCGAGGACATCTCGACTAAGACTTAAAGTTTTATCAAGAATCATTTTATTCAAGTTATTTTGTAAGCATTTTTTCAGTTCATATTTTAAAGAAATTAATAAATAAATGTTCACATTCTATGTATGTAAACGTCAAAACTGAAATAAAATACTATTAAAGTTGACAATATGGACAATGCACATTTTTAGAAAAATGTTTTCTTTCCAATAAAACGTTTGTAGTTAAAAATAAATGCGCACTAATTTAGTGAACATAACTTATGTAAAAAAACATATTTTATTTGTATTTAAATTTCCTTCGAAATATAATTTTTTTGGTAGTGAAGGTTAATAGTCTCAACGTCATAGAAACATGTTTTTGTTGTGTTAAAGTCTGTTGAATGAAGCTGTTCCGAACAGTTTGGAACACTTTAGAACAGATTAGAACAGCTTTTTACTGTTCATTGAGGTTTTTGCTGTACTAAAGTGTTCTAGTTTGGTATTCAATGAGGCAATCTAGAACAGTTTGGAACACTTTAGAATAGCATTTTCTACACTTGCTTTTTAGGTAGAATGGAATTGTGTGGAAAAGTGTCAAAATCATCTGTCTGTAATTTGTGACTGGTTTTCATTTCGTCTGTTGTGCTTTTATTTCTTTTGTGTGAGAATAAAATAAACAAAATATTATATTTGGAACAGTTTTAATTGATTTTTATGTCGGAAACTAAATAATTGGTTTATTTATCAAAAATTCGTAATAAATTTTCATTTAACGTGAGTCAAAGCAAAACAATTTTTTGTTTACAATTTCAGATGAAAGATATTTGACTGTTCTAAGTTGTCTGACGTTTATTGTTCTGTTCTATCCTATCCTACGCTGTTCTACTCTGTTCTATCATACTCTAAAACTCAGTGAACAGACTTTTAGATTCTATGGAGTTAAGTGTTCTAATTCTGAAAGGAAATCAAACTTTCACCTTTTATTTTTAAGACAAAAAGCTATATCCGGCTCCAGATTCTATAAAAAAAGTAATGTTTATAAATGAAAAAAATTGTGAAGAAAATCTTTCGCACGAGGGAAAACATTCGTTCGTTTTTTTGATATTGAATGTCACTCTGGTAAGTGGCGGACCGGGGCGGTAATGCTTAATGGGCCCCTTATGTGATCAGATATTTTTTTATTTAAATCATCAAATTTTTGACAAATCGTCGGGTCGGTCGGCGGATAGCAAAATTGTTCTAAGTCACTAAAAGCTAATTTTTCAGGAAACGATTTTTAAGTTCCAAATTTAATTATAGTCAGTTTGTTTATTAGTATTTATAAAGTTTGTTTTATTCTTTTGAATTAGTCATACAAATTTTTTTATCAGTCGTTTGTTAGTTTTTTTTTTTATTAAATTTTAATAACAAAAAAACAAAGATATAGATAGAACAATTCCTACAAGTGAGCACTCTCATTAAAAGAAAAAAACGTGGACTTAGAACAAAATATGGGAGTTAGAACAATTATAAGGAATTTAATAAAAACTGTTTAAATAGAAAAAAAAATTGGAGAATATAGCATAAAATCAATGGATTTAAAACATTTGAAGTGGAAATTTTTTAGAAACTGTTTTGAAATTCTAAAAGAGCACCCTCAAATTAGTAGGACTGCATCAATATCTAATTTTTAATAAAAAGTGGATTTATAAGTTCAGGTTACAATTTCAAAAGATGCAGAAAAGATTTAAAAAAAAAAATAATCAAGCGGTTTTTTTTTACTAGCAATTTAAAAAAGTGAAAATTTTGGTTGGTCGCAAATATCTCAATAACAAATAACGCTATGGACTTCACATAAATTTTACTCTGAACATTTTGATGTAATGCAGATTTGGTACAAATTTATAAAAAAAATAATATGCTGTTACTTCTTACAGTAGAAAAACTGGATTAAAAATTTTGTGGCACTCAAATACATATACTCGTACAATGAAGGATATTATCTTGAAAACAATTGTCTACTATGCGAAAAGACGTTTTTGGAATCTGGTAAGATTTTCAAAAAAAAAATCGTTCGACTGTTTTTAAATTCTGCCAAAAATTGGAAAAAAAATGTTTAAAAAGTTTGATGTGTGTTTTTTCAAAAGATGATTTTTACTAAGATCGAGTTGCTCTAGTTAATTCCTAATCAAAAACTGAAAATCATATGAATTTATGTCTAATAGTTTTCGAGAAAATTAAAGAAAAAAAGAACAAAAATCTCATAAAAAGCATTTTAATAATTTTCAATTTTCTCGAAAACTATTAAGACATACATTCATATAATTTTCAAATGAAAGAAAAAACAAGTACAGTAGCAGTGAAACTAAAACAAAATTTAAGTCTTATTTTTTATTATTAGCCGTGTTTTATTGGTAATTAAAAATACTAGCTATTAAAATTTTACATGAAAAACAACAACACCTCAAAAGTGAACAAAAATAAGCTAGTGTTTATCCATAGTAATTTAGTGAAGATAGACTTTCATCTAGTTAAATGTAGGGGCAGTCAAGAAGTGCAAAAAATATGCAAATATTGGCAACATGAGGGTGTGTTCGGTAACAAATACACTTCTTTTACACTTCGCCTGCATTGAAAAGTGCAAGCGATCCACAAATTTCAAACCAAACATTTATTTGGGTTGAAATATTATAAAAATGCAATTATTTCGTTAAAAAATTTATTAAAATCAATACTTTACAAAATTTTTAAAAGTTTTAGGAACAATTCATAAGAGATAAAATAATTTTTTTTAGGATTAGTGTATTTTACCATCACATATTGTGGAAAATTTATTGAAATATGCTTGTTTTCATTAAAAAGCTGACAAAGGTTGCTTCCATAAATGCATGGTTGTGAAAGTCTGACGAATGCATACCTTTTTTTAAATGCACATGTTAAATGTCCGATTTTCTTAAAAGCAAAGCTCAAATATTTGTTGAGCAAATGTGAAACTATAAAAAGTGACAAGCAAACATATATTTTTTTTTTTTGACTTTAATATGATTACAATTGATCGCATGCAAACAATGCATGCATTTATAAAAACTCCCAAAGTTATATATACATATATACGGTATTGAGTAGAATAAAATGGTAATTTTGACTCTACAGGCAACTTGAAGTAACTTCTTATAATTTGTATTAATTATTTCTTTATAATTTCATGTTGAATTTTGTCTTCTAATATCTTATTTATTGAATAAAAGAATGTTTACTATCCAAATAAATGGTCTGTGTAATAAATTCTATAATAATTTAAAGAAAATAGTGAACCACGATTATTCAACTGGTCTTTAAAGTTGCCAGAAACTTAGTTCCATATTTTTCGCTCTTCCATATGAACCAATAGAATTGAACAGGGAGTTGATAAAACGGTGAACTTTAATCTGTGGGTGATGAATATAACAAGAAAATCAATATATTTTCAAAGTTTTACTACAAATATAAGTGAAACACATTCGAAACTAACTCGGTGTGCATTTCCATGCAAACTTCAACTCAACAACCGTTTTCATGCATTTTCCAACTCGACCCAATAATTTACACAATTGTACATTCTTCGAACGCGCCCCATGTAGAACAGCTGTTGTTTATTTTGATTTAAAACTCAAATTGGATTTTTAACTAAAATGTAAAGATGTTAGCCAGAAATTTCTTTAACAAGTCAGTTGGTATATTTACAACTTTTGTTTGCAATATGCATTAAATTTTTTCTATTTTTAAGTGCACATTTCCCTTTTATATTTTGTGTGTGACAGTAGATTTTGACAAATAATGTAGGGACACCAACTTTAAGAAGAAAAATTAAAAGTGAATATAGCGTTTTATTGGTACTCGAATACTATTTTAGGGATAGATTACCAATAAAACGCGGCTATTATGTGTAATTTTGTAAAAGAATTACCCGAATATCAATTTTGTTTCTAGCATAATGTAGATACATTATGACAAAAATTATCATGAGTGTCGATTTTTTGCAATATACTTTTGTATGGTATTCTAAATTATCCACGCTTTAAAAAATATGTGACCTTTTCTGCTTAAGATCGATTAAAGATGAAAAATATGATACAAAAAGTGGATTACTCAGATATAAAAAGTTTCTATCAGAGTTTGAAATCGGGGGCCCGGGGCGGACCGCTACCTCCGCCCCTACTTTAGTCCGCCAGTGCTTGATTTAATTTAATGATTTTATTTAGGAGTTTTGAAATATTTTAATTTAGTTACTTTAAAAATAAATCGATACAAAAAGAATAGAGGATGTGGAATGCATTGGTAAGAGTTTGAATACATTAATCTTCAAGTTTTTGTCTTTTTTACAAAAATTTATGATTTCGTCAATTATTAGGTAAAGATGAACATAAAGTTTTAGAAAATAATTTTTTTTTTACTTTAAAGCTCGTTTTAAACTACATATTTAGTTTCAGTTCGTTTCTAGAAGCCTTTCATTTGAAAAGTGTCTACCTTTTATTAGATACAAAAATATCCTCACACAAAGTAACCTTCAATTTTTTCCATCTTTTTTTAAAATTCAATAAAAATTGTATAAAAAGACTTTTATATTTTTATATGTAAAATAAGACGTCCTCCCAATCCCTGGGTCTACACTAAGAAATCTTATTTCATATAAAACATACAAAATGTTGATGCATAACCTTAATATTTAATAAATTTGCAAAAAAAAAAAACTAACTTAAAATTCCTCCATTTTGATGCTAAACAACTGGTCCCTAAACAGAATGTAATAAAATCCAGACTCTAATTAATATTGAAAGCTGTTTTATTAAATTTTTTGTTGCAAATAATGTATATGTGTATATGTACGTTACTAAGTACTTACATAAGTATACGAAACAATCGGAAACAAACCCCTTAGATCCCGAATTAGCTTAATAAAAACACAGTTGTTAAATGAGACTTAAAATTCTTTAATCAAAGGCACCAAACCAAACCGCACAAATTGAAAACCGCATCCCTTAATTTTTCCCAATAAAGTTGGTTTAGCTGTTTTTTTGTCAGCCTGTTTTAAATCCCCTCATGAATAAAGAGTTCAGTGTTTTTTTTTATTGTTTTGTAATACGACGAGTATGTGTGTGTGTGTTTTTAAATTAATCGCAACTTGATTGATGACGCTCGACAATTGGTTCTTGACGATGAATAAAATTTTAGAATAAATAGTTGTTGTGTTAATGAATATGCGGTGGTTGTCGAATTTTATTATACCGCATTTTCATTCCATAGGCAGTTGCAAAGGTTGACTAAAAGACATCATCTGCATCACCCTTCCCTGGCTCGAGTTGTCATCGTCGTCGTTCGTTGTCGTGTGAAAATGAACGTATGCTTTTCTCGACACCCGCGCCTCCCCCCGTTCACAGTTGGTGGTATAGTGGCTTAAAAGGCATTTATATGCGCATAGCATTTCAATCTGAGATCTGAATTGGCCCGAAAAAACATTCAATTTATATTGGTCTTGTATAGCAACTTTATTAACTCGGAATACGAGTAGATGTATACATATTATAGTACTAACAAGCAGGGGATGAATTTGTCCGGAGCATTACTATTTGCTGTATTTCCAATCCCAATACCCATACCCACCCAGCACCCTCTCACGATAAATGTAATCTGTTTATCACCCTAAGTGGATTTGAACAGAAACAATATTGTCTTTATAGCCATTATTGTTAAAGAAAAAGTGTAGATAAGGCCGTTACCTTCGAATGGGAGTGCTTACATAGATAGTTAATATGTAACTGAGTAAATAAATTGAACGGGAAAATATTGTTTTCGGCCTACAAATGTACATACATACATAATGGCTCTAATAGATGAAGAACAGGGTCATCAATAGTTATTAGTGGATTCAATTTTTGTCCTGATAACCTGTCAAATTTACACCAAATCTTATCTCTATTTAGCATAGGTCAATTTTTATGGCAGAATTGCTAGAAACAGTCCCAAAATTAATGAAAACTCGAGTTTTTGTACATCAAATTTTGACAACACTTAGAAAAATTTCCATTTCAATACCGAAGAAAAGCTTAAGTGTTTTGAAAAGTCAAGGAATTACCTACGTTTCGAAATACATACTGATCAGATCACAATAGACTTTTGACAACAGTTTTTTTTCTCTTAATCAGTGAACCATTTTTATTGTCAGATGGTTGGTTAAATATACAGTAATAAATTATATAAGAGTAGATCTATACTACTACACAGTGTAGTAAATATTAATGTTCAGCTTTGTCAAACTACATATTATGTATGTATATTTTGAACTATAGAAACGTTAAACACGGCGATTTTATAGAGGATGCCCAATTGCTCACAGGGAGGAGTTTTATCACCCCTACTATGGAGTCTGGTAGTAGATGAACTGCTAGAAAAAATAACTTCCCAGGGTATAAGATGTATTGGATTTGCTGATGACATTGTTATCACAGTTCTCGGGAAGTTTGAAGGCACTCTCTGTGATGTAATCCAAACAGGTCTAACAATTACATATGCATACTTACATAAATGGTGTCAAACTATTAGGCTCTCAATACATCCAACAAAAACGACAATTATAACATTTACCAACAGAAGATTATTACCTGACAAGAAACATATGTATACATACGTTTAACAGGCACAATTATCATTTTAAAAAAGGAGTCAAAATATCTAGGAATAACTAAGCACCTACTCGTATGGAAGAAACAACAGAAGAAATGGTTAAGAAATCCACAGAGGCCCTAATGATTTGCAGGAAAATCTTGGGGGTGCAAACCTTACATCCTGAGATGGATGTACAATTGTACACAATGATGGTAAGACCAATATTTACCTATGGTGCCGTTGCATTTCATACAAGAACCGAACTTACTTCCGAGGAAACTGGTGCAGGAATCAAATGTATTTTCCAGTCAGAAGTTTATGCCATTGCTATAAATGCGCTGAACGTCATCTCGAAAGAAGAAGAACCAAAACATAGCCATCGGGTCAGAGAGTCAAGCTGCACTTAAAACGCTAAAATCTTACACAGTTTATTCAAAAATAGTGTGGGACCGCATTGACACACTGAATAAACTCGGTAAGGTAAACACTGTCACACTCCATTGGGTATACCTGAGCATTTAGGTGTTCAGGGTAATGAAGAGGCAGATCCCTTAGAAAATAGGTGCCTCCACTCCACTTTTAGAACCAGAACCTTACTGTGGAATAGGTGAATATGTGATTAAAACTAAAATCAAAAAAAACGAGGAAACTAAAAGATTAAAAATCTGGAAGGAACTTCCTAAAATGAGGAAGGCAAAAAAGTTACTTGGTAACTACTGGTCGCTGTAAACTAATTAGGCACTTAAATATCCTTAGCCTAGCAGGCAAAGCCTACTGCAGGTCACAATCATGAAGAAACACCTTACCACATTCTGGGGAAGTGTGAAGTACTCATGCACCAAAGGCGAAAACACTTGGGAAATTACCAATTATAAAAGAACTAAACCTTCCCTCTCTGACGGTACCCCATAGTACAGAATTTCCAAAGGGGAAATTAAATTTGAGGAAAAACTGTAAAATAGGAACCTCTCCAGTCCTAGGAGGAGGCACAACATTTTTAAGCTCGCAGTGCATAAACACAAAATTATATTCATTCATGGACAAAGAATTTTATGACATAATATGTTCATACTTAAGTGTAAAAAAAAATGTCATAAAAAGATATACATAAATTTGTATGTACAAAATAAAATTTTTAGAGAATTTAATTTATTAACCTCAAACCAACTTTCGCATTCACTAAAAATTGTAAAGATCTTCGAAAAAGTCTTAAAAATCTTACAATTTTTACTGTCAAAAACGTCAGAAAACGAAAAAAGTTGCTAGGTCTGACAGTAAATTGTGTGTTTTTCAGGTATGTACATTACATACATACATATGTCACAATTTGTCATTTTCTTAATTAAAAGAGTGACAGATCTGACAACATTGTCTGGTGATATCACAAAAATTAATCAGTTCTGATCTTTATCATGTTACATTTTATTTTTTTATTACAGGAATAAAAACGACCTCATTCCGCCCGGTGTTCCCCTATAGCATGTGCGTATCAAAAAAATAAAAACCTCATGAATAAAATACGATCTGACCAACTACACCAACTACTAAAATGGATACGAAAATAATTCTCAAAAACCAAACTAGTAGTCCAATTTTCAAACTAACTGTCTCATGACTGTAGTTGGATGTCAACTCTCACAACTCATAAGTTACAAAATAAGTTACAATCACTGAACAATAATTATCCCACGACCTTCATTTCCTGACATATAGAGTTCACTTGAATGTCATCCTTTCATATCAATTCCCACGCGCTATTCACCAAATGAAGGCGGAAAATCCTTTTAAATATGAATGGAAATATCTCTTCCTTTCGATCGTTCAAAATTTTGAATTGATGATGACTCCTAATGACTTCGTTCCACAAAAGACTTTTAACTGTGTATTAACACATCTAGATCTACGTTATCAGATACAGCCATTAGGCTTTCAAGCAACCAAGCACTCACATCTGTACGCCTTACCCCGCGCGCCGTAAAGTGGAAGGTGTAAAGTAACAAACAAATAATAACCTCAGCGCTGACATAATTGCGAACCCGCTGAACACACGCACTCGCACTCCTGCTCCGATTCCGACTCTGACTCTGACTCCGACTCTGGCTACGGTTCCCAGAAATGTGGGTATGTAAATGAGAGCACTAATTTGAGCAGTCATTTATATGCGTTCATCGAGCGGTTAGTGGAATTCTAAAACGCCAGTGACTATAGGACTTCCACCCCCGTTCGAAGAGAAACTGGCAAACAATGTCCATCATGCAACATGCAACAAGGGAAATTCAATTTGAAAACTCAGCTGGCACGTGTCCACATCCTCGCACACAAGCCACCAAATGCGATTGTGTTGTTGCTCACTTCTTGAGTCGTTCGTGGTTCCTGGTTCCAGTCTTCCTTCATGTACTACGAGCATATCCTCCTATTGCTGAACCTGATCGAGTGCGGGTGGTTCGGCTTCGGGTATAACTGTTATATTGGTATTTTGGATTCCTCGTTCTTTTGTTTTGTCGGTGTCAAGCAAACGCTCTAAGCGTAAGCCATTGTTCGGTGGCAGCACTTAATTCGTCCAAAAGGGCGTGTGATTGACTTAATTGACTTGGAAGTTACATCAATAAAAGGATACCTTCAACAATATTTTTCATTTGTTTGTTGTTGTTGTTGTTGTAGCTGTTGTTGGAAGAAGATTCAAAAGACTGCGTGTTCCGTGTTTTGGGTGCAGTTCGGTTATTCTTCATAATACACTACAATTTTAATGGGTGCGGTGAAAGACCTTGTAAGGAAAAGGCAATTCAAAGTGGCTTGATGGCTTTATTATAGATTTTGATGAAACGTGCAGGAACCGGAAGTGAATCGACACGATTGTAAGTAACAAAGAATATCTTCTTCTTTTGATAATTTTGTCCATATTCAAATAAAAAGTCAATTTGCTATGATAAAATACCTATGCTTGAAATATATTCGATTTTATATTTTTACTAAAAGAATACATATGTACCATATGATATGTATATGTAAATGTATCTAGATTTTTTTAAAACTTATCTGCAGCTTGGGAAATTTTCCATTAAAAAAGTGAATGATTAAGAAATAAATAAAAATGTTCATATAAATAAAAATGTCCATAATTTTAATGAGCTTCAAAACATTTACTACCATATCTAATAATTTTATTAAGATCTCAAACTTAAAATTATATTTTTATAAATTAAGTAGTTTTTCTTCAAAGTCACACAGGTGCGTTTTTATGAAAATAGTCGTTAGTCGAATTAAGAGCTCTTATTTCTATAGATCAAGTGAAAGTGCCTGAACTCATCGACCAATAAAAGGCTATTAGATGACACAATACAAGACATTTATACAAAACACAGGTATAAAGGAGAAAGACAACTGAAGCACATGACAATTTCCAGATGGTCTCCCCTTCTTCTACAAACCATGTTCGCACAGATGCCTTTGTAATATTAAAAATAATAATAAATTTTATGTACATACATATGTACATAAGTATTTTGAACAACATATTCTACATAATGTGTGTGTATTTTGTTTGCTGAAACTATAGTTTCGAAAATTATGGAAAGGCCAACAAGACTCACAACGATGTCGATACAATTCCGTTGAAAATATACAACAGTCTCGTCTCGATCATTTCACGGATGAATCAAATTATAAAAATGCTGAAAGGAGTATCTGTTTTTCGAAAGAAAAATTGGATCTACACGATTTGAGGAAAGATCTCCTTTCAAGCTCGGAATACACACCTACTCCTTAAGTTTAATCGATAATTGATAAGGGGATTGATTGTTGAAAACAAAAACACAATTAAATAACGATTGTATCTATGTTAAATTCGTTTTAAAAAGCTTTATATCAGGAACCTAACCTAAACTAAAAACTCTGGTCTAGACTTAAATTGTAATAAATTCAGTTACCTTGAAATCGTGGAGTATAAAAACTATAATAATAATAATTCTATATGCTGAATTTTATGATTTTTTCTCAATAAAATTAAGATAGGTGTATACATATAATTATTAAAAAGCAGGAATATTATGAAAATTGGTAATCACAATGAGTAGGAGTGACAGCAGGTAACAAAGAACAAAGTATGTATCTAAGCCTTCAAAGATAAAAACCATTATTTTTAGACACGCAAAAAAAACACACTACATTATGTATATTTTTGTATATATAGGTACAGCCCCAATCACATTCCAACTCCATCTCCTGGCACCAAAAGGTTCCTTATGTGTAAACAGAAAAAAACATAATCTATACGCGAACAAGATTATCTCATCTCATTAGCATCCTGAGCAAACGGATACACCTATCAGGAAATCTCTCATCATTTTTACTCAATCACCCCCCATACTTTGCACGTACCTAAAAAGGTATTGCCTCCTATGTATGTAGTTCGTTCTGCCTCATCAAGGATTACATAAAACGTTCCAACTCCAAAAAAAAAAAAAAAACACCTTAAATACCCCCTTTCTCCCACTTATCCATCTGAGTAACAAGAAGAATCTTAATTAGAAAAAAGGTTCATAAATCTAAGCCCATCACATGAAAAAAGGGAAAGAAGAAACAGGACGAAGGAAGAAGAACGAAGACAAACAAACACTAACAAAAGAAAAGCGTTAAAGAAGAAATTAATAAAGTCATAACCTGCCAACGCCTTAATACCCTGGCAACAAAAATACAAATTTAATGAAAACAAATTATCACCCTCCTGCATCCTTAGTTTGATCCTGTTCCTGCTCCTGCTCAATGCAGAGCCTTCCCTCCTCCTCTTTTCTCATAGTATATATTTACTTTCGCCGCCACTGCTTCGCGTCGTCGTCCGCCGTTGGCATTGGCATGAGAAATGGATGCCTTGTTTAGTTGGAGCAACCCTCTTTTATTTTGTATTACTTTTTTTTCTAAAACAACATAGGTATCTATTTCGGAATCCTGAGGGTTGGTTACAGATATTGACTTGCCCACCAACCACCCACCATTGGTTTTTTCGAGCAAAGCATATTCCTCTTCTCGCATTCGTGCTCCGTGCATCATCGTCTTAAGTGTATTAGGCATGTAATTTGTGTGTTCTACGGTGTAAACAACGTTAACTGATTTTTCATTTCGACAACAAGGGTGATGATGCAATGTCGAATACCTAAAGGACGACTATGAGATGTCTAATGAAATTACACACGTGTTTATTATTCATGGCCATTGCAAACGACCCATCAAGTCATAACCATTACCAACCGTGCTAGACAAACTCATCGTTTCGTCGGTTTGTCGTATCGATGTGATTGTCTTTGGGGGACTTGACTGAGGTCTTTGAGAAATTTTATTTATATACCGTCAACAATTACAACAAGGGGAGGATTTTCACACCCGCAAATCAAAATCGAAGCCTGGGAAGGGGAACGAAGGAAATTCGCCAAAAAGAAAGTTTTTAATAGTAGTTAAAATTTGGAAAAAAAAAAACTATTTAGGTACCAAATTAATTTTATTTCAGTTTGTCCAAATTGTATTGTAATTTATTTTTAAAATAATAGTTTGATTTTAAGATTAGCACCAAGCCTATAATATAGGTTAGTCACTAACAATTCATATGGTATATGTAGATTCATTGTAGGTATTTGCAAAGATTAGTATATGAATGAACAATTTTAAAATTGACATTTTTGTTCACAATTGACCATATTACTAAAAATGCATTGAATTTGTCGATAGTTTAGATTTTTTTCAGTCCTTTATAATGTTTATCAAATTAATAATAAAAATTTTTTACCTCAAATGTCAAAAACCAGAAAATTTTGTATTCTGAATGACAAGTTCTTTTTATTGCAATTATATTTTAACTATTACTTAATGTTACTCTTTAAAGGCTACCTAATTTATGCCTGGAACTTTAGCCTAAGACCTTCAAACACATTGAAATTGAACTTAAATAAACTTTTTACAATGGAAGGTTAAAATATTTAATAAAAATAAAAGGGACTGTCAAAACGTGGATCGTTCATTATACTGCATACTACGTGAAGATGTGTCCAAAAGAATAAAACAAATTGAAGGGGATGGGGTCTAAATCTTCCCTTTCAGACACGAGGTAAAATTTCCACAAAAAAGACATAACAACAACCATTGTAATAATCGGTCCTAGTAAGGTATTCGTTGGGAGCAGAACATTTTACAATTTTTTCGGTAAGATACCTTGAACCTCCGCTCTGCTTATTCCGCACCGAACGAATACTTCGCTAGGGCAGATTATAAAAGCCAGCAAAAATAATCGAAATCGACATTGAGTTCCGAATGCAATATTTTCAAACATGAGCCTTTATATACTTGTTTTTTGATCACAACTACAAATTACGATTTCAAACTACATACAAAATACTAATAAATTTTCTAACGACTCAAGCCCTCAAAATTACTCATACAGCAGCCTTGTTTACTGAAAAGAAAGACTTACATATACATATGTATTATTAATTTATTCATTTTTAATTCATAGGTCGAACTAATAGTTTTGCATATAGTATGCCTATGTATACATATGTATATACAAAACAAGATATATTAAAACAAACTAAATGTTGTTACCTTTTCAATCAGAAATAATTATTCTGGCTTTTGGATTCTGGCAATTCTAAACAAAGCGACACAAAATTGCTGTAAATGATCTACACACATAAATCACAATTTATCTATTCACGCACTAAAATATACATACATAGTTTAAAAAAAACAACAATAATATATTTTTTCATATCTTTTCTTTTTATTTACGATTCCATATTTTGTATCACATCAACTTAATTACAACTTAAATCTTAAAAATCATATTTTCTTCTAATATAATTTCTGTATCTACAAACTTCTTTACTTTTTTAAGTTTAAATATATTCTTTTATTTATATTGAATTTTTTTATGCGATATTATATAAAACTTATCTTACTTTATAAAAATGATAATCATGTTATCATTAGCTTTTGTAGACTATATAATTGTATAATATATATGTATTTTTGAATGTATATATAAAAAAAACTTAAAATAACAAATCAAAATAAAAAACATTCCACATAAAGATACATTGGTAACTAAGTCTAGATAGACATAGATTTTTGCTGTTGTCTTAAATTGCCAATACAATTGCTCTATAAAATAGTAAATGTATTTTATAAGTACATATTATGTTTGTAATGTTTTTTACTGTTTTTCTTTTTCTTTTTCTTTACTGTTATTATTTATTTTTGTTGATAAAATCTAAAACCTTAAAACTAATAATGATAATTATAACTACTTGCTTTCGAATTAAAATAAGACCATGGAGCTGCTCTGCACAAGTCAAAGTTTTGTATTTCTTTTTTCTAAATATTTTCTTATACATTTATGTTGTTGAGTTTTTTTTTAGGTTTAATAATTTTTAATAATTTTTTTGGTTTTTAAAAAAATAATAAGGAAGACTCTTTTTTTGTTAATTTTGTTTTTCTTTTCAAAGAAATAAAATAAAGGATAAAAGCTGTTTCTTACTCGATTTTATTGCAGAGGTATTTTTTTTCTCCTTTCGGATCATTGCCATTTGAGGTGTAAAATTTCTTTTCTGTTTATACATTTAGAAGTTTGCTTGTTTTTTTAGGAACAAATATTGCTTGATTTTTTACTTTTATGTTTTCTATTCTTCATTCTTTTTCAATTTTTGTTTTTCAATTCACATTGCACCTCTTGAAGCACATTTCAAATGATTTTAACATTTGGATATTAGTTTTCTATTTTTTGTAATTCAAATTGATAAGAATTATTAATTATGTAATTATTGTGAAGGTTGATTTTTATTGAGTAATGTATTTTATAATTTTTTTTTGGCAACTCGTATGCGGTTGGGAACAAATCACACCATGGAAACAGACAATAACACTCTTGAATGTCGTAAAATTTTGCAAGTTCTGACGGTTTCGCTTAACGATTCAATTAGTTTGTAAAACTGACCTTCATTAACGTTAATGTGAAATATTAGGAACAAAGACTATACAATCGCTTCTCAAATTCAATTTACAATAAATCTTTAAACTAATTCTCGTGAACAGCTCGAATACACCGTTAAAATTTCATAAAAATTCTATCCTTTTTTCGAGGCTAACCAGACAAAAACAAAAATGTTCGAGGGTTAAAACATGGACAGTAAATGGGTCAGACTATTGAATTAAAGGCTTGTACCGTTCCGTACCAAAAATAAAATTATTAAATCTTAATAAAGTGTTAAAGTGTCTGATGCATTCTCCAGTCTTCAGTTATTGTTTGGTTTCGAAATATAAATGCCAATTGTCTGCAAATTCAAATACTTTTACTTTTTACTAATACAAACAAATATATGTATGTTTAAAAATAATGTTTTCAAGAGCATATAAAACTCAACTCTTTACCGGGGTAAATAATATTTTCAATTTCCACAATAAACTATGAAATTGATAAACTCTAACTCGTCAAAAGTGTTTTGTTTCCGGAAAGAAACAAGTAATCATGAGAGGTACAATAAATTAATCAATTTCGAAAATCTAAATATTAATTCAACTTATGGACAAAACAAAGATACTAAGATTCTGTGCATGCCATACAAACAATACAAAAAGGCTAAACACTTAATACACCACGTAAGACATAAAGACTAGACAAACTTTTTCCTTCTACAAACATATTATTACTTGTATGGATACTGGGGATATGACTCGTCCATGATTTTCGCTTTTGGTCTTTTTGACACCATTAATTTAAGAATAGTTAAATATTTCAGTTTTGCTTGTAGGTATGTTATGATAATTCAAAAAAATTGATCGTTTCTTTAATTGTCTCTTAAGATTTAAATCTTCCTTTTCTCAGGTTCAAATACACATGTATATGTACATTTATTTTTATTTTATTGAAAAGGCACAGGAAGAATTGGTGCAATTGCAATTTGTATAGTGATCACAGAACATTATACATAGTTTTTTATTTTAATACTGGCCTCTAATTAAATCGCAGAGACCCTTGTTTTTCATTGAACTTCTTTTTTAAGAGTTAACAAAATTAATAAAACCATGAAAAATAATAATCTTGAATTATTTCAGTATTGACAGTTTCAAAAGTTTCAAAAAACCAAATCGGGTACATACCATATGTAAAGAAAATAGTTTTAGTTTTAATTAAGGATAAATACGAGTATTACAAGACGGCTTAGTGACATTAATTTATTGAAGAAAAAACATAATATTCGAGTAGTTTGAATTTACATATTATATAAAATACGATGTACTTTAAAAACTAAAATATAAATATACGGGCAAATAACCGCAACTCTTGTTTAGCTTCATGGACATGATATGAACAAAAAAGAAAAAAAAAACAACATTAAAAAGGTGCCATCGCACAAGATACTAGGCTCATGTCATAACATATGTATGTATGTATTGTACATTGTACAGGTGACTTTAGTACATGTTTGATGCATTCTGCGCTTGAAGGAATTTACTTGCAAGATGATAAAAATGTAGAAATAGACTAAATTTTAAATAAAAACACTAGAGGACCCCGCTTCGGATCCGATAACTCACAACGCTACATAAGGTTATATGTTCACGTTCAATTTTATAAAAAGGAACCTCCAGCACCAAAAATACCAATTTTTTATTTATTTTTGTATTCATTTTTTTCTCGGAAAAGCGGTTGTAAGTAAAAAGTTTTAGTTGAATTATTAAATATTTCACTATTGCAAAACAAAAAAAAACATCTCAATTTAGCATTTTCCTAATTGGGAAAACTTCACATGAACGAACGATCAAATTCAAATTCAGGACAGCAAAAACAATCAACAGATATAGTTATGAATGAATAATTTTTTTGGGTGGACAAACATTTTAAGACCAGAATGAATTTTAAACTTTAAAAAAGCAACAGAAACACATAAAAGAGTGAACAACTAAACTCATTTGTTTCCTCTTGAGGACCATCTAATTCATAGTTACCAATAATTTCTATAATATCTATGACGTTGTTGAGTTCGTCAAGGGCAATCAGATTATTTTCGATTCAAAAAGAAAACACATTGTTTGAAATGATTAAAGCAACAAAAAAAAAATGTTCCTAAAAAACATAAATGTTCGTTAATGCTAAGAATGTGTACAATTCATTTTTATATTTTTAGTTTTTTAGTATTTTGAATGCTTCGGCTACAACCTCAACTATTAGTTAGGCTGTAATTATAAAATGTATATTGAAAATATAGTACAAATACAATTAAACAATCTTCAAAAACAACATATAAATAGTAATACATTTTTGCTTTGCTCTTTTGGGACATACAAACTTACATAAAGTAAATTATATCCCCGTAATGATGTTTTAATAATTATTAATTTGTTTTGCTTCAAAAATCAGTTAATCAGTTTAGAACTGAAAATATCTTGTTTTTATAATGTTATTCAAACATTTTTCTTATTTGTGCACAAAAATATATTTAACATTTTTTGTTTTGTTTTAAACTTATATGTATGTATATAGAAATAAAATCTATAAAAAAAAATACTTTGAAAAATAAAATCACACACAAAATTTAGTTTAATATTCGGATTTAGAAGAATTTACAATTAGTTGTCCATGAAACTTGGCTGTATGACGCACTAAGGCTAAATGACTTTTAAATACATTGCAGCACAGATTGCATAGGTAAGTTTGTTGGGGTTGCATTCTCATTAGATATCTGTTCTCTTCTAAAATAGCCTGAAATATATACATGAATATATATTTATATTGATATATATTTTATGTGTTGGTAAAAATGTTTATAATTGCACTGACTTTTTATTTATTTAATGAGTAATTAATTTTAAATTCTTAAATTTTAGGTATATATTTTAAGGTAATAGTTAGATGAGAAAGAATGCAAGATGGCAGAGTTGTATGAGAGTGAAATCTTTTTGGAAAAATTATTTAATTTTAATATAATTTTTTTAATTTGATTAAAATTTGAGTTTAGGAGTTTTTACGATTTCAAACAAATGTAACGTTCTGGAACTTTATGTCAAGATTATTTCACCATCTTACAACTCAGCAAGACTGTGTGTACAACTGTGTGATGCTTATATTTGTGTAGTATGTGTAACGTGTAAATGAGAAGAATTGTTTTACCAGAGAAAAGGAGGTTTTCAATGTAACTTAAACAAAAATCAAAATGTTTGTTAGGAGGAAGAATTTTTAATTTCCACTGAACTTATACATTCATAGAGATAAACGAAATGCAATTTCACATTTGAGAAAGAATTTATCAAAAATACATGTGATTTTAATAACTACTTTTTGCTTAAGTTTGCAAAAACTACAATGACTATATTGATGAGTATGGAAAATGAGAAGAAAGATACAAGCACAAAGTCGTCATCGCCTGAGCTATAAATTCAAAGTATTTTGCAACTGCTTTCTAAAAATGTTCGATGTCATTATACTTCCATATTTAAATTTTTTTCTTTTGCAAACTTCCTGTTTCATTACATACATACATCTTGTATTTGTTTTGACGTAAGATTTACTTATCTTAACAATAAATTTTCAGATCGAGAAAATACAAAATTGGTAAGCTACGACCTTTTGCGGCCATATAAAATACCATGTTCCCACCAAATTATCATGTCATGTTACAGCAGAACATTTTTGAGTTTTCAAATTTGTTCTAACTTCGTCAAACTTGATCACTCTAACACTCATTTTATTCATTAGAATTTTATAATTAACGACAACAAATCATTTGTTGTCTTTCAACAGACATCGATGTATTCGTTCGGAGAATTTCCTCAACGAAAGTAAACTCCAATGGGAACTCAGTTTACTTTCGAGGTATCCGTTGCGGAACTAAATAAAATGAAGCAAACAATCGCATTCGTTTATTTTACTTACAATTTTGTAGTTTAAATTCCCGAACAGATTCCACAATGATTTTTCATCCGACAACTTCTGAAGAAATTCAACACCTAGCTGTCAAATATTGTTGCCTAATCGGAAATTTATGCGAAATGCTTATCAGAACGGATACCTCGATGGAAAATTCTCTGATTTCAAACATATCGGAGACAATTTTCTTCCGAACGGATACCTCGATAGGGGTGAAGAAGAATTTAACAAGTCAAGCTGCAAATCAATCGTGTTAAACTAGAAAATGTTCACAAGTCGACTATTTAAGTACAACTTTGAAAACATTTAAAAGTTTATATTTGGAAATCTCAGTACATATTTTCTAAATCAGATTGACAGAAAAAGAGAAGAATTTCTAACAAATAAATAAATGATAATTTTCTTTTCGTTTCGACTAATAAAAAAAAATTTGTTTAAATTTTTCAAGATACATATGTACATACATATGTATATCCCTCGTATCTATTGTTCTGCATTGACAGCCATTATGTTTTAGGTATGTATGTATGTATGTATTAGTTTAAATAGTTTCAGAGAATATTGGCGGGATGAAACTGCATAAAGCTATGCCAAAAACCTAAATTTAAAATTAACTTATATGATAATAATTCGACCCATTTATTGGCCCATTTAAGTTAGTATGAAGAAAGTTTTCAGAGCAAGAAAAAAAAGTAAATCAGGTTTACAGAGCTACAATGATGACAGAAAAGATAAAAATGATTCTTAATTATCTAAAGGACACATTTAGGAAAAAAAAAAACAAATATAAATCGAAAAGTTCTTTTTTATAGAGCCAATTAATATACATAAATTGACGTAATTCTTATGTAATTGATTAATTGCACTAAAAATCTTTATGAATCAACTTCATGTTTTTTTCAACCATCCGGTTGATACTTTACATTATATCCGAACCAATTTATTTGAAATAAAATCTTACTTCCTAACGAAAATCTGAAAATCGTTGAGTTCGTTTAATGAAAAAGCACCTCTTTAATTGATGAATTGACTGAAACGTATTACGAGTATGAGCATTATCTAGAAGGTTTTTATGATTGAAAAATGGCAAAGTCCGTATACAAAAAAAAATGTGTTAATAAAATCCTATTCGTTGCTTTTGCCGGGGTGCATTTAAATTTCTACAGAATAATAGTGAGGAAAGTGAATTTCACTTACTGAATAGCTATCTAAACTTAGAACTGATTTTTAGCAAGGGAACACTCTTTCACATACAGC
The DNA here is from genome assembly GCA_905146935.1 of Scaeva pyrastri. Lineage (NCBI taxonomy): Eukaryota > Metazoa > Arthropoda > Insecta > Diptera > Syrphidae > Scaeva > Scaeva pyrastri. The sequence goes on along the minus strand of LR989927.1, from coordinate 37,240,270 downwards.
TATTGATATTTGAAGATAAGCAAATTCTTAGCATCGGACGAAGTATGTCCGTTTTGTAATAGTACCTGCATAAATCTCCGCTCGGGATGTTTGTAGAATATATGCTCCCTCAGTTCGTTTTCATTTGTAAATAATACACCGCAATCTTGGCATTTAAGATCATCGCCGCTTTCGACTTGTGTCTCGTGTTGGTCTTGTTCTTGTTGATGTCGGTCATTACCATTTGTATTGTTGTTGATCAAAGCTGCCTGTTGCACGACTGTTGTCTGTATATTGGAATTTTAATTTGTAATGATTTTTTGTTTGGTTTGTTATTTATTTTGTAAATAACGAACTTTGACTTGGCTGCCGCCAACAGCTACTTGTTGTTGTTGCTGTTGTGGTTGCATATGATTAAATTGTATTGTTGCACCACCGCCTCCTCCAACATGATCCTGCAACTGAGTTGGCAACTCGATCTTAATTGTTTGAACATTTGAATGATTTAATTGTTGCTGCTGTTGATTCTTCTTTTTCGGTGGGCGACCTCCTGCAAAAGAATTGACAAAATTAGACATTTTCTGGAGTAAATGTTGGAATAATTCATTTACGCATACGCTGCCCGGTCGTGTGGTGTTGTATCGACAGTGGCTGCCCAATCATTTGTACGGGCTGATGGAGCTGATTGTGGTGCTGCTTTTTAGAACGCTTTGGCGGCGGCAGTTCACTGTGAGAATGGCGAGTAAGAAGATGTTTCGATAAGTGTTGTTTAACGGCGAATGCTTGGTTACAATTAGCTACCGGACATGTAATGTACCTTTCAAAGTAGAGTACATTGCAAAAATTATGTTTCAAACAATTTTTTACACAATTCGCTTTTTAAATTACTAAATATACATATAAACAGGCTTCAAAATACAAAAAAAAAAAAAAAACAAAAATGAAGAAGCACGCACAAAAGAAACAAAAACAGAAAACACGACAATTACCAACAGGACCGACTTACCTTCCTTCGATGTGTCGCTGTACATGTTTTTTAAGGAGCACCTCTTGATTAAAGGAGCTCGGACACATGTCACATTTGAATTTAAATTCATCATGCATTTTGTTGTGTTGGTCGAGGTGTGCTTGTTGCAAGAATTTCTCATCGCACTTCTGGCACTCATAAGGGAAGGCCAGACCGTGAGATTTCATGTGCGTATGCAATTGGGATTGTTGTTTGAAAGTCTTCTCCGGACACCGAGGACAATAGTAGCCTGTTATGCCAGCATGAGCTTGAAGGTGCTGATTAAGTGACGTCACTTGGGTAAATTTCTTCGAACATTGATTGCAGCAATATTGCTGTACTTTGTGATGGGTCTTCATGTGGTTGTTGAGATTTGTGACCTAAAATAAGATAAATTAACTTTGTAAATATATGAACATACATTTAAAGAAAAAGAAAATACTACATATCACATATCAGAAAATGTTATCAAAGATTGTTAAGGAAAGCAAAAAAAAAAACCTTTTAAACTGCAAATGGCTTAAATAGAGTTCTATTACAACATTTTACTCTCAAAATAGACTACGGATATATAAAAACTCATTACCTATTTCATAAAAGTTATCAAATGCCTCTCAAAGAACTATAAAAGCTAATTTATTTTGTGTTTTCTTGAAAAATCTATGGAATACATTTTAAGGCTTGTTAACTTCCCATAGGGAGAAAAATTTTTGAAATTTTTGACAAATCTGTATGTTTAATAGTTCCTAGAATCTAGATCCGTCATTTGTAGAGAGATGTATGTGTGTGTGTGTATGTTCTTTTTTGTTAACTATATCTCGAGAATGAATAAAAATATAGTTATTGAATTTCTTAAAGCGCCCCTGTAGGGCCAGTAAGTTATTTTTAAGATAATAATGAAGTCTAGGTGTATTTTCTAGTAGTTGAAACTCGATTAACCGGGATGGTCGGGACCGAGTCCATTACGGATAATCGAAAATTCCCGATAATAGAACTTTTTTTTTCAAAAAAACAGATATGTACATATGTATGTATTTTACTTTTTTATTTTTATATACATACATACCTATTTAAAAAAAACTCGAAAACAAGCATAAAATTATTCTATAAAACTTAACAATTCATTCAGTACATTGTACATGTTAAATGCAACAAATAGAAAATTCCGTTAGTTTAGAGAAGTGAAGAAACTTGTTCGGTCCTGGGCCCTATTCAACAAAAAAACAAATCAACTTTTCACTTTGCACATATCAAATTGATTTATCTTTTTTTGCAAAGTGATGTGTTTCTGTTTCACAATGTTCTTTGCAATTCTTCTACAAAGTGAGAGTGTAAAGTGTTTCACAAAGCATTTAATCATCTTTGCACTTTTGTCTTATCACTTTGCTTTACTTTTGAAAATCAAAATTAATAATAAAACATGCGGTGTTGTGTTTGATTAAGGAAAAAAGTCATTTTATTTAGCACGTATTGTTTCATAAGATTGTTTGTGTTGACAATATTATTGTACACTATTTTTTCTTCAATTTTGCTTAAAAGGAAATCAACTTGAATTGAACGAAAACACTCATTTAAGTTATAATTTTGCATTCCGAAAAATGAATACGGTCTTTATAATATCTTGTTACACACGTGTCTTCACCATAGTCAAACATCTTGAAAGCTTCACTAGTAATGCCAATATGCATTTGCAAACATTTTATAAACTAAACACAATTCGCTTTGCAAAAATAGAATTTGAAGTTTTTGTGGAACGAAAACGAAACAGCATAATTTTTGCAAAGTCAATATAAAAACTGCTAAGACTTGGAAAACTACACTTATCATTTTCAACTTTTCAATTATCAGACTTTATAGTTCTTTGGAACAGAATGTTTTGCAAATTAACGAAAATTTTGAAGTCAAAGTGAAAAGTTGATAAGTTGTTTTGTGGAGTGGGGCCCTGTTGTCATGTTACGGATAGTACAGTTTATTACGGATAATAGAGTTTAAATAAATACATTGTCTTTATTGTTTAGAAAGAATCTCAAATATTTTCATCACGGATAATGGAGCGTCCCGGTTAATCGAGTTTCAACGTATTAAGTTAGATATAAGAAAATTGAAATAATAAAAATACTTTTAAAATAAATTAATAAAGATATCGACTCGAATTAAATTTTGTTCAATAGGTTATAACTTCAAAAGATGTAGAAAGGACTTCAATACAAATTTGTTGAGCGGTCGCAAATATCTCAGGAACGGATAATGGTATTGACTTCAAATAAATTTGGAGCGGAAATATACAATGAAGAAAAATTTGATATCATCTTCGGAACAATTTTTTGCTATAGGAAATTATGTCTTTGACATCTGGTAAAATTTTCGAAGAAATTCAATTGACAATTTTTTATAAAATAAAAAAGTATAAAAAATTCTCCCTGGTAAAAATTTACAAAAAAATAAGAAACTTAAACAAAAACTAATCAAAAAATGTCAAAAGTAATTTCTTGACTTGAATATGTCCACAGTGGTCAATCATTTTAACTTCGAATATATCATCACAACAAGCAATGATATTGACTTCAAATGTATTTTATTTTCTTATAATACATTTGTCAATATCTACATACGTGGCTCACAGTTTATTTGATACAGCTCTTATTTTTATAACAAAAGCTGTTTATCTTCAAGGATAAAATGCGTTTGTACAAAATTTAAATGTAGCTTACTAGCTTATTATGTTGAAAAGGCATATAGTACAATTATAGTATGAATACATTGACCTTTTAAGCTAAATAATTATGAATAACAAATTTAAACTTAAAAAACACCTCACAGCTTATTTGATACAGCGAATATGGCGCACCTTTTCTCAAAAAAGATAAGCAATTGGTTAATGTTTATTGTTTTACTTTCACTTTTAGTTTGTTTTGTGATCAATTTTTCATAATTTTAAGTTTAATCTTATATCCGAACAACCATTTTTATCTCTTAAAAAAAAAATGGAAGTAGGCGAGTTAGTTATTAACCACTTCAAAAGTGGAAAATCTATTCGCCAAATTGCACTTTCTGTTGATTTGAGTGCCTCTACAGTGCTGCACATCGTGGAACGGTTCGTTCACGAATATCACCTGGCTCCGAAGTTATCGGCCTGTGGAGAATGGCGCAGGAAGCGTACTGTATGTCTTCAGCCGGATTAGGAAATTCAGTGTTTATTGAGGGTACCATGGACAAAAATATCTGCTTTAATATCCTAAAAAATAATTTAATTTAAAGTGCCAAATAGTTGGGTATTCGAAGAAATTTTAGATTCTTCCAAGATAATGATCAAAAGCACATGTCAGGAATCGTCCAGACCTGGCTCATTTGGCACTGCCCACACTTGATGACACCTCCGTTACAATCACCAGATATGAATGTGATTGATAACTTGTGGGCTATGTTGGACAATAACATCCGAAAATAGAAAATATCAAACAATAATGACCTTAAAAGACACTCTTAGAAGAGTGGCAAAAATGAACACCGGAAATAACAAAAAACTCGTTGATTGGACGCCAAAAAGACATCAAGTCCTTGAAAAGGCTAAAGGATTTTACACCAAATATTAAAAATACCAACCTTATCTATTAAGTGTTAATATTTTTCTTAAGCTGTGACTAGAAATTTAACAGTGCTTTTTGTTTTTCATTCTAACTTTCATAAATGCCTACATATGTTTTGAAATAAATTGTTGTTCATTGTTGAATTGCATTTGTTTTTCCCTCAAATTACATTGCAATTTTATTAATAACCCTTAAAAGTTGGAAGATATTGCAACTTTAATTTTAAACTAGGGGCTGTATCAAAGAAGAATATCAAATTGATTTTCAATAAATAAACACTACAAAAAGTAATTAGTAAATATTGTTTTTCCGCTACAATATCTCCATACATTTTTTTAAAAATTATTATTAATCATCATCAAATGTAAATCGATTAATATCAGAAATGCCAAGTTTTCAAAGTATGTACTCATAATGGGAAGTTATCAGTGTGGGTCGCACCCAGCATCTTTTTCAGTAATGGTTTTGAAAATGAACACAATTATTGTTAGTTTCGACAATAGTTGTGTTCTGCTCGGGAGGAACTTTATTGCACATTATAACAACAAAAGAATTGATAAAAATCGTTCCAACTTCTAAGACCAGAGCAGACTAACGTTACATGGTAAATTGAAAAAAATTATTAATTCTATCATCACAATTAAACAGAATGAAATTAAATAAGAACAAAAAATGATGTTTAGTCAGAGACAAGTAAGCAATGTGAACTGATATTTACATACATACATACATAAATACGTAACATATGCTTTTTGTGTGGCCACTTAACGATTCATATTTTTACTGTTGTTGTTAATTGAATGCATCTTTTTAAGAGTGTTATGTTTTAATGTGTGTATTGTAGAAATTGAACATCTAGAGAATGGATCTTTCAATAACGTGACTAGCTAAACAGTTCTCCGGGGTTACTACATTTTATATCTGATTTATTGTTTCGCAAACACTGTCGTAAGAACTATTTGGTGCTACCAAAAAAATGTCATAAGATGCAATCTTCATCTGGTTACCTTTTGAAATTTACTTTTTATGTCACATCAGTAAATATTTGCTGGATTTGAGTTTTCAGTATCATCGTTCAAAGGGGACTTTATGGAAAGGGTCTTGGCCACAGAATTCTTTGGTTTATAGTTTTGATGATTTGTTACTATAACTTTGGCTCTTAGTTCAAATTTGTAATACGTTTGACTAAGAAATGAAACATCTTTTCTTCTGTTTAAATTTCATTTACAAATTATATATGTATTACGTATATTAAGTATCATTTAAGTTAATATGTACATATGTTTTAAAGCTGAAACTTAATTTTTAGGGAATAAATCTGTTTACCTTGCACCTATAATTTTTTATTTTAGCCAGTACCAATTTTTTGATCTCAGAAAATACAAACAAATCTTTGTTAGTGTATAACGTTCGATGAATGTATGTATGTATGTTCAAGTATGAAATGTCATAATTTTTTCTGCTTTTTTACTCTTTTTGAATTATGTTTTTTATACCAGACGAAAATTGCGTTTCGTATCAGCAGCAAACTAGGCTCTCAATATAAAAGAGAAAATATTAAATATTAATATCTATATAAATTAAGTGGCAAAACTTCCTGTTCGCATACTCCTAGACGGCTTGCCCGATTTCAATGAAATTTTCAGGGGTCATTGGGGTCTGTGTGGAGGGTGCACATAAGAAATTTAATGTGAGTATCATTGCACAAAAAAAAAAATGAACCCAAACAAGGGTTATAGCACCTTTATTTATCAAAAAACAAATACTTAGTTTTTTTCTTTTGTCAAAAATATAAATAAACAAAAATAGAAAAAAAAAAATATGTACATATACATATGTAATTTCTTTCAAATAATGACGACTGTAGGACATCACACTCAAAACAAATTCGTGCATTGCATCCCATAATGCACTTTTGGTTCATTTGGATGGATTATAAGCCCATGAATTTGCTATGAACATAAAAAAAATCCAGAAAAATGTTGGTCTCGAAAAAAGTAAGTTGAATTTCATACATACATACATGTGTACATTTTTAAGAGTGTCAGTCAGATAGGCACTTCAATGTTCACATGTATATTTAAATCTGAACTTACTATGTACAGTAATCCGTTAAAATAAAAACACTATGGACTTTTGGTTTACGTAAGACGGCCAAAAATCTTTAGACGATGGGTCAAAATTTTTCTGGGATCGGCTTAATGTTTAGCGGGGAACATAAGACATCATTAAGTTTTTTGATGATTCCAGTTGCTATACTATATTTTTTATCTATATATATATATATATATATATATAAGGAGGAAATAGAAATCCTTATTAAAACTATTTGTTTTATAAAAGAAAGTTTATTAAAAAAATATACAAAATTCGGGAAATTATTAAAAAATCATTCTGTAAAAACAGAAAAAATTAGAAAAAGTTTTGCATTTAATTACGTGATTTAATGATTTTGTATGACGCACACGATTTTAGGAAAAATGTTTTTTTTTTTATATTATTTTAGGTATTACAATATATTCAATTATTTAGTGAATGAATATGGCGGAATAAGGTGATAAAATGTATACAGAACCTTTATCATTATTACAAATATGAGAATAAATTTGAATTAGACCATTTTTTGTATAGCTTAATTTTTCCACAAAATTTTATCTACAGAATTTAAAAGCTTTTTAATGGATATTTGAGAGTACTAACTAACACAATCCATAAAAAGAAAAATTTTAAATATTTATCCGTGACGTGGAGATATTGTTTAAAAACCTATCTTTAAGTGCTCATCATTGCAAAAATTGGTTTTAAGCGGTTATTTCAGTCAAAACATTGTTTTTAACCCAAAACCATGAACATATCCGTGGGAAATATTCTTTTAGAAAAGTATAACAGAACTTCAAACTAAGCACTGTATGACTAAAGGTGGAAAATTCATTGAAAAGTTGTGTAAATTTCGCATAGTTCTAAAATTCATTATTACGCTACCTATGTTTTATTACTACGTACTTTTGAGTTTATTTTAAGACGTTAAATATGGGCGAGACGAAGTTCGCCAGGTCAGCTAGTTTATTATATTTTATCCTTTTTGCAGTTTTTTTTTTTTTTTTTTTTTCATTGTTTTGACCACACATACATACATAATATGTATACATACAAATAGTTCGTAAATTGATATAAAAACAAAAAACACATTTGAATAAAATACTCACTTGCGCAAAAGACCTTCCACATTCTGGTTCAATGCATACAAATGGTCGCTCTCCCGTATGCAATCGACGATGATTATTCAAATTGGTTATCTGAAAATAAGTACATATTATTGAACAAATTTCAGTAAGATTCCTTCAACGAAACAAAATACAAAATGATCAAGTCAACAAAGTGATCTTAGTATAGCTTAATACTGGATCGATAGCAATTATCTAGAATCTAGATTAATACTATGCATAAACATTACACGATGTATTTAAGAAAACGGGCTTAAAGTTTTATTTACTCACCTGTGTAAAAGTCTTGCCACAATCAATGCAGACGTAAGGTCTGTCATTTGTGTGGATGCGCTCATGGTTTCGCAAATTTGCCGCTTGTGTGAAGCCTGAGCAGAGTGAAGAAAATAAGAACTGCTTCTTTAACACATCAAAAATACTACATCAATCGCACTTACCCTTATGGCAAAATGAACAAACATATTTCCTCTCAGCCGAGTGATTTCGTATATGAGTTAGCAGAGAAGATTTTCTTGAAAATGTTTTCGAGCAAAGCGGACACGTTCCTTCTTCGTTGAACAGAAGATCGACCTGAATAAAGAGAAAAACAAAAACATAATTAGTTTTCGAATACTATTTTCAACGTGATATTTGTTCACTATGGTGATAGAACTAAAAAAGAAATCATAAAAAAATTGCAATAAATACGTCTATGGTCTGAATGGTCTTCTCCAAATCAAATGACATTGTTTCGGTTTTTTTCACGCCGCCGTTTTGATTGGACATAGAACCACTTAGTTGTTGGCTATTTATCTAAATTGAACAGAGAGAATGAAAGTCGCATTAGGATTCTACTCTCTAGCTACTTTCTAGACTCTTGAGACTTACATCGTCGTCTGGTGGCGTGCTTGCTGCTGTAGTTGTTTGTTGTTGCTGCTGCTGTTGTTGTTGCTGCTGCTGTTGCTGCTGTTGTTGTTGCTGTTGTTGTTGAGTTATTTGTTGGACTTGTATTGTGGTCCCGCCACCACCATTAGTCGTTGAAGATGTATTATTTGCAACTGTAGTTGTTGTAGTTGGTAAATCTTGTCTAATTGTTTGATAGAAATTTGCTGTTATACCGGTAAGACCATTTGTGGTCAAATGCTCCGAACACTTGGCACAAGTTGGAAGATTATAGCCAGGAACCTGAAACAACTAAAAGAAAAACAAACATTTCATTTCAAGAGCTTGCAAAACAAAACAATGAACAATGAAAGGCGGCAAGCAACATTTAGGAAAAGCCGATTGTGCGTAGATCAATCACTGATGAACCGTTAAGAGTTCAAATTTGATTACAGCTCTGTACTTTTGGACTTACGTTGATCTTAAAAATCTAAAAGAAAAGTTTACGAAAGTTGCCCTTGCTCTTGAGAAAGTTTATCAAATTTACTATAATAATTTATAAGATTGAAAAAAGTTGAAACTAGTCATTAAAATATTTAGAAGCCCACGAAACTAATACCAAATTTCAAAAAGTTTTATTCTATTCATTCATCTTTATAAACACGAAACATTTACAACTAGAACTTCAAACTAAAATAAGAGTAAAGAAATCCAAACTAACATAACATAAAAAAACGAAGTTAAAAAACAAATCTATGAAATCTCACAACTTTAATAGCTTAAATGTTAACAAATAATTGTGTTTTCTCGGGTCCAATGTATCCCAAAAATGTATATATATCTTATACTAGAAGCCGCCAAAACCACTGCTGTGTGAACACATACAAAAACATAACTCTTAAATTTATCGATTATTATCAATAGCATTTTAGACCATTCAATTATTTTCCGATTCTGTTCCCATCACTTTGTAAAGATAGAAGGCAAAAAAATATATATATTTTTCTAACGCTTTCTGTTAACCAACAAACAATTTGTTTAATATTCTATTTGAACCTCTTTCACTGTAAAGAGTATATAGAAAACTAGAACTGTTCAAAGTTTCTGAACTTGGCAGTTTCCTAGATTTAAAACAAATAAAGTTTACAATAAGTTCAGTTTTGAAAAATTATAGATGTTTACTGAATTACATTTTCGAAAATAATAGTAAATAAATAAACGAATGTGCATGTTTGATACAATTAGAGAAAAATCATAAAATTATGTCAAATGTTAAATAATTTTTACTTATTTCGTAAAGTTTCTTTTCAAGTGAAACAACAGACTTTTTGTAACCTGATGACTGATAGAAAACATTTTGAAAAATGTAAATTTTTTCGTAGTTTTAAACGGGCACCATTTCTTGTATGTAAAGTAGACTTACAAAGTAAAGTAAAATATTTTGAATTACACTCTTGTATTTACATAAGTAAATATGTACATATTATGTACATACTTAAATATTTATGAATTATCACGCATAAATTACAGTGACTCGTTTTATTTACTTATTTGTTAACATCTTACTGATTTGGATCAAAACATTCTACAAATTATTTAAAAATAGTAATTTTTACATACAAATTTTCATAAAAAGGTTTTCAAGTTTTTTTTTTCTTTTTTTCTTAAGACAATATTGCAAAATAACATTATACCTAACTACCTACGTTAAAAAAAACTTGTTTATGCGTTAACACTTACAACTTTTGAAAGATAAGTGCAGTGTGCTTCAAACAGTATTATTTTGTGTTTTCTTTTTTAAGTTGATTAGATGAATTATTGTTTAAAGCATTTTCGGGAATTCAAATTTTAATAAGTAAGCTTGATTTTGTGAGAAGGCATTTAGGTAGATGGTTTCAACAAACATTTAGAGCTATTTTTTAACTGTGCAGAATATACGAGAAATCGTAGAAGAATGTTTATATTCATTATATTCTCATATTAAATTTCTAAGTCGAAACACAGTCTTCATGATACATTTTGCTCAGTAAAATAAGAAACCATAAAAATTGAAAAATTTTTGGAAAAAGTAACTTCTTAATGAAACATCGAGCATAGAAGATGTGATCAAGTGCATTTTGATAGAAACAAATTGTTTATAAAACAAAATACGTTTTTTTTTCTAGCCTTTCAATCTATGAATTATCTTTGAAATCATTTTTAGAAGCTGTTAAAAAGTCAAAAAAGCGAGTGTTTGGGTCTTGTTGGCCGAATTTAACATTAACTACTTTTATAACTTTTTAGACGACCATCTTAAAAAATATTTAAATTTTACTTACAATTGATTTTAAATTAAGGAATTTAAAATAAAATTGGAAAAGTGGACGTGGCAGTTGTGTTTGTGATTCAGTCGTGTTCTCTGGCTTTGAATTCTGAAGAATATTGAAATAATTTTCTTATTTTTAATTTGGTATGTACCTTTTCATGATTGAATATTTATATCAACATTTCTGGAGAAACACATGTTTTAGCAAATTTAAGCGGTCAAAGACTAGCTTTTTACTTCTATAATTTAGAAAAACTTCTACTGTACATAGAAAAATCAACAACAAAATTGCTGAAAAAAATTAATACTTAAGTCCGAATTGAATGACGACCTATCCGATCTTTATTTACGTCACTCCAACCATTTTAGCCACAACTGAGCAAAACCTAAAACTAAAATAATATGCAAAAATAGTTTCAAACGATCCTTGAGAAAGAAAAACAACAAAAGACAAACTTCCCCCAGGTTGCTAATTAGTCCATGAAGACTGATCTACGCACAATTTTCGTTAAGATAGGAAAGCGCAAGCGATACAAGGAATAGAATAATCGAACTGGATTCGTAGCCAAACATTTATTTCAACGCAAAGGGACACAGAGATAGGTATGTTATTTTTTGTTTTCTGTTTGTTTGTTTTTTTTTTCAGAAACTTGTGCACAACAATGAGTAATTTAAAAGAAACTGCCGCTGTTTAGCTTACCGGTAAGCCGGACTCTTAAAACATACTAGCATGCACCCTACAACACAACGACAAAGTCGCTCTAACTAAAATTGCCGTCCACACTTCTTCGCGCGGTCTTTCTATTTTCCGCCGAGTATTTGTTTAGTATCTTTTTTTGTTAATTTATGTTTTTTTTTTTTTCTTATTTTCAATTTTGAACTAAGTACCACTCTTTTTTTTTTCGTTTCGAAAAACAAGACGACAGAGAAAAATAAATAATAAAAAAAAACAAAGCAAAACAATGGAGATGGAGAATAAATTCGAATTGCCGCCTGGTGGCTGGTGCTGGTGGCTCGCTGGACTGGGCGGGCTCACGGATGGTGCACACAATTCTATGCGCTACGCTGCTACTAGTCCCCCGCGCGCCGCACTTTCCCTGCTCTGAGCTTGCTTGGAAAAATCGATAAAATAAACATTCAAGACGATTTGACGATTTTATTTTCTCGGCATTATTGCTGCTGGCTGTGCCTTCAGTTGCAAAAATTTCTAAGATTGATTTTTTTCTATTGTGGATTTTGAATGTATTTTCGTACCGCTGCTGGTTGAAAACATAATCTGCAGATACTCTCCATGGCCTCGGTGACCAAAATAATAATACCACATCGAGGCTCTCCGCGGTGGGAGTTTGGTTCTTGTTCTTGGTTCTTATTTTTGTCCTCCTGTCTCGAAAATATCTTTTTTTAATTGTTTTTTTTTTTTTTTTTAATTTTTGACAAAACAAAAACGAAACACTCTCGGACTCGAATCGAATCGTCGCCGTCAAATGGGAAATGCTTTCTTTCCAATTACAATTAATTTACTTGCAAATGGGTGGCGTTCATTTGCGGCACTTCGCGGACTTTGGGAAATAGGTGAAATTGTTTTTAGTTTTTCGTATGCTTTGAACTTTTTTCTTATGCAAATGCGATGAGGAGATTTAAAGTTTATTGTTTGGAAATTGAGGAAAATGTTAATTTTTTTTTTTTGGTTCGCGAGTCCGCCTCGGTGAGGGAATTCTGAATCTGATTCAAAAAGACATTTTGTTTCTTTTCAACGCACTTGCGAGGACGGTGTGAGAAGAGGCTTTATTTTGTTTGGGCGAGAGGGAGATGGATATAGGAATGGGTGAATGCTCTCGTTAAGACTAGTGGGCGGGTAGAGATGTGTGCTGGTTCAGCTACTCGTTGGTTGGCTGCAGAATTCGTTAGTATATGGAACTCTTAAGGAAGTGTACACACTAAAGGACTATTCATATGAAAAAACATATAAGCCTAAATTGTCCACAAAAAACTCTATAAAAAAGTAGAAACCAAGTTTAATATAATTTTAATATATTAAAATTTGGGTTGTAAATGCTAAAATGAGAGAAATTTGAGAGATACGCTCATCGTGTATTGCATTATGACTGCAAAGAACTAAAAATGCAACGAATGAATTATTCATGCGCGTCTAAACTCAAAATAATTCCAAAAGAATTTTTTTGTTGTCATTCGTGACCAACAAAAAACAATGCATGTGAAAGAAATGTCAAAATTGACGACTGTACGTTTATTCGTCGGTCGTTGGTCGCTCTTATGTGAATAATCCTTTTGACGAAAGAGGTTGAAATATACCATTACTAAAAGGAAAATGTTAGTCAAAGTGAAGTTTACAAAAAAATCCTTTGTTTGGTAGCTTCAAATGTTTCCCATGTTTCACAAGCCATTGTTTTGTGTGAATATTCACAGTCACAGCAAATGTCTATCTACGAATTATCACCAAACTGTCATTGAAAACTAATTAAAATTAGAAAAATCTATAAAAATAAGTGTATCTAATAAAAACTGGAAAATCATTAAATTTAAAACAAAGAGACATTTGAAAATATATAGTCTCCAAAAACTGTTGTTTTACTTGTCATTTACTTTACTTAAACGACCGTTTAAATACCATTAAGTTACAAATTTGCTGAACTAAAAACTTAAGTTCCACTAAAAGCCAAATGTCACTGAGCGTAATGATTTGTGTTAAAGATTTTAATGAGCATTATTAAATTTGTCACATTTGTGCCATCACCTAACTTCTTTGACATTTCATATCGAAAAAAACTCTTGATCGAAATAACATTTTGCTTAAGACATTGCTCTAGTGAAAGAAGCACCCTAAAATATTTTTAGCTGGCAGGCATCATTTTTTTTTTCTTTTGACAAATAAATATGACTGACATTTAAATGACTCGTTTTTGTGTGGTGGAACAAAAATAAATTATAAAAAATGAAATACAGACATCAGATCATGATTGTTCAATAGGACCTAGATTTGTATCAAGGAAGAGTGATTTTAAAGCTAGCAAATTTTTGTTGTTAATGAAAATTTGTGTGATGCTAATTGACACAATATGGCTCTTGAAAATTATTCATATTTTATTCCACCATAACTAAAAGACTTTAAATAAAGCCAAGTAGATAAGATAACTTTTCAAGGGAATATTTGTATTTAAATGAAAACGATAACCAAAGTCCAAATCTGAATATGTCAAAATGACATCTTGTCCTTTCTTATTGTAGTAAGCGAACAGTCCTTTTGTCTTCAAGGTAATTTTCTCTTTTCGTCATTCCCCAGCATTTTATCTTACAACCTATTGTCCTTTCTTCTCTTAGCTACTTTTTTCTTTTTTCTTCTCACGTTCCACAAGTCCGTCTTCGTTTCGTTTCGTTTCGCTTGGTTTAATTTAGCTCGAACCTATTTCTTCTCTTCTCGTTCTCGTTCTCGCACACAATACTCGTTTCTACCATCTCCTTCTTGCCAATGTCAATTACTCTTTTTGACCGTTGTTCCATCAACCATGGCATTCGCGGTGCTTTTTCTGTTCTTCCTTCGTACTCGACTCGAGTTCGATTCGAGTACAGTAACAGAACAGTACAGAGGAGAAGGAGATGGACTGGAACTGGAAACCGACTGGAGCGATGTGAATGCTTTTGCTACTTGCTAGTGTAGTTGGCCGTTGTATGTGGAAAGAAAAGTATTGTTTATTTTAAGACATTCGCGATCTAACAGAAAAAGACTTCTAATTATAATTAATTTACATTATTCATTTCAATTGCAATAACGACACTATAATAGAGATAAAAATAAAAACAAATACCAAAGATACGAAAAACGTAAGTGCAGTGAAATTATAATCAAATTACCACAATTAGATTTGTGTGTTCAAAATAGACGAAGGAAGGAAAAATAGAAATTCGCGCACGAACACCTAGTTTTTTTTTTTCTATTTCGTGTTTAAAAGTGTGTGACTATATTAGAAGAAACAAAAAAAAAAGAATTCGAAAACCATTAATAATATTAGAATTCGTGAGCCAAACACAGGTTCCGTTATGCTTTGTGGCGACTGCAAGACATGCCAATAGAAATAGACGACGAGAAGGAGGCACTCGCGTAGATGGGAGCTGGGTCTGGAGCCTCAGAAGTCAGCCGTCAGCCTAGAGTTAGAGCCTGTGTTCATGTTCATTTTGGATAACCAAGTCATGTTCACGTAGTTATGCGTTTTGTGGCTGGGCAAGTTGGTGTAGAAAAAGAGCAACTCTAGTAAATAGCAAAATGCGGAAGAGCAAATGCAATGAAAATAGGAAACAGTTATAATAACCCATTTGTAAACGGTAAGTTGTTGTTTCTGTGTCACCACATCGCATTTCACGTCATTCTAAGGATTCGTCGTTCATCGACGTTGTTTTGGGTGGAGATGGGAAGTCTTATGTATCATTGATTTATGTATCATCCTCCCTCGCATTGACTGGGGAGAATGCATTTTTTTATTGTGTTGTATTTAAATTGGTTGCCTTAATTGGGGGAATTGCAATTAATTAGTCTCGATTTCGTTCTCGTTCGCCTCTCGTTTCTCGAGATGGTCGCAGCTAAATCTTGAAAACTGAATCGAAGTGCCGTCATCATCGAAAAAAATCTATTCTAATTTGCTATTGTTGGCTCGACTCTTGGTTTGGTTGTGTTTTTTTCGGATGACAACGGCTACAATTCCATTTCTGCTTCTGCTTCAGTTTCAGTTTATAGTTTTATACGAAAACGACGACCTCGAGGAAAACACCACCAGAACACCATGCACCACATAATGATAGCGTTGCGATGGGACGGGACGGGCGACCGTCGACGACGTCGATCAGGGTTGCCTTTGCCTGTACAGTTTCAGTGTTCATTGATCCGCCGGCTGCCGCTCGGACTCGGATGGAGAAAAACAATACCAAGTTTATTTCTGGTGCCGAAATAAGAATAGCACACCAAATGTATTATTTTATTTTTTTTGATCGAAAGCGAGCGTGAAATAAAACGAAACTACGTACATAGGAACCTAATAAGGAAAGCAAAAAAATAAAAAAAAATTGTAGAGAGCAATAGAAAAGTAAAGAAACGAAAGAAAGAACTATAAATCAAGAAAACAACACAACTTGCATACAAAATTAGATATTAGACTAGTTGGGCTATTGGACTGTTACTGTTGGGTATGAAAAGAAGGGTTAGGAAAAAAGGGGCATAGAAATACACGGAGTAGAGATTTTATTCAGCTGTCTTGTTTCTTTTTATTTTCTCATTATTATTATTTATTGCCATGGTGGAATGATGCCCAGAGCGAGACCCAGAAGATGATGGCCGGTTGGGAATGTTTTGAGAAAGGGAACAGCTTGAGTTCATAAACAAAAACATCAAATGAGTGGAAATAAGAAGATTTTGAGTGATTGTTGACGACACTTGAGCTTTGAGTATTTAAATACCATCCTCACTCCTTGTTCCTTGTCGCATGGTCGCCTGCCCCTACACCATCACTATCGCTACGGCTACGCTATCAACCCTAGTCGTTCAATTCAATTCAAATTCAACGTCCTCGTGTAAGTGGAAATGGAAAGCCATAGAATTACAAATTTTGAATAGCTAAGCTATCTGGATGAGGTGATTATTAAGTAGGAGGAGCTGAGGGAGAAACAAAACATCATATAAACGAAAGTTATATAAAAGTAATGGACGAAACACATTTTCATAATTTTGAATAAAATAATAGAGAAAACTCAACGTAGGTGTAACAAAAGAAAAAGCACTTAAATGAGCAGTAAAAAAAAACCTGGAAATAGTGACATAATTGTAGGTTCTGGAATTGTCATAGGTCAAGGATATGTTGGGAAATAAAATTCAGACTTGTAGGTAACTATGTAAATTATGTACATATGTACGTAATTTTTAATACAAATTACCTAGAGTCCTAGATGATGGCATTTTTTCAATTCACCTGGAAACCTAATTATATTTTCATCCTTATTTCCCAACTTTTTTTTTTATCGTGGAATAGAAAACTTGTATGGATTCAGGTATTATTTGCGATATATCATTTTTCACCTACATATGCAGATTGTAGGTAGGTATAGTGATTGCTCCGCCTGTGGACAGGCCCAATAGGCAATAAACAGACAATTCTCTTAAACGGACTCGGACATTTGTTTCCTACATTTTTTTTCATCTATAGCCTGTTCTTTTAATGTAGAAGCAAATTTGTTTGAATTCTCAAATAACTGGACACGATGCTCTAATAAACGGACAAAAAATTTTTTTTTTGTTATTACAACAAATGACCTGTAGCATTGCTTAAAAAAATAAACGAAAACAATTTGGCGCATTTTGCAAAATATTCGGAAAATTTAAAAATATAAGACCAGCAAAAGTAGGTAGGTAATATTTATTTTGTTTTATCAAGAACATTTTTCATTTTTGTTAATGCTTGCCACTTGACTTGATAAAACGTATTACCTACCTATAAAGGTGTTCATTTTTGGTTCCAAAAATAAAATAAATGTTATCAAAGGTTTTTAGAAACTTCTTAAAAAACTTTTTTAAATAAACAAAAGAGAGTCTCATATACATACATATGTATGTATGTAAAAGATCTAAATATTGAATTTTTAAAAACAGATCTCGCTTACGCAACTCACATTGTCATCCCAGTTTTGTGTGCATGTACCTATAACATCTTCAGTTTCTAGAAGTTTATTCGGTTCTCTACTAGGTATTCATTCTCTAGTATGTATGAATATGAGTAGGAATATATAAATAATACCTAATTAATCACGGTGACTCAGGTATTATGTATTAAGAAAAAATATGTTTAAAAGATTTTCTTAAAATTATTTCGGATAATTGGGTTTTAACTGAACATTTGTATAAAAATCTTTGGAGCATTTTTTACTTTAGAGAAAAATAAATAGATTTGTTTAAAAACTATGTATGTATGTATTATTGAACAGGTTTAGTGTTGTAGTTGAAATAATTTTTCTTTATTGCCTAGCCTTAGTTGTGTTTTAAGAAAATTCAATATCAAATCATGAAAAATACAACGTACATACATGGTTAAGAATGTTACTATACATAATAATAAACTGTCAAAATACTTTGTTTTCATCAAGTATTAGACCATCCTGTTGAAGAACACCCTGTGTAAGGATGTATGGTATGAATACAGGTATATTCATCATCATCAATAAGGAAAGAAATTTAAACAAAATTGAATAATGTTCGTACACATGTGTATGTACTGTACAGTACATAGGCAGGTAGGAATATTTTACGAATCCTTTATAGACCTTTTCATAGCAGCTGTTTCTGCTAAATCAAATTTTTATTTATCAACACAAGAAAGAGAGTTATCTGGCAACAACCTACCCTATTGGATTTTCGGCATCTCGCTCTCATTTTCAATTGTGCTTGTGCTTATACACCACAACACAACACAACGACAACACAATCTCTGCTCCGAAGATCGTCATTTTGTCAGATCGTTCGTCGGTTAAATACCGCATCATCCATCAGAGAACTTGATCGTCGTCGCTCGTCGGTTCCCATTCCGTTTACATTTGCTTGCTGATCGCTCTGCTGTGCCACTTCCAAGATTGTACCCTACTGCTATTATTGTTGGCCTTTTCTTACCCGTTTACCTGTTCCAATAGGCTTCGGTGTCGGTACGGTATCGGTAGTCTCTCAGCAGCAACCAGCAATACACTTCGATTGAGATGATCACTCCGCTTTAGATCGTCGTCGAGTCGTTTTTTCTTTATTTTTTGCTGGCGTGAAGCTAGCTATTATTTTTTCTTTCTTTCTCGTCGCTTTGGTTTAAGTTTAAGTTGTTTAAAGTTGTTGTGTCCATTTGGAAAAATATTTTCGCATTATACCTACATACATTTATGTCGCGCGTGTATTTATTTTATTTATTCGGCTGTTTACGCATTTGATTCCCACACACAATATACATAAATGCATAAAGCTTCAACGAAGGTCACGCAAAATAACAAAGAACTAGAAATCGCTCCATAAATAAAACCATAATTTATCATTTAACTTTTTTTAAACAATATTTGTTCAGTGATTCACTTGAAGACTAGATAACCGACATTTTGAAAGAAAAAATGAAGAAAAATGAAATAGAATAATCCAAAGTACTGCATCTGGGTTTGCTGAATAGAAAGAAATCTGAATGGTTGCAATAAACGAAGATCTAAGAAGGAATAAAAGAGGAGTTGTCCCCCCAAAAATAAAGAAGGGAAAAATCACAAGATAAAAGAAAATAAAGAAATCCCTTTTTAAGTTTATCTCTTGTAATTTTCTCGTAATTTGTATACTTTACCTACTTGTTGCACATTTTTTGGTTACAACGCAATACGCATTTATGTATAGACACTTGTACAGTATACACGATTTTTTTCTTCTTTGCACATGATGCATGCTACTTCGACTTGGCGACATATTTTCACTTTTTAATATCTTGACATACAAACGGGGAAAAATCATACGTCGTCGTTGAGTTGAGAAACAAATCACAAAAAAAAAGAAAAGAAAATTTTACTTAATAAAGAAACAAGAAAAACGACTAAATTTCCCTTCTGTAAAAAAAAAACACAATTTCCATAAAAAAAAGAAAGAAAGGGGGAGTGGCATACGCAGCAGCACATAAATTCCACTTGTTACACTTTTTTTTTCAAAACTCTGCACAAATTCACAAGAATAAGCATAATTTAGGAAAAAATCAAAATGATTAAATTAAAATCCCTGTTTCGCAGAGGGCAGGGTCCTTCTGGATCAAAACGAAGCGGCGGAGGAGGAGCTGCATCATCATCTTCGAGTCTAGACCAAGACAGTGTACCGTCATCACAGCAGACGAGCAGCAAAAAGAAACAAACTAACGAATTTGTTGATTATGCAGGGAAGCCTGATAACGCTGGATACAATTACAATTTCAAGGATAATCAGAATAACTATCGGACTGCTACCAACAGTGGCGGTAGTGGTGGAAGGAAAAAGAATAATAACAACAACGCCCAGGTTTCAAATGTAATGCCTCCAGTTGTTGCAGCGGCAGCAGTAGCAACGGCGCAACCACAATCACAATCAACTTCGGCAGCTAATCTAACAACAGCGACAGCTAATAATAATTTAAATAATGTAGATGCCAACGAGTGGAACAAGGACTACAAGTTAAATAACTATTTGGCAGCTGGAAACGATCATTTAGAGGTTTGTTTACGTCGAAGATTATTTTAATTTGACTTTTAAATTGGTATATTTTTTTAGGCTAACATGATGCAAGAACTTCAGACACAGCTTGAAAGGCTGGGAAGAGAAAATATATTATTAGAAGCTAAAATAAGTGAACTTATGCCGTACCAGAGTGAAGTAGTAAAGCTGCGAAATGAGTTACTTAGAATGCAGGTAAGTTATGATATTGTTTGAAAGGGTTTTGACTTATTTTGTTAAACTCACACTACATGTGTGGAAAGGTATAAGTGTATACATATGTATATGCAAAATCTGATTCGTCGTATGTTTATTGATAAATGTGTAGGTAGGTCCTTTTCTCAACAAGATTAGGAATTGTTTTTTTTATTTAATTTTAATTTTATTAATTTTAAGCGTAAAATAGTTTCTCTTGCTCTAGTCACTTAGATTAGATAGAAATTTGCCTTTATAAACAGGATATTAGTTTTAAGATTCAATTCCTTCTCTTCTTCTTTTTGATGACAAATTATGTTTTCATGTTTAAATTTACAAAGTTTTGTTCTCAGAATATTTAAGTTCTCTCGCATTTTCTATTACACCACATATTTCAAATGATAAATATGATTAAGAATGAAGTCTTAGTGCTACATGCAACGTCTTTTAGAAGTTAAATTATTCTTTTAGTCCAATATATGGCATAATCATAGACTTCTTCAGAAATGTTTCTAAAAGCAAGTGAACTAATTAGGATATAAATTAACAAACAAATTTATTATATATTAAAAATATAGCGTAAGTGAACGAAGAATTTGTTCATATAACTAAATTGTATGTGGTCTCTGAGATGTTATTTTTTTTTTATTAAATTAATTTTTTAGTAATTCCAGAAGCTATCTTAAATTTACTTGGAAAAACTGCCGGAATTAATAATTCATAGCACACAAAAAAAAAAAATTATTTTATTATTCAAAATATTCCAGATAATTATAACCAGTTTGATAAATTCCTGTGGGTCTTTAATTAATATTAAATTTTTTGATCTTTTTTTGCTCTACTCAAAAAAGTCGATTTTTTAATTATTGTGCTTTCACATGAGTTTGAAAGCTATTTTCTATCCAAAATGAAAAACAGAACAGAATTATTCCATTATTAACAAAGATTAATGTTAAAAAGAAAATACTAAGGAAGTTCTTGAATAGCAGCATATGTATGAACAATATATGTTTTTGTCTGTTTTATTGATGTTGTAAAATAAATTAAATTTTTTTTAGACATTGAACTTTCATAGCACCACACGTTTTCTAAATCCTCTAAACAAACGCACTTGTGTTATTTTTATTATTTAAATCATCACCACTCAATAATTTTTGGCAACTTGCCGGCATTTGCCAGTCTATTTGCAATATATTATATCCGTTCTTCTATTTTTTACTTAATTCATGAAAATCCAGAACAAATGGTTTTTTAGCATTGGTCTTTGTTTGGGTTGGGAAGATTGTTTTTTTTTTTTATTTTCACGTCATTTTTATAACAAAACAAAGAGATAAAATATTAATTTGAGGAATTTTGATGGATTCATTCGTCATGAAATGAATTTCTTTTAAGTTATTATTGGGTTATAAGGTTGTCAGAAGGAGGTTATGATACGGGTGAGGCTGTTTGTTCCTATTTCAATCATGAAAAATATTTACAACCAGCCTTAACGAAACAAATACTGTGTTTTTTCGGGCAATAGGCTCCTTGTAAATCCTGATCTCTTTATTTAATTTCCGAATGTGTCACGATGTACTGGAGTACGGTATGTTCCGATCGATATTTGATATTATGTCCACAAGTGATGTTGAAATCATAGGTTTAATTTGTGCCTACTTATCTGTTAACACATCAGCATTTCCATTAATTTTAATGGCACATGCCAATAAAACATATGTTTATGGCCTCGTTTGTGTAAGGGTGTTGCGAAACATTTTTATATCGATTAAATAAGGCTATAAAATAAGTGAAAAATGTAAACAATCCTTGAAATATTCAAATTCACTGAAATCGGCCCTGCTAATGCTCACTTGTTTGGTGAAATAAAAAATATACTTAGCACTACCAGAGTGCATTAAGGTCGTACTGCTTATTAATTTGTCATGGACGTGCATTTCTATACCCTTCGTATTTCGAGTTTATAGAAAAATTATACGAATAATTCGTTGCCAAGAGTACTTCAATGTTTTTAAGGTCTTCTTTTCACTAATTTTTGTTTTGATTCATTTCAAGCCACATTTATGAACATTTACCTATTTTTCATTTAAAATTGGAAAATAAAGAACAACAAATCTTAGCTATAAAACTTCGTACTTTGTGTGCAATAGATTTTTAGATTGAAATCAAATAAAACACACCTCATTAAATAGAATGGTTTGTCATGAAAAAAAGCAATAACAAAAAACGATGCATCCCTTGCTTCGTTTTTATTGTTTTAACTTCCATCACCGTATTTTGCAATTGTTGTCTGTGTCACATTCGTTTTCCACTGCCAGTTTTGTCTTATAATTATTTGTCCCCAACTCCCCTTCTAAGCACCTGACTTAACAGACTTGTGGTAAATATGGTCCATATTCAGGGTCTCTTACTCTCTGTCTAGTTGTGTGTGGCATGTACTTCCATCCTCTCGCGCACTTTGTAACTTCACCCTCTTTTAGGCTTTAAAATGTAATCAATCGTAAAACCGCAGTGAACGAAGCGAACACAATAAATAAATAATTGCGGGACTAGATTCTAAAACACACGACATTGAACAACAACAAATAAATTATAATTTTTTTTTTTTCTCATTTTCTCCCTAAAAAATAAAATAAAACTAAATCAGAACTTGCACGAGAAGAGCAACATGGAAATCCAAAAGCTTAAATATGAAAATGAATCTTTACGTAATCGCTTGCGGGACGTCGTCAACTCACCCCTGTCCGATGCTGAGAAGCATCAGATAATTCAAGATTCTCAGCGGTTGCACAGTTCCGCACCAGCTTCTATTGCGTTGCCGAACGTAAGTTTGATTAAAGATAGAGTTGCTGTTTTTCTACTAATAGAATATTTGTCTTTGTTTATTTTCTATGCGGCTCTGACAGGCCAATGAAAATGATGGCACTCCGTGTGTTACACCAGATTGGGATAAGAATTCATCTTCCAGTGAAATATCAGTAGCCTGTCTGCAGGATAAAATAATTCAGGTGAGCAGTAACTGGTATGACTGTAGCAATATAAAATTAACTTACTACTAACCAACAGATGGAAGAGACGCATTACTCCACTAATGAGGAGCTACAAGCTACCATTCAAGAGCTTGCGGATCTTCAAACTCAACTTACAGAGCTGCAATCAGATAACGAGCGGCTTGCGGACGAGAAAGATGTTCTCTTTAAATCGCTCTGCAGGCAAACGGAAAAACTCAAAGATTCCCGCACCCAAATCACTACACTGCAAGAATTGCTTTTGCGAGAATCCAATCAGGTAGAAGTTGGCACTAGCGAGAGAGAAAAGAAGCTCTTGGATTTAATAAAAAACTCGCAGGAGGAACGAGAAACCATCTTGCTGAAGCAGGAAGAAATGAATTCCGAACTAAATGAGCTGCGTCAGTCAGTTGAGTGCGCCAGCAATGACAATAGTCGTTTTAGGGAACGAATCTGTTTGCTCGATTCAACTGTAGACGCTGCAAATGCCGAACGGAAGCAAACAGAAAGTGAATTACAACAAGCCAAAGAGGAATCTTCACAGAAGAGCATAGAAATAAGCCGGCTAACAACTTTGTTGGAAAATGCCCGAGCCAAGATCGAGGAGCTTGAACAAGATTTGGCGCGTGGTGAGAAGACTGATTTGACTGACCTACTAGATGCGGCCCGCAAAGAGAAGGATCAGCTGGAGGTTAAAGTGGCTTCGCTGCAAGAGCAACTGTCTCGTAGTCAAAATGAAATTAGAAAACTCAAAGATCAGATGCTGGGCTTAACTGAAGAATGCAAAGTCGCCAAGAACAATGCCAAGTGTGCGCTGTCTCATTTAGAGTATCGCTATGAAACGCTTCAGCAAGAAAAAGATAAGCTGCATTCGGAATACCAACAGTTGCAGGACAATACGGCGGAACTTCAAGTACAATGTAAATGTCACCTAGAGGATAAAGCACAGTTGCAAAATCTGCTCGGCGAAACACAAAAACATTTGGATGATGCCGAAAGAAAACTTGGCGAAAAGGATGAACAACTGCAGAAAGAGACTAAATTGAGAAAACAAGAGGTATGTAGAAACGATACGTCAATACATTGACCATGGTGTTTATTATTGTTGCATTGAATCTCTTAAAGGCTGAAGAATGGCAGCAGTTCCAATCGGATTTGTTAATGACGGTTAGAGTTGCAAATGATTTTAAGACTGAAGCGTTATGTGCGCGTGAACAATTGGTTTTGGATAACAAAACGCAACGTGAGAAAATACGAATGCTAGAGCAACAAGTTGAGAAACTAAACAAACGTTAGTGAAGGCTTTAAATTAAATTGAGAGGAATCAAGGTTTGATAAATATTTTTGTTTTAGAAATTTCATCGGCAGATACAACACAACAGTCACTCTTAACAACTGTTCAACAGGAAATGGCATCGCGACGTAGTAAGATTTCACTATCTAAGCAAGATTCTAGGTTGTCGGTAAAGACATTGATTGAAACTATTGAGAATAATAAACAAGTAAGATACATCTCATGATTTTTGTGCGTTACTGGATAATTTCAATTGTGTTTCCATTTTTAGACCAAATCCGAAGAATCTGAGTCCCGCTATAGCTCTACATCAAGTCTTAACAGTGGTACCTCGGAGCTTACTCATGGGACAAACACTAACATTCCATCTGACTGGTCGGACAATGTAAGTGAAGAAACAAAAGTCTTTGTCTAGTTGTGAAACATTCTTTTTGATTTTAGGTCCGAATTCAAACAACGACCGGTCTTAGTGTGACTACCACAAACACGACAACTTCATCAACTCCTACAAATACAACCACAACCAGCAGTGCCAAAGGTCCCCTGCGAGAACAGCAACAACCAACCATTGTACCAAGCAGTATGCATTTTCATAGTATTAACAATGTCTCAAAGTCGTCGTTGCAAAGTGGTGGTAATGCTGGTGGGGTTGGCAACGGAAGCGCAAGCATTGAAAAGAAAGACCAATTCATTATTTCCCGAACTGAGAGTAGCAGTCGATTTCTTACTGCAGGCGAACGAAAGGATCCATTGAATATGCTAGTGAAAAATGGTGGCTCCAAGAGGAATGCTCTTTTGAAATGGTGTCAAAATAAAACAGTGGGCTACCGAAATATTGACATCACGAATTTTAGTTCGTCGTGGAATGATGGTTTGGCATTTTGTGCAATTTTACATTCCTATTTGCCCGATAAGATACCGTATGATACGCTTAGTCAAGCAAATAAGCGAAGGAATTTTTCTTTGGCGTTTGGTGCTGCCGAATCGGTTGGAATTCCTACAACTTTGGTAAGTTGAACATTGATTGTTATAACCCAAAAGAAAGAAAGGTCTTACACTTTCGTTTGATTAATTCATATTGATAAGGAAATTTCCTTTAATCTTCTACAAAACAAAATGTATTCAAATTAAGTGACGAGGTCAGAAAAATGTAGGTATTAATGGTTTGTTAAGATTGGTATCGATATGCATATCCAAATTGCTAAATAATCCCTAATTGAAATTTTTCGTATTTGCATGCCGTTGGCTTCAAAGAACCTTTCGTAATAAATAATTAATCTTTCAATTATAAATTTGGTTCGCATAAGGGAAACGGCATGATTTTAGCTTTCGTCTAACGGGAAGTAAAATCACGATAATGATTATTTTTAAGTATAATAATTACTAACAAAACCTTTTTTAAGTAATGTAAAATTAATTAAAACTTGCAAGTGTTATTTCCTTCGATAGACACTGACGTCGAAAATATATTTTGGTATTATGAATCTCTGTTGTGTATGATTTTTTTTTACATTTCGTTCACAATTTTCACAACACCAAAGTTATTGCTGTACGAGCAACTTATATGAACACAAAAACAAAGAAGAAACTGCTAGTAATGTTTTTAAAAATTTCAAATTTGTCTTTAGCAAACTAATCATAGCAAATTGCATAGCAATTTCGTTTCTGTTTTGTCTAATGCGTTTCAAAAGGTAGGTTTGAAATATTTTATATAAATGTGTGTTCTGTAAACAGTAAAATATGTACATTTTACATATACATATGTTTAGTAAGCTGATTTATCAGGGACCTTAAGTTAATGTATACATGTAACAGCTATTTCAACAATTTTATTTTTCTTCCCTCGACCAGTTTTAAGGTGTAGTTGATTTTTAAAATATGTAAAGCATTCAAACTTTTCATGGCTCCAGAAATAATTTTCATTGAAACTTACCTTCTCATTGAAATTTTAAGAAATTATGAAAGCAATTTTTCATACTGATATATTTTTCTAAAACCTTAATTTTTTTTTTAACTTTCGATGCTATTTTTAAATAATCTCATCTCTTATAGTGTATTCTTTTTAGAAGAAGATTAATAATAAAAAATAATAGTTATAAGCAATCATCTGTGAATTTTTGGATATATGACCATATTATTTTTATAAAAACTCAAACCAATTATTTTTTTAACAGACTTTCCTTTAATTTTTCAGAACATTAATGACATGTGTCAAATTGAACGACCCGACTGGACACAAGTTATGAGTTATGTTACGGCAATCTACAAGCATTTCGAGACCTAGAATCCTCCACATAAATGTTAAGGGCACTCTAACAAACCAGTTAAAGTGCGATTTAAATAACAAATTACATTAGATAACCATTATTTTATTATTATTTTTATTAATATTTTTTTGTATATATTACTCTTATGACTGTGTCTTATTTATTTGCTAAGAAAACAAATTTTATATAATATATACACGAGATATAGATTGAAGAAGACGAAGAAGAGTTTATTAAAAACACATCGCTTTCGCATATTACTAAAGAAAAACCACACACTGGAACAAGATAACACACGATATAAATTTCAAAAACTAGATACACGTAACTAATTTTTCCCCTAACAGCAAAGCTATTAATTAAATTCAAAGCTTTTTTATTGTGATTTAGGACAAAATTTAAGCAATTATATAAAAATGCAAATAAAGCTGGAACTTAAGTGCTTAGTATTGATGCGATTTAATCATAGGCGAGGGCGGGAAGAAGAGGGGAAAATAAACGATTAAATTACAAGTTGAAGAATATTGTTGATGTTTTATTTCGAACTACGCATTGCGTCCAATTCGTTTTGGATTCCCTCGAACTGGTTGTATAAGTTGAGCAACTCATCATGGTTCATTTCCCAATTGATGTCCTCACCAGCAACTGTTTTAAGTTGAAGCACTGCAAGGGCTGTTTTTTCTTTTTGCTGACAATGTGATGAGATCTGGACATTCAACTTCCAGGCGACATCTTCGATTTCATTGGATTCGTACTTGCCTTCTTGAAGATTGTCCAGAATCGGTTTAGTATTTTTAATCCACAGTTTGATGATGGCATCGACTTTGTCCTCGTTTAGCTTGAGTTTGTCACGCAGCTCCATTTGGAGTTTTGTTGGTTTAATGATAAATGTGGAGGTTCGTTTGAGGATGTACGAGAATGTTTTGATCAATAGAAGGAAATCAGCACGTGGAACACCGACAAGCTTCTCCAATTGCTCAAGTGCATTCTCGGGCTCGTTATGGTCTTCATTGGGGCTCATATTTCGATGGACATAGTCAAGCACAGTACAGAAGACGTCGTAGCTGAGGGAATTGATGATTTTTATACCCTCACGAGCTCTTAATAGAAGAATTAGAAACACAATTAATTTAAATATTCAATATAGTGTGTTTGAAGTATACATATATATATATATACCTCTCTGTAATTTTAATCCAATTAATGCTCATCGTTGTTGTTTTGTTAAGAATTATTTTATAGAAGATTTTGCACGATTCTTTGTCGAAACGAAAGAGATCCGAGTTACATTTATATTAAGTAGAATAGAGTGGACAATCTTAATAAGGAAATACACTTTACTTTATTTTGGGAAAAATACAATATCCTGCAAGGATAAATTTTCTAGGTTTTTGCAAGACTTGGACTTGCACTTGGCTTCCTGGCTACATCTATTTTGTTTTTGTTTCTTTTTTTGGGTCACATCTCACGTCAAAAAGTTTTTTTTTTAATCTGTCAAAAAAACATGTTTATAAATAAGGCTAGTTCATTTTATTTCGAAAGGTCTGTTTGGCATCTATTTGATGTAAAGTGATTGTGTGTATCCATTATCCAACTTATTTTGTTGTGAACTACTAAATGTCCGGGATGTGGTATAAATATAAAAAATATGATAACTTGTATGTATAAATCGATATTTCCGGGGTGCTTTTTGACATAAATTTAACCTTCTGCATACTTTGAAAAAATTGCATTAGTGTAATATCTCTATCTTTAAAAACTTAAATACAAAATTATGTTTTACTAACATGAAATAGTCTTATATTTTCTCAAAAAATTCCATAACAAGAACGAGCCCAAACCTCTTCATCGACAAAATTCAGAGCACACATCTTGCATTAAAATCGAACATACCTTCAAGAATTGAATTTTGGATGTCGAAAGTTCAAATAAACAAAAATATACTATTTTTCGCACAACCCGCAAGTTCCTAAACAATTTGATAAAAAATGGACAATGAATTAGAAAATATGGACAATGATTTAGTAAATATAATAAAAGAATTAGATGAATACATTGCATCAAGAAGAAGTCGTTTGGGAACAATTCTTACGGCACTCGATTGGTCAATAGATGAAACGCTGAAGGTAAGCCGACAGAGATTTCTGTGACGATGCTTGGGACAAGGTCAATAAAGCCATCCTTTATGCTTTTTATTGTTTGGGTTGGTTATAAACAAACTTGTACTTGACCTTCTTTTTATTTTATTTTGTTTTTCAGGAAAGTACATGTATTACGAATAATAAAGGCAAGGAATCTTTTGATAGGAATGATCCACTTTTGCCAGAAAGTTTCGGTTGCAAGAATTCGGTAGTCATTGGTAAGGTATTTTAAATGTACCCACTTTCAATAAAAACAAATATATATTACACTCAGTCAATAGGCTTTTGAAAAGCTGTTTGTTTTGAAAGTGATCTAAATTCAATACTGGCACTTAAGCCAGACTGAAGCCTCGTAGATAGATTCAGTCCATCGGATCGGATTTTAGGTTGGGGGATTAACTTACTCAATTCGGGTGATAGAAACCCTAGTCTCATTTCAGTTTATTTACGCGTAAGCGATGTTTTTAAGAAACTTGAATCACCTTCAAAATAAAAGCTTGCTGTAGTGCAAAATATCCATACATAATATCTAAAATACCAAAATGAATAGGTATTCTATTTAACACGCTTATTTATAAATAACTACAAATTCTTTCCGGTGGAAATTAAAAAAAATAAAATTAAAAAAACATTTACATGTTGCAGAAAGGCCCCTGTTGCAGAAAATTCTCAACAAGAATAATGCTTTCATACCTACAAAGTTTTCAGATATCCAATTAAATTTTACAAGAGCACAAAAATCAAAAATTTACGATTATGTGATTGCTAACACTGCGAAGACGTCTGAACCCGAACTAAAAGTATCGTAAGGGCTAATTTGTTTAATAATTTTATAAATACACAGTCAATTTTTTCATCGATATATGTATGTATGTATTTACATAAATGCATATATATTTTGTTTTTGAATTTAGATTTCCTAACGATGATACAGATAACGCTATGACATTTGCCGAAATTGTTGCCAAAGCCAAGAAAAAGGATAAAAAACTACAACGAAAGTATCGAACTAGTAAGCCGACGCACATTGAAGAAGTACGAAATTTAGTTCATTTACAAATGCAAGCATTAGAAAAATATTTTGATCCTAAATCCGATGATCCAACTCCAAGTTATAAGGAACTACAAAGAAATTCTGAAAAAACTCGCTACGAAGGAAGTCGCAGTATCAATGAAAACATTCGAAATAAATTGAAGGAAAGTTGTTACAAAACAAGTGGCCATCGTGACAACAGAAGGAGCGACAAAAGAGATGAAACAATGAAAAGCCGAAGAAATCGATCCAATGATCGAATGTCTCCTGAAATTGTCAGAAAAACAAAACACAGCAAGGACAACAGGAGTGGAGACAGAAATGAAACTCTAATCGATAAAAGTAAAAAGAAACTTCAAAGAAGTAAGAGTCCGAAGACCGAAAAGAAGCAAAAACCACACCGAAATCATTAAACTCTAGTCATTTACATTAAAACGTTTTTATTTATTTATTGTTTTAAAAACACTTTAATATCATAAGCAAAATGTGCTCTAAAACACTACAACAGGCTTCATAAGCATCTATTTCCTGTTTAATTTTTTTTTTTTTTGAACAATAATTTAAATTAAGCTAAGCTAAATTTAAAGGGAAAATAAAACGAGGCAAAATAGAGATTTAAATTTACAAAAAAAAAAAAACTAAAAACTAAATGATTCGCCGCATCCACATGTTCCCTTGATGTTGGGGTTGTTGAAAACAAATTCACTGGAAAGTTTACTTTCAACATAGTCCATTTCGGTTCCTGTAATTAAAGAAAATAAAATCAATGAATAATAGTTTACATTAAGTATAATACACAGAATTTTATTGGAATTGGAAACAATAGACCGTTAAAAATGTATTCAAAATTTTAAAGGGAAATCAGTTATTCAACTGGGTGAAAAATAAAAAGGTAAATTTGTGACTATGTTTGGAAATGTTTTATATACGTACATATACATACATATATATATTGTTCATTTTTATAGCTACAAAAAATTGTTTACTTGTAAAAATTTGAATACAATATGACATATTTCATTATCTACAAATAATGAACTCAAAAGAGAGGACGCTACATATCTGAGGTTCTACGCAGATTGCTTAAATATTCAAAAGACCTAATTCGACTTCTGTTTTTTTTTCTTATACGTGCTATTCTATTGTATTGTATTCTATTGCATTGTATTGTATTGTATTCTATTCTATTCTATTCTATTCTATTCTATTCTATTCTATTCTATTCTATTCTATTCTATTCTATTCTATTCTATTCTATTCTATTCTATTCTATTCTATTCTATTCTATTCTATTCTATTCTATCTCTTAATTTCAACATTTAACTTTCTTTGAGCACAGGAGAATTGACATTTTGTAGTTTTAGAATTTTACAAAGGACTGCATTATACTCAACGAATCATATTAAAATTTGATCTCAAGTAATATTGTACATGCTCAGGTTTTATAAAACCAGAATTTTAGGTGAGGAAGAAAAAAGCAATATCAGGAGTCTTAAAGTTGAATATGAGTACTTTCAAAAAATTTGAAAACTTTGTTTAAAAACTTTAAAAACATCGAATTACTTCGGTTTTACAATTTACAAGATTAATGATAAACTGAAAAACGTATAACGTCTTTTTAGCTTATGTATGTATATATCATTCAAACGCTTTTAATTTATATTCAAAAGTTATTTGTGTGTCCATTAAACTGACATCTGATATATCATATGAAAAACTTCAGATTTCAAACTTTTCGAATAAGATTTCAATAATATTTGAAATTTTAAGGTTTCATTAGACTTTTACAAATAC
This sequence comes from Scaeva pyrastri, assembly GCA_905146935.1. Classification (NCBI taxonomy): domain Eukaryota; kingdom Metazoa; phylum Arthropoda; class Insecta; order Diptera; family Syrphidae; genus Scaeva; species Scaeva pyrastri. The sequence goes on along the minus strand of LR989927.1, from coordinate 37,208,338 downwards.
ATAGAACTATTGTATGGTTTTATTAATCTTATCACAGAAATATGCTTTCCAGTGGAGCTTTATTTTCTTTTGCCTAGTCAAGTGATAATAATATCAGCTAAAATTTGGACGAAAAACGTTAATAAACGTAAAGCTCAATCCTTGGAAGTTATGCAGTAAAATAAATATCGTTCAGAATGATTTGAGAAAAAACTAATTGGTTGATTATGTAATACTCAGGACATCTTGAAATTTACAACCTACAGTGATAGTGCCAAACTATCCATTCAGGTCATTATTTTATAGCAAAGTAAGTTTCAATAATCTTACCTAATAGTGACAATTGTGCTTTCTTATCAATATAGACTTTAACGCCATCCTGAACCACTTCCTCATCTAGCTTGTCTGCAAAAAATAACATGTGCAACTCAATTATTCAAAAAATATTCAAACGGCTTACCCTTTTGTTTGGCATAGTCTAAAGTATACGACAAACCATTGCATCCACGTTGTCTAACACCAACTTTGAGCCCAGTCTGGAAAGGACGAAAAGTTTATTGTTGATTTAGAAACATCCATTTACTAAATTAATAAATAAATAAAATATCTTACGTATTCGGGTTGTTGTGAGAGTAATTCCTTAATACGTTGTACAGCAGAAGGTGTCTAAAAATAATTAAAAAAAAAAGTTTAATGGTACGATGTAAGGAAGCTGCGAAGGTCTTTTTTAACTACCAATGTAAGAGCTGCGCGAGTTGGCAACAATTTTCTTCCCTTTAAAGCACGAACTGTCGCAGTAGCGACTACTTTAGTTGCCATTAGGAGATGAAATAATTATTTTATTTTATTGTATAATTACAGATAATTTTCTCTTTAATTTCTTTAACAAATTTTTCTGGCTATTACAACTTTTCTTCTGGTGAGTTTCACAACAAAAATCGATCAGCTGATTGACATTAAAATGACAGTTCGTTAAATTATTTTCAATGGTTGCGTTGCGATACGCGACGTAGCATTGTGTCTGTTCGTTAACTAGTTCAAAATCATGCATTTTAATTTTTGATGCTTAATATATTACTAACTACCAATTTGCAAAATTTTTAGCAATTTTAAACCTTTTTATTGTTTTGCTAACAAGTAAATTGCTTGCCAGTTCGTGAAAATAAACAAATCAAACATATTTAAACTGACGTATGGATATATGTATCTCAAAATTAATTGTAATACACATGAACACAGGTTTATTCTCATGCTGTATATTTCTCCCAAAAAAGCATTTTTCTGTACAAAGTCTCCAAAGAGAAAGAAATCTACTTCTTTCGAAAACATTTTATCAATTAAATAAGAATTTGTAGCTAACGAATAAGAAAACACACAAATCAAATCTTTCAAGTCGAATTCTTAAGAACTTTTATCAAGGATAATGACAGTTTTCGAGATTTTAACTTTAACAATATGTTAAGAGAGAGTAAAATGTTAAAATCCTTTTAAAATAGCAAAACCATCTTTTTAGATGCTCAAATAATAATTAAAATTGAATGTTTGTTTGATTGCAATTAGTTTCTCCATTTTAATTTAAGTTTTGAATCTCATTTCTTGCTTTTGTAAAAGAAAATGATAAGGAAATAAACAAAATTGCAAATAGTGACAACTAAGTGTTCAGGTGAGTTTTAAAAAGAATTCTGAGGGCTCAGAACACATTTTGTTTAGAGGATGTTCAGAGCATGCTCGATATGCTCGGACTCTGTTCAGAACTTTTTTCTGAGCTGAAAAACAAATAACACTTGTTTTATTGACATTTCAGATTAGCCCTTGTACCGGAGTAGATATTTGGTAAGAGAAATTTGAGGTGAGGACTTAAAAGACTCACTCACAGTTATAACTGAATGTTTTGCTAAAGTAGCGACAGTTATAAAATTGGCAGGGGAGTTGTACCATGTGAAGCGCTACGTATGTGCGACGCAACGTAACGTACAACTTAAAATCAACGACGACATCAGTTCACCAGTCACGACTCACCACGAATGATGATTTGACATTTCTCTAATGATTTGCCATCCTTCAACAAAAAGCGATTCGCGAATTTGTTTTATTTTTCTTCCTCGAACGGTAATGGTTTTTCAGTGTACACGTTCCTTTCATTCTATTTTGCATTAGTAATACAATAAATAATTCATCAATTTGTGACTTAAAACGTTCTCCATAACCGGAGCAGCCATCACCGCCTATAAACAATGTCGGGAATCTAAGCGACTAAATACAAAACACAGCGCAAACATAAATACTCGTATTCCAGGAGGTGGCCCTACCATTCAGAACGCTTGCCATAAGAAAACCTCCATAAAATGGACAACGAAAATGAGGTTTTGTGCGAAAAAATCATCAACGAAATTAATGCGGTTTTCATCAAGGACCCCGATTTGTAAGTTCTGTAATTAATAATATCTTATTCTTTGAATTGTATTGAATGATTATGTTTTCGAGCAGAAATTTTAAATAATTTCGGATGTTCAACGCATCTGGGTACCTACTTCATATCATTTTGTTTTGTATTCTTTTCATGTTTCCGGTGCACCTTGTTTTTTGTTGTTGTTTTTGTTTATAATATGTTTTGGTGTTTTCCTATTGGATCATCATTTTGCAGTGTTCTTCCCTTTGGTATGGAATGACATGAAAAAAGATGCCTCGAGGAGGTTTAAAAAAGCTTTATATCAATATTTGTTGACGTTGAGGAAGGTTGTGTGCTTTAATGGGTATTTAAATGAAGGTTAATCAAAGTTTCGTTTTGAAGCCCAAATGAAATAAGGTTCAAGAATAATCTTTAAAGCACCATCTTAAAATAAACTTCGGTCAAGGACAAACAGGATTGAATCCTCTGAAAAGCATTTATTGTGTTTGAGTTAATCAATAATACAAAAATGTACAGATTCACATCATTTTTGATATCCAAACTCATTTGGTCGTTTAACTTTTTATTAGTTTATTTTTGCTTCAAAGAACGAAATAAGATTTCATTGCTTAATATTAAAAAAAATTATACAAATCTTACTGTATATACCCCAACATCATTCAAATAAAAAACTTATTATTTACGAAGTCAAAAAGCTACAATAATAAAAGACTGGCCCAACCCTCCTATGCATAAGGTTTCACGTAATGTTTCGGGACAAATTATTCTCTTGAGGCTTTAAGGAAGTCGCAATTATTTTAGTTTGTAAAAGGTCTCCCAAGAAATTAATTATTGTGCGCAGCAAAATCCTACCAAGCTACACAATGAAACGAACTTTGACTTAAAACAAAAATATCATTACGAAACGACCCGTAACTGTAGGTGCATAATGTATAAATCAGGATGTATTACAAAAAAAAAAAAAAAAACAATCACTGCGAAAAACCACTGTCGTAAACAATTTTTTTTTTCAATTTAAACAGCCAGTATGCAAAAGTTGCGATCAAACTTTGTAGTATGTTCATATTGTTTACAAATTTTAGATGTCCGTCAAACCGATAAACTAATTCATTACAGTTTTTGTAAAAGTAATTCCACATTTCATTTAATTTTTGTAATCATGGGAATCCTAAAGAAATTTAAAGCTTATGAACTTTCGTAATCTCTTTTATATACATACATACATACGTATATCCAGTAAAAAGCACATCTTATTATTTTTCACTTCACTTCATTTTTTTTTTTTTTTTTTTTTGAAATGCTTTTTTTTTGTTAACCAACTTAATTAAAGAGCAATATAACGATTGTGTGAATGGTTTTTATATTTAATACTAACTTGCCTACCTGTACAAATATTATTGTTGTTGTTTTTCGAAATAAATTACTTGCCATCTGATTGAATGTGCTTTTCTAGATCCTCCTTCGAGATAATTCCTACAATTTTGAATCAAAATAAATCGCCCGTTATCCATGTAGATCACAATCTGGGCCTTGAATCATGGTGCGCCAAGCACGTCTATGACTTTGCGCACAAAACAATAATTTCGTTGAAACTTTCGAATCGCCATCTCTATAATAATGATTCAATCATTAAGTATGTAAATATAGCGCTTTTAATTAACCCAGATGTGACATCGTTTTGGCACATTCGACGTCAGCTTATCCAGAAGAACAAACTGAAAGTGCACAAAGAGTTTCAGTATTCTGCGCTTGTTTTGAGCAAAAAACCAAAATCTAGTGAAGCCTTTGCCTATCGACGATGGTTGTTTTCATTTCAAAGTAAGTACGACAGTTATTAAAGATGTTTGAGTTTACAACAATTTTTTTTGAAAACTCTTTAGGTATCGAATCAATTGATTGGCCAATGGAAATTGGTATTTGCGATCGCTGTGCAGATAAAAGTTCGAGCAATTACCATGCGTGGTCCCATCGACAATGGGTATTGCAAAAGGAACCGCAGCTTCTTAAGACCGAGATTATGCTTACTGAAAAGTTTATGCGCAAGCATATAAGCGACTACAGTTGCTATCAATATCGACAAGTAGTTCTGTATAAGCTTTTTGAATTAAGTTATTATGACAACGATGAAATCACCAGCAATCTAAATTACATAAGGGACCTTATAAACTTTTATCTCATTGAAGGAGTGCAATCAGCAGAAAATATTGTTAGTACATTACTGCCAGGGAGCGACTTACAGGCAATGGGGGAAGATAAGTTAAAGTCGTTTCTCTTCTGCTGTAATCTGGCTGCCTACGACATAAAATTCTGTGATGACCAAAAAAATATGTTCGGGCCACGGGAATCCTTTGAAAATCATCGTCGTGCGATGCTTAAATTCATTGTCGATCATTGCGTCAAATTAAATAGCACAAGTGACTTTTATCAGCAACCGCTTTCCAAAGTCTCAAAATACGATTATTCTTCAAATGCATTTTTGTCAGCGTTAAAAAAGTCAGAAGGGTTAATGGGTGAACGCCACCGTCGATGGTGTAACCTTTTCTTAGGCTTTGACTATGCTAATTGATACTCTCTACTCTATTTTTCTTCCTGTAACATTACAGCTGTATTACAATCTTTTCTTCCAATCTTTTTCTATAAATAAATTAGCCAGAGCTGCGAGCTATCAATGAAGTTATATCTATGCGAAATACTTTTCTATTTTCTATTTTCTTTATTCTTTTTTGTTTTGTTAAATTAACTTTTCATTGCCAACTTTCAAAATATGTAATATTATTTAAGTAGACAAATTCGTAGATTATATTTTAACGATAAAACAAAACAGAATTTGCACGTTATTTTAAATAACGGATATTACCTCGTATATATTATAAAAGCTAAAAATGTTATTTAAAGTAAAACAACAATAAAATTAAATAAATGAGTTATGTTATTAAATCAAACGATATGTATACTTAGTGTTTTTAATTATATACTAGATAATTTGATCGGTGAAAGTTAAATTAATAGCTTGTGTTATGATTTAACCAGTTTTGAAAGAAATTTTTAATATATCCATAGTCGGCAAAATATAAGTATGTTCATTGTTGATTCCTTAGACATCTTAAACACTTGACAAAGTCGGAGTGGAATAAGATTTTTTCGATTATGGCTTAAATAATTTCGTTTTTAGTAATTAACTTATGCTTGGCTTAGTTCAATTTGGCTAGCATATTTAATTTCGTATTTAGTTTTCATATGTTCAAAAACTTGACAATTTTGTACGCATCGAAAATTATACGAGCAAGTTATTACGACTATCACAACTTGCATTAAGTGTCTTTTTAGTTTTTTATTTTGTTACAACAGCCGGCCGGGTAAAAGAACTTGAAAGATTCAATTATACCGTCACTTGTTTACACATTCACAAATCCCATGCAATTTTAAGAGAGGAGAGTTACATTATAACAAAGTTGTATCGCGTGCCGAGAGTCGAGACATTGATGATGACGTTGCATCGCACAGTGGATTATTTTTATTGAGAAATCGGAAAAAATAATTTTTAATTTTGAGTCGTTTTTTTATATCACAAAGAAAAAATTAAAATCATAAAAATCTGGATAACTTCAAGAGCACGAAGTGTTTTTTGTATGATTATTTTTTTATTTAAAAAAGTAGGTATACGCCAGAGGCATCATTTTAGAAACAGAATGTCTTCAAAAACCGAGGTTTAATGAACGAAGATATTTTTTCTTTGAAATAAAATTCTACGTAAGATCATTGGGAGGTGGAATTTCTAAGATTGAAAAGTAACATTGACCCTATATTTATAGGTATGTTTAACAAAAAGGAAAAACCTTATTTTTTTGGCCAAATTTTGAAAGTAAATTGACTTATGTGCGAGGCGCGACGCCATTGTGAGTCAGTGGGAGTTGTGGTCAGAGAAGACAGGGAAACATATGGCTTTTTGTCATTTTCGAATGTTAAATAACAAAACAGTAAAATTGATTTTCTATTCCACAGCTGCTGATATGCCAAAACGGTTCAACTCACACCGAAAGAAATACTCTGAATCGCGTGAGCTATTTGATAGTTGTTAATAAACAATATAAAGAAGTGCGGTAGTGTTGTATAATTTTGGTGACAGTAAGACGTACATGGATTACTTAAAAGTGAATGATATTCCCAAATTAACAAAACCCATATGTTTGGGCATATCTAGATCCCTCTCAGTGGAACTCTGGAATCAAGGTTAACAAAATTCCCGGTAGTAGATTGTAGCTAGAGCTAGATATATGTATGTACATGTATATTAGTTTTGATGACTTTTGCTGTGTTTGTTCTGCATTGTGCCGTGTGTGTGTAAATGTATTTCAATTTTGGTACTAAATAAATAGATGTTTCCACGTGCAGATGTCAACAGCAGTTTTGCGTATTGTCCTCGTCCCCGATGTAATACCGATCCAGGGTGGAGTAAGCCATCATCAGTGCAGCAAAATACGGGAGCACTAAATTCCCTATTGCGACAAAGCCTGAACGTTACATCAGCTTCTATTGGAATAACATCGAAGAAGAGGTAAGCTGAATGAAAACTTTTTATCCTAATTTGATAAATAAAATGTGACATCATAAAAAATTAGGAGACTTCATTTCCCCTGAAGCCCTAAATTTCCTCAAACCGTAGATTTTGCGTCTTTTTTTACTTTAGCGTGCTGAAAGAACCAAGGACGATTTTTTTGTTTTCTGTATTTTTCTATCTGTATGTAATCGGCCCCAATAAAGGTATTTTGTTTATTTGTCCTAGAGGTGTTGGTGTTGTACCTGTATACCTACATACCTACATATGTACATACATAAGTTTGTATGTACATGCTATTGTATATCTATTTTTTTTTGTTTATTTTAAGAGGAGGAATGTAATTGGAAAATTACTTGTCGAATGGCTGTGTCTTTTAGATATTTTGCACTTTTTTGTATCTAGTTATCCCAAAACAATCAAAAACAAAAAATAAATTATGTGGTAAATGTTTATATAACTAAATTTAAACTGAATTCCATTCCAATTCTTAATAGAACAAAGCTTTTTGTTATTAACCTTTCTTGGACTTGTGACAAGTAAGGTTCATTTAAGTACAGAATTTTTATTCTAGTTGTAGTTTTGAAAAAGACTACCATTATAATTGTAATTAGTTGTGAATGCAATATTAAAGGAAAGGTTTTATTTATAAACATTGCTACACACAGGAGTTGTATACATCCATGGCAGCAAAAGATTTCAGCAATGTGCGAACGGTTACTTATGCCAAATTAGTATGGCAAACTTGACGATTAAGCAGCATATGCAAAAAATTGCAAATATTGCAGCTTAAGTTGATTTGATCCAAAAATATAGACTTTTTTTGTGTTCTTTAAAGTCTTTTATGATCTCTTATTGAAAACAGTTGTTATATACTCGTCAGCTCAGTCATGAGCTATAAACCATCCCTGCATTGATATTTTCCCTTAATATCCTATTTGATGTACCTTCTGAAGTGTGAATAACAGTAGAATAGTAGAGTTTTTCATTTAAAAGGAAAAATTTCCTCCAGTATTGCACTGGTTCACTATTTTGAAATGACAGAAGGTCATTTACTCACCATACATATTGTGAATAAAACAAATTGAAAACATCTTCCCACGCCAAATACTCACTTATTACATATTTACGTAGGTAGACACATTTAAATGCCAAAAAATGTTTACCTTATTTTCGATTAACCTTGCATAAAATATTATTATTATTGTATAAAGTTCGAACTTCGAAAATAATGAAAACAAACATTTCGAAATTCAAATCGTGCTCCGCGCAGGTCTCCGAATTTTGTCAGAAAAAAACGAAAACATTTTTTTATTTGCAATCGTGCAAAACTTTTTCCCATTTCAACAATTGTGGAATTGTTTTGTTGTGTGAAATACTTCCTGTCATCCCGCTGCCATAGTGTCATTCATATTCTCGCTCTCTCGAGAATCCATCATCGGATATCATAAAACAGAAAATAAAAACACATCGTTTCGGTTAAAGCTCAAAAACGGCTTCTGTCATTTCCATGTTCAATGAGGGTTGTTTTTGGCAGTAAATATTAATATACCCCTGCAAAACGACGACGACGTGAGAGCGCATAGCCAGAATTATTCTCTTCCATTTACAACTACTGTAACTGAAAGTCCCGGCTGTTAAAAAACAACGAACTTTAGAAATCACTAGTTTACTACGGTCTTTCTTAGCTTAGGTTTTCGTATTTTTCTGTACTCATTTTTTGTGTTTTTGCAAAAATATTTTCTTTACAAAAAGATACCCAAATGAAAATGTGACACTTTACTATTCCCTTAAAAATCAAAACAAAAAATAAAACAATAATTTTAAATCAAACAATACTTAAAAAAAAACAATAACGTTTGTCTTCCGCAAGTGTGAGAAATAAATAAATTATTAATTAAATGAAAATGCATTGTGAAGAAAAACTGTGTCTCATAGGTTAAATGTCAGATAATTTGTTTATACACCTGGGTACTAGTGTACACTGTTAGGTATGGATTTCTGAAGGATATTGGTTATGTGAGTATCCCCTTGAAAGTCCCTAACTTTATTAACTTGAAATTTGATCACATATCAAAATCGTAGAATCCATGTTTGGCTAAAATTACTGATACTATAGATAGGTTTTGCAAAAGTAAAAATAAAAAAATGATTTCACCTCCCAATAATGTCCTCCGGTATCGCTATTGATTTTGATGTTGGGAGGCCTTTTTGTTTTTGTTTTAGGTAAAATTTAAAACGAATGTATTTTCTCGTCAAAGTGTGATTGACTTAATTTTAAGTCCTGCAGGGAACACACCCATTTCTTCCTTTGTTTCGTTTGGCACACATGTGCAATGTGCAGTTTTATACAAAAATGTTACAAAAACATATTCCAATGTTACGTCACAACAAAATTTGGTGTGAAATACTACGTATTTCTGATAAAAAATACGACTACATATGTATATGTATCAAAGCATAAGTTTATTATTAATATGTGAATAAATAAATACTTGGGAAGGAGAAAATGTTTTTGTTATGGTTCAAGTTTGTAGAGGAGTGTAGTGTCACGGTCGAAATTAATGCACAAAGTTTGTTTCGAAACTATATGGAATGAATTTTGCATAGTGACATAAAAACGTGAATATTTCGTATGTTGTGCCTTATTTGCGATTTTAAGATGAAGCCGACACTTTAGAAGAGTATAATTTCGGTTCTTTAATACACTCAAATTTATATCGCTTTCTGTAGTAAACCTTTCAATGTTCTTAAATTGTATAGATGCCGGTTATTACCGTGCATAATTAGACATATGGACAATTTTACTCTTAAGGCGGTCTCAACACCCCTTTTACTATTACTTCAATGAATTATTGAAATAATACAATATTTTGATCAGTTGTACACATTTTTCCATCTTTAATGTTATATAACTTTGTAAACTTAAATTCAGTAAAAGTAAAAAAAAAATCCTTAAAACTGTCCGTATTTTGGAAACGCCGACCGAAACAAAACCAATGATAGGTGGAGTTACCATTTAGTAGATAAAACATTAAAACTTAAACAAAATTGTTTGAAGTGTGTACTTGAAAAGTTTCGTTTTTTTCTTTTATGGTGTTTTTTTTTTTGTCTAAAGTGAATTTGTTTTTCAAAATTGCAGTATTTTACAAGCTATGTTTCACTAAAGTCTCTCGCCTCGGCCATTAAAGTGCAGTGACTGCGATTTGAAAGTTATGTATACCTACATAAATATGTCCCAGATTTCTCTCTCTTTGTTTGCATTTGTTAATTTTAATGCATCATTGTGTTGGAATCCCAATCTATGCTTTTTTGAAGCGTTTTTACAATTCAATTCTGCAATTGTTAAAAAATCAAACGAATCAGAATTGTGCGAAGTAGAATTCTGACATCCAAGTTCATTTTATATAAATCCTGGTAAATGAGTTCTAAGAAACATGGTTCCATCAAAAAGTGAGCAAGCGAATATAAAACTTTTTTTTCCATGGTAAAGAGAAGGATCCGGTCTGTTCATGGAACTGTCATATTTTCCTGAACATGCCTTGTAAAATAACATACATATATAGAATTTTTTAAATGGAATCTACTTACATACATACGTAATGTACAATATAAGTTGTCATCCAAATCACATCATTTGAATACATAATTCATAAAAAATTTTCATCGTTAAATGTGCATAACAATTTTATGCTGTTTTCAATGAAATTTAATATATTAATTACAGTATTGTAATCCAAATTTCAGATCACCCCTTCGTTTTTCTTCAAGATTAATAAACGATGCTAAAAACAAAACCTCTAAGTAAGTACCTACATTAAACAAAACTTTTGAAAATCATCTATGTATATTGTACATTCTGCAGAATACTAGATACTTTATAATCCCAATAACGGTTTGTTATTTAAACAAACCAAGAAAGGTGAAACAAATTAAATTTCAATGAATAACAGAGCTTACGTAGAAAGATGATTTCTCATTAATTGTAGACCTTAGACTTTATGGACAGGACATTAATAAGACTTATTATTTTGTGATGATTCTACAAAAAGTAGAATCATCATTATTGTCAAAAAGGAATTAAATCAAGCTTTAAATCAATTAAGACTTGTTTTTGGTATGGATTCTTTTTTTTTTGCGAATGAATCCTTTACACAAAAATTGATTTATTTTTGGATTGAATTTTATTGATTGGTGCTTCAATCTTTTCTTGATGATTCCATTTTAAAATGGATGAAAAGAAACCAGTTTTCCTGTTATTGTGCTTAAACCAGACACTTCCATGAGTGTTGTGAAATGTCAAAAGTGAACTTTCTAGGAACAGATTCAAAGTGTACTCGATCTAAATTATCATCTTATTTGACAACATTAAATTTAGACATCATTGTCACTGTTTAAGATATATACAATTTAGAAAGTTAAGTTATGTAACAATTTATGTTAAGAATTATTTTAAAATTTTGCTGTCGATAATAATTTTTTCTGTGGCACCCTGTCGGCTAACTAACTATTAAAAATAAACCAAACAAAGAAATAGTTAATTTTAAAATTCAAATCCGAATTCAACTTCCGCTTGTTTCACTTTGAAACTATAATCCCAATTCAAGTCTATCTACCTACAGAAAATGTCTAGACTATTATTTTGTTTGTTTTTTTTTCTAACCGGTTAAATCGGTTATACTGCAACTAGTGCGAAAGTTAGCGAATGCATTTAATTTAATGACTTCAAAATTTCACTCCCCATTTGTAATAAGCACGAAATATAATAATTTTTTTTTTATGATGATCAAACTTTCATCATCAATAATTGTATACACTGCCAAACAAACATTCACTGTGACATCATAGAAACTTTCATACGAGAAACTTTCTGTAAAACTGATTCTAACTATGTATGTATTTACGAGTACATAATATATTCTATACATACTTATAGACATATGTATATTATACAATATGTATTCATATTTATAAATTGTTTTGCTTATTTTTATTGTAAACCTTTAAAAATTAAGCATTGCGAATATTTCGCATTGATAGAACTCGCCATATGATAAGCTTACAGTGCTGTGAAAAATAGTTCTTTAAAAATTCGATTGGTTCGTACATCGTCAAAATTCGATTAATTTGAAACTTTTTCAGTTGTTAGGTTAAAGTTTTTTCCCCATTTTATTATGTAATTCTTTTTAAATATTTTCCAAAAAAGCAAATTTTTGATTTCGAATGCCTAATATTCTGTTAGTTTTTTAATCAAATAAAAAACAAGAGATCTTTAACTATGCATACAAAAATATAAAAAAAAAATGGACCAGACTTAAATTACCAATAACTTTTTAAGAGTCTAACCAATAAGTTGGAAATCTTACATTCAATCAATGGATTTTTTTTTTTAATTATTGTTTATTCGTCTTCTTGAGCCTAGGCCACTTGTAGGCAGGCTAATTTCAGCTTTCCTAAGCACTTTGATATACAATCACTATTCAACCGTGAAATGAACCAAAAACACAAGTTTTAAGATATGTTTTATTTAATTAAAGCTTATTTAGTGTGCTTATTTTAAATCAGATAACTTATGTTTATTAGTCTTTATAGAAATGACTAAAGAACAATTAAGTGTGCAATTCAATTTGTAACGTGCTTGGATCAAAAAGATGTGTTTGTGTATTTTAGTACGAAATCAAAGTTGTTTTTTCATCACATACTGCGTAAGACACTTGGGAACAATTATTATTAACCTACAAAACTTTTAAGATTGACATTTTTACAATTATTGGTACACACCACTGTTTTAAAGTTTTGCTCAGACTCAGAGGTAGTTTTTTTTTGGGGCTTTGACTCGATTGGGGTTCTTAATTTTGTTCGCGTTTTCTTCATTGTCATTTTGCACTCTTTTCTGCACACAATAATTCTTGACTTGATTCTTGTTTTGGTCTTGCGTTGGTCTTGGTGCGGTCTTGTTCAACATCAACATTCGCCTGCCGTACCAAGTGGATCTAGCAAAAATGAATTCCAGTTTAGTCGCAAAGACGCCGCCGCTGACATTAAACGAGTTAAAAAGAGTTATAAGCTAAATTTTATGTGTACATATTTGAAAACGAATAATTGTTTCTTTTATCTTTTTGGAACTTAAAACAACAAGTTTTTAGTAAGAGTTGAAGTACCTAATTAGCACTTTTCAATATTGTATAGTTTAGTTTATTTCATCAAATTTGTTTGGGTACATACATATGTACAGTACATATTATGTACATTTCAATCATAAATTCGATACATTCCCACTCATTCGTCTGATTTCGGTTGGTTATCGCACTTTCCTAAAAAGTATCGCGTATTTTGAATAAGGTTCGTTTAGATTCTTTTTGTTTTAATGGTTTTTTTTTTTTCTCAAACGAAGAAACGAAAGTTGCCAGAACAACATTAAATATAAATAAATAAACTCGGGAAAAGGTAACAATCTAAAAGTGTGTCAAAATATGTAGATTTGTGTTAAATTTGCAATATTCGAATATGCATAATTATAATATACGTGTGTGATATGTAGTGGGTTAGAAATACTTGGGTGTATGGATAAATTGTCTGAGATATAAATCTGAAGGTTGTTTATGAATGTTGACATCATGTTCCGGCAAAATAAAAGCAAGGTAGTTCTCAAACTTAACAAAATTATCAATCTTTTACATACAAACCTACATGTGTAAACGTATGCACTTCGAATTGATTAAAATATTCGATTGTGGGACTGATAGAGATGTTGTTTACAAGATATCAACTTTTTATGTGTGCAGC